>OX458317.1:34299711-35602487 GCA_949768715.1 Dascillus cervinus | reverse complement strand
CGAAAATTGTGGCATACTCTATGTGAGAAAAAATCTCTTTCTAGTAGTCGAAAAATTCCGAAAATTGTGGCATACTCTATGTGAGAAAAAATCTCTTTCTAGTAGTCGAAAAATTCCGAAAATTGTGGCATACTCTATGTGAGAAAAAATCTCTTTCTAGTAGTCGGAAAAAATCTGAAAATTGTGCCATACTCTATGTGAGAAAAAATCTCTTTCTAGTAGTCGAAAAAATCTCTTTTTAGTAATCGAAAAATTCTGAAAATTGTGCCATACTCTATGTGAGAAAAAATCTCTTTCTAGTAGTCGAAAAAATCTCTTTTTAGTAGTCGAAAAATTCTGAAAATTGTACCATACTCTATGTGAGAAAAAATCTCTTTCTAGTAGTCGAAAAAATCTCTTTTTAGTAGTTGAAAAATTCTGAAAATTGTGGCATACTCTATGTGAGAAAAAATCTCTTTCTAGTAGTCGAAAAATTCCGAAAATTGTGGCATACTCTATGTGAGAAAAAATCTCTTTCTAGTAGTCGAAAAATTCCGAAAATTGTGGCATACTCTATGTGAGAAAAAATCTCTTTCTAGTAGTCGAAGAATTCTGAAAATTGTAAGTAACAGTCTTCAGTTGCCAAACTATGAAATGGCCAAATTATTTTTTTTTTTAAATTAATGTGGCAACTGTGACTTGCGTAATTAAAACGCGCCAGGGTTAAACGATGTAACTTTGAAAAATTCATTTTTATTGCCTCCTCGCATGTGAACGAAATTGTTCCAATTCCTCGCGTGACTTTGGCCGACTCCACAAAATGCCAGGGATAATTACTACATCTGGCAAACTATCCAGATCCACAATTGAAAACCACTAAAACGTTCTCACAATGACGTCACAAAAATCTGCACTTTCTTGTATCAATTAATTCAAATGATTATTCAGCAGGTGATTAAAACGGTTAAAAATAGTTTTTGATGCGGCAAAATTCGCGTGCAAGTACCCACGTGGGTTATTGACCAGGGAACCACTCGCAAATGTAGATGACATTGAGATTGCATGCAAACAGCTCACACTTGCAAATATTGAACTTTGGCATTTTTTGCCTGCGATTTTTTACAATAGGAAAAAGTTCAACGTCACAGAGTGGGTCATTGTTTTATTGGCACAAAGGAAATTCCGTCATGCTTGCACTTTTTTTTTAATTCACAACCAAACGTTTGAAAAACGTCTCCTAAATCTAGGCAATTTCAGATTTTTCTTCTCAACTTCAGAATTAAAAATTGCAACTTTGCTGTGGTGTATTTTTTCATTCCACAAACGGTTAAGGGACTGCGAATTTTTTTTAACCCTTCAGTAGGCGCCTGTTATTTTGTTACACGAGTAGGCGCGTGGATTACATATGTAATCCACTCTATCAAAATTGTATACGATATGGTATCAAGTACCAACTACCAACATAAAGTAAACAAAAATATTTTTTCAAGGCTTCTAACCGTTTCTGGAATTAAAAAACGTCGTAATGATTCATTTGTGTTTTTGTGCGAACCGAATAACGTTGCACTTCGCGTTTAATTGCACGTGATCGTATCACAATGCACAAGATTATCGCTGCTGACTAGTCTGCAATTAATGTAATCGCCAGACGCGATTAGATCCGCGCGAAAAATTTTTGCTGCGTCGAAATTCAACGTAAGGGCGGGTTTCTACGCTTCCTACACATGTATCATATTAGTCGGCGTTGGAGGGAATGGTTTGACGCGTTGACTGACATCACGCGTATTTATTTAAACCCCATGAGGTATTTGTGGGAACGGAAAATCGTTCTTAAAATACTCATTGTTAGCTTGTTGCCATTACAACTTCCTTGTTGACATTGTAGTACTGAAGAAAGGAAGATTTACCGCGCGTTCGTAAAGCGAGCAGTAAATATGAAAAGACAGCCAATATTTTATTGTCTTTTAAAAGCGACTTGCGCACTTCATAAATAAATCCGAGTGCACCCGTGGCAATGGCAAAACTGAATATTTTCTGATGTTACAAATGACTTGTTAATTTTACTTTATTATTTGCTAGTATTCATTAGTTGAACCATCTTATTATATTTTATGATATGTTACATTAATTTTACCTGCAATTTTTACAATTATTTTTTTCTGAGATTATTTAAGTTTAAAATTGCTGTTCAAATCAGTTATAAATTTCCTGAACAAATATTTAAAAAATGAATAGATCTGAATGTGCAGTCAAAATTATTTCCTTATGTAAAACGTTTTCTATTTTCATTCCGGGTAAATAGTGAAGAGTCTTATAAATCGTTCTATATTGTGGCAACTTATTGGATAAATACAGGGTGAGTTAAATTTTACCGCTCCGGCCATAATACCTATCAGTTGAAGTTTACACTTAGTGCTACAAGTTTCCACATCATTTTTATTTGAAGCCAAAAAAGTAAAACAAAGAGTTTCGGATAAAATTTCCATGTTTGGTTTTTTATTTCAAAATTTGTCAAATTATTCGTAGCATTGTTAATTGTAATTTGATTCGTTAAAAAATTATTACTTTTCGAGTTAAATCAAATTTAACATAAAGCACGAAAAATACTTTTATTTATGACCTTCCAACAATGGATAATACGGTCTACTACGTAACAATACCTGATGATCGACCCATAAAACTGAAGGGGACGGCGTTTTAGTTGTTGCCAGACCCGTATTCTGGAATTTGTGAGAAAAATAAAATAAGTTTTTAATAGTTAAATATGAAGTTTATTTTATAAAAGATGCTCAAAGTTATGTCCCATTACCCATAAATTAAAAGCATTTCAAGCTTCTCTTCGACTGAGTATTGAAATGGCATGATTATACCTGAACTAAACACAAATGTTCACTATTCCGCAAAACAAAGTTTTAATTTTCACTTTTTACCAACGATATTTAAGTGTTAGGAGATTTGTTGCGTATGTGAATGTTTCCTTATTCACAAAGTGACCCAGGGTTGTGACCAAGGTTTTTAAACTTTGGGTGAATTAAGCAATTTATTTTATGGGAAGGTTCAATAACCGATAGGTATATTGACTTTGCAGACGGCAAAATTAAAACACAAAATTGTAGACAGATATACTAACGAAAATTAGAAGCTGGTAAGCGATTTTCTTATCAAGTTTAAAATCTAATATTGCAAAAATTATTTTTTATTATGATTATAATTACCGTGTAGCTGTTAGTTACGATGTTGTGAACTTTTAAAGAAATAGCGAAGACCCTTATTCCGGTCCTGTAAAATGTAACGTTGTACTTTTTAACTTAACTTTATGACTGTCATAAATAATCAGTCAAATACCCAAAACCAATACCATTGTTAGGTGAATTGGTCAGCTTATGTCGTAAATCATTTAAAAAAATACCCTCTAATACGGAAATGGCTTTATTTAATGAACCCAAATTAGTAAAACTATTTCTATTACATTAAATTGTGTGAAAATATTTTACTGTTCGTACATAAAAAAAACTAATAAATTGAGCAATTAGTAATTGAGAGAAAGCCAAAATTTAACCTGATTAAAAAAAAAAGATTTTTTCTTGGTTTCTATGTACCTTAATAATATATGCACTTTATGAGAATTGACAAATTATTTTAAAAGCCTATTTTGCCTCGGGCGGTAAAACTTAACTCACCCTGTACAATATTCAGAAACAAATTGGTTTGTTTATATTTGCAAAATTTGTTTAAAATTGTGACTTCGGTTCAGGAAATGTTTTTGGAAATTTTCTACGATTAGTTATTGCATTACCTCAAACAGGTAAAGTAACTGCTGGTCGTAAATATGACAGTAAGAAGTATTTATGCGCAAAAATGTCGCATTCTATTTTAGCCCGGGGGAAATTGATGGGAACCCAAGTTATGGAGCTCTTTAGGGCTTGAAATGAAGCTCATTGGGGCGTTTTTTTTACTTATTTTTCTCTTTTACTGTGCAAATGCATTGTAAATGTTATTTTAGTAGCGCCTGATATCAGGCAACCAATACAACTAATTTTGCATTTAATTGGGCCTGTGGTGTACGCATAAAAATCGTATTGAAACTGCAAAAATCGAGAGAGGATGTAGCTTAGACAGTACTGTCGATTGCGAGTTATGATTTCCTGTAAAGCGTTTACTTAGCGATTAAGTGCAAGGCTAAACGATGATTTTTAGTGCGTTCGATATTTGAAGTATCTTAATCCTAATTCATTTCCCAGAAACAATCGTTTTTTCTATTTCTGAATAGTTTCTTTATGCTAACCAGGGATAAAACAGATGTCCCTCCGCAGCAATTAACTTTTTATTGCGTTCCTGTGTTGATGGTAATTTCACTCACAACTACAAACGGCCACAAACGGGCATTGAAAATGGCTGGAACACAAAGGTGGCCATAAATTCGCAGGCTGTCCAAAATCAGGTGGTTTACAACTTTCAGCCTGATTACTTCGAGGTTGGGAGTCGTTGACCAGGCGACCGATTTGCGACTGACAAAGGTGAGCGATTACTCGGGATTTGCGACTCATCAGTTGCTCATTAACGACTGCCGCGGTTTTTTCGCTTTGTCTTGCGAATTTAATTAGTGAGACGCGTTGGGAGCATCCCTGACCTTTTCTGGAGGAGATGCTTTCCGGAAACCGGGCAGCGCAATGAATTTATTATTTCGCTCACGCGGCAGACGAGGCAGATGTTTTTCGCAGCTGTGTGCACTTGAGAGATGAATAAAAAACAAGGTGTCGGATGCATTGGATGCATTCGCACAATCAGTGATGCCTCACGATTAACTAAATAAACAAAACGAGTAAATAATTAAGTGCAGGCTCGTGAATTATTTATGTTGCGTGCGAATTTTAACAGAAGGGTACAGTATGGAGGGCTTCGTTGCGCGGTTTGTAGTTTTCTCGCCTCCTCCGTGCGTTTTTCACCTTCGCTGCAATTTTGACATTTTACTTGAAACTTCGACATTTTTTTAAATGTGAAATTTACAGAAAAAGATTTATTTTTAACAAAAAGTCAACGTTTTACTTGAAATTTTCACATTTTACTTGAAATTTCAACATTTTGCTTAAAATTCAACATTAAAAGAATATGAAATTTCAACGATTTTATTGAAATTAAACATTTATAAACATGAAATTTCCACATTTTTGAAAAGGGTAAAGTTTCAACATTTTTAATGAGGTAAAATTTCGTGAGAAGGGTTCATATTTCAAGAAAAAATTGAAATTTCGACATTTTATTTGAAATATCCACATTTCATTTGAAATTTCAACATTGAAAGAATATAAAATTTCAACATTTTACTGGAAATTTGAACATTTAATTTGAAATTTTAACAGTTCACTTGAAACATAAACATGAAATTTCCACATTTTTGAAAAGGATAAAGTTTCAACATTTTTAATGAGGTGAAAATTTCGTGAAAAGGGTTCATATCGCAAGAAAGAAATTGAAATTTCAACGTTTTGCTTGAAATTCAACATTAAAAGAAATTGAAATTTCAACATTTTGCTTGAAATTCAACATTAAAAGAGTATGAAATTTCAACATTTTACTCGAAATTTGAACATTTATTTTGAAATTTCAATATTTCACTTGAAATTTTATAATTTTACTGAAATTCAACATTTATAAACATGAAATTTCCACATTTTTGAAAACTGTAAAGTTTCAACATTTTTAATGAGGTGAATTTCGTGAGAAGGGTTCATATTTCAAGAAAAAATTGAAATTTCCACATTTTTGAAAAGGGTGAAGTTTCAACATTTTTAATGAGGTGAAATTTCGTGAGAAGGGTTCATATTTCAGGAAAAAATTGAAATTTCAACATTTTATTTAAAATTACACATTTCATTTGAAATTCCAATATTTCGCTTGAAATTCGACATTGAAAGAATATGAAATTTCAACATTTTTTAAAAGGGTAAAGTTTCAACATTTTTAATGAAGTGAAATTTCGTGAAAAGGGCTCATATTGCAGGAAAGAACATGAAATTTCAACATTTTATTTGAAATTTCTACATTTATAAAAACGAAATTTCAACATTTTTGATTAGGGCAAAGTTTCGACATTTTTAATGAGGTGAAATTTCGTGAAAAAGGTTCATATTTCAAGAGAAAAGTTGAAGTTTTCACATTTTACTTGACATTTCAACATTTTGCTTGAAATGCAACATTAAATGAATCTGAAATTTCAACAATTTACTTGATATTTGAACATTTAATTTGAAATTTCAATATTTCACTTGATATTTTAACGTTTTACTTGAAATTCAACGTTTATAAACATGAAATTTTAACATTTTTGAAAATGTTAAAGTTTCAACATTTTTAATGAGGTGAAAAATTCGTGAAAAGGGTTCATATTGCAAGAAAGAAATTGAAATTTCCACATTTCACTTGAAATTTCAACATTTTGCTTAAAATTCAACATTAAAAAATATGAAATTTTAACATTTATAAAAACAAAATTTCAACATTTTTGATTAGGGCAAAGTTTCGACATTTTTAATGAGGTGAAATTTCGTGAAAAAGGTTCATATTTCAAGAGAAAAGTTGAAGTTTTCACATTTTACTTGACATTTCAACATTTTGCTTGAAATGCAACATTAAATGAATCTGAAATTTCAACAATTTACTTGATATTTGAACATTTAATTTGAAATTTCAATATTTCACTTGATATTTTAACGTTTTACTTGAAATTCAACGTTTGTAAACATGAAATTTTAACATTTTTGAAAATGTTAAAGTTTCAACATTTTTAATGAGGTGAAAAATTCGTGAAAAGGGTTCATATTGCAAGAAAGAAATTGAAATTTCCACATTTCACTTGAAATTTCAACATTTTGCTTAAAATTCAACATTAAAAAATATGAAATTTCAACATTTATAAAAACGAAATTTCAACATTTTTGATTAGGGCAAAGTTTCGACATTTTTAATGAGGTGAAATTTCGTGAAAAAGGTTCATATTTCAAGAGAAAAGTTGAAGTTTTCACATTTTACTTGACATTTCAACATTTTGCTTGAAATGCAACATTAAATGAATCTGAAATTTCAACAATTTACTTGATATTTGAACATTTAATTTGAAATTTCAATATTTCACTTGATATTTTAACGTTTTACTTGAAATTCAACGTTTGTAAACATGAAATTTTAACATTTTTGAAAATGTTAAAGTTTCAACATTTTTAATGAGGTGAAAAATTCGTGAAAAGGGTTCATATTGCAAGAAAGAAATTGAAATTTCCACATTTCACTTGAAATTTCAACATTTTGCTTAAAATTCAACATTAAAAAATATGAAATTTCAACATTTATAAAAACGAAATTTCAACATTTTTGATTAGGGCAAAGTTTCGACATTTTTAATGAGGTGAAATTTCGTGAAAAAGGTTCATATTTCAAGAGAAAAATTGAAATTTCTACATTTTATTAAAATTTCCACATTTTACTTAAAAATTCAATGTTTTACTTGAAATTCAACATTTATAAACATGAAATTTCAACATTTTAAAAAGGGATAAAGTTTCAACATTTTTAATGAAATTTCGTGAAAAGGGTTCATATTTCAAGAAAAAATTTTAAGTTTCCACATTTCACTTGAAATTTGAACATTTTGCTTAAAATTCAACATTAAAAAATATGAAATTTCAACATTTTACTGGAAATTTGAAAATTTAACAGTTCACTTGAAATTCAACATTTATAAAAATGAAATTTCAACATTTTTGATTAGGTCAAAGTTTCAACATTTGTAATGTGGAAAAAATTTCGTGAAAAGGTTCATATTTCAAGAAAAAATTTGAAATTTCAACATTTTATTGGAAATTTGAACATTTAATTAGAAATTTCAATATTTTACTGGAAATTCAACATTTATAATCATGAAATTTCAAAATTTTTGAAAAGGGCAAAGGTAAAAGGGTGAAAACGTTCATACTTCAAGAAAAAAGTTGAAATTTCACCATTTCTTTTTAATTTCGTTTGCCCTGACATCTTTATCAGTCCACATTTTTTCCAAAGAAACGAATTGAGTCATTTACTATTCCCGATTATATAATTAAGACCTTTTTTGGTCTTATCTCCTATTCAAACAGAAACGAAACTGAAATAGTACCGGGAAATTTTTTATTATTCCCGCTTTATCGTGTGTTCCTAAATTCTTGTTGATTCTCACTGAAGAGGCGAGGTCCCAGATAAACCTTATCTTGAAAAAAATCTTCGATAAACTCTCCATCCGTGCGTGGCTTTGACCAAATGTGCAACATAAATTGATTAGTTTCGCACACGGGGCCCCTTCATAATAATAATAGCCGCACAACCGGTAAAACAGCTGTTCCAAACAATTCAAACAAACAGCACCTCAATATTTATCTTGTTCAAATAAGTTCGAATTTTTAGAAACCCGGCCGTCATTAGTTATGCATTAGTCACTTAGAAGTGAAAGTACGACACGCAATTGCTGAAAGTATAAATAAACTGAGGTTGTGGAGTTCACGTAATAGTAATATTGACCCAATTTAAATGCAGCTCGCCGGGACGCGTACGGTTGCGCAAATGATGAATGGATGAAATTCTAAAATTACGCGCTCATCATGTCGTTTTTCATTGATAGCAACGCGACCCAATCGATTACTACGATCTCAATCATTTATGAATTTATTAATATTACTGAGGTGAAATTGTTTGCCCCGAATGTTGTAATTACTGAATCGATACTATTTCTAATTGAAAATTTGATGTTTGTATTCGCGCAGGATATTTTTGGATCTCCTAGAAATCGTAAACAAGCAAATTACTACCTTTTAATAAGCGGGGAAATAAACAGAAATTTCTTCGAAATTTGGCCGCAATTTTAACACCTTACGCAGAAACGCGGGTTTGGTCATTTACGGTTTCTTAACCTTCCAGTAACATAGTCTCGCTCCGCACGACTATGTTTTTTTGATTTTCCAAGGAATTTCCCATTCTCTCGAACGGCCGTTTTCAGTACCTTACTAATTTATTGTCTAAATGCTAGTGGAGCAATATCAGAGCTGCAGATACATTATTTTTGCTTTTTTTGCATATTGCGGAGCGAAACTCCGCAGCGACTATTGACGTCTTAGGCAAATCTTTGTATACATTTTGACATTTTCGGTTTACAACAGCCCAAGGTAAATCTGTAATAATCATTTTCGATACAACACTGTCCAATAATTTTCAAAGTGTGTGGTTGCTTGTTTCAAGCACGAAGCCAAGTTGTGTGGAAAAGCTGCACAAAATGACAGCGTACGTTTTTTCATATTAAAAAAAAACCATTAATTTATTGTAAATTTTGAAGTTGTTTGACAAATCGTCAAGTTAATGTTGGTTTGTTCAATATCCACTTTTTGGGGATATTGGGCTATAGATTTCGCAGGCGGATTGTAGAAGCCGCTACAATACAAACCGGCTAGCCGCATTATAAAACGGCTCGGTTTTGTAAATCAACTGGTTAACGTTTAGGCGGGTTGTAATACGGCTAAACGTTGGTCAGCCTTACTGTAACGACGTTTAGCGTTCTCCAATACATCAAACTGACGGGTCGCCGTTTTATAAAACGGCGAAAAGGGACTTTATATAAAGAAAACCTTTTTTTGTAGCGATGACAAATATAAAGTCATAACTATAAGAAAAAGGTTTAACTCAATATAAAAGGTTTTTTTTAATAAAATGTCTAACAATTTTTCCTTTATCAAACGGACTGAGTTATTCAGCGATTCATAAAACACCTAAAATTTTCAGTCAAATTGTAAAAATTCTCTGTTCATTCTATATTTTACAATCTCCACAATTATTTAGAAAACGACTGAATTTTACATTTACAATATGGCTGATTGTCGCCCTACATTACACATAGTCAACATTCCGGCTAAACAATCTGCCTAAACGTTAATCAGTCGTTTTACAAAACAGAGCTGCTTTGTAAAGTGGCTAGCCGCTTCATATTGCGGCGGATTCTACAATATGGCTGCAACATGTACACCAAAGTTCAAGTTAAAGTTAAAATTAGCTTGTTCAATGGTTCGCAAGGGAACCAGTAAAATAAAAAGTTTTCAGTATTTATTTTGTACAATATCTAGTAAAATTATTAAAATTTTGTGTTGTAGGTAGTATTAATTCAAGTTTTTTGAAAATTGCAAATCGCAATTGCAAATATTAATGCTACGAATAATTTGACAAATTTTGGAATAAAAAACCAAACATCGAAATTTTTCCAAAACTCCTTGGTTTACTTTTTTGGCTTTAAATATAAATAATTCGGAAAATTTGCAGCACTAATCGAAAGTGTAAACTTCAAGTGATGTAACATGTAAATTGCATGCTTTCCCCTCAATTTTGAATAAGTATTATGACCTCGCCGATAATACTTGACTCACCCTGTACTACACTGTTGGGCAAATTTATTAACAAACTGGTTGAATTATTGATTCCACAATTTGAAATTATTTTAGTCGATCAAAGTATGGAAACTAGAGTAAAATATTGCGTGTCAAGTCCGTTTCAACTGGACTAACGACAGTGTACCAATTAATTTCAGTTGAAGTACAAATTTAAAAAAATCATCATCCCAAAGTTTACAGCCAAAACAAAATTTAAAGACCCTCCGAGGAAGTCCATAAAAAGTTTAAGCGTCAAGTTTGGGCCTAACGTGTCAAACAGTCGCAACTCTGGATCGAATAACGCACTAAAAACCTCCAAAAAATAAATATTCATGTTCGACTCGCCCAACGTAATTCAGGCAGCATAATTCAATGCAAAACTCGCGTGTGTGTGTTATTTGGTTCGCGGTCCGGTGAATCCGTGTTTCCACCTCTCCAACTGTTATTGTAAGGAAAAAAATTCGCACAAACGCGAAAAATCGAAAAGTACAGCAAATACGAAAATAGGGCATCGCTCATAACAATGGGGCGCAGGTAGGAATCGCGCTCGGCTGATTCCACTTTTATCCGGTACAAATTGCCGCCATCTGTCTGTCTCTCTCGATTCTGAAAGGCGAAATTGATTGAAATTTTATCATCAATGGCCGCATCGTAATTGGGTATGTAAAACACTGGTTTCCGCATTCTCGGACGGTGCGAAATTAATCCCGTGAAACACAGGTGGCCCATTAAGGTCTAATGGCGACATGCGTTTTGCATAAATTAAACGTGATTTAACTCATTCACCTTGTACAATTCCGAAAGTTGCACTTATCGTGCGAGGGGTGGAATTTGCGAGTCGCGCAAAGCGCAGACGAGTGAGCAAAATTCATGCGAGCTTCGTTATAACACGAATTGTGAATAGTGCAAGTTGGAGGGATGGCGAATAAAGATATATGCACATATACATACACATATATGTTAAAAACTTACATCTTCGATTTCTTTAAAAATCTAAATCTGCCAAAAGTTTGTGCATGTTCAAAAACTCAAAACGGACTACTCGGATTTTGGAAGCGATTTTTGGTTTCAGAGAAAATGGAATTTATCGAAACTTCAAAAACTTAAAACAAATCATAATTTTAAAATGAAAATTATTTTTGACAAAATTTAGGTAATATTAGTTAGATATTCGGTAGATGCGATGCCAATTATGAAATCAGATGAGTTTCTTCAACCGAGGTCAAAAAAATTGTTATTTTTCAAATTGCAACTTTCTCTTACAATTTCCAAGTGTTATCTTGAATTTTAATTATTTCAAATCTAAGTATAGTTGATTTGTTTATTTTTGTCTTAAAAACATGAACTAAACTGATATAATCTAAATTACAAATGAAATTTTTAAATTTAAAAGAAATTCTGTCGTGTTATTTTACATTTTTGGTGCTTTTGTATCACAAAAAACCGCGTTTTAAATTTCAGCTTGTTTTCTAATTTACTCAAATTCGTTTGTGGATCGCTCAATATAATTCCAGCATAAAACCGAGCGGACGATATTAGGAACTTTCTGAAGTAGTCGATCGTTAGGATATGAATAGGTTGCACGTGCGATCGCCTGAAAAACAACTTTCCATTTGCTCTTGCCAATCTTTTAATTTGCAGGCACGTTTCGAGCGTGTAATTTCAAATCTCGCAAAGTGCCGAGATAAGCGTTTTTATTTATGAAAAATAAGAGCAAATAATCGCATCAGCCGCAAGTGGCGCATTAAAAAGGCATTATTGGAGATATCAGAAACGATTTTGTGCCATTGGATACTTAATTGCCGTTTTATCAAGATCAAAGTGATACGGCGCCACTTGGTTTACAGTGCAGGCAATTAATAAAGATTAGTTATGCGGTAGTTGCAAACAAGGCCGCTTGGGACCAATTGAACAATGGAAAAACATTTTTTTCACTGCAACGACTTATAATTATAAAAGTCGTTGAACTTGAGTGAATTACTCGTTAAAACTCTCCAATTGGCATTTCATAACATCCGCGGTAAAGAAACCTGCATCGGCGAGCTTTAGCTAACAGATTGCAGATGGCGACAGAAATAAAATTCACTATAAAGGCAACATTAATTAAATTATGAGACAATTGATATGAAAAAAGTTGTAGATCTGCAATGTTGGCTCCCATCACTCTTTTCATTATTAAAAAACAACATTAATTAATTGTAAATTTTGAAGTTGTTTGACAAATCGTCAAGTTAATATTGGCTGGTTCAATATCCACTTTTTGGGGATATTGGGTTATAGATGTCGCAGACGGATTGGAGAATCCGCTACAATACAAACCGGCTAGCCGCATTATAAAATGGCTCGATTTTGTAAATCGGCTGGTTAACGTTAAGGCGGGTTGTAATACGGCTAAACGTTGGTCAGCCTTACTGTAACGACGTTTACTCCACTAACATTTAGACAATAAATTAGGCCGTTCGAGAGAATGGGAAATTCCTTGGAAAATCAAAAAAACAGTCGTGCGACTACTGGAAGGTTAATAATATAAAATTACTCAGGCATTTTATGAGAATTGGTGAATTATTTTGAAGGGCTATTTTGCCACCGGCGGTTAAACTCGACGCACCCTGTCCACACATGCGAGGAAAGATTAAAACTTCTTACTAAAATGAAGTCAGACAGAAATTGTAAGTTAACATAAACCTCTTGCATAAATCAACATAAAATTATGATATTATCTGCTTGAAAAAGCCGTGTCGTTTCATTTTCACTGAACCAAAGTGCGTAACGCAGAAAGTAAACAATCCGCCCGTCAACATTACTCAGACAGTTTCTCAGTTGGGCAACAGAAACTCGTCGAGGACATTGATTTATTTTCGATGAGCAAACAGCCGAATTTTTTGAAAAAGTTTGTTTTGTTCGTCTAGACCGCTTTTTAAGAAGCCCTATCGGTGTGGCCGACTTTATTAGAGCCACTTCCAGAAGAGGCAACGGCACCATTAGTTCCAGACGTTGTTTTCTCGGACTGCTCATTGTTGCACCTCCGATTCTAATAACTTGCATTGTGCTCGTAAAACTCGCGGCCATTAAACCGGTGCGTCTGTAAACTGTGGCTGAAAATTTCAATTAAATCGTGCAATAACTCGTTTAACTGCTTGCGCCAGTAACGTTTTCATTAATTCGAAAGAGACACGATTCGCGTGGTGACAACTATCCGGTTGTAGTTTTAAGGGGGCCATTTGAGAAGCAAGATTCACAAGATGGCGCCACCGTAGTAAAGTGTCAATTTTGTGAAAGCTCTTTTCATTAACAAGCTTTTTTATGTAAAAAACTAGTGGCGGATATAAAAGATTAAAAAATGATCTAGGTATAGTTTTTTATATAAAAAAGCTTGTTAATGAAAAAAGCTTGTTAATGAAAAAAGCATTTTACAAAATTGACACCTTTTTCTACGGTGGCGCCATCTTGTGAATCTTGCTTCTCAAGTGGCCCCCTTAAAATGGCAAGTGCCAATGATATTTGAAACTCGTTTGAAAATAGTCTTGCAGTAATGATGCCATAAATTTTACTTGAAGTAGCTGCAGTTCAAACTTTTAAAATTTGATGGTACTCTAAATTTTACTGAGGAATATTGTTTGGTACGTTTCGGATATTAGGTCGCCGTCATACTTAACGGGATGGCGCGGCACGGCACGGTTTTTGACGTTTTTATTATGATTTGTTTTCTTAAAGGCAGTGAATTATTTGCAATCATAAAATTTCAACAAGTTGACTTAATTGTTTATATTATTTAAACGATTATAATTAATCTTAATTTTCAATCATAAGATAAGTGATTGCCGTTTGTTGACAATCTTTATTTTGACAACGTATTAGTAATCAGCGACCTCTAAGATTCCTAGAATTATTAAATTTGTGTAGTTCGTTACAATTTTGGTTGAAATAAATTGTCATTCTTGTTATTTCATAATTTGATCAGAATTGAGGTTAGCGGCAAAGTGCACAATTCGCTGCTGAAGAATTATTAGATTTTTTTATAAAAATTTATATTCAGTTTAAACATTTTCTATAAAACTCGTAACTAGAAGGAAAATTTTTAACCCAATATAAAAGGTATTTTTTTAATAAAATATCCAACAATTCTTACGTTTATGTAAAGTATCTAGGCATTCACAGGAAACTGAATTATTAAATTGACCAACTATTTTTTGTATAAAAGGAGTACAAATGAATTTTCATTGGATATGGTGATTCGGTTTGAATAAAAACACTGACTGAGTCTTCTCCATTAAACTATATGTTTTGTAAATAATTTCAAAATTCATTAGTTCAAAAATTATATATATACATATAAACACGTTAAAACAAACACAGTGAAAGTTGCATGCTTTCACCTAGGCAAACCGACTCTTAAGAATCAACCCTTGTAATCATAATCATAAAAGTCGGTTTTCCTAGGTAAAACCATGCAAATTGCAGTGCACATTTTCATAAAGTGTGCTCTGGTCATTTTTTTTAAATTTATTTATTTATTTATTTTATTTTATTTTATTTTTTTTAATCCACATTTTCATAAAGTGTGCTCAGCTAAATTTTTTTCCCATTTTCTTGTTTTCAAATGATTACAACAAGGGTTGAATTTTAAAAGTTGGTTTTCCTAAGTAAAATCATGCAAGTTGCAGTGCACATTTTCATAAAATTATGGTTTTTTTCCATTTTCTTGTTTTCAAATGATTACAACAAGGGTTGAATTTTAAAAGTCGGTTTTCCTAGGTAAAATCATGCAAATTGCAGTGCACATTTTCATGAAGTTAAAAAAAATTCCATTTTCTTGTTTTCAAATGATTACAACAAGGGTTGAATTTGAAAAGTCGGTTTTCCTAGGTAAAACCATGCAAATTGCAGTGAACATTTTCATAAAGTGTACTCAGGTCAATTTTTTTTTCCGAATTATGTTAGGATCCACATTTTCATAAAGTTAATTTTTTTTCATTTTCTTGTTTTCAAATGATTACAACAAGGGTTGAATCTTAAAAGTTGCATGATTTCACCTAGGAAAACCGACTCCTAAGAGCGAACCCTTGTTGAAATCATTTGAAAACAAGAAAATGGAAAACTTCATCAACCAAGAATAGAAGTGATTATTTTTCTTTGAAATACTTTTTATTTCAATCTTCATTTGGTCCAAAACTATCAGTTTTAAAAATGTATTTATGTTTATTAGTATCAATGTGCTTTTTTATTGCACTTCGTCTACGAATCGCAATAGAAAATTCTCCTTTGCAGATTGTACATTTAACCATAGAATCATTTCCTTTGTTTTCCACAATAAATGGAAACTCTTTTTTTAAAGGTTAAAAGTTAAAGTTAAATGTCAAGTTTTTATATTTTTAGAAGCACAAAGGAGTACAAAAGAATGCAAAGGAGTACTTTTGGAGTACTCGTTTTAAAAGGGTACGGTTTACAAAAAAGGAGTACAAAACTCCCTAAATGAGTACGTTTTGTCACCTTAGAATTATGCACTTTGCCCCTTACAGCTACAAAATTTAAGCAACTTTGAAATGTTGAAATTGATTGAGATAGTTTGTGACGGATTATTGTCGCATTTAAAAATAAAGAAATTAAAATAAAATAATAATAAAAAAGAAAAAAGTTCATTGTTGGGTAATCGCAGGCCGATGCATTTATTTTCGGCAGAATTCAATGTGCGACGAGTATTTCCATTATTTATTAAATTTGCTTTTGGCTACAAACAGTTCACAAAAATCTGTAACAAAATATACAAATTTAATAATTCTAGGAATTTTAGAGGTCGCTGGTTACTAGTACGTTGTCAAAATAAAGATTGTCAACAAGCTGCAAACACTTATCTTACGATTGGAAATTAAAATTAATTACAATCGTTTAAATAATATAAACAATCAAGTCCACCTGTTGAAATTTTATGATTGCAAATAATTCCCTGTCTTTAAGAAAACTGCTCCCGAATACTCACCGAAATCATAATAAAAACGTCAAAAACCGTGCCGTGCCGCGCCGTCCCGTTAAGTATAACGTCGACCTAATTTTACCGAGGAATATTGTTTGCTAAACGTATTACAAGTTGAGACTCGTTTAGGCCGTTATTAGTTTGTTTAGGCTGCAACGCCGTGATTTCTACGTTCCCCAAGCGTTCAATCCGTAATAAAAACCGAGCACGCTTTCAATTGAAGGCGTTTTGACCGCGTGACGCAAAGCGCAAACAAACTAAAAATTTATTTGTTGTACAAATAACCGCGGAAGAATTACAGTAAAAACACCCATGCAGTTAACGGTGGTTAACTGGCGCGTCCCAATTTAAGTTCAAAAGTGTGATGTATAAAATCGATTGCGAAAACGGAATTCTGTCGATTGAGAAATTTAATTAAGATCCTTTAAGGTAATCCCTCGCCGACGAGATTTATTTTCCAGGAAATGGAATTACCGTTACTGGTAAAAGAGACCGAATGGAATGAGACTATTGGTTAGGTGTGATTTAAATAAAAAGAAACACTTTGGATTTAACTTTTAATATTATCAGAAACTATATCGAACATAACACAACGACTGTGTAGGAACGAGTGAACGCGAAGGGGAGTGACGTCTTAAAAATGGTATTTAATGTATTTACAAAATAGTGCAGTTTGAAACATAATTTATTAATATGTCGTCTGGACCCTCCAGTCACACAAACAATTTTTGTAGATAAATAAAACCAACACGCCCCCTCAAAAATTGTCCCTCGCCCTACACAGGCATATCAAAAAAAACTTTAATTTATCTCTGGGTAGTCAAAGTAACATGATCCAACATTTGTTGCTAAGGATTAGGAAAAACCCAGAAAAAAAACCTAATCAGATCATTAAATATTATTCGAGGCCTACTCCACTTCGTAATTCCAGAAACTTTGCTGCTGGTAGCGGTTTGGTCAGCATATCGGCCAATTGGTTACCTGTAGGAATATATATTAGTTTGATCACATTTTTCTCAACCTGTTCTCTAGAAAAATGATATTTAATATCTATATGTTTTGATCTTTTGTGGCTTGTCGGATTGTTTGCTATACTTATACAACCGTTATTATCTTCGTATATTATTATCGGTTCTGTGACATTTAAATTTACACTAATTGCTAATGATTTTAACCATAGTGCTTCCCTAACTGCTTCAAAAAGAGCCATATATTCGGCTTCAGTTGATGAAGCTGCCACAGATGCTTGTCTTCTGGTGCTCCAACAAATTGTGCACCTTTCAAATAATTTCAATAAGTAACCGGTTGTACTTTTCCTATCGTTTACATCGCCACCCCAATCCGAATCAACATAGCCACTTAGAAGAGTTTTAAAATCACCTCTTTTATAAACTAATTTTAGTTCAGCAGTACCTTTGAGATACCTGAGTACTCTCTTTAAACACTGCCACAGTTCTTTGTTATTTTTGTTTACATACCTACTACAGATATTTACAGCTGTGCTTAAGTCAGGTCGGGTACACAGCATTACATACATCAAACATCCAACTAGATTTCGGCATGGTGCATTATATTTTTCATCTGAACTCAAGGCATTAAAATTTAATTTATTTTCCATTGGTGTGCTCACACTCTTACAGTCAATCATTTCGAATTTTCTCAAAATTGTATTTATATAAACACTTTGGTCTAAGGTTATTGCATTATTATCTTTTTCAATTTTAATTCCGACAAAAAGCTTAATATCATTTAAGTCTTTCATATGAAATTTACTCATCAGATAATATTTAAAACTATTCATCGTTTCTAAATTTGCAGTAACAACAACAAGATCATCTACATATAAAACTATATAAATATTTTTAAGTATATGCCCTCTGTCTAACATATAAATACAATGATCAACTGATGAACTTTTAAAACCTTTTTCTAGCAAAGCATGTTCGAATGTCTCAAACCAGCACCTTGCTGACTGTTTTAGCCCATAAATTGCTTTATGCAATTTGCACACTTCATTATTTTTACTTACAACTCCTTCAGGTACTTTCATATAGACCTCTTCTTTTAATACACCATTCAAGAATGCAGTTTTCACATCCATGTGATGGATCAATAAATTAAATTGATTTGCAAAGGCTAACATAAATCGAAAACTTGAAATTCTTGCAACTGGTGCAAAGGTTTCATTATAATCTATCAGGTATTTCTGACTAAAACCTCGAGCTACAAGGCGCGCTTTATACCGCGCAAGGTTGCCATATTCATCGTTTTTACAGCAGAATACCCACTTGCAATCAACAATATTTTTGTTATCAGGTCTTTCTACCAAAGACCATGTATTATTGATCAATAAAGAATTTATTTCATCTTGTATGGCTTGTTCCCAATGAACTCTATCGTCTCTAAGATTAATTTCCTGATATGTTTGAGGAACTTCATATACTAGAGACTGAGCGCACATCAAGTAATCATGTACATCGTCTTCGTTATAAGAAACAATTGGACGATTTCTACTACTTTTTCTAAGACAAGGGGAATTATTTATTTCATATTCAGCATTGTGATTACTTTGGGAATTTTTATTATTCTGTCCACCTTGAGATAAGGATTCTTTTTGCACATCTGTTTCAACTACAGACTTTTTACGTTTACAACGTAACCTGGCATTTTTCACTTTATACTTTAACCCATGTGATTTATTACTATCACATTTCGATACCTCTGATTTACCATCAGATTCCACTACATCTGTTTCACTATCAGATTTATGACCTTCTACTGATTTTGACACTATGTCAGTTGTATCAGTTTCAATAGGCATACTTTCAGCCCAGCTATGAGACTCTACTGATTTTGACACTATGTTAGGTGCATCAGTTTCAATAGGCATACTTTCAGCCCCGCTTTTTATAACATTGGTCTCATCTATTATCACATCTCTAACAACCACAAATTTTTCAGTTTCCACATCCCACACTTTGTAACCATTTGGTTCATACCCAACCAGTATACCTTTTGATGATTTAACGTCGAACTTTGTTGTTCTTATTTTATTGTGAATGTATACAGTTGAACCAAAAACTCTTAAATACTTTAATTGCGGCCTTTTATTATGCCACATTTCATATGGTGTTTTGGCTTCCTTTAATGCCTTAGTTGGGGTCAAATTAATTAAATATGTTGCAGTTAGGACTGCTTCGCCCCAGAAAACCTTACCTAAATTAGCACCAGCCAATATTGAACGACCTCTTTCAGTTATTGTTCTTACCATTCGTTCTGATACACCATTTAATTGTGGGGTTCGTGGAACTGTACAGTGGTAACTAATGCCTTTTTGCATACAGTAATACTTCATCTCATTAGACAGATATTCCCTTCCATTATCACAATATAAATTAACAACTTTTAAATTGAAATGAGCTTCACTTTTTGCAATATAATCTTGAAATACCGAAAACACATCTGACTTATACGCGATTAAGTATGAAGCACAGTAATGAGTAAATTGATCTACAAAAAGTATAAAATAATTTTTGTTGTTAATTGTCGAAGGTGTAATTGGACCACTGACGTCGGAATGCACTACAAACAATGGTCTCTTTATATGACTTTTGTCTTTAACCTTATTAAATGGTAATCGTGCTTGTTTACCATTTATGCACGCTTTACATAAAGTATCATTGGGTTCAACATGATTGATTAGCCCTACATCGTCTACCATTTGTTTATGCTTTAATTCTAAAAATTTAGCTTTTCCCATGTGACCTAATCGTTGATGCCACAGTTCATAGGTTGTCCTTATAGTGCTATTAACTTGAGAAATTTGATTTGACTCAAGTACAAATTCTATACCAATTAAATTGTTTAAGGACATACCTTTCATTATTGTCTTACCACTTTTGGCAATTCTTACTCCCTTTTCATCAAATGTAATGGTCATTCCTGCTTCTTGCATCCTTTGGACAGACAGCAGATTGTATGGGACCTCCTGGCAATAAAGAACGTCCTTTAGCACTCCCTGCATGCCCATGTTGCTGATTACGTTCAATGATCCCTTTTTAGTGGCCGTTATAAATGACCCATTTTTGGCAATAGAAATTTTGATTGGTGCCTTTAATTCCACGAAGTCGCCCGTAAGATCTTCCTTATTGATTATGTGGTCTGATGCTCCAGAGTCAAGCAGAAATGTTATTTTATGTTCACCCTCTGTTTCGACGTTGAAGTGGTTGTCACCTGCCATGAACGCAAAACTCGAATTACTTCCATTCGGTTCTGTAAGCTGTACGGTCTGAATAGTTCTTTCTCTATTGTCATTAGGATACTTGGAGCTTCGTTTGTAATGGTAACAGTTTTTCTTGAAGTGTCCCGGTTTACCGCAATGATAGCATTTTAATAAAGTTGTTCTTCTTTTAAAATTGCGCCTGTTGCCACGTCCTCGATTAAACTGCTTTCTATCAATAAAATAAGTTTTGTTCCTTACAGCGTGAAGTACTTTTGCACTTGTATCCCGACTTTCCGTTTTTAGTTTGATTTCCTGATCTAGCAGTCGCGTCTTGACAAATGCTAATGTTAAATTATCTTCTGCCAAAGTTTCAATTGCTGTAATCACACCATCATACGAAGTTGGCATTGTTAACAGCAGATGAGAAACTTTATCAGTTTCTTCTAATTTGGCACCTGCTGCCAACAATTCGGTAATTAATTCGTCAAACTCGGAAAAATGTTTGAGTAACGGAGTATCACCACGCAATTTGAATTCCAATAGCCGTTTTCGAAGTGATAATTGCGTAGCCAAACTTTTCCTTTCATAAATTGCATCCAGTCTTTTGAAAATGTCGATAGAGGCACACCCTGCATCGGCAAAACTCACGAAACCGTCAGATAGGTATTCTACGATAACGCCCTTCGCCGTCCGTTCAGCCTTGTTCCAGAGTTCGTCTGGCATTTCCGGGATCTCATCATCGATCACTTTAATCACATCAAGTTCTGTTAATACCGCACGCACTCTTAACTTCCACACACTGTATCTGTCGCCGTCAAACGGTTTAATGTTTCTATTACTCTTTCTTCTTTCCATTGTTTATAGGTACGCTTTATGCACAATACCGAAAGTTGCGAGTACGTTACAGAGTATTCAAAAAAAACTTATTTAAGGTAAATTTATTTGAATTACTCTGGGCCCATAACCTATTGGTTAGGTGTGATTTAAATAAAAAGAAACACTTTGGATTTAACTTTTAATATTATCAGAAACTATATCGAACATAACACAACGACTGTGTAGGAACGAGTGAACGCGAAGGGGAGTGACGTCTTAAAAATGGTATTTAATGTATTTACAAAATAGTGCAGTTTGAAACATAATTTATTAATATGTCGTCTGGACCCTCCAGTCACACAAACAATTTTTGTAGATAAATAAAACCAACAGAGACGTTTCACAAAAGTAATGTTGGATTTTATTGGACCTTTTATCGCAGTTGAGATTTCGATTTATTTTGAAGTCGATAAACAGTTCAAATCAACTTTATTTTGCATAAAAAGTGTATAGTTCAGTAGAAAAACATTAGTGCATTCCATTTAGAATTTGTGGACATTGCGGGAGCGTGGAACGTATACTATTTTTTCAACTAAGAAAACCCCTAATTTTGATAAAATCGGCTCATACGTTATTCTAATTGCGCTTTCACCACTTTTTTTTTTATCAACTTACAGCTTAGATTCGTACTTTTACGCCCACCACAAACAAGTAAACTTGTCGTTCTTGTTCGACTAGTCTGTAATTACGTTAAAACCAAATTACAAAGCGAACAGTTGATTAAGCAAGAAAACTTTGGTAAAAGCGATCAGCTGTCGAACTGTCGCATACTCGTTGCAGTGCAATCAATTTGGGAAACTTGGCTTGATCCCGAAGAAGGCCTGCGAAGGACAGGCAGATTGCAAGACGGTGAATCATTACTAAATTGAATTTAAAATCTCCGTTTTAATTAGTCCTTGTTTACAAAAGTTTTTGTTGACACAAGAATTATTTTTTATTGTTATAAAGCCTCGTCCTCATTATATTAAGCTTGAAAACATATTTCAAGTCGAGGAATAAGTGTGAAAAATTCATAGTCAAGTTTTTGACTTCAAGTGCTTGAAGGCGAATTAGTAACTTTAAACGACTTGGCTAATGTTTTTGAAACTTCTTTTCAAGTTTTTATCTGCCCTGAAAATCCTTTGACTTAAAATGAACGAGGTTGTAGTTCCATTCTCATTAATTAAGCTCCTCGACTTCAAGTTACCAGACCTGAATTATCTTTTCAAGTAAAATGTTGTTGAAAACTGGGTTTATTGGTTAAGCTGTTTTAAAACATGAAGTCGAGCAACTTAACTTAGTCAAGTCAAGTTTTTGATTTCAAGTGCTTGAAGTCGAGTAAGTAACTTTGAACCAACTTGACTAACATCTTTTCAAGTTTCAAATGAAGACCTGCCTTGTTTTTGAAATTTATAGTCTTTCAAGTGACTTGAAGTGAACGAGGTTATAGTTTCATTCTTACTTGATTTGAAATAATTTGGCTTGAAATATCTTTTCAAGTAAAATTATGTTGAAAACTGGGTTTATTGGTTAAGCCGTTTTAAGCCGTGAAGTCGATTAACTTAACTGATGAGGACAAAGCTTTGAAATAAGTGGTTCGTAGTCAAGTTTTTGACTTAAAGTGCTTGAAGTCGAATTAGTAACTTTAAACGACTTGACTAACGAGGTTGTAATTAAGTTGCTTGACTTCAAGTTATTAGACTTGAATTATCTTTTCAAGTGAAATGTTGTTGAAAACTGGGTTTATTGGTTAAGCCGTTTTAAGTCGTGAAGTCGATCAACCTGATTGATGAGGACAAGGCTTTGGAATAAGTGGTTCGTAGTCAAGTTTTGACTTCAAGTGCTTGAAGGCGAATAAGTAACTTTAAACGACTTGACTAATGTTTTTTCAAGTTTCAAATGAAGACCTGCCTTGTTTTTGAAAATTATAGGTTTTCAAGTGAGTTGAAGTGGACGAGGTTATAGTTTCATTCTTACTTGATTTGAAATAATTTGACTGATGAGGACAAGGCTTTGAAATAAGTGGTTCGTAGTCAAGTTTTTGACTTCAAGTTCTTGAAGTCGAATAAGTAACTTTAAACGACTTGACTAATGTTTTTGAAACTTCTTTCAAAGTTTTTACCTGTCCTAAAAATCCTTTGGCTTGAAATTAACGAGGCTGTAATTTCATTATCATTAATTAAGTTCCTTGATTTCAAGTTATTAGACTTGAATTATCTTTTCAAGTGAAATCTTGTTGAAAACTGGGTTTATTAGTTAAGCCGTTTTAAGTCGTGAAGTGGATCAACTTAACTGATGAGGACATGGCTTTGAAGTAAGTGGTTCGTAATCAAGTTTTTGACTTCAAGTTCTTGAAGCCGAATAAGTAATTTTAAACGACTTGACTAATGTTTTTGAAACTTCTTTCAAAGTTTTTACCTGCCCTGAATATCATTTGGCTTGAAATGAACGAGGCTGTAATTAAATTGCTTGATTTCAAGTTATTAGACTTGAATTATCTTTTCAAGTGAAATATTGAAAACTGGGTTTATTGGTTAAGCCGTTTTAAGTCATGAAGTCAAGCAACTTAACTGGCGAGGACAAGGCTTTGAAGTAAGTGGTTCGTAGTCAAGTTTTTGACTTCAAGTTCTTGAAGTAGAATAAGTAACTTTAAACGACTTGACTAATGTTTTTGAAACTTCTTTCAAAGTTTTTACCTGTCCTAAAAATCCTTTGGCTTGAAATGAACGAGGCTGTAATTTCATTATCATTAATTAAGTTCCTTGATTTCAAGTTATTAGACTTGAATTATCTTTCCAAGTGAAATATTGAAACTTGGCTTTATTGGTTAAGCCGTTTTAAGTCATGAAGTCAAGCAACTTAACTGGAGACGACAAGGCTTTGAAGTAAGTGGTTCGTAGTCAAGTTTTTGACTTCAAGTGCTTGAAGGCTAATAAGTAACTTTAAACGACTTGACTAATGTTTTTGAAACTTTTTTCATGTTTTTACCTACCCTGAAAATCCTTTGACTTGAAATGAACCAGATTGTAATTTCATTGTCATTAATTAAGTTCCTTGATTTCAAGTTATTAGACTTGAATTATCTTTTCAAGTGAAATATTGAAAACTGGGTTTATTGGTGCCGTTGTAAGGCTTTAGTTGCAATTTCTTTGAAGAAATTTCTCGAAATTCTTGTCCATGACGCGGAGTCAGACGCAATAAATAATGGTTAATGCGTAAATTGTTTATGTACGTGCAAGCTTTCGGTGTCTCATACCGCACCTGGAGAGAAGCCAAATTTTCCGGGCGCCCACTCGTTAGTCACCGGAAAAAATGCGTTAATCGAATCAGACACTCCGCCCATTTTAATTGCCGATTCAATCAGTGTAACGAACGTAGGCTGGTCGCACGAGAAAATCGCACTAAATTTTTATTCAAGCAGGCATTACATGCCTGTTCTCGATTCCTGCATGCATCTACGTGCTGGGAATAAGCGATTTTTCATTAAAACCACCTCACGACGAGAGGTCATATTTTCTCATTTATCTGATGCAGTCTTCATTTCGAAAATTCTGCACATTTCAGAGCGAAATTGAGCGATTTTGTCGACAATTAATCCGGTTGGGCCGATAAAACCGTAAAACCATAAAATCATAAAAAGTGCACTTAATGTTTTGATATTTTTATTCGTATCCTCCTTGATTTATCGCGCTCGTAAAAGTTTTGATGTCTAAGAAAAGGTCGAATCGAACAAAAAAAGTACTAAACATTTCCCTACGATGAAATTTCGGCTGTATATAACCTGCTGCACCTGTGCACGTTTACGCTTGTATGGCATTTTTCGACGTTAAAATATCGTTATTGTCACCTCAAGAATTTGTTTTCGACCATCATTAAATTTGAATTGTAAATTTCGTTCAAAAGGAGCTGTTTGTAAAGCTTCGTTCTCATAGGCCAGTTACTTGACTTCAAATGCATACTTGAATCCAAGTAACGTGCAACGTCTCGACGAATATGAACCAATTATTTTCTTGCCTTGAAATATCGTTTTAAGTTGAACCTCGTGGTAATTAGTCGAGTTACTTGACTTCAAGTAATTGAAACGATTTGACCAATATCAATCTGTTATTATCTTGACTTGAAATGTAGTTTCAAGTGAAGTAAAGTCTTTTTTTGACTTGAAATATTTCCTCAGTTTAAATTTATTCTTATAAAGTTAAGTAATTGAAACAATTTGAGCGATATGAATCGGTTATTTTCTTGACTTGAAATGTAGTTTCAAGTGAAGTAAAGTCGTTTTCTTGACTGAAGTATTTCCTGAATTTAAACTCATTCTCATAAAATCAAGTTATATAACGTTCAAGTAATTGAAGCGATTTGAGCGATATGAATCGGTTATTTTCTTGACTTGAAATGTAGTTTCAAGTGAAGTAAAGTCGTTTTCTTGACTTGAAGTATTTTCTCAATTTAAACTCATTCTCATAAAGTCAAGTTACTTAACTTTCAAGTAATTGAAACGATTTGAGCGATATGAATCGATTATTTTCTTGACTTGAAATGTAGTTTCAAGTACAGTTGTTGTTTGACTTGAAATATCTCCTCAATTTTAACTAATTCTCATAAAGTCAAGTTACTTAACTTCCAAGTAATTAAAACAATTTGAGCGATATGAATCGGTTATTTTCTTGACCTGAAATGTAGTTTCAAGTGAAGCAAAGTTGTTTTCTTGACTTAAAATGTAATTTTAAGAGAAGTAAAGTCGTTTTCTTGACTTGAAATATTTCCTCAGTTTAAATTTATTCTTATAAAGTTAAGTTACTCAACTTCTAAGTAATTGAAACAATTTGAGCGATATGAATCGGTTATTTTCTTGACTGGAAATGTAGTTTAAAGTCGTTTTCTTGACTGAAGTATTTCCTGAATTTAAACTCATTCTCATAAAATCAAGTTACTTAACTTTCAAGTAATTGAAACTATTTGAGCGATATGAATCCGTTATTTTCTTGACTGAAATGTAGTTTCAAGTGAAGTAAAGTCGTTTTCTTGACTTGAAGTATTTCTTCAATTTAAACTCATTCTCATAAAGTCAAGTTAATTAACTTTCAAGTAATTGAAACGATTTGAGCGATATGAATCGGTGATTTTCATGACTTGAAATGTAGTTTCAAGTGAAATGAAGTCGTTTTCTTAACTTGAAATATTTCCTCAATTTAAACTCATTCTCATAAAATCAAACTTAACTTACAAGTAATTGAAACGATTTGAGCGATATGAATCGGTTATTTTCTTGACTTGAAATGTAGTTTCAAGTGAAATAAAGTCGTTTTCATGACTTGAACTATTTCCTCAATTTAAACTCCAATTTAACTTCCAAGTAATTGAACCGATTTGACCAATTTGAATCAGTTTGACTTGATATATCGTTTCAAATTTCAAGTATAGTAGAGTTTCTTTTAAATGTTTACTTGTCTTGCATTGTGATAAGTGAATCTAAAGTTCTCTTTATTCAATTTAAACTCCTTCTCATTAAGTCAAGTTGTAGTTAAAGTCAAGTAACTTGAAACGGCTTGACCAATTTGGATGAGTTGTTTTCTTAACTTGAAATAACTGAAAATTTCAAGTAAAGGTAATTACAAGTTTTGACCTTTCTTGACTTAAAGTTTCTTGATTAATGAGAACAAGGCTTTAATTTACTGGGAAATTACCAGCGAAACCTTTAAATTATTAATTTCGAAGTGAATGAATTTTAGAAGGAAATGTTACAATTAATTATTTGTAATCGTGGAACCACGTCAGTTAATTATTGGAGTTGAGGGGGTTTTCCTTCACCTAATTAATTTCATTGAGTTCAAAAACTTGTAAATTAACCAATTTCCCTGAGGTGGTTCTCTAATTGAAACTGCACGTTAGGATCAATAATTAAGGAACCATTACAATGATTTGCTCGACACAAAAAATAGATAAATGGTGAAGCTTCCAAGTTGTAAAAGGAAACGAGGGTTCTGTGCAGATTGTCTTGCACGCCATTAAATGTGCCCCTCGCACAACCTTCTGTTATCCCCTTACTTGAATTTTTGAAAGGAAGCGGAATACCTCGATGATGTTGGAAACATTTTAGAAATTTATACATTCTTGCATCCAAAAATAAACAGTTGTTGAATTGATGTCGACCCTTTTGAGCTTCAGCTCAGTAGGGGTCGTTTTTAAGGGGGAATAATTATCAATCATTTTACACAGTCAGTCATTTTAAAACGGATTTTAACAAACCGAAATTGTTGATTTTGGTGGACTAATTAAATTATGAAATTGGTAAAAATAAATCAACGAAACTCAGACTTTGGGCCCGGTTTAATTGACTGACAGTGTATAATACCTCTCTTTTGCACGGTTTTTTAATGCCGCGTTTGTTTCGAGGCCGCGACAAGCCATTATTGGAAACTTGCACTTTTGCCCGCTTACATAAGCGCGATTTATGTTTACATTTCCTGTTTTAACAAGTGCAATTAAAGCGGCGACCTCCGAGTTTTAAGCGCGATTGAAATTACATTATTTATGGGACGAGGTTGACCTTACATAAATGTAATGGCCAGGTCATTGCTCTTGTAAATAATTTCGTTAACCATTTTCAATGTACGCATTTATTGATTTACGGCGTGCGTTGTTCCGAGTCGCGTGAATCGGACATTTCTGGTGACACAATGACGCCTTGTCGCGCGCCGGAAATTAAAATTTTAAAACTCCCTAAATGGCATTTCACAAAACAATTCCAATAAAAATTTTTTGTAGATAATAGCAAAAAGGCTTCAACAGTTTGGTATATTCACCAAAAAACCAATTTTCAATCCTAAAGTGTTGTATCGAAGCTCACGCGAATTTTGCTCACTCGTCTGCGTTTCGCACGACTCATTTCCACAAATCCACCTCTCGCGCGGTAAAATTTTTTTTTGAATTTGTTAAGTTTGTGACTTAAACAGGTTAGGCACAAAGAATTGTTACAGGGTGGTCACAATAAACTATGACCACTGTTGCGAGGTTTTCTTGCGTTTAAAACCTATTTTGATGCATATATTAAGAAAATGAAGAGTTAAATTATCACACTGTGAGAGTTAATTATAGCCACATTAAAAATTATATCTCCATTTGAAACTCGAATCGTGACGTTAATTTGAATCGAATTGTAATTCAACGATTCAATTTAAGAAACGAAACGCGCCTCGGTAAAAAAGACAATCGCACTTAAAAATTTGGGATATTCACAAAAATAACATTTTTACAAATGGAATGTTCGATGCATTTTTACTCGTTTCGAATCAATACTTAATTTTTAATTAAAAAGTATTAATCGCGACGAACCTTTTTCAATTCTAAAGTGTTATATCGAAGCTCACGTGAATTTTGCTTACTCGCTTGCGTTTTGCACGGATCATTTCCACAAATCCACCTCTCGCGCGGTAAATATTTTTTTGGAACTTGCAACCTTTGTGGCCTTAACTGGTAAGGCACAAAGAATTGTTACAGGGTGGCCACAATAAACTATGACCATTGTTGCGAGGTTTTCTTGACTTTAAAACTTATTTTGGCCCTCTATTGGCCGATTTTGATGCCTTTTCATATATTAAGAAAATGAATAGTAAAATTATCACACTGTGAGAGTTAATTATGGCCACATTAAAATTAAATCTCCATTTGAAACTCGAATCGTGACGTTAATTTTAATCGAATTGTAATTCAACGATTCAATTTAAGAAACGAAACGCGCCTCGGTAAAAAAGACAATCGCACTTAAAAATTTGGGATATTCACAAAAATAACATTTTTACAAATGGAATGTTCGATGCATTTTTACTCGTTTCGAATCAATACTTAATTCTTAATTGAAAAGTATTGATCGCGACGAACCTTTTTCAATTCTAAAGTGTTATATCGAAGTTCACGTGAATTTTGCTTACTCGTCTGCGTTTTGCACGGCTCATTTCCACAAATCCACCTCTCGCGCGGGAAATATTTTTTTGGAAGTTGCAGCCTTTGTGGCCTTAACTGGTAAGGCACAAAGAATTGTTACAGGGTGGCCACAATAAACTATGACCATTGTTGCGAGGTTTTCTTGACTTTAAAACTTATTTTGGCCCTCTATTGGCCGATTTTGATGCCTTTTCATATATTAAGAAAATGAATAGTAAAATTATCACACTGTGAGAGTTAATTATGGCCACATTAAAATTAAATCTCCATTTGAAACTCGAATCGTGACGTTAATTTTAATCGAATTGTAATTCAACGATTCAATTTAAGAAACGAAACGCGCCTCGGTAAAAAAGACAATCGCACTTAAAAATTTGGGATATTCACAAAAATAACATTTTTACAAATGGAATGTTCGATGCATTTTTACTCGTTTCGAATCAATACTTAATTCTTAATTGAAAAGTATTGATCGCGACGAACCTTTTTCAATTCTAAAGTGTTATATCGAAGTTCACGTGAATTTTGCTTACTCGTCTGCGTTTTGCACGGCTCATTTCCACAAATCCACCTCTCGCGCGGGAAATATTTTTTTGGAAGTTGCAGCCTTTGTGGCCTTAACTGGTAAGGCACAAAGAATTGTTACAGGGTGGCCACAATAAACTATGACCATTGTTGCGAGGTTTTCTTGACTTTAAAACTTATTTTGGCCCTCTATTGGCCGATTTTGATGCCTTTTCATATATTAAGAAAATGAATAGTAAAATTATCACACTGTGAGAGTTAATTATGGCCACATTAAAATTAAATCTCCATTTGAAACTCGAATCGTGACGTTAATTTTAATCGAATTGTAATTCAACGATTCAATTTAAGAAACGAAACGCGCCTCGGTAAAAAAGACAATCGCACTTAAAAATTTGGGATATTCACAAAAATAACATTTTTACAAATGGAATGTTCGATGCATTTTTACTCGTTTCGAATCAATACTTAATTCTTAATTGAAAAGTATTGATCGCGACGAACCTTTTTCAATTCTAAAGTGTTATATCGAAGTTCACGTGAATTTTGCTTACTCGTCTGCGTTTTGCACGGCTCATTTCCACAAATCCACCTCTCGCGCGGGAAATATTTTTTTGGAAGTTGCAGCCTTTGTGGCCTTAACTGGTAAGGCACAAAGAATTGTTACAGGGTGGCCACAATAAACTATGACCATTGTTGCGAGGTTTTCTTGACTTTAAAACTTATTTTGGCCCTCTATTGGCCGATTTTGATGCCTTTTCATATATTACGAAAATGAATAGTAAAATTATCACACTGTGAGAGTTAATTATGGCCACATTAAAATTAAATCTCCATTTGAAACTCGAATCGTGACGTTAATTTTAATCGAATTGTAATTCAACGATTCAATTTAAGAAACGAAACGCGCCTCGGTAAAAAAGACAATCGCACTTAAAAATTTGGGATATTCACAAAAATAACATTTTTACAAATGGAATGTTCGATGCATTTTTACTCGTTTCGAATCAATACTTAATTCTTAATTGAAAAGTATTGATCGCGACGAACCTTTTTCAATTCTAAAGTGTTATATCGAAGTTCACGTGAATTTTGCTTACTCGTCTGCGTTTTGCACGGCTCATTTCCACAAATCCACCTCTCGCGCGGGAAATATTTTTTTGGAAGTTGCAGCCTTTGTGGCCTTAACTGGTAAGGCACAAAGAATTGTTACAGGGTGGCCACAATAAACTATGACCATTGTTGCGAGGTTTTCTTGACTTTAAAACTTATTTTGGCCCTCTATTGGCCGATTTTGATGCCTTTTCATATATTACGAAAATGAATAGTAAAATTATCACACTGTGAGAGTTAATTATGGCCACATTAAAATTAAATCTCCATTTGAAACTCGAATCGTGACGTTAATTTTAATCGAATTGTAATTCAACGATTCAATTTAAGAAACGAAACGCGCCTCGGTCGATTTGTATGCAAATTTTGGCGCAACTTCTTGCAACATTTAAGACACGTTTGAACTTCTGATTTTTTTCGATTAAGTCAACTCGAGAGGTTACGGAAGCCCTTCCAGTGGCTTTTGATGCAGCAAATTAATTAAATTCGTTTCGAGTGCACATGTTGCACAGAATGCAACGTCATCTCGCCACCAGAATTGTGGTTTACATTGTAACGATGATGAATGTGATTTTAATACCGCGTTCTCTGATTATGGTAATTCGGCGCAGTGGTAACGATTTTCTGGTTAAGTGTCGCTGGTTCCTCGAGGGCATCTCAATCATTCCAAGCCACCCCAGTGCATTTCGCCCTCGTGAGTCACCTTCGCATTCCCTCGAAGAAAACGCAATAAATAGAGCGAGAGACTGTTTGCGGGGCGGGCGGGGGGTTGGTGTAATTTTACTTATTTGTTGGGGAATCGTGGAGAGATCGATTTGTGATCGCGAGGGAAATGGACGAGTGAGTGCAATGTATATTTCTGGAAGTTTGATTGATGCAGCTTCCTTTCGCTGCAGCTGGCCAATAAATTGTGTTGGGTTTCGAGTGGAAAGTCTTGATTGTGGCCAGTCAAGTGTTGCACTTTGTTACATTTATGAGTCACGTTTCGTTAAATTAATAACAAGTTTGAGGGGGGGGGGCTTTTATCGGAATTGGAAAAAATAACTGATTTAGAAACCAATAGGCAGAATGTTTTTCCAATTTTCTACACTTATATGAATTGCATTTAGAAGTTTCTGCCTTTCTTTAAAATTTCTGCATGAAGGGGTGGCTTTCAGTGCATCTAATAGAACCTCAATATTTAAAGAAATTTCTTTCTCCTATTATAAAATATCAATAATAAATAGCACTAAACTTAAAATCAACAAAATGTATATAAAAACGTCTGTTATCACCGATTATCACAACATTTTTCTCCTGTCTATGACGTCACAGCGCTAATTTGAATTCCCAATTGACTATGATTTTTGGCTGTACTTTTACTGTACGAAAAACAAGTTAACTAGGTTTTAGAAAGTTGCTGTTCTAAGCATTTAACGCCACCACCCAATTTGTGTTATTATTGTATAGTTTGTACAATTACACCTTTCTGAGACAATGTGGGTGCCTCATTTCAAAGCCGATGTTTAATTGATATATGACATTCAATTTCCAGCCTTTCATATTCCACAGGAAATCATTACCTCCGGCCGTGTGGGAGGCAGTCGCAGATTTATCTCGTTGTTTATTAATTGTACCGCCAAATTATTGATAACGTCTCAACTTTTCAATCCATCCCCAATTGATTACTTCCTCCAAAGGGGATTGTAACAATGTGACTTGGCCTGATTAAATCGGGGTATTCTCCAAATTATCTGAAAATCTTTCCTTCCACGTTCGAACATTGTTTAGGGAAGTTTAAATTTAAATTAGTGTCTTGATAATTAACCTTCGAGTAGTCGCACCTTTTTTGAGAAAGAAAATTCTCTATTTTTTTGAAATTTTAAGTTAAAATTGGTAATAAATTATAGCCTTTCCAAGTGTATTATTAAATTCTTATGCCATAAACATAAAAAAAAGCTTTGAGCAGAAAAATTTTCAAAAAACTTTAATGAATACTACCTACAACAACAAAATTTAATAATTTTACTAGATATTGTACAAAATAATTACTGAAAACTTTTTATTTTACTGGTTCTCTTGTGAACCATTGAACAAGTTAATTTTAACTTAAACTTTAACTTAAACTTTGGTGTACATGTCGCAGCCATATTGTAGAATCCGCTGCAATATGAAGCGGCTAGCCACTTTACAAAGCAGCTGTGTTTTGTAAAATGGCTGATTAGCGTTTAGGCAGATTGTTTAGCCGGAATGTTGACTATGTGTAATTTTGGGCGACCATCAGCCATATTGTAGATGTCGACGGCGAATTGGAAATTCAGTCGTTTTCTAAATGATTGGGGAGATTGTAAAATATAGAATGAACACAGAATTTTTACAATTTGACTGAAAATTTTAGGTGTTTTATGAATCGCTGAATGACCCAGTCCGTTTTATATTGAGTTAAACCTTTTTCTAACAGTTATGGCTCCATATTTGTTATAGCTACAAGTTTCAGTTTTTAAAATTAAAAAATGGCGGAATTGTGAATTTTTTAAGAAAACATTGAATTTTCCGGCTTTTCTCCGGTTGTAATTATCCGATCGGGCCATTCGACCTCTCATTCTCTTCGTAATTTAATTCTCTACAATTCGTCTATTGACAACATTAAGATTGCTTCATTAGTTTCCATTTTACAAGCAAGAAACTAAAAAAAACGCGATTTTTTGTTGAAACAACAGAGGGAAATCGATGGCTTTTTTCTTGTCGATTAATCGTTGGTGCGTTATCGCCGAAACGCCGCATTTACATAAAATGACACCAAACTGCACTCGATAAATAAAAGGGGCTTATCTCGGGCGGGAAGTGAATATTCACTCCTTAAATTAATGGCTTTATGTTTCGTGAGAATTCCAGTTATCTCGACTCATATTTATCAGCCGTCCCGAGATGCCAACTGATATTTAGTGCGTTCATTTATTAGATTCTTTCCGCGTAGGAATTATGCATTCGGAGCTCGCACTTGGAAGTAAGTAAACAAGTTATGTAATATTTGTGCCGCGTCGATCCTTTACATAGCAATTGGGGCGAACTCATCGTTCGGAATTAATTTAATTGGGTTCCGAAACGCTCAGATCAAGTCGCGGACGGTCCCTTATTTGACTTTCCCCTGAAACTAATCAAATTTGGAGAGAGGACGTCTGAGAGGGGCAGAAACACGTCGGAATTGACTGGGAATTTGGCACGGAATTTTGCAACCGGCTGCCAACGGCAACAAAACCGAGTTGTTAAAGGGGTTATTAATATACCATTATGCGGAAGAGAAAAAATGAACGCGCCATAACCGGTACGTGGAGGGAGTTTTTTTTGTCGTTTTCCTCGAGTTGAGTTGCGAGCAGTAAAATAAAGAGTTCAACGTGCATTCGAAGTAATACGGCGAGTCTGAAGACGGTTTTATTTTTATTTCAGTACTTCAATTAATGGAAGTGAAAGCAATTTATTTAAAGTCAAATTTACCAAAAGGGTGCAATATTCGGTAAAAATCTATTTATAAATGAATTTTTTTTTTAATCTTGTGAAGAAAATTCTTGTGAAACTCATTGTGAACTAGTCCGATAATGATAAAGTAAAACTGCCGCCTGTCAATGTTAATAGCGGTAATCATAGTAACAATAGAAAAAACACACTTTGAAACTAAGTTCGATTGTATTACAACTTGTGATTTATAAACTCTTTTATAGACTAGTCCGATAATAATAAAGTAAAATAATGGTGGTAACCACTGTTAATAAAAAAAAAAACACTTGGCAACTATTGATATTCGACTGTATTGTACTCCACGATTTATATTGTGTATATATATTATATTGTTACGAGTCCATAACGTGTCTCCTTACTTCCTAGTCCGATAATGATAAAGTAAAACTGCCGCCTGGCAATGTTAACAATGACAGTCATAGTAACAATAGAAAAATGCAATTTGCAACTATTTACGTTCGATTATACTGTAATCCAGGATTTATGATATCATTTAGGGGTTCATAACGTCCCTCCCTCGTTAAGTACTAGTTCGATAACGATAAAGTAATACGACCGCCTGTGAATGTTAATAACAGTAACCATGGCAACAATAGATAAAACACAGTTTGACTGTATTGTAATCCGCAATTTATGACATTGTTTAGTGTGTGTAAAATGTTTCTTTATAAACTAGTGCGATAATAATAAAATAAAATAATGGTAATCATACAAACAATAGAAAAATATGGTTGGCAACTATTTATGTTCGATTGTATTGTAATCCTCGATTTATGATATCGCTTAGTTTGTGTAAAATGTTTCTTTACAATCTAGTCCGATAATAAAAAAGTAAAACAAGGACAACTATAGAAACAATAGAGAAATCATACTTCAATATTAAAGTAGATTTTCTAATGTGTTAAAAATAAAAGTTTTTGGATTCCAATCGAAAGTAAAACCTCGTCTACAATGAGTACGTAATGAGGGACTTTATAGACGAGCGAGCGCAGCGGGCGAGGAAATTATCGAAACTTTTTTCTGAATTAATGAAGAACGAAAAATTCGAAATCACTTTCGAAACAAAACTTGTGCCTCATTGTGCTCAGACAATGAGTGTGCATGTGTACGAACAAAATAAAACGCTTTCAATGACGTCCGTAATCAATTCGCAACGGGCGTTTATAAATCGTAACGAGTCATCCAATTTCCTGGCAATTTCCCATAGTCTTTCTGAAATAAGGACAAGAGCCCTTAGCAGCACCGTCGAGCGGTAATCTGATGGAAGGAGATGGAGTCGATGCGTCACTAATTTCTTGCCCCTCCGTTAAACAATAATTTTCAGAAAAAAATGCAAATGAGCACCGAGTTCAATGGCACGTTTTTTGCGCGATTTTTTCGCGCGCGCAAAAAGAGTTAGATTGTGGTTTCTCCGGCGTGATGTAAATTGATGCTAACGTCGTTCCATTCGAAATTGGTCGAGGTTCTGTAGTTTTACATGCGACATTAAATTACAACCAGCTGTTCGCGTTGCGTAAATTAATTATTACTTGACTTACATAGCGAAGGTCATTTCACGAGAGAATGATAGTTCTATCGACGGAAATGCTATCAGTTATGTAATTTACATTATTGAAATGTTTATTTTCCTCGGGGAAAAAATTAATCTAAAACAATTTTTGAGCCTACTGCGCTGTTTCATTTAGCCGTTTTGGTCCTTCGAGCAGGATGATTTGAAAATGTAATCGAATTTCAGATGTTTTTTTCTGATGGTAAATTCGACTTGTGGAGATTTCTGACACAATATTTTTGATTATAAGAAGTGATAAATCGGCTATTTTCGGTCGAACGCCATTTCATTTCACCTTTTTGGTCCTTCGAGCAGGAGATGATTTGAAAATATAATCAATTTTCATATGTTTCCGATGACAGATTCGACTTGTGGAGATTTGCGACACAAAACTTGTGATTGTAAAAGTGAAAAATCGACTATTTTCGGTCAAACGCAGTTTTATTTAACCTTTTTGGTCCTTCTAGCAGGATGATTTGATGGTAGATTCGACTTGTGGAGGTTTCCGACGCATTATTCTTGATTACAAAAATTAAAAACCGACTATTTTCGGTCGAACGCCATTTCATTTCACCTTTTTGGCCCTTCGAGCAGGAGATGATTTGAAAATATAATCGATTTTCAGATGTTTCTGATGAGATTCGCCTTGTGCAGATTTCTGACACAATATTTTTGGTTATAAAAAGTGATAAACCGGTTATTTTTGATCGAAAGCCGTTTCATTTAACCTTTTTGGTCCTTCGAGCAGGATGATTTGAAAATATAATCGATTTTCAGATGTTTCCGATGACAGATTCGACTTGTGGAGATTTCTGACACAATGTTTTTGATTATAAAAAGTGATAAACTGGTTATTTTCGATCGAAAGCCGTTTCATTTAACCTTTTTGGTCCTTCGAGCAGGATGATTTGAGAATATAATCAATTTTCAGATGTTTCCGATGACAGATTCGACTTGTGGAGATTTGCGACACAATACTTGTGATTGTAAAAGTGAAAAATCGACTATTTTCGGTCAAACGCAATTTTATTTAACCTTTTTGGTCCTTCGAGCAGGATGATTCGAAAATATAATCGATTTTCAGATGTTTCTGATGAGATTCGACTTGTGAAGATTTCTGACACAATATTTTTGATTATAAGAAGTGATAAACTGGTTATTTCCAATCGTAAACCGATTCATTTAACCTTTTTTGGTCCTTCGAGCAGGATGATTTGAAAATATAATCGATTTTCAGATGTTTCTGGTGGCAGATTCGATTTGTGGAGATTTCTGACACAATATTTTCGATTATAAAAAGTGATAAAACAGTTATTTTCGCTCGAACATCCAGTTATGCAAGTTTTCCCGCGATTCCGGATTAGCGATTCAATCAGCAATTCCCTTACAAGGACGCTCTTTATGTTCGATATTCTGTAATCCGATAAATATGCTAATTCCCGCTCAAAGTAACTGATAACTGAATGTTAAAGCAGTTCCGAAGAACTTCAAGTGTCTCTCTAATAATGCCAAGTATGCACCGCGTTCGAGGAACGCCGATATCTTCTCATCCTGAATATAAAGAGATGAGACCTTTATCGTCGCAGTGGAAATTTAAGGCGTCATTACAGTGGCGAGACTGACGGATCGCAGGTAACAATCGAATCGTAAATTGCGCGCATTAAACGGTAGACGGCGCTGAATGGTTCGTGACAAAGGCCGGGATTAAATTACATCAATTGTGTTAAATGCAGATCCAATTTTCCAGAAGCTGACTCCGGTTTTTAATTGCCCCATCTAAAGTTGAAAATCGGAAACAGCTGTTGCCGATTAGGCGAAAGTACTTTTCTGAGAAACCCTCGGCAATCAATACGTTTTAATCAAGTGATAATTATGTTGTCAATTAGGTTCCATTTTGCGCCGTTAAAAGCTTTCCACAAAAAAATCTTGGACGATTTCTTCCTTACGAATTAACGATCAATTAAACATTTTTAATTAAGAGATTACCGAGTAATTAAGGCCGTAGGAAACCACTTCGCTGCACTCGTTTCTTTTCGCTTGTTGATGTTTAAAAAGCGAAACTGTGGTATTAATTGCATAATTACAAGGAAACGACTGCTGAAAAACCGCAGTTTTTCGCATTTTTCTATCTTCAAGGTTTCTGCAGGCGAACGAGAAATTGTTTTGACATAACTAACACTTCTTTGTGGGATTATTCAAAGCTCCCATTCATTGAATTTGCGATACGTTAATGGAACTTTATTTTGTTGAAAACTTGTGAATTGAAAACAATTTTATTTGGGTTTCTTATTCGTCACAGGCGGAAGTGACATTATCTGAAAAATCCAAGTGTTCTGTTTGAAGGCAAAGCGGCAAATATTAAATTTAAGTGGAAAATATAAAATATTAGTGGAAGAGATATTATTTACATCAATTCAAGTGTCAAGTGTGCGGGAAATATTAAATCCAAGTGGCCAATGCTAAATTCAAGTGGCAAATATTAAATTGAAGTGATAAGACCAAGCGGAAGTGATACTATTTATGTAAATTTAAGTGTCAAGTTTAAAATCAATGGTACAATTATTAATTCTTCATGGTAAATAATAAATCCAAGTGGCAAATATTAAATTAAATTATAAGTTCAAGTGGAAGAGATATTATTTATATCAATTCAAAGGTCGAGTGTCAAGTGTACGGAAAATATTAAATCCGAGTGGCAAATATTAAATTCAAGTGATAAGGCCAAGCGGAAGTGATACTATTTATGTAAATTTAAGTGTCAAGTTTAAAATCAATGTGACAATTATTAATTCTTCATGGTAAATAATAAATCCAAGTGGCAAATTATAATTTAAATTATAAGTTCAAGTGGAAGAGATATTGTTTATATCAATTCAAGAGTCGAGTATCAAGTGTACGGAAAATATTAAATCCGAGTGGCAAATATTAAATTCAATTGGTAAATATTAAATTGAAGTGATAAGACCAAGCGGAAGTGATACTATTTATGTAAATTTAAGTGTCAAGTTTAAAATCAATGTGACAATTATTAATTCTTCATGGTAAATAATAAATCCAAGTGGCAAATATTAAATTAAATTATAAGTTCAAATGGAAGAGATATTATTTATATCAATTCAAAGGTCGAGTGTCAAGTGTACGGAAAATATTAAATCCGAGTGGCAAATATTAAATTCAAGTGATAAGGCCAAGCGGAAGTAATACTATTTATGTAAATTTAAGTGTCAAGTTTAAAATCAATGTGACAATTATTAATTCTTCATGGTAAATAATAAATCCAAGTGGCAAATATTAAATTTAAATTATAAGTTCAAGTGGAAGAGATATTGTTTATATCAATTCAAGAGTCGAGTGTCGAGTGTACGGAAAATATTAAATCCGAGTGGCAAATATTAAATTCAAATGACAAATATTAAATTGAAGTGATAAGACCAAGTGGAAGTGATACTATTTATGTAAATTTAAGTGTCAAGTTTAAAATCAATGTGACAATTATTAATTCTTCATGGTAAATAATAAATCCAAGTGACAAATATTAAATTTAAATTATAAGTTCGAGTGGAAGAAATATTGTTTATTTCAATTCAAGAGCCGAGTGTCAAGTGTACGGAAAATATTAAATCCGAGTGGCAAATATTAAATTCAAGTGGCAAATATTAAATTTAAATTGTAAGTTCAAGTGGAAGAGATATTATTTATGTCAATTCAAGAGTCGAGTGTAAAATGTACGGGAAATATTAAATCCGAGTGGCAAATATTAAATTCAAGTGGTAAATATTAAATTGAAGTGATAAGACCAAGTGGAAGTGATCCTATTTATGTAAATTTAAGTGTCAAGTTTAAAATCAATGTGACAATTATTAATTCTTCATGGTAAATAATAAATCCAAGTGGCAAATATTAAATTTAAATTATAAGTTCAAGTGGAAGAGATATTGTTTATATCAATTCAAGAGTCGAGTGTCGAGTGTGCGGAAAATATTAAATCCGAGTGGCAAATATTAAATTCAAGTGGTAAATATTAAATTGAAGTGATAAGACCAAGTGGAAGTGATCCTATTTATGTAAATTTAAGTGTCAAGTTTAAAATCAATGTGACAATTATTAATTCTTCATGGTAAATAATAAATCCAAGTGACAAATATTAAATTTAAATTATAAGTTCGAGTGGAAGAGATATTGTTTATTTCAATTCAAGAGCCGAGTGGCAAATATTAAATTCAAGTGGCAAATATTAAATTGAAGTGATAAGACCAAGCGGAAGTGATATTATTTATGTAAATTTAAGTGTCAAGTTTAAAATCAATGTGACAATTATTAATTCTTCATGGTAAATAATAAATCCAAGTGACAAATATTAAATTTAAATTATAAGTTCGAGTGGAAGAGATATTGTATATTTCAATTCAAGAGCCGAGTGGCAAATATTAAATTCAAGTGGCAAATATTAAATTGAAGTGATAAGACCAAGCGGAAGTGATATTATTTATGTAAATTTAAGTGTCAAGTTTAAAATCAATGTGACAATTATTAATTCTTCATGGTAAATAATAAATCCAAGTGACAAATATTAAATTTAAATTATAAGTTCGAGTGGAAGAGATATTGTTTATTTCAATTCAAGAGCCGAGTGTCAAGTGTACGGAAAATATTAAATCCGAGTGGCAAATATTAAATTCAAGTGGCAAATATTAAATTTAAATTGTAAGTTCAAGTGGAAGAGATATTATTTATGTCAATTCAAGAGTCGAGTGTAAAATGTACGGGAAATATTAAATCCGAGTGGCAAATATTAAATTCAAGTGGTAAATATTAAATTGAAGTGATAAGACCAAGTGGAAGTGATCCTATTTATGTAAATTTAAGTGTCAAGTTTAAAATCAATGTGACAATTATTAATTCTTCATGGTAAATAATAAATCCAAGTGACAAATATTAAATTTAAATTATAAGTTCGAGTGGAAGAGATATTGTTTATTTCAATTCAAGAGCCGAGTGTCAAGTGTACGGAAAATATTAAATCCGAGTGGCAAATATTAAATTCAAGTGGCAAATATTAAATTTAAATTGTAAGTTCAAGTGGAAGAGATATTATTTATGTCAATTCAAGAGTCGAGTGTAAAATGTACGGGAAATATTAAATCCGAGTGGCAAATATTAAATTCAAGTGATAAGGCCAAGCGGAAGTAATACTATTTATGTAAATTTAAGTGTCAAGTTTAAAATCAATGTGACAATTATTAATTCTTCATGGTAAATAATAAATCCAAGTGGCAAATATTAAATTTAAATTATAAGTTCAAGTGGAAGAGATATTGTTTATATCAATTCAAGAGTCGAGTGTCGAGTGTACGGAAAATATTAAATCCGAGTGGCAAATATTAAATTCAAGTGGTAAATATTAAATTGAAGTGATAAGACGAAGCGGAAGTGATACTATTTATGTAAATTTAAGTGTCAAGTTTAAAATCAATGTGACAATTAGTATTAATTCTTCATGGTAAATAATAAATCCAAGTGGCAAATATTAAATTTAAATTATAAGTTCAAGTGGAAGAGATATTGTTTATATCAATTCAAGAGTCGAGTGTAAAATGAACGGGAAATATTAAATCCGAGTGGCCAATGTTGAATTCAAGTGGCAAATATTAAATTGAAGTTATCAGTTCAAGTGCAAGTGACAGTACTTATTATATTACAGCGCAAATGGTCAAAACATCATTTTGTTGCTTTTAACAATATTTCGATGCTAGAAATGCAACGCGGAATTGGTAAATGCGAATTACGTGTTGGAGTACATTCAAGTAAATATTTAATGACATCGTTTACACACTTTCAATTGTACACATGCGTCGTTAAAACGATGATGCGGTTTCACTACAAAACAACCAGTTTGTTGCAATTTCGCCACACTACGAATTCATATAAATAATCATAAATTCTCACGAAACGCCGCCAAGTAGAAGATCTAAATTTAAGGGCCGAGTTTCCAGAAATTCGTTTAAAGGTCGCTTAATAATCCAACATGCGGTTAGCATGTGTCATTCGGGTTCGAATTTTTAATTTCCTCTACGCGACGCACTTACGTAACGGCCGCAAGAAAAAGACAAAAAAACAATTACAGCAGGAACTAAGATTGGCGCGTTGCGGTTTGTGCACAGTTTCGCGGTATTTTAATTAAAAACGTGTAATTGGTTTTCGGCCAAGATTACACATTGAAAAATTAAATTAAAATCATCTAATGGACGCGATTAATTGGCGCATCCAATAAACATTACGTCGATTATTGAATTAGCACCGATCGGAATTCGAGTCTGGTTTTCGAGAGAGTCTTTGATCTCCGCAACGCATGATTGCCAAATGGGTTTTTAACAAGAAAAAAATAGATTGTCCCGCCAGAGCAAAAACTCGAGCGACATTTTTAGGTCGCATTGTATGACTAATGCGGTTGCTTTCGCGGCGGTTAATTTAATTATCAAGACGCTAATTTGAATGTGAACTTCCCTAAACAATGTTCGAACGAGGGGGGAAAGATTTTCAGATAATTTGGAGAATTTAATCAGGAGGAAGTAATCAATTGGGGATGGATTGAAAAGCTGAGACGCTATCAATAATTTGACGGTACAATTAACCTTCCAGTAGTCGCATGCGGAGTCTCGCTCCGCACGACTATGTTTTTTTGACTTTCCAACGAATATCCCATTCTCTCGAACGGCCGTTTTCAGTACCTTCCTAATTTATTGTCTAAAACATTTTTTGTATCATTTCGCTTGAAATTAAATTGAAAGTAAGTCCAATAATAATAAACAACAACAACCATAGAAACAATATAAAAATCATACTTCAATATTAAAGCAGTCTGTGTTGAAAATAAAATTTTTTGGATTACAATCGAAAGTAAAACCTAAAACCTATAATAGTAGTATGTTATGAAAAAATGCTTTATTGCTTGCCCTATTACTGCCCGCTGGCCATCTCGACTTTGTTTGTTCCGAATCGATTGTGTAACTTGCGACTAATTTCGTTTCTTAAAATTAGTTCCGCGAAAATGACGCTTTCAATGCGTTATTTTAGGAAAATGCAGTAAAACCTGCATGTACAGGGTGTCCCATCACTTGTGGCCACCCCCAAAATTGAGCTTTAATTGAAAGCTATGAATTTGAAATTTGGTGCACGTATGACTCTGGTATAAGGCTAGAAATTTCCGGTTTTAAATGTTAATTGTCGGCGTTAGTTTTGGAGAAAAAAAATAAAAACTGATTTTTTATAAAAATATTATCTCCCAATTTCGTCAAATTTCACTTTTCAGGATCAGTATTATTGAGACAAAGATGTCCAAAGTAAAAAAAAAAAATCCAAAAGCTGTAATTAGCCTAAAATTCCCTTATATTCGAATCTTAATAGTAAATGTAGTGATTTATGGCCCTAATAATCCTCAAAAGTCTATCCGCAAAGTCGAGTACAATTTAAATTTATGGCATTGTAAAAATTTGTCAGTGTCTAGTGGAAACCAGGGCAAGAGAACGTCAGTAGCGTACCTAAATCGAACCTTTTTACATTCTTGTAAATTTCGAAAATTTTTGTAAGTCCTCTAATAAATTATGATTATGGGAACGAACATGATTTAAAGTATGGATGTTGAATTATATTTTTTAAGTCGAAGAGGACTTATTACATTTTGAATTAATGTTTGAGTGCAAAGATGAATACGAAAGATTTTGAACTGAATGATTTCGGAACTCGTTCGAGACTAACTTTGTCGTCCCCGTAAATTTGGAAATTAGTTTCACGGATTATTGTGGTCGTACTGGTTGAGTCTTTCGTGAGAACCTGTTCAAACGCACGTTTCATCCATAAATATTTAATGACTTTATTGCTAAAATTGCTTCGGAATTGCATTTTTCAATAGTAAACGTATTCATCTAGTCGTAAATATCGACTGTCAGTTATAAATGTAGGGTGGGTGTATTACTATTGTTATCAGTTCAACTTCAGCTTTTGAAGAGCAACTTTGTCCAAAAAGTTTTTATCTGTGTTTTATTTCTGTGTGTTTTAATTAGTTTTCGTTTATAATGCCGGTTACCTTTACCTTCGAAGAAAAGACTGATATGATATTAATTTATGGAGAAGCACGGCAAAATTATGTTCAAGCTGCTCAAATTTACGCTCAACGTTTTCCACAAAGAACTCCGCCAGAAAGAAAAATATTTCAAAGACTTGTTGATTCCTTGAAACAAAACGGAAATTTAAAGGGAAAAGAAAAAACGACAGTGAATCCCACGGTAACGCATGAAGTCAATCAAGCTGCAGTTTTAAATCTCGCCGATAATAATCCCCAATTGAGCATTAGGAAAATCAGTCAAGACACGGGAATTAGTCGGTCTTCAGTAGGGAGGATATTAAAAAAGCACAAATATCATCCTTACCACATAGAATTACATCAGCAACTGCATGATCGAGATTTCGAAAGCCGCGTAAATTTTTGCCAATGGGCTAATGGAAAGCCCAGTACGACGACAATAATCCGTGAAACTAATTTCCAAATTTACGGGGACGACAAAATGAGTCTCGAACGAGTTCCGAAATCATTCAGTTCAAAATCTTTCGTATTCATCTTTGCACTCAAACATTAATTCAAAATGTAATAAGTCCTCTTCGACTTAAAAAATATAATTCAACATCCAGACATTAAATCATGTTCGTTCTCATAATCATAATTTATTAGAGGACTTACAAAAATTTTAGAAATTTACAAGAATGTAAAAAGGTTCGATTTAGGTACGCTACTGACGTTCTCTTGCCCTGGTTTCCACTAGACACTGACAAATTTTTACAATGCCATAAATTTAAATTGTACTCGACTTTGCGGACAGCCACTTGAGGATTATTAGGGCCATAAATCATTACATTTACTGTTAAGATTCGAATATAAGGGAATTTTAGGCTAATTACAGCTTTTGGATTTTTTTTTTTACTTTGGACATCTTTGTCTCAATAATACTGATCCTGAAAAGTGAAATTTGATGAAATTGGGAGATAGTATTTTTATAAAAAATCAGTTTTTATTTTTTTTCTCGAAAACTAACGCCGACAATTAACATTTAAAACCGGAAATTTCTAGCCTTATACCAGAGTCATATGTGCACCAAATTTCAAATTCATAGCTTTCAATTAAAGCTCAATTTTGGGGGTGGCCACAAGTGATGGGACACCCTGTACATTAATAATATAAAATGACTCATGCAATTTATGAGAATTGACAAATTATTTTAAAGGCCTATTTTGCCACGGGCGGTGAAACTTAACTCACCTTGTAGCAGAGGTTTCAAACTGTTTAAAACATCAGACGCATTAATGGTTCAATGTTGATAAACCGTTAATGCGCATGCGTGCGTGGATGAAACCGCTTGAAACGTTTCTCATCACAAATTATAATGTACAAATAAACCTATAAAAACAAACACGCCTTCACACGTTCTTAGACAGTTTAGTTCCCACTCGATACATTCCGCACAATCGCCATCCAATTTACCAGGATGTCATGCTTATTGCAGACACCATTGTGTGCTTTATCGGTTTCGAAAATTTTCAAACTTCCGATTTGGGAATATTGTCGCACTCTTATCGAGTTTAATGAACCGGGAATGAACCAACTCATTAAAAACTAATTCGGGAAATCGATTGATAATGGTCGGCCACTTCAAACGAGAAAAAATGCACCTAAAAACGTGGCGCTGGTAATTCGATACAACAGAAAATCTTACAACTGACAATGTAAATCAAGCGACTCAACGTGTCAATATAAACCAGTTTTACAATTTTTTGTAAAGTTTTTAATAGTAAACAAAACTGTTTCTCTGTCGTTGGGTGGTTTTGGCAGCGACTCAACAATTCCGAAAAGAATTTCTACTTGTCTGCTGATTAACGACGAGTCGTGCTTTCTGAGGGGAATTAACAGAGGCCGAGATGGTGATGCGGATCTCGCAAATTTGCATGTTAGTTGGGTGAAGCGAGATCATTAGAGATGATAAACTTTTTTAAGTGGGGGCGATTCTCTTAGCTCTAGTTAGCAACGAGAAAGGCTCGAGGCTAATTCCGTATGCTAATGCCTCGTGCATGTGGGCTTAGGAAAGAAAACTCGAGAGATTTGCTGCCATAATTTCATCCTTTTAGTACAATGTGATTATCAGTTTAAAGCTGTACTTCACTGGGATTTTTAAATTACATACAAGGGATGCCTAAAAAACGTGCCACGCAAAAACTGTTAGTCCGTCAGAATCGGGGTTTCGCACACATAAAGCGCATATAAATAGCGAACTTTGTGCAAAGTTTCAGTTCTTAAAATTAAAAAATGGCGAAATTGTGAATTTTTTAAGAAAATACCGAATTTTTCGGGATTTCCGGGTTTTTTCCGGTTCTGATTATCGGATCGGGTCATTCGAACCCCCATTCTCTTCGCAATTGAATTCTCTACAATTCGTCTGTTGAAATCATTAAGATTGCTTCATTAGTTTCCATTTTACAAGCAAGATACTAAAAAAAAACTCGATTTTTTCTTGTAAGTTGTTTATAACAAATTAAAAATTATGATTTGGAAATTATGCAGAATTCATCTACTAACTGTCCTTTATGTAATTGCACAGTCGGTTTAGTGCCATAATTTCATCCTTTTAGCACAATGTGATTATCAGTTTAAATCTGCACTTCACTGGGATTTTTAAATTACATACAGGAGATGCCTAAAAAACGTCCCACGCAAAAACTGTTAGTCCGTCAGAGTCGGGGTTTTGCACACATAAATAGCTATCTGTGTGCAAAGTTTCAGTTCTTAAAATTAAAAAATGGCGAAATTGTGAATTTTTTAAGAAAATACCGAATTTTTCGGGATTTCCGGGTTTTTTCCAAATCTAATTATCTGATCGGGTCATTCGACCCTTCATTCTCTTCGTAATTGAATTATCTACAATTCGTCTATTGACATCATTAAGATTGCTTAATTAGTTTCCGTTTTACAAGCAAAGAACTAAAAAAACTAGATTTTTTCTTGTAAATTATTTATAACAAATTAAAAATTATGATTTGGAAATTATGCAGAATTCATCTACTAACTGTCCTTTATGTAATCGCAGTCGGTTTAGTGCCATAATTTCATCGTTTTAGCACAATGTGATTATCAGTTTAAATCTGCACTTCACTGGGATTTTTAAATTACATACAGGAGATGCCTAAAAAACGTCCCACGCAAAAACTGTTAGTCCGTCAGAGTCGGCGTTTTGCACACATAAAGTACATATAAATAGTTACCTTTGTGCAAAGTTTCAGTTCTTAAAATTAAAAAATGGCGAAATTGTGAATTTTTTAAGAAAATACCGAATTTTTCGGGATTTCCGGGTTTTTTGCAAATCTAATTATCTGATCGGGTCATTCGACCCTTCATTCTCTTCGTAATTGAATTCTCTACAATTCGTCTAGTGACATCATGAAGATTGCTTAATTAGTTTCAATTTTACAAGCGAAGAACTAAAAAAACTCGATTTTTTTTTGTAAGTTGTTTATAACAAATTAAAAATTATGATTTGGAAATTATGCAGAATTCATCTACTAACTGTCCTTTATGTAATCGCAGTCGGTTTCCGGGTAGTATTTATGTTATGAAAAAAATGCTTTATTGCTTGGCCTAATTGTCCAATTAAAAAAAATAAATACTTTGGATGTAGAAAAAAAACTTCTACTATAAAAAATTTAAAAATTTATACATTAACATTTGAAGAAAAAAAGTTTGCTTCTTTGCTAATTTAATCGACTTTGTAACTCCAATAATAACAAAGTTACCAATGATGGACACTGAATATAATGCAACCTGTATATATTTTTCCGAAATCAGGCAATAAATAACCGGATTAGTGCCTGGGACGTTTTTAGGAATCACCTTGTATAAATAATTTAATTTCAAAATGTCATTCTCCCCGAAGTACAATATTTTCACTTGAATAAATTTATGTTACAACTAAAAATCAAATTGAAATTTTCCTGATGTACATTATATAAGAGCAATTTACTGAAATGAATCATTCTCCTGGCATAATTATTGCTATTGAAATTTTTAAATTCCAAGGATGAATTTTCTCTCCAAAAGTCGGCGTTGTGACAGGTTGTCGTTTTCAAGATCAGCTTGGAAATTGAACAATTCTTGAACTAATCATTTTCCTGGCATACTAAAAAATTGTTACAATCATCAAATAGCATTTTAGGGCTAAAACCGTTTTCTAGTAGTTGAAAAATTCTGAAAATTGGAAGAAATATTCTTCAATTACCAAACTACAAAATCGCCAATTTTTTTTTAAATTAAATCAGCGTCAAAATTGATTTTCACAACGATTTGTTATCAAACTAGTAAAGCCATCAAGAATTTGTTTTAGCAATCTCTAAATTGCAGTGCAGATTCAAAATTTCAAGAAGACAAAAAGCCACAACAGAAAAACCGAAAATAATCACTCTCCTGGCATGTCTTAAAAATGTAAATATAAAATGCCAGCAACATTTAGTATAATTTTCAACCGTTTCATTTCCCACTTGAAGTTTATAGTAAACTTGTCGAGACAATTTCGGTACTTATAAACTTTATCTTTGATAACGATTTTCCCTCGAAAGAATGTAATCAAAAATAACGCCACGTTAATATCAATCAGCTCGAGGATTAAAAAAAAAAGATTACAGGTCATCGAGATAAAAACGAAATTAAAATCGCCGAATTTCGAACAAAAAGCGCACTAAAACTCGCCAAACAAAACATCATTTTACGCCGTACCGTTGCAACGTACGGCGAACCAATAAAAATGTCAACATTACTTTTATAGACGAACAGCTCCTTATCGAGATAAAACAGCGCTCAAAAAAAAATCTGATACAAGTCCAACGTAATTAACAGAGTGTAAACCCGACAGAAAAAGCGGCTCCAGCGAACAGGTAGATAATATTGTTTTTATTTGCTTTTGTAAAACCGGCTTCGGGTTCTTAACAGAAAAAATCCCAGAACAGCAGACGAACCAACAAATTTAAATACCTTTTCAGCAACTTTTCGCGCGGTTGCCCATTTGTGCAAAAAAAAACTTGTTGAAGTTAGGCTCCAAACATAACTGGGGAACTTCACTGTGTTGTTGGGTTCTGTCGAAAAACGAGCGCGTTTCACTGTGTTGTTTACAAACGTGCGGAGAACTGTGTTACGCACGACAGACGCGGTACAACTGACGAACCGGCCGATTTGAGTGAGTCATTTTGGTGGAAACGCGCGTCCCATTGGCTACACAAGTTTGAACCGTATCTGCCGGCACAGTGGAGGAACGCTGAATGCGGTAGCAGATTGGCATTCAACTGCATTGATTTTTCACTTGTCCCGCACCTATGCCTTTGCGGCGGTCGCTCACCAAATTCGGATTAATTGGCCTTCGATTGGGGAACTTGGACAAGATGAAAAGCTCAAGTTTTTCCTCTTTTCTAATCGCAGTTTCACTTGGAAAATCGAGTTCATTAGTGACATGTTGATTATGCTATGTATATCGTGTCTTTCTTTTAAAATTGGACAGTAAACAGTAAGGCGATTTATTTAAAAGAAAATAATGGAAAATGGAAATGATAAATGGACATGGAAAACGAAATGGAAAATGAAAATTGAAAATTTTAAATTTTCCATTTTCATTTATTTATTTTGAATTAGTACAGGGTGAGTTAAGTTTTACCGCCCGTGGAAAAATAGGCCTTTGAAATAATTTCTCAATTCTCATAATTTGGATGAGTAATTTTATATTATTCAGGTATATAGAAACCAAGAAAAAATCTTTTTTTTAATCAGGTAAAATTTTGGCTTTTTTTCAATTACTAATTGCTCAATTTATTAGTTTTTTTATGTACGAACAGTAAAATATTTTCACACAATTTAGTGTAATTGAAATAATTTTACTAATTTGGGTTCATTAAATAAAGCCATTTCCGTATTGGAGGGTATTTTTTTAAATAATTTACGACATAAGCTGACCAATTCACCTAACAATGATATGGGTTTTGGGTGCTTGACTGATTATTTATGACAGTCATAAAGTTAAGTTAAAAAGTACAACGTTACATTTTACAGGACCGGAATATTTCGCTATTTCTTTAAAAGTTCACAACATCGTAACCAACAGCTACACGGTAATTATAATCATAATAAAAAATAATTTTTGCAATATTAGATTTTAAACTTGATAAGAAAATCATTTACCAGCTTCTAATTTTCGTTAGTATATCTGTCTACAATTTTGTGTTTCAATTTTGCCGTCTGCAAAGTCAATATACCTATCGGTTATTGAACCTTCCCATAAAATAAATTGCTTAATTCACCCAAAGTTTAAAAACCCTGGTCACAACCCTAGGTCACTTTGTGAATAAACAAACATTCACATTCGCAACAAATCTTCCAACACTTAAACATCGTTGGTAAAAAGTGAAAATTAAAACTTTGTTTTGTGGAATAGTGAACATTTGTGTTTAGTTCAGGTATAATCATACCATTTCAATAGTCAGTCGAGGAGAACCTTGAAATGCTTTTAATTTATGGGTAATGGGGCATCACTTTGAGCATCTTTTATAAAATGAACTTAATATTTACCTATTAAAAACTTATTTTATTTTTCTCACAAATTCCAGAATACGGGTCTGGCAACAACTAAATCGCCGTTCCCTTCAGTTTTATGGGTCGATCATCAGGTATTGTTACGTGGTAAACCGTATTATCCATTGTTGGAAAGTCAGAAATAAAAGTACTTTTCGTGCGTTATGTTAAATTTGATTTAATTCAAAAAGTAATAATTTTTTAACGAATCAAATTGCAATTAACAATGCTACGAATAATTTGACAAATTTTGAAATAAAAAACCAAACATGGAAATTTTACCCGAAACTGTTTGTTTTACTTTTTTGGGTTGAAATAAAAATGATTTGTAAAACTTGTAGCACTAATCGAAAGTGTAAACTTCAACTGATGTAACATGTAAATTGCATACTTTCCCCTCAATCTTTAATAGGTATTATGGCCGGGGCGGTGAAACTTAACTCACCCTGTATATCGTGTCTTTATTTTAAAATTGGATAGTAAACAGTAAAACGATTTATTGAAAAGAAAATAATGGAAAATGGAAATGTTAAATGGATATGGAAATGGTAAATGGAAAGTGAAGATGGTAAATGGATTTGGAAAATGGAAATGGAAAATTGAAATGATAAATGGACATGGAAAACGAAATGGAACATGAAAATTTAAAATTTAAAATTTTCCATTTCCATTTTCATTAATTTATTTTGGGCGACCGAGGGAAAATTAGAATTAGTATGCAATGATGAAGCGTAGTACGAAACTGAAAGAAATAAATGTTTCAGTCTAATCATTGTAAATTGACTTTTTTTAAATGTTTTTAAAATGTTTTTTAATTAATTGACAATGTTTTAAAACGTGTTTTTAAAATGTTTGTGGGGTTCAATTTGTAATATGTGCAAAGGTTTTAAAAAGTGTTTTGAAAAAAAAGGGAAAATTTGTAAGTAACTGTAACAATTTAAATAAATCGTTTAACTGTTTTGACGTCTGGCCATTACAATTTAATAACAAATAACTTGAAGTAAATTGACGTAAGTTGATTGCAAAACATTGAGTGAATAACAAAAAAAAAATTAAAATTGAACATAGGGATATTTACATCGTATGTTCAATGTTAAATTATTGTAGCAATCAAACGAAGTTAAAAATTTTAAAGAAAAATGTTGCAATTTTGGGGATTTTGAAAAGTGCAATGTCAATGCGGACAAGTCTGAACAAGAATTCCTGTACCCTATTATGTAGTTAAAGTAATTTATGACGACTGTTGACCGACAAGGATTGAAATTTTTTTCTAGAATAAAACCTTTTCAAACTTATTGTTAAACATAACTTCCGGAAGATATTTTGAAATATGGACGTTTCAATAAATTCCAGATGTTTTCAACAGATTTTTCCGACAACGAATTTTCAAGTGAGAATATTTTAAAATTTGTTCCTGCAATTTGTATGGATTCTATAAGGAAAATATGAAAAAGTGTTGATTGGGGTTTTGTTATAAATGTTAAGGTTCTCGAAGCCCCAAAATTGGTCTCAAATATTAAATTATCATCCTCAAATTTTGTTTATTTTATGTACGACGACAAATTGGCGGGATTAGTTTTTTGTCATGGTAAACCAAACGTAGTAAAAAGGCAAAAAAGTATAATTCTTGCAAAATCGAGGCTAAAATTTCATCTTGCATTTTACATTTTTTTAAGCGCGTTTTAGCCTACAAATCAATCAATAATAAAATCATCAAAACTTTCAGCAAATATTTGCGATCTTCAATTAGCTCAGAGTGGTAAATACTGATCTAATGATCTAATGATAATGGGTGTTATAAGTTTTACAGCCGGTGGCAAAATAGTCCTTCAAAATAGTTTGACAAATCTCATAAACTGCATTAATAATTTTTGGTTTGTTATTTCAATTAAAAATAATTTGGAAAGTTTCTTGCACTCTTCGAAAGTGATCTAACTTGGTCTAACATGTAAATTGCATATTTCCCGTTTAATTTTTAATAGGAAGTCTGACCCCAGTGGTAAACCTTATAACACCCTGTATAACCCCAAGATCACTTGATAAAATATATAAATTATTGTTACAATAAAGTATCATTAAAGTTCTATTTGAGAAAATAAAACAAATCTTCATAGAGTAGAAAGATTGAGTTAAAGAAGAGCTGAACTTTTTAATCCAAGGATCGATACAAGAAAATTAATAATTCCATTATCTCAAGTAATGGAAAAAACTTGCTTGCGCAAAAATCCATCATCAGTTTAGAAATATTTTTAATTCCGTCAATTTGTTTCTTAATTCGACGCCTGGCCGGAGTTAGTCCTGCGTGGTCGTCCGTGGGTGTATTATTGCGTTGAACGATTTATCCGCGTTTTGGTACGCAATAATGGCGATTTGATGATCAAACATGTGCCAAATCAGATTGATATTAATGGACCACCTTAACCGAGACAGTGAGTCGCTTGGATTTTTTTTTTTATTGAACTCAATTCATTGCAATCTCTACACTTAAATCACTATTTCTAGAATCACCATAAAATTTATTTGAAGAATTTAGTCTGTCGTTTGTTTGCGTTTTTTGGTTCTTGAATAATTGAAGGGGTTATATGAAAGGATTAAGTGACATTTTCTGAAAATATCTAAGTAATAGCTCTCAATTCTTGAAAACATTACATAAACAGTGCCTGAAGTTAAATTTACGGAATTTTTACAGCTTGGCTATTTCACACAAAGAAATAAAATTTGACCTTCATCTCTGCTCCTATGTCAGTAAGTACCTGGAGCTTTACCTTCGAAGTGAATCTTTATGTGAAGTAATTGTGGGAAAAAGAAATTACTTATTGCTTGTCGCATACTTAGACATTTTAGTAAATTCTTCCTTTCTTGTTAATGTTCTTCAAAGAATTATTTTTCAATTATAATTTAAATTTTGTGAATAGATACATAATTAAAGAAATTTACTATCAAACAAACCTTTGTTGTGAATCATTGAATGCATGAATTGAAGGGGTCAGAATAAAAAGGGTATAAGTGCATTTTTGAAAATTATGGTATAAGTGAGTTTTGTTAAAGGTGCCTATTTATTTCACCAAACACAACCTTATAATTTAAATTGTATTCTCTTTTAATTAACTAATACAAAATGAGATTTTATTAAAAAAAAGTCTGGACTGTTTTATATTTACATAACTTCAAACTCCAATATATTCAAAAAATGTAAATTTTACTTGTACCCTTTTTATTCTAACCCTTTCAATTATTATGGAATACCTAGTCATTTAGTCATTGACGTGCATTATTATTAAATTGGGTACAATTATTTATATAAAATCATATTTTATTTCAATTATTATTTTCGATAAAATAAGATTTTTATGTTATCAATAAATTCGTAACAACACAATAAGTAAATTATCGAAACTAAAATCATTTGCACAAGATATCAAAAATAAATACTTTGCGAAGAAATAATTTACGATTCCACCCATTTAAAGTAAACTTTATGGCAGTCAATAAGTGCCTTTGTTGAGGCAATACATCTTGTTGACACTTTAGTAAATTCTACCTTTCTTGTTTATGTTCTTCAAAGAATTATTTTTCAATTATAATTTAAATTTTGTGAATAGATACATAATTAAAGAAATTTACTATCAAACAAACTTTTGTTGTTAATCATTGAATGCATGAATTGAAGGGGTCAGAATAAAAAGGGTATAAGTGCATTTTTGAAAATTATGATATAAGTGCGTTTTGTTTAAGGTGCCTATTTATTTCGCCAAACACAACCTTATAATTTAAATTGTATTCTCTTTTAATTAGCTAATATAAAATGAGATTTTCTTAAAAAAAGTCAGGACTGTTTTATAGTTACATAACTTCAAACTCCAATATATTCAAAAAAATGTAAATTTTACTTGTACCGATTTTATTCTAACCCTTTCAATTATTATGGAATACCCAGTCATTTAGTCATTGACGTGCATTATTATTAAATTGGGTACAATTATTTATATAAAATCATATTTTATTTCAATTATTATTTTCGATAAAATAAGATTTTTATTTTATCAATAAACTCGTGACAACACAATAAGTAAATTATCGAAACTAAAATCATTTGCAAACAATCTCAAAAATAATCACTTTGCGAAGAAATAATTTACGATTCCACCCATTTAAAGTAAACTTTATGGCAGTCAATAAGTGCCTTTGTTGAGGCAATACATCTTGTTGACACTTTAGTAAATTCTACCTTTCTTGTTTATGTTCTTCAAAGAATTATTTTTCAATTATAATTTAAATTTTGTGAATAGATACATAATTAAAGAAATTTACTATCAAACAAACTTTTGTTGTTAATCATTGAATGCATGAATTGAAGGGGTCAGAATAAAAAGGGTATAAGTGCATTTTTGAAAATTATGATATAAGTGCGTTTTGTTTAAGGTGCCTATTTATTTCGCCAAACACAACCTTATAATTTAAATTGTATTCTCTTTTAATTAGCTAATATAAAATGAGATTTTCTTAAAAAAAGTCAGGACTGTTTTATAGTTACATAACTTCAAACTCCAATATATTCAAAAAAATGTAAATTTTACTTGTACCGATTTTATTCTAACCCTTTCAATTATTATGGAATACCCAGTCATTTAGTCATTGACGTGCATTATTATTAAATTGGGTACAATTATTTATATAAAATCATATTTTATTTCAATTATTATTTTCGATAAAATAAGATTTTTATTTTATCAATAAACTCGTGACAACACAATAAGTAAATTATCGAAACTAAAATCATTTGCAAACAATCTCAAAAATAATCACTTTGCGAAGAAATAATTTACGATTCCACCCATTTAAAGTAAACTTTATGGCAGTCAATAAGTGCCTTTGTTGAGGCAATACATCTTGTTGACACTTTAGTAAATTCTACCTTTCTTGTTTATGTTCTTCAAAGAATTATTTTTCAATTATAATTTAAATTTTGTGAATAGATACATAATTAAAGAAATTTACTATCAAACAAACTTTTGTTGTTAATCATTGAATGCATGAATTGAAGGGGTCAGAATAAAAAGGGTATAAGTGCATTTTTGAAAATTATGATATAAGTGCGTTTTGTTTAAGGTGCCTATTTATTTCGCCAAACACAACCTTATAATTTAAATTGTATTCTCTTTTAATTAGCTAATATAAAATGAGATTTTCTTAAAAAAAGTCAGGACTGTTTTATAGTTACATAACTTCAAACTCCAATATATTCAAAAAAATGTAAATTTTACTTGTACCGATTTTATTCTAACCCTTTCAATTATTATGGAATACCCAGTCATTTAGTCATTGACGTGCATTATTATTAAATTGGGTACAATTATTTATATAAAATCATATTTTATTTCAATTATTATTTTCGATAAAATAAGATTTTTATTTTATCAATAAACTCGTGACAACACAATAAGTAAATTATCGAAACTAAAATCATTTGCAAACAATCTCAAAAATAATCACTTTGCGAAGAAATAATTTACGATTCCACTCGTTTAAGGTAAACTTTATGGCAGTCAATAAGTGCCTTTGTTGGGGCAATACATCTTGTTGACACTTTATCCTAAAATGCGCTTTCTGCACAACGAGCTCAAACGATTTTAATTAAATTATGAGCAAACTACAATATTTGAAGAAAATCGATGCGGATACAAAAATACGTTTAAGTGTCTTAATGAGTCTTAACTTAGGCCTTAAAATTAGCAAATGGAACATTTCAGTGGCACATTAAAAACGACAATTAAACCAGCACTTACCCTAGTTTTCGGAGTGTGTTTCAGCCCTATGGCCGGCTGGCTCCTGTTGCTCTGAAAAGGAGACACAACTGTAAAATAATTCGCGACTCCCAACGCAAAAGTTTTTATTGAACCTCGTCAATAACCTCCATTTTTACGATCCCCCGTCAAATTTACCTCCGTCCACTTTCGATTCTGCGGCAGCCTCAGCTCCGTGCTCTGAATCTCCTGAATCTGCTTGACGGTCTTGTTCAGATCCGCCTGCAGCTTCTCCTGAAACTGCTTTTGGGCCTTCAACTTCTGGTCAAAATCCGGCGCCGCCGCGCCGTCGCCCAAATTCGACCCTCTCCTCCCCACGCGCTCCTTCTCGAACCTCTGCGAAAACAGCTCCTCCAGCTTCTTCGTGGACTGTTGGAACTGCGAGTGCGGAATCAGCTGCGGCTTGGGCTTCGGCTTCTGCTCCTCGGATTTGCCCAAAAAACTAGTTTGGGCGACGTTCAGCTTGGCTATGTAGCACCTGGTGTAGTCGGGTTCGTCGTTGCGAAACTCGGACTTGGGGAGGAAGTGCTCCAAGGCTTGTGCGCTTGGGATGAAGGCTTTGGGCTGAACCATGTAATCAGAGGAGTTTCGATGGTGGCTTTTTTCTTCGTTGTCTGGAAACTCCGGCTGGGAAATCTTCCTCTGGTGGCCGGGTTCGGCCTTCCTGGCCAAATCTCGCTGGAGGAACTCCTTAAATCCCCCAGAATCCGAGGAGTTGGAGTCGATCGACTCCATTTTGGTCATGGTTTTGCCGTTTTGTTCCTTCTGGCTGGTGTCTGCGATTATCCCACAACAGTCGTTGCCAACGTTGGACAATATGCTGCAGCAAACCGTGCTGGGCGAACCCGGAGTCTTCTTCTCCTCACATTTGCCAAACTTATCACACTTTTCGCTGTAATACACAAAGTTTTGCGCGTAGATCGACCCGGAACCGACCGGGAGGTCGTCTTTAGGCCTCTTCACGTTCACCGGAGGGACGTACTTGGGCTTCGACGCGATTGCGGGCTTCGGCCCTAAAATTTTAGGCTTCTCAGGCCTCTTTGGAATATCCTGCATATTTTCTGGACGCACTGTACATTTAGAACCCGTTCCGGGTTAATCACATTTTGTAAATAAATGCTTCACTGCAGTGGTACCACATTTACAACACGTTGCACTCTTAGGGTCGACTCCCATTTGGGGTTGTAACGAGTTGGGGAACGCGACGCTTGGCGTCGCCCGGCGTCTTGCGTTCGATAACGTTGAGGGGTTCTGCAAGGTGCACGGAATGACGGGGACGGTTCTTGTGTGCGACGATTTAGCCGCATCATTCTAGTCTGGCGATTTGCACAATTTGCAAATTACTCGTCACGTTGGAAAAAAAACAATGGGTATTGTCATCTCGGCGATAACCGCTGGCGCAGCTGTTTTATATGCTAATTTGTAACGTTTAATTCAAATTTGAAGAGGGTTTGATCGAGGTTTTAATTCGGATGAGTGTAACATTAAAAATTTAAGGCGTACCTTTCCTGATCCTCGGGTTTTTGCGGATAGGATTGCGCCGATTGCGTGCTCTCGATATTCCTTCTCCAGGTGGTTGTGCTGCGCCTGGATTCGCCTGCAACCAAATAAGCAAACGGTTCAAACGCCGGAGTATCATGCAACCAACCGAACGCAGCCGATTTATTTCCCGACAATATGCAACCAAGCAATCACTTTCCTAACGTTTTTTAAAAAATTGGAAGTTCTAGGAAATTAACAAAAGAAAGTGCACAACGAAAAATGACAATAATAATTTAGTTTTAAAATGTTTGTGTTTAGATTTGAATTAAAATGTTTAAATGTTATAAGTGTAATTTAAACTTGAAAAATGAAGAAATTATAATAATAACGAAGAATGTGAAGAACATCCCGAAAAAAGAAAAAGAAGGTATGGAATAGAAAATTAAATTAAATTAAATTAATCACGCGGATTTTGTGTTCTAAAATTCTAATTTTGAATACTTACGTAATGGCAATTAGTAATTCTTGTTTTTGATGTTCTTTAGCTTTTATTGAGCCTCCTTCTTCCAAAGCTACCTGCAGTTCTTTTTGAAGAACGGCCAATTTTCGCCTTTCTGCTTCCAACAGTAAACTTGTGACCTAAAAGAGAAGAAAAATTGTTAAAATGAAATAAACAATTAATTGTAATTAAATAAATAGGAAATAATTTTTGTGAAATTTACAACCATTTATACTGCTGCGTACGATTGGTTGCATACCTACCTGTAAAGTTAGGTTCCATATAATCATGTGATTTTGTGATGTTATGTTTTTAAATTTATAATATCGCATGTATTTAAATACTTCTTGCTGGAAATATACTGGGTGTTTCACGTAATTTTTCAGAGGCCTACGCCCAATGCATGTAACCCAATATTCAAAAATCAGAAAATGATAGATACAAAAAACATATACAGTCAAACTTCCTTTAAACGAACTTCTATTAAACGAGTTTCTCTATAATATCTATTATATTATAGTAAATTTTTTTAGGGAACCTTCACCCTGGAACATTTTAATGCATTTTATACCCCTTATAACGAAGTAAAAATTTCGGTATAACAAATTTTTTCCCTCCAACTATACAAATTTTCAAGATTTAAAAGGGTTTCTTTTTGTTGTTTCACTGTGACTTTTTGTAGATGTATCCAGGGTTCAACATTTTATGAGGGATTAGCCGACGAAGTAAGTGCCACTAATTTAAGCGTGCAAAATTTTACAATATTAAATGGAACCGACAAAGTTTACTGCGTCAAAAATTATTTCATAACACTGGGGTGGTCTTATTTATTCAATTAATTAAATAACTGCGTAACTGCATATTAATCCTTTTGCGATCGATACCTAATCGTTTTAATGCCTAAAGTCGTATTACTTCAAAAAGTCTTGTGGACCTGAAAAGGTTAAACTGAATTTTTTTCCAATATGAATTTCTATATAACGAAGTTTCTCTACAACGAATTTTTTAAGGTCACAATGACGCTTCGTTATATGGAAGTTCAATTGTATTTAAGTTTCATATTTTTGGAAACTCCTAATAAAAATAACTGTCAAACTATTTAAATATGATCATAATCTACGACAAGCGTAACAAAAATGCAGTTGTTGCAGCCAAAATTTACAAGCATCGTTACCCTGAGCGTAGACACCCAACTGACAAAACATTTAAACACTGCTTTAATTAATTAAAAATAAATACAAAAGTTATGAAAATGAAAACCACGTGAAGATAATTCAACGAAGCAAGTGTTCAAATTAACATCCATCATTTTCTAATGCCTGTATAATCTCTCTGCAACAACTGCATTTTTGTGACACTCGCCGTACATTATGATCATATCCACTTGTTCATTTATTTGTTTATTTATTTATTCACCAGAAAAGAATTTCAGATTGCCCATAAAAATACACTCCAAAAAACCCTGCAGATATACTACAATTATCTATTCTCAGGTCTGGCATTACATATAAATATAAGACTATAAAAATAAAAAAGAGAAGAAAAAAACAAATAATAACATAAACTTAAAACTATACCCTACCCTAAATTATAAACGTACATACAGTTTATAATTTATAAAATTTAAATTGAAATTGTTATTTTCCATTTTCAACAATTAAATCTTATCCATTTCTTAATAATTTTTAGCTGACTCACTTTGACTAAATCTAGAACTGTCAGTTCATTCGGCAGATCATTGAACGCTGCGACAGCTTTAATATAACTATAACGCCATAGCTTATTATACTATAGAAAAACGCATAGTATACCATCCTTAGTGTATCAGATAACATTGAGTTAGAAATTTTATGAAAAATATAGACTAAATACTTTGTTTTTTTAACAATATATTGGATGTGTTTGTCCCATTTAAGAATACAATCAAAAACTATTCCCAGATATTTGTGACTTTCAACTCTGGTTATCTTTCTATTCATTGTTTGAATACATTTTTTAATTTTAAATTATCACTCTGGCGGTTATTTTTTAAGAGGTTTCCAAAAACCTGACACTTAAATATATGTTTTTTGTATCTAGCATGTTATGATTTTAGAATATTGGGTTGCGTGCATTGTGCAAAGTTACGTGAGACACCCGGTATAATAATATGTAGTACATTAATTAAAGAGCAGAAGATGAGTATTGTAAGCATTTTGTGCAAGTAAAATACGACCTCTTATCCGCGATTTTAGTTATTTTGTTAATTTTATTTATTAAAATAATTAAAACTTTTAGTTAGATTATCCCTAACTTTTAATTTTTTTAATCCTTAAAAGATATACAGGGTGGATTAGATGAACATCAACGAAGAAAAGAAAAAAGGTACGACGGCCACCGACAGATGCGACAAAATACAAAACATATTTAAGTTTGCAACATCTCAGATAATTATACAGTTAAATTCAGGCTTATGAAATTAGCAACCATGTTAACTCTCACGGATCATTCAAAAGTAGCCAACCTCGTACAAATTCGTTTACATGCAATCTTCAATAATTACAATGATCAACAAAAAACCGGCGGATAATTGCGGCGTTACGGCAACTTATTTGTAAACACACGAGAAAGTTGATCGAACGATGAATGATACCCAGGAAAACTTGCATAACAGCGCGAGGATGAAAACAGGCGATGATAGTACAACATATTGCATCATCGATCCTCATTCATTTAATGTTGCCATATTTGGAACTTGCCGTAATGACGCGAGCCAGTTCGACACACGAACATGCAAATTCTCCCATAATTACACTTTCGTTCCTTTATTTAATAATGGCGCGTTTTTATTGCCGCCTTATCGACTTTGTAATTACCCGCGAGTGTGCGGTTGCATGCATCGCAGGCGGTTTTCGACTTTTGTTCCTTTATTTAAGGTCCGGGAACCGCTAAGTAATGCACAATTCTTCCGCTCAAGGGGCGCCAATTTTGCTCCTTAAAATAAAAAATGTTTAGGCAACCAAAGAGGTCTCCTAACTAATAAGGTTTGAAACTTAAGTATTGAACAGAGAAAGAACAAAAAAAAAGAGTTGCGCGTTTTTCATACGCTCGTAACTTAAATATTATTTATATTATTGTCTGCGGCGATAACGACGGTAAACTCAGTCGGAAAAAAAATTAGTCTATAATTTTTTGCTAATTCTTTGCCAATTTTGTGTTTTCATAGATGTACCTGCTATAATTAATCCCGTAACAGGCTGCAAACACATTTTCAATTATGCAAAGAGTAATCTTTATCCCCATTTTTTACGCTCATAATTTGATAAATATTATTTATATTATTGTCTGCGGCGATAACGGCGGTAAAATCAGTCAATGCGATTGCTGCATTATTTACTGTTTTTTTTTTGTATTTTTTTGTGAATAGATGCTTCAAACAATTTTTCCTACGATGCTATTCGAAACTAATATAATATTGTACAATTTAGTAGGCTCGAAAATGTTTCATATCCTTACGCGTGCGAACATGGATATTTTGCATTATCAAGTGTGTATTTTTATAAATTTTTAGAGTTTTATATCCTTACGTGCGCGAATATGGTTATATCCTAACAGTTTGCACTATATCAAGTGTGCATTTTAATACAAATTATTCTATCCATGCCGTCAATCAAAAAGGTACAGATTTGACAGGACATCTGTGAGTAAAAGGACGAACTATTTGACTAAAATCTTATGGGAAAACAACTTTTCCCCGAAAATGTAAAATTTAGACATTTATCCAATTTGGTTTACGGAAACTATTTCTTAGGTGCTAAAAGAACATTTTTATGTAATTTGTTGACGATGTTGTGTTCGGAAAGCAATAAAAAACGCGATCAAATAATACTGTATTTCGTACCACAACTTTTAGATTTTTTTTCAAAGATATTCACCATGTTATCATAAAAAAAACATGTCATATTATACTAATATATGTTTAGTATAAGTACCCCAAAGGAATTTCTACAATATAACTTACTTCTTGAGCTGAGCTGAGTTTACTGGCACACTAAATTTTCAAAAAAATATTGTTGTCAATTTTTTTCTTCTTAAGTTATCAATTTTCTCGCAATAAAAAAATATTTTCTTACAAGGCAATATATTCTCTATAAGTGCTGTAAAGTGCATTGCAAAATATTTCGTAACTCTAAAGATTTCAGTAAAAAACCCTCACTACTACATTTTTGCGAGAATTGCACTTTCGGAGGTTAATTTTTGAAAACTAGGCACTTTTCACCAAAGCAAATATATCATTAGATGCGGTAACATTATGTTTACAACTGTTGCTTCGCAAATTATATATTGATAAGTACTTTCTAAGCGATAGTGAGTTTCTTAAAATTCTGCATTTTTTGAGGTTCGGTCCCCAGCCTTAATTTGGCGCGTTTTTATTGCCGCCTTATCGACTTTGTAATTACCCGCGAGTGTGTGGTTGCATGCATCGCAGGCGTTTTCGCTGCGATGCATGCAACTGCATTAGCGTTCTCCGACTGGCTTCCTTGATGGGGACTTTGATAAAGCGTCGGTTATTGTCCGCATGATTGATGGAAGAAATTAGTGCATTTTTGGGCGCTATTTTTAGGACGGTGCGTGCGATAAGACGCCGAAACCGTGATGTAAAATTGTGCCGTTTTATGCAATTTATTGAGTCGAGCTGGTGCGGATTTGTTTGTTTTTGAGCGCTTTGTTCGCGCTTGGTTCAGATAAGATTTAATAATCTTCGCAGGAAACGTTAATTTGCAGGTTTTGATGAGTAATCCGCCTTTCAAGGCTGGCGATGTTATCAACGACCTTACTGTGCTCAATAATGCAATTCGTTTTATCTACAACCGTTTCCACACGTTGCTTTCATTTGAATTTATAATTTATAATCTAATTGTCAGTACTTTTTGTGCTGTTCATAAATACTGTCGTTGCAATGCAGTTTGGACCTTTTACTTTATCGAAAGCAAGGATTGTATTGCGGACTGTTTCGCATGCAATAAGAAATTTTTAAGTGAATAAGTAAATTAATCTGGCCAGTTATCAAAATGACGACTAATTAAAACGTACTTGATACGTTGCATGCGCATAATTAGTAAATTTTCCTTTTTTCCCCGGCAGTCTTAAAACACCTAATTTGTAATACCAGTTGGTTGTTTTGGTAATTAAGAAAAAAAGTGTTTCGCCACTAAGGCAACATTTATTTTTAATCCTAGACTTAAAAAATATTGTTCTATTCACAATTCATCTTCACTCACACATTTGTGACAGTTTTTTTTAGTTTACTTTGTTTTCCCAAAAACAATGACTAACTAAATAAAGTCACAACTACTTGAATATCACTCTGCTTGTCAAGTAACAATGTAGTTGTACAGGGTGAGTTAAATTTTACCGCCAGTGGCAAAATAAACCTTTAAAATAATTTGTCAATTCTCATAAATCGCATGAGTAATTTTATATTATTAAGGTACATAGAAACCAAGAAAAAATCTTTTTTTTTAATCAGGTAAAATTTTGGCTTTCTTTCAATTACTAATTGCTAAATTTAATAGTTTTTTTTATGTACGAACAGTAAAATATTTTCACACAATTTAGTGTAATTGAAATAATTTTACTAATTTGGGTTCATTAAATAAAACCATTTCCGTATTGGAGGGTATTTTTTTAAATGATTTACGACATAAGCTGACCAATTCACCTAACAATGATATGGGTTTTGGGTGCTTGACTGATTATTTATGACAGTCATAAAGTTAAGTTAAAAAGTACAACGTTACATTTTACAGGACCGGAATAAGGGCCTTCGCTATTTCTTTAAAAGTTCACAACATCGTAACTAACAGCTACACGGTAATTATAATCATAATAAAAAATAATTTTTGCAACATTAAATTTTAAACTTGATAACAAAATCGTTTACCAGCTTCTAATTTTCGTTAGTATATCTGTCTACAATTTTGTGTTTCAATTTTGCCGTCTGCAAAGTCAATATACCTATCGGTTATTGAACCTTCCCACAAAATAAATTGCTTAATTCACCCAAAGTTTAAAAACCCTGGTCAAACCCTAGGTCACTTTGTGAATAAAGAAACATTCACATTCGCAACAAATCTTCCAACACTTAAATATCGTTGGTAAAAAGTGAAAATTAAAACTTTGTTTTGTGGAATAGTGAACATTTGTGTTTAGTTCAGGTATAATCATGCCATTTCAATACTCAGTCGAGGAGAAGCTTGAAATGCTTTTAATTTATGGGTAATGGAGCATCACTTTGAGCATCGTTTATAAAATAAACTTAATATTTACTTATTAAAAACTTATTTTATTTTTCTCACAAATTCCAGAATACGGGTCTGGCAACAACTAAAACGCTGTCCCCTTCAGTTTCATGGGTCGATCATCAGGTATTGTTACGTGGTAGACCGTATTATCGATTGTTGGGAAGTCATAAATAAAAATATTTTTCGTGCTTTATGTTAAATTTGATTTAACTCAAAAAGTAATAACTTTTTAACGAATCAAATTGCAATTAATTATGAATAATTTGACAAATTTTTAAATAAAAAACCAAACATGGAAATTTTACCCGAAACTCTTTGTTTTACATTTTTGGCTTGAAATAAAAATGATTTGGAAAACTTGTAGCACTAATCGAAAGTGTAAACTTCAACTGATGTAACTTGTAAATTGCGTACTTTCCCCTCAATCTTTAATAGGTATTATGGCCGGGGCGGTAAAACTTAACTCACCCTGTACAGTGGCGGCCGTACATAAGATTTTCGCAAAGAAAAAGTTTCCTAAAGCCACCAAATTTTGTACACCGAGCTTAAAATAATGAATATCTTTTGTCCCGTTATCGTTCCTAAAACATTCATATAAATTAAAGGATATCATCAAGGTCAGCGATATATTTTTGGTCAGAAGTGTCCTAGTAACCAAATTTTGTAAGTGCATCTTAGTAGTGGGGCTTAGTTTGATGCCGATGGGGGGGAGGGGAGACTTAGTTTTTTCTTTTTAATTTTCAAAATGTTTAAAAATTATTTTAGAGTTACACAGAAAGAACCAAATTAAAAGTGTTTGGAGAAGCTTTATTATTGTCAATTATTTACTTTATCAATTGTGGTAACACATTTAAAATTGATTTGTTTTCTTAATAAAAAATCCAATTTAAAAAAAATTTGATATACCAGGTGTCTCACAAATAAATAAATAAAATATTTTTTGTAAATCAATCTTATTTCAGCGTTGTTCATCGATTTAATTCCGACTTATGAAGTGCACAACCGTGAAATCCAAAGTTCGTTCTGAAATTATATAAATTACCCGATACTGCAGTCGGCTAAATTAGCGGTTACCTGTTTTCTCCTAATCACGTCGCGTTTAAAAGTAATCAACCCAAAGCGAGGCTTTTCCGCCAATAAAACTCAACTGCAGCAATAAAGAAAATGCGCCACACAAACTCTAAAATGTCTGTTCTGATTACATCTCTTCGAGTTAAAAACAACAAGAAATTGCTATTTTAAAAAATTCTAAGTCGAGTTTTTTCTCGGCGAACCTCATAACACCGTTTGTGTGCCGGTTCGATGGCGCTTTTCCTATTAAAAAAACAACCTGCTGCAACTAATTGCGTCAAGAATCCGCATGACGTGAAAATTGCACGCGCTTCCATCAATTTCCATCGATCGATCGGATTCCTTAAGAATTTTTCCGGCTCAAATTGATTTTCCCGGGCTTAGCCATCGTGCTTTATCGATTGTTTTTCCGGTTTCCACCGGTTTTCCCGCAAATCAATGCGCTCACTCTGTTTGTATTCGTTGCCAAGCTACGGAGGTTCGTGGTTCGAAATACCGGCACGGAAAAACTATTTCCTTTTGTTGTAGTTTTTCCTCTCTTTTTCGCGCTAATTATGCGACACGAAAAAAATCGTCGCCGTTATCTTTTATCTGGCGTTTTATCGACAGGGCCGTAATAATCGATAGAAAGTGGGAACGGGCTCCATGAATGGAAAGGCGCTTTTCACCTTGTTATTTTCTCTTCGTTGATTCTAGCAAGGGTCGGAACTTCGAAATTTATTTCGTTCCATTGCACGAATTTTGTATTTTGGCTAAAAATAAAAGTTCTGTTGCGTTCTTTGCGTTGTTTGTAAAAGTAGTAATTCTATTTCGCGAGGCGGTGCCGAGTGAATACAAAATTGCGAGTCAAAAAAGTAACTTTTAATCAAAATGAAACATGGTGTGTTAATTGTCGGCGTTAGTTTTCGAGAAAAAACCTAAAAACTGATTTTTATAAAAATAGTATCTCCCAATTTCGCCAAATTTCACTTTTCCGAAAGCTGTAATTAGTCTAAAATTCCCTTATATTGGAATTTTTGTAGTAAAAGTAATGATTTATGGCTGTAAAGAGTCGTTAGTAGTTACCCACGAAGTTAAATACGATTTAAATTTATTGCATTGTAAAAATTTGTTACTGTCGAAAACGTGCACTGCAATTTGCATGGTTTTACCTAGAAAAACCGACTCTTAAGATTCATCTAAATATGACCTACATATCGATTTTTGTTCCTTATTTCATATGTTCTTTTTTCTTTTTTATTTTGGAATGTTTTATTCCTCGTCACATTTTTATAAACTATTTACATTTAACACAAACATTTTAAAACTTTTGAAAACACTTCTTTTATTTTTATTTTATTTCCTAGAATTTGTAAATTTTTATTTTAAAAAATATTACGCAAGTTTTCGTTACCATCGTCAGTAGGAAAATAACTATAACTTGGTTCAATTTTTAGGTATGTTGGAATTTATTTATCTTATTAGTTATTTATGTTAATTTTATTTTAATTTTATTTTATTTAACAGTTTAAACATTGCATCTTTCATAACACTTGTTTGTTCATTTATTACCGGTTGTTGTATATATATAAGTTTTCTGCAATATTCATTCTTACTCCTTTTTTTATGATTTTTTCCACTTTTAAAGTGTCTGTAATAGGCCCATATTGGTGCTTTTTTTTGGCCAATATATTTTTTATTGCATGTATTACATTTTAATGAATATATCCCGTTGCTTTTGTATATGTCTTCTGTTTCAGTTGTGGTTTTTAGAATTTTTTGCAACTGATTATTTGTTTTTAGTGCTATTTTTAAATTTTGACTTTTGAATATTTTTGTTATTTTATTTGTTTCATGTCCGTAATAATTGACTTTTACCCAACTTCCTTCTTTATACTTATTGTCATTTTGTAAACTTTGGTCCATGTTTTTGTTTATGTTTTTATGTTTAGTTCTGTTAAATTTGAATTTATTGATTAATTTGTAATTTGTATAATTTGTCAAGTTGTGTATAATATTTATCACAAAATATTTATCAAAGTATATACATTGAGCTGAGCATACTTTTTGAAAATGTCCACTGCAATTTGCATGTTTTTTGTGTTTTGACCAGAGGGTTATATAAAAATGAAAACTTATGTATTTGTTTTGCGAGAAACACGATGGTGCAATTAAAAATCGATTTTCTCTAAGATTGACAGAGAGAGAAATCTTAAACCTAACCTAACCTAACCAAACACACACTTTATGAAAATGTGCACCGCAAATTGCATGGTTTTACCTAGGAAAACCAACTCTTAAGATTCAATCCTTGGGTTACCTTCGTCTCAATCATCTGATCCTAAAAAGTGAAATTTGACGAAATTGGGAGATATTATTTATACAAAAAATCAGTTTTTATTTTTTTCTCGAAAACTAACGGCGACAATTAACATTTAAAACTGGAAATTTCTAGCCTCATACCAGAGTCATACGAGGACCAAATTTAAAATAAATAACTTTCAATTAAAGCTAAATTTTGGGGCTGGCCACAAGTGATAGGACACCCTGTACAAAATGCGAGTGATCGAAACACTGTCACTGTAGTTTTCATTTATTAAAAATCAGAAAATGACTCTTGATGAAATGGAAAACTTTAATAAAAATTTTTTTCTACCATTTTAAGCCTTGACATCAAAATACACAAACATCACCGACTTTTTATACGCCTGACATCGATTTTATCGGGTCCTAAAAACGCCGAAGCCTGACTTATAAGGCAGGTACTAGGCTAATTACATACAAACAAACCCTGCAAGACTCTAACTCGAACCGGATAAGTGGGACATAAATAGAAACGCGTTCCGGCAACTCTCGCAGCCACAACCTCAAACCAAATCGCGGTTCTTCATAGAACGACCTGAACCAAGCCCGTTGATACGCGACACGAACCCCCAATACATCACACGATTCGGTAAAAATTTTTATAATCTACGGAATATTTACGCCGTATCGCATAAATTCGAAAAACCTCCAGTCGCACGACATGGTGTGATTTACCTCGAGCTGAACTCCGAAAAGGTCACGTGATCTGTCTTGTTTGTGCCTCACTTCTGCCTGGCGAGCCTGCGTGGGTTCCTTCACGAGGAGGACGTTCTCTATGGGGCTCATCTGCAACAGAAAAAAAATATTTTTGAAGTGAAAATTTCTTTAGGCGTGTTAATTTGATTAATTTATCAACAGATCAATCCTCAAAAACAATTTTAAACCATGTTTCTAAATGTCAGAATTTTTATAATTCACAAATTGCAGGCCCATCAACGAGAAATGTGCCATATTTTAACTGTTCAAATGTAGGATCACTGTGAAGTACACAAGTGAGTACTAAATATGTTAATATTTAATTTACGAAAAAGTATTGTAATAAAATTAGTGTTTCCAAATATCCGTATTGAATATTGGTTCAGATCCTCGATCCTACGTGGAAAAAATTGAACATATCTCCAGACGGTGGTAAAAGGAAAAGACAAGAAGATGAAGAAGAATCGGTAGGAGCGGATTCCTTTAATGATGACATAAGTCAAAAACAAATTGATGAAAAAAAAATAGTACAAAATAAAATTAGCTGTCATCGATATAGAGATAAGCAAAAAAATGATGCAATAGTTAATTCACAAATTTCTAAACCACTAACAATAACAGTTGAGGAGGAAAAAATCATACGTCGTAAAGAGGACAAACAAAAAAGTCAGCGTTATAAAGATAAGAAAAGAGCCACTAATTTGATTAATTTATCGACAGATCAATCCTCAAAAACAGTTGTAAAGCATGTTTCTAAATGTCAGAATTTCCTTAATTCACAAATTGCAGGCCCATCAACGAGAAATGTGCCATATGTCCCATCAACTCATACTGGGGGCCTATCAACACAGAATGAACCATTCCAGAGTCACATTCAGATTATGATGACGAAATTCACAATAATATTCCTTCACAAGTTCAAATTAATTATGTTCCACAATTACATGAACCTTTAATAACAAACTATGAACTAAATACTCAAAATTTTCCTAATCAAAATATTATTCCACTGTTATTTCATAGTTTTAAATCTTCACTTCTGCCAAATTTTTTTTCAGGGACTGTTAAATCGCAACAAAAACGGATTGATTCGCGCAAAAAGTAAAAGTCGTCCAAAGGCGCTCGAAAATTGGTTCAGAAAAAAGTCCAGTTAAAAATGTGTGGTGCTGCGCTCTACTTCCTTCGAGAGGAAAGTAAACGTTTTTAAATTGTAATTTCGATAGCAAATTGTTTCTGGTCCTAATTACGGATAGTGCTTGACCCGAGGTTTTAACAAGCGACTGAATCGAGCGATGTTAATAACGCGATAAAGTTGATTAGCAAAATTTAACAAGTGTCAGTGTTTAATTAATCGATGGTGTTTTAGTTTTTTTTTTTGATTGAGTGAGCGGAGATTGAGGATCTTGTTCGCAGCGGGACAGGCAAGGTCTCTATCGGCCGTTGCAAAAATTTATAGTACGCCACGAAAATAAAAATCTTACTCGAAGGAAAATCTGTTTGGGCGATGCCCCCCCCCTCTTCTCCCCACAATCACTCTGTAAACACTGTGAAAACTGAAATTTTCAGCGAAATCGGTCGAGTAGTTTTTGAGTCTATAGCGGACAAACAGACAAGCAGGCAGACATTCATTTTTATGTAATATAGATAATAGCGATACCCATAGACGTACGCGTCTTGCCCCTCGCCACCCGCTGACACAAAAAATATAATGCTGACCTTGATCTTATCTTTTAATTTATATGAATGCTTTAGGAACGCGTAAGGACAAAAGATATTCATTATTTTAAGCGACAAATAGGCGCGTATTTTAGTTTGTTTATATTTAGTAATAATTTTAGAATTTAGATAAAATTTAAATATAATAATTTAAAAATATGTAATTTAATTGTGGTATATTATACTTGTTTAGAAAAAAAATGTTGCCCCGGAAGGAGATGTAATAAGTTATTGTTGTTATTTTAATTGCTATCATTCAAAGAATCAGAGATGACCCAAAAAATCGATTAAGAAATGTTTAAAAATTCCTCACAAAGCATCTGCTCCATAGTGACGGTCGGGACATTGTAACACATTTTCTGACAATGTTTTGAGTATATCTCTAAGATAAAAAGCGAATTATTCAAGATTAATATGTAAATTTTTGACCAGATAATTACTTCTAACGCTTACATAAAAAAAAAAATTTTTATGCTCTTAACTATATGAAATGGCCATTTGTATGAACGTGACGGTCGGGACACCAAATGGCCTACTTACCACAACCTCTTAAATTACATGAAAACGAAAAGTAGCTACCTAAACATTTTGCCTTTCATTTTATCAACATACCTACAAATGTAGCAGCTCGAACCAGTTTATTTCTAGGAAAATTAAAAAACTGTGACGGTCGGGACGAGTAACGTTTTCAGACAAATAAATACAAATAAAATTAGGTTTTATTAAGATTTTAACATTGTTTTTAAAGTGAATTCTGATTCACTCCAAGGTAAATTGAAATCAAACATTTTTAATTAACAAAAACACAATATAATGAAGTTAATTCTTTTCGTGTAAATACAACTTGAAAAAAATGTGGTTTTCCTTATGGGTTTTGGGTTCCTGAATAACAGAAAAAATATCCCACTCATAACATAGTACCACTGATATTGCCAACATTGAAGAAAAATACTAGAAAAATGGTATTTTTTAAGAATATTCTAAGTGATACTTACTACATAGATTACTACATTTTCAGAATTATATCAAATCGATTAGTACATTTTCAATTTTTACTACTGAAGTTACCATTAGCGTGGAATCACCCTCTTGCATAAATAATTACTTATTTACCTATAACTATATTTTATTATATTATAGTGCGATGCTTTGTATAATACTGTTTTATTATAGTATATTGTTATAAATATGGTTATGGCATAGTATATAAATGTTATATTATATTTAGCGATAATTCTAGAATTAGAATTTTAAATGCAATAATTTAAAAGAATATACTATAATATGGTATCCAATGCTGGTTTTGATAAAGAAACCATGTCTCAGGGAAAGAAGTAATAAGTTATTATTTCTTATTTTATTTTTATTTATTTTTAAGTTGATTAAAATATATTTAAAAACTATCTGCTATTACAAAAATATCTCCTTATATTTAGTATATTATGTGTTACATTATGCACATTATAATATTGTTCCATTATTACGACGTAGTATTACACAGTATATGTTGTACTATAATATATTGCATTATGTTACATTGCATTTATTTAAAATTTTAGGATGTTTAAATGAATTTTAAATATAAATTTAAAATAAATAATGTAATTATTGTATGTTAAGATAGTTTTGATTTAAAAAAGCATCGCAGAAAAGAAGGTAGTAAGTTATTATTTTTGATTTTATTTTGATTTATTTTTAAGTTGATTAAAATATATTTAAAAATTCCCCACAAACTATCCGCTATTATAAAAATAATTATATATGTCCTTATATTTAGTATATTATGTGTTATATTACGCACATTATAATATCGTTCCATTATTGCATCTTATTATAGTTATATTATGTTACGACGTAGTATTATAAGTATATGTTGTACTATAATATACTATACTATACTGCATTATGTTACATTGCATTTATTTAAAATTTTAGGATGTTTAGATGAATTTTAAATATAAATTTAAAATAAATAATGTAATTATTGTATGTTATGATAGTTTTGATTTAAGAAAGCATCCCAGAAAAGAAGGTAGTAAGTTATTATTTTTGATTTTATTTTGATTTATTTTTAAGTTGATTAAAATATATTTAAAAATTCCCCACAAACTATCCGCTATTATAAAAATAATTATATATGTCCTTATATTTAGTATATTATGTGTTATATTACGCACATTATAATATCGTTCCATTATTGCATCTTATTATAGTTATATTATGTTACGACGTAGTATTATACAGTATATGTTGTACTATAATATACTATACTATACTGCATTATGTTACATTGCATTTATTTAAAATTTTAGGATGTTTAGATAAATTTAAAATAAATAATGTAATTATTGTATGTTATTATAGTTTTGATTTAAAAAAATCATCTCAGAAAAGAAGGTAGTAAGTTATTTTGTTTCATTTTATGTTCACCATTTAATAAATCAAAAAAAAAAACTAAAATGTATTTATGGAATGTTTAAAATTTCTCCACAAACCATCCGCTCTTTAAAAATAATCATTAACATGTCACGTTAAGACTTGCACCTTCTTGAGTTCAAGCAGTCATATGTAACGTCACGTAATGAAATACAGTTCAGGTCTAATTAAGATCTAATTATCCGAAATAATTATCGCTGACAAAAGATTACGCAGCGAATTCGTTCCAGTTATTTTGAAAGTACCCCTTTACCGCGCGTTTTACATAATTTTTCGCGCAAGACGATCGAATCATAACGCGGCAATTAGCGAACGTGCCTCTTTGTAACAAGTGAACGTACCGGTTTCGTACGTTTTGCAATTTACGTGGTGCGTAACTGCGGTCGAATAGTCAGGCTTTTTGCTTCCTCGCAAGAAAGCCAGAAAAGAACAACGACGTTGCACTCAAAACGACACATTAACATGTCTTATTCATGAAATAAGTTCGGAAATCGTTTTGTGTGCACAGACAGAGATAATAAGAATTTAATACCAGGTTCGCTCGTGTCATATCAATCAATTTCAAATTAAGTTTCTCGGCACCGCGGTTGGAATTTGTTATTATTTTCTGACATGAATGTTTCAAACTGCGGATTTCATTGGATCGACATTCCAATCAAACGTTTGCATTTTTAAAAGCCATCTTTTACAGTAACGAATACCAGGTACTCATTAAGCTTTCGTAAGTTAATCCTCTAAAAATTCCGAATTTGTTGAACGAAAACCTTTTAAGCGAAAGTTGTAAATATTTTACTGCTTCCTCCCAATTTACAAACAATAATTAAATTCCGAATGTAAATAAAAACGTTCTTAGAATTCCTCCATCTCAAATACAACCTCAGGTAACAGTAGCCAAAAAACGTACTCAATACGCCAACCAAAACGTGGCAGTACACAATTGAAAAACTTTTAGCTCTGGTTTTGCTTCGTAGATAGATATCACTTCTCAGTTACCGTTCACCTGACACCATCAGAATTCAAAATGAAAATCTTTTAATTCGTTTTTTAAAAAGTCAACAAACTGTTATGTTGTACTTGTCGTTCAAACGCTGTTTCCAAACTGGCCAGCTTTAAACATAATGTTTAGTGTTTTTTTTTTAAAAAAGGTACGACAGTTTTTTTAATTTTATTTTATGTACTACATGTCATTTCCGTCATGTGGTATTTTCTTTTTGATTTTTGTATCCAGTGTAATTCACTTCTTTTGTGACCACTTGCATATTGTGTTGTATTGTATTGTATCAAATTTTTCCGTTTATTTCTACATGTTATACCACATTTTTTAATTTGAGGAGAAGATTCAAACAAATCGCGCCAAAAGGTAGATATACGATTGGCTGCTACAGCTTTACAAAGAAAATCCCGAAGGAAAATATTCACTAGGAATTTTTTAGAAAATTGGGTGTTTTTTGTATAAAATGACTGAATTATAATAGTTTGATAATAATTTAATTTAAAAAAAAATAATACAGCCATTTTGTAGTTTGATAATAGAATAGAATACAGTAGAATCGGGTTATAACGAACCTCAAGGGACCGTCAAAATTGGTTCGTTATATCCGAAGTTCGTTATAAGCGTTATTGAAAAAATATATGCAAGAGTGTTTTATGAAACTTTTATTATCTAATATAAATATGCATATGTATAAAACCATTAAGAATATAAGGACTAAACTTAAGTGAAACAACGCAAAATGCAACATGTAATTTTATTTGAAAAATTTGTTATTTTCGACTGAACTGTCGCATTTTTAAAGTATAAATTGTCCACACACGTTTCAAAGTCACTAAGATTTTCAATAATTGAGTTCGGCCCACCGTAAAACTGTAAACAATTACGAATGTTGTTATTACTAGATAAAATCTGTAATGCTGGTGCTTCCGGCTCATCCTCATTCCTCATTGGCTTCTTCTTGGGCACTTTTGTCTACCACAAATACCCAAATATCCTGTTGTAAATAATAAATTGTTTACATTAATAGTCATTTATGTTTAAGTTTTCGAAAAAATTGGAATTTTTTAATTGAAGGGCTCTATGCAAGAAATGCCTAAGTCATTTTTAATATTCTGTGATATTTGAGATTTATATTTCTGTTTGATCTGGAAATCACATTGTTTTGATTTTGACGGATCCTTTTTACTAAAGAAAACTTATTTTGGTAAAAAAAGATCATTCAAAGTCAAAACAATGTGATTTACAGGTCACATTAAAACATCAAATCTAAAATATAAAATATGAAATCTGAAAAGTGATTTAGGTACTTCTTGCATAGAGCCCTTCAATTATTGCTGAAATTCACGTTCTCTTTGTTTCTATTTTTGTAACTACTATTCATTTAATGACAAGTCATCATCAGATTCAAAGGTTATTACGCGTTATATACAATGCAAAGTTCGTTATAGTCGTCTTTTTCAGGTTCGTTGTATCCGATAGTTCGTTATATCCGAGTTCGTTATAACCAATTAATTTTTACATTGTTACATAGGGGAAAATGTTGGGATTTGGAATAAAGTTCGTTATAACCGGTAGATCGCTATAACCGAAGCCGTTATAACCGGATTCTACTGTATTACATACTTTGAATTTTCAGAATTTTTCAACTACTGGAAAAAGACCAACTGTATAAACTGTATAAAATATTTATTGCAGTTATTAACGAACGAGATGAAGAAAACAGATTAAAAACAAAAGTTTCTTGTCGTTTGATTTTCGCTCATATTGATTTATGTTCAGATTAAGGTCCGGGAACTGGTAAGTAGTAATACACAATTCTTCCGCTCAGAGCGCACCAATTTTGCCCCTTAAAATAAAAAATGTTTAGGCAACCAAAGAGGTATCCTAACTAATAAGATTTGAAACTTAAGTATTGAACAGAGAAAGAACAAAAAAAGGAGTTGCGCGTTTTTCATACGTTCGTAACTTGATAAATATTATTTATATTATGGTCTGCGGCGATAACGACGGTAAACTCATTGGGAAAAAAATTAGTCTATAATTTTTTGCTAATTCTTTGCCAATTTTGTGTTTTCATAGATGTACCCGCTATAATTAATCCCGTAACAGGCTGAAAACACATTTTCAATTATGCAAAGAGTAATCTTTATCCCCATTTTTATACGCTCATAATTTGATAAATATTATTTATATTATTGTCTGCGGCGATAACGGCGGTAAAATCAGTCAATGCGATTGCTGCATTATTTACTGTTTTTTGTAATTTTTTGCGAATAGATGCTTCAAACAATTTTTCCTACGATGCTATTCGAAACTAATATATATTGTACAATTTAGTAGGCTCGAAAATGTTTCATATCCTTATGCGTGCGAACATGGATATTTTGTATTATCAAGTGTGTCTTTTTATAAATTTTTAGGGTTTTATATCCTTACGTGTGCGAATATGGTTATATCCTAACAATTTGCACTATATCAAGTGTGCATTTTAATACAAATTATTCTATCCATGCCGTCAATCAAAAGGTACAGATTTTACAGGACATCTGTGAGTAAAACGACGAACTATTTGACTAAAATCTTATGGGAAAACAACTTTTCCCCGAAAATGTAAAATTTAGACATTTATCCAATTTGCTTTACGGAAACTATTTCTTAGGTGCTGAAGGAACATTTTTATGTAATTTGTTGACGATGTTGTGTTCGGAAAGCAATAAAAACGCGATCAAATAATACTGTATTTCGTACCACAACTTTTAGATTTTTTTTCAAAGATATTCACCGTGTTATTATAAAAAAAACCATGTCATATTATACTGCTATATGTTTAGTATAAGTACCCTGAAGGAATTTCTACAATATAACTTACTTCTTGAGCTAAACTGAGTTTACTGGCACACTAAATTAAAAAAAAAATTGTTGCCAATTTTTTTCTTCTTAAGTTATCAACTCTCTCGCAATAAAAAAATATTTTCTTACAAGGCAATATATTCTCTATAAGTGCTGTAAAGTGCATTGCAAAATATTTCGTAACTGTAAAGATTTCAGTAAAAAACCCTCACTACTACATTTTTGCGAGAATTGCACTTTCGGAGGTTAATTTTTGAAAACTAGGCACTTCTTCGCCAAAGCAAATATATCATTAGATGCGGTAACATTATGTTTACAACTGTTGCTTCGCAAATTATATATTGATAAGTACTTTCTAAGCTAAACTGAGTTTCTTAAAACTCTGCAATTTTTGAGGTTGGGTTCCCCAACCTTAAGATTATTATTTTAGGTGCATCATATCAGCCTCATTTTTTTGCTTACTCATATTAGCCCCGATTGACCCTACTAGAAAAAGACCCCACTGTATAAACTCTTTTAAATATGAAGATGAAGAAAACAGATTAAAAACAAAAGTTTCTTGTCGTTTGGTTTTCAGCTCATATTGATTTATGTTCAGATTAGATCGAACATCAAACCGATAAAGCAAAAACTCGTAAAAAACGCAATTACGAAAAACAGATTTAGAAATGGCTTACAAAATAGGAAGTTGTATATTACCAGAACTCTTATTGGTAATGTTCGTGTGTGGGACTGTTTCGATCGTAGATAAAAGATTGTTTATTTTCTCACAGCTGACGTTTATGGGCGAAAATTTTTCCGAGCACAATGGGCCGGGCTATCGAATTTTCGCGTGGAAGTTGTTTGATTAATTGCCATCGAGAATGGGAGATATGGGTCGATCGATCGGCCAACGGCGATTTTCGTACGGTACCTACCGTTCGTTGAAGGAACCTCATTTGCAAGTTGATTTCGCAACATTTCGCACGACAGGGGTTAAATATGAATTTCATGAGCAAACTGGCTTCGTTTCTGCGGCACGGGGCGCTAATCGCTACCGCAGAAGCGGCCCGAAGAAAAATAATGATAAATTGCTGGTTTCTGGCGCGGAAATAAATTCGAAACTAATAACAGGCTCGGATTGACAGCTAAATTTCCCTGGCGAACGAAACAGTAAACGTCATTTGTAATCAATGCATTGAAATCGCGTCATGTATTAAATACAGAATAAAAAAAATGAATGATTGAACTGAATTGTCCTTTAATCTTTTGGTACAGGTATAGGCAATTCAAGCTAAGCAGGCGACTCTAGCGTAAATAAATTCAACTAAGCGCCTGACGTCACAAACAGGAAAGCTTCGTGTCACGTGCGTTTGTTATTGTTCGAGTTTTATAATAATTTGATTAGTTTTCGATAATTCTAAAAAAAAGTTTGCAAGAAAGAAAAAAGTTTTTTTTGGTTTGGCTTTTTTTTTTTAACAGCGCAATTGTTTATTTAGAACAAGTAAATAATCACAACATACTCTCAACAGTGTGAAAATTCTAAAAATATCCCCGAAAGAGAAACACGAAAAGATAAACCCAGTTTGGTTAGGTTAGGTTACATGTAAAACGCGATTAGTTTTGAAGCTTTCATTTTTAATTTTGAGCTGACCCCAAGCCATAATTGAATAATTATAATTAACCAAGTTATTAATTACAACATCAAATTCCGAAATTCGGTTTTTTGCCTTCAGTTATCAAAATTTTGTATTAAAATTTTTTAGACTCGTAGATTAGACTTTTTTATTTTGAGCTGTTTTAAACAACGCAATAGTTTTTGATTTATTCAATGTTCTTTAGATCAAGAACCGAAATTGAAGTAGCTAACTTTTGTCGATTTTCGAGCTACGTCAAAGAGATTTACAACGTCGCAGCAGGTAGTTATCGTTTTTCAGCAGGAATACTTTAACAGCAATAATATCCGAAATACTTTTAAGGCCAGGTTTCGTTTTCAAACAAGCTTTTATTAAGACGTAGTAAAAATTTAAAACTAATTTTGATATTGACCTAAAGGATTAAAAATAAAGACACATTTTAATAAAAGACTGTTTTATTGAAAAAGTTTTTCACTATAAATTATTTTTTAGTCTTGGACAATTTTAATCTTTATTGCCTACATTAACTTAATACGATATAAGTTCATATTAATTTTAAAAATCGCTCGTGAAGACCCCTTTGAATAAATGAATGAAAATAAGCTTAAATTATAATTTCTTTCTAAAAAAATTGTTTGTTTTTTTATCCCACATTAATTTAAAAAAATAAACTGTAGTGGTAATCACTTATAATAAGCTAAAACTACAATTTCCTGTAAAAAAACACTGTGATTTATGGGGTTATGTGAAAAAATGTGAATTGAATTTAAAAATTAAGCTTAAATTGTAATTTCTTACTTAATTAAGCTGTAGGCTTAACGACTTATAATGTTATTGTTAATGGGATCTAATTTTTGGATTGTTAGTAAGAAATAGAATTTACGCCAACGTGCACTGGCATTCAAAATTTTTCCTGTCTATGACGTCACAGCACGATAGTTACCTATATTATCGATACGCGGTAAAACTAATTTGAATTCCCAATAACTGGGGGAAAAAATAAAAAAACTCTAAAATTGTGTTGGCAATGTTGAAAATTTGAATTATTGGCTACCTCACCGTGTAATTCCACTTATTGCATGTGCCAAAGTACTGTTTTTTTATATTTTAAATTGACAAATGAATAAGTTGGGTTATGAAGTGAAGTATAATTCAAATTTTTAATGTTGCCAACACAATTGTACCGTTTTTTTGTATTCTCCCCCAGGAATGGAATATCCAAACGCTAATTCGTAGAATTTTTTCGAGGCTCGTTAAAATAAAAATTGAGATCACCTGGAAGTCGAGACACGCCCTGCCGATAAGCTTTTTAAAAACGTTGACAATGCACGCGGTGCAGCTAATTCATATGTAGCGTATAATTTATCATTTGTCATGGATCACAAAGGAAACGCAGGTTCACCTTGTTCGATTGTACAGCGCCGGATTACGAGATGAGGTGAAATTCTCCGTTCACAATCGGGTTGTTAATTTCACTCGACTTTCCTCTCGGCATTCGCATGCGTTCCGATAAGGGGCCGCATTTTCTAAAAGTGCTCTACGCGACCTGCTGCTAATTCACTTTCGGTTTAAAACATAATGGTCCCAAGAGATGAAAGAGAAACTTAATAGATACGATTTGTTTACAATGACGTTCTCGAAATTAATTATTTCGATGAATACAAAAGCCATTTGGTCGCCTCCATTAAGAATATTTTAATTTGCAGTTCTTTATTTTTCGAATCAAGAAAGTGTGAATTGATTCGAATGACTTCCAAGTAATTTCCTGCGAGGAAGTAATGCGCTGTTTTTGCGTTTGTTTGCCGAGGAATGGACTCATCAATAATGAAGTGTTTTCAAGTTCGTTGTTAATGCTCGCAATCAGGGGCAACGGCGACAGCGGCGTTGAATCCATATTCTGGGTTTAAATACATCATTCGAATTAATTTAAACTCAATTAACGAATTTTACATAAGTGCCCGCCATATTGTTCGCACCATATGGGAAAAACTTTCATCTTCGATTTCTTTAAACATTTAAATCTGCCAAAAGTTTCTGCATGTTCAAGAACCCAAAATGGACTACTCGGATTCTGGACGCGATTTTTGGTTTCAGAGAAAATGGAATTTATCGAAACTTCAAAAACTGGAAAAAAATCTTAATTTTAAAATGAAAATTATTTTTGACGAAATTTGGGTAACATTAGTTGGATATTCAGTAGATGCGGTGCCAATTATGAAATCAGATGAGTTTCTTCGACCGATGTCCAAAAAATTGTTATTTTTCAAATTTCAACTTTCTCTTACAATTTCCACGTATAATCTTGAATTTTAATTATTTCAAATCTAAGTATAGTTGATTTGTTTATTTTTGTCTTAAAAAAATGAACTAAACTGGTACATTCTAATATTACAAATAAAATTTTTAATTTCAAAAATTTTTTTGTCATGTTATTGGTGCAAAGCCTTTTTATCACAAAAATTACATTTTAAGTTTCAGCTTGTTTTCTATTTTACTCAAAATACATGTAACTTAACAATTTACGTGAATAAATACAAAAAACTGTAATTTTCCGCTAAACGCACTAGAAAGTATAATAAGAAGATAGTCATATTTTATACAAATTCGTAGATAAGGATATTTGACAGTATCAGTTAATTCTAGATTAATTTCGTTGTAACAATTGTTGTAATTATAGCAACGATTGTTTTGTATTTAAATTATTGCTAAGTGTGGTTCAAATATTTGGTTATTAAAGTTTCCACACCGCACATTCGTATTGATTCCGTGCTTCTATTTGAAAATCTGAATTTTCATCTGCCCTTCAACGGCCATTCTGCGAGTTTACAACTCCATTGGAAGAAACTGTTCGCAAAATTTGCAGCTGGTGTTCTTCGTCCTTGAGCCAATGACCATGTGGATGTTTAAATTTATTTGCAATGGTTCCCCTACTTTTAAATTTTGAATAAATTTGTCCAACTGTTGTATGGGAGATATTTTAACCAGGATGTCGGTGATTAAAAATTAAATAGCTCTGTCTCTCTCAACGTTTCATATTTGTCACCTACAATTAAAACAATTTCAATTTTCTCACTTTTCCTTAATTTATTAATTGTGAAAATACTAATGATACCGTCAAACATAAAACAGTTATTCGCCTATTGAAAAAGTATCCAGCTTTTATAAAATTGTTTTATAAACGCTGTATAAAAGTTACATAACTGTCGGGTAATATTATTCAACAGGCTTTATAACAGTGTTAAAGAACTGAATTGTTTTACAAAACGTTCTTATCGCAAATATTGTTTTTTAAGATTTGCTGTGTAAACATTCTCTCGACTTTTATAAAACATCAAATTATTACCTGGGAATATTCTTCAATATTATCAAGTTACAAAATGGTCGAATTAATTTAAAAAAAAATTAAATCCGTGTGAATTATTGACTTTGGTAGCCATTTATTATCAAACTACAAAATGGCTGTATTATTTTGTTTTAAAATTAAATTGTTATCAAACTATTATAATTCAGTCAGTGAAAAATACCCAATTTTCTAAAAAATTCCAAACCAAACGACAAGAAACGTTTGTGTTTAATCTATTTCTTCATCTCGTTCGTTAATTACTGCAATAAATATTTGAAAGAGTTTATATAGTGTGGTCTTTTTCCAGTAGTTGAAAAATTGTAAAAATTCTAAGTATGTAATAAAATTCTATTATCAAACTACAAAATGGTTGTATTATTTTTTTTTAAATTAAATTATTATCAAACTATTATAATTCAGTCATTTTATACAGAAAAATACCCAATTTTCTAAAAAATTCCAAGTGAAAATTTTCCTTCGAGATTTTCTTTGTAAAGCTGTAAGCATCACTGTATAAATAGTCAATTAGCATGTGGGGATTCTCAATTTGTGGTTACCTCACTAAAGGTTTCGTTCGAGATGAACGTTAGGTCCAAGGGTTCTACAATACAATTGTTTAGAATTTTACGGAATGTTGTAAATTGCTTTATGACCTTTTGCAAGGGATTGTTTACTGACAATAGATAAATTACTTTAGAATTTCTTACAAATTTAGTTGAAAAACGTTACACCAAACTCGGCTTGCAGTAAGAAAATACATATTACGCTGTGCATTTTCTGTATTTTTATTGTAAAGTGAATTTTTAGTAACTTACATAATTAGTGAATGTTTAATTGCGAAGAAATGGGAAATATTACAAGTGGTTTAATGTGCCGAGATGAAGATGTTAATTCACAATATTAATAAATGTCGATCAACAAAATGATCAGCTTCAAAGACCATTTCCAAAAATGGTACTGAAATTATGGGAATTTGCTGATTCCGTGTGGGATAAATTCGCATGTAAGTAAATTTGTTGTAATTATAATTTTTCCCACACTTTTAGCTCACCGAATAAATATTGTAAAAGTTCTACAAGTTTTTTCAATGTAACAGCTATTAAACAAATTGTTTTTTAGTTTATTTCCGTCGGAACGAAAAGTAAGAAGAGATAAAAAGGAATCAGTTGCTTCCATAACAGAATTAATAGTAACGACGAAGGTAAAGAAATAATTTTGATTTTCTTTTATACATTTAGTGTTATTTATCTATCTTATAACAAATTTTACTTTTTAGAGGATGTAAAGAATTTAATTTTGCGGAAAGGAAATCTGCATAAAGTGAAATGGTCATTATTGAAGCATTCAAACTGATCTATATTGGTAAATTTTTATAATAATATATCAATGGTACAATGTAAGCATTTCGTTTCTTTGTTCTTAGATTGATGTAGATTTTGGCCAATTATTTCTTGAGAGAAAAACAATTTATTTGTGTGGCGGCCAAAATTCATTGAGAAGGCTAAAGACTTCGACGAACCATTTCATATACGTACTGTTACCAAATGATAATGTGGTTCTTAAACTGAAAATGTATTTTTAAACAGGATGTGATGTGATGTTAAATTTTCACCCACTAATAAAAATATGTATGAGAAATAACTTTATATTCTAAAATTTCTTCAATTCAAACATTCCACTCTACAGTTAATAAAAATTAGAAAAAAATTATTGTTTTTACAAGTACTTATTTAATATAATAAGGCCATCTTTAATTCTTAAATAAGAAAACACAGTAATTAAGAATATTCTTAAGTAATCAAATAAAAGTTCTTGAAATCAACCTGACCTATTCTTAAACGTAAAACTTGTAAAATTTCTTAAAAAAAAATCTCGAAGGAAAATCTTCACTTGGAATTTTCTAGAAGATAATACTAAAATGACTGAACTAATAGCATTTTTGAGATAAATTTAATAATTTTAATAATTTAATAATTTCAATGCAAATTTAAAAATTCGCGCAAAAAACGCATCGATTATTTTGATGAGAATGAGAAATTCCTTCCAAGCATAAATAACGATCAGTCGATGGCCACAATTCGCTGCTAAAAATCGCCGGACAAAGCGCTCTAACGTACCGTTATGGGCATAGAAGTCTTAATTTCAACATAATGAACCGTGGAGTTATGATAATGCGGCGAACAACACCAATCAACGTCAGTCAGTCAGTCAGTCAGTTTAAGGCACGGTAAAACAAACAGTTCGAAATCATCCACCACTTTCTGAAAAAATCACCGGTAGCGAATCTATTGATTTACGTGCGTCAAATTGGAAAGTCAATAACCGGCGGCCATAAAATATAACCGTAACGTTGCGTGCCTCCGCGAAAATGGCTGTAATTTCGAAAAATGTTGTCCTAGGATCGTCGCTGCGAAATGTAATCAGCGATCATGCAATCCGTCCTTTCCGGTTTGAAAACAGCAATTTTCCTATGATCGAACTGTTTATAGGGATCGATTTCCATAACCTTCCAGTCGCACCTTTTTTGAGACATTAGTGACTCCACAAAAGAAAATTCTATATTTTTTTTAAATTTTAAGTTAAAATTGATAATAAATTGTAGCCTTTCCAAGTGTATTATTAAGTTGTTATGTCATGAACATGAAAAAAAATTGAGCAGAAAATTTTTCAAAAAACTTTAATGAATCTACAACACAAAATTGTAATAATTTTACTAGATATTGTACAAAATAAATACTGAAAACTTTTTATTTTACTGATTCTCTTGTGAACCATTGAACAAGCTAATTTTAACTTAAACTTTAACTTAAACTTTGGTGAACATGTCGCAATTATATTGTAGAATCCGCCGCAATATGAAGCGGCTAGCCACTTTACAAAGCAGCTATGTTTTGTAAAACGGCTGATTAACGTTTAGGCAGATTGTTTAGCCGGAATGTTGACTATGTGTAATGTAGGGCGACAATCAGCCATATTGTAGATGTCGGCGGCGAATTGTAAATTCAGGCGTTTTCTAAATGATTGGGGAGATTGTAAAATATAGAATGAACAGAGAATTTTTACAATTTGACTGAAAATTTTAGGCGTTTTATGAATCGCTGAATAACTCAGTCCGTTTGATAAAGGAAGAATTGTTAGACATTTTATAAAAAAAACCTTTTATATCGAGTTAAACCTTTTTCTTATAATAAAATCTTTATATTTGTCATAGCTACAGGGTGAGTTAAGTTTTACCGCCCATGGCAAAATAGGCCTTTAAAATAATTTGTCAATTCTCATAAATTGTATGAGTAATTTTATATTATTAAGGTAAATGGAAACCAAGAAAAAATCTTTTTTTTTTAATCAGGTAAAATTTTGGCTTTCTTTCAATTACTAATTGCTCAATTTATTAGTTTTTTTATGTACGAACAGTAAAATATTTTCACACAATTTAGTTGAATTGAAATAATTTTACTAATTTGGGTTCATTAAATAAAGCCATTTCCGTATTAGAGGGTATTTTTTTAAATGATTTACGACATAAGCTGACCAATTCACCTAACAATGGTATTGGTTTTGGGTACTTGGCTGATTATTTATGACAGTCATAAAGTTAAGTTAAAAAGTACAACGTTACATTTTACAGGACCGGAATAAGTTTCTTCGCTATTTCTTTAAAAGTTCACAACATCGTAACTAACAGCTACACGGTAATTATAATCATAATAAAAAATAATTTTTGCAATATTAGATTTTAAACTTGATAAGGAAATCGCTTTCCAGCTTCTAATTTTCGTTAGTATATCTGTCTACAATTTTGTGTTTTAATTTTAACGTCTGCAAAGTCAATATACCTATCGGTTATTGAACCTTCCCATAAAATAAATTGCTTAATTTACCCAAAGTTTAAAAACCCTGGTCACAACCCTAGGTCACTTTGTGAATAAAGAACCATTCACATTCGCAACAAATCTTCCAACACTTAAACATCGTTGGTAAAACGTGAAAATTAAAACTTTGTTTTGTGGAATTGTGAACATTTGGGTTTAGTTCAGGTATAATCATGCCATTTCAATACTCAGTCAAGGAGAAGCTTGAACTTTTAATTTATGGGTAATGAGACATCACTTTGAGCATCTTTTATAAAATAAACTTAATATTTACCTATTAAAAACTTATTTTATTTTTCTCACAAATTCCAGAATACGGGTCTGGCAACAACTAAAACGCCGTTCCCTTCAGTTTTATGGGTCGATCATCAGGTATTGTTACGTGGACCGTATTATCCATTGTTGGAAAGTCATAAATAAAAGTATTTTTCGTGCTTTATGTTAAATTTGATTTAACTCAAAAAATAATAATTTTTTAACGAATCAAAATGCAATTAACAATGCTACGAATAATTTGACAAATTTTGAAATAAAAAACCTAACATGGAAATTTTACCCGAAACTCTTTGTTTTACTTTTTGGCTTCAAATAAAAATGATTTGGAAACTTGTAGCACTAAGTGTAAACTTCAACTGATGTAACATGTAAATTGCATACTTTCCCCTCAATCTTTAATAGGTATTATGGCCGGGGCGGTAAAACTTAACTCACCCTGTACATGTCGCAGCCATATTGTATAATCCGCCGCAATATGAAGCGGCTAGCCACTTTACAAAGCAGCTCTGTTTTGTAAAACGGCTGATTAACGTTTAGGCAGATTGTTTAGCCGGAATGTTGACTATGTGTAATGTGGGGCGACAATCAGCCATATTGTAGATGTCGGCGGCGAATTGTAAATTCAGTCGTCTTCTAAATGATTGGGGAGATTGTAAAATATAGAATGAACAGAGAATTTTTACAATTTGACTGAAAATTTTAGGTGTTTTATGAATCGCTCAATAACTCAGTCCGTTTGATAAAGGAAGAATTGTTAGACATTTTATAAAAAAACCTTTTATATTGAGTTAAACCTTTTTCTTATAGTTATGAATTTATATTTGTCATAGCTACAAGGAAAGATTTTCTTTATATAAAGTCCCATTTCGCCGTTTTATAAAACGGCGACCCGACAATTTGTTGCAATGGAGAACGCGAAACGTCGTTACAGTAAGGCTGACCAACGTTTAGCCGTATTACAACCCGCCTAAACGTTAACCAGCCGATTTACAAAACCGAGCCGTTTTATAATGCGGCTAGCCGGTTTGTATTGTAGCGGATTCTACAATCCGCCTGCGACATTTATAACCCAATATCCCCAAAAAGTGGATATTAAACAAACCAATATTAACTTGACGATTTGTCAAACAATTTAAAAATTTACAATAAATTAATGTTTTGTTTTAATATGAAAAAACGTACGCTGTCATTTTGTGTAGGTTTTCCACACAACTTGACTTCGTGCTTGAAACAAGCAACCACACACTTTGAAAATTATTGAACAGTGCACTTGTATCGAAAATGATTATTACAAATTTACCTTGGGCTGTTGTGAACCGAAAATGTCAAAATGTATAGAAAGATTTGCCTAAGACGTCAATAGTCGCTGCGGAGTTTCGCTCCGCAATATGCAAAAAAAGCAAAAATAATGTATCTGCAGCTCTGATATTGCTCCACTGACATTTAGACAATAAATTAGGAAGGCACTGAAAACGGCCGTTCGAAAGTATGGAAAATTCCTTGAGAAATCAAAAAAACAGTCGTGCGGAGCGAGACTCCGCACGCGACTACTGAAAGGTTAAGGTGGCGCGTTTCCTGCGACGAAATTTCAATTGACCACAAAAAATCTGGTCGTATTGGGCGCAAAAAGCGGACCGATCGTAATTTGCATAAAGCAAAAACTCCAACTAACCCATTTTTCTCACAACAGATTTGCCGGCTAATCGCCAACGATGCAGTTATGAAATCGGCGATTTCCTGGAGTCGACGGTTTTTGCGGCGATTTAGCGCTTTTTACCTGCGTTTTTTTTAGTGGAGATGGACAAGGATAGTAACTTTCTTGGTGAATAAGTAGAAATTTATTTTACGTCGAATTTACATTATTATACATTCGTTTGAGTTAACATGTAATCGACTAGACGGAACTAGTTAAAAATTAATGTTTGAATTAGTAATGACAGGGCATCTGCCAATGCTCCGGTCGTTACTAAATCAATAAGAGGTGAATTTAGCAGTTTGCAAAAGTTTCATAATACATCATTAAATAACACATTTTATAATGCCATATTTATATAAATCATGTTTTGTAATTCACAACACAATCAGAAATACATTTTATTGTGTTAGGCGCTTAATGAACATAATTAAACCACAAATGGTGGGAATTCTTAATATACATTTTTAATTAATGGCATATTATTTAACGAGCTCATAATGTGGGCCTTTATTAAATAAGATGTACGTTTGCATGGTATTTTAAATATCTGTGCGTGTCAAATGCAACCTTTTATCCTAAATTTTCAGTAATTAAATTTACTAAAACACAGCAATTAAACTGAGTACTTGGTGACAAATTCTGAAACTAAACTGATTGGGGAAAACCATGTAATAAAAGACAGTGAAGTGTAGAAGGACAAAGTAAGCTAGTTTAAGTTATTATTTTGTTCAAAAATACGTTTGAAATAAAGAGTTGCATTGTATGGGCCTACAAACATCGTCTGTTATTACCTGGCAAAGTTAAAAAATAGTGCTAGTTTATGTTTTAAAGTATTTTAAAGTATACATTTTGAGATTATTTGTGCATTAATCAAAATTCATTCTGATTATGTTTATACTTCCTTGGATATTTTAAAATTACTTGGTAATAAGGGACGATAGTAGTGGTAATAAAAGACGAGGTTAATGATAATAACAGATTTGACAAAAACTTTACATTTCAGTAGTAAAATGTCTGCAAAAAGGAAATCAAAAAAGCGATAATTTTTATGCTGTAACACAACTTTGAGAACAAGATAAAATTGAACTTAATTTTCTACAGTTCAATAAAAAGGACAAATTTATGCGGCCCAAAAAATAATTTCATATCTGTCAATTTATTGTCAAAAGGCACAATTTATCTGGTATAACAACAACGTATAACGTATTGAAACAGTTTTAAATAAGAATTAACGACTATTTTGTACTTTTCTCTAATAAAACGATATGTTTATTTCATTTACAAATTTTTTGTTTGAATTTTTGGGTAGTTTTTTTTCATTCCAACTTTGATCTCATATTTTTTTTTGTGGTTAAAGCTGGAGAGATAAAAAATTATAGTTAATGTATAACTTTATAAACTGTCTTTTGTTGCATTGTGAACCATCAAATGTTTATGTTATAAGAAATATAAACTTTGTCTCTTATTACAACACATTGATAATAAGAGACGAAAAAAGGCAAAAACCTTAAAAAATAAATTCTACAACAACCTTTTGGTATACAAAGATAATATGTACATATAATTATATGTTTTACTGTCTAAATTTAAAGTGTCTACCTGTTCCCGGTTTCACCAATAATATTAACAACAAAATTAAATTGATTAATAAAGACACCACTAAACTGCAGATGGATTTGAGTCTTCCAAAATTAATAACAACAAAACGAATAATTTGTGTAAACAAAAAAAGAAGAAAGCCAACCGATAACGCTACATATATTTAGACAAACAACAACGACGAAAGTAAGTACGACGGTTACCGGCAGATGCGACAAAAAAATAACAAATAAATAAGAACATTGTTTTCGACCAAGTGAACCAAAATTTCAACAAGTTAAAATAAAAATCTAAAAACGTTTTCACACATTTGCGCCTATTAGCGAATCGAATTGAGCCTTATTGAGCGTCAGTGTATTGAACTTATTCTTCCTTTCGCACAAATCATCGTTACGTAGGAGCCGTAAAAGAGGTACCGTTGGCGAAACGGTTCCGCGACGATAAGAATAACATTACGAATTAAGCCACTCAAGCTCGACCGCGCATCGAGCCATACATCACATTTTTTCGAACGTCGTCAAAAGGCACAGATAACATAACAGTCAAAAGGCAAAAACGTCCTCGGGGTAACCTGTTACCCGTTACCCGTTATGGCCAGAACCACTGCGCCCAAAATTCGCACCATTCGCCGATTGATGGCATTTCTGCATAACAAATTACGTTATTCACAACAGCTGGCCGAACTGCGCCAGCTGCGGCACATTAACAAGCCTCAGAGGGTTAATTTCATTTGCCGGCGTTTGCTCTAGGTGAAGTGTGGCATTAAAAGAACCACGATTCAAATACAATCTGTGAATTCTTCCAGTGCCAAGATCCACTTAGAGCACCGATAATTGCGATTAATCATTCCGTTTAATAAGCGAGTGTCTTGGCTAATTGGGGCGCAATTAGCTAAGAAATTATTTTAATGGTCGCTGCGGAGGGTGATTCATCACTTTATTAAAAAGGATTTTTTTGTTCGGAATTAATTGGACCTGCAACAATTTTTTTCTCCAAAAACCACCGAAAATTAATGAGTGCGACAAGGAGGTCAAATAAAGCGATTGGTGCAACAGAGATGGAATACGATCATGGCTAGGTAGATTTTCAAATTCAAGCAAAATTACGCGGCCATGATTGTTTTCTATCTTTGTTGCACCAATCGTTTCATATGACCTCCTTGTCGCACTCATTAATTTCCTGTTCTGAATTTAAAAAAAATAATTAAAAAATCGTATTTATCTGAATTTTGGTTTTAACGATCAAAATTTTTTTGTTTGATTTTAGTCGCATTTTTTAAAAATTTCCTGCGTTTACAAAAATTGAAAAAAAAATTGTATTGAATATTAATTGGTTATTATACCGGGTGTTTCGCTTGAACAAATTAAGTTAAAAAAATTTGAATTTGAATTTCGATGAGAAAATACTTGCACCGTCTGACCTACGCCAACAAAACGTTACTTTTTAACTAAAAAAACTTACTTAACGAGCTAGGAACAAAAAAATCGCACAAATAAAGCCGAGACGTTACGCAAGAGGCGGTCTAGCGGTTCGTAAAATTCGGTTTTCCCCGAAAAAACGTTTTCCCACAAGAACACAACACCTGAAACTTTCTAAACCGGCGAACCATTCACAAGCGAATGGCAGGGACGGCGCAAGTCGCCGATTAAACCCGCCCCGCGCTCGAAATGTTTAGGTGCACGCACGGTGCCGGATAATCTAAGGTAACAATCAAACATGACGCAACCGAGTCACGCCACAACTGCACCAGTCGATAGTCTCGAATCGAAAAGATAAAGGGGCAAAATCGGCGCCGCCACCGGATGACACCGCGAACGCGACCCACTTACCAACTAGCCCCCGATTAAATTCTTCAATTTTCGCGGCCCACGCGAAACTACCTGCCCCAAATCGATACCACCGCCGACGACAATAACCTTTCACATCGATTTTTCTCCGTCCTGCCCTCGAAATTAAAAAAAAACAATTAGCGGGCCGTAATGCCCGCTTGTCGCTAATTAGGCCACTGGTCGAAAGTCGAAAAATTAAAAAATCGACCGGAAAATGCCACAGAACTGAAAGCACTGAAATACACATGAAAACTGTAACCGTAAAAGTGTGGAAGGTTTGACGCTGATATTCAAAGTTTCAACAATGTATGTAACGCCTGGCAACGGCGGCGCAAGCGCTCCCGGATTGTTCACTCAAGGCTCCAGGCACACCGGAAGTTCCGTCATGCAACGCTGATGTTTTACTTCGCCATCCATGCAAAAGCAGTTTTTTCGAAACGAAAACTGAGCTGCAGGTAAAAATAATGTCGAGTTGTTGGATGTTTTTGGATGGTAACGATTTGCGACTGGAAATTGCGCCTGAGGTTGCATGCGTGATGTTTGCGCCCCCCCCCCCCCAGTTGGCGCGCCCCTAGGCAATTAATTGCATTAGACACCCTCAATGTACAAGTCGTACATCTCGGCTTAATGATTTTTAGTGGCGAATGCGTGTTGTCGTGCTCGCCTGGGAGTGCGTTTACCCCTAATCTTGCATTAATACAATTTTATCGACGTTTTTCTAGATTTACATTCATTTCTTTTCAAATCATTATACAGCGTGTCTCACTTAAAAATGTGATTTTAGACACTCAGACAAATAAATAAGTCTATATAAACATCTACCCAAAAATCACTCGTTTCGAAGTTACCAACGGTTTTGAATTAAAAATATTAAACCAAGTTAAACAAAATTAATAGTTATTTAACCAACAAGTGCGTTAATGAGAGCGAAATTGAAGAAAATGTAATTTTTTTCCGTAACAAAAATTCCAATAGATATTCGAATCAAGCATGTCAAACATTTTAAATCAATATATATTCAAACCAACGGTGCCATGACTTACAAAAAGTGTCAAAAGTTTGACAATCCATCTGCACTTTTTATCAAATTTACTGGCTGCATGGTTGCTAACTTCTATATAAATAGTATTACTATAAACATAACGTAAGTAATTAATTACATTTGAATTTCTCATTGGTATATTTTGCATTCATTTTGTTATCTTACATTTAAATAAAGTTCCATTTCAATTTAATCGTATATTTTGTTACTTAGATACCGAAATCATGCATTTATAAGAAATCATTCATTAAAATGGGTCATTAATGAATGATTTCCTATTCATTAAATTGAGCCATAAATTAACGATCACCGGAAAACTTTATTACAGTAATTAAAAAAATATTAAATATGCTTATTTACAACAAGCCAAAAGGCTAAAAATCTACTGTGCTGGACAAAAATGTATGTGTGTCTACAAGATGTAAGCGAAACAAGTACATTAATTTTAATCAGTAGAAGAACTCGTCGAGAAAAGCCCTTTTTTATGTTGTATTTTTTCCTCCTACAAACTGACAAGCCTTTTAAGAACGCCCAAACAAAGAAAAATGATGACTTTTTATTATTGAAAATTAATTTGTCACTTCGGTCAAGTGAAATCTGAAGAAATGCCTAGATTTACCATTTTTTTTAAAGATATTCAGACCCTTTTTAGGTTTTGAAGTAACATTTTTTCATGTAACTAAAAAATTAATTACTTTTTAGGACGCCCTGTATACTTCACCAGAAGCTTGACTATTATTTCTAACTTTTTAACACAAGCAAAAGTTTTTATTGTCAAATGAAGTTAATACAAAAACTAACCCCATCCAGGGACACACTAAATATATTTTAGTTTTATTTATTAAGCGTAAATTAGTAAAATTATTTCAATTATATTAAATTGTGTGAAAATAGTTCGTACATCAAACAAACTAATAAATTGAACAACTAGTAATTGAGATAAAGCCAACATTTTACCTGATTAAAAAATTTTTCTTTCTTGTTCCTTAATAATATAAAATTACTCATCCAATTTATAAGAATTGACATTTTTTTTTAAAAGGCTATTTTGCCACCGGCGGTAAAACTTGACTCACCCTGTATACAGCGTAAATACTATTTTCACAATCTTTTAGGATTTTGTAGACGAAGAGTTAATTCGCCATTTTTGCAGCATAGTTATTGAAAAAAATACAAAAATGATTTTTATTAGTAAAATTTGTCCCAACTGGAAAGTGCATCGAAACCCGAATCACAAAATAAACCAGAAAGAGTAAACAATGCGAAACAAGCAACTATACAATCTAGTTAGTCGCTATTCATCAAACGCTTTGTCACTTTTAAATTAATTATTGTTCATATTTAGAGCAAATGAAAACGAAAGTCCACCAATTACAACACAACAGCTGTTAATAATAAAAAGTTCATTTTTTCTCTTTCCAAGTCACAATTCTAATTTTATTCACTATCTTCGTGCAGTTGCGTGGATTTGATTTTATTGCGATGAAAACTTTGATAGCTTTTAAGCGACGGCCTTGAAAACAATTTTGGGGCCACCAATAATTTATTTAACTGGCATTACCAGGTGATCCAGCGATCCTAAAAGTTACAACGTGCGGCAGGTGGTTGAAGAAGGTGCAACGTCGTTTAATTTTTCACCTGGCTCCCGGCGACTCACTTTCCACCACGAATTAATTCGATCAAGAAAACGACAAAAGCGAGCGAATTTCCAACGAGCAAAATGACGAAAATAAACCGCATATGCGCCAAAGTTAAGGCGATATTTTCTTCGCCTCCATCCGCATGCGCCGAAAACGTCTTCTGATAATCGTCGCCCCATTTAAAAATCAGCCCATTTTCCATCATCCTCTTCGTGACTTCATTGACCCTTTCGAACATGGGAAATCCCTTATTGAAAGAAAACACAACATTGAAACTAACCATCATATCCTTGAACGTAAACAGCGTTTTCCTGCCATTTGGAGCGGTGTAATATTTTGGCATCAGGTAATTAACCTGCCGCACATTTTTCAAAACAGCAAAATCGCGTTTCTGAGACGTGCGATTCAGGCAGTGTTCAGTCAACGAACAAAACTTGAAATTTTTATAAATTATCGCATGCAAGGGATTGTCAACGTCAATGAAAACGTTTCTGATCGTCGGATACCCTCCATAAGATAAACCAGAATCGACCAATTCCTGCAAATTTGAAATTTGGTGCTCGTAGGAGGGCCTAGTCAGAAAACTAGTCAAAACTCCCTGGTAGGTGCTGTTGATTAAGAGAGCGAATATGGCGCAATTGATGAAAACGAATTTCAAGATGGGCGCATTCGGTTGGGTTTTAAATGAAGAGAAGAGGATGGACCAGGTTTTGAAAAGGCCTTCTGAGAAACTGTTGTAACCTTCGGGATTTCCAGTTGCAACTCCAATTGCCCACCAAGTTAAGGTCAATGCTAATAAAGATGTCAGCACCAACATCCAAACGATTGAACTGAAAACAAGCACAAAATTCTTCCAACCAGCGATGGGTAAAGCTGATGGAGCGAAGAAAGTTATTGGTTCTCTTGCGTGCCCATCAGTCATATCAAAGTGGTAATTTAGAGATTCATTGGAAGGAACCATCCCAACCAACATATCACATTCGCGCCTGTGGAGAACCCCAATCATTTCGGTGAAGGTTCCATTCCTCAACATGTACCCCCAATGAGTGATTTTCTTTTTTACGAATATGGTGCGAAAATCGAGTCTTTTTTCCAGCTCTCTTACGATCATAATTTCAAATCCTGGATTTTTTTCGGCGCTGATGTTCAACACATAAGGAGGAATTTGATTAGCCAACACCCTAACAGGAGCCTTGTTGAAAGTTAATGGTTTCCTCCTAGGAAACAATTCTTCCAATTTTGGACTATCCTCACACAATTTTATTTCCTGATCTTGAACGAAAATTTCCCCATTTTCCTTGATTTCGGCGACGTTCAGCACATAGTGCCTCCGAAACGCCTCAAAAACATTGACTGAGTTCTTGCTGACCACTAAAAAATTGGCTCTTGGGTTCCACAACTCCTTGCCCAACAAAAATTTAATGATTGTTTCGGTTTCATCACCTTCGGTGAAGATTAAATAAAATTTCGGTGACAGAAATTCTGGCCTGACTGCCATTTCGCCCCTTACATTTACCACAAGCGTCTCATTTATATTTTTGAGAACCAATTCGGCCAAATCACTTTGGGATAAATAAGCCACGACGACTTCTTTCTGCTTGGCGCGACTGATAATTTTCGAGGCACAGTCTGCATTTGGGTTGGACGTCTGAAGGAGGGTCAAAATTAAAACGTTGGTTAGCATTGCAGTAAAGTAGTCGAGGAACTAATAAAATAGTAGTTGGAAATTGGTGCAATTCGGCAAATTACCGATTGGAACGTAATGAAATGAAACATCGAGGTAATAACATATTATTTCATGGAGATGTAAAACAAATAAAGCAGTCGATATATTTTAAATTTCCAATGAAAACGATATTCTGGCGGTCAGCAAACAATACCGTATTTTCAGATCACGCAAGCTATTCACATCTCGAATGACCCATAAACTTTCAACAATTTTGTTAGTGTTACATGAAAACTCGTGTGAATTTTGCATATTCGTCTGCTCTACGCCCCGATTCATTTCCCCCTCGCAACATAAATGGCACTTTCAGAACTTGCAACGAAAATAACTATGCAAAAGTAATGAAACATGTATCTCAAAAGTAACAACGTAGCTGTATAATTTTTAGCTAATAAAACTGTTATATGTTATTGCTTTATTAGAAAACCAGCTGAAAAAATAACATGAATTAAAAATTTCATTTGTAATATTAGATTGTACCAATTTAGTTCATTTTTTTAAGACAAAAATAAACAAATCAACTATACTTAGGTTTGAAATAATTAAAATTCAAAATTACACGTGGAAATTGTAGGAGATAGTTGAAATTTGCAAACTAACAATTTTTTTGGACATCTGTTGAAGAAACTCATCTGAATATCTAACAAATGTTACCCAAATTTCGTCAAAAATAATTTTCATTTTAAAACTATGATTTTTTTCAGTTTTTGAAGTTTCGATAAATTCCATTTTCTCTGAAACCAAAAATCGTTTGCAGAATCCGAGTAGTTCATTTTGGGTTTTAAGTTAATTTTAGGGACCGTCATAAATAAAAAGTCAAGTAGCTTACATCAACACCATTGTCCGGTAAATTGGTCTACTTATCTCGGAAATCATTTAAAAAAATAAATTCTAATACGGAAATGGCTTTATTTAATGAACCCAAATTAGTAAAATTATTTCAATTACACTAAATTGTGTGAAAATATTTTACTGTTCGTACATCAAATTAAGATAAAGCCAAAATTTTACCTGATTAAAAAATTTATTTTTCTGGTTTCTTAATAATATAAAATTACTCATGCAATTTATAAGAATCGACAAATAATTTTGAAAGGCTATTTTGTCACAGGTGGTAAAACTTAAATATTATTAAATATTATTTTCATAATCATTTAGGATTTTGTAGACGCATTTGGTCAACGTTGCAAAGAATTAATTGGCCTTTTTTGAGACTTATATTTCCATCTGCTAAAAACGTATATATACAGGGTGGTAAATTGTTGTAACAGTTATTTACCGACAGGAAAATTTTGATTGTATTCTACTGAATACGACGACAGCTATTTTTTAACTGAAAATGGCAGCATAGTTATTAAATAATATACAAAAATGATTTTTATTACTTCAATTTGTTCAAACTGGAAAGTGCATCGAAACCCAAATCACAAAATAAATCAGAAAGAATAAACAATGCGAAACAAGCAATTATACAATCTAGTTAGTCGCTATTCATCAAACGCTTTGTCACTTTTAAATTAATTATTGTTCATATGAAAAAGAAAGTCCACCAATTACAATACAACAGCAGTTCATAATAAAAAGTTTATTTTTTCTCCTTCCAAATGACAATTCTAATTTTATTCACTATCTTCGTGCAGTTGCGTGGATTTGATTTTATTGAGATGAAAACTTTGATAGCTTTTAAGCGGCGGCCTTGAAAATAACTTTGGGGCCATCAATAAATTATTGTACTGGCAATACCAGGTGATCCAGCAATCCTAAAAGTTACAACGTGCGGCAGTTGGTTGAAGAAGGTGCAACGTCGTTTAATTTTCCACCTGGCTCCCGGCGCCACATTTTCTATCACGAATTAATTCGATCAAGAAAACGACAAAAGCGATCGAATTCCCAACGATCAAAATGACGAAAATAAAATACATATGCGCCATAGTTAAGGCGATATTTTCTTTGTCTCCATCCGCATGCGCCGAAAACATCTTCTGATAATCGTCGCCCCATTTAAAAATCAGCCCATTTTCCATCATCCTCTTCGTGACTTCATTGACCCTTTCGAACATGGGAAATCCCTTATTGAAAAAAAACACAATATTGACACTAACCAACACTTCCTTGAACGCAAACAATGTTTTCTTGCCATTTGGAGCGGTGTAATATTTTGGCATCAGGTAATTAACCTGCCGCACATTTTTCGAAACAACAAAATCGCGTTTCTGTGACGTACGATTCAGGCAGTGTTCAGTCAACGAACAAGACTTGAAGTTTTTATAAATTATCGCATGCAAGGGATTGTCAACGTCAACGAAAAAGTTTCTGATCATCGTATAGCCTCCATAAGATAAACCAGAATCGACCATTTCCTGCAAATTTGAAATTTGATGCTCGTAAGAGGGTCTGGTCAGAAAACTGGTCAAAACTCCCTGGTAGGTGCTGTTGATTATGAGTGCGAAAATGGCGCAATTGATGAAAACCAATTTCAAGATGGGAGCATTCGGTTGGGTTTTAAATGAAGAGAAGAGGATGGACCAGGTTTTGAAAAGGCCTTCTGAGAAACTGTTGTAACCTTCGGGATTTTCAGTTGCAACTCCAATTGCCCACCAAGTTAAGGTCAATGCTAATAAAGATGTGACCACCAACACCCAAACGACTGAACTGAATACAAGCACAAAATTCTTCCAACCAGCGATGGGTAAAGCTGATGGAGCGAAAAAACTTATTGGTTCTCTTCCGTGCGCGTCAGTCTGATCAAAAATATAACTTCGAGATCCATTGGCAGGGACCATCCCAACCAACATGTCACATTCGCGCCTGTGAAGAACCCCTATCATTTCGGTGAAGGTTCCATTCGGCAACATGTAACCCCAATGAGTAATTGGTTTTTTTACGAATATGGTGCGAAAATCGAGTCTTTTCTCCAGCTCTCTTAAGATCATAATTTCAAATCCTGGATTTTTTTCGTCGCTGATGTTCAACACATAAGGAGGAATTTGGTTAGCCAACACCCTAACAGGGGCCTTGTTGAAAGTTAACGGTTTCCTCCTAGGAAACAATTCTTCCAATTTTGGACTATCCTCACACAATTTCATTTCCTGATTTTGGGCGAAAATTTCGCCGTTTTCCTTGATTTCGGCGACGTTGAACACATAGTGCTTCTGAAACGTCTCAAAAACATTGACTGAGTTCTTGCTGACCACTAAAAAATTGGCTCTTGGGTTCCACAACTCCTTGCCCCGCAAAAATTTAATGATTGTTTCGGTCTCATTGCCTTCGGTGAAGATTAAATAAAATTTCGGTGACAGAAATTCTGGCCTGACTGCCATTTCGCCCCTTACATTTACCACAAGCGTTTCATTTATATTTTTGAGAACCAATTCGGCCAAATCACTTTGAGACAAATAAGCCACGACGATTTCTTTCAGCTCAGCCCGATTGATAATTCTCAAGGCACAATCGGCACTAGGATTGGAAGTCTGAAGGAGGGTCAAAATTAAAACATTGGTTAGCATTGCAGTAAAGTAGTTGGGAAACTAATAAAATAGTAGTTGGAAATTGGTGCAATTTGGCAAATTACCGATTGGAACGTAACGAAATGGAAGCATCGAGGTAATAACATATTATTTCATGGAGATGTAAAACAAATAAAGCAGTCGATATATTTGAAATTTCCAATGAAGACAATATTCTGACGGTCAGCAAGCAATACCGTATTTTCAGATCACGCAAGCTATTCATATCTCCAATGACCCACAAACTTTCAACAATTTTGATAGTGTTACATCAAAGCTCGTGTGAATTTTGCATATTCGTCTGCACAACGCCCCGATTCGTTTCGCCCCTCGCAACATACATGTCACTTTCTGAACTTGCAACTTAAATAACTATGCAAAAGTAATGAAACACGTATCTCAAAAGTAACAACGTAGCTGTATAATTTTTAGCTAATAAAACTGTTATGTTTTATTGCTTTATTAAAAAACAAGCTGAAACTTAAAGTGTGTTTTTCGTGATAAAAAGGCTTTGCACCAAAAATGTAAAATAACATGACACAATTTCTTTTAAAATTAAAAATTTCATTTGTAATATTAAATTGTACCATTTTAGTTCATTTTTTTAAGACAAAAATAAACAAATCAACTATACTTAGGTTTGAAATAATTAAAATTCAAAATTACACGTGGAAATTGTAAGAGATAGTTGAAATTTAAAAAATAACAATATTTTTGGACATCGGTTGACGAAACTCATATGATTTCATAATTGACATGGCAATTACTGAATATCTAACAAATGTTATCCAAATTTCGTCAAAATTAATTTTCATTTTAAAATTATGATTGTTTTTCAGTTTTCGTAGTTTCCATAAATTACATTTTCTCGGAAACCAAAAATCGCTTCCAAAATCCGAGTAGTCAGTTTTGGGTTTTTGAACATGCACAAACTTTTGGCAGATTTAGATTTTTACAGAAATCGAAGATGAAATATTTTTTCCCAAATGATCCGAACAATATGGCGAGCACTGTTCAATAATTGACATAATTGACAGAAAATTTTTATTCGCAATATAAATTGACCTCATAAGAGTTTCTTAAGGATACATTTATAGAATCGTTTACGTTTATAGATGTAACTCCATGCAGCAAAACAATTTCATAGCTGTACAAACATAAAGCTTACAAAACTGTTACACAGCTTTTATAAAATTGTTTTATAAACGCTGTATAAACGTTACATAACTGTTGTGTAATACCATTCAACAGAGATTGCATGATTCGTAAGTAACTACAGGAAAAACTCTACCCGAGACATGACATCCGAACACCGCACCGTAAATCCTACACCCAAGCTGAAGTACTATATATAGAACATCAAATTATTACTTGGGAACTATGCAAAACTAGTTAAAAGTAATGAAACACATATCTCGCTGTCACCGTTCGCGTTAATTAACGGTAAAATAATTGCACAAGAATTTATCAAAAAAAATTAATAGTTTTCTAATTAAGCCAATTTTCTAAACCTTCCGGTTTTTTTGCATTGCTGCATTTATTTTCGTTTCTAATCCGTCGACCTGATCCAGTTTTCGCTTGCCTTATCGAAACCGGTCGAAGTTTACGTCGACAAAAGCCCCATAAAATTATTTTAGTGCACATAATTAAATTCTTCCACAATCTGTGGTTAAAAATGGAATTAAAAAAAAAGTTAGCTTAACAATAAATAGTGTTAAGGTAAATATTATGCAGACAGCACAGTTTTCTCACCGAACGGTGTCACACTTCCCTAGAAAGTAGGTAGGTAGAAGAATCTCGGTCCACAACATAACACAAAAACGTGATTATACATTCTCGGTTATTTCTGACGCTGGTTTGCATATGTAAATACAGATAAAGTTTTTGCCCGCGGGAAAGCGCTACATTGGGGATTTTGTTTACTGACTTTATGGCTCGAAAAGTTCGGTTCGGTAAACGTTTGTTAAAAGCGAAAAAAAACTTGAAGAATTTGCTGGTGAAATTATTTTCCTGTGCAACAAATCACGTTTATTATGCTCTACTAGGTTCGGTTTTGTATTTATTTTCGCAATACTCTTTCGCGTTCTCGTATGATAAATTGAAGGCAATGCACACACAGTGTTTTATTTGCAGGTAGTACGTGCTAAACTTGGCTGTCATTTATTATTCTATATAGATCTGGTCATGTTCTTGATCTCACGGATGACCACCTCGTGAGAGCCGGCGAATTCAAATTGTGATTTATGCAATCAGTGAAATGCAAAAGCCGCAGAGTTGCTGCATTCCGAGCCGGACTGGGAAAAAAGTTTCAATGAAATATTAAATTTATGAAAACAGCAATTGCCAATCGGAAAATGTAAATTGCAATTCCGAAAACAATTATTTAGTTTGAAAAAATAATGCCTACTTGGAATTCTAAAGATTGTTAAATTGAAATTCGGAAAACATAAATTGTAGTTCAGAAAGCAATTATTGTTTGAAAAAATAATAATTTACTTGCCATTTTAAAGATTTGCCAGTTGTATTTTAGAAAACATAAATTGTAGTTGAGAAAACATAAATTGTAGTTCAGAGAACAATTATTATGTTTGAAAAAAATAATGATCTGCTTGCAATTTTAAAGATTCGTAAATTACAATTCGGAAAACATAAACTGTAGTTCAGAAAACATCAATTTCAATACAGAAAGCAATTACTTTACTTGAAAAAAAAAGATCTGCTTGCAATTTTAAAGATTGGTAAATTGCAATTTGGAAAACATAATTTATAGTTCAGAAATTTCAATTGCAATTCAGATAACATTTATTTTGTTTGAAAAATAATGATTTACTTGCAATTTTAAAAGATTGGTGAATTGTAATTCAAAAAACATACATTGTACTTCCGAAAACATAAATTGTAATTAAGAAAACATAAATTGTAATTAAAAAAATTATTATTTTGTTTGAAAAAATAATGATCTGCTTGCAATTTTAAAGATTGGTAAATTACAATTCGGAAAACATAAGTTGTAATTCAGAAAACATCAATTTCAATTCAGAAAACAATCATTTTGTTTCAAAAAAATAATAATCTACTTGTAAATTTAAATATTGGTAAATTGGAATTCGTAAAACATAAATTGTAGTTCAGAAAACATAAATTGTAATTCAAGAACACAATTATTGTGTTTGAAAAAATAGTGATCTACTTGCAATTTTAAAGATTGGTAAATTGCATTTCCGAAAACATAAATTGTAGTTCAGAAAACATCAATTGTAGTTCAGAAAACATCAATTGTAAATCAAGAAAACAATTAATTTGTTTGAAAAAATAATGATCTAGTTGTAATTTTATAGTTGCTAAATTGCAGTTCAAAAAACATAAATTGTAATTCACAAGAGATCAATTGTAATTCAGAAAACAATTATTTTGTTTGAAACAATAATGATCTACTTGCAATTTTAAAGATTGGTAGATTGCAAATCGGAAAACATAATTGTAGTTCAGAAACCATCAATTGTAACTCAAAAAACAATTATTGTGTTTGAAAAAATAATGATCTACTTGTAATTTCAAAGTTGACAAATTGCATTTCCGAAAACATAAATTGTAGTTCAGAAAACATCAATTGTAGTTCAGAAAACATCAATTGTAATTCAAGAAAACAATTAATTTGTTTGAAAAAATAATGATCTATTTGTAATTTTATAGTTACTAAATTGCAGTTCAAAAAACATAAACTGTAGTTCACAAAAGATCAATTGTAATTCAGAAAACAATTATTTTGTTTGAAACAATAATGATCTACTTGCAATTTTAAAGATTGGTAGATTGCAAATCGGAAGACATAAATTGTAGTTCAGAAACCATCAATTGTAACTCAAAAAACAATTATTGTGTTTGAAAAAATAATGATCAACTTGTAATTTCAAAGTTGACAAATTGCATTTCGGAAAACATATATTGTAGTTCAGAAAACATCAATTGTAGTTCAGAAAACATCAATTGTAATTCAAGAAAACAATTAATTTGTTTGAAAAAATAATGATCTATTTGTAATTTTATAGTTACTAAATTGCAGTTCAAAAAACATAAACTGTAGTTCACAAAAGATCAATTGTAATTCAGAAAACAATTATTTTGTTTGAAACAATAATGATCTACTTGCAATTTTAAAGATTGGTAGATTGCAAATCGGAAAACATAATTGTAGTTCAGAAACCATCAATTGTAACTCAAAAAACAATTATTGTGTTTGAAAAAATAATGATCTACTTGTAATTTCAAAGTTGACAAATTGCATTTCCGAAAACATAAATTGTAGTTCAGAAAACATCAATTGTAGTTCAGAAAACATCAATTGTAATTCAAGAAAACAATTAATTTGTTTGAAAAAATAATGATCTATTTGTAATTTTATAGTTACTAAATTGCAGTTCAAAAAACATAAACTGTAGTTCACAAAAGATCAATTGTAATTCAGAAAACAATTATTTTGTTTGAAACAATAATGATCTACTTGCAATTTTAAAGATTGGTAGATTGCAAATCGGAAAACATAATTGTAGTTCAGAAACCATCAATTGTAACTCAAAAAACAATTATTGTGTTTGAAAAAATAATGATCTACTTGTAATTTCAAAGTTGACAAATTGCATTTCCGAAAACATAAATTGTAGTTCAGAAAACATCAATTGTAGTTCAGAAAACATCAATTGTAATTCAAGAAAACAATTAATTTGTTTGAAAAAATAATGATCTATTTGTAATTTTATAGTTACTAAATTGCAGTTCAAAAAACATAAACTGTAGTTCACAAAAGATCAATTGTAATTCAGAAAACAATTATTTTGTTTGAAACAATAATGATCTACTTGCAATTTTAAAGATTGGTAGATTGCAAATCGGAAGACATAAATTGTAGTTCAGAAACCATCAATTGTAACTCAAAAAACAATTATTGTGTTTGAAAAAATAATGATCAACTTGTAATTTCAAAGTTGACAAATTGCATTTCGGAAAACATATATTGTAGTTCAGAAAACATCAATTGTAATTCAAGAAAACAATTAATTTGTTTGAAAAAATAATGATCTATTTGTAATTTTATAGTTACTAAATTGCAGTTCAAAAAACATAAACTGTAGTTCACAAAAGATCAATTGTAATTCAGAAAACAATTATTTTGTTTGAAACAATAATGATCTACTTGCAATTTTAAAGATTGGTAGATTGCAAATCGGAAAACATAATTGTAGTTCAGAAACCATCAATTGTAACTCAAAAAACAATTATTGTGTTTGAAAAAATAATGATCTACTTGTAATTTCAAAGTTGACAAATTGCATTTCCGAAAACATAAATTGTAGTTCAGAAAACATCAATTGTAGTTCAGAAAACATCAATTGTAATTCAAGAAAACAATTAATTTGTTTGAAAAAATAATGATCTATTTGTAATTTTATAGTTACTAAATTGCAGTTCAAAAAACATAAACTGTAGTTCACAAAAGATCAATTGTAATTCAGAAAACAATTATTTTGTTTGAAACAATAATGATCTACTTGAAATTTTAAAGATTGGTAGATTGCAAATCGGAATACATAAATTGTAGTTCAGAAACCATCAATTGTAACTCAAAAAACAATTATTGTGTTTGAAAAAATAATGATCTACTTGTAATTTCAAAGTTGACAAATTGCATTTCCGAAAACATAAATTGTAGTTCAGAAAACATCAATTGTAGTTCAGAAAACATCAATTGTAATTCAAGAAAACAATTAATTTGTTTGAAAAAATAATGATCTAGTTGTAATTTTATAGTTGCTAAATTGCAGTTCAAAAAACATAAATTGTAGTTCACAAAAGATCAATTGTAATTCAGAAAACAATTATTTTGTTTGAAACAATAATGATCTACTTGTAAATTGGAAAATGTAAAACATAAATTGTAGTTCAGAAAATATAAATTGTGATTCTTGCAATTTTAAAAATTGGTAAATTACATTTCGGAAAACATAAATTGTAGTTAAGAAAACATAAATTGTATTCAGAAAACATCAATTGTAGTTCAGAAAACATTAATTGTAATTCAAAAAACATTGAATTTTCCAGCTGATCTTTAGCGTTGCCTACCATAAATCAATTCGACCAAGAAAACAACAAAAGCAAGCGAATTACCAACAAACAAAATACCAAAAGCAAAACTCATGTGCGCCAAAGTCAAGCTGATATTTTCCTCCTCCCTTTCCAAACTCGCAGAAAAACTATTGCGCACATCCTCACCCCATTTAAAAATCAGCCCATTTTCCAGCATCATCTTCGTCACTTCATTAATCCTCTCATACATGGGGAACCCCCGATTCAAGGAAAACACCACATGGAACCTGTACATCACATCCTTGAACGCATACAGCGTCCGTCGTCCATTCGCAGCGGTGTAATATTTTGGAGCCAGGTAATTAACTTGTCTCAAATTTTTCAAAACGGCAAAATCGCGTTCCTTCGACGTCCGATTCAAGCAGAACTCATTCAACGGACACAGCTTCCAATTTCTATAAATCTTCCTGTGCAAGGGATTATCGGCGTCGGTGAAGAGTTCCAAGAGCGTCGGATAGCCTCCATAAGATAAATCAGAATCGACCATTTCCTGCAAATTTGAAATTTGATGTTCGTAAGACGGCCTGGTCAGAAAACTCATTAGGGTTCCTTGGTAGGTACTGGCGATTACCAGCGAGAAGATGGAAAAATTGATGAACATAAATCTCAAGAGGATGGTTTTTGGTTGGGCATTAAATGAAGATAAGAGGATGCACCATGTTCTGAAAACACACTGTAAAAAATTATTGTAGCCTTCCGAATTTGTCAATGACAATCCGATGAACCACCAAGTTAATATTGAAGCCACCAACGAAATTACCACCAAAGCCCAAACGATTGTGGTGAAAACAAAAATGCAATTCTTCCAAGGAGCGATGGGTAAAGCTGCTGGGGCAAACCACGTCGCGGGTTCTATAACGTGTCCATCAGTCATATCAAAAATATAATTTAGAGATTTGTTTGCTAGGATCATCCCAACCAACATATCACACTCGCGCCTGTGGAGAACCCCTATCATTTCGGTGAAGGTTCCATTCCCAAATATGACTCCCCAATGATGGTGGTTATTTTCCAGGAAGATGGTACGAAAATCCAGTCTTTTTTCCAACTCTCTTATGATCATAATTTCAAATCCTGGATTTTTTTCGTCGCCGATGTTCAGCACATAAGGAGGAATTTGATAAGCCAACACCCTGAGAGGAGCCTTGTTGAAAGTAAACGGTTTCGTCCTAGGAAACAATTCTTCCAATTTTGGACTATCCTCACACGATTTTATTTCCTGATTTCGAGCGAAAATCTCCCCGTTTTCCTTGATTTCGGCGACGTTCAGCACATGGTGGTTCCGAAACGTCTCAAAAACATTGACTGGGTTCTTGCTGACCACTAAAAAATTGGCTCTTGGGTTCCACAACTCCTTGCCCAACAAAAATTTAATTATTGTTTCGGTCTCATCAGCTTTGGTGAAGATTAAATAAAATTTTGGGGACAGAAATCCGGGCCTGACTGCCGTTTCACCCCTTACATTTACCACAAGGGTTTCATTTATATTTTTCAGGACGGATTCGGCCAAATCACTTTGAGACAAATAAGCCACGACGACTTCTTTCTGCTTGGCGCGATTGATAATTTTCGAGGCACATTCTGCATTTGGGTTGGACGTCTGAAGGAGGGTCAAAAGGAAAACGTTGGTTAGCATTGCTGTAAAGTTGTAGAGAAACTGGAAAAAATCAAACGCACCGACTGGAACGAAGCATAAAACTGGGGGTAATAACGGGATATTATTTCATGATTTTCAAATAAGAGGTTGGAAATGGAATTTGCTGGAAGGAAAGCAGTCTGTGATTTTGCAATTTCAGTAAAGAGGGTTTTTATTTTAATTCTTCAATATTTGTTTTTCGAAGTACAATTTATGTTTTTTGCAATACAATTGACTAATCTGAATTACATAGTTTCTGAAATATAGTGAAAAAGGTGCCCTTTTAATTTATTCCAATTTATATTTATTTATTTAATATTCGTAAAATAATTAAAAAACATTTACTTTTGCATATTTAAATAATATTAGATTTAGATTAAGAAAAAAAAAAAATTTCTGTACATTCAAGAAATATTAGATTTATATCAAGAAAAAATATTTGTTTCTGCATATTCATAAAAAAAATCAAAATAAAAATTTAAGTTTCTGAAATATAGTGAAAAAGGTGCCCTTTTAATTTATTCCAACAATATTTATTTATTTATTTATTTAATATTTATAAAATATTTAAAAACTATAATTAAAAATCATTTACTTTTGCATATTTAAATAAAATAATATTAGATTGACATTAAGAAAAAAAAATGTATTTCTGTACATTCAAGAAATATTAGATTTATATCAAGAAAAAATATTTGTTTCTGCATATTCATAAAAAAAAATCAAAAAATAAAAATTTAAGTTTTTGAAATATAGTGAAAAAGGTGCCCTTTTAATTTATTCCAACAATATTTATTTATTTATTTATTTAATATTTATAAAATATTTAAAAAATATAATTAAAAATTATTTACTTTTGCATATTTAAATAAAATAATATTAGATTGACATTAAGAAAAAAAAATGTATTTCTGTACATTCAAGAAATATTAGATTTATATCAAGAAAAAATATTTGTTTCTGCATATTCATAAAAAAAATCAAAATAAAAATTTAAGTTTTTGAAATATAGTGAAAAAGGTGCCCTTTTAATTTATTCCAACAATATTTATTTATTTATTTCTTTAATATTTATAAAATATTTAAAAAATATAATTAAAAAACATTTACTTTTGCATATTTAAATAATATTAGATTTACATTAAGAAAAAAATATTTATTTCTGTACATTCAAGAAATATTAGATTTATATCAAGAAAAAATATTTGTTTCCGCATATTCATAAAAAAAAAATGCAAAAATAAAAATCTGAAATAATATTGTGTTATATAATTCGGTAAGACAATCATTTAATTAATAAAAAATTAATAAGTCCAAATCCAACAAAACTCCCTTTAAAACGCCGCCACTTTGATAAATTACATTTATATTAATAATAATTTAATTCATACGATATATCATAATAAATCTCATTATTATTGCAACAATATTAAAAAAATATTTTTATGACATTTTTTTTTTGTTAATATTTTGGAAATATTTCTAAAAATCATTTTTTTTAAAAAGTTACAAGGTTGATGGTGCAATGCTTGTTAAATTTTCCAGCTTGTTTCTAGAGTATTATTTACCATGAATCAATTCGATTAAGAAAACAATAAAAGCAAGCGAATTTCCAATAACTAAAATGACAAAAGCAAAACTCATGTACTCTAAAGACAAGGCGATAGTTTCTTCACCAGTTTCCAAATTTGCAGAAAAAATATTACGCACATCTTCGCCCCATTTAGAAATCAGCCCATTTTCCAGCATCCTCTTCGTCACTTCAGTGATCCTTTCATACATGGAAAATCCCTTATTAAAGACAAACGCCACATTTTCGAGCATAGTCGTATCAAAAATGTAATTTAGCGATTCGTTGACTAGGATCATCTCAACTAACATATCACATTCGCGCCTGTGGAGCATCTCCAACATTTGGGTGAAGGTTCCATTCCCCAACATGAACCCCCAATGGGGATTTTTATTTTCCAGGAATATGGTCTGAAAATCCAGTCTTTTTTCCAACTCTCTTAAGATCAAAACTTCAAATCCTGGATTTTTTTCGTCGCTGATGTTCATCACACAAGGAGGAATTTGATTAACCAACACCCTGAGAGGAGCCTTGTTGAAAGTAAACGATTTCGTCCTAGGAAACAATTCTTCCAATTTTGGCCTATCCTCACACAATTTTATTTCCTGATTTTGAGCGAAAATTTCACCATTTTCCTTGATTTCGGCGACGTTCAACACATGGTGCTTCCGAAACGTCTCAAAAACATTGACTGAGTTCTTGCTGACCACTAAAAAATTGGCTCTTGGGTTCCACAACTCCTTGCCCAACAAAAATGTAATGATTGTTTCGGTCTCATCACCTTGGGTGAAGATTAAATAAAATTTCGGTGACAAAAATTCAGGTGTGACTGTCATTTCACCCCTTACATTTACCACACTCGTTTCATTTATATTTTTGAGAACCAATTCGGCCAAATCACTTTGAGACAAATAAGCCACGACGACTTCTTTCAGCTCAGCCTGATTGATAATTCTCGAGGCACAGTCTGCACTTGGATTGGAAGTCTGAAGGAGGGTCAAAATTAAAACGTTGGTTAGCATTGTTCTGAAGCAGATATGAAACTAGAAAAATTCGACCAATTTCCGATTGAAACGAAATATAAAACTCGAGGTAATAACAGGATATTATTTCACGATTTTCAAATAAGAGGTTGCAGAAAGAATACAGTCGGTGATTGTAAATTTTCAATGAAGATTTTAAAAATGAAAATGAATCAGGAAATGAGTTATTCAAAAAGATAATTATTGTGTGTTTTTCATAAATAATGTAACAATAACTAACTTCGCAACAGTTATGATTTCGATTAATTAACAGTACTAGCAGGAATTTAATTAACTCCACTTTTAATTTTTGCAGAAACGGTACATTTTATTAATGTTTCACTTTTATTTCAACAACATAATATTTATGTTTAAGTGGATCAGGGTTAACTTGCGAGTGGAGCCTTGATGTTGAGGTAAAAGCCACAAGGAAAACTTATAAGTTCCCTCACAAGTTTTTCATCAGTCGAGGCAGTGGCGGCTCGTGGTACAATAAAACAGGTGTTCTGCAATTTGCATCTCATATAATCAGGGTCGTGTTTTTATCAACAAAATATCCACAAAATTTTATACAGTTTATAATTTTTGATAGAACGTATCTATTTTTGTCACATTATCATTATGCTGCTGTATGTGTTTCCAATCAGCCGAATTTAACTGAGATTGGATGTTGATTGTTCCTAATATTGCTAACTCCATTGAATTGTGAAGATGACTTTTGGAGTTTTCTTTTTTTATTTTTTCACTCAAATGTACTAAATCAGTCACTCCCACCTGTGTCCATGTTTTATCTCCACCAAAAAGCAAATATGGAAAGCAAAAAAGAGCATTTTTCTTGTTGCACCACAAATCCAGTTATTCCTTGCATAAATTTCTTTGTTGAACTGACGTTTATATGGTTTTCCACGACTAATGCCGCTTGTTTCAATAATAATGTCCGGCAGCGGTCGACCTTTATTGCTCAAATCTATTTTTTCTTCGAAACTATACTTCACAAATCGCTTAAAGTTAAAAAAATTGTCCACAACATCACTTATCAAAAAAACACTAATACAGTACACGAACACTAAAGTATAAAATCAAACTTTACAACGACAAAGCCACAAAGCGAAAAACCGCAGGTAACAACGTCCGAAATCTGGAACAGAACTGCGTGAAATGCAGCACATAAGGAGCATTAAGCTAGCGAAAGAGTTTGGGTATGTGCAGGACGCTAGGGGGATAGTGGGGGTGTCTCAAGCAGTTCTGTGCACTGCCTCGAATGGCCCAGTATAAAAACATGGTTTGTTGCAATGTTGGATCCTCGAGTTGTTCCGATTAAGAAAATAAAATTCTGTCACGAAATTCAATTTTTTCAATATTACGCTTTATAAATTAAATACAGGGTGAGTTAAGTTTTACCGCCCCGGCCATAACACCTATTAAAGATTGAGGGGAAAGTATGCAATTTACATGTTACATCAGTTGAAGTTTACACTTTCGATTAGTGCTACAAGTTTTCCAAATCATTTTTATTTCAAGCCAAAAAAGTAAAACAAAGAGTTTCGAGTAAAATTTCCATGTTTGGTTTTTTATTTCAAAATTTGTCAAATTATTCGTAATTAATTGCAATTCGATTCGTTAAAAAATTATTACTTTGTGAGTTAAACCAAATTTAACATAAGGCACGAAAAATACTTTTATTTCTGACTTTCCAACGATGGATAATACGGCCTACCACGTAACAATACCTGATGATCGACCCATAAAACTGAAGGGAACGGCGTTTTAGTTGTCGCCAGACCCGTATTCTGGAATTTGCGAAAACAATAAAATAAGTTTTTAATAGGTAAATATTAAGTTTATTCTATAAAAGTTGCTCAAAGTGATGCCCTATTGCCCATAAATTAAAAGTTCAAGCTTCTCCTCGACTGAGTATTGAAATGGCATAATTATACCTGAACTAAACACAAATGTTCACTATTCCACAAAACAAAGTTTTAATTTTCACTTTTTACCAACGATGTTTAAGTGTTGGAAGATTCGTTGCGAATGTGAATGTCTCTTTATTCACAAAGTGACCTAGGGTTGTGACCAGGGTTTTTAAACTTTGGGCGAATTAAGCAATTTATTTTATGGGAAGATTCAATATCCGATAGGTATATTGACTTTGCAGACGGCAAAATTAAAACACAAAATTGTAGACAGATATACTAACGAAAATTAGAAGCTGCTAAGCGATTTTCTTATCAAGTTTAAACTCTAATATTGCAAAAATTATTTTTTATTATGGTTATAATTACCGTGTAGCTGTTAGTTACGATGTTGTGAACTTTTAAAGAAATAGCGAAGACCCTTATTCCGGTCCTGTAAAATGTAACGTTGCACTTTTTAACTTAACTTTATGACTGTCATAAATAATCAGCCAAGTACTCAAAACCAATACCATTGTTAGGTGAATTGGTCAGCTTATGTCGTAAATCATTTAAAAAAATACCCTCTAATACGGAAATGGCTTTATTTAATGAACCCAAATTAGTAAAATTATTTCAATTACACTAAATTGTGTTAAAATATTTTACTGTTCGTACATAAAAAAACTAATAAATTGAGCAATTAGTAATTGAAAGAAAGTCAAAATTTTCCCTGATTAAAAAAAAGATTTTTTCTTGGTTTCTATATACCTGAATAATATAAAATTACTCATCCAAATTATGAGAATTGACAAATTATTTTAAAGGCCCATTTTGCCACGGGCGGTAAAACTTAACTCACCCTGTACAAACGATATTTTTTTTTTGGGTGCAGCACTTATGTACGAGCCATCGCGGAGTATTAAAAATTCATGAGTTCGTAAACTGCATATTCCGGCGAAGCAGTTATCATCAAATGTAACGACTGAAGCAATGGTAAAAACGATCTGAGGAATTTCAGTTATGAGCATCCCGGACTCCGCGCCACTCTAGCAATTTGTCACACTCGCGCTGGGTAATGCGGAGGGTAAGCGAAACGCATCCAAGCGTGGATTCTGAATTACATATTTAATTACGAGAGATCACATTATGTATTGCCGCAATTATCGAAAGGGGAATGCTGTTTAATCCGCAGGTGTGCCTGAGGCGCGCATCCGCCGCCATTAAAAAATTCGATTGTAACATTGTAGGTCATAATTTGATAATTACGCCGCTCTTAATTTTTAAGTCAAGGTTAGCGGCTTGGAAAAACTTTTCAGTATTACCGGATCTCCTTCGTTTTAGTTTCGTTGTTAAATTTCAATTATTCTTGCGAAATTATTTTCTTACTTTTAATTTTAATTGGATAGACACCTGAGACGCAGCCACTTTTATGGGAGCCAACAGTTTCTGCAGATCTCTCATGTAAGTGCTGCTGCATTGTCTGTGATGTAATTGCAAATTGAAGAGGTCGCTGTGCAAAAACAGCTACTGTTATTTAATTGTTCTGAGATGAGTTTATTGAGAACTTTTTTTAAAATAATTATTATATTATTTAACAAGCACTAAATGCACTCAGCTGTTTACAATACTCGCCTTCGATTCGTATTAACAAAGGTCCATCTTCGTATCAATCAAATATCTTCGATTTTAAGTAATTTTTTAGATTTTATTTATTAAAATTCTTGAAACTTAAATATGAGATTCGACATAACAGAAAAAGAAAATAAATACTTTTTTAAAGGTTGGTTGCCTTTCTAACGACCCTTTTAAAATTTTCAGAATTTTAATAAATGAAATTAATAAAATTTCCTAAAGACGAAGATAAAAGGTAGTAATTGACTTTGCACATCAAGAACTCATATGTTTACAATACTCGCCTTCGATTCGTATTAACAAGCGTTCATCTTCATACAAGTCAAATATGACCTTTTATCATCGATTTAAAGTAATTTTACAGATTGTATTCTTTAAAATGCTTAAAACTTAAGTATGAGATTCGACATAACAGAAAAAAAACGAAATATTTTTTTATAGGTGATGTTGGTTGCGTTTCTAACTACCGTTTTAAAGTTTTCAGAATTTTAATAAATGAAATTAATAAAATTTCCTAAAGACGAAGATAAAAGGTAGTAATTGACTTTGCACATCAAGAACTCATATGTTTACAATACTCGCTTTCGATTCGTATTAACAAACGTTCATCTTCATACAAGTCAAATATGACCTTTTATCATCGATTTAAAGTAATTTTACAGATTGTATTCTTTAAAATTCTTAAAACTTAAGTATGAGATTCGACATAACAGGAAAAAAGAAACTTTTTTAAAGGTGATGTTGGTTGATTATCTAACTACCGTTTTAAAGTTTTTTTAATAAATAAAATTAATGAAATTTCCTAAAGTCGAAGATAAAAGGTGATAATTGACTTGCACATAATGGCTCAGAAGTATTTGCAAACAATCTTCTTAATGTCTCGTTAAGGTAACAACACAGTTAAAAATCATAGCCAATACGCCAACCAAAACGTGGAAGTGCGAAAAGATTTTTTTCTCTGACTCTAACTATTTTCTATTTCAAACTTGCACATTTTCATTGCAAGAGAGAAAGAGAGAGAGAGAGAAAGAGGAAAAAAGGAAAAATTTTTTACCTGAGCACTTTTTATGAAAATCTGGATTCTAACATAAGTCGGACAAAAAAAAAAAATTTGAGCACACTTTATGAAAATGTGCACTGCAATTTGCATGGTTTTACCTAGGAATACCGATTCTTAAGATTCAACCCTTGTTGTAATCATATGAAAACAAGAAATTTTATGTGAGTACACTTTATGAAAATGTCAATTCTAATATAAGTCCAAAAAAAAAAAAATCCCTGAGTACACTTTATGAAAATGCGCACTACAATTTACATGGTTTTACCCACGAAAAACGACTCTTAACATTCAACCCTTGTATTCATTTGAAAACAAAAAATTTTACCTGAGCACACTTTATGAAAATGTATCCTATATCAATAACATTGTCCGGTAAATTGGTCTACTTATGTCGTAAATCATTTAAAACAATACCTTCTAATACGAAAATGGCTTTATTTAATAAACGCAAATTAGTAAAATTATTTCAATTGTACTAAATTGTGTGAAAATATTTTACTGTTCGTCCATCAAAAGAACTAATAAATTGAACAACTAGTAATTGAGATAACCAAAATTCTCCGATTTAAAAAAAATAATCTCTTGTTTCTATGTTCCTTATTAATATAAAATTTCAACCTTTGGTATTTTTTATATTTTTTTTATTACTTATGCTTTTATAAGGAAATGCCTTGTTTTTAATTGTTCATCAAATGTAATTTAATTCAGTTGGAAAAAAGTGAACAAACAACTGTGCGTCAAGCGACGAACTCGACGATATGAACGCGAGGAATCATTTATCTTTACATCTCCGCATGAACGCAATACATCATTTTCTTCTAAGACTAATTACGTTTTACTTATTGTAAATAACTTATCAGCGAAACGAGTTTCCCCAAGAAAGTCACTGAACTTTTTGTTTGAATTGAGATCGCAAAATCGGCGCCGCTCGCTATAAATAGGTTCGCCATAGGCGTCGCGGTCCCAATTAGGGTCACAAATCCGTTCCGAAAGTGAAATTAAAATCGAGGCGGTGGACGTTCGCCATTCGCCGAACTACGCACTATTTACAATGTAAATATTGGCTTTTAATAAAAGGATTTCGAGCCCGCCTGCCGATTCGCAATGTTACATAACCTGGTAATGTGCAACGTATTCTGTTATTGTGGCCTTTCTGATGATTCAAATTGTGCAAATAGTTTGCGTTTAATTTGTTTGTTGGTTACGCTCTGGCAGACCTCAAAATCGCCGAAACTGCAGATGTTTTAATGATTAGGAATTCGAGGTTTGTTAAAAAAAATTATTGCTCACTTTGTGTTTACAAACTTTTTGCGGAATTAGTTCCGCGAGACTGGTTTTTCTGCATAAATTCGTCTATTAATATAAGAAAAAAATCGTAAGGGCCTTATTGTTTGTGTTACAAAACAAAATTCCTAAGAAAAGTTGTAAATACTGACAAGCTCTACAATTTTTATTCTCAAGTCTTTTCCAAATTTTGTATTCCTGCATGCGGACCAAGTTGTGCATTTTAGAACCAGTCCAGCTGCAACATACACCGCGGCACCGAAACTACAGATGTTTTAATGATTAGGAATTCGAGTCTTGTTAAAAAAAAATATTGCTCACTTTGTATTAACAAACGTTTTGCAGAATTGGTTCCGCGAGACTGGTTTTTCTGCATAAATTCGTCTATTAATATAAGAAAAAAATCGTAAGGGCCTTATTGTTTGCGTTACAAAAAAAAATTCCTAAGAAAAGTTGTAAATACTGACAAGCTCTACAATTTTTATTCTCAAGTCTTTTCCAAATTTTGTATTCTTGCATGCGGACCAAGTTGTGCATTTTAGAACCAGTCCAGCTGCAACATACACCGCGGCACCGAAACTACAGATGTTTTAATGATTAGGAATTCGAGTCTTGTTAAAAAAAAATATTGCTCACTTTGTATTAACAAACGTTTTGCAGAATTGGTTCCGCGAGACTGGTTTTTCTGCATAAATTCGTCTATTAATACAAGAAAAAAATCGTAAGGGCCTTATTGTTTGCGTTACAAAAAAAAATTACTAAGAAAAGTTGTAAATACTGACAAGCTCTACAATTTTTATTCTCAAGTCTTTCCAAATTTTGTATTCTTGCATGCGGACCAAGTTGTGCATTTTAGAACCAGTCCAGCTGCAACATACACCGCGGCACCGAAACTACAGATGTTTTAATGATTAGGAATTCGAGTCTTGTTAAAAAAAAATATTGCTCACTTTGTATTAACAAACGTTTTGCAGAATTGGTTCCGCGAGACTGGTTTTTCTGCATAAATTCGTCTATTAATATAAGAAAAAAATCGTAAGGGCCTTATTGTTTGCGTTACAAAAAAAAATTCCTAAGAAAAGTTGTAAATACTGACAAGCTCTACAATTTTTATTCTCAAGTCTTTTCCAAATTTTGTATTCTTGCATGCGGACCAAGTTGTGCATTTTAGAACCAGTCCAGCTGCAACATACACCGCGGCACCGAAACTACAGATGTTTTAATGATTAGGAATTCGAGTCTTGTTAAAAAAAAATATTGCTCACTTTGTATTAACAAACGTTTTGCAGAATTGGTTCCGCGAGACTGGTTTTTCTGCATAAATTCGTCTATTAATATAAGAAAAAAATCGTAAGGGCCTTATTGTTTGCGTTACAAAAAAAAATTCCTAAGAAAAGTTGTAAATACTGACAAGCTCTACAATTTTTATTCTCAAGTCTTTTCCAAATTTTGTATTCCTGCATGCGGACCAAGTTGTGCATTTTAGAACCAGTCCAGCTGCAACATACACCGCGGCACCGAAACTACAGATGTTTTAATGATTAGGAATTCGAGTCTTGTTAAAAAAAAATATTGCTCACTTTGTATTAACAAACGTTTTGCAGAATTGGTTCCGCGAGACTGGTTTTTCTGCATAAATTCGTCTATTAATACAAGAAAAAAATCGTAAGGGCCTTATTGTTTGCGTTACAAAAAAAAATTACTAAGAAAAGTTGTAAATACTGACAAGCTCTACAATTTTTATTCTCAAGTCTTTCCAAATTTTGTATTCTTGCATGCGGACCAAGTTGTGCATTTTAGAACCAGTCCAGCTGCAACATACACCGCGGCACCGAAACTACAGATGTTTTAATGATTAGGAATTCGAGTCTTGTTAAAAAAAAATATTGCTCACTTTGTATTAACAAACGTTTTGCAGAATTGGTTCCGCGAGACTGGTTTTTCTGCATAAATTCGTCTATTAATATAAGAAAAAAATCGTAAGGGCCTTATTGTTTGCGTTACAAAACAAAATTCCTAAGAAAAGTTGTAAATACTGACAAGCTCTACAATTTTTATTCTCAAGTCTTTTCCAAATTTTGTATTCCTGCATGCGGACCAAGTTGTGCATTTTAGAACCAGTCCAGCTGCAACATACACCGCGGCACCGAAACTACAGATGTTTTAATGATTAGGAATTCGAGTCTTGTTAAAAAAAAATATTGCTCACTTTGTATTAACAAACGTTTTGCAGAATTGGTTCCGCGAGACTGGTTTTTCTGCATAAATTCGTCTATTAATACAAGAAAAAAATCGTAAGGGCCTTATTGTTTGCGTTACAAAAAAAAATTACTAAGAAAAGTTGTAAATACTGACAAGCTCTACAATTTTTATTCTCAAGTCTTTCCAAATTTTGTATTCTTGCATGCGGACCAAGTTGTGCATTTTAGAACCAGTCCAGCTGCAACATACACCGCGGCACCGAAACTACAGATGTTTTAATGATTAGGAATTCGAGTCTTGTTAAAAAAAAATATTGCTCACTTTGTATTAACAAACGTTTTGCAGAATTGGTTCCGCGAGACTGGTTTTTCTGCATAAATTCGTCTATTAATATAAGAAAAAAATCGTAAGGGCCTTATTGTTTGCGTTACAAAAAAAAATTCCTAAGAAAAGTTGTAAATACTGACAAGCTCTACAATTTTTATTCTCAAGTCTTTTCCAAATTTTGTATTCTTGCATGCGGACCAAGTTGTGCATTTTAGAACCAGTCCAGCTGCAACATACACCGCGGCACCGAAACTACAGATGTTTTAATGATTAGGAATTCGAGTCTTGTTAAAAAAAAATATTGCTCACTTTGTATTAACAAACGTTTTGCAGAATTGGTTCCGCGAGACTGGTTTTTCTGCATAAATTCGTCTATTAATATAAGAAAAAAATCGTAAGGGCCTTATTGTTTGCGTTACAAAAAAAAATTCCTAAGAAAAGTTGTAAATACTGACAAGCTCTACAATTTTTATTCTCAAGTCTTTCCAAATTTTGTATTCTTGCATGCGGACCAAGTTGTGCATTTTAGAACCAGTCCAGCTGCAACATACACCGCGGCACCGAAACTACAGATGTTTTAATGATTAGGAATTCGAGTCTTGTTAAAAAAAAATATTGCTCACTTTGTATTAACAAACGTTTTGCAGAATTGGTTCCGCGAGACTGGTTTTTCTGCATAAATTCGTCTATTAATATAAGAAAAAAATCGTAAGGGCCTTATTGTTTGCGTTACAAAAAAAAATTCCTAAGAAAAGTTGTAAATACTGACAAGCTCTACAATTTTTATTCTCAAGTCTTTTCCAAATTTTGTATTCTTGCATGCGGACCAAGTTGTGCATTTTAGAACCAGTCCAGCTGCAACATACACCGCGGCACCGAAACTACAGATGTTTTAATGATTAGGAATTCGAGTCTTGTTAAAAAAAAATATTGCTCACTTTGTATTAACAAACGTTTTGCAGAATTGGTTCCGCGAGACTGGTTTTTCTGCATAAATTCGTCTATTAATATAAGAAAAAAATCGTAAGGGCCTTATTGTTTGCGTTACAAAAAAAAATTCCTAAGAAAAGTTGTAAATACTGACAAGCTCTACAATTTTTATTCTCAAGTCTTTCCAAATTTTGTATTCTTGCATGCGGACCAAGTTGTGCATTTTAGAACCAGTCCAGCTGCAACATACACCGCGGCACCGAAACTACAGATGTTTTAATGATTAGGAATTCGAGTCTTGTTAAAAAAAAATATTGCTCACTTTGTATTAACAAACGTTTTGCAGAATTGGTTCCGCGAGACTGGTTTTTCTGCATAAATTCGTCTATTAATATAAGAAAAAAATCGTAAGGGCCTTATTGTTTGCGTTACAAAAAAAAATTCCTAAGAAAAGTTGTAAATACTGACAAGCTCTACAATTTTTATTCTCAAGTCTTTTCCAAATTTTGTATTCTTGCATGCGGACCAAGTTGTGCATTTTAGAACCAGTCCAGCTGCAACATACACCGCGGCACCGAAACTACAGATGTTTTAATGATTAGGAATTCGAGTCTTGTTAAAAAAAAATATTGCTCACTTTGTATTAACAAACGTTTTGCAGAATTGGTTCCGCGAGACTGGTTTTTCTGCATAAATTCGTCTATTAATATAAGAAAAAAATCGTAAGGGCCTTATTGTTTGCGTTACAAAAAAAAATTCCTAAGAAAAGTTGTAAATACTGACAAGCTCTACAATTTTTATTCTCAAGTCTTTCCAAATTTTGTATTCTTGCATGCGGACCAAGTTGTGCATTTTAGAACCAGTCCAGCTGCAACATACACCGCGGCACCGAAACTACAGATGTTTTAATGATTAGGAATTCGAGTCTTGTTAAAAAAAAATATTGCTCACTTTGTATTAACAAACGTTTTGCAGAATTGGTTCCGCGAGACTGGTTTTTCTGCATAAATTCGTCTATTAATATAAGAAAAAAATCGTAAGGGCCTTATTGTTTGCGTTACAAAAAAAAATTCCTAAGAAAAGTTGTAAATACTGACAAGCTCTACAATTTTTATTCTCAAGTCTTTTCCAAATTTTGTATTCTTGCATGCGGACCAAGTTGTGCATTTTAGAACCAGTCCAGCTGCAACATACACCGCGGCACCGAAACTACAGATGTTTTAATGATTAGGAATTCGAGTCTTGTTAAAAAAAAATATTGCTCACTTTGTATTAACAAACGTTTTGCAGAATTGGTTCCGCGAGACTGGTTTTTCTGCATAAATTCGTCTATTAATACAAGAAAAAAATCGTAAGGGCCTTATTGTTTGCGTTACAAAAAAAAATTCCTAAGAAAAGTTGTAAATACTGACAAGCTCTACAATTTTTATTCTCAAGTCTTTTCCAAATTTTGTATTCTTGCATGCGGACCAAGTTGTGCATTTTAGAACCAGTCCAGCTGCAACATACACCGCGGCACCGAAACTACAGATGTTTTAATGATTAGGAATTCGAGTCTTGTTAAAAAAAAATATTGCTCACTTTGTATTAACAAACGTTTTGCAGAATTGGTTCCGCGAGACTGGTTTTTCTGCATAAATTCGTTTATTAATATACAAAAAAAATCGCAAGAGCCTTATTGTTTGAGTTACAAAAAAAATCTCCTAACAAAAGTTATAAATACTGACAAGCTCTACAATTTTTATTCTGAACGCTTTTCTTAATTTTGTATTCTTGTATGCGGGCCAAGTTGTGCATTTTAGAACCAGTTCAGCTGCAACACACACGGCGGCACCGCGGCACCGCGGCACCGAAACTGCAGTTGTTGTAATGATTAGGAATTCGAGTCTTGTTTAAAAACAATTATTGCTCACTTTGTATTTACAAATTTTTTGCAGGTTTAGTTCCGCGAGACTGGTTTTTCTGCATGAATTCGTCTATTAATATAAAAAAAATCGCAAGGGCCTTATTGTTTGCGTTACAAAAAACATCTTGTAACAAAAGTTGTAAATACTGACAAGCTCTACAATTTTTATTCTGAACACTTTCCCATATTTTGTATTCTTGCATGCGGGCCAAGTTGTGCATTTTCGAACCAGTCCAGCTGCAACACACACCGCAGCACTGCAGCACCGAAACTGCAGATGTTTTAGTGATTAGGAATTGGAGTCTTGTTAAAAAAATTATTATTTACAAAGTTTTTACAGAATAAGTTCCGCTTTTCTGTATAAATTCGTCCATTAATTAAAAAAAAAAATTCGCAAGGGCCTTACTGTTTGCGTTACAAAAAACATCTTGTAACAAAAGTTGTAAATACTGACAAGCTCTACAATTTTTATTCTGAACACTTTTCCAAATTGTGTATTCTTGCATGCGGGCCAAGTTGTGCATTTTACAACCAGTCCCGCTGCAACACACACCGCGACACCTAACGGTATTAAAAGAACAATATTAATGAATTTGGGCCAATTTGCACAATTGGGGCCCCCTCGAGGGCCCTTTATAAAATTTTTCAATTCATTAAAAAAAATTCTTTCAAGACGTTGATCAAATTTGTTTAATAAAATTGGTTCAAGTACGACTTCAAACCCGCCAATGTTAATTAGCGACGCAATTTAAGGATCACCGAGGACGAAGCGGCGAAACATCAAAGTCCTTGCGCAACTTATTTACTTTGCTCGCATGTGATGTGCAAATGTCGTAAAAAGCGGTCCAAACGCAGATTCGCGAATTTCGCATCGGCGCATTTCACTTTTCCCATAAGTTGTGAGAATCCTTTATTCTCCGTCTTATGCAATCTGCAATTCACAGTTTTTTCTCGAGAGACACTGTGCGCGCAAACACACACAACCGTCGAATTAATAGTTATTTTATTCAATTACGCACGTGGGCTGTGGAATTATGTTAATGGCCGCCATAATTTCGCCGTGTAATATCTAATGGATCTTCGCCATTCGATTTTTGCTTCTTAACGTCCAGTGATTTATCAATCCATAATTTGAGCGCAAAAACGAGCCGCACTCATTTTTTAGAATTTTTTTTCTGACTATTTAAAATTAATTGACGTTCTTTTGTGCACAAGCTCGCCAATAAATTGGCGGGAATTTTAAATTTGATACCAATAACAAAAACCGATTTGAAGGAATGCGCTGTTTATAGTGAATTGGGTTGATATTTAAATCCTGCAATTTCATCGCGACTCGCGGCTCGTAGAAGCGTATAATTTCAGCGCAGGGTCTTTCATTAACTGTAAACTAGCCACATGCGGATTATTAAATTTATGCCGCTCTGTTAACGGAAAAATGAGGAAAAATTAAATTTCTGATTTAAGTGGCGTTGTAATTGCGGCTTCTAGGAACATTCTACCATAATTTTCAGCCATTAGGGCGTTGAAAATGACCGGTCGCAAATGAGGACATTTGTTTAAATCGTCGGTGTAATGGAGCGTTATAATAAATAAAAGTCTTGATGTTCTTGGCTTATAAATATTAAGCTGTATATTACGAATAATAATTTTTAGTCATTTTCCGCGATTAAACGCACTTACATCGAGATAATCTAGCAAAATTCATAATACATCAATTTGTTTTATACAGGGTGTCCCATCACTTGTGACCTTAAGCAAAGTAGTCTTATTTTTTATTGTTGTAAAAGATGTTATTTCAGAAAGTTGTTTCAAAACTTAAGAAAAGCTTAAATCCAAATTTGAGTAAAGGTATCAACAAAATATTGTATGTACAGTTGCGGTCGTGTGGTTTGGAATATTCTATGATAAAATTATTGGCCCATATTTTATAGAAGGAAATTTGAGTTATATGCACATTTTGGAAACATAAGGCATAAACACAGTGTAATTTCATAAATGTAAGTAGAGAAATACTATAATTTTTATATTTTCCAATTTCTAGAACAACTTCTTGAATATTTTTGTTTTCATTGTTATTTTTGTTTTTGTCTTCAAAACCTTAATTAAATATTTGGCAGTTATGTCAATTTTTTTATAAAAATATTAGATCGGCATAAGCGACATTTCCTATGCAAAGACATTAGTAAAATTAAACAAACAATTTGTAATATTTAGAAGCTAACTTACAATTTTTACAAGCAGAAATTATACTTTAATTTATTTGGAACTAAAATTGCTTAATTTAATAAGTTAGATAATATCTGTCAAATAATCGTGGTTTTAGTTTTGCCGCTTGTACCATTTTGATCTTTTCAGAAGGATGAATTCCAGGACGAAAAAAATATTTACTGTGCTACAGGAACACAGTCAAAAAACAAAAACTGCGACTGTACCAAATGATAAGACTGAAACAAGTAGTTCCAATCTCTCAGTAGATATTCAAACGCCAAATAATTGTGAGCAAATGACTGTACCAAATGATAAGACTGAATCAAGTAGCTTCAATTTTCTAATAGACGTTCAAACTCTAAATAATTCCAAACTTCTGAATTCTTTGTAAAAGACCTAGATTTAGTTTTGCAAAATAATATAATTTTTTTAAATAACGAAAATGATGAAATGTTAATAGAAGAAACGGCTGTGTTATTAGAAAGTAATAATATTATAAACCAAGATTCAACTGTGATATTATCAACTAATGATATGATTTTGACTGAACCACTACCTGAGATTTTTCCATGTATGTATCAGATTGACATAAGCGACATTTTTCTATGCAAGTACATTAGTATAATTAAACAAACAATTTGTCATATTTAGAAGCTAGCTTACAATTTTTACAAGCAGAAATTATGCTTTAATTTATTTGGAACTAAAATTGCTTAATTTAATAAGTTAGATAATATATCTGTCAGATAATCGTGGTTTTAGTTTTGGCGCTTATACCATTTTAATCTTTTCAGAAGGATGAATTCCAGGACGAAAAAAATATTTACTATGCTACAGGAACACAACCTGTCAAAAAACAAAAACTGCGACTTAGAAATGACTGTACCAAATGATAAGACTGAAACAAGTAGTTCCAATCTCTCAGTAGATATTCAAACGCCAAGTAATTGTGAGCAAATGACTGTACCAAACGATAAGACTGAATCAAGTAGCTTCAATTTTCTAGTAGACGTTCAAACTCCGAATAATTTCGAATTTCTAAATTCTTTGTAAAAGACCTAGATTTAGTTTTGCAAAATAATATAATTTTTTTAAATAACGAAAATGATGAAATGTTAATAGAAGAAACGGCTGTGTTATTAGAAAGTAATAATATTATAAACCAAGATTCAACTGTGATATTATCAACTAATGATATGATTTTGACTGAACCACTACCTGAGATTTTTCCATGTATGTATCAGATTGACATAAGCGACATTTTTCTATGCAAATACATTAGTATAATTAAACAAACAATTTGTCATATTTAGAAGCTAGCTTACAATTTTTACAAGCAGAAATTATGCTTTAATTTATTTGGAACTAAAATTGCTTAATTTAATAAGTTAGATAATATATCTGTCAGATAATCGTGGTTTTAGTTTTGGCGCTTATACCATTTTAATCTTTTCAGAAGGATGAATTCCAGGACGAAAAAAATATTTACTATGCTACAGGAACACAACCTGTCAAAAAACAAAAACTGCGACTTAGAAATGACTGTACCAAATGATAAGACTGAAACAAGTAGTTCCAATCTCTCAGTAGATATTCAAACGCCAAGTAATTGTGAGCAAATGACTGTACCAAACGATAAGACTGAATCAAGTAGCTTCAATTTTCTAGTAGACGTTCAAACTCCGAATAATTTCGAATTTCTAAATTCTTTGTAAAAGACCTAGATTTAGTTTTGCAAAATAATATAATTTTTTTAAATAACGAAAATGATGAAATGTTAATAGAAGAAACGGCTGTGTTATTAGAAAGTAATAATATTATAAACCAAGATTCAACTGTGATATTATCAACTAATGATATGATTTTGACTGAACCACTACCTGAGATTTTTCCATGTATGTATTAAATTGACATAAGCGATATTTTTCTATGCAAATACATTAGTATAATTAAACAAACAATTTGTAATATTTAGAAGCTAACTTGCAATTTTTACAAGCAGAAATTATGCTTTAATTTATTTCGAACTAAAATTGCTTAATTTAATAAGTTAGATAATATATCAGTCAGATAATCGTGGTTTTAGTTTTGGCGCTTATACCATTTTGATCTTTTCAGAAGGATGAATTCCAGGACGAAAAAAATATTTACTCTGCTACAGAAACACAACCTGTCAAAAAACAAAAACTGCGACTTAGAAATGACTGTACCAAATGATAAGACTGAAACAAGTAGTTCCAATCTCTCAGTAGATATTCAAACGCCAAGTAAATGTGAGCAAATGACTGTACCAAACGATAAGACTGAATCAAGTAGCTTCAATTTTCTAGTAGACGTTCAAACTCCGAATAATTTCGAACTTCTTTATTTTTTTTTTAAAAGATCTAGATTTAGTTTTGCAAAATAATATAATTTTTTTAAATAACGAAAATGATGAAATGTTAATAGAAGAAACGGCTGTGTTATTAGAAAGTAATAATTTTATAAACCAATATTCAACTGTGATATTATCAACTAATGATATGATTTTGACTGAGATTTTTCCATGTATGTATTAGATTGACATAAGCGACATTTTTCTATGCAAATACATTAGTATAATTAAACAAACAATTTATCATATTTAGAAGCTAGCTTACAATTTTTACAAGCAGAAATTATGCTTTAATTTATTTGGAACTAAAATTGCTTAATTTAATAAGTTAGATAATATATCTGTCAGATAATCGTGGTTTTAGTTTTGGCGCTTATACCATTTTAATCTTTTCAGAAGGATGAATTCCAGGACGAAAAAAATATTTACTCTGCTACAGAAACACAACCTGTCAAAAAACAAAAACTGCGACTTAGAAATGACTGTACCAAATGATAAGACTGAAACAAGTAGTTCCAATCTCTCAGTAGATATTCAAACGCCAAGTAAATGTGAGCAAATGACTGTACCAAACGATAAGACTGAATCAAGTAGCTTCAATTTTCTAGTAGACGTTCAAACTCCGAATAATTTCGAACTTCTTTATTTTTTTTTTAAAAGATCTAGATTTAGTTTTGCAAAATAATATAATTTTTTTAAATAACGAAAATGATGAAATGTTAATAGAAGAAACGGCTGTGTTATTAGAAAGTAATAATTTTATAAACCAATATTCAACTGTGATATTATCAACTAATGATATGATTTTGACTGAGATTTTTCCATGTATGTATTAGATTGACATAAGCGACATTTTTCTATGCAAATACATTAGTATAATTAAACAAACAATTTATCATATTTAGAAGCTAGCTTACAATTTTTACAAGCAGAAATTATGCTTTAATTTATTTGGAACTAAAATTGCTTAATTTAATAAGTTAGATAATATATCTGTCAGATAATCGTGGTTTTAGTTTTGGCGCTTATACCATTTTAATCTTTTCAGAAGGATGAATTCCAGGACGAAAAAAATATTTACTGTGCTACAGGAACAAACCTGTCAAAAAACAAAAACTGCGACTTAGAAATGACTGTACCAAATGATAAGACTGAAACAAGTAGTTCCAATCTCTCAGTAGATATTCAAACGCCAAATAATTGTGAGCAAATGACTGCACCAAACGATAAGACTGAATCAAGTAGCTTCAATTTTCTAGTAGACGTTCAAACTCCAAATAATTCCAAACTTCTAAATTCTTTGTAAAAGACCTAGTTTCAGTTTTGCAAAATAATATACTTTTTGTTAAATAACGAAAATGATGAAATGTTAATAGAAGAAACGGCTGTGTTATTAGAAACTAATAATATTATAAACCAAGATTCAACTGTGATATCATCAACCAATGATATGATTTTGACTGAACCACTACCTGAGATTTAAAAAAAAAAAAAAATTAATTTTCCACAAATTAAGAGCGTCCAATTGAAAAGTGCAAATCACAGTTGTAAAAGGAACGCGTCAGCTCGTCCGGAAACGCATGATTTAATTGCGACGTGTGCGGATTTCGCTTCTCTAATTTTCGCGATGAAATATTGACATCCGACTTTCATCTGGTCATCGAAAGTCGGCAAACAAATTGACAAATTGACAAATTGACGCGTCGACGAGTGCTTTTGTTGTTGTATTTTTGGAGTGTTCGGAAACCGCGAGTGAAGGTCGATTTTGAGCAAAATTTACGTCTTCAGCGGTGGCCCAGTAACGTTTTTTGCCGTTCGAGGTGTTACTGAACTCTGAAAGTATTCCTAATCGTTGCAAATGGTCGCAATTTGGTGTTTCTTCCTGCTGCAACGAGTTTTAATCGGCCACGTCCGCCTACGACTGCACGAATGCGAATTTTCGTGCAGTTAAAATTACAGTGAAACCTCCGCATCAAAACTAAATCTTACAAAGATATTATTATATTTTTACAAAATACAATTTCTATAGTATGTTTCGCACATTTTTACAAAATTTACGGAATTTTTTCAAAAAGATGAACCGCTAATTCAAGTATTATATTCAGAATTAAAAGATTTAACTAAGACTATATTACTCAAATTTTTGAATATGTTGATTTTGATAATGTGATTGCGAATACTAAAGATGTTTGTATCGTCACAAATTCCTTTCGCCATTGAAGGAATTAAATTGAGGAGTAAAAACTCAACAAGAACTTGGGAAGCTACCTGAGAAGGAACAATTAATTTTTTTAAAACGTTGTCAACATTTTTATATGGAAACTGTTCAACATTTATAAATAAGTCTGCCTTGAAATTAAAGTCGTTGAAATATTTTTCATGTTTAAGCCCAAATAATGTTACTAAAGTGCCTGATAGTAGCGTTTGTAATACTCTTCCCATAGACATTGCTGTGGATAAAGTATGTGATGAATTCAAATCACTGCAGTTGGTCTTATTAGAGGAGAGAAAATTTTTGATGAAAACCTAAGAGTAGACGAATTCTGGTTATCTTTCAAACACTATAAAGAATCATTTCAAGTGGTTAAAATGTGTCCATGAAAGTGAAAGTGCATCAGTTGAAAGGGGATTTTCCTTTTCGGGGCAAATTTTAACTCCAAGTCAACATGAGTTTAAGAACATTGACTAATAGGTCACATATTCGTAGCGGTTTAAAAAAATATAATAATCAAATAGAATTGGTTCCAATAACACAGGAACTTCTAAATATGGGTCGTAGAGCTTATAATTCATATGAAAGTTATTTAGAGCTTGAAAAATCGAAAAAACAGCAATCAGAAGTTGAAGAAAATCGAAGAAAGCAAGAGCTTCAAGAAGAGAAACAAAAAATGGAAGAGTTTGGTAAACATTAAAAAATTGGTTTGGAAAACCAGTTGGAAGACAAAATTAAAGAGAAGTCATATGAACAACAAGTGAAGAGAAGTGGATGAAAGCCATAGAAAATTGAAACAAGCACTAGAAAAGAATGATATTACGAAGCAGGAGTTGCTCGAGTCTTACTTGAAGGGTTGGAGATGAGGAGAAAAAAAGAAGACGAGAAAACCAAAGAAGTTGACTTATTAAATAAAGATATTCTTAAAAGAATGGCTGTCATATTAGATAATTTTGTTGACAAAGGAAATATATTTTGTTTGTTATTTGTTTTCTTTATGTTTGTTAAGAATATTTAATTTTATTTTGGCGTTTATTATAAATGTGTTTACTATTAAAAATGTGTTAAATTTATTTTCTATATTTCAAGATAATAAACGGCAAAAATTTACTATTTATAGTTCATTTATTAATTCGAGAATTAAAATAAAAAGAACAAATTACACTGGAACATTTCTGGTAAATATTTTTTGGCGGCAAATTTGAATTTTAGTATTTTTAATTCACAAAATTATATTACATTGTAGATTATATTAAAACAACATTTGTATTTCAAACACATGTTGGTAAAAAGTTAGGAAAATTACATAAAAATAATTTATATTCATTGTATTGTTAGTTTTTGCGATTTTTTTGAAAAAAAAATAAAGGAGAACGAATATAAAAAGAGTGTGGCACACAATATTCAGTAATTTCACACTTTACATCACTGCATTTATTAATCAAATAATTCAAATTTGTTGTCTCAGTCACTTTCTGTTGTGGTTGTGTCGTCATCTGGCCCGATTGCAATGACAGCACAAACTTCCTTAAAGTGGACACAACACGTGCGAACAATAATATGAACCAAAAATGGAAAAAAATATAAATGAAGCCAAACGAAATAAAAGCACACAACTGAAGCCACTCAGTTTTTAATTTTTTTAAATTTTTTAATTTAATGAAACACACAGCTACAATCAGCTGTTTCGGCAATATGGCGACTGCCCATTTTCCATAATTTCATCAGTGTAAAAAAAGCTTTTCAAGAGCCAATCACACATCTACCTTTTGGCGGGATTGGTTTGATTCTGCTTCTCACATTAATAAATGAACTATAACTGCACATTGAAACGTTATCTGCACATTCTAGTAAATACAATTTTGTTAATAACAGTGATAAATATTTATTTACTCTTTATTAAAAAAATGAGATGTAATTTGCAACAAGAGAAATTTGGTCACTTGAACAGGTAAAACTAAACGCAAAAAATTGTTTTTTCTACGCCCATACTTTAATCGATTTATTAGACATTTACTACTTGTAACTTAATGATACCCATTAAGATACCGTGTCTTTATTTTAAAATTGAACATACAATGTAAATATCCCTATGTTCAATTTAGAAAACAATGTTTTGCAACCAAGCATACTTTCACACGTCGACTTTTAGGTTATGTATTATTAAATTGTAATGGTCAGACGTTAAAACAGTAAAACGATTTATTTAAAAGAAAATAAATGGAAAATGGTAAAGGAAAATTGAAGATGAAAAATGGAAAACGGAAATGGAAAATGGAAATGGTAAATGGATATGTAAAATGAAAATTGAAAATGGAAAACTGAAATGCAAAATGTAAATGATAAATGGACATGGTAATAGAAAATGGAAATAGTAAATGGATATGGAAAATGGAAATGGTAAATGGATATGGTAAATGGATATGTAAAATGGAAATTGAAAATGGAAGATAAGAAACTGAAATGCAAAATGGAAATGATAAATGGACATGGAAAAAGGAAATGGAAAATGAAATTTGAAAATTTTAAATTGTCCATTTTCCATCTTCCATTTTCAAATTTCCTTTACCATTTTCCTTATCCATTTACCATTCCCATTTCCGTTTTCCGTTTTCCGTTTTCCATTTTCCATTTATGTTCTTTTAAATAAACCGTTTAACTGTTTTAATGTCCGGCCAATACAATTTAATAACAAATAGCCTAAAATAAATTGATGTGTAGAGTATGTTTGATTGCAAAACATTGACTGACCTAGTAAATTCCTAAAATTTGTGCTTCTTACAAATAAAATCGGTGAAAATGTGCGATGGTGATATTGAAATTGTGAATTTAACTCCACCAGAAATCGTGGATCGAAAACAATTTATTGCCAGTAGAATCAGCAATGACACAAAAAATTTTGCTCTCAGTTTATGAATTGGAAGGACAAAAATAAGGCTCAAAACTTTTCAGAAAATGTCTTAATTGTTTTGTTTTCTTTGCAACAAAGTTTTCATAACATTTCCCTAGTTATAACTTATAATTTCATTACAAATTTAATACATTTTGAAAATAAAGTGCTTGGTTTTTAATATTATTACTGATCGTAGAAAAAATAGTGCATGCAACTCACGAAAGCTTTCCAAGAGCCAATCACACATCTACTTTTTGGCGGGATCTATTTGAATCTGCTTCTCGAATTAATAAATGAACTATAGTCACTTTGTTTCTTCTGGTAAGTCACTAAAGTCACTATTTTTTGGCATTCAAGTGCTATGATCCCCGGGGAACTGTCATTCTATCATTAGATAGGCAACCAGTAGTACAGTGTTTAAAAATTATTAAACACTATTAAGCAACGTTTCCGAACAAAATAAATAATCGTGCGAGTGCAAACTCATTTGCATACAAGCGCTGCAATAATGATGTAAACGCTCATTCTTCCACAAAGAATTTTCTCACTTAAAGCAATGAATTGTGTTAATCCGAACGGAAGAAACTCCATTCCGATACACCTGGCGATTCGAAACGTGCAGTGATGCAATCCGTCCTCAAAAAATGGGACAGCAATTAGGAAAAAATGGAGAAATTACAATGATCGGTTCTCCTTGATTTCTCGCGACGAAACGAGCGCAATTAGCTTTATTTATTGTTACCAGTGATAACAATTCGTTGGCTGAAATTACAACACCTGCTTCACTCGCTGGAATAGCGAATCGAACCTCGTAAATTGAAGCGCAACTTGACCTCAGGTAATTACGGCGAAGGTGAGAGTGGCCCGTTTCGCTGCAGGACTTTCTCAATGTCTGTTTTACGAGGGATGGTTGAACAAAGTGGCGGAGTTGTGGGCGAAATAAGAAGAGGCGAAGAAAGTGAACAATGGCCGTTGTTCGGTATTTAATTACACATCGAGTCATATTCGGAGCGATTTTTAAAAATGCAGGAAATCCTGGCCGGTTATTTTGTTTTTATGTACCGACGCGTGGTTTTGTTATGAACTCACACAAAAAAATTCACCCGCCGGTTTTAACCCCAACCGGTGGAATTTTGATGCGCCGACCAGACCGTGAAAAATTTATATTTATCAGCCAATTTTTTGTTGTTGTATACAGCGCTTTCGTAAAGCACGGAATAAATTCGATAAAACATTTTAGAAGAATTTTCACAAAAAATCCTCCGACCGGTCAACTTTCGTTTTTAAAACTGCATCTACTTTAATATCTATAATTTTACGATCGTCTTTAATTTTTTTAAATGTCGAATTTATAATTTGGATGCAGCACATTTTTCTGAATACGAATATGCCAAATTCGCATGACCTTGAAAATGGATATGTAAAATGAAAATTGAAAATGTAAGATGGAAAATGGAAAACGGACATGGCAATAGAAAATGGAAATAGTAAATGGATAGGAAAAATGGAAATGGTAAATGGAAATGGTAAATGGAAATGGTAAATGGACGTGGAAAAAGGAAATGAAAAATGAAACTTGAAAATTTTAAATTGTCCATCTTCCATTTTCAATTTTCAATTTTCCTCTACCATTTTCCATATCCATTTACCATTCCCATTTTCGTTTTCCATTTTCCATTTATTTTCTTTTAAATAAACCGTTTAACTGTTTTAACGTCTGGCCATTACAATTTAATAACAAATAGCCTAAAGTAAACTGACGTGTAGAGTATGCTTGATTGCAAAACATTGACTAGTAAATTCCTAAAATTTGTGCTTCTTAAAAATAAAATCGGTGAAAATGTGCGATGGTGATATTAACATTGTGAATTTAACTCCACCAGAAATTGTGGATCGAAAACAATTTATTGCCAGTAGAATCAGCAATGACGCAAAAAGTTTTATTCTCAGTTTATGAATCGGAAGGACAAAAATAAGGTTCAAAACTTTTCAGAAGATGTCTTAATTATTTTCCGTGTTTTCTTTGTAATCAAATTTTCATATTTCCTTAATTATAACTTATAATCTCATTACAAGTTTAATAAATTTTGAAAATAAAGTACTTAGTTTTTAATATTATGACTGATCGTAGAAAAAATAGTGTATGCAACTCACATTTAATGGCTATTAAGACACTTACCTACGGCTCGTGTCGTAATTCTCACACTCGTGTCTTAATATACTATTAGTTATTAATCGCTCTCATTCTTGCAAACTGGTAATATTTCCGGAATTGTTAATTTGTGGCCACTTTATCGAAAACTTGAAAAGTTTTCTCCGTCATTAATAAATAGATGCAGGGAATATTCATGAATGCCTACGCGTGCAAATTGCACGTAATAAAACAAATTAGAAAATTCGCCGCTACAATTTTCTTCTGAAAGCCTATTTTAATCTCATCCGGTGTAAATGGAATCGAATGTCTGATTCGTCTCATATCAGTGGACTATCATTTATCCGCACTCAATCTCCCAAACAGGTTTCTGGTGTATTAAATCGTTTCACACAGTAATTACGGTTTCGCAATATTTTGCTAGAATGGGCCCGTTTATAATTTTTTTGTGCTCAACGTTTCTGCAATTTGCCGCATGAAGAGACTGAGCCAAAGTTATTTTCGTTACAACTTCCGAAAGTTGCAATTATCGAGCGAGAGGTGGATTTTGTGGAACGAGCTGCGCGCAGATGCCGAGTGAACAAAATCCACGCGAGTTTCGATATAACACTTTCAAACCATGCTTTAAATTTGCTGGCTGGGATGATGAATGAAGATTATCATAAAATATAAAAGATTGTGAGATAATTTCGAGCGGACGAAATTAATATGATTTCGAGGTGTAAATTACCCGGTTTGCGCAATTTCACACTCACACATAGACACAAATTGGCTCGTTAACGCGGCTGTATAAAATCGTGCGCTGGGAAAAATAAATCAGACTAACCCTACCTTAAGAGAGGAATTACTGCTCTTCGTGGGAGTTTATGTAACATTGCTGCCAGATTAGATAGGTACGCGTCTAACGGTACTTTTAAGTGCACTGTTTGGATTGATAAAGTGTTAGAATGCTATTAAATTATTTATTTTTTTTTAGTTTAATAATGTTAATATTTTGCATCTGACAGTTAAGTGATTTTGTCAAAATTTTAAGTGCACTGTTTTGATTGATAAAGAGTGAAAGAGTGTTAGAATACTGTGAAATATATTTTTTTTAAGTTTATGTTGGTAGAAATGATGTTAATATTTTGCATCTGACAGTGAAGTGATTTTGTCAAAATTGTTGATTGATTGTGCACTCATTACTGCCAACATAAATTTAAAAAAAAAAAAAAATTGTAGACTTTTGACGCCCCTCGTGGCTTAAAAATGGATTACAGTAATCGAAAGCGCAAGATTTCAAAGAAATTTACTTGTGGCTCGGAAACTGTTTGCGCGCGACGGATTTAAATAGGCTTGTTTAATGCAAATTATGGCTGATTGATTGAGGCGACAATTAATTATTATTTGCGAAATTGCAGGAACTGGGTAATTTCCATTCTTGCGTGTGTTGCCGCAAAAACTTTTGCTTTTTATTATTTAAATGTTTACAATATAGAAAGTGGACAAGAATATTTGTTAACAATAACCGAAGGCTTGGACTTGTGACAGTACCAAATCAAAAATAAATAAAATTTTAAAAAAATAAAAAATACTAAAGTACCAAGAAAATTTTTAAAAAACATTAACCAAGATTCAACTATGTTACTATCATTTAATGATATGATTTTGACTGAACCACTACCTCAGATTTTGAATTGGTACATTGGTCAAAAAAGATTACAATCTATTATTACTATTATTTTGGTTACTTTAATTATACCTACTTGTTATTTTGCTTTTTGTACTTTTTTAGAAAATTATAATTTGTGTTCAATTTGTTGCTTTTCTTTTAATTATTATGGAGATATTATTACTAACACTATAGCTATTTAAGTTTTGCAACGCAAATTTTCATAATTATATGACACAAGCAAACTGTATAAAAATGGCTAGGGGGCATAAATGTCACTATCGAATAGACATAACCGACAAATAAGCGAAAAATTTTCATTAATTCCTCAAAATAGAAAAAAAATCGTTATCAAAAGTAGACCTTTAAAGAGATAGAAAATTTAAAAAAATATACAGTGCTTTCGTAAAGTACGGAATAAATTCGATAAAACATTTTAGAAGAATTTTCACAAAAAATCCTCGGACCGGTCAACTTTAGTTTTTAAAATTGCATCTTTTTCATATTTATAATTTTACCATGGTCTTTTGTTTTCGCACTATGACGTCATCATCAATTTTTTTAAATAACACTCCATGCTTTTGATCGCGAATTTTGATGCAGCATATTTTTCTGAGTAGGAATACATGTCAAATTCGTATGACCTTGAAGAGGAAAGTTTTCGAAATAATCAGTCCTAAAGTTTCGAAAATGTATGGTAAATTTATTAGAGTAGACCTATCATAATGTCATCAAGGAAGCGTTGGAAAAAGTAAAGTGTACGTTAGTAGGCTAGAGAATTTAGAAGATTTAATACGACAAATCCCTCCTGAAATTATTGGCAATGTTCAAAAAGAATTTATTGATCGCATTGGCTGCTGTCAAGAAATCAACAGTGCGCAATATTTTAATTTAGTTGTTTTTTGAATTTAATCATTACTTAAATTTAGTATTTTGAGATAGCTAAACCGTATTCTTTATTTTTTTTTTGCAATCATTCAGTTTGTACCAATCCTATTTAAACAAATACGCTACTAAAAATAAAATCTGACGGATTCGAACGGTTTCCCAATAAATTTTGTTGATGTCAAAACCGTCTTTTGTTTCCAGCGCTTCCTTGATGATATTGTTAATGGTTTACTCTCATAATTTTATCATACATTTTCGAAAACTTTTCTTTACCATTTCCATTTTCCATTTCCGTTTTCCATTTTTCATCTTCAATTTTCCTTTATCATTTTCCATTTATTTTCTTTTAAATAAATCGTTTTAACGTTTTAACGTCTGACCATTACAATTTAATAATACATAACCTAAAAGTCGACGTGTGAAAGTATGCTTGGTTGCAAAACATTGACCGAGTGACAAATTATTTTTTAAAATTGAACATAGGGATATTTACATTGTATGTTCAATTTTAAAATAAAGACACGGTATCTTAATGGGTATCATTAAGTTACAAGTAGTAAATGTCCAACAAATCGATCAAAGTATGGACGTAGAAAAAACAATTTTTTGCGTTTAGTTTTATCTTGTTTCGGAAATTACATCTCATTTTTTTAATAAAGAGTAAAAAAAAATTATTACTGTTATTAACAAACCTGATTTTATGAACTTTTATTTACTAGAATGCGAAGATAACATTTTAATGTTCAGCTATAGTTCATTTATTAATTCGAGAATTAAAATAAAAAGAACAAATTACACTGGAACATTTTTGGTAAATATTTTTTGGCGGCAAATTTGAATTTTAGTATTTTTAATTCACAAAATTATATTACATTGTAGATTGTATTAAAACAACATTTGTATTTCAAACACATGTTGGTAAAAAGTTAGGAAAATTACATACAAATAATTTATATTCATTGTATTGTTAGTTTTTGCGATTTTTTTGAAAAACAATAAAGGAGAACGAATACAAAAAGAGTGTGGCACACAATATTCAGTAATTTCACACTTTACACCACTGCATTTATTAATCAAACAATTCAAATTCATTGTCGTCACAGTCACTTTCTGTTGTGCTTGTGTCGTCATCTGACCCATTGCAATGACAGCACAAACTTTCGTAAAGTGGACACAACACGTGCGAGCAATAATATGTTTGTAATAGAACCAAAAATGGAAAAAAATATAAATGAAGCCGCTTAGTTCTGATAAGAACTTCTTTAATTTAATGAAACACACAGCTGCAATCAGCTGTTTCGGCAATATGGCGACTGCCCATTTTCCATAATTTCATCAGTGTAAAAAAAGCTTTCCAAGAGCCAATCACACATCTACCTTTTGGCGGGATCTATTTGAATCTGCTTCTCGAATTAATAAATAAACTATAGTGAGTACAAATGACAATAGAACGCCATTATAGACAGGCTCGACTGTAATCTAAACAAATATATTTTGTGAAGATGTTTTTGTTGTCTTTCTACATTTTGTGTAACTCCAGAAACACTTACAGTCGTTTTGAGCAGTGAAACACATGTCTCACAATAAAAGTTGTTTAATTTAATGCAACCACTGAACCGAAAGTAACAGGCGGCGTTAATTTCGATAATTAACGAGCAGAACCATCAAAAAGTACCACTAGCAAAATTGAGATCTCAGAACGGTTGTTAACTGCCACATCCTCGCAACTGTGAATTTCACCCAAAAGTCGGCGTAAAATGCCTCATCCAATTTGCAATTTGCAATTTGCAATTTGCAATTTGCAAAAAGCGAACTGAGTTTGTCGATTATATGGATCAGCAAGCTGACATTGACTTTTAAATCCTGCAACTTTCTACTGCTAACACAATCGAGTTTCAAGTTTAAAACGTATTCAAATCAACCGGACAGTGGTTGAATGCGTCGTTTATTTATAGCGCGCAGGTGATGCGAAAGTCGCGCTAAAAAACGGAAATTGCGCAACTAATAATTTGATCCTATCTCGTAATTATTCATTACGCCATTCTATTTGCAAGAGCATAAATCTGCCCGATCAAATTAAGATTAATCGTGGGACGACCACGCATCGCGGTGCGTCTTAAACGGCACACGAAATTAGGGATTGTCTGTCTGCGCTTTGTCTGTCGCGGTGTCCGGCCCGACCGTGTGAATGTGTCACAGGTGCGTGAGTACTTCCTTCCGCAAACGACCTGTTTTTTTTTCCTAAAGCCAGTTTGGGTCGTTGGAATCATAACATGAACACAACTGTCACTGTTGTGCAACCAAACCAAACGTAGTCCCTTTAAAATCATTTGATGCCGTCTTCCCGGTCGTTTTTTACATTACATTCCTCGAACGCAATTTATTTCTTTGAAGCAAGCTCATATGTGTTAAAATTCAAATTACACACTACAGTAATACCCAGGTTTACGCGATTGATGCAAAAGAAAAACGTTAAGCGAATCAAACGTAAAACGGGGTCAATTACGTTTTTTAAATTGTTATATGTTTAACAGCTCTCTTTAGAATTTCTACACTGTTGAGGTTATGTTGTGACTATTTACCTTGTTCTAAATAAACAATTGCACTGTTAAAAAAAGAAGAAAAAAAAAGAAAAACCTGAGCAAGCTTTAAGAACTTTATGAACTTTAGGGGGTGGGATCACCCTGTATAATTAATGTAAAGTTATAAAACATTTATATTGGTATTCTGTGAAAGAACAGTTTTTTTGTAGTTAACCCTCCGTTACTAACGTACAGACATATGACGTCGTTACCAACCTCGGTCTCAGAGACCAATATTTTAAAAGAGGAAAATTTTGGTTTTAAAACGTTATTTTCTGAACTTTTTCATTGGATTTCAATAAAGAACTTCATTTTCTGGCAAAATAACAAATTTTATTCTTATTTTGCATAAAATTAAAAAACCCCAACAAAATAACTAAAATTTTAGATTTTTCGACAAAATATTTAAATAATTCTAAACAATTGAAAAAGTTCATTCGTTGTCACAATCTTAAAAATTGTAATTAAATCTGTTCAGAATGATTTAAAAGCGTCTGGCTGAAAGTAACAAAGCAACCATATCCAGACCCATATGGCAGGTATTCCGTTTGTGATTATGGTGAGTAACTAGCGCTTAAGTGACCATGTCAGCTAAGATTCACGATCGTTCAAGGGCTACAAAATTAAATTTAAAATAATGAAACGGCCATTTTAAAGCACAGTAATTGGAGATTATTGATCGCGTAGATTCAATTTTTAGGGGATTTAGAAGGAACTTTTTTAAAAGATTCTACCGGATTTTGCACGAATGCAAAAATTCCCATTGAATTTTTTGAAAGAAATTATAATTTAAGCTTATTCTCATTCATTTATTTAAAGGGGTCTTCACGAGCGATTTTTAAAATTAATACGACCTTAGAGTTGAATTTATATCCTATTAAGTAAATGTAGATAATAAAGATTAAAATTGTCCAAGACTAAAAAATAATTTATAGTAAAAAAACATTTTCAATAAAACAACCTTTTATCAAAATGTGTCTTTATTTTTAATCCTTTACGTCAATATAAAAATTAGTTTTAAATTTTTACTGCGTCTTAATAAAAGCTTGTTTTTAAAAAAAAAGTCTACTATAAATTGTTTCAAATATACTGTTTGAAAACGAAACCCGGCTTTAAAAGTATTTCGGATATTATTATCCCTGCTGGGAAACGATAATTACCTGCTGCGACGTTGTAAATCTTTTTGACGTAGCTCGGAAATCGGCAAAAATTAGCTACTTCAATTTCGGTTCTTGGTCCAGAGAACATTGAATAAATAAAAATATATTGCGTTATTTAAAACAGCTAGGCGTCAGCTCAGAATAAAAAAGTCTAATCTAGAAGTCCAAAAAATTTTAATACAAAATTTTGATAACTGAAGACAAAAAAACGAATTTCGGAATTTGATGTTTTAATTAATAAATTGGTTAATTATAATCATTTAATTATGGCTTGGGGTCAGCTCAAAATTAAAAATGAAGGCTTCAAATCGAATCGCGTTTTACATGTAACCTAACCTAACCAAACTGGGTTTATCTTTCGTGTTTCTCTTTCGGAGATATTTTTAGAATTTTTACACTGTTGAGGTTATGTTGTGATTATTAAAAAAAAAAGAAAAAAAGTCATATGAAGTATTTTAAATAAAAAAAGAATACACATACCATAAGATTGAAAACAGTGTTTACTAGTGAAGTATTGTTTTAATATTGTTATGTTAAAATATTTAAAAAAAAATTAAATTAAATTGCAATAAGAGCGCAAAGGCGACTGAAGAAAATTATCGCACATTCTGAGTCAGAAAAAGCAGATTCTGAGTCAGAAAAATCGATTCTCGGTCAGAAAAGTCACATCCTGAGTCCGAAAAATCGAAGTTTGGTCCTTCTAGCAGGATCATTTGTAAATTTGGTGATAAGATCTTAAAAAAATTGTTTTTGTTCGTTATTGGGCATCTTTTTTTAGCGAATTTTTATTCGCTGCTTTAGTTAGAAAGTCAGTTGGAGTTTTGAACGTTTAATTCCTCGACAGCCGAGATGCACACAAAAGTCGGTTGCATGAGGAAGTAGACGTGCATGAGTCACTTACCGGTCAAGCCTCGTAAAACACGTCTGGTAAAACAACAAACCAATTCAGCCACAAAAATTTTTTTTTTCACTTGCGCAAGCTTCTTTAAATTAAAAACTAGAGAGATCCACGGAGCGAATTTGTAATTTAGACTCTTTGTTGTTGAACCGAATGAATTCACCAGAAAAAATACTTGTCCGTTTGTACTACGTGTTTAGAGAGTGTAGAAAATCCAGTTTTGAAATGGCTTAACCTTTTCTCATTATGGTTATCAGATTTTAGGATACACACGACAGAATTACAATTAAAAAGATCCGGTAGCGCCGGTTGCGACGGAAACGCGGCGTTTTGCAACCGGGGCAAGAAACCTTCTGTGCCAAAACGAACTGAAAATGGCCGTTTGGGCTCATTTGTGATTTATAATGAAGAGCGACGATTTTTTTAAGCACTTTATTATGTGTAATTACCCGATTCAGTGAAGGGGACAGCACTTGAAAAGAAAGTCGTGGGAGGCGAAAACCTCCTCAAATGTGAGGTCAATTAAAACTCGAGACGAAAAACCTGCCCCACAAACAAACCGAAACACCCACAACGACAGCTAAAACGGCCACAAAATTTATAATATAATAATAATTGTAATAAAATTAAGGAAGTCGTAAATAAGCGATTTCTTTGTTGTCAAGTTGTTTATGTCCTTAAACAGATTATAAATTTCGCCCCCGCTCGAAAAAAGGGCACAACAATGATCGACGGTCCGTAATTGCCCTTTTCCCCACTTCCTTTCTGGAGTCGTCACTTTAAATTGTAAGTACAATTTTACACAAAGGTGTGACTCACTCGCGATGGTTCTTATCACTTTTTTGTGGCCGTACTGGTTCTCGACTTTTTTTTTAATGTGTTTTCTTTATCTGTAATTGCGCTTGTAGAGAGGTTCTTCGAGGTTGTTCGTGAGGTCAAAACAGATATGCAAATGGAAGGATTTTCAGTGATTTTTGTAATAGTTTCTAAGAATCAGATATCGAAGTTGTTTTGCAGTGAAATTGGTTAATAATTTGACAATTTCCGACTTAAAAAGTTGTCAACTTTTTCATTTCAAACCTCCATTCATTACATACCTCCCAGAACGTTCAGAAATAATTCAGCAGATGGCGCAGACACAGACCAATGTCGAATGTGGCCATTTTTATTTTATGAGTTACAATAATGAAAAGAACAAAATTATATTTTAGGAAAATTACTGAAAACAAGCTATATCAAATATAAAATGCGCGTACAACTTTGCAATTCTAAGAAACTAAAGAAAATTGGTTTCTTTGAAACTTTACTAATTTTTGTCGTATTAATTGGACCTAATATTTATTGACAAATTGTTGTTAGAATTGTTTCTTTTTGAGAGGTTTTTAACAGCCCCAAACACATTTTTATTGAACCTAAAATTTATTGAAAAAAATTGAGAAATATTTATTAGACTTAATTCGAGTTTTGATAAGTTTTTAATGTGTAATGTGTGTGAGGTCAAAACTGATATGAAAATGAAAGCATTTTCGGTGATTTTTATAATAGTTTCCAAGAATCAGATACCGAAGTTGTTTTGCAGTAAAATTGGTTAATAATATGGCAATTTCCGACTTAAAAAGTTGTCGACTTTTTCATTTCAAACCTCCATTCATTACATACCTCCCAGAACGTTCAGAAATAATTCAGCAGATGGCGCAGACACAGACCAATGTCGAATGTGGCCATTTTTATTTTATGAGTTACAATAATGAAAAGAACAAAATTATATTTTAGGAAAATTACTGAAAACAAGCTATATCAAATATAAAATGCGCGTACAACTTTGCAATTCTAAGAAACTAAAGAAAATTGGTTTCTTTGAAACTTTACTAATTTTTGTCGTATTAATTGGACCTAATATTTATTGACAAATTGTTGTTAGAATTGTTTCTTTTTGAGAGGCTTTTAACAGCCCCAAACACATTTTTATTGAACCTAAAATTTATTGAAAAAAATTGAGAAATATTTATTAGACTTAATTCGAGTTTTGATAAGTTTTTAATGTGTAATGTGTGTGAGGTCAAAACTGATATGAAAATGAAAGGATTTTCAGTCATTTTTGTGATAGTTTCCAAGAATCAGATACTGAAGTTGTTTTGCAGTAAAATTGGTTAATAATATGGCAATTTCCGACTTAAAAAGTTGTCAACTTTTTCATTTCAAACCTCCATTCATTACATACCTCCCATAACGTTCGGAAATAATTCAGCAGATGGCGCAGACACAGACCAATGTCGAATGTGGTCATTTTTATTTTTATGAGTTGTAATAATGAAAAGAACAAAATTACATTTTAGGAAAATTACTGAAAACAAGCTATACAAATATCAAATGCGCATATAACTTTGCAATTCTAAGAAACTAAAGAAAATTGGTCTTTTTGAAACTACTAATTTTTGTCGTTCTTATTGGACCTAATATTTATTGAAAAAAATTTTACAAATTTTTGTTAGAATTGTTTCTTTTTGAGAGGCTTTTAACAGCCCCAAACACATTTTTATTGAACCTAAAATTTATTGAAAAAAATCGAAAATTTTTTATCAGACTTAGTTTTGATAAGTTTTTAACGTGTAATGTGTGTGAGGTCAAAACTGATATGAAAATGAAACGATTTTCAGTGATTTTTATAATAGTTTCCAAGAATTAGATACCGAAGTTGTTTCGCAGTAAAATTGGATAATAATATGGGAATTTCTGACATAAAAAGTTGTCAACTTTTTCATTTCAAACCTCCAGTCATTACATACCTACCAGAACGTTCGAAAATAATTCAGCAGATGGCGCAGGCCAATGTCGAATGTGACCATTTTTATTTTATGAGTTATAATAATGAAAGGAACAAAATTATATTTTAGGAAAATTACTGAAAACAAGCTATACAAATATTAAATGCGCATACAACTTTGTAATTCTAAGAAACTAAAGAAAATTGGTTTCATTGAAACTTCACTAATTGTTGTCGTACTTATTGTACCTAATATTTATTGAAAAAAATTGACAAATTGTTGTTAGAATTGTTTTTTTTTTAGAGGTTTTTATTGAAACTAAAATGTATTGAAAAAATCGAGAAATTTTTATCACACTTAATTAGTTTTAATGAGTTTTGATAGATTTTTAATGTTGTCATTGACCCGAAGAGGAAAATTTATGGAAAATTTCACTTGTAGTCGCCAAAAATAATTTATATCTACATACATCACTTGTAATTCTAAGCCAACGAAATGGCAAAAAAATTGTAACAAAAACAAACAAAAATTTTAAAAAAACCAGCTACAAACGGTTCTCGTTTTTGCCTGAAACAGAGAATTCGTCATTAACGGTTTCGTGCCCCATCAAGCAAAACTAGTGATTCATCACGTTTCCTGAAACATTGATAACCAACAAAAAAATGAGAACAACGTCCCGTGACAATGGTAACCTGAGCAGCATTCGTTGTTGTAAGTCTCGATTTGCATTCGGCCGGCTGCAAGGTTCGAAAAGTAAAAGTGTCGCTCCAATGACAATTTCAAAGGTAAATAAGATTTTTGATCGATTCGAACCGGTCTCGTTGCGAATATCGGTCAGGCTGTTGAAAATTCTATTATCGACGGTTTTTAACACTCCAAATGATTTATGATCAAAACAATCTCCTTTCGAATTTGCTTTCATTTCAACTCTTCGTTTAAAAACATAATACTATAACATTTTACTATTTTTATTTTTATACTTTTAGTTGAAAAAAAAACAGCTCGTCCTGTCGAACTCGCTGTTTTATCAGGAGAAACTTATGTAATTGAAAATTGTGAAGATGAAAAATTGGCAAAATTACAACGTTGTATGCGAATTTAATTTAAAAGCATAATAATACAACATTTTGCTATTTTTATATTTCATATCTTTTGTTGAAAAAAATATAGCTCGTCCTGCCGAACTCGCTGTTTTATTAGGGGAAACTTATGTAATTGAAAATTATAAAGATGAAAAATTGGCAGAACTACAACGTTGAATACAAATTAAATTTAAAAACATAATAATAGAACATTTTACTATTTCTATATGTTATACCTTTTGTAGAAAAAAAACACAGCTTTCCTGCCGAACTCGTTTTATCAGGGGAAATTTATGTAATTGAAAATTATGAAGATGAAAAATTGGCAGAACTACAACGTTGAATACAAATTGAATTTAAAAACATAATAATAGAACATTTTACTATTTCTATATTTTATACCTTTTGTAGAAAAAAAAACACAGCTTTCCTGCCGAACTCGTTTTATCAGGGGAAATTTATGTAATTGAAAATTATGAAGATGAAAAATTGGCAGAACTACAACGTTGAATACAAATTGAATTTAAAAACATAATAATAGAACATTTTACTATTTCTATATTTTATACCTTTTGTAGAAAAAAAAACACAGCTTTCCTGCCGAACTCGTTTTATCAGGGGAAATTTATGTAATTGAAAATTATGAAGATGAAAAATTGGCAGAACTACAACGTTGCATGAGAATTTAATTTAAAAACATAATAATATAACATATTACTACTTTTATATTTTATACTTTTTGTAGAAAAAAAAAACAGTTCGCTGTGTTATCAGAGGCGACTTATGTCTTTGAAAATTGTTTGAAGATGAAAAATTGGCGAACTACTTTACTACTTTTATATTTGATACTTTTTGTAGAAGAAAAAAATTTATGTAATTGAAAATTGTTAAGATAAATATTTGCAGAACTACTTTACTACTTTTATACTTTATACTTTTTGTAGAAAAACAACACAGCCCGTCCTGTCGGATTCGCTGTTTTATCAGGGGCGACTTATTTCACTGAAAATTGTGAAGATGAAAAATTGGCAGAACTACTTTTTTACTTTTATATTTTATACTTTTTGTAGAAAAAAAAAACAGCTCCTCCTGCCGAACTCGCTGTTTTATCAGGAACAACTTATGTAATTGAAAATTATAAAGATGAAAAATTGGCAGAACTACAACGTTGAATACAAATTGAATTTAAAAACATAATAATAGAACATTTTACTATTTCTATATGTTATACCTTTTGTAGAAAAAAAACACAGCTTTCCTGCCGAACTCGTTTTATCAGGGGAAATTTATGTAATTGAAAATTATGAAGATGAAAAATTGGCAGAACTACAACGTTGAATACAAATTGAATTTAAAAACATAATAATAGAACATTTTACTATTTCTATATGTTATACCTTTTGTAGAAAAAAAAACACAGCTTTCCTGCCGAACTCGTTTTATCAGGGGAAATTTATGTAATTGAAAATTATGAAGATGAAAAATTGGCAGAACTACAACGTTGAATACAAATTGAATTTAAAAACATAATAATAGAACATTTTACTATTTCTATATGTTATACCTTTTGTAGAAAAAAAACACAGCTTTCCTGCCGAACTCGTTTTATCAGGGGAAATTTATGTAATTGAAAATTATGAAGATGAAAAATTGGCAGAACTACAACGTTGAATACAAATTGAATTTAAAAACATAATAATAGAACATTTTACTATTTCTATATGTTATACCTTTTGTAGAAAAAAAACACAGCTTTCCTGCCGAACTCGTTTTATCAGGGGAAATTTATGTAATTGAAAATTATGAAGATGAAAAATTGGCAGAACTACAACGTTGAATACAAATTGAATTTAAAAACATAATAATAGAACATTTTACTATTTCTATATGTTATACCTTTTGTAGAAAAAAAACACAGCTTTCCTGCCGAACTCGTTTTATCAGGGGAAATTTATGTAATTGAAAATTATGAAGATGAAAAATTGGCAGAACTACAACGTTGAATACAAATTGAATTTAAAAACATAATAATAGAACATTTTACTATTTCTATATGTTATACCTTTTGTAGAAAAAAAACACAGCTTTCCTGCCGAACTCGTTTTATCAGGGGAAATTTATGTAATTGAAAATTATGAAGATGAAAAATTGGCAGAACTACAACGTTGAATACAAATTGAATTTAAAAACATAATAATAGAACATTTTACTATTTCTATATGTTATACCTTTTGTAGAAAAAAAACACAGCTTTCCTGCCGAACTCGTTTTATCAGGGGAAATTTATGTAATTGAAAATTATGAAGATGAAAAATTGGCAGAACTACAACGTTGAATACAAATTGAATTTAAAAACATAATAATAGAACATTTTACTATTTCTATATGTTATACCTTTTGTAGAAAAAAAACACAGCTTTCCTGCCGAACTCGTTTTATCAGGGGAAATTTATGTAATTGAAAATTATGAAGATGAAAAATTGGCAGAACTACAACGTTGAATACAAATTGAATTTAAAAACATAATAATAGAACATTTTACTATTTCTATATTTTATACCTTTTGTAGAAAAAAAAACACAGCTTTCCTGCCGAACTCGTTTTATCAGGGGAAATTTATGTAATTGAAAATTATGAAGATGAAAAATTGGCAGAACTACAACGTTGCATGAGAATTTAATTTAAAAACATAATAATATAACATATTACTACTTTTATATTTTATACTTTTTGTAGAAAAAAAAAACAGTTCGCTGTGTTATCAGAGGCGACTTATGTCTTTGAAAATTGTTTGAAGATGAAAAATTGGCGAACTACTTTACTACTTTTATATTTGATACTTTTTGTAGAAGAAAAAAATTTATGTAATTGAAAATTGTTAAGATAAATATTTGCAGAACTACTTTACTACTTTTATACTTTATACTTTTTGTAGAAAAACAACACAGCCCGTCCTGTCGGATTCGCTGTTTTATCAGGGGCGACTTATTTCACTGAAAATTGTGAAGATGAAAAATTGGCAGAACTACTTTTTTACTTTTATATTTTATACTTTTTGTAGAAAAAAAAAACAGCTCCTCCTGCCGAACTCGCTGTTTTATCAGGAACAACTTATGTAATTGAAAATTATAAAGATGAAAAATTGGCGCTTGCAATATGTAACTGAAAATTGTGAAGATGAAAAATTGGCAGAACTACTTTTTTACTTTTATATTTCATACCTTTTGTTGAAAAAAATATAGCTCGTCCTGCCGAACTCGCTGTTTTATTAGGGGAAACTTATGTAATTGAAAATTATAAAGATGAAAAATTGGCAGAACTACAACGTTGAATACAAATTGAATTTAAAAACATAATAATAGAACATTTTACTATTTCTATATGTTATACCTTTTGTAGAAAAAAAAACACAGCTTTCCTGCCGAACTCGTTTTATCAGGGGAAATTTATGTAATTGAAAATTATGAAGATGAAAAATTGGCAGAACTACAACGTTGAATACAAATTGAATTTAAAAACATAATAATAGAACATTTTACTATTTCTATATTTTATACCTTTTGTAGAAAAAAAAACACAGCTTTCCTGCCGAACTCGTTTTATCAGGGGAAATTTATGTAATTGAAAATTATGAAGATGAAAAATTGGCAGAACTACAACGTTGAATACAAATTGAATTTAAAAACATAATAATAGAACATTTTACTATTTCTATATGTTATACCTTTTGTAGAAAAAAAACACAGCTTTCCTGCCGAACTCGTTTTATCAGGGGAAATTTATGTAATTGAAAATTATGAAGATGAAAAATTGGCAGAACTACAACGTTGAATACAAATTGAATTTAAAAACATAATAATAGAACATTTTACTATTTCTATATGTTATACCTTTTGTAGAAAAAAAACACAGCTTTCCTGCCGAACTCGTTTTATCAGGGGAAATTTATGTAATTGAAAATTATGAAGATGAAAAATTGGCAGAACTACAACGTTGAATACAAATTGAATTTAAAAACATAATAATAGAACATTTTACTATTTCTATATGTTATACCTTTTGTAGAAAAAAAAACACAGCTTTCCTGCCGAACTCGTTTTATCAGGGGAAATTTATGTAATTGAAAATTATGAAGATGAAAAATTGGCAGAACTACAACGTTGAATACAAATTGAATTTAAAAACATAATAATAGAACATTTTACTATTTCTATATGTTATACCTTTTGTAGAAAAAAAAACACAGCTTTCCTGCCGAACTCGTTTTATCAGGGGAAATTTATGTAATTGAAAATTATGAAGATGAAAAATTGGCAGAACTACAACGTTGAATACAAATTGAATTTAAAAACATAATAATAGAACATTTTACTATTTCTATATTTTATACCTTTTGTAGAAAAAAAAACACAGCTTTCCTGCCGAACTCGTTTTATCAGGGGAAATTTATGTAATTGAAAATTATGAAGATGAAAAATTGGCAGAACTACAACGTTGAATACAAATTGAATTTAAAAACATAATAATAGAACATTTTACTATTTCTATATTTTATACCTTTTGTAGAAAAAAAAACACAGCTTTCCTGCCGAACTCGTTTTATCAGGGGAAATTTATGTAATTGAAAATTATGAAGATGAAAAATTGGCAGAACTACAACGTTGAATACAAATTGAATTTAAAAACATAATAATAGAACATTTTACTATTTCTATATTTTATACCTTTTGTAGAAAAAAAAACACAGCTTTCCTGCCGAACTCGTTTTATCAGGGGAAATTTATGTAATTGAAAATTATGAAGATGAAAAATTGGCAGAACTACAACGTTGAATACAAATTGAATTTAAAAACATAATAATAGAACATTTTACTATTTCTATATGTTATACCTTTTGTAGAAAAAAAACACAGCTTTCCTGCCGAACTCGTTTTATCAGGGGAAATTTATGTAATTGAAAATTATGAAGATGAAAAATTGGCAGAACTACAACGTTGAATACAAATTGAATTTAAAAACATAATAATAGAACATTTTACTATTTCTATATGTTATACCTTTTGTAGAAAAAAAACACAGCTTTCCTGCCGAACTCGTTTTATCAGGGGAAATTTATGTAATTGAAAATTATGAAGATGAAAAATTGGCAGAACTACAACGTTGAATACAAATTGAATTTAAAAACATAATAATAGAACATTTTACTATTTCTATATGTTATACCTTTTGTAGAAAAAAAAACACAGCTTTCCTGCCGAACTCGTTTTATCAGGGGAAATTTATGTAATTGAAAATTATGAAGATGAAAAATTGGCAGAACTACAACGTTGAATACAAATTGAATTTAAAAACATAATAATAGAACATTTTACTATTTCTATATGTTATACCTTTTGTAGAAAAAAAAACACAGCTTTCCTGCCGAACTCGTTTTATCAGGGGAAATTTATGTAATTGAAAATTATGAAGATGAAAAATTGGCAGAACTACAACGTTGCATGAGAATTTAATTTAAAAACATAATAATATAACATATTACTACTTTTATATTTTATACTTTTTGTAGAAAAAAAAAACAGTTCGCTGTGTTATCAGAGGCGACTTATGTCTTTGAAAATTGTTTGAAGATGAAAAATTGGCGAACTACTTTACTACTTTTATATTTGATACTTTTTGTAGAAGAAAAAAATTTATGTAATTGAAAATTGTTAAGATAAATATTTGCAGAACTACTTTACTACTTTTATACTTTATACTTTTTGTAGAAAAACAACACAGCCCGTCCTGTCGGATTCGCTGTTTTATCAGGGGCGACTTATTTCACTGAAAATTGTGAAGATGAAAAATTGGCAGAACTACTTTTTTACTTTTATATTTTATACTTTTTGTAGAAAAAAAAAACAGCTCCTCCTGCCGAACTCGCTGTTTTATCAGGAACAACTTATGTAATTGAAAATTATAAAGATGAAAAATTGGCGCTTGCAATATGTAACTGAAAATTGTGAAGATGAAAAATTGGCAGAACTACTTTTTTACTTTTATATTTCATACCTTTTGTTGAAAAAAATATAGCTCGTCCTGCCGAACTCGCTGTTTTATTAGGGGAAACTTATGTAATTGAAAATTATAAAGATGAAAAATTGGCAGAACTACAACGTTGAATACAAATTGAATTTAAAAACATAATAATAGAACATTTTACTATTTCTATATGTTATACCTTTTGTAGAAAAAAAAACACAGCTTTCCTGCCGAACTCGTTTTATCAGGGGAAATTTATGTAATTGAAAATTATGAAGATGAAAAATTGGCAGAACTACAACGTTGAATACAAATTGAATTTAAAAACATAATAATAGAACATTTTACTATTTCTATATTTTATACCTTTTGTAGAAAAAAAAACACAGCTTTCCTGCCGAACTCGTTTTATCAGGGGAAATTTATGTAATTGAAAATTATGAAGATGAAAAATTGGCAGAACTACAACGTTGCATGAGAATTTAATTTAAAAACATAATAATATAACATATTACTACTTTTATATTTTATACTTTTTGTAGAAAAAAAAAACAGTTCGCTGTGTTATCAGAGGCGACTTATGTCTTTGAAAATTGTTTGAAGATGAAAAATTGGCGAACTACTTTACTACTTTTATATTTGATACTTTTTGTAGAAGAAAAAAATGTATGTAATTGAAAATTGTTAAGATAAATATTTGCAGAACTACTTTACTACTTTTATACTTTATACTTTTTGTAGAAAAACAACACAGCCCGTCCTGTCGGATTCGCTGTTTTATCAGGGGCGACTTATTTCACTGAAAATTGTGAAGATGAAAAATTGGCAGAACTACTTTTTTACTTTTATATTTTATACTTTTTGTAGAAAAAAAAAACAGCTCCTCCTGCCGAACTCGCTGTTTTATTAGGGGAAACTTATGTAATTGAAAATTATAAAGATGAAAAATTGGCGCTTGCAATATGTAACTGAAAATTGTGAAGATGAAAAATTGGCAGAACTACTTTTTTACTTTTATATTTTATACTTTTTGTAGAAAAAAAAAACAGCTCCTCCTGCCGAACTCGCTGTTTTATTAGGGGAAACTTATGTAATTGAAAATTATAAAGATGAAAAATTGGCGCTTGCAATATGTAACTGAAAATTGTGAAGATGAAAAATTGGCAGAACTACTTTTTTACTTTTATATTTTATACTTTTTGTAGAAAAAAAAAACAGCTCCTCCTGCCGAACTCGCTGTTTTATTAGGGGAAACTTATGTAATTGAAAATTATAAAGATGAAAAATTGGCGCTTGCAATATGTAACTGAAAATTGTGAAGATGAAAAATTGGCAGAACTACTTTTTTACTTTTATATTTTATACTTTTTGTAGAAAAAAAAAACAGCTCCTCCTGCCGAACTCGCTGTTTTATCAGGAACAACTTATGTAATTGAAAATTATAAAGATGAAAAATTGGCGCTTGCAATATGTAACTGAAAATTGTGAAGATGAAAAATTGGCAGAACTACTTTTTTACTTTTATATTTCATACCTTTTGTTGAAAAAAATATAGCTCGTCCTGCCGAACTCGCTGTTTTATTAGGGGAAACTTATGTAATTGAAAATTATAAAGATGAAAAATTGGCAGAACTACAACGTTGAATACAAATTGAATTTAAAAACATAATAATAGAACATTTTACTATTTCTATATGTTATACCTTTTGTAGAAAAAAAAACACAGCTTTCCTGCCGAACTCGTTTTATCAGGGGAAATTTATGTAATTGAAAATTATGAAGATGAAAAATTGGCAGAACTACAACGTTGAATACAAATTGAATTTAAAAACATAATAATAGAACATTTTACTATTTCTATATTTTATACCTTTTGTAGAAAAAAAAACACAGCTTTCCTGCCGAACTCGTTTTATCAGGGGAAATTTATGTAATTGAAAATTATGAAGATGAAAAATTGGCAGAACTACAACGTTGCATGAGAATTTAATTTAAAAACATAATAATATAACATATTACTACTTTTATATTTTATACTTTTTGTAGAAAAAAAAAACAGTTCGCTGTGTTATCAGAGGCGACTTATGTCTTTGAAAATTGTTTGAAGATGAAAAATTGGCGAACTACTTTACTACTTTTATATTTGATACTTTTTGTAGAAGAAAAAAATGTATGTAATTGAAAATTGTTAAGATAAATATTTGCAGAACTACTTTACTACTTTTATACTTTATACTTTTTGTAGAAAAACAACACAGCCCGTCCTGTCGGATTCGCTGTTTTATCAGGGGCGACTTATTTCACTGAAAATTGTGAAGATGAAAAATTGGCAGAACTACTTTTTTACTTTTATATTTTATACTTTTTGTAGAAAAAAAAAACAGCTCCTCCTGCCGAACTCGCTGTTTTATTAGGGGAAACTTATGTAATTGAAAATTATAAAGATGAAAAATTGGCGCTTGCAATATGTAACTGAAAATTGTGAAGATGAAAAATTGGCAGAACTACTTTTTTACTTTTATATTTTATACTTTTTGTAGAAAAAAAAAACAGCTCCTCCTGCCGAACTCGCTGTTTTATTAGGGGAAACTTATGTAATTGAAAATTATAAAGATGAAAAATTGGCGCTTGCAATATGTAACTGAAAATTGTGAAGATGAAAAATTGGCAGAACTACTTTTTTACTTTTATATTTTATACTTTTTGTAGAAAAAAAAAACAGCTCCTCCTGCCGAACTCGCTGTTTTATCAGGAACAACTTATGTAATTGAAAATTATAAAGATGAAAAATTGGCGCTTGCAATATGTAACTGAAAATTGTGAAGATGAAAAATTGGCAGAACTACTTTTTTACTTTTATATTTCATACCTTTTGTTGAAAAAAATATAGCTCGTCCTGCCGAACTCGCTGTTTTATTAGGGGAAACTTATGTAATTGAAAATTATAAAGATGAAAAATTGGCAGAACTACAACGTTGAATACAAATTGAATTTAAAAACATAATAATAGAACATTTTACTATTTCTATATGTTATACCTTTTGTAGAAAAAAAAACACAGCTTTCCTGCCGAACTCGTTTTATCAGGGGAAATTTATGTAATTGAAAATTATGAAGATGAAAAATTGGCAGAACTACAACGTTGAATACAAATTGAATTTAAAAACATAATAATAGAACATTTTACTATTTCTATATTTTATACCTTTTGTAGAAAAAAAAACACAGCTTTCCTGCCGAACTCGTTTTATCAGGGGAAATTTATGTAATTGAAAATTATGAAGATGAAAAATTGGCAGAACTACAACGTTGCATGAGAATTTAATTTAAAAACATAATAATATAACATATTACTACTTTTATATTTTATACTTTTTGTAGAAAAAAAAAACAGTTCGCTGTGTTATCAGAGGCGACTTATGTCTTTGAAAATTGTTTGAAGATGAAAAATTGGCGAACTACTTTACTACTTTTATATTTGATACTTTTTGTAGAAGAAAAAAATGTATGTAATTGAAAATTGTTAAGATAAATATTTGCAGAACTACTTTACTACTTTTATACTTTATACTTTTTGTAGAAAAACAACACAGCCCGTCCTGTCGGATTCGCTGTTTTATCAGGGGCGACTTATTTCACTGAAAATTGTGAAGATGAAAAATTGGCAGAACTACTTTTTTACTTTTATATTTTATACTTTTTGTAGAAAAAAAAAACAGCTCCTCCTGCCGAACTCGCTGTTTTATTAGGGGAAACTTATGTAATTGAAAATTATAAAGATGAAAAATTGGCGCTTGCAATATGTAACTGAAAATTGTGAAGATGAAAAATTGGCAGAACTACTTTTTTACTTTTATATTTTATACTTTTTGTAGAAAAAAAAAACAGCTCCTCCTGCCGAACTCGCTGTTTTATTAGGGGAAACTTATGTAATTGAAAATTATAAAGATGAAAAATTGGCGCTTGCAATATGTAACTGAAAATTGTGAAGATGAAAAATTGGCAGAACTACTTTTTTACTTTTATATTTTATACTTTTTGTAGAAAAAAAAAACAGCTCCTCCTGCCGAACTCGCTGTTTTATTAGGGGAAACTTATGTAATTGAAAATTATAAAGATGAAAAATTGGCGCTTGCAATATGTAACTGAAAATTGTGAAGATGAAAAATTGGCAGAACTACTTTTTTACTTTTATATTTTATACTTTTTGTAGAAAAAAAAAACAGCTCCTCCTGCCGAACTCGCTGTTTTATTAGGGGAAACTTATGTAATTGAAAATTATAAAGATGAAAAATTGGCGCTTGCAATATGTAACTGAAAATTGTGAAGATGAAAAATTGGCAGAACTACTTTTTTACTTTTATATTTTATACTTTTTGTAGAAAAAAAAAACAGCTCCTCCTGCCGAACTCGCTGTTTTATTAGGGGAAACTTATGTAATTGAAAATTATAAAGATGAAAAATTGGCGCTTGCAATATGTAACTGAAAATTGTGAAGATGAAAAATTGGCAGAACTACTTTTTTACTTTTATATTTTATACTTTTTGTAGAAAAAAAAAACAGCTCCTCCTGCCGAACTCGCTGTTTTATTAGGGGAAACTTATGTAATTGAAAATTATAAAGATGAAAAATTGGCGCTTGCAATATGTAACTGAAAATTGTGAAGATGAAAAATTGGCAGAACTACTTTTTTACTTTTATATTTTATACTTTTTGTAGAAAAAAAAAACAGCTCCTCCTGCCGAACTCGCTGTTTTATTAGGGGAAACTTATGTAATTGAAAATTATAAAGATGAAAAATTGGCGCTTGCAATATGTAACTGAAAATTGTGAAGATGAAAAATTGGCAGAACTATAACGTTGTACGCGAATACAATTTAAAAACATAATAATATAACATTTTACTACTTTTACATTTTATACTATTTGTAGGAAAAAAACCAGCTCGTCCTGCCGGACTCGCTGTTTTATCAGGGGCGACTTATTTCACTGAAAATTATGAAGATGAAAAATTGGCAGAACTACAACGTTGTACACGAATTTAATTTAAAAACATAATATAACATTTTACTATTTTTATTTTTATACTTTTTGTTAAGAAAACACAGCTCGTCCTGCCGAACTCGCTGTTTTATCAAAAGAAACTTATGTAATTGAAAATTATGAAGATGAAAAATTTGTAGAATTACAACGTTGTATACGAATTTAATTTAAAAACATAATAATATAACATTTTACTATTTTAATATTTATACTTTTTGTAGGAAAAAAAACAGCTCGTCCTGCCGGACTCGCTGTTTTATCACGGGCGACTTATTTCACTGAAAATTATGAAGATGAAAAATTGGCAGAACTACAACATTGTATGAGAATTTAATTTAAAAACATAATAAGATAGCATTTTACTACTTTTACATTTTATACTTTTTGTAGGAAAAAAAACAGCTCGTCCTGCCGGACTCGCTGTTTTATCAGGGACGACTTATTTCACTGAAAATTGTGAAGATGAAAAATTGGCAGAACTACTTTTTTACTTTTATATTTTATACTTTTTGTAGAAAAAAAAACATCTCCTCCTGCCGAACTCGCTGTTTTATCAGGAACAACTTATGTAATTGAAAATTATAAAGATGAAAAATTGGCGCTTGCAACAACGTCTCGTTTCAATGAAAGCGAGATTGTCCATCTGAAGAACTCGTGTTTGAAGTATAGCGTGTAATTTGTTGTAGATATGAACCCACCCACCCGCACCGCTAAAACAATACAGCCCACTTGTCGGATACCAATAGACAACGCTGCTATTTCGAGTTCAACGTCCGCTTATAGCTGAACTCGCCTAGATCGGCAGTTCTTGCGCAAATATCGAATCTTTACCCATTTTATTGAAAACGCCAGGTAAATAATATCCTGCGGTTCGCAAAGAAATCAACCTGACTTGTACCTGCACCGTAACATTATAGCTGCGCTTAACGTCATAAATTCTTCGGAAATTGACACTTAGTTGCATAAAAACCGCAAACGACAATAAACATGTCATGAATAATATAATTCAATCCAATTCCAAACGTCAATTAATTTACGCGATTATTTTATTCGTTCAAATTTTATACATTCATAAAATAATCTTTCAGTTAATTAACTGAAACTTCCTGCGTGGCAATTTTTAAATCGTGGAAATTTGATGATAAAAACGCTCCAACTTCGCTGTCGCGTTTTTAATACTCGTTAAATTTACACTCTTTTAAGTTGCTACCCAACAAGTTATCCCAAATTAATCGATAAATTCAATTACTAGCGATTTTAGGTATTACTAGCGATTATTAGAAACCGAAGGCCTTGTTTGATTTTGCAATAACTCGATTCATTGTCGACCGATTTGCGAAAATAAAATACGCTCAGAAACCCCGAAAAACCTTGCACCATCCACCAAAAATTAAATTCGATTGGAGCCGTAACTTTCAAGTTATGGCCAAAATAGTTTGACCCCAACGTCAATCAGGACAATAACGGGCCTCTAATTTTTACTATTTTCGGCGTTAAGAATCTCGGCTGTAAATCACGACGATGGCCTTTATGGCCGCCATAAAATCCGTTTATTAAAAACCGATAAAAACTTATAAGTAGGTACAGTGTCTGTAATAAAAAAACGGTCGCTCGATTACATGCGCGCAACTCGGCCGATCCCGCGGTGAGGATTCCGAATTTTATGCCATCGCGCGGACCATAAATTAGCTTTATGGTGTTCCACAATGTTTTTAATTGCACGCATCGACGAGACGTTGGATTCAAATTAATTTATAATTGCTGCAGAACGCAATTTGTGTGTATCAACTGGTTTTTTCGGATTCTAATTGCGAACTAACGAAAGCAGAAAAATAGATCAAGGAACAAAAAGCGGTTCATGGAGCAGTAAAAGTTAATTGAAAATGAAATGAAATGAAAACAACGGCCCAAAAAAAAATTGCTAATATCGGAAATGGAGGCTCAAAAGAAAGTAAATAAACTTGTGTAGGAAAAACTAATAATGAAGTCGTTGTAAATTGTAATTGGTACAAAAATGTGCTTTACGTTTGTGACAAGTAAAGGTTTCGGTTTATCAACAGTTTTTTAAAATTGTAACAATGTTGCTTGTGTTTCGAGTTTTTTTACACAAATTATTATATTCATATTCATTTTCAGGTTCAAATTTATTTTATTTTTCACTTTCAAGTTAAAATGTGTTGGGGGCTTTTTATTTGTCCCCAACTTTACTAATTTTTCTAGTAACACATTCTTATTGAACCTAAAATGGATTGCAAAAAGAAACAAATTAGGTCTAATTGAAACTACTTACTATTTTTGTAGTAACACATTCTTATTGAAGCTAAAATTTATTGAAAAAATGGCACAAATGTTTATTAGAGGAATCGGTCTTATGACGTTGGTCTCATTGAAACGTTTTTAATAGTCACGAATGAAAATGTACATATTTATTGTGTAGTAACACATTTTTATTGTACCTAAAGTTTAGTGAAAAATAGAAACAAATGTTTATTAGAAATTGATTGTATGATAAGAGAGATTTTTAATAGTTTCAAAAGAAAACCCATTTTTCTAGAAACACATTGTTATTAAAGCTAAAATGGATTGCAAAAAGAAACAAATTAGATCTAATTGAAACTACTATAGTACTAACACATTCCTGTTGAAGCTAAAATTGATTGCAAAAAGGACCAGATTGGGTCTAATTGAAACTTTACTAATTTTTGTAGTAACACATTTGTATTGAAGCTAAAATTTATTTAAAAAATTGTGCAAATGTTTATTAGAGGAATCGGTTTTATGACGTTGGTCTCATTAAAACGTTTTTAATAGTCACGAATGAAAATGTACATATTCATTGTGTTGTAACATTTTATTGTACCTAAAGTTTATCGAAAAACAGAAACAAATTTTTATTAGAAAGTGATTTTGTGACAAGAGAGGTTTGTAATGGTCCCAAATGAAAACCCATTTTTCTAATAACTCATTTTTATCGAATTTAACATTTTTGGAAAAAAAGAAACATTTTTATTAGACTTAAATTGACTGATTTTATGATGTTGGTCGCATTGACAGGTTTTTAATAGTCCCAAATAAAATTTTGCTTATTTTTGTGGTAACACATTTTTATTGAACCCAAATTTTTTTGAAAAAAAAAGAAACAGATGTTTATGAAGGTTTTATGAGTTTGGTCCCTACGAGGTTTTTAATATTGTTTCAAATGAGTAGCATTAACATTTTATTGTACCTAAAGTTTATTGAAAAACAGAAACAAATTTTTATTAGAAAGTGATTTTATGACAAGATAGGTTTTTAATAGTCCCAAATGAAAACCCATTTTTCTAGTAACTCATTTTTATCGAACTTAACATTTTTGAGAAAAAAAAACAGATTTTTATTAGACTTAAATCGATTGATTTTATGTTGGTTCCATTCACAGGTTTTTAATAGCCCCAAATAAAATTTTGCTTATTTTTGTGGTAACACATTTTTATTGAACCCAAATTGTTTTGAAAAAAAAGAAACAAATGTTTATGAAGGTTTTATGAGTTTGGTCTCTACGAGGTTTTTAATATTGTTTCAAATGAGTAGCATTAACATTTTATTGTACCTAAAGTTTATTGAAAAACAGAAACAAATTTTTATTAGAAAGTGATTTTATGACAGAAGAGGTTTTTAGTAGTCTCAAATGAAAACCCATTTTTCTAATAACTCATTTTTATCGAATTTAATATTTTTGGAAAAAATGAAACAGATTTTTATTAGACTTAAATCGATTGATTTTATGTTGGTTCCATTCACAGGTTTTTAATAGCCCCAAATAAAATTTTGCTTATTTTTGTGGTAACACATTTTTATTGAACCCAAATTGTTTTGAAAAAAAAGAAACAAATGTTTATGAAGGTTTTATGAGTTTGGTCTCTAAGAGGTTTTTAATATTGTTTCAAATGAGCAGCATTAACATTTTATTGTACCTAAAGTTTATTGAAAAACAGAAACAAATTTTTATTAGAAAGTGATTTTATGACAAGATAGGTTTTTAATAGTCCCAAATGAAAACCCATTTTTCTAGTAACTCATTTTTATCGAACTTAACATTTTTGAGAAAAAAAACAGATTTTTATTAGACTTAAATCGATTGATTTTATGTTGGTTCCATTCACAGGTTTTTAATAGCCCCAAATAAAATTTTGCTTATTTTTGTGGTAACACCTTTTTATTGAACCCAAATTGTTTTGAAAAAAAAGAAACAAATGTTTATGAAGGTTTTATGAGTTTGGTCTCTAAGAGGTTTTTAATATTGTTTCAAATGAGTAGCACTAACATTTTATTGTACCTAAAATTTATTGAAAAACAGAAACAAATTTTTATTAGAAAGTGATTTTATGACAAGATAGGTTTTTAATAGTCCCAAATGAAAACCCATTTTTCTAGTAACTCATTTTTATCGAACTTAACATTTTTGAGAAAAAAAAACCGATTTTTATTAGACTTAAATCGATTGATTTTATGTTGGTTCCATTCACAGGTTTTTAATAGCCCCAAATAAAATTTTGCTTATTTTTGTGGTAACACATTTTTATTGAACCCAAATTGTTTTGAAAAAAAGAAACAAATGTTTATGAAGGTTTTATGAGTTTGGTCTCTAAGAGGTTTTTAATATTGTTTCAAATGAGTAGCATTAACATTTTATTGTACCTAAAGTTTATTGAAAAATAGAAACAAATTTATATTAGAAAGTGATTTTATGACAAGAGAGGTTTTTAATAGTCTCAAATGAAAACCCATTTTTCTAGTAACTCCTTTATCGAACTTAACATTTTTGGAAAAAACGAAACAGATTTTTATTTGATTGAAATCGATTGATTTTATGTTGGTCCCATTGACAGGTTTTTAATAGTCCCACATAAAATTTTTCCTTATTTTTGTTGTAACACATTTTTATTGAGTCCAAAATTCGTTGAAAAAAAGAAACAGATATTTATGAGGGTTTTATGAGTTTGGTCTCTGAGAGGTTTCTAATATTGTTCCTACTGAGCCTACTAATTTTTGGAGCAATAGCACATTTTTATTGAACCTAAAAGTTATTTAATACAATTGAGAAATTTTTATCATACTTGACATTTAGTTTTAACGAGTCTTGAGTGGTTTTTAATGTCGTCATTGACACGAAATGTTAAAAATGGAAAACTAAAAACGTGGATGGCTCACAGTGGAAAATTTCATTTGCAGAATCCCAGAACAGGAGTCCCATTGTATACCTGGTTTTAAACAAGCAAAAAATGTACTGCACGGTACTTATGTATTTAACTTCTTGCATTCTTAGAAAAACTTATTTTATGAACCTGCAATTTATTCCCCGCGCAAAATCGCCCACCGAAAATAATAAATTCGGCGGACCGGGTTCCCAAAATTCTATTCAAATCGAAAGGCCATTTAATGAGTGCAAACACCCACTTACCGATTAAAATCGTAACAAACAGCGCTTTAATTAACACGCCGTAAAAACGATTTACATTAGATTACCGTAAGAGTGGATCATCGTCGAGTCACAATGGCTGAAATTTCTCTCATAACACATAATGCTCTTTTGTAATATCTCGCGCTAAATATGGACGCTATTCATCAACGTCGCTCAAATCTTGTGTTGTGATATTCTAATTACACTCCCTTGGGAGGAAAAAATAATTTGAACACACAGTTAAGACGGAGAGCGTCTTTTAATTACAGGCCGTTTTTTCACGATTTAATTGGGAAATCCGGCATAGTTCTGCCGTTTTCAGATTACCATTTCTAATTTTACGGTAGTCTGAAATTATCTAACGGGACCGATTGTGGAGATTGTTGCGTCCCGCGGTAATGGCTATCTTTAGCTCCAGTTAAGATGATGGCTGTTATTACGGCCCGACGCAACCCTGCTTTCTAACTCAGTTTAATTAAGCTCAATCCCTCCGGACACTGACCAGAGATGTTACCGTTACACCACAATGGCAACCCAAGTAAGAATATAATTCTTAGCTAATAGAACTGTTCTGTTGTATTGCCGCTATATTGTTGCTCCGCAGGTACCAATTGGTTGAGTAAAAGTTGCGGATAACACATTTTGTTGCCCGAAACTAATTTGTTGCTAAGGCGTCGATGAAAACGTTTTACAGAAAAATTATAAAAAAACTTATTAAGCAATTATGCAATTGTTATGTAAACGTTTATATGACCATTGTTATACAGCATTTCAGCTTCCAGAACAGAATTGTTCTATAACGGCTGTTTAGTTGCGTTTCACAGCATTTAAAAATTCTTTATAAATAGTTTATAAAATTGTTTCCTAAATGCCACTGTTAATTTATAAAACAGTTGTAGATTTGTGTATTATAAACGAGTTGGCTTTAACTCTTTTCAATTACAATAATTAATGTTTTCTGAACTGCTATTAATGTCTTCTGAAATACAATTGACAAATCTTGATTAATTTTTAAACAAACGAGTTGGCTTTAACTCTTCTGAACTTCAAAAATCGATGTTTTTTGAACTACAATTTGTTTCCTGAAATACAACTGACAAATCTTAATTAATTTTTAAACAAACGAGTTGACTTTAACTCTTTTGATGTTTTTTGAACTACAATTTATGTTTTCTGAAATACAATTGGCAAATCTTAATTAATTTTTAAACAAACGAGTTGGCTTTAACTGTTTTGAACTACAATAATTGATGTTTCTGAACTACACTTTGTTTTCTGAAATACAAATGTCAAATCTTAATTCAGTTTTAAACAAACGAGTTGACTTTAACTCTTCTGATGTTTTCTGAACTACAATTTATGTTTTCAGAAATACAATTGGCAAATCTTAATTAATTTTTAAACAAACGAGTTGGCTTTAACTGTTTTGAACTACAATAATTGATGTTTCTGAACTACACTTTGTTTTCTGAAATACAAATGTCAAATCTTAATTCATTTGTAAACAAACGAGTTGGCTTTAACTCTTCTGATGTTTTCTGAACTACAATTTATGTTTTCAGAAATACAATTGGTAAATCTTAATTAATTTTTAAACAAACGAGTTGACTTTAACTCTTTTGATGTTTTTTGAACTACAATTTATGTTTTCTGAAATACAATTGGCAAATCTTAATTAATTTTTAAACAAACGAGTTGGCTTTAACTGTTTTGAACTACAATAATTGATGTTTCTGAACTACACTTTGTTTTCTAAAATACAATTAAAAAATCTCAATTAATTTTTAAACAAACGAGTTGGCTTTAACTCTTTTGAACTACAATTGATGTTTTTTGAACTACAATTTGTTTTCTTAAATACAATTGACAAATCTTAATTAATTTTTAAACAAACGAGTTGGCTTTAACTCTTCTGATGTTTTCTGAACTACAATTTATGTTTTCAGAAATACAATTGGCAAATCTTAATTAATTTTTAAACAAACGAGTTGGCTTTAACTCTGTTGAACTACAATAATTGATGTTTTCTGAACTACAATTTGTTTTCTGAAATGCAAATGTCAAGTCTTAATTAATTTGTAAACAAACGAGTTGGCTTTAACTCTTCTGTACTTCAAAAAGTGATGTTTTCTGAACTACAATTTGTTTTCTGAAATACAAATGTCAAATCTTAATTCATTTGTAAACAAACGAGTTGGCTTTAACTCTTCTGAACTTCAAAAAGTTTTGTTTTCTGAACTACAATTTGTTTTCTGAAATACAATTAAAAAATCTCAATTAATTTTTAAACAAACGAGTTGGCTTTAACTCTTTTGAACTACAATTGATGTTTTTTGAACTACAATTTGTTTTCTTAAATACAATTGACAAATCTTAATTAATTTTTAAACAAACGAGTTGGCTTTAACTCTTCTCATGTTTTCTGAACTACAATTTATGTTTTCTGAAATACAATTGGCAAATCTTAATTAATTTTTAAACAAACGAGTTGGCTTTAACTCTGTTGAACTACAATAATTGATGTTTTCTGAACTACAATTTGTTTTCTGAAATGCAAATGTCAAGTCTTAATTAATTTGTAAACAAACGAGTTGGCTTTAACTCTTCTGTACTTCAAAAAGTGATGTTTTCTGAACTACAATTTGTTTTCTGAAATACAAATGTCAAATCTTAATTCATTTGTAAACAAACGAGTTGGCTTTAACTCTTCTGAACTTCAAAAAGTTTTGTTTTCTGAACTACAATTTGTTTTCTGAAATACAATTAAAAAATCTCAATTAATTTTTAAACAAACGAGTTGGCTTTAACTCTTTTGAACTACAATTGATGTTTTTTGAACTACAATTTGTTTTCTTAAATACAATTGACAAATCTTAATTAATTTTTAAACAAACGAGTTGGCTTTAACTCTTCTCATGTTTTCTGAACTACAATTTATGTTTTCTGAAATACAACTGACAAATCTTAATTAATTTTTAAACAAACGAGTTGGCTTTAACTCTTCTGAACTTGAAAAATTTGTGTTGTATGAACTACAATTTGTTTTCTGAAATACAATTAACAAATCTCAATTAACGAGTTGGCTTTAACTCTTTTGAACTTCAAAAATTGATGTGTTCTGAACTACAATTTATGTTTTCTGAAATACAATTGACAAATCTTAATTCATTTTTAAACAAACGAATTGATTTTAACTCTTCTGATGTGTTCTGAACTACAATTTATGTTTTCTGAAATACAATCGACAAATCTTAATTCATTTTTAAACAAATGAGTTGGCTTTAACTCTTCTACAATTGATGCTTTAAAAGTTTTTAAATCAATTGTTATTTTTCCAAACAAGTTAGCCCTTAAAACGAAGTTGTATTTTTCAAGTGAGTAAAATTGTAATAGATATATAAAATTTAAAAAAAATAGATAGATTATTGTTTGAGTTATTGTGACCTACGGTTTCGTGGCAGACAACAAACAATGTTCAAGAGCCGTGATTTAAATGTTTTGCTTTGCCAGTTTTCCAAAACCGGAAATGATCCATCGATTCTGCGCTCGTCTGGATCCAAAACGCACGTCCTGTCAATATGTCGAGGCCGAGTTGCGCAAGCAACCACATTCGAAGACGTTTTAAATACCAGTGGCACAGTTCGAGTTTAACGCCATTAATATGTGAATCCGCCCATTATAAAACTGTTACACAACTTACTGGCTGAGGAATCTCGATGAAAATGTTCGCCATGCGGATGCATTCACCGTTTTTTGCGGCAGCACATGCTGCGCACGAAATTAATCCGCATTGTCTAGCTGCGAGTTGCGATTAAGAAAAATTTATTGAAAAACGTGTCAAGAACTGCCCACATTTCTAATTTATTAGATCTCGAATTTTCGCTATTTTCTAACGCCCACCGGCGGCTGTAAAACCTACAACAAAATAAAATTTGATGTCTCACTACAATTGTGCAATTTGAATATTTTCCGCCATCGCTTACCTTGAGCCGATCTAAATGCGAAATGTGTCTATTGTTAATTACTGCCGAAACCAGTTTGCAGGTAATGGGTAAAATTGGTAAACGGACTGTGCGCGGTAGTTCGCAAAAAAAATGGTTGTCCTTAAGAATCTTAACGAATTTCATTTCCTATTGGACATTGGCAAAGAAATATTTTTTAAATATTTTCCTTGAATATTTAAAAGAAATTTTTATGACGTGCTTGTTAATATACAATAATATAATAAATATTTCTAAAAAACATTTAAAAAATATTTCTTAAAAAGATTAAAAAAATATTATTTCAGATTTTTATTTTTTGATTTTTTGATATTTTATGAATATTCGGAAACAAATATTTTTGCTTGATATAAATCTAATATTTCTTAAATGCACAAAAATAAATATTTTTTTCTTTATGTAAATCTAATATTTCTTGAATATACAAAAGTAAGTATTTTTTTCTTGATATAAATCTAATATTTCTCGAATGCACAGAAATAAATATTTTTTTCATTGTGTAAATCTAATATTTTTTGAATATAGAAAAATAAATACTATTTTCTTGATATAAATCTAATATTTCTTTAATGCACAAAAAATGAATATATTCTACATTATGTAAATCCAATATTTTTTGAATAGGTATTAAAAAATAAATATTTTTTTCTTGAATGCACAGAAATAAATATTTTTTTCTTTATGTAAATCCAATGTTTTTTAAATATGCAAAAACAAATATTTTTTTCTTGATATAAATCTAATATTTCTCGAATGCACAGAAATAAATATAATATTTTTTTAATGTACAAAAATAAATATATTCTTCATTATGTAAATCCAATATTTTTTGAATAGGTATTCAAAAATAAATAATTTTTTTCTTGAATGTACAGAAATAAATATTTTTTTCTTTATGTAAACCTAATATCTTTTTAATATGCAAAAATAAATATTATTTTCTTGATACAAATCTAATATTTCTTTAATGTACACAAATAAATATATTCTTCATTATGTAAATCCAATATTTTTGTATAGGCATTCAAAAATAAATACTTTTTCTTTATGTAAATCTAATATTTTTTAAATATGCAAAAATAAATATCCGAAAACATCCGAATGTTTTTTAAATATTTTATAAATATTAAGTAAATATTGTGTGCCACTAGGGGAGACGCGGAGGGACGTAATTAACTAAAAACACCTTTGAAAACTAAATTTTATCTATTTCAGTTGTATTATGGGTCTCATAAGTCACTAGTGTTTTATATACTGTAACACACTTGTGACTTATAGTTTATGGTTATGGTTATGGTTTTTTTTTTATACAATTCGGTAGCCGCAATTAACAACATTGTAATTGACAATTTGTCGATTTTCACTTTCTTCACATTTGATATCATGATTTACATGATTTAGTAAACTCAAATTATTTTTTATTTTTTGTTTCATTATAAAAAAAATCTATTTTTATCTCATTGTATCTGCAATAACGTACTTACCAACAGATAAAACATGGTAAAGAATTTTACTGAAATTTAATGCGTGACCTAAAAATTGTAACATACTTTACCTTTCCAAGAACTAACAATATTACTTGTACCAAAGCTTACAATGTCGTCGCGGAGAAAATACATTCTTTTACGCTTTTTCATAGGAATGTTAATGATTCTTACAATGTTATTCTTCGGATTCCTTTAAGATTTATTGACTTACAATGTTCTTACATCAATTGGACTAAACGACGACTACGCACACTTACAATGTTGTTTCCCGCTTAAAATTCGGTAACATCGAAACACGGTAGTTTGATTTTATTAGTATTTTGTGAATACGAGTTAATTATATTTTTAATAAAACAATATTGTCGTGTCTTCACGTGAAAGCAAAATTTTGAAGTTGCTACAAAATCAACACGGTCAGTAAGACTTGTTAATTATTGCATTGGTTCAACCTAACCTCGTTATTTTAACTCGGACAACCGCCTAAGACACTACCTTGGCGCTCGGAAAAATGAGTATAAATATAGTTTTTTTTGACGCAGCTATTAAAATCAAAAAAGTCCTATGCTACATTTTAGATAACGTAAAGAATACGTGGTGTAAGTTTTCTTAAAATCGGTTGAGTAAATTTCCAGATATCTTGAACACCAGTTTGAACAAAGTACCCGAGTTGCGGCCGTACTTTGCTGTGCTCACTTCAAATTGCTAGAACTCCGAAAATAATTTGAATTTTCAAATAGTTAAACGCTTAAAATATTCTGCAAAGTATAAACAATAAATCTAGTCGAAAAGGAAACATTGATTTTCTGAAAATCTCAAGGTGGTGTAACTAATAAGATTTTGTTGTTCTTCAGATATTTCCGAAGATTCGAACGTTAATAAAAATGATTCCCCGGTATCAGTAATAATACTACAATATTATATCGTATTTTATTATAATTATTGTTATAAGCAGTCTAAAAAGTTGCAATGTATTGGAGCTTACGATATTATTGCAACAAATTTCAAAAAGTAAAGTTGTAAAACACTTTATAATCTTATTCGATAAAAATTCTGGGTGAAAAATAATTGTAAGCGAAGTTACAATGGCATAACTGCAAACATTACTTCTATGAACAATGGTAAACGCTGGTAAATCCGTTAAATCAATAATTTTCTAAAAATAAATTATACAGTGCTGTTATATGAGTTAAAATGACTGAGTACCTATCAATTTCAAACCCAAAAAAGAATTATCTCCTCAAGAAAAAGGAAAAGAAAAGATGTAGAATCTTTAAAACGCTGAAAAATTACGTTTTGCTAGTTACAATGTTGTTCATTGCGGCTACCGAATTGTTATTTGAGGTTCTAGCTGGCCAAATTAAAAAATTTCCTGTTCAATTTCATGCAAATGCCTCGTCAATTCGAATTGAAGATCAATGACGAGGACGCGATGAATATATGTGTCACGATCAGGCAGATGTTTACAATAAAGACGTGGGACATGCGACATACGCGAAGATGTTAACGGAAGCGGTCACAGAACATCCGATAATGGCAGATGTGAAAGTGAACAAAAAACGGCTCGACTTTATAATCGCTTCGTAATTAACGCATATTTAACGACCGGCAGATGGACTTTTCCTTCGGTAAAAGTGACTCGTTGCCATTATTGTTTGTGCAAAATGCCCCTCAAAAAAGATTCGAAAGTTTGTTGCACTTTTTCGGACGATTGGTAGAAAGTGAAGTTCAGCGACTGTATTTTATTTGATTAGAGTATCCATTTCGATTTTTTTTCTTTGTAGAATTTTTTTTGGATTCCTCCGCGCGCTGTTTATTTGGCCTGTCGCGTTGTACTATTTCCGTTTTGCGGTTTACATGATTTAAAACGGGATCGTTTGTTTTTTATTTGCGCGGTTTCAGACGCATTTTTTGAATTTTTTTGATGAATGTGAAGAATTTTTTTCTTAATACATTTTTAAGTGAATAAATCGATGAAAACTGGCTTGGCTGACGACAAACAATTTTTGTAATTAAGTAAACGTTTAAAGGCTGTAATTTGCTGTCGATTCAATGACGGTCGTAAACAAATCAACGATTTTAACAGCAAATTACTGTTGGTAATCTAAAAATCAATCGGAGTTATCAGACCCGTGATTAATTACCACGGAAAGACAAACAATAACAGGCTTACCTTATCAAAAATGCGGACCGAATCGCATAAACTCAACAATCCATTTTTGTTTGTTTGGGTTGGCGCAATCTACAATTTTTCCAATAATTGTATTTCAGACAGGATTTATGTTTTTGGAATTGAAATCGATGGTTTCGGAATTTTAATTGATGTTCTCTAAATTACAATTGACGTTTTTGATGTTTTTGGAATTACAATTGACGTTTTTAATATTTTCGGAATTATAATTGATGTTCTATGAAATACAATTGATGTTTTTGATGTTTTCGGAATTACAATTGATGTTCTCTAAATTACAATTAGGGTTTTTAATATTTTCGGAATTACAATTGACGTTTCCTGAAATACAATTGATGTTCTCTAAGTCACAATTGACGTTTTTAATATTTTCGGAATTACAATTGATGTTTTATGAAATACAATTGATGTTTTTGATGTTTTCGGAATTGCAATTGATGTACTCTAAATTATAATTGACATTTTTAATATGTTTGGAATTACAATTGATGTTTTATGAAATACAAATGCTGTTTTTGATGTTTTGGGAATTACAATTGATGTACTTTAAATTAGAATTGGCGTTTTTAATATTTTCGGAATTATAATTGATGTTCTATGAAATACAATTGATGTTTTTGATGTTTTCGGAATTACAATTGATGTTCTCTAAATTACAATTAGGGTTTTTAATATTTTCGGAATTACAATTGACGTTTCCTGAAATACAATTGATGTTCTCTAAGTCACAATTGACGTTTTTAATATTTTCGGAATTACAATTGATGTTTTATGAAATACAATTGATGTTTTTGATGTTTTCGGAATTGCAATTGATGTACTCTAAATTATAATTGACATTTTTAATATGTTTGGAATTACAATTGATGTTTTCGGAAATACAATTGATGTTTTTGATTTTTTCGGAATTACAATTGATGTACTTTAAATTAGAATTGGCGTTTTTAATATTTTCGGAATTATAATTGATGTTTTATGAAATACAATTGATGTTTTTGATGTTTTCGGAATTACAATTGATGTTCTCTAATATACAATTGTGGTTTTTAATATTTTCGGAATTACAATTGACGTTTCCTGAAATGCAATTGATGTTCTCTAAGTCACAATTGACGTTTTTAATATTTTCGGAATTACAATTGATGTTTTATGAAATACAATTGATGTTCTATAAATTACAATTGACGTTTTTAATATTTTCATAATTACAATCGACGTTTCCTGAAATACAATTGATGTTTTTGATGGTTTCGGAATGACAATTAATGTTCTTTGAAATACAATTATGGTTTTTTGAATTTCAATCGATGTTTTTGGTGTTTCTTGAATTACAATTGATGTTTTTGCTATTTTTTAATTAAAATTGATGTTTTGGGAATTATGATTGATGTTTTTTGATTGATGATATTCTCTGAACCAAAATTGATGTGTTCGGAATTACAATAATTGATTGATGCTTTCTGAATTGCAATTGACGTTTTCTCTATGAGCCACGTTAATTAATACAAGTAAATGTTTTAAACGAGTTTTGCTCAAGGACTTGCGGCAACGCGACTTTCTTCCGTGAAACAGCTATGCAATGAATGTAACGTTAATAAGATTCAAAGGAAATGTACATTCAAATGAAGGGAAATAATTCAAAGTAGACAACAATAAAGTTCATTAGACACCAAAACAAATTATCGTTCACACAAGAACTGGTTTCATTATTTTTCTGAATTCTGCCCGTTTCTGTCATAGCGCAACGTCGGAACCAGTTGAGCCGATAATGAAACATTGTCCGAAATTGGTTCAAAATCGCCGGGGTTATTCACATAACGCAAAGTAATGGCACTTTGTTACAATTTAATGGATTTCTTTGTTGGTCACTCTTTTACGACGCGGTCGTTATGGATTTTATTTGAAGTGCAGATCGGACGAATAAATTGTGGTTCACATTGTTTCGACGCAACGCAAATTTTATGGCAAAACCGCATTTAAAGTCGATAAAAGTGGTTTTGGTTTACTCGCGAATTTTTGACTTACTCGCCTGCATCACGCACCGATAATCGAATAAATGAATAAATTTTGATTGTTATTGAACCCAATTTTTATTGGGTCTAAAATTGATTTTTGAGGTTTTTTAAATTGTTTGCAACTTTCTTATTTAACCTAAAATGAATAAATTTTGATTGTTATTGAACCCAATTTTTATTGGGCCTAAAATTAATTTTTGAGGTTTTTTAAATTGTTTGCAACTTTATTATTGAACCTAAAATGAATAAATTTCGATTGCTACTAAACCCAATTTTTATTGGGCCTAAATTTGATTTTTGAGGTTTTTTAAATTGTTTGCAACTTTCTTATTTAACCTAAAATGAATAATTTTCGATTGTTACTAAACCCAATTTTTATTGGGCCTAAAATTGATTTTCGAGGTTTTTTAAATTGTTTGCAAATTTCTTATTGAACCTAAAATGAATAAATTACGTTTGTTACTAAACCCAATTTTTATTGGGCCTAAAATTGATTTTTGAGGTTTTTTAAATTGTTTGCAACTTTCTTATTTAACCTAAAATGAATAAATTTTGATTGTTATTCAACCCAATTTTTATTGGACCTAAAATTGATTTTTGAGGTTTTTTAAATCGTTTGCAACTTTCTTATTAAACCTAAAATTTATTGAAAAAATCAACCGATTTTATTTGAGTTCTCTTCGAACTCAATTTTAGCTAAAGTTGTCGACAATTTGAATAGAAATGGTAATAACAGAGTGAACGATATTAAAAAGCAATTGGGATATACCCAATGGTTATTTTGTAATCCAAATGAGGCAACGGCTGCCGCCTTTAGGGCATGAAATATCACTTGTAGAACATGATACTGCAATATCGAGCACTTGAACAACACTTTCCTAAAAAAGTGTTGCTAACAAGCATCTAATTATGCCAGATCTGATCCGTTTAGTGCGCTGACTTTCTAATGGGCCGTCGTCTGGAACCTTATGGTTCTTCCGGCGAGATCTCACGCATTACTCTTTCCGGGAAAATCGTTATTTCCTGAAAATAACGCGAAAATTATATGAAAACGAAATCCAGTGTTGTGAAAGTGCGCTTACTTTCGACCAGTTTGCCTAACTGTACATTTAATTACAAGGCTCAGTAGTTAGTGTGAACTTAAATTTTAATTTGCACTGAATTGTGGCTTAATTAGCTCGGATTTACTGTAATGAGGCGTCGATTTACGGGACTTCCCGGAACTTAATTACCTTTAACGGAGGGACAAACATAAGTCAAAAATGCAAGAAAAAAAAAAGAAAAAAGAAAAGAAAAAAAAAGAAAAGTCAAACCATAAATTTAGTTTAGGATTAAATCGCTTTAGGTGAAAATTTTGCATAAATTTCTGTTCGTAAAGTGAATAAAAGGTTTATTTGTTTGAAGCGCGGTCGTAAATCATATCGCACAAGGTTGCCCGCTTGCACGATTTCGGTTTGCTGCTACCGAATCGGTTTTTTGCTAATTACATTCGCGCTAATTTTTTGGAATGCTCGCCGGTTGCAAGATTGCGGTTGCAAAATTCGCAGGAAATTTGTTTTGTAGTTGTTGCAACATTCTCGACTTAAAATCGCAGTTAGAATCCGAATATTATTATAAAACAACATTTGTGATAAGAACGGTTCGCGAACAGTCTTACAGCAGTTATAAAGCCAAAATGGGCGCAGTCTTATAAAATAGTTCAGTTCTTTAACACTGTTATAAATCCTGTTGAGTGATATTACCCGACAGTTGTGAAACGTTTATACAGCGTTTATAAAACAATTTTATAAAAGGTGTATAACAGTTTTGTAAGCTTTATTTTTGTACAGCTTATAAAATTGTTTTGCTGTACGTCTATAAAACTAAACGATTCTATAAATGTATCCTTAAGGAACAAAATTAATCTCATCGACAAATAAGTAATCATCCGCATCCTTGACAAATATACAACTGAGTCTTTTAATGTTTTTAGCCGGTTGACTCTTATGAGGTCAATTTATATTGCGAAGAAAAATTTTCTGTCAATTATATAGGATATATACAGAGTGAGTTAAGTTTTACCGCCCGTGGCAAAATAGGCCTTTAAAATAATTTGTCAATTCTCATAAATTGCATAAGTAATTTTATATTTTATATAAAAACCAAGAAAAAATCTTTTTTTTTAATCAGGTAAAATTTTGGCTTTCTTTCAATTAGTAACTGCTCAATTTATTAGTTTTTTTTATGTACGAACAGTAAAATATTTTCACACAATTTAGTGTAATTGAAATAATTTTACTAATTTGGGTTCATTAAATAAAGCCATTTCCGTATTAGAGAATATTTTTTTAAATGATTTACGACATAAGCTGACCAATTCACCTAACAATGGTATTGGTTTTGGGTACTTGGCTGATTATTTATGACAGTCATAAAGTTAAGTTAAAAAGTGCAACGTTACATTTTACAGGACCGGAATAAGGGTCTTCGATATTTCTTTAAAAGTTCACAACATCGTAACTAACAGCTACACGGTAATTATAATCATAATAAAAATCATTTTTGCAATATTAGATTTTAAACTTGATAAGAAAAAAGTTTACCAGCTTCTAATTTTCGTTAGTATATCTGTCTACAATTTTGTGTTTTAATTTTGCCGTCTGCAAAGTCAATATACCTATCGGTTATTGAACCTTCCCATAAAATAAATTGCTTAATTCACCCAAAGTTTAAAAACCCTGGTCACAACCCTAGGTCACTTTGTGAATAAAGAAACATTCACATTCGCAACAAATCTTCCAACACTGAAACATCGTTGATAAAAAGTGAAAATTAAAACTTTGTTTTGTGGAATAGTGAACATTTGTGTTTAGTTCAGGTATAATCATGCCATTTCAATACTCACTCGAGGAGAAGCTTGAACTTTTAATTTATGAGTAATGGGGCATCACTTTGAGCATCTTTTATAAAATAAACTTAATATTTACCTATTAAAAACTTATTTTATTTTTCTCACTAATTCCAGAATACGGGTCTGGCAACAACTAAAACGCCGTCCCTTCAGTTTTATGGGTCGATCATCAGGTATTGTTACGTGGTAGACCGTATTATCCATTGTTGGAAAGTCATAAATAAAAGTATTTTTCGTGCTTTATGTTAAATTTGATTTAACTCAAAAAGTAATAATTTTTTTAACGAATCAAATTGCAATTAACAATGCTACGAATAATTTGACAAATTTTGAAATAAAAAACCAAACATGGAAATTTTACCCGAAACTTTGTTTTACTTGTTTGGCTTAAAATAAAAATGATTTGGAAAACTTGTAGCACTAATCGAGGTATTGTGGCCGAGGCGGTAAAACTTAAGTCACCCTGTACAGTGCCCGCCATATTGTTCGCACAATATGGGAAAAACTTTCAATTCGATTTCTTTAAAAATCTAAATCTGCCAAAAGTTTGTGCATGTTCAAAAACCCAAAATGGATTACTCGGATTATGCAAACGATTTTTGGTTTCAGAGAAAATGAAATTTATCGAAACTTCAAAAACTGAAAAAAAATCATAATTTTAAAATGAAAATTATTTTTGACGAAATTTGGATAACGTTAGTTGGATATTCAGTAAATACGATGCAAATTACGAAATCAGATGAGTTTCTTCAACAGATGTCCAAAAAAATAGTTATTTTTCAAATTTCAACTTTCTCTTACAATTTCCACGTGTAATCTTGAATTTTAATTATTTTAAATCTAAGCACAGTTGAGTTGTTTATTTCTGTCTTAAAAAAATGAACGAAACTAGTACAATCTAATATTACAAATGAAATTTTTAATTTCAAACAAATTTTGTCATGTTATTTTACATTTTTGGTGCAAAACTTTTTTATCACAATTAACCTTTGGGAACTAACTTAGCTTCATAAGACATGAAATCGAACATCGGTCTCATAGACCAATTGGAAAAATTACAGCCGCCTTTTGGAAAATTACTTGGTTTAAATTTTATTTCTTAAATATAAAGTGTTTGGGTAATTTAACCAAGTTTGTGTGTTCAGAGAGCTTTTATTATAAAAAATATAAAATTATAAAAAATTAAAAATTTAGTGAAACGTAAAATATTAGAAAATTAAAAAATACGACATGATTACTTTCCTTTATTATAAAATAGGACGCAAACGAAACTTAACATTTTGTTAAATAAATATAAAAGAAACAAATTGTCCCAATATTTCGGAGGAACTGAAACTTTGCAGTCCAAATTACTGTTCTTCTTGGAGAACACATGTCTGGCATATCGGTATTAAATGCTCCAAGCACATAAATTTTGGGCATTTCTGGCATTTGTATTTCGATTTTCTATTTTTCTTGCTGCAGCAATAATAACATCTTCCATAGATTGGGGTTTTCGGATTAGAATCAGAAATGTTATAAATTTCTTGAATACGTAATTTAATAGTTTTCGAAACGCCGGTACTAGTAACTCGATTTTTAATATGCCCCTCAACTAGCTGGTGTCCAAGAAGTTCTAAAAATTTTCTTCTTACAATTTTTTCTTCCGGGTTATTATGTTTATATACAGTGCTTTCGTAAAGTATGGAATAAATTCGATAAAACATTTTAGAAGAATTTTCACAAAAAATCGTCGGACCGGTCAACTTTAGTTTTTAAAACTGCATCTTTTTTAATATTTATAATTTTTACGATCGTCTTTTGTTTTTGCACTATGACGTCATTATCAATTTTTTTAAATAGCACCCCATACTTTTGATCGCGAATTTGGATGCAGCACATTTTTCTGAGTAGGAATATGTCAAATTCGTATGACCTTAAAGAGGAAAGTTTTCGAAATAATCAGTCCTAAAGTTTCGAAAATATATGGTAAATTTATCACCAGTGCAGGCAGCCATTTTTTATATACTGATGGAAAAGTGAAAATATTACACCTAACGAAATAGCATAGAACTTATTTCAACAGCTGAATAATTATAACTAAACTAGCAGCAACGCAATGAGTTGATAAAATATTGTTTAGTTGCAAGAAACATTTCCAAAAATAATCTCGAATAAAATAATATATTAAGCACCGTTGATTAAGGTAAATATAGAGTTACAGACGAACTTAGCCAATTATATAACCAATAGACTAACATCGGTCTGTGAGACCGAAAGCGTTTATAACTTAAGAACTGTTCAACGCTCAACTCTGACAACTTGAGGGTAACTGACTCTATTTGAGATCGAAAGGTACTGAGGACGGCAGAAATTTGCCTCAACTAGGGAAAAAATGCTTGGGAAAAATCGTACATGTCGGTCTCTGAGACCGTATTGTTAGCTCCGGAAGGTTAAGATTTGTCAATTGTATTTCAGAAAACATTCATTATTGTAAAATTTAAAAGATTAGTCACTGTATTCAGAAAACACAAGATAAACGTTGAAGGAGCACATTCTTTTGCAAGCAATGAACAACTTGTCCGCAAAAACGCCAAAAGGAATTTGTATTCCTTATCAACTTAGAAAGTCACGATAGAGAAAAAAAACAGCCTGAACAATATATGCGTGGCCCAAATCAGCCGGTCGACTTGAAAATATTTATGCGAAGTTTCTAAAAACAAATCGGTACAACGTGTCTCGCATTTAATTACTCCGAAGGTTACCAGATGAAGGTTTCCAACCGGCAATCCTGCTGGAAGCGCGTTCCGTGAGAATCGATTCAGGAAGACATGAAGGCCTTCGGAGATTGTTCTTGTTCGATGGTTAGACATTGCGATCGCAGATAAAGCCGCCGTGATGCAACCGGTGGCATTCCAGGATCAAAAATCGACCAAAAAAAAATAATAAAAAAACCGAGCGCGAATTGGAAAGGCAAGAAACCGTATTGTTTTAAAATTCGCTCATTTGTGTGCGACGAAGCAAAAATTATCGACGATGGCAATAATTGCAGAATTGAATCTGCTGGAAATTCCGATTCTTTATTCCTTGTCGCACATAGTGTGTTTTTTAATTCGAGAAACAGTTACAAAACAGTGAAAAAAAATTGTTTTTCCTAACGTTGGTAACAATCAGTACTTCATACCATAACCTATACAATTTTGACAGAATTACTTAAATGTCACATTGAAGATAAAGTTTTCCTCATCGGAAGTTTCTTTGAAAATAGTTACGTTGCTCCTTCAACAGAATCGGTTTGTGTTATATTTTCTAATTTTAAAGCTACATTACTAATATAACCTAAAACTAACAGATGCAAAATGCCATTACTGCCAACATAAAGTTAAAAAAAAAAATTTTTCAACCTTCTAACCGTTTCTGGAATTAAAAAACACACTATAGTTGCCGATACGCTGGAGGTTGTAATTCATAATTACATTATTTTTGCTCGACTTGTACAAATAATTGATTCTTTGACGTAACTGGTCGGTCGGGTTTTCATAATAAGTTATTCAACAAGACGACCATTTATTCTCAATTTGCGAATTGATAAATAAATTTTAATTGTGTAATTTACATCACAATGAAGAAAACTTGTCCGGGGACTGGGTTATTAATTTAAATTTATGTAAATTTATTTAATTTTATTATAATTCCAAATAATTCTTTGCTGGTTTTGAAATTGAGCACTGAAAATGTTAAAGTATATTTGCAACCATTACTAAACTTTCTCCATCCAATTTAATAAAACGATCAAAATAAACAATTTTTTCTACGCCCGTACTTTAATCGATTTATTAAACATTCACTACTTGTACTTTAATGGAATCCATTAAGATACAAATTTTTAACCAATGGAAATGCAACATTAATAATATTCGGTCAATATCAAGTATTGCCATGAGAAGGGGCGGATCTAAAATTTATCAATTTTGACAGGTCTTAGTTGCTGTTAACCTAGTAAATCCTAAAATTTGTGTTTTTACAAATAAAATCGGCGAAAATTTGCCATTGTGATATTGAAATTGTGAATTTAACTCAACAGAAATTGTGGAAATTGTCAGTAAAATCAGCAATGACATGCGAAAAATTTTACTATCAGTTTATGAATCGGAAAGACAAAAATAAGGCTCAAAACTTTTCAGAAAATGTCTTAATCGTTTTCTGCGTTTTCTTTGTAATGAAGTTTTCACATTTCCTTAATTCTAACTTATAATTTCATTACAAGTTTGATACATTTTGAAAATAAAGTGCTTGGTTTTTAATATTTAATGCTTATTAAGACATTCACCTAAGGCAGTGTCTTAATAGCTATCATTAAATGCTCATTGTGTAATCTACTAATTTGTTAATCAATTTTCAAAATATTTGCTTGAACATTAAAAATGCATCACGAATTGCTCGACTTGATTTCAAGAGATTAAATAATTCAGTTTTCTTGCACTCAATCTGGAAAAATGTGAATCACCTCAGTTTATAAATACACTCAAGTGTTAATATCGACACAAGATAAGTTTCTAATAAGCGATATAAATTTCAATTGAGAACCTTTGTGCGCAATCTTCGGTTAACTAAAAATCTGGTTGTGCAACAAAAATTGCAAAATCGCTATTGAACGCCTGTCAACTCCTTTTTCATCATTTTTACAGACGTTTCCCATCTAACATCAACATTTAATTAAATCTCGTCCCAAGTGGGTCAGATTAGCCGTCAATATGCGATTGCGTTAAATATTCGATTTTTTTCAAATCCGACACAAACGCATTCGTTGTTCGATTTAAAATTTGTAATCGGCCCGATTGCGAAAGAATGTTATGCAAAAAAACTCTTGCGAAAAAAAACAAGCCTCCAAAAAAGCGAAATGAATCATTAGCTGCAAACCTTACCTTTTACAAAGTGCAGTCTCAATCCATTTTAGTCGAAGATAAATCGCAGAACGCTTAAAAATTGCATAACAGTTACTTTGAAATCACACACTAATTGCACCACACAAGTTCACTTTCGCGGTGGTAAAACTCGCACAGATTTTTCGAGGCGCGAAAACACCGTTGCGAACATGTGTTGTTTTTTTCGAAAGGAAACGCGATTAGAAGCGATCACAAACAGCGTTTACCGGCAACTGACAATCACCTGTTGCTTCCAACGTGCTTTCCCCACTCGGGACAGATATACCGCGACTCCTAGCTGTCTTAGGAGCCGATCATTTCGATAGACTTTTGTCCTTTTTTAATTCAACTCGACATTGGATGATAATTTTTTGTGTGCACCTGTTTCGAGGGTCGAACAGGTACCATAACTTTTCCTGCCTGATTCAGGCGATTCTCGCAGAGAGAAATGAAGCATAATTGAACGGTTCTTTGCTGAAAAATATGGCTTAAATAACAAATAAATTTTTCTAAAAAAAATATATTATGATGAAATTAATTTAGTTTGAGAGTGTGTGACATTCAGAATTTTCTGCACGACCTTGGGTCTTTCTTAAAAAAATCGGAAAATCGCGAAATTATTTGCTCTACTTTATGACGCTATTCTGACTTTAATTTTTTTTATTTAAAGACAGGATTTCGAACGAACCTTTCTTCAACATCCCATAATACGTTGCTAAAATTTGAAATTTTTTGGTTCGCTATAACTGCCATAATTTCTAGGCAAAACTGTCTTGTAAAGCGAATTGTAACTGAGAAATGTGAATATGTAACTCTATCCTTGTATACGTGATTCTGTCTTGCGAAATTTGTGCATCGTTTTAATCTTTTGCAGTCAGTCGTAATAAAAAGTCTGCTTTTAATATTTAAGTTTCACATTTTTAAGACCAATAAATTTGTTTTGAAGTATAAACCAAAAATATTTATTTAACACGGGGTTGTGTTTTACGTTTATTTATTAGTACATATTAGTATTTGTTGACCTACGACCCTACGGGGTTGGGGAACATAAGTGTTCATATCGTTCAAAGTGAAAGTCCTGACGCTGACTGAATTGTAGTGATTTACTTATTGTGCATTGAGTGTTAGAAAAATGGGAAATAAACGAAAATTGAGTTTTTCTGATCATAGGAAAAGTAAGAGGAGGTAAGACACAATAAAAGCATGTTAAACAACAAATATTTGAAAATTCCTCTGTACTTGAACATACCTAATATGTACAACTGCTTTTTTTAGTAGTAAAATTACAGATTTTGTAAAATTGCAGATTTTTGAAACAAAAAGCGCAGAATAATACTTCAATTTTCATTAAAAACAGCGACCCTGAAAATGAGTTAGCGATTACATCTGATTCAGAGATCTTGCAGCCTCTTCCTTCAACTTCCAAAAATTTGACGTTTAGGTACTATGCAGGATATCATGTCATAAACGGGATTTTTTATTCCATTTGACTTCGTTCGCACTGTATATTTGTTATTTTATGAATAAACTTATTTTAATTTTTCAAAATATCTTATTAAACAAAATTACGTTAAATAAATGACTGAATTATGCACATTTTAAGTTGTTTTCGATTTACACGGTTTTGCCTATAAAAATCTAAAATTCCGTTTTACACGGTTTTCTGAGGAACCAATCTTCCGTGTAAATCGGGGGATAGGTGTAGTTTTTTTTTTTTTGAAATAGCAACTTTTATTTTTTTGCCATGATTTTGAAAGGTTAGGTCAAAAGTGAGACTATAAAAATTGTAATCCCTTGCAATAATTATGCTGATAATCATTTTCTCTTAATATTATTCCCCACAGTATTTTACATATTTATTTATTTTACCTTTGATCCCTGCAACAAGATTGTTAATTATTTCTAATCTTTTGATGGATAAATAGACAATTTGTAGAAATTAAGAATTGTCGAAATAATTGTTTTTATTAAAATATTTTATGAAGGAATTGATATGTTTTGATTAGCATGCAGTCTAAAAGATCGTTCTGTATTTCTTTAGACGTCCTTTTTGTAAATGTTCGTCTAAAGCTACATCAAGTTCAGCAGCAAAATTTATTAACCCACGAAATATACCCGGATTTTGAGAAGTCTCGGTTTCAACAAAATTTTATAGTTTATAATTTTTGATAGAACGTACCTATTTTTTGTCACATTATCATTATGATGCTGTATTTGTTTCCAATCAGCCGAATTTAACAGAGATTGGATGTTGATTTTTCCTAATATTGCTAACTCTATTGAATTGTGAAGATGACTTTTGGAGTTTTCATGCTTTTTTATTTTTTCACTCGTGTACTAAATCAGTCACTCCTACCTCTATCCAAGCTTTATCTCCATCAAAAAGCAAACATGGAAAGAAAAAACGAGCATTTTTCTTGTTGCAGCCACAAATCCAGTTATTCCTTGCATAAATTTCTTTGTTGAACTGACGTTTATATGGTTTTCCACGACTAATACCGCTTGTTTCAATAATAATGTCCGGAAGCGGTCGACCTTTATTTTTCAAATCTATTTTTTCTTCGCAACTATACATCACAAATCGCTTAAAGTTAATCAAATTGTCCACAACATCCAAAAATAAACAACACAATATTTTAATATAATGTTCAATATCAATAAAATATGTAATATGTATAAGTATGTATTTTAATTCCGATTATATGAACAATTCGATTTTATGACCATAACCAAGCGCCTACTGTATTCTTTTTTATTTATAAGAACTAAGCCTGGCGACATTAAAGGTGGCTTGCAGCTTGTGGTAACCGGAATTGATTTGAGGATTTTGGGAAGTGTTGGATGTGTTTGGACGTCTGAACTTGTTCAGAATTTTTTTTTTTTTAATTCGGCCTTCAGAAACTAGTTGAAATTGATGCCTGAAATATGCGCAATTTAAATAAGATTTTGTTGTGTAACCAAAAAATTAAAAAAAAAAAATTGGGCAAATTAATTGAAAGGGAGTCAACCTTTAGGAAGATGAGAAACACTGGGACAAGGTTCAGCTTGTTAATTGACAGGAATTTCAAATTTTAAAATAAAATCAGAACAAAAAATTGCATTTCGGATTTTTAATTCGTAGAAAAATATTTACAATCTTTGATCTGCTGCGATCTGACTAAAAAGAAAGAAAAAAAAATTATTGGCAAACGCAAACAAAAAAAAACCGGTTCAAAAAATTGTGACTGTGTCAACCACCAACTCAAAAATAATACAAATCCACGTTTTCGACTTGTATTTTAAAAAGTCTCAATCACAACAAAATTACAACGAATCAGTCCTTCTCTTTCAACTAAACAAAAAACTATTTTTTACCAATCTTATTGTTCCCGTGTTTACTTCGAGGTGACCATCTCAAGGCACTGCAATCCACGCACAATCTCGGCCTTTTGTGCTGACTCGAACGGATGTGTTCTTCCACCAATTTAGGGGTTACGCAAATAACATGCTGCCCCTTCCAATACTTGACCATATTCATACTTTGTAGTGTCGATATGATGTCGGTTTGAGTTATGCTCGTCATTTGGCTGTTTTAAAAAGTTATTTTAAATCAATTTTAGTTTTTTAAAAATTAATTTTAATTTTTAAAAAATTAATTTTAACTTTAAAAAAATTAATTTTAATTTGTTTTCAATTACCTTAGGTCTTTTATGGAAAGGGTCCCTCGAAAATCGCGAAGGATCTCCAACAACACCCAGCTCCAATAACTGCGATAACTCAGTTTTCCCAAGTCGCTCAAGGGCTGCTCAGGGCTGCCAACCGTCCCCTCCAGCCTTGACAGTTCATAACTGAACGCAATTAGTAATTTGCCGTAACCTTGCCTCTGATAGGGGGGCAAGGTTAAAATACAGGCGACGTTGTTGCCGTCAGGAGATTCTTTTTCTTTTGAAAAGTACCCAACAATGTGCGCACCTTGTTTGTCCACCTCGCAGAGAATATAAAACAAGAACGGCTCGACGTCGAAATAAAGTGTTTTGTGATCTAAAAATAATTTCGCCAGCAAACACAAATTTTGGCAATAAATCTGAAATTAAAAACGGATTATTATGACTCGCCGTTTTGGCTCTTAATGGCATAATAGAAATTCGTCCAGAGAAAAAAGGTTCAAGAAAAAATTGTTCAAAATAAATTGGAAGCCAGGGAAATAAATTAAAATTATATTCGAGCATAATAATAATCCTTGAATTCAAATTATGTCAAAATATAATAATAATTGCATGGATTCTTATTATATCTGTACATAATAAAAATTCGGGGAATTATTTTTATGTTTCAAAAGAAATAAACCCCTGGTATACATTGGAATTGTTTTCAAATTTTTAATATGTCCAATGATTTTAAATGAATTTATATGCGTAATAAAAATTCAAATCATAATTTTAAATGTTGGAATAAAAATTAAAAGCACAATTTTAATTGGTGTCATAAATATTGAGAATTTATTATTATTATTGGATATATTAAAAATTTGTAAACAGTCCCAATGTATATCAGCGGTTTATTTCTTTTGAAACATAAAAATAATTCCTCGAATTTTTATTATGTACAGGGTGAGTTAAGTTTTACCGTGGAAAAATAGGCCTTTAAAATAATTTGTCAATTCTCATAAATTGCATGAGTAATTTTATATTATTGAGGTACATAGAAACCAAGAAAAAATCTTTTTTTTAATCAGGTAAAATTTTGGCTTTCTTTCAATTACTAATTGCTCAATTTATTAGTTTTCTTTATGTACGAACAGTAAAATATTTTCACATAATTTAGTGTAATTGAAATAATTTTACTAATTTGGGTTCATTAAATAAAGCCATTTCCATATTAGAGGGTATTTTTTTAAATGATTTACGACATAAGCTGACCAATTCACCTAACAATGGTATTGGTTTTGGGTACTTCGCTGATTATTTATGACAGTCATAAAGTTAAGTTAAAAAGTGCAATGTTACATTTTACAGGACCGGAATAAGGGTCTTCGCTATTTCTTTAAAAGTTCACAACATCGTCACTAACAGCTACACGATAATTATAATCATAATAAAAAATAATTTTTGCAATATTAGATTTTAAACTTGATAAGAAAATCGTTCACCAGATTCTAATTTTCGTTAGTATATCTGTCTACAATTTTGTGTTTTAATTTTGCCATCTGCAAAGTCAATATACCTATCGGTTATTGAACCTTCCCACAAAATAAATTGCTTAATTCACCCAAAGTTTAAAAACCCTGGTCACAACCCTAGGTCACTTTGTGAATAAAGAAACATTCACATTCGCAACAAACCTTCCAACACTTAAACATCGTTGGTAAAAAGTGAAAATTAAAACTTTGTTTTGTGGAAAAGTGAACATTTGTGTTTAGTTCAGGTATAGTCATGCCATTTCAATACTCAGTCGAGGAGAAGCTTGAAATGCTTTTAATTTATGGGTAATGGGGCATCACTTTGAGCATCTTTTATAAAATAAACTTAATATTTACCTATTAGAAACTTATTTTATTTTTCTCGCAAATTCCAGAATACGGGTCTGGCAACAACTAAAACGCCGTCCCCTTCAGTTTTATGAGTCGATCATCAGGTATTGTTACGTGGTAGACCGTATTATCCATTGTTGGAAAGTCATAAATAAAAGTACTTTTCGTGCTTTATGTTAAATTTGATTTAACTCAAAAAGTAATAATTTTTTAACGAATCAAATTGCAATTAACAATGCTACGAATAATTTGACAAATTTTGAAATAAAAAACTAAACATGGAAATTTTACCCGAAACTCTTTGTTTTACTTTTTTGGCTTCAAATAAAAATTATTTGGAAACTTGTAGCACTAATCGAAGGTGTAAACTTCAACTGATGTAACATGTAAATTGCATACTTTTCCCTCAATCTTTAATAGGTATTATGGCCGGGGTGGTAAAACTTAATTGTATAGAAAGGATTCATGCAATTATTATTATGCTTTGACGTGTAATTTGAATTCAAGAATATAATTTTAATTTATTTCATTGACTTCCAATTTATTTTGAACAATTTTTTCCTGAAACTTTTTTCTTTGAACGAATTTCTATTATGCCATTAAAAAGCAAACCGGCAAAATGGCTCACCTTGTAGTCCTTCCCGTCGACCTCATAAACTGATAAGGTGCCTTTTCGATAGATCTCCTTCCCAACAGGTTGTCTCCAAGTGCACTCGCTCTAACAATTAAATTCAGAAACAATCCAAACAACAACATCAACATAATTACCATGTGGTAACGATAGCTCTTTTCGAGACGCATATATTTGAGACAGTATTCACAAATCCAGAGCTTGCTCTGCCGGCCGTACTCCTCTGGATAAGGGCTGAAGTACCAAGTATCGATTTCGAACCTTCCTATCTGAATCTTGTCAATGTACTTAACTTTGGTTATCTGTTCGTGTTCCTTTTCGAGGGCTGCGGTCGTCGGGTCCATTTCGGCATAACTAAAACCCAAAGGTGATCACAAACTACTCAAATTACAGGGATCCCAGCCAAAAATTTCAAATAAAAAGTGACAAAAGTGACTTCTAAGGATATAATAGTACTTTTAACAGAAATTGGAAATTACCAATGACGGACTTCTTGCAAAAAAGAATTGGATAAAACTCTTTTTGAACTAAAAACCAGCATTTGCATTTGAATAGAAATTGAACCGGGAAAAAGTGTTGGTATAGGTAAATTGTGGAGCGACTATAGATTACAAAATTAAACTTTACTGAAAAACATTGATAAATGTAGGAAATAAACCAAAATAGTTGTTGATTACAAAAAAAAATTAAGTCTTCTATATTCTATATTCCGTTGCCTTTTCCTACTTCCCTGACTACTCACACTCGCAACTTCCAATTCTATTTTTAACCCTAGAATACTAACGTTACTGGAATTAATAGTTTACTGTCAAGCAAAATTCAACTGTGGCCCATATTGCTGATATTACGGTTTACAAATAAGAACCCGGAGTTCCTGCTCATTTTGCATTTACTTATTTATATTATAAATCCGAAACAGTGGTAGTAAAAATTCCAAAAGTCGCATTTAATATTGTTAGTTAAGTTCATCGATGCCGATACCTAAATTTGAACGTACACATGTTTAATTTTGTTGAAATAAATATGGCTTCAATCCGACAAAAATTCAGACCATTTACTGAAGATAGGTGACTATTGAAGGAAGTAAAAAATTGTTTGATGGGCACTGGTTTACAGCGAGTTAACAGCTTCTTATCTATAACCCAATACGATTCAAAACATATCAACTAAAGTCGCTTATTGTATGCAAGCAAGGCGTCAAATTGAAGATCGTTAGTACTTTAAGGTTAATATGGACTTCAATTTAATAATAGAGGACGTAGATGACACTTTTTGGTAATTATACAATGCAAGTAGAAACTGAGGAGCTTTCTGATGAATCAGATGAAGAATCAGAAATCAATAATGTAGCAAATTATCAACAAGCCGTTGGCATGGTAAAAAATTTACAAAAATTCTTTAAAAATCTAGGCGATTCCAAAGCAATGAAGGTATTGTCTTGTATACCTATAAATTACATATTCAACAAATGTGACAATTGGACAATTTTTTACAGCCTGAAAGTGCCCGCTCAAGAGAGATTTCACTGTATTATCATGGTTATGATTGTTGCAAGCATTGGTAACGATGGTAACTGGAACATTTAACTGGAGATATTGTTAGATAACATTGTTTTCGGAAACTAACAAAATACTATTAAAGTAAAAGGTACCTAGGATAAAATTCCTTTTGAATTTAAAATATTTTGGATAATATCCCTTTTGAATTTAAACTTCTCATTTGTTTTGATTATGTAAGTAATTCTTACATATAGGCAATGCTCCTAACATAGGTGATATCTTCTTGTTTATTTTGTCTATATGTTTACTCCAATTTAAGTTATCAATTTTTCAACTTCATTATTATTATTGCACTTTAACCAGTCTATCAGTGAAAAGCTCAAAGAATCCTTTGTAATTTGTAATTGAGAATTTAAACTTTTGTTTGGTTTACAATAATGCTATCCGATTACCCGTAAATATGAAATTAACACAGGATAGAACAAAGTGACAAAAGTGACTTTGTATCGGAAAAAAAGACTAAAAGTGGCTGGGTTTATAAAAAGTTACTTAAGTGTCTGCGCTGAGATCCCTGCAAATTAGGCGACTCACGTTTTCTGAATGTGATTGATTTCGTCGTGCCGTCTCTTCTGATTCCTCGTGATTTTGCGGTCGGTGGTGTCGGACAGCAGGTCGGTGACGACCGGGCGGTCCTTCCAGACCTTGTCGCCGATCCCCTTGCCGCCTTCCGTGAGTTGAAACCGCGAGGACATTATTCTGCCCCTGGGAACCTGAATCGAGCAAAGTTAGAACCTAACCTCAAACAACAGCAAAACAAATACCCATTCATCTAAACGACGGTTGTATCCTTCATAATGAACGTAATATTCGTACTGCTGTTCGTTGTCATTGAACCTGTTTTGAATAATCTCAGCAGGATCTGGATGTAACAAAATCAGTTTTTTTTAGGTTAGCGAGCAAACTTACGCCAAGATTCGTCCGACCGCTTCACCAGGTAATGCTCCCCCACGTCCAGGGGCTGCTCCTCGATGCTCTCCGCGTCCTCGTCCTGGGAAGCCAGAGATTTCGGCTCGTTATCGGCGCTTTTGACCATTTCGTCAGGTGTACTTTCGTCCACTTTATCAACGTCGGCCATTACAGACAACTGCTTGCGCGCGTCTGCGCAGTGGCGTCCGCAGCGTAAACTTCAAAAGTTCAAAAATTGCAAGCAAGTACAGGCGGCCCTCGACTTTCGCACTTAATTGGAGCCTGAAAATTGTGCCTTAGAGCAGAGAGTGGGAGGAAGGAGCATTATGCAAGGTTGCAGTGGAACGGGATGGTTGATGCAAATGGCGGATCCTTGTCAGTGGCGTACCGAATAGGATTTCCATCGCATATTTTACGCCTGCAAGCAAGACTTTTTTCGTCGTCAATCATTCTAAACCGTAGTACGTTAATGCAAAAAAAATAACAGTGACGGCAAAAAATTTTGCTCATGGATGTAAATACAAAAATGCGAATACACACATGGTTTGAAAATTAATAGCCTCATAGAAAAAAAAAATGCTGTTACAAAGCTTATTTTTAATTTATTGAAAAAAACAGTTTTAAACAAATGTAAATTAATTGGAATATAAAAACCAACCTTGCCATCGGTCGCCAAAGCTGGTCTAATAAATATCAGGTGTAGTTTATTCGATATTTAAACTATACATTTAAATTATGTTGAGTAATGTAATCAGTAGCTCAATTTAAAACAAATATAAAGAATTGCGTAATTACATGAATATCAATATTTATTGCATTTATAAGGATAAGGTTAGTAATTTAAAAAGTAGCCTTTAGAATGCATATAACTTTGACATTATGATCTCAAACCTAAATATCAAGGCATTCATATAAGTAACATCCCACAATTAAAGTTCTTCATGACCTAATATAAAGAGTTCCAGTATTAATTTTACATGCAAAATTTATTCGTTATCTTCCAACTTTATTTTAAGAAATACTAAACTGTCCTCGTATAATGGATGCTTAAAAGAACTATAAAACAAAGCGGAGACCTTAACTTCGTCTAGTTTTATGGCCGTTAATTAATAGTAAAAATAAAAATACTCTATTGTTAACAAAGATTGTGTTACAGGCAACAGCAAGATGCACAGAATGTGCAATAAACTTATGTAAACTATGTGCAGAGATTCAGTTTCAGAATACATATTGTACTTTTAACAAAAATTGAAAATTACTACTGCGGGACTGCTCTAACACACAAGTGAAATTTTTGGATAATATTCCTTTTGAATTTAAGCTCCTCATTTATTGGCCCTTAAAAAGTATAATTTTATTAGAAAAAGTTCTAATGCTTTCTTGGTACGACAAATTTCGACATAAGAAATGTATCCGAGTCTCTATATAACAAAAACAGATACTCTTAATTAATAGAAATCTATGATTGAGTAGTAGAAGTAGGAGTAGTAGAAGTAGTCTTGGGTGTTTTGGAGCAGCCACACGCAGCACAACTCACCATGTTACACAAATGTTTTAGTTCTAAGTTTCTTTCAACTATCAACTATTAACTATCACTAAAGTCTTATAAACTATATATACACTATACTCTACTCGATCCACCACAAAAATTACAAACTAAGGTCTTTAAATCACAAAAAAACATTCAAAAACCACTTGGCGTAGAAACCATAACAAACGATGAGTCACACGTGGTTAATGCAAATGGCCGACTTTGTTCCCCACCTGCCGTCCATAATCGGTAGCAAATGTTCCTTCCTCCCACTCTCTGTTCTAAGATGTGTGCGAATGTTGAACGTTCGAAAGTAGAGGGATGTAAAAAAAATCATCACAAATGGTATTTGCAAACACTATTGATTTATCAATATAATAATAACGAGGCGTGTGTTAACGACTTTTTATATTATCAAGTCGCTATTATTACCTTTTTTTTGTATCCAAAGTGATATGTTTAGTTTTTGTTAGAATAATAAACATTGCATATTTTTCTGCCATTGAGTGCAGTCGAAGTTCATTGAGTAACTTTTATTTTCGAATTTATATACAGTCCACTATATTTATTTGAGTTCTTCTACTTTAACATCTCGATTTGCCATTGAGTGCAATAGAAGACAAAAACATTCGGTCCAAACGAGCCGGATATTATATCGGTTATTTTTTGGTCGAGCTGGTTTCTGCTGTGCCGTATTCGCCTGCGAAGGTATTCGTGAATTTCTTCAGCAGAGGTTAGTTATTTTTTGTTCAATATGAATGAGTTTAATATTGGGTCTCGGTCATCTACGATTGCAGAAGCCTTTTTTTGATTGTGTAATGACGGGTCGTATGAAGGCCCCTTCTACTATTATTGTTCGTTGTCGTTTAAATCGTCCAGGCGAAGTTCCCAACCAGCTTGTATGGTTCTGGGAACTTGAAAGCTGTCAGACGAAGCGAGCGTTTTCAAAAGAAGAATATTCTTGCGAAGCGCATTTTAAGCAGACCAGACCTCCTGAGGTCCTTGGTTATTCTCGAGAGGTTGCGCTCAAAGATTCTTTTTTATAGAAAGATCTTTGACGGACAACCCAGTTACTTTTGAAGTTTGTTTCATGTTAATGAAGGAATACGAAGTTCTAGGTCACGTGCATTGGATGTGCCAGATTCCTCGGATTCTTCAAATTGTTTCCTCGTCATGAGGTGTTAACTAAACTTCGAGGTGTCTTTCTGCCAAACAGGAGGATTTATTTACAATTGCTGTTTGTTTTCGGCAGTATATCTATTCGATATCGTCCGATATTTATAGGACGTGCAGGCAGGTTCTAGTCGAGCCTAACCAAAGGTCACTGCAACGAATCTTGATGCGTACGGTTCCATCTGTGTCCCTGTGCGTTTATATTTTTAAAAAATATTGTGACCTACGGTATTGCTTCAGCCTCATTTTTGGCCATTCGCTCGTTACTTCAATTAGGCATTGAATGCGAAAATTATCTGCCTGAAATTTCTAGCATTATGAAGCAGGATTTCAATATGAATGACCTGAATAATTCATATGCAAATTTTCTTCTTCCCAGCATCAAATGTCATGAACAAAACCTTCACTAAAAAAAGTATACGCTCGCTTAAACTGCGTATTCTGTGCCCCTTTGGAAGTCACAAATGTCTCAACTACACTAAAATTAAAGTTTTCAAATGTTTGTAACGATTCAAAATTTAAATGTCATCAATTTGACAGCACCTTCGATGCGTAGTGTAACTGCGCATGATTCTGTTTCTTACTTTTGAAAAGGTCCATTGCAGTAAAGTATAGCAATTTAGCATTATTCTAAAGCTTATTATTAATACGACTTTGTGATGAATTATTGGTCGAAATTAAAAACGAAATTAACAATGCAACAGTTTTTAATTTTGTATAACAATAAATAAACAATAATTACGTTTTTTTTCGAATATTAAAATCGTGTCCATCCTGCAACCCAACATGTTATAAAAAAAACTTGAAAAGTATTACTAATTTGGTTCTGTTTCTTTCTGAAACCTTCGACAGTCAATTTCGGGGATATGACGGCTCGGCCCCATGGACAGTGGTTCCCATTTCCAGATGTTTCTAAAATTTTCTTAATTAGATCCGATGGAAGTGCTTTTAAAATTGTCATCCCAATCCATTTTTCTACATAACTCTAAAATCGAAGTCGTCATTTTAAAGTGGTGCGGTAATTCATCTACTTTATGGTTCCAAGGGAATATCCGCTGGTACTTGCGGCAAAAATCTCTATCGGATAAATTTGAATCTAGTTTATCTTTAACAGGCCCAACTGACCTAAACACAAAGAATTGCTTTCTGGGCGAGATTTGTGGATGGACTTACTTGTTGTGCGGCTTTATTCCCGAAAGGTGAACCGTGGCATTCACCAACGAGCCTAAGTTTATAAATATCCCATAGCTCAAAAAGGGCTCATTATTAATACGACTTTGTGATGAATTATTGGTCGAAATTAAAAACGAAATTAACAATGCAATAAATAGTTTTAATTTTGTATAATAATAAACAATAATTACGTTTTTTTTCGAATATTAAAATCGTGTCCATCCTGCAACCCAACATGTTATAAAAAAAGCTTGAAAAGTATTACTAATTTGGTTGCTTCTTTCTGAAACCTTCGATAGTCAATTTCGGGGATGACGGCTTGGCCCCAGGGACAGTGCTTCCCATTTCCAGATGTTTCTAAAATTTTCTTGATTAGATCCGACGAAGCGCGTTTAAAATTGTCATCCCAATCCATTTTTCTACACAACTCTAAAATCGAAGTCGCCTCATTTTAAAGTGGTGCGGTAATTCATCTACTTTATGGTTCCAAGGGATTATCCGCTGGTACTTGCGGCAAAAATCTCTATCGGATAAATTTGAATCTAGTTTATCTTTAACAGGCCCAACTGACCTAAACACAAAGAATTGCTTTCTGGGCGAGATTTGTGGATGGACTTACTTGTTGTGCGGCTTTATTCCCGAAAGGTGAACCGTGGCATTCACCAACGAGCCTAAGTTTATAAATATCCCATAGCTCAAAAAGGGCTCATTATTAATACGACTTTGTGATGAATTATTGGTCGAAATTAAAAACGAAATTAACAATGCAATAAATAGTTTTAATTTTGTATAATAATAAACAATAATTACGTTTTTTTTCGAATATTAAAATCGTGTCCATCCTGCAACCCAACATGTTATAAAAAAAGCTTGAAAAGTATTACTAATTTGGTTGCTTCTTTCTGAAACCTTCGATAGTCAATTTCGGGGATGACGGCTTGGCCCCAGGGACAGTGCTTCCCATTTCCAGATGTTTCTAAAATTTTCTTAATTAGATCCGACGAAGCGCGTTTAAAATTGTCATCCCAATCCATTTTTCTACACAACTCTAAAATCGAAGTCGCCTCATTTTAAAGTGGTGCGGTAATTCATCTACTTTATGGTTCCAAGGGAATATCCGCTGGTACTTGCGGCAAAAATCTCTATCGGATAAATTTGAATCTAGTTTATCTTTAACAGGCCCAACTGACCTAAACACAAAGAATTGCTTTCTGGGCGAGATTTGTGGATGGACTTACTTGTTGTGCGGCTTTATTCCCGAAAGGTGAACCGTGGCATTCACCAACGAGCCTAAGTTTATAAATATCCCATAGCTCAAAAAGGGCTCATTATTAATACGACTTTGTGATGAATTATTGGTCGAAATTAAAAACGAAATTAACAATGCAATAAATAGTTTTAATTTTGTATAATAATAAACAATAATTACGTTTTTTTTCGAATATTAAAATCGTGTCCATCCTGCAACCCAACATGTTATAAAAAAAGCTTGAAAAGTATTACTAATTTGGTTGCTTCTTTCTGAAACCTTCGATAGTCAATTTCGGGGATGACGGCTTGGCCCCAGGGACAGTGCTTCCCATTTCCAGATGTTTCTAAAATTTTCTTAATTAGATCCGACGAAGCGCGTTTAAAATTGTCATCCCAATCCATTTTTCTACACAACTCTAAAATCGAAGTCGCCTCATTTTAAAGTGGTGCGGTAATTCATCTACTTTATGGTTCCAAGGGAATATCCGCTGGTACTTGCGGCAAAAATCTCTATCGGATAAATTTGAATCTAGTTTATCTTTAACAGGCCCAACTGACCTAAACACAAAGAATTGCTTTCTGGGCGAGATTTGTGGATGGACTTACTTGTTGTGCGGCTTTATTCCCGAAAGGTGAACCGTGGCATTCACCAACGAGCCTAAGTTTATAAATATCCCATAGCTCAAAAAGGGCTCATTATTAATACGACTTTGTGATGAATTATTGGTCGAAATTAAAAACGAAATTAACAATGCAATAAATAGTTTTAATTTTGTATAATAATAAACAATAATTACGTTTTTTTTCGAATATTAAAATCGTGTCCATCCTGCAACCCAACATGTTATAAAAAAAGCTTGAAAAGTATTACTAATTTGGTTGCTTCTTTCTGAAACCTTCGATAGTCAATTTCGGGGATGACGGCTTGGCCCCAGGGACAGTGCTTCCCATTTCCAGATGTTTCTAAAATTTTCTTAATTAGATCCGACGAAGCGCGTTTAAAATTGTCATCCCAATCCATTTTTCTACACAACTCTAAAATCGAAGTCGCCTCATTTTAAAGTGGTGCGGTAATTCATCTACTTTATGGTTCCAAGGGAATATCCGCTGGTACTTGCGGCAAAAATCTCTATCGGATAAATTTGAATCTAGTTTATCTTTAACAGGCCCAACTGACCTAAACACAAAGAATTGCTTTCTGGGCGAGATTTGTGGATGGACTTACTTGTTGTGCGGCTTTATTCCCGAAAGGTGAACCGTGGCATTCACCAACGAGCCTAAGTTTATAAATATCCCATAGCTCAAAAAGGGCTCATTATTAATACGACTTTGTGATGAATTATTGGTCGAAATTAAAAACGAAATTAACAATGCAATAAATAGTTTTAATTTTGTATAATAATAAACAATAATTACGTTTTTTTTCGAATATTAAAATCGTGTCCATCCTGCAACCCAACATGTTATAAAAAAAGCTTGAAAAGTATTACTAATTTGGTTGCTTCTTTCTGAAACCTTCGATAGTCAATTTCGGGGATGACGGCTTGGCCCCAGGGACAGTGCTTCCCATTTCCAGATGTTTCTAAAATTTTCTTGATTAGATCCGACGAAGCGCGTTTAAAATTGTCATCCCAATCCATTTTTCTACACAACTCTAAAATCGAAGTCGCCTCATTTTAAAGTGGTGCGGTAATTCATCTACTTTATGGTTCCAAGGGAATATCCGCTGGTACTTGCGGCAAAAATCTCTATCGGATAAATTTGAATCTAGTTTATCTTTAACAGGCCCAACTGACCTAAACACAAAGAATTGCTTTCTGGGCGAGATTTGTGGATGGACTTACTTGTCGTGCGGCTTTATTCCCGAAAGGTGAACCGCGGCATTCACCAACCAGCCTAAGTTTATAAATATCCCAAACGGACTGCTCCATAATGCTTAAAAAAAAAAAAAACGAACACAGGCGCAATCGAATAATATCTAAAAACAAATTGTCAAATTGAAACAAAATTGGTTCGATGATTTGATTTATCAATGTGTGCAGATACACATTTTGCGTTGTTCAGATCAGCTGTTCAGATCAACTGTTCATCGTTGAATTGCAATAATTATTGTTATAAAGTACAGTTAACGTTGGATAGTTGTGGTATTTCCAAACCTGTGTGTATTTATCAGAATATTTAACTCAATAATTTGATATTCGACAATATAGAAAGAAACTATTTAAAACATAGAGGTTATAAAGTAAAATGGAGTGGGTACACCGTATATTAAGCGGTATTAAAGTTGATGCCAACATTAAAAAGAGTAAGACTTAATGAAGCACTAAAATGTAAGACAGAGATGTCATATAACAGGTCACGTGCGGAGTGGCAAAAACTTCAGTTCCCACATAGGAAATAATAGGATTAAAATTAAAATTATATCAAAAATTAATTCATTTTATTGAAAAAAAATCATACATTCATTCTAATTTGATGTTGTCCTGCTACTAAAAAATATAATTAAAATCTAATAAATAAATAAATAAATTGTGTGCCGTCAAAGTGTGTATGTGAAAATTTTTCGGTCCGTGAAGGTTTGACCAAATTGGATTATTTTTTCGAGAAATATTTTGTAGAGTTGTTTTGACGCGTTATATTACTGTTTTGGTTTGGTTATTTGTTGGTTTTCGTCGATCTACAGTGTGGAACTGGGGAGAAATTTGTATTTTTGGGTTTGACGTTTTCCGTTGACATTTTTCTAATTTTTTAAGTGTTCTTGATTTTTTGAACTTTTGTGATTTTTTTTTTTTTTTTTTTTTTTGCCTGTGAAGAGAAGATTTGGGACTCTTTGTCTTTGGGTCGTGGACTAAGTGAGGGCACGTTTAGAAATTTGGAAAATCGAGAACTTTGGTACTGACGTTTCCCATTGAAAAATTCTTGCCGATTCTTTTTGGAGAGTAATTGGATACTGGATTGGTCTTTGAGCTTTATCTTGAGCTTATCTTGTGACTACTTTTTGGTTTGGTCCGGTTTTTTTTTTTTTTGACAGTTTATTTATGAAATGTCATATTTGTCCAAATTCAAAATTTTTCAAGAGTTTACATGGTCTCAAAATTCACATTTCTAGATGTCATAAACAGAATGTGCCTGTTCCGGAACTTCCTGTTAAATTTCTCAATTTAACAGAAAAAATTGGTTACCTAAAATCGAATGTCTGTATTCTTAGAAGAATTCCGCGTGGAGCTAGAATATCCGTGGCTAGTAAACTAGCCAAAATTATAAATGAATGTGTTTCCGTTAATTCTTTACCATCCTGGGAAGACCTTTTTCTTTTTGCCTTTCGTGTTCTTCATGTTCCTATTAAAAATGGTTATGAAAAGGAATCTTTAACTTCTAAAGTTAAGAAGAATGCTGACTCTAACGTGGACTCCATACTTTATTCCAAAACCGATTTCTCAAAATTTTCAATTTATAAATCGGTTGAGAACAAAATTGCGGTTGGTGATATATTAAGGGTGCAGTTCGCTTATTATCTTCTGATGACTCATTTGCCAACAATAATGCTGGTACTTTTGAATCGTTGAAATCTAAACATCCAATTCCTTCAAGATTACTCCAGTTTCCTGATCCACCTGAAGAAATGGTAGAACATCTCACTGTCTCTGAAGATCAAGTTTATAAAGCGATTATGTCATTCCCTAATGGTTCTGCTGCTGGAATGGATGGAATAAGACCACAACATCTCAAAGATTTATTAGGTAATGGTACAGGTGACTCTGGTCGTCACTTATTGAAAGCCATCTGTAGTCTCTGCAATCTCATGTTAGCTGGTGAAGTTCTTTCTGATATTAGACCTATTCTTTATGGTGCCTCTCTTTGTGCCCTTTCTAAAAAAGATGGCGGTATCCGTCCTATTGCAATAGGTTCAACTTTTAGACGTTTATCTTCTAAATTATGCAGTTTCCACATTAAGGATTCGTTATCTTCCTTTTTTCATCCTATTCAATTAGGTTTTGGAATTAAGGGTGGTTGTGAGGGAGCTGTTCATTCAATTAGAACTTATATTAATAATCAATCTGATGCTGAGGTTTTCCTTAAAATCGATGTTAAAAATGCTTTCAATTCTATCGAAAGAGACTCCCTTCTTTCTGTTGTCAAGGCTGTTACTCCAGATATATATCCTTATCTCTGGCAATGTTATGCTTATCAATCAAAATTATTCTTTAATGGAAATGTTATTGAATCCTCAGTAGGTTGTCAACAAGGTGACCCTCTCGGTCCTGCAATTTTTAGTTTATCGATTCATCAAATTATTAAGAATTTGATTTCAGAATTGAATGTTTGGTACTTGGATGATGGTTCTTTAGGTGGTAAGGCTTTGGATGTCTTACAAGACTTAGAAACGATAATTTCTGAATTTAAGAAAATTGGTTTAGTTCTTAATTTCAATAAATGCGAACTTTTCTTCCTTAATAATGTTTCGGAATTAGACAAGTCTTCAATTTTGGAAAGATTCGAATTATTAGCTCCTTGTATTCACGTTTGTAATGTTGAAGACCTTTTTATTCTTGGTTGTCCTATTTTCGATGCAGCAATTCCTCCATTCATTTCTAAAAAAATTGATTCATTCTCTTTACTTTCTTCAAATCTATGTAAAATTAATCCTCATATTAGTTTATTTTTACTCCGCCATTGTTTTTGGATACCTAATTTCACTTATAATCTCAGATGTTGTCCTTTTTGGAAATTTAAAGATGAGTGTCTTGAATTGGATAATATTGTTATTTCTTCTTTGGAAAAAATTTTGAATATTAAATTTACAATTCGATCTTGGACTCGAAGCCAAATTACCAATCCGTTTTGGTGGATTAGGTATAAGGTCTATAATTGATATTTCCTCGCCTGCCTTTTTGTCTTCTATATTTTCTAATTCTGAACTTATTATGTCCATTCTACCTTCTAGTTTCTCTAATTTTGAAATTACATCCCTTAACGAGGCTGTTGATTATTGGAAGGAAATTTCTAATTCGTCTTTACTTCCAAAAGAACTTTCTATTCAAAGAAATTGGGACTTACCTATCTGTGAGAAAATATTTCAAAATTTATTATCTTCCTCAAATATTACAGAAAAGGCTATCTTATTAGCTGGATCTGAACTTGAATCTGGAGCTTGGCTTGAAGCTCTTCCATCTTGTAAATTAGGTACTCTTTTAGAAAAAAACATCTTACAAATTGCTATTTCACTTAGATTGGGGATCAATTTCTGTCATCCTCATATCTGCTCGTGCGGTTCTTCTGTAGACTCGTTGGGTCATCATGGTTTATCGTGCATTAAAAGTGCTGGTAGACTCTCTCGTCACAGCTGTATTAATGACATTATTAAACGTGCTTTCTCTTCTGCCAACATTCCTTGTATCCTTGAACCTAATGGTATTCTGAGGGATGATGGCAAACGTCCAGATGGTATTACAGTTATTCCATGGAAAGTAGGTAAATCTTTAGTTTGGGATTTTACTTGTACGGATACACTTGCCCCTTCTCATTTAACTGATTCTTCATTTTCTGCAAGATCTGCTGCTCACTTGGCAGAAAATCTTAAGAAAAAGAAATATAAGTCAATTTCTGATGATTATTTTTTTGTCGCCTTCGCTGTGGAAACTTTGGGTCCTTGGAGTGCTGATGCCCTTTCTCTCCTTGAAGATTTGGGGAGGCGTATTGTGCAAACAACGGGAATTCCTCAAGCCAAAACATATTTGAAGCAACGAATAAGTTTGGCTATACAAAGAGGTAACGTTGCTAGTGTTCTTGGCACAGCCCCGCTTTCTTCTTCTCTTAATGAGTTATTTTATTTATTCTAGTTATTACTTATGTTATGTTATTTTACTTTGTTTGTTATATACATGTTACTTTTTACTATTTAATATTAGTTATAAAAATAAAAAATAAATTGTTTACTTAATCAATAGAAATATGGCCGTATAAACAATTTAATAAAGTCAAATTTCAAAATAAAAAAAAATCTAAATAATTTTTTTACAATAATTCTTGAACAAATTGCTACCGATTCAAAAAATGAATTAATTTGGAATACTTACTGCGAATATAATTTTTATTTTCATTATGTTTTCTGTTAAAATCATGAATTTTAATTTTGAAATATAACTTTAGAATTTGATATATCAATTGATTGAGGTGATTATTTAAGGGCTCCTGATCTAATACATGTTCGTTTAAAGAACAGAACAAATTTGAAATATTTAATTGTTCACATGTTTTTAAAATTAATTTATTTATGCAATTTGATTCTCCTGCTCTAAAAAAACTGCGAAATGTATTGTCTGCAGCTTTGCATAATTGAATTACATCTGCCGCAGGCGTAATCAATTTCCCTCTGCTTTTCCGATTAATAAGTTTTGAAGCAGTTGTGCCCTTTAACGCTTCCATACATGTACTACAGGAAGTAACTTCTAACAATTTCCTTACTATATATCCTGCTATATATTCAATTATTCCATTTACATATTCCACCAAATCTGGATGGGGTAAAGATATATTTTCGCACAGTGACAAAATTTGCCCTTCATCAAAAATAACATCAATAGTTTTTGGTAGCGTTGCACTAGACACATTTAAAATACTCGTGGAATCTTGTGCTAAACAGTTTGCATTTAACGATGAGGTAACTTCAGCATGAACAAGTAACCTTTTGTAAGCTGCCTCAAACTGTCTAGCTGAAGGATTATTATTAAATCCACCACGTGATCTAATTGCTGAAAAAAGCATTTCTAAATGGTCCTGGCTAAACTTATATGATAGTATGAAATCTAAAATTTTGAGTTCTTTAACATAATAATAGAAAATTTTCTCCAAACTTTCTATACAGTCATATGAGCATTCCTAAAAACCCTGTTCTTCTGTTGCTACATAAAATATTATTTTCATTTTTATTATCTTTTAAACTTTTAATGTAATTTTTTAAAGTAGTTAGCTGGTTCATGATGAAACATTCATTTTTAATTGATAACGGTTGTTTGTAAATGTTCTTACTTAACATGTTACGGGAATTTAAAATATCAAATAAATTATTGAAGTTTCTACAAAATGTGGCAGTGGCTTCTGAATCGTTAAATTCAATGATGTTTAAATCTTTATTGCAGTAATCTAATGCATCTGCCACGCTTGCACTTAAAGTTTGCACGGCCAACTTAACTTTCATTTTTTCTTTTGTAAAATTGATGTGTCTCGTTTTAATACGAGTGGCTGCGTGAAACCCTGCTTTATCCTGCAAACTTACCAATTGTTCAAAAAAATTCCATTTTATAACCCTCCTCTGACCATCAAATAAACAACCCCAATCGCCTAGTGTATTGCGAATCAGCTTCATCATTTGACAAACATCTAACATTATATATACCGGATCTTTTGAAACTGGATGTTGAAACCATGATTTCAAAGAAAATGGATTCAAATTTGCTCCTAAAATATTTGCCATCTTGATGTTAGCAGCAGCTCCATCAAAAGTAAGAGAAATTATTTTTGCCCCAGTGTCATGAATCATGTGAAGACAACCTTTTACGAGACTCGCTCTGTCTTCACTGGAAATTCCACTTGTTAAAAAGTATGCAATTGGTATTTTCCATCTGCAGTTAACTCCAACAAGTAAAAATACCAGAGCATCTTTTGCTTCGGGCAATGCATCACTGTCAATATTTGTTCCGTAGTTTACATAACCATAGTATTTATTTCCATCCCATTCGATGTGCTTTCTAATAGACATCTCATCCATCATGAGTGAACAAACCAACGTTTTGCCTGATTGTCTGGCTTCTGCAACTTTTGCTTTAACAGCCTGCAACGATTCATGTGTGTATCCTGGAGCTCCATCAACACATGTAAACCATTTCCTCAATGTATCCGGATGTGGTAAACAATTATTAAAAGTCTTTCGAACATATGCATATGCCCTTGGCGAATAAAAGTGTAGCGTAAGAGCAAAGCTTCGCAATTCAGGTGGATATTTCTTCGATCCTGTAGTTTTCAATTGACGAAGCAGTAACTGTTGCTGTGAGATTGGTAGAGATTCCTAATTGAAACATTTGAATTTAAATAAAATTTAAATAATATAAATTATAATAAAAAGAAAATTAATAGTTCTGAAATCAATTCAATTATTAAATACACATTATTCTAGCAGCTACTTATATTAGCACTTTAAAGCTTTTTTTTACTTACCTAGATAAATGTCACATCGCCTACTGTTTGTACACACAAAAAATACAAATTAATGAAAAAGCTAAAATACAAAAACTACTGATTCGATTATTTTCGTGCATCCTAATCATCCAACATATACCTGTAATATAGGGTAGGCAGTTTCTGACACCATTTTCTTTGCTTTTAAAAGTTGTAGTAGAGAGTGCAATGTTTTGACCCGTTGATCTAATCTTGACGATTTATTTCTTAAATATTTGATGACCTTATTTTTCCTAATGATGGTTTTTTTGGCCATTCCATACATTGCCTTTGCTTTCTTGGGATCATTCATGTCCTGAACATTAAAATCACCCAAGTAAATTGGCAGAGACCTTTTTCGATTGGAATTAGACACCTTATCAATTTTTTTTTCTATTATGTTAGTAGCACTATGCGACCTGTGAATTCAAAAATAAATGTTTCTTTTATAAAAAAAAGAATTTTGAACTTACAAATCAATGGATTCAGGAAAATGTTGTTGTGAAGTTGATGCCTTGTTGGTGGTTCCTTCTTTTACCTGATTTCTTAATCCAGCACTTGTTTTTGTTGTTCGCTTTTTACATTTTTTATTTAAATGTGCTGGAAAAGAAAATATGGATGGAACAGCATCTGGTTTTAACTTTGTAATTCCAAAACAATTTTTGTAATCCTCTGTAACAAAATGTTCACTACACAAAAATGAATAATTGGAAGGGTTGAAATTGTCTCTTTTCATAGCCACCAGCCAGGCTTGCCGTAGTTGCAGATTTAAAGGAAATCTAGAGGCAGATAAAAATTATGATTGTGCTACTTAAGAAAAAATCAGTTTACTTATGGAAAGACATCTTATTTCCTTTCACAAATCTATTGGTGCAGTTATATGATGCACAAGACTTGACAATTTTTGCTGAAATTTACCAAACAAAGTTAAAATAATACAAATAGCAACATCATTAAATATTACAAATATCCAAATTAAAACTTTACTTCTTTTTAAAGTTCACCAAATTGTTCAAAAAATAAATTTACACTCAGTTACTGCAATACCCGCGAACGTAAAATCGAATATTTTGCCACTCGTCAGCTGATTACCGTATGCCCGTCCTTTATTAATGGTGGAATCAAAGTTATTCTCTTTCTACCCACTCCATTTTACTTTATAATCTCTATGATTTAAAAGCAATAAGTACAACTTAACCTTGTTTTTTCATGTTTTTCACATGAAAACTTTTTAGATGACTAGAAAATGTTGTGTCCCAAGCTGCAAATCGAATTACAAAAGTGTATCCGTAAAGGTGCAAGCTGCAGTTACTACGTTTTCAATTTCCAAAAGATGAAGAAAGCTAAAAGAAATGGCTTCGAGCTATCCCAAGGAAAAATTGGCAGCCTACGAAGTATTCATCTGTTTGTATAAAACATTTTAACGAAAATGATGTTATATTAGATCAGATATACAAAAACGGGTCAACTGTTACTACGTTGCTATTAGCACACCCAAAATTAAAGGAAGACACAATTTTTCAAAATCTTCCAGTTTATCTGTCTTCAACTTCAACAGTAGTTAGACGAAAAGACCCTGAAGTAAGAAGGAAAGCGTTGCAATCAAAAGAAGCTGGAAAAATTGAAGAATTTGTAAAATCTGATATTAAGTGACTTTACAAATTTTCTTGACACTTTTTAAACAAAAGTAAAGGCATAAACAGTGAAACAAAGTGGAACTTTAAAATTAAGAACAACTTTGGTGTTTGGCTGTATTTATTAAATATTGAGTGTTCTAATAGTTCTTCTGAAAGTGAAACTGAGTTAAGTGCCGCTGAAATTTTATGTAGTGCTCTTGTGAAAGGTGATTTAACATTAAAACTCTTTATTGGAAAAGAAGAAATTTCTGCTCGCGATTTGAACTGGATTCTCCCTTGTGATTTAAAATTATCTCGATGGTCGCAACTTGAAAATATATTAGTTAGGTATGCCAACGTAAGTCAACACAATTTAAGGACTCGATCTTTTGAATTTTTCTTGCAAAAGTCGTGTGAAAATTTAGTTACGTGTAACGAAAGCTGAAGAAATGGAAGACTATCAATATAAAAAACAATTGGAACTTTTAATTGACCAGTTTAACATGATATTGTTAAAAAGACGAAAATATTCCCCAGCAACTATTTTGTTTGCATTTATGGCTTTCTATTCATCGTCATGTTACATGACAAGATCATTTGCTGCTGCCTAGTAAACGATATTTACAACAAATATCTTCTGCATTTAATGTAAAACCAGACAAAAATCTTTCAAATACAAGTCACTATTTGAAACAAATTTCCAAAAACTTGGCTGTTCGAGAAAAATATACAATATTACAAATCGATGAAATTTATGTAAAATCTAAGTTAGATTTTAAAGCCAATGGAATTGTTGGCAGTTCAGAAAATAATGCTAAGGATCTGGCAAAAACTAATCAAATTTTTATGATTGCTTTTGGTAATTTTAGTGAAGTTATTCGACTAGTTCCTGTGAATAACACAACAGTTAAAACAGTTTTGTAAAATTGCAATGATGCTTTAACAAAATTTAATGTTTCCTATGTACTCTTGGGGAAATTTCAAACAGACAAGTTAAAGAAACGGTTTGGAATGTACAGACGACTGTCTGGATCAAACTATAACGTATCAGTTAGGCAAATAATTGAATCAGAAAACAAATTACGGATAAGACATATTTTGAAAATGATCAATAAAAAAGAAGCATGCTTTAGCAACTTTGCTAATGAAAGTACTGAATCAAATTTATATAATGTTGACATTGATCGATTTCGCCCCATTATAACTTCAAATTATCTTGAATCATGTGAAATCGAGGAATCAAGCTGTGGACCACGATCTGTTTGCAAAAAACTGGAATGTACTGCCTGTGTTTTTTTATTTGAGGAAGGGCGCTGAAGTAATGTTAGCAACGCATATTTTGACTTTTTACAGCGAGGTGGCTTAAGTGTACCGAGTTACCATGTTAAGTGTGTTTTCTTTCATATGTATGCTTTGTTAGAATATACAACAATATACAAAATTTTTGCAATCTTCCTGTCAAAAAGGCATTTTAATTCAACTGACATAGTTAAGCTTAAATTCCAACAACTTTTTTCAACAATTTGAATTGCATTGTTTGTCTGGCAAGGATGTTTCCAGATTGTTTAAAACATTGTATTCTGTTTTTGCAAATATTCTGTTGAATAACACAACAAAATATTCAAAAAAAACAAATGGCACTAAAAATTTAGAGAAAAAGAGGAAATTAGCTACGCAAACAAAAGAGAAAAATAAACGTTAAAAATATGTTATTTAACTTTATTGAGTGCCCTTTAATCTATCAGTGCTTGGCGGTAATACAATCAATTTATTAGTTGATGTCTTGGATACACTGAAATGTGCGTGATGTTGCCCCCTTTGCGGTTGACCGGCTTGAAAGTCGTCCCAATCGTTATTGTTTGGGGAGTTTTGGTCGTTTTCACGTCCCAAGCTTCGATCTTTTCCTTCTTAACCTCAGGCGCGATCGCCTTCTTGCGCTTGTAGTAAATCACCTCGATCACCAGTGTGACCATGGCCAGGGCCAGGCCGAAGAGGGTGGCGATGAAAACTCCCCCCAAGCTCTCTAAAGTTATCCCCTCGCTGTCGTCGGTGTCTGAGCAGTCTCCTCGCGCCGAGTTGTTCCAATATTTTGCTTGGAGTTGTTCGAAAAAGCGGTCCTTTTGCAGGTCCAAAATCCTGAAAATTATTATTATTATTATTTTTATTTTTTTAAATTTTTAATTTTGAAAAGGAGGTCGATACTTCATCTTACAGAGAATGCCAATCTACTTGGGGATGACCCCAAGGAGTCGTAATTAAATAATTATAATTAACCAAGTTATTAATTAAAACATCAAATTCCGAAATTCGTTTTTTGCCTTCAGTTATCAAAATTTTGTATTAAAATTTTTTGGACTCGTTGATTAGATTTTTTTATTTTGATCTGACCCCTAGCTGCTTTAAACAACGCAATAGTTTTTGATTTATTCAATGTTCTTTAGATCAAGAACCGAAATTGAAGTAGCTAATTTTTGCCGATTTCCGAGCTACGTCAAAAAGATTTACAAATCGTAGCAGGTAATTATGGTTTCTCAGCAGGGATACTTTAACAGCAATAATATCCGAAATGCTTTTAAAGCCAGGTTTCGTTTTCGAACAGTATATTTGAAATAATTTATAGTAAAGACTTTTTTTTTAAAACAAGCTTTTATTAAGACGTAGTAAAAATTTAAAACTAATTTTGATATTGACCTAAATGATTAAAAATAAAGACACATTTAAATAAAAGGTTGTTTTATTGAAAAAGTTTTTTTGTTATAAATTATTTTTTAGTCTTGAACAATTTTAATCTTTATTATCTACATTAACTTAATAGGATATAAATTCAACTCCAAGGTCATATTAATTTTAAAAATCGCTCGTGAAGACCCCTTTAAATAAATGAATGAGAATAAGCTTAAATTATAATTTCTTTCCAAAAAAATTGTTTGGCTTTTTTATTCCACATTAATTTAAAAAAATAAGCTGTAGTGGTAACTTATAATAAGCTAAAACTGAAATTTTCTGTAAAAAAAAACACTGCGCGTTAAGGGGTTATGTCAAAAAAATGTGAAATTGAATTTAAAAATTAAGCTTAAATTGTAATTTTTTAATTAATTAAACTGTAGGGTTAACGACTTATAATGTTATTGTTAATGGGATCTAATTTTTTCTTGTTAGTAAGAAATAGATTTTTACTCCAACTTGACTTTTTTGTAGATAGATAGCATCATTATACGTTAGATAGAAAGCTAATTTCCAAAATATCAATTTGGCGCTTGGTCAAGTCGTGCATAACTCGGTCCAATTTTCTGTAAACAAAAACTGTGCCTTAAAGGTTTTAATTTATTAATAAATATTAGTCCTTTCGAATACGAAATTCACCATCTGTTCCGAGTTCTGAACAGAATTTTCTAGAATAAGTAATAAAATTGTATGACGTTCGACAATACAACCTTTCTTCAGACAGGTTATTTGGCCTAAAATTTTAACTAGTCAGCTGCATTCCATTATCTGTTTGTTCGCATATTGTAACAAATTGACAAAAAATACAGTAACCGCAAAATTATTAAAAGAACGCGTACATTTCAAAATAAAGATTCTGATTGTGGTGATATGGAGATAGATGATATTCCAGATGTCATTAATAGAATTTAAAACGGTTAAAAATCAATTTTTAAAAACGATTTACGATATAAATATAAATTACGTTGAAAAAAATACCCGGAATCAACATACTAACCCGTTTTGGCCTAAATTAAAACATTGCAGAGTAACAAGCAGTAAAAGCAAAACTTCTTTACGAACAATAAGTAAATAAAATTGTTAAATTTAACAAATTCTTCTTGCATTTTATTTTATTTTAAATTGTATCGTTCTAAATTTATTGAAGATACAAAATTTTTCATATCTGTTGAACAGGTATATTGGAATGCAACCCACTGCACTTTATCGTAATTATAGTGACATCTGGATTATAAAAAAGTCTGAAGTGTTGCCTGTATTAAGGCGTACACTTAGAGGGTAAGCTTACGCTTTGCTAATCTCGTCTTGCAAGTGGCTGCCTTGTTGGACCGCGACTGCGTAGGGCCGTTCCGCGAAAACCTCTCCAACTTCTGTGAGGTTGCAGTTCTTGCTGATTTCGTACTTAATTTCCGAAGAGTCGTGGATGAAGGCGAAATCGGCGTCCATATGTTCGTTAACCTTGAGGAAACCTTCAGCCGCGCTGTCCACAGGCAGGGAATCGTTGATTGCAAGCAAAATGTGGCCGTATTGTTCGCGAATTGGGTAGTCCCAGACTCGGTACTGCTGCTCGTCCACTGAGGCGTTCAATGTTAGTTCCTTCCACATTCTGAAAAATGAATCAAAATTGAAACAATTCCTTCATTTACAAGCAAACGCCTCGCAAAATAGGCAACACATATTGCAATTTACGATTCTTAGGTGCAAGAGGTGTTGCTTTTTCTAAAACATCAAGGCGTTTGTTTTTATAATGTGGTAAAATTGTTTTTTTATTGCAAAATCAAATTAAAATACAGAAACCTGTAAAGAGTGTCTTCTGCGTTTTTCATGTTGATGAAATATTGATGCGTATCTGACTCCATCACGACCGTGTAATTAATCCGGGATTGTCTGCCCAATTGCTCCAGAGACTGCACCGGAGTTTGCATCCTCTCAACGGTGAGAAACGCTGCTAAATTAGCGGTGAAAGTCGCCAACATTAGTACCACGAACAGCCAATACGCGGCCACAAGAGTGCGTCCGGAGAGGGCTTTAGGCGCCTCACCGCCACCTTGCGGCGTGAATGACGTCAAAGCGAACCAGAAGCTCTCTTTCAGGCTGAATTCTCTGCAAAAAAAATTAAAAAATTGAAAAAATTGAAAAAATTGAAAAAATTGAAGAAATTGAAAAAATTTAAAAAATTTAAAAAATTTAAAAAATTTAAAAAATTTAAAAAATTAAAAAAATTAAAAAAATTGAAAAAATGGAAAAAATTGAAAAAATTGGAAAAATGGAAAAGTAGAAATCGCTCATTTTTATTGATAAACTGTTATCGTACAAATAGTGCGTTGGTAATGTTTAACCTGTCGTCTGGTTCTGATTCGTCCGAAAAAACGGAGCTAAAAATTGTATTTTATTGCTTGTTCGGGGTTTTCTGGGTTACGTACCAGAAAATTTTAGTGCAATATGTCGTGGAACCGTCGCCTAAACAGCGACAAATGTTGCCGCATTTGTCCCTCCACACAGCGGCGGGTACGCAACGGTTTCTCGGCGCGAATTCTGGGAATTGTTTTTATTAATCGACAAAAAAAGACTTGTTAGTTACCTGAACGTTGTGAGAGATAGAGAATTGCAATTAATATGCCAACGAATTTCATTATGTAAAGTGCCCAATTAAATTGTTGAATTGACTATTAAAATTATTGTTGAAAGTTGGTTTTATGTTCTGATTTATAACGACATTGTGAAATGGACTAATTTTAAAATTGTATATTAATCATTGCAAGGACATAAATTGCACGCAGAGGCTATATTTTCAATCAAGCGAAAACCAAATTTAAACTAAAGACTAAAAGTAACAATAAGGAAAATTAAATGTAAATTTTTTAAATTCTATGATATGACAAGACTAAAAGTAGTAATAAGGAAAATTAAATGTAATAATTGTTTTTTTTAAATTTTATAATAATAATATGAGAAGACTAAAAATAACAATAAGAAAATTTAAATGTAATTTTTTTTTTAATTCTATGACTAAAAATAACAATAAGGAAAATTAAATTTAATAATTGTTCTTTTTTTAATTTGATGATAATAATATGAGAAGACTAAAAGTAACAATAAGAAAAATTAAATGTAATTTTTTTTTAAATTCTATGATATGATAAGACTAAAAATAACAATAAGGAAAATTAAATTTAATAATTGTTTTTTTTTAATTTTATGATAATAATATGAGAAGACTAAAAGTAATAATAAGGAAAATTAAATGTAATAATTGTTTTTTTTAAATTTTATGATAATAATATGAGAAGACTAAAAGTAACAATAAGAAAAATTAAATGCAATTTTTTTTAAATTCTATGATATGATAAGACTAAAAATAACAATAAGGAAAATTAAATTTAATAATTGTCTTTTTTTTTAATTTGATGATAATAATATGAGAAGGTTAAAAGTAACAATAAGAAAAATTAAGTGTAATTTTTTTTTAAATTCTATGATATGATAAGACTAAAAGTAACAATGAAATGAGAAAAATTAAATCTATTTTTAAAAAAATTAAATCTATTTTTTTAAAAATTCTATATGATAAGACTAAAAGTAACAATAAGGAAAATGAAATGTAATAATTGTTTTTTTAATTTTATGATAATATGATAAGACTAAACGTAACAATATGGAATTTTGTTTTTTTTTACAAGCAATAACAATAAATAAATTCTATGAGAATATGTATTTGTTATAACTCAGAGAGGACCCCTCTTGGTGTCCTGGAACTATTTAATTTGAAAAAATTTAATTAAAATTCTAAATAATTTGACAATTTTAAAGGGACAGTTCTGATTTGTATATTGGTTGTGCGCATGCGTAATGACGTAGTGTCGTTTGGTAAGTGAACTCTTTCCTCACTTGCGTTGCAAATGATTTACTTTCTTCACTGTCACTGACTATTTTCTTTTTTGAGTACCAAAAATGCAGTTGACACTTGATGTTTAAAAAAATTCAACAAAACGATTTGTTTTCGACCACTTCATAGGGAAAAGATTAACAATAATTGAGAGCAAGCTAAATTGGGTTCATTCATTTTTTTCACGATTAGATAACATCCTGTCACGTGACTGGTCGCATTGGTGGGAAATCGTAAGTTATGTGTATAAAACAAAGATTGTAACATTAAAAATCAACTAGGTGCCTAACCGCTTTTTGACATGATTCGCAAATTGAACATTTTCGCCACAGTTTTGGGCCTGATGGCCGTCATAGTCCAATGCGGTTCCGACGACCCGTTCGGTAAGTCGATTTTCCCACAAGCAAAATTAATTTCAGGAATATTGTTTTCAGTTTGCGAGCCAGGCATTGCCTACAAGGAAAATAACTGCAATAATTGCGCCTGTTCTAGGGGAAGATTGGCCTGCACGGTTATGTATTGGTATGCATTCGAATTTAATTTTTTCTACCCCATACTTTAATCGATTTATTAGACATTTACTACTTGTACCTTAATGATAGCCATTAAGATACAGATTTTTCATTAAGTCACAAATTTATAACCAATAAAAATGCAACATCACTAATATTCGGTCAATGTCAAGTATTGCAATGAGGCAATTTATCAATTTTGACAGTTCATAGTTACTGTTAATCTAACATCGACGGATTTACGCCAAAACGACGTAAACGACATTTGGTAAACTTTACAGGAGGTAGAAAAATCCGATTAGTTTCTTTGAAATTTTTTGCATCTTAATCAGCCAGATTTCTTTTTATAGTATATATTTTTTTAAATTTTCTATCTCTTTAAAAGACTTTTTTTGATAACGATTTTTTTCTATTTTGAGGAATTAATGAAAATTTGTAATAATAGTTAATTTAAAAAAAAAAACCTATTGAACACAAATTATAATTTTTCGAAATAGTACAAAAAGTAGGTATAATTAAAATAACCAAAATAATAATAATAATAATAATAGATCATTTTCGTTATTAAAAAAAAAAAAATTACTTTGCAAAACTAAATCTTCTTTTACAAATAATTTAGAAGTTCGGAATTATTTGGAGTTTGAACGTCTATTAGAAAATTGAAGCTACTTGATTCAGTCTTATCGTTTGGTACAGTCATTTGCTCACAATTATTTGGCGTTTGAATATCTACTGAGAGATTGGAACTACTTGTTTCAGTCTTATCATTTGGTACAGTCATTTCTAAGTCGCAGTTTTTGTTTTTTGACTGTGTTCCTGTAGCACAGTAAATATTTTTTTCGTCCTGGAATTCATCCTTCTGAAAAGATCAAAACGGTATAAGCGCCAAAACTAAAACCACGATTATCTGACAGATATATTATCTAACTTATTAAATTAAGCAATTTTAGTTCCAAATAAATTGAAGTGTAATTTCTGCTTGTAAAAATTGTAAGTTAGCTTCTAAATCTTACAAATTGTTTGTTTAATTATACTAATGTATTTGCATAGAAAAATGTCGCTTATGTCAATCTAATACATACATGGAAAAATCTCAGGTAGTGGTTCAGTCAAAATCATATCATTAGTTGATAATATCACAGTTGAATCTTGGTTTATAATATTATTACTTTCTAATAACACAGCCGTTTCTTCTATTAACATTTCATCATTTTCGTTATTTAAAAAAATTATATTATTTTGCAAAACTAAAACTAGGTCTTTTACAAAGAATTTAGAAGTTCGGAATTATTTGGAGTTTGAACGTATACTAGAAAATTAAAGCTACTTGATTCAGTCTTATCGTTTGGTACAGTCACTTGCTCACAATTATTTGGCGTTTGAATATCTACTGAGAGATTGGAACTACTTGTTCCAGTCTTATCATTTGGTACAGTCATTTCTAAGTCGCAGTTTTTGTTTTTTGACTGTGTTCCTGTAGCACAGTAAATATTTTTTTCGTCCTGGAATTCATCCTTCTGAAAAGATCAAAATGGCATAAGCGCCAAAACTAAAACCACGATTATCTGACAGATATATTATCTAACTTATTAAATTAAGCAATTTTAGTTCCAAATAAATTAAAGCATAATTCTGCTTGTAAAAATTGTAAGTTAGCTTCTAATTATTACAAATTGTTTGTTTAATTAGACTAATGCATAGGAAAATGTCGCTTATGCCAATCTAATATTTTTATAAAAAATTGACATAACTGCCAAATATTTAATTAAGATTTTGAAGACGAAAACAAAAATAACAATGAAAACAAAAATATTTAAGAAGTTGTTCTAGAAATGGGAAAATATAAAAATTATAGTATTTCTCTACCTATATTTATGAAATTACACTGTGTTTATGTGCCGTACTATTCTTATGAGAATTTGTCTTTCCAACTTACGCATATCATATGGCATTTATGCAAACTTATTCTATTTATATTATAATTTCATTACAAGTTTAATACATTTTGAAAATATAGTGTTTGGTTTTTGATATTATGACCGGTCGTAGAAAAAATAGTGTATACCACGCCACTCACATTTAATGGCTATTAAGACACTCGTATTAATTACGACACTCGCCTACGGCTCGTGTCGCAATTCTCATCTTCGTGTCTTAATGGCTGTCATTAAATGCTCATATAATATACTATTTGAATTTAGCTTGTAAATAACTTTGCCCGATAACCTTGTTTTATCGCTGGCGAGTGCGTTAACATCGCCAATTAATTTTATCGATTTTTTCAGTGAGGGATACGACGATATGCGCAATTGCGTTCCCGGCACGACGACGCAGAATGATTGCAACACTTGCCAATGCGTGCGCGATTTGGGCACCGTTTGCACCAACCTCAAATGCTAGCAACGCAACTTTCAGATCTGTTTCCGTATTTTGAGTTGGAACTGAATATTTATATGTTGTGTTTATATTGACCCAAATCAGAAATGTTCCAATTTTTGGTTTAAGAAGCAGAGGTCACAACAGTTTTTTATTTTGTTGTTGTTTTACATTAATGTAAGGTCTGTGTTTAGTTTACAAAACTGTAATTAATGCAAAATATAATGATAATATAATTAGTGTTTACTTATTGATATAAAAATTCCGAAAATGAAAAACTTAAAAAAAACTTAAAAGTCTATTATGAAACTGTGGTAATTCCTCCAATTGACCGTTTTCGAGTTATTTAAAGTGACACAAATCGAGTTTTTTTAACCATGTTCAACGTTCGCTTTACCATTTGGTTGGTCGCGCTGTTGGTGCTGATGGGATCTGCAATGACGGCCTCGTTTGGTATTTTTTTATTTTTATGTTTGAATGTACGGTTTAGTGACAAAATATTTTCAGAGTGCAGAAAAGGGGTTCCCTACGAGCAAAACCGGTGCAACAGTTGCACCTGCAACGACGGTTCATTATCTTGCACTTCGATGGAATGGTACGCAGAAACAAGAAATTTTTATTTTTGTTTTTGTAATATGTGAATTAATTTTACAGTTCCGGGGTTGCGGTGCCAACGTGCGATGTTGGTTCCGCCACACAGGAAGCTTGCAACATGTGTCACTGCACGGCCGATTGGGGCTACGTTTGTACGAATTACAACTGCCATGAAAGAGTAAGATCCAATCATTATTCCTGTGATTGGAGAGATTAATTTTATTGAAATAAAATAAATAAATAAACCTTGTCAATGTACTTTCACCGAAAGTGGTGACAGTAAATAATTCTTTTACCTTCTTGATAATTCAAATTAGTTTTACCGCGCGTCGATAATATAGGTAACTGTCGCGCTGTGACGTCATAGACAGGAAAGAAATTTTTAACGCCAGTGCACATCGCCGGTCAAAGTGATTTTTTGCAAATAATAATAGCTATTATGTGCGAGTAAAACACAACCTTTTATCTTCGATTTTGTGTTATTAATTAAAATTTATGAAGCTTTAAAACATCACAGAAATTAACGTTACATAATGTATATTTATAAGAGCACTTTCAGTTGATGTGGAGCAAAAGTATTCACACTCAGAAAAAAAAATTCTTATAGGTAAGAAAACTCGGGCTTAAATTTAAAATTGCGCGTTCTTAATTTTGGTCCAAGAATTGGTCATTCTTGAGTTTTAAGAATGTTCGTTCTTGTTCTCAAATTTAAGAGTGAGTAATTTCAAGAATGTTTATTCTATTTGCCAAATTTAAAAATGGGTGATTCTTAATTTCTAGAACGTTGATTCTTCGTGACAAATTCAAGAATGGGTCGCTCTAATTTTAAGAAATTTCATAAGTTTTACATTTAAGAATGTTCTTAATAATATGTTTTCTTATTTAAGAATTGAAGATGGCCTTCTTATTATATTAAATAAGCACTTGTAAATAAAATACTTTTTTCTTACTTTTATGAATATTGTAGAATGGAATGCTTGAATTGAAGGAATTTTAGAATATACAGTTATTTCTCATACTTTTTTTATTACGAGCAGGTGAAAATTTAAATTTAAAAATACATTTTCAGTTTAAGAACTACATTATCATTTGGTAACGGATGTAAGAAAATAAAATGGAAGTTCGTCACGACGTCACGAACAGGAGTTTGTGACGTCAGGCGCTTAGTTGAATTTATTTCCGCCAGAGTCGCATGCTCAGCTTGAATTGGCTATTTGATGCAAAAAATTTCGATAGTTTTATATTAAACTCGAAATTTACTACGACTTGTGGAGTCTTTATGACATCCAGAATAATTTCCTGGAATAAACAAGGAGCCACGGGAAATTATTTTGATTGAAGAAATAGAAATTCAGGTTTTAATTAACGGTCTTCTACTTAGTTCTCTTTTGTAATAATTTCTTCATGTTCAAAAATAAAACATTGTGTTTGTTATAAACTTAAAATGACTTTATTTCAACACTTCATTATAACTTTTTATAAGATAACCTTGAAATTTATGGAAAAAAACACGTTTTCTTAAAAGCATGTAAATTAACTTGATTAAAGTGTTGTTGAGGTTTGTATAAAGCAGCAACTTAGTGTTAATATTTGCGCAAAAACGACAACATGTTCAGCAATCGTTTTATTGTTCCCCTGGTTTTGGTGTTGGCCTTGATAGGATCTGCAACGATGGACCCATTTGGTATTATTTTTTTACATTCAAATACAATTTAATTTAAAAAAAACATTTAGTGTGCCAAGAGGGGGTTCCCTACAAGGAAAATTCCTGTAACGGTTGTTTCTGCTCTCGAGGAACCTTAGCTTGTACCGAAAAGGCCTGGTAAACTTAATTTTCTGAATAACATTTAATGCGAATGGATTTTCAGTATTGGAAACGTGGTGCCTCCTTGCGTTACCGGCTCCGTCAATGAAGTTGGATGCAACAGTTGCTACTGTACTGTCGACTTGGGTCGCATTTGCACAGATTACAAATGTGACGAAAATTAAAGATTTCAATTTAATACAAAAAAAATTGTCAGAGAAAACGGCTCGTCCTGCCGGACTTTTTATTTTATCGGGGGCAATTTATTTCATCACAGCAACTAAATTTTGGAAAAAAAACCAAATGTATTCAGGTAAAAATGAAATGTATCAGAAAGTCTTATGTAATCTCAATTTTTTGGAATAAAATAAATTGCTTTTATAAATTTGTAATTATTGGCGTCAATTGAAGTATGTATATTAAAAACCAGAAGAAAACAACCTTTAAAAATAATTAGACACCTACTTAAAAGAAAGTTAAGTGATTAATAACATTTTATCTTTCTTCAAAATTAATTAATGTTTCATGAGTCACGAGATCTTGAAAACTCGGTTCGATGATTTCTCCAAAAATGAATTAATTTTAACAATGTTAATTACGGTAATTTAATAAACGTTTTGTTGGACAATAGGTGAAATTAAAATAACAAAATATTCAATTAATTAATAATAGCCAAATCGGCATAAATCGTATTCTAATATCAAATCAAAAATGAAAAACTTAAAAAAAATTGTTGTCAAATTTAAGAGTGGGTCATGCTTGATTTCAAGAATGTTTGTTCAATTTGGCAAATTTAAGAATAGGTGATTCTTAATTTCTAGAACGTTGATTCTTTCTGACAAATTCAAGGCTGGGTCGCTTTAATTTTAAGAACTTTTGTAAGTTTTACATTTAAGAATAGGTCATGTTGATGTCAAGAACTTTTATTTAATTTAATGTGTTTTCTTATTTCGGAATTGAAGATGGCCTCCTTATTACATTAAACTTTGTAAATAAAATAATTTTTTTCTTACTTTTCTAAATATTGCAGAATGGAGTGCTTGAATTGAAGGAATTCTTGAATATAAAGTTATTTCTCATACATATTTTTATTAGTAGGTGAAAATTTAACAATATCACATCACATCTTCTTTGAAACTCTATTTTTTTGGTTTAAGAACCACATTATCATTTGGTAACTGATGTAAGTATATGAAATGGAAGTTCGTCACGACGTCACGAACTCCTGTTCGTGACGTCAGGCGCTTAGTTGAATTTATTTCCGCCAGAGTCGCGTGCTTAGCTTGAATTGGCTATTAGATAGAAAAAAATTAGTTCGATAGTTTTATATTAAACTTGAAATTTACTACGACTTGTAGAGTCTTTAAGATATCCAGAATAATTTCGTGGAATAAACATGGACCACGGGAAATTATGTTGATTGAAGAAATAGAAATTCAGGTTTTAATTAACTGTCTTCTACTTAGTTCTCTTTTGTAATAATTTTTTGATGTTCAAAAATAAAACATTGACTTTGTTATATACTTAAAATGACTTTATTTCAAAGCTTCATTATAATTTATTTATAAAGATAACCTTTCATCTTATCGAAACAACACTTTTTTAAAAAAAACATGTAATTTAACTTGATTAAAGTGCTGTTGAGGTTTGTATAAAGCAGCATTTTAGTTTTACCATTTGCACAAAAACGACAACATGTTCAGCAATCGTTTTATTGTTCCCCTGGTTTTGGTGTTGGCCTTGATAGGATCTGCAACGATGGACCCATTTGGTATTATTTCTTTACATTCAAATACAATTTAATTTAAAAAAATATTTAGTGTGCCAAGAGGGGGTTCCGTACAAGGAAAATTCCTGTAACAGTTGTTTCTGCTCGCGAGGATTGTTAGCTTGTACCGCAATGGCCTGGTAAACTTATTATTATTAATTTTCTGAATAACATTTAATCTGAATTGATTTCCAGTAGGGGAACCGTAGTTCCTCCGTGCGTTACCGGCTCCGTCACTGAAGTTGGATGCAACACTTGCTACTGTACTGACGACATTGGTCGCATTTGTACAAATTACAAATGTAACGAAAATTAAAGATTTCAATTTAATACGATGGCGGCCAATGCAGTGTTCTAATCAATAAAAATTGTCAGAAAAAACGGCTCGTCCTGCCGGACTTTTCGTTTTATCGGGGGCAAATCATTTCATCGCAGCAACTAAATTTTGGAAAAAAATTCCAAACTTATTCGGACAAAAATAAAATGCAGCAGAAAGTCTTATGTAATCTCAATTTTTTGGAATAAAACAAATTGCTTTTATAAATTTGTAATTATTGGCGTCAATTGAAGTATGTGTATTAAAAACCAGAAGAAAACAACCTTTAAAAATAATAATATACTTCTTCAAATAATAAATAAATCGAATTAAAAAGAAGAAAAAAATATTTGGAGAATAATGGAATCGAACCGATGACGTGCAAAAGAACGATCAGTAACTTGATTCTATAGCATCTACTCCGTCTCGCCTTCGCGGAAAATGGTGCTTATAGTTAAGTGTACAAATAAGTCACACGATTTTCCAATGCGTTTTTTGGAAAATGCTTGAGAGTTGCATCGTATTACTCTACCATGAATTAGTGAAAGGGTAAAACTATAACATATCAACAATTCACTAAAATCGGAGGGGGACAATACTGGTGTTTCCCTTGTAAGTACAACTGTCACAAGGAATAAGATTCAATTATGACTATGACTGAAATGTTTTTTTATTAGTTGACTGAAATAAAATAAATAAATAAACCTTGTCAGTGTGTTCTCACCGAAAGTGGTAACAGTAAGTAATTCTTTTACCTTCTTGGAAATTCAAATTAGTTTTATCGCGCGTCGATAATATAGGTAACTGTCGCGCTGTGACGTCATCGACAGGAAAGAAATTTTTAACGCCAGTGCACAACGCCGGTCAAAGTGACGTTTTGTAAATATCTGGATTCATAATAGCTATTATGTGCGAGTAAAATACAACATTTTATCTTCGATTTTGTGTTATTAATTAAAATTTATGAAACTTTAAAACATCACAGAAATCAACGTTACATAATGTATATTTATAAGAGCACTTTCAGTTGATGTGGAGCAAAAGTATTCACACTAAGAAACAAAAAATCTTATAGGTAAGAAAATTCTGGCTTAAATTTAAAATTGCGCGTTCTTAATTTTGGCTCAAGAATTGGTCATTCTTGAGTTTTAAGAATGTTCGTTCTTGTTGTCAAATTTAAGAGTGATTCCAAGAATGTTTATGCTATTTGCCAAATTTAAGAATGGGTGATTTTTAATTTCTAGAACGTTGATTCTTCCTGACAAATTCAAGAAAGGGTCGCTCTAATTTTAAGAAATTTTATGAGTTTTACATTTTCGAATGTTCTTAATTAATGTGTTTTCTTATTTAAGAATTGAAGATGGCCTTCTTATTATATTAAATAAGCACTTGTAAATACAATTTTTTTTTCTTACTTTTATAAATATTGTAGAATGGAATAAACAGTTATTTCTCATACTTTTTTTTATTACGAGCAGGTGAAAATTTAACATCACATCACATCCTGCTTAAAAATACATTTTCAGTTTAAGAACCACATTATCATTTGGTAACAGATTTAAGTATATGAAATGGAAGTTCGTCACGACGTCACGAACTCCTGTTCGTGACGTCAGGCGATTAGTTGAAATTATTTCCGCCAGAGTCGCATGCTTAGCTTGAATTGCCTATTTGATGTAAAAACTTTCGATAGTTTTATATTAAATTTACTACGACTTGTGGAGTCTTTATGATATCCAGAATAATTTCGTGAAATAAACAAGAAGCCACGGGAAATAATTTTGATTGAAGAAATAGAAATTCAGGTTTCGATTAACGGTTTTCTACTTACAATTAGTTCTCTTTTGTAATAATTTTTAGATGTTCAAAAATAAAACATTGACTTTGTTATAAACTTAAAATGACTTTATTTCCAAATCTCATTATAATTTGTTTATCAGATAAAGATAACCTTTCATCTTATTGAAAAAACACGTTTTTTTAAAAAACATTTAATTTAACTTAATTAAACTGTTGTTGAGGTTTGCATAAAGCAGCATCTTAGTTTTACCATTTGCGCAAAAACGACAACATGTTCAGCAATCGCCTTATTGTTCCCCTTGTTTTGGTGTTGGTTTTAATAGGATCTGCAACGATGGACCCATTTGGTATTATTTCTTTACATTCAAATACAATTTAATTTTTTAAAAAATTTAGAGTGTCAAGATGGGGTTCCCTACAAGGAAAATCTCTGTAACAATTGTTTCTGCTCTCGAGGTTCCTTATCTTGTACCCTAATGGCCTGGTAAACTTATTATTAATAATTTTCTGAATAACATTTAATCTGAATTGATTTCCAGCAGGGGAACCGTGGTGCCTCCTTGCGTTACCGGCTCCGTCACTCAAGTTGAATGCAACACTTGCTACTGTCTTGCCAACTTGGGTCGCCTTTGCACGGATTACAAATGTAACTAAAATTAAAGATTTCAATTTAATACCATGGCGGCTGATGCGTTGTTCTAAAAAAAAAAAAATGTCAGAAAAAACGGCTCGTCCTGCCGGACTTTTCGTTTTATCGGGGCAATTTATTTCATTGCAGCAACTACAATTTGGAAAAAAGTTCCAAATTTATTCGGACAAAAATAAAATGTATCAGAAAGTCTTATGTAATCTCAATGTTTTGGAATAAAATAAATTGCTTTTGTAATTTTGTAATTATTGGCGTCAATTGAAGTATGCATATTAAAAACCAGAAGAAAACAACCTTTAATAGTATATTATTTTATAAGGCAATACGTCTTATAAAACACGCGTAATATACTATTTTTTCTACTTTGGTGCTGTTAGTTTCATGAAAATTTGAAAATTGTGCTTTCTAAATATTCTAGAGATTTTAGTATTAGGTACTGGTTGTGTTCGTATTTGTCAATTTGCCAATTCTCATAAATTGCATGAATAATTTTATATTAAGGAACATCGAAACAAAGGAATAATTGTAGTTTTCAGATATTTAATTTTTTAAAATCTATTTGGGAAACGCAAAAAAGTTTAAACAAAGTGCCTGTCGGTCCACCGAACAGGTAGTGTCAGATTTGCTGACTAAGAAATCGTCTCCATCCCGGATGTTGTTTGGACTGGAACAGAAAGTGTTGAGTAGTAATTACCCTTTACTTTTGACTCAAAGAATATATAACATAGAGCGGAAATAACGAATAGAAAGAGCCGCGGGGCAAAGATTTTAAGGTAGATTCTTTTGACAATAACTGTTACATGTAAATCACGATTGAAATAAAATCTTGTTGATTTTTGTGACTTGTTTATTATAAGTCCAATTTTCGCATACAATTCGCAACAATAAATTAAGTTCTAGTCGATCTTTCTTGAAGACCCTGCACTTTAACAGTACATTCATGTAATAAATATAGTGTTAAGTACCTTTGACCTCTGAATTAATATTTGGTTTTGATAATGATTCATGTATCTGTAGTTCAACTTCCAATAGTTGATGCATTGCTGGAAAACAACCAACGTCCGTATTTAATTTGATAATTTACCAGGCATTAAAAAATGACATTTCAAAATCAGAATATAAAAGGACGTTCGTTGTTACAAAATAAGTTCAGAAGTTTTTAGCAGTTCTGTTTAGTAAGTCCAGTTCATTGTAAATTTTACGAAGGCTAATCGACCTTGCACTCTAAAGATTCTTGCAGTTATATTGTGAACTTTTCTACAGTTTAGACCAACATTTTGTTAGCTAATGACATTTTATCTTTCTTCGAAATTAATTAATGTTTTATGGGTCACAAGATCTTGAAAACTCGGTTCGATGATTTCTCCAAAAATCAATAATTTTAATAATGTTAATTACGGTAATTTAATAAACGTTTTGTGGCACAATAAATGAAATGAAAATAACATAATATCCAAATTGGCATAAAAAAAAAGAAAAACTTAAAAAAAATTAAAAGTCCATTATGAAACTGCGATAATTCCCCAAATTGACGGTTTCGACTTATTTAAGTGACACAAATTGATTTTTTTTAATTTGTGCAGAAACGTCCCAACCATGTTCAACGTTCGCTTGACCATTTGGCTGTTCGCGCTGTTGATGCTGATGGAATCTGCAATGACGTTCTCGTTTGGTATTTTTTTATTTTTATGTTTGAATATACGGTTTAGTGACAAAATAATTTCAGAGTGCGAAGAAGGGGTTTACTACGAGAAAAACCGGTGCAACAGTTGCATCTGCTTTGACGGTTCATTATATTGCAGTTTGATGGAATGGTACGCCGAAACAAGACATTTTTTTGTAGTTTTTGTAATATGTGAATTAATTTTACAGTCCTGGGGTTTCGGTGCCACCGTGCAATGTTGGTTCTGTCACATGTGGAGTTTGTAACACGTGTTACTGCACGGCAGATTGGGGCTACGTTTGTACTAATCACGACTGCCTCAGAAGTGTAAGATCGAATTATCCCTGTCACCGGAGAGGTTATTGAAATAAAGTAAATAAATAAACCTTGTCAGTGTGTTTTCACCGAAAGTGGTGCAGTAAATAATTCTTTTCCCTTCTTGAGAATTCAAATTAGTTTTACCGCGCGTCGATAATATAGGTAACTGTCGCGCTGTGACGTCATAGACAGGAAAGAAATTTCTAACGCCAGTGCACATCGCCGGTCAAAGTGACTTTTTGCAAATAATAGTAGCTATTATGTGCGAGTAAAATACAACCTTTTATCTTGGTTTTTTGTTATTAATTAAAACTTATGAAACTTTAAAACATCACAGAAATCAACGTTACATAATGTATATTTATAAGAGCACTTTCAGTTGATGTGGAGCAAAAGTATTCACACTCAGAAAAAAAAATTCTTAGGTAAGAAAATTCGAGCTTAAATTTAAAATTGCGCGTTCTTAATTTTGACCCAAGAATTGGTCGTTCTTGAGTTTTAAGAATGTTCATTCTTGTTGTCAAATTTAAGAGTGAGTCATGCTTGATTTCAAGAATGTTCATTCAATTTGGCAAATTTAAGAATGGGTGATTCTTAATTTCTAGAACGTTGATTCTTCGTGACAAATTCAAGAATGGGTCGCTCTAATTTTAAGAATAGGTCATGTTGATTTAAAGAACTTTTAATTAATTACTTAAGAATTTTCTTAATAATGTGTTTTCTTATTTAAGAGTTGAAGATGGCCTTTTTATTATATTAAATAAGCACTTGTAAATGCAATCATGTTTTTCTTACATTTATGAATATTGTAGAATGGAATGCTCGAATTGAAGGAATTTTAGAATATAGTTATTTCTCATACATTTTTTTATTACAAACAGGTGAAAATGTAACATCACATCACATCCTGCTTAAAAATACATTTTCAGTTTAAGAATCACATTATCATTTGGTAACAGATGTTAGTATGTGAAATGGAAGTTCGTCACGACGCACAGTGTGATATTTTCGGAATCTGGAGGGACAATATTATTTTTTCCAACTTTTAAACGCAAAATGTACTATTTATAGTTATGGGTTAAACATAAGGGCCCAATTAAGGTTTTAGGCGTAGGGGAGAGTATCCTGAGTTGGGACACTTTCAGTTTAATCAGATTCTTCAAGATCACTTTCAGATTTTTCCAAATCAGAAGAATCCGATGAGTTTGCATCGTGGTCGATTGGAGCTGGAGCTTTGATCTCTAATAACTCATACATTTCCCTATTGATTTTTTCACGTTTGGTTTTCGGAGGAGCACGTAAACTTGCTATAAATGGATCTGATGTTAATAGTAATCTATTTATTAAATCTGTATTCGTGTCAACTCTTGATGTTTTTCTTGTGAATAACTCCCTAAATTTCCTATTGTGTTTATTTCTGGCTTCTTGTGCCTCCTCTGAAAGTTGCCCTATGGGAAGAATGCACGAATTCACAATTTCTTTGCCATGAAACAGAACTTTATGCACGCTTACAGGCATTGAGTACCATGAGTAGTGTCTAATATATAATTGTCTGGTTTCTTTAAGGTATTCATAAAATTTTTCATTTTTAATGGAGTAACCGCTATTTATGCACTCTAATATAATGTGAAACCGCTTAATTAGGTTAACACCAGTTATTTCAGCGGACTTTTCAGCATTGCGAAAAAACTTGCGAGCCGTATTACCGTCATTGGTATTTCCAGTCTGCTGTTTAGGCATGTCTACTAACAAACCTAACTCATTTTTAAACTTTTCTTGAACTTGTTTCTTCTTTTCAGCCACTTTATTTTTATTTTCAGCCCCCCTAGCTTGCCATGATTTTATTTCCAGACGATAAGAAATGTGTAATATACATTCGAAGAATCTAATCCATGAATGAAGTGGTGACAGACCAAAGGAAAGTAGATCACTGTTTACTGTTTTCTGCAAAATAGCCTTTTCATCATTCATTTCTTTAGGCTTGGCACCGCATAAGTAACAAGTCTGTGTGGATGCACAATCAGCCATGGCATTACAAATTTTTCCATCGATCATGCAGAAAATTAACGTTGGTTTTACTAATACTTCCATATCATTTACAATAATTTTAGTTGGTAGCAATGATGATGCTTGTTCTTTGACCCTCTCAACCTCTGTCTTGATAACATCCACAGTTTCTTTGGCAAAGATAAACTTGATTGGGCGACAATACCTTGTAGAAGACGGGGAGGGGTTTTGCCATACAATAGATTTAGTTTTTGTAGCATTCTTTGAGTACATCTGGATAGGCACCATAGATATGCTGAATAAACTTTCATCAGTACTATTTTCATTAGAAAATCTCTGCTTATATCTATTTTGTTCGGCTCCATCACAACCCCACTTTATAATTATGTCTAAAGTTTTCAGGCCTTTTAAAGATTTCAGGACCTCTTCTTGCACTTTGCACAGCCGCGTTATAGTGTGATCCATTATAGACTGCAATTTAATTTCTGCGAATGTTTCTGTTACATTGAGGTCAGTCGGATAGCACAATTTTTTTGCAGTTTTAATCTTGTTATACGATGGATACATGTTCTTATGTATTTTGTTTGATTGCTGACGAATTAAGTTATACTGATGTGTTGAAAGATTTGCGTCAACCATCAAAGCTAGCGCTTGATCTTCAGAAATAAGATTGTCTTTTGGACTTAAAAGACGTTTTCTTGCTTTTTTAATTATAGTACCTCTTCTGGGAGAAGCATTGTACAGTTCGTTCATAATTTGAGCTGAATCTCTTTTGCCGTCTTTGCGAAGATGTACTACAGCTGCCATCGATATTTCCTCCTGACTGGATGTTTCCAATATTTGTTGGATTCGACGTCTTTTTGTCTTGGTGCTACAAGTTCCAAAATCTTTTTGTGGTCTACCAGCTCTTCTACTAGGTCCAGACTGAGAAATTGTTTTTGTACTGTCTATATTTATACTAGGAAATGATAAATATTCTCCTAACCACAAAGAATTTGTTGTTAGAAATCGACCCTTATGTCTGCTCGACTTAGCCCATTTTTGTTCAATTTTTTGGTTAAAACCTCGGAGAATTACTTTCAAACTATTTAATATGTCTTCTGTAAGACTCGGGCAACCAAATTCTTGCAATATGTAACCTAACAAAGCGTCTATTCTCGATTCCTTGGCATTGGCAAACCAAATGTCGAAAAGTTTTCGGCGCGTAATTTGTGGAGCCATTCAGTAATTAAGAAAAACTTGTATGAGTGCGCAAATATGCGCAATCAAATTTCTATCTTCCTTAGAGGTTACAAGTAGCACTTTCAAGAAAATGTAGTCGCGCACCAGTATAATGAGATATAACACACTAATACACTACTTGAAATTAACCTTCTTTTTTTTCATACGGGAAAAAGTGATTAGTTCTTAAGGTGCTTGTGAATAACTTATAACAATTATTTAAGCAAAATATTTTAATTAGCTTACCTTGATAAGTTTACAAAAATAATAACAACACTACTAGCACAGGAAAACACAACAAAATCATCGATCAAACTCAAACGAATAACGCGATCGCTTAGAACATTTATGTTGGGTAGTCGATCATACCGAGCTTATTTTTAATATTTCACGCGGTCTTTTTGGAGTATAAACCTTAGTTTCAGTTAGTATGGTTTGTTGACTTGTTAATCAGACAATAGTTTGACTGATCTACGGAAGTACGAAAATTGAATTTTGTCCGTCTAGATTACGTAAATATCACACTGTGCGACGTCACGAACAGGAGTTCGTGACGTCAGGCGCTTAGTTGAATTTATTTCCGCCAGAGTCGCATGCTTAGCTTGAATTGGCTATTAGATAGAAAAAAATTAGTTCGATAGTTTTATATTAAACTCGAAATTTACTACGACTTGTGGAGTCTTTAAGATATCCAGAATAATTTCCTGGAATAAACATGGAGCCACGGGAAATTGTTTTGATTGAAGAAATAGAAATTCAGGTTTTAATTAACTGTCTTCTACTTAGTTCTCTTTTGTAATAATTTTTAGATGTTCAAAAATAAAACATTGACTTTGTTATAAACTTAAAATGACTTTATTTCCAAACCTCATTATAATTTGTTTATAAGATAAAGATAACCTTTAATCTTATCGAAAAAACACGTTTTCTTAAAAAAGATTTAGATTAACTTGATTAAAGTGCTGTTGAGGTTTGTATAAAGCAGCATCTTAGTTTTACCATTTGCGCAAAAACGACAACATGTTCAGCAATCGTTTTATTGTTCCCCTTGTTTTGGTGTTGGTCTTAATAGGAACTGCAACGACGGACCCATTTGGTATTATTTCTTTACATTCAAATACAATTTAATTAAAAAAAAAAACATTTAGTGTGCCAAGACGGGGTTCCCTACAAGGAAAATTCCTGTAACAGTTGTTTTTGCTCTCGAGGAACCTTAGCTTGTACCCTAATGGAATGGTAAACTTATTATTACTAATTTTCTGAATAACATTTAATTTGAATGTATTTCCAGTTTGGGAAGCAATAATTGCGTTACCGGCTCCGTCACTAAAGTTGGATGCAACACTTGCTACTGTCTTGCCACCTTTAGTCGCATTTGCACAGATTACCAATGTAACGAAAATTAAAGATTTCAATTTAATACAATGGCGGCTGATGCGTTGTTCTAATAAAAAAAAATTGTCAGAAAAAACGACTCGTCCTGCCGGAATTTTCGTTTTATCGGGGCAATTTATTTCATCGCAGCAACTAATTTGTTTTTTAAAAACTCCAAATTTATTCGGATAAAAATAAAATGTATCAGAAAGTCTTATGTAATCTCAATGTTTTGGAATAAAATAAATTGCTTTTATAAATTTGTAATTATTGGCGTCATTTGAAGTATGTATATTAAAAACCAGAAAAAAACAGCCTTTAAAAATAATTAGGCACCTACTTAAAAAAATGTTAAGTGATTAATAACATTTTATCTTTCTTCAAAATTAATTAATGTTTCATGAGTCACGAGATTTTGAAAACTCGGTTCGACGATTTCTCCAAAAATTAATTAATTTTAACAATGTTAATTACGGTAATTTAATAAACGTTTTTTGGCGCAATTAATGAAATAAAATAACAATAATATCGTCTACTATGTTTATGGCAAAAGCCTTAAATTACACCCTCGAAAGTTGCAGTGTTCTACGATGGACCACCCTGTATTATCTTGGATAAATGCTGTAAATCAATACCTAGAAATTTAGTTGTAGGAGGCTTATCAGGACCAAAGTAGAGAAGCAATTAATAATAGGTGGAATTTTTCTAAAATTATTAAAATCCCATTAGAAACATTAAAATGTTTTGAAAACACGACTGATAACTCAAACGCAACAAACAAGCATATCAGGAATTTAAAAACGCTATATAACGCAACCCTTCGCGCAATTTTTTATTATTTCCAGTCTTGTTGAAGTATCAAAATGTTCAGCAGTCGTTTTATTGTTGGTTTGGCTATGCTGACGGTCCTAGTTGGATCTCTGCACGCGGCTGATTTTGGCAAGTTGTACTAAACTTTGCGCCAAGTACTTGTACATTATTTTTATTATTGTTTTAGTCTGCCAGGACGGATTTCCTTACAGGGAAAATTACTGCAATTATTGCGCTTGTGGAAAAGGCAACTTGGTTTGTACCGTCATGGCTTGGTAAGTTCTTTATTAAAATTTTTAACTTGATTTTGATTTGTAATCTCTTTAGCCCGAACGTCGTCGTTCCTCCATGCGAGCTCGGCTCTGAATATCCGCTTGCTTGCAACACTTGTTACTGCACCAAGGAATATGGAACCATCTGCACCAGTTTCAGATGCGAAAAATAATTCTCCGAATGTTTTGTTATTTGTAATTGTGTATAATGTAATAAAATTTTATCAAGCATATTTTTACCTATTTTGTTGGTTTAAATAATTGATCTCAAAAAAATTAATTAACTCCCAGTAAAACATTTGAAAATAGGGGCGATATAAATTTAAATCGTACTAATCGTATGATTAAACATGCGAAATCCTACCTTTGGTACTTTTGGCATTACAGAGAACGTTTAACAAAGAACTGCTAAAATACTTCTGACAGAATTGACATTCAAATCTAGCTCAGTTTTTGAAATTAATTAATTTAGTTAAACAACGTTTTTAATATATAAAATGCTATTAAATAGTATCTGCTCATTATAGCAAATCGTTCTATAAGTAGTTTCTATCTATAATTGTAATAGAATCATCAAAAAAATGTAGATTTGGTAATTATTGACCTTACGGTAATAATAAAAAAAATTGTTTGCTCGTCTTTCAACAAACGATTGTGAAATTAAACATCACAGCATTTTAATATACAGGGCGAGTCACGTTCTACCGCCGGTGGCAAAATAGCCCTTCAAAATAATTTGCCAATTCTCATAAATTGTATAAATAATTTTATATTAAGGAACATAAGAACAAAGGAACAATTGTAGTTTTCAGATATTTAATTTTTAAAAAAAATTATTCGGGAGATGTAAAAAACTTTAAACAAAGCGCCTGTCGGTCCACCGAACAGGTAATGTCAGATTTGCTGACTAAAAAATCGTCTCCATCCCGGATGTTGTTTGGACTGGAACAAAAGGTGTTGAGTAGTAATTACCCTTTACTTTTGACTCAAAGAATATTTAATATAGAGAGGAAATAACGAATAGAAAGAGCCGCGGGAACAACGATATTTAATGACAGAATCTATTTTATTATTATTGCAAGGGCTTTAAAGTAGATTTTTTCGACAATAACTTTTACATGTAAATCACGATTGAAATAAAATCTTGTTGATTTTTGTGACTTGTTTATTATAAGTCCAATTTTCGCATACAATTCGCAACAATAAATTATTTTCTAGTCGCTCTTTCTTGTAGACCCTGCACTTGCACAGTACAAGCATGCAATAAATATTGTGTGAAGTATCTTTGACCTCTGCATTAATATTTGGTTTTGATAATGATTCATGTATCTGTAGTTCAACTTCCAGTAGAGGATGCATTGTTGGAAAACAACCAACGTCCGTATTTAATTTGATAGTTTCCAGTCTTGTTAAAGTATCAAAATGTTCAGCATTCGTTTTATTGTTGGTTTGACTATGCTGACGGTCCTAGTTGGATCTCTGCAAGCGGATTTTGGCAAGTTGTAGTAAACTTTGCCCTTAGTACTTGTACATTATTTTTGTTTTGCTGTTTCAGCCTGCCAGAACGGAGTTCCATACAGGGAAAATTACTGCGATTCTTGGAGTTGTCGAAACGGCTACTTGTTTTGTAACGTAATTGGTTGGTAAGTTATTTGTTTTAATTTTTAAATTGATTTTGATTTGTAATCTCTTTAGCCCGGACGTCGTCGTTCTTCCATGCGCAATCGGAACTTATCCGCTTACATGCAACACTTGTTATAGCACCAAGGACTTTGGAACCATTTGCACCAGTTTCAGATGTTACAAATAATTCTCCGAATGTTTTGTTTAGTATAATAAAATTTTATCGAGCATATTTTTACCTATTTTGTTGGCTCAAAAAAATTAATTGCAATTCAAATTAAGTTGAAAACTTTTGGAAACTAATAAAATCCCAGTAAATGAAAATAGGGGCGATATAAATTCAGATCATACTAATCGTATGATTAAACATGCAAAATCCTACCTTTGGTACTTTTGGCATTTAAGGGAACATTTAACGAAGAACTGCTACAATACTTCTGACAGAATTGACATTCAAATCTAGGCCAGTTTTTAAAATTAATTAATCTAGTTAAACAATGATTTTAATATATAAAATGCTATTAAATAGCATCTGCCCATTATAGCAAATCGTTCTATAAGTACTTTCTATCTATAATTGTAATAGAATCATAAAAAAAATGTAGATTTGGTCATTATTGACCTTAGGGTAATAATAAAAAAATTGTGTGCTCGTTATTCAACAAACGATTGTGAAATTAAACATCACAGCATTCTAATATACAGGGTGTCACAAGTTTTAGCGTCGGTAGCACAAAGTCCTTCAGAATAATTTGTCTATTCTCATAAATTGCATGAGTAATTTTTTATTACTAAGAAACCCAGAAACAATAAAAAAACTTTAAAAAATCAAACAAAAATTGATGGAAATTTACAAAGATGACATTGATGTTGATATATTCAAAGATGAGTTTGAACAGTTTTCGTTGTTTCTGAAGGAAAATAAGGACACCATAAAAACTATACCAGAAATTCATAAAGCTGCAAAAGAAATGTCATGTACATTTCCAAATGTTGAATTATTATTAAAAATTTTTAGAACTATTCCATTGTCTAATGCATCCTGAAACGCGTGAAAAATTACTTAAGAAACACTATCAGATTAAATGATACGGCGATTTTGTATATAGAAAAAGATATTTTTAATGAAATTAATACAGATAAAATAATAGATGAATTTTCAAAAAATAAAGCAAGAAGAAGGTTTATATAAAAAATTGTTATTTTATTTATTTCCCAGTTTCTTTAGTTGAACTCTGTAAAGCTACGTTTCCACCGCAAATGAAACGAGATTTAAGTAAATTGGTTTATCGAGTTTGTGTATTAATTTTTCAATAATTTAACTAACTTTTAATACATTTTATGCAAAATTATTTGAAAAAGGTAAATTTCGTATTTAAAAAGACCAAAATTTGGATAAACTCTTTTTACATAGACCTCGTTTAACTTGTAGTGGAAACATGGAGAAAGTTTTTTTACAGATTTTTGGAATTTTTAAATGTGTGATAATAAATCCGTAACATAATTGTATTCGCCTTAATTCACGAAAACATTTTTATTTTTTACTTACAAATTTCGTTCCTTGTTCATAACAATTTTAAAAATTTTTTAACACTTATTACAAATCACAAACAGTTTAAAAAACACATTCTTTAAAACATTGTCAAATACACATTACATTTTAAAAAAACATATTTTTAAAAAGATTAAATAATCATTTAAAATCTTTAATCTTTAAAACATTGTCAAATACGCATATTACATTTTTAAAAACATATTTTTAAAAAGATTAAATAATCATTTAAAATCTTTAATCTTTAAAACATTGTCAAATACACATATTACATTTTAAAAAACATATTTTTAAAAAGATTAAATAATCATTTAAAATCTTTAATCTTTAAAACATTGTCAAATACACATATTACATTTTAAAAAACATATTTTTAAAAAGATTAAAAAATCATTTAAAATCTTTAATCTTTAAAACATTGTCAAATACACATATTACATTTTAAAAAACATATTTTTAAAAAGATTAAATAATCATTTAAAATCTTTAATCTTTAAGACATTGTCAAATACACATATTACAATTTAAAAAGCATATTTTTAAAAAGATTAAATAATCATTTAAAATCTTTAATCTTTAAGACATTGTCAAATACACATATTACATTTTAAAAAGCATATTTTTAAAAAGATTAAATAATCATTTAAAATCTTTAATCTTTAAAGCATTGTCAAATACACATATTACATTTTAAAAAACATATTTTTAAAATGTAATATGTGTATTTGACAATGTTTTAAAGAATGTGTTTTTTAAAATGTTTGTGATTTGTAATAAGTGTTAAAAATTTTTAAAAATTGTTATGAACAAGGAACGAAATTTGTAAGTAAACATACATTTTACATAACAAGGGAAAAAATTTAAGTAAATTAAATAAATTTTTATTTTTTGTCTAATTTGATTTGACTTGATCCGCCACTGGGTGACTATATTGTGTTATTTACGCTAGGAATAACGTTAAAGATAAGAAAGAACGACTCAATTAAGTTAAATCATTTAATAAACAGCGGAATCCTTCAAAAATCATTAAAATCCCATAAGACCCAATAATTGACTACTCTAAGAGCGACTTTAAAACTATATAAAGCGACGATTTACTTCATAATGCATTATTTCCAGTCGAAGTATCAAAATGTTCAGCTCTCGTTTTATTGTTGCCTTGGCTATGCTGATGGTCCTAGTCGGATCTCTGCAAGCAGCTTCTTTTGGTAAGTTTAATTTTATTTAATTGCAACTGTGTACGAATTGTACCTTATACTTTTATTTAAGAACCAACTTAACGATATTTCTTATTTGTTATTTCAGAATGCCAGGATGGAGTGCCTTACAAGGAAAATTACTGCAATTATTGCGCCTGCGGAAAAGGCAGCTTGGTTTGCACTTTCATGCTTTGGTAAATTCCTTCCTTTTAATTTTAAAATCGATTTTTGATTTGAAATCTCTTTAGCCCCAATGTTGAAGTTCCTCCTTGCACGGTTGGCACTGAATACAAGCTTGCATGCAACACTTGTTACTGCACCGAGGAGTACGGAACCATCTGCACCGATTACAGATGCGAAAAATAATTTTTTCAACTTTTTGTTTGCTGTAACCATTGTATGAAACAATAAACTGTTATCGAGCATAATTTTTTATTTGTGTAACAGGTGAACGCACCCGTTATCGACCGTTTAACAGAAACTTTATATCCTCAAGTTTAACATTTAAAAAATATTTATTTGCTAGTAAGTTCAAGAATGGAAGAAGTTAGAGATGTCAAAAAAATATAGAATGGAAAAAAGTTGAAGGCAAAAGGAAAAGAGGCAGACCCAGGAGAACTTGGAAAGAAGCGGTAGAAGATCTGCGAGAAAATCAGATTTATAATTAGAAAATAGTGGCTAAGGACAGAAAAAATGGAAAGTAATTACAAGGTTATAGGCCTAAATGGCCTAATATAGTCATATATGTGCATGGATTGTACGAAATGTTGCAAATTGCTTTATGATCGACATTTTTTCTGCAAAGGACTGTTTACTGACAATAGATAAATTACTTTAGAATTTCTTGCAAATTTAGTTGAAAAACGTTACACCAAACTCGGTTAGCAGTAAGAAAATACATATTACGGTGTGCATTTTCTGTATTTTTATTGTAAAGTGAATTTTTAGTAACTTACATAATTAGTGAGTGTTTAATTGTGAAGAAATGGGAAATATTACAAGTGGTTTAATGTGCCGAGATGAAGATGCAATATTAATAAATGTCGATCAACAAAATAATCAGCTTCAAAGATCATTTTTAAAAATGATACTGAAATTATGGGGATTTTCTGATTCTGTGTGTAATAAATTCGCATGTAAGTAAATTTGTTGTAATTATAATTTTTCCCACACTTTTCGCTCACCGAATGAATTTTGTAAAAATTCTTCAAGTTTATTCAATGTAACAGCTATTAAACAAATTGTTTTTTAGTTTATTTCCGTCGGAACGAAAAGTAAGAAGAGATAAAAAGAAACAAAAAAAAATCTTTTTTTTAATCAGGTAAAATTTTGGCTTTCTTTCAATTACTAATTGCTCAATTTATTAGTTTTTTTTATGTACGAACAGTAAAATATTTTCACACAATTTAGTGTAATTGAAATAATTTTACTAATTTGGATTCATTAAATAAAGCCATTTCCGTATTAGAGGGTATTTTTTTAAATGATTTACGACATAAGCTGACCAATTCACCTAACAATGGTATTTGTTTTGGGTACTTGGCTGATTATTTATGACAGTCATAAAGTTAAGTTAAAAAGTACAACGTTACATTTTACAGGACCGGAATAAGGGTCTTCGCTATTTCTTTAAAAGTTCACAACATCGTAACCAACAGCTACACGGTAATTATAATCATAATAAAAAATAATTTTTGCAACATTAAATTTTAAACTTGATAAGAAAATCGCTTAGCAGCTTCTAATTTTCGTTAGTATATCTGTCTACAATTTTGTGTTTTAATTTTGCCGTCTGCAAAGTCAATATATCTATCGGTTATTGAACCTTCCCATAAAATAAATTACTTAATTCACCCAAAGTTTAAAAATCCTGGTCACTTTGTGAATAAAAAAACATTCACATTCGCAACAAATCTTCCAACACTTAAACATCGTTGATAAAAAGTGAAAATGAAAACTTTGTTTTGTGGAATAGTGAACTTTTGCGTTTAGTTCAGGTAGAATCATGCAATTTCAATACTCAGTCGAGGAGAAGCTTGAAATCCTTTTAATTTATAGGTAATGAGGCATCACGTTGAGCATCTTTTATAAAATAAACTTAATATTTATCTATTAAAAACTTATTTTATTTTTCTCACAAATTCCAGAATACGGGTCTGGCAACAACTAAAACGCCGTCCCCTTCAGTTTTATGGGTCGATCATCAGGTATTGTTACGTGGTAGACCGTATTATCCATTGTTGTAATGTCATAAATAAAAGTATTTTTCGTGCTTTATGTTAAATTTGATTTAACTCAAAAAGTATTAATTTTTTAACGAATCAAATTGCAATTAACAATGCTACGAATAATTTGACAAATTTTGAAATAAAAAACCAAACATGGAAATTTTACCCGAAACTTTGTTTTACTTTTTTGGCTTCAAATAAAAATATTTTGGAAAATTTGTAGCACTAATCGGAAGTGTAAACTTCAACTGATGTAACATGTAAATTGCATACTTTCCCCTGAATCTTTAATAGGTATTATGGCCGGGGCGGTAAAACTTAACTCACCCTGTATTAAGAAAAATTGTTGATGTCTTTTTTGAGCAAAACGCACATCTAATAAATTCCAGTGGAAAAACTCGTCGTGAAATTTTTTTTAACAGCGATGAGAGCAACATAAAGCTAAAAACTAAAATAAGGGGAGGAACTAAAATAAATCATTAAATAGATCAATCATTAGAATGCAAGATGTGTTGCCTATTCTGTTTTTGCAGGCATTTCGCTTTTAAAATGAGCAGCCTGCAACGAAACAAACAAAAATTTAGTTCTCACCTTTGTCATTGCTTAAAAAATGACAACTATTATTTAAGCCATCTTTCGACTTTGAAGATAATTCGAATATTCAATGGTCTGTGTGATTCAGAATAATTGAAAAAAAAACAAAACAAATTGTGATAGTTGTAATTTTTTGATTTGCTCCAAGATTGACGGAGATGCAAAATTGAGAATCGACTTTTCATCAATTTTACTCCACAACGGCTGAATATAGTCCAACTCCGATTTTTAGTTTTTTTTCTAATTTGACCTCATAATAAATGGTTTCAACTAAAATAATCGTTTGTCAAATTAGATAATTCCTAACATATCCGCAACCCCCTTTACAAAATTGTAATTAATAATAATTGCCAAATTAGCAAAATTTTCCATTACGAAACCAATTATGATAATTTGGATAATTATTTTTATTATCCATTGTGCCAAAGCTCGTAATAAATTGAGAAACTTTAACAGAAATCTTATTAGCTGAACAGTTATCAAACTTCAATTTAAAACTTTCCCTCTCGACTATGAATTTTCTGCGACGTCTAACTTTCGTCGCCATATGGTACGTTTCTTAATCGTTTTTAAAGTTCTAAAATAACTCAATTTCTTTCTTCAATCATGAGTTAAATATTGAATATTCAACATTCTGCAACATTTAAGTGATTCTGTCAAAATTATATAGGTTATGGCATTAGTAACTAATTACTACCAACATAAAGAAAAAAACAATTTTTCCTGGCCTTCTAAACAGTGTCTGGAATTAAAAAACGAGGCATATCAACTTAAAATTAATGTCCCTCTCACTGAACTAAACTAAACTAAAAATTTTGTTCAACTTAATAATTGAAAGGAATTGTCTACTGGATAAATAATTTTGCCGCAAAGCTCAATAAATTATGTACAATATAATTATTTAAAATTATTTATTTATTTATGTACAGCGTGATGCTCCTTTGTATAATCAGTGCTAATGGTGGTAGACATGCAAAGAATCGGCCCAGGAACAAGGTTGTAATTAAATTAATTCTGCAATTCCCATAATTTACAAAGTTGCATTTCAGTTTGAGAGTGAAGCTGGCAAGTTAGTGGCGAACAAAAAGTTTATCATTTTCTTGAAACGTCATGGTTGGGTTACTCCTGCGGATCGTAAAGTATTGAGTATAAAAATTAAGTGAACTGTTAAAGTTTTCTCTTTTCAGAAAAGTCCTAACGATGACAATAGTTGCGGGCAATGTTTGGGATTTTGTTTCTGTTAGGGATAGCATTAGTTTAACATAATATTACGCTGGAAATAAAAGTTGTCGTAACAATTATGTACAATTTATTTTTTATAATTATTTAAAATTAGTTTTTTATTTATGTACAAATTGTCCATCGCACATTGGTTGTATGGACAGTTTCCCCATCTTGTTGAAATCTGACTACTGCTGCATGGCTACTAAAATGGCGTCGTGCAGGCTCATCATCGCGTCCATCCCCCCCCCCCCCAACTTACTCGCTCATCTGTAGAACGACGAAAACCGTCAGTATTTTCAATAGTTATTTATCACAGAATTGAACCTCAATTCCTATTTCAATAAAATTAAATTTCATTTAAATTATTCGATTTACACATTTAATAATTCGTAAAATTTTAATTAACAATACGGTAGCTGCAATTAACATTGTAACTGACAATTTGACGATTTCACTTTTTTCCACATTTCATATCTTGGGTGTCATTTACATGATTTAGTAAACTCAAATTATTTTTTATTTTTTATTTTATTATAAAAGAAATCAATTTTTATCTCATTGTATCTGCAATAACGTACTTACCAACAGATAAAACATGGTAAAGAATTTTACTGAAATTTAATTCGTGACCTAAAAATTGTAACATACTTTACCTTTTCAAGAACTAACAAATTTACTTAAATAAAATTGTATCAATACAATGTTGTTGCCGGGATAATACAATCTTTTACGCTCTTTCATCGGAATGTTAATGATTCTTACAATGTTATTCTTCGGATTCCTTTAAGATTTATTGACTTACAATGTTCTTGCATCAATGGTCATTGGACTAAACGACGACTACGCAGACTTACAATGTTGTTCCCGCTTAAAATTCGGTAACATCGAAACACGGTAGTTTGATTTTATTAGTATTTTGTGAATACGAGTTAATTATATTGTTAGTAAAGCAATATTGTCATGTCTTCACGTGGAAGGAAAATTTTGGAGTTGCTACAAAATCAAGACGATAAGTAAACTTGTTAATTATTGCATTGGTTCAACCTAACCTCGTTATTTTAACTCGGACAACCGCTTAAGATACCACCTTGGCGCTCGAAAAAATGAGTATAAATAAAATTTTTTTTTGACGCAGCTATTAAAATCATAAAAGTCCTATGCTACATTTTAGGTAATATAAAGAATACGCTGTATAAGTTTTATCAAAATCGGTTGAGTAAATTTCCAGATATCTTGAACACCAGTTTGAACAAAGTACCCGAGATGCGGCCGTACTTTGCTGCGCTCACTTCAAATTGCTAGAACTCCGAAAATAATTTGAACTTTCAAATGGTTTAACGCTTAAAATATCCTGCAAAGTATAAACAATAAATCTATCCGAAAAGGAAAAATTGATTTTCTGAAAATCTCAAGGTGGTGTAACTAATAAGATTTTGTTGTTCTTCAGATATTTCCGAAGATTCGAATATTAATAAAAATGATTCCCCGTTATCAGTAATACTACCACAATATTATATCGTATTTTATTATAATTATTGTGATAAGCAGCCTAAAAAGTTGCAATGTATTGGAGTTTACAATATTATTACAACAAATTTCAAAAAGTAAAGTTGTAAAACATTTTATAATCTTATTCGATAAAAATTCTGGGTGCAAAATAATTGTAAGCGAAGTTACAATGGTATAGCTGCAAACATTACTTCTATGTACAATGGTAAACGCTGGTAAATCCGTTAAATCAAAAATTTTCTCAAAATAAATTATACAGTGATGTTATATGAGTTAAAATAAATGAGTATCCATCAATTTCAAACCCAAAAAAGAATTATTTCCTCAAGAAAAAGGAAAAGAAAAGATGTAGAATCTTTAAAACGCAAGTAAGCAAATAAGCAATTTGTACAATTTTGCATTACGATACCAATTATAATTTCGATAATTCATTTTATTATCTATTGTGCCAAAGCTCGTAACAAATAGAAATTAGTTGACCGAACAGTTATCAAACTTCAATTTAAAACTTTCCCTCTCGACTATGAATTTTCTGCGACGTCTAATTTTCGTCGCCATATGGTACGTTTCTTAATCGTTTTTAAAATTCTGAAGTAACTCAATTTCTTTCTTCAATCATAAGTTGAATATTGAATATTCAACATTCCGTAACATTTAAGTGATTCTGTCAAAATTGTATAGGTTATGGCATTCGTAACTAATTACTACCAACATAAAGTAAAAAGCAATTTTTCCTGGCCTTCTAAACAGTGTCTGGAATTAAAAAACGAGGCATATCAACTTAAAATTATTGTCCCTCTCACTAAACTGAACTAAACTAAAATTTTTGGTCAACTTAATAATTGAAAGGAATTGTCAACTTGATAAAAAAATTTGCCACAAAGCTCAATAAATTATGTACAATATAATTATTTAAAATTATTTGTTTATGTACAGCGTGATGCTTCTTTGTATAATCAATGCTAATGGTCGTAGTAGCTATGGAAAGAGATGTTCCGAGCGTGACAATAAGGTTATAATTAAATTAATTCCGCAATTAACATAATCTACAAAGTTGCATTTCAGGCCGAGATGGACGCTAATAAGTTACTGGCGGACAAAAGGTTTATCAATTACTTGCAACATCGTGGTTGGGTTTCCCCTGCGGATCACAAAGTATTCAGTATAATAAATTATGTGGAAGTCTAAACTGTTAAGGTTTTCTCGTTTTAGAAATCGGTGGATGACAATTCAGCCAGTTGCCCATCGTGTAATAAGAACACTAAATGCATTGCCTTTTGCTTCTTCATTTCAATGGAGAAACATAAATAAAATAACTACTTGGAAATAAAAGTTGACGTGTTAGCATCGACGAATCAATAAATTTTCTTTATATTATTTCCTAATAATTTAACTTATTTGTTCTCTTTATTTCAATGAAACTAACATTTCAAATTACAAATTAGTTCATTTCTTCTTTAGAATTATCGACAACTAATCAAATTATTACAAAACTCGAGCAATAACAAACGCAGGTGGCACGACATGACGTCACAACATGGAGTTAGCTTAGTTTAATTTATTTACGCTAGAGTCGCATACTTAGCTTGAATTGCCTATATCTTTGCAATAGTTATTCATCATAGAATTGAACCTCAATTCTTATTTCGTTTAAAATATTTTATTAACAAATTTAATAATTCCTAACATATCTGCAACCCCTTTTACAAAATGGCAATTAATAATAATTGGCAAATAACCAATTTGTAGAATTTTCCATTGAGAAACCAGTTATAATAATTTCAATAATTCATTTTATTATCTATTGTGCCAAAGCTGCTAATAAATTGAGAAATTGTATGAGTTGCCTAAACAGTTATCGATTTCAATATAAAATTTTCCTTCTTGACTATGAATTTTCTGCCACGCCTAGTTTTCATCGCCATATGGTAAGTTTTTAACCCTTCTTTAAAGTTCAGAAGTAACTCAATATTATTTTTCATTAATTTCACTTCATTCCGGTGAATATAATTTTTATTTAGAATCGGTTGCTTCACTCGCTAAAAGTTCAGTAATACTTTACCAGATGGCGCAGACACTGAACAATGTAACAGTCTAAACGACAATAAAAATAATAAGAATTTGAGGATTTAACTTTTCCGAAAATGTGACTTTACCTAGCTTTTTAATAAGCAGAGCAGATAAAAGGCTGCGAAATTAATATTTTTTTACTTTATGTTGGTAGTATTGGAATTTTATATCTGTAGGTTTTAGCATATATTTAGAAATTAGAAAATGTAACACAAAACGTTTCTGTTAAAGGAAGTAATATTACAGTTTCGAAAGGAACTTTCAATGACGGAAGCTTTATCTTCAACATTCAAAGTTTAAGTGATTCTGTCAAAATTGTATAGGTTATGGTATTAAACACTGATTACTACCAACATAAAGTAAAAACATATTTTTCACGGCCTGAAATTAAAGCTAAAAATTTTTTTTTTGCAGTCTACTAAATTGTCCCGCATTGCCAACTTAATAAAAGTTTATGCCAAAAAATTGCGCTATTTTTTATAACTATTTAAAATTAATTTTTATTTATGTACAGCGTGATGTTCCTTTGCATAATCAATGCTAATGGTGGTAAACCTGTGAGGACTTTGCTGAAGATTACCAAGGTTATAATTAAATTAATTCTGCAATTAATATAATTTACGAAGTTACATTTCAGTTCGAGAGAGAAGCTGCCAAGTTACTGGCGAACAAAAAGTTTATCAATTTCTTGAAACATCATGGTTGGGTTTCTCCTGCGAATCATAAAGTATTGAGTATAATAAATTAGCTGGAAGTCTAAACTGTTAAGGTTTTCTGTTTTTAGAAATCAGGAAATGACACTTCAGCGACTTGTTCTTGTGAGAACAGTAATTGTCTTGCCTTTTGTTTCTTCATTACAGAGGACACTGAGATTGCACTGCCTCCTATATTTTAAAATAATTACATTGGAAATGACAGTTGAATCAATAAATTTCCCTTATATTTCCTAATAATTTAGCAAATTTTTTCTCTTCATTTCAGTGAAACTAACATTTCAAATTACAAATTAGTTTATTTCTTCTTTAGAATTTTCGAAAACTAATCAAATTATTACAAAACTCGAACAATAACAAACGCAAGTGGCACAACGTGACGTCACAACATGGAGTTCGCTTAGTTGAATTTATTTACGATAGAGTCGCATGCTTAGCTTGAATTGCCTGTATCGTTGCAATAGTTATTCATTACAGAATTAAAATATTTAAAATATTTGTTTGACAAATTTGACGATTCCTTACATATCCGCAACCCCTTTTACAAAATGGCAATTAATGATAATTGGCAAATAACCAATTTGCAGAATTTTCGATTCAGAAATCAATTACAATGATTTCGATAATTCATTTTATTATCTATTGTGCCAAAGTTAATAAATTGGGAAGTTTTTAATTGAGATATTATTAGTTGACTGAACAGTTGTCGAACTTTAATGTAAAATTTTCTGTCTCAACTATGACTTTATTGCCACGTCTAATTTTTGTCGCCATATGGTAAGTTCTTCAATCCTTTTTAAAGGTCAAAAGTAACTTATATCTTCAACAATAAACATGGAACTGAAACAGAACACAAAGGAGTAAATCGTTTAAAAACTTATTTGATTGCTTGTCATCAATTTTATGCCATACCGATTGAATATAGTCTGTCCAGTTTTTACATTGCATTGACAGAGAACAATTATCTATATCTATAATATCTATCACAAAATTGTATCACGAAATTTAAAAGGCTTCGATTTTTAATTTAATTTTCTAATTTACATAATTTCACAGTCCAATCTATTAATTCCTTAATTTTAGAAAATAGCAATGTAAAATTTCCCGTTAACTAATTACCAAAAATTATTGTCACAAAAGCAATTACAATAATTTCCATAATTAATTTTCTTGTTGCAAAACTTTAATCGTCCAATTAACACAAGGAGTTTTTCCTCTGTATAGTTAATTAGTTTGAAGTTACAAAAATAATTCTTAAATTAAAATATGTACAGGGTGTCCCATCACTAGTGGCCATTGAGCTTTCAAATAAATAACTTTCAAGTAAAGCTCAATTTTTTTTGAAATTTTAAGTTAAAATTGGTAATAAGTTATAGCCTTTCCAAGTGTACTATTAAGTTGTTATGAAATAAAAATTTTCAAAAAACTTTAATGAATACTACCTACAATACAAAATTTTAATAATTTTCCTAGATATTGTACAAAATAAATACTGAAAACTTTTTATTTTACTGGTTCTCTTGTGAACCATTGAACAAGCTAATTTTAACTTAAACTTTAACTTAAACTTTGGTGTACATGTCGCAGCCATATTGTAGAATCCGCCGCAATATGAAGCGGCTAGCCACTTTACAAAGCAGCTATGTTTTGTAAAACGGCTGATTAACGTTTAGGCAGATTGTTTAGCCGGAATGTTGACCATGTGTAATGTAAGACGACAATCAGCCATATTGTAGATGTCGGCGGCGAATTGTAAATTCAGTCGTTTTCTAAATGATTGGGGAGATTGTAAAATATAGAATGAACAGAGAATTTTTACAATTTGACTGAAAATTTTACGTGTTTTATGAATCGCTGAATAACTCAGTCCGTGTGATAAAGGAAGAATTGTTAGACATTTTATTAAAAAAAAAACCGTTTATATTGAGTTGTACCTTTTTTTTATAGTTATGGCTTTATATTTGTCACAGCTACAAGGAAAGGTTTTCTTTATATAAAGTCCCTTTTCGCCGTTTTCTAAAATGGCGACCTGTCATTTTGTTGCATTGGAGAACGCGAAACGTCGTTACAGTAAGGCTGACCAACGTTTAGCCGTATTACAACCCGCCTAAACGTTAACCAGCCGATTTACAAAACCGAGCCGTTTTATAATGCGGCTAGCCGGTTTGTATTGTAGCGAATTCTACAATCCGTCTGCAACATTTATAACCCAATATTCTCAAAAAAGTGGATATTGAACAAATCAATATTAACTTGACGATTTGTCAAACAACTTCAAAATTTACAATAAATTAATGTTTTTTTTTAATATGAAAAAACGGACGCTGTCATTTTGTGCAGCTTTTCCACACAACTTGGCTTCGTGCTTGAAATTAGCAACCATACACTTTGAAAATTATTGTACAGTGCACTTGTATCGAAAATGATTATTACAGATTTACTTTGGGCTGTTGTAAACCAAAAATGTCAAAATGTATAGAATGATTTGCATAAGACGTCAATAGTCGCTGCGGAGTCTCAGTCCGCAATATGCAAAAAAGCAAAAATAATGTATCTGCAGCTCTGATATTGCTCCACTAACATTTAGACAATAAATTACGAAAGTACTGAGAGAATGGGAAATTCCTTGGAAAATCAAACAAACATAGTCGTGCGACTACTGGAAGGCTAAACTAAATAAATTAAATCATTATGCAATTTCCACTGAAAGGTACTGTTTTTTTTTGCACGTCTATTTTTGGTCACTATGCGGTACCCTTCAAATTTAGAAGCCTTGTTAAGGCTGGGGAACCCAACCTCAAAAAATGCAGAGTTTTAAGAAACTCAGTTTAGCTTAGAAAGTACTTATCAATATATAATTTGCGAAGCAACAGTTGTAAACATAATGTTACCGCATCTAATGATATATTTGCTTTGGTGAAGAAGTGCCTAGTTTTCAAAAATTAACCTCCGAAAGTGCAATTCTCGCAAAAATGTAGTAGTGAGGGTTTTTTACTGAAATCTTTAGAATTACGAAATATTTTGCAATGTACTTTACAGCATTTATAGAGAATATATTGCCTTGTAAGAAAATATTTTTTTATTGCGAGAAAGTTGATAACTTAAGAAGAAAAGAATTGGCAACAATATTTTTTTTAAATGTAGTGTGCCAGTAAAAACAGTATAGCTCAAGAAGTAAGTTATATTGTAGAAATTCCTTCGGGGTACTTATACTAAACATATAGTAGTATAATATGACATGTTTTTTTTTATGATAACATGGTGAATATCTTTGAAAAAAAATCTAAAAGTTGTGGTACGAAATACAGTATTATTTGATCGCGTTTTTTATTGCTTTCCGAACACAACATCGTCAATAAATTACATAAAAATGTTCCTTTAGCACCTAAGAAATAGTTTCCGTAAACCAAATTGGATAAATGTCTAAATTTTACATTTTCGGGGAAAAGTTGTTTTCCCATAAGATTTTAGTCAAATAGTTCGTCCTTTTACTCACAGATGTCCTGTCAAATCTGTACCTTTTTGATTGACGGCATGGATAGAGTAATTTGTATTAAAATGCACACTTGATATAGTGCAAATTGTTAGGATATAACCATATTTGCAAACGTAAGGATATAAAACTATAAAAATTTATAAAAATACACACTTGATATTGCAAAATATCCATATTCGCACGCGTAAAAAAATGACACATTTTCGAGCCTACTACATTGTACAATATTATATTAGTTTCAAATAGCATCGTAGGAAAAATTTTTTGAAGCATCTATTCACAAAAAAATACAAAAAAAAAGCAGTAAATAATGCAGCAATCGCATTGACTGATTTTACCACCGTTATCGCCGCAGACAATAATATAAATAATATTTATCAAATTATGAGCGTAAAAAATGGGGATAAAGATTACTCTTTGCATAATTGAAAATGTGTTTGCAGCCTGTTACGGGATTAATTATAGCAGGTACATCTATGAAAACACAAAATTGGCAAAAAATTAGCAAAAAATTATAGACTAATTTTTTTTTCGACTGAGTTTACCGTCGTTATCGCCGCAGACCGCAATATAAATAATATTTATCAAGTTACGAGCGTATGAAAAACGCGCAACTGATTTTTTTTGTTCTTTCTCTGTTCAATACTTAAGTTTCAAACCTTATTAGTTAGGAGACCTCTTTGGTTGCCCAAACATTTTTTATTTTAAGGGGCAAAATTGGTGCCCCCTGAGCGGAAGAATTGTGCATTATTCAGCAGTTCCCAGGCCTTAATTTTGAAATACTGTGTTTCTTTGGTCGATTAAAAACTATTTATGTACAGTGTGGTGGCCATTTGCACAATCAATGCCGATGCCAAGCAAAGGAAAAACTCTGGACGTCCTGCCCAACACGCAGTACAGCGAAGAAATTCTAAGGAGGCAGCGAATCTGTCTCAACTATTAAGGCTGAAGGGTCCAAAGGTTGTATTTTAGTTAATTCTGAAATTAATATAACCAGCAAAATTAAATTTCAGTTCGCGAACGCAGCTACTCGACTAATGAAAAATAAAAACTTTATCATTTTCTTGAAAAGAAAAGGATGGATTCGTCGAAGGGATGGTTTTGACTTAGCGACTATACTCATCCAAGTGCTTCCTAAGCTAAAACAAATAGCTGTAAGTATTGAAAATTAAGTGAAGGTTTAAACTGTTAAGATTCCCCTATTTTAGGAAGCCATCTTGGGTCCACTTACTTCAGATGATCCATTGGAGATAATCCAAGAGATTATTGTTAAGCTCAAAGTACTAAGTATAAAAAATTAAGTGAAGGTTTAAACTGTTAAGATTTCCTGATTTTAGGAAGCCCTCGGTAATTTGAATCCAGAGAAAATACAGAAAGTTCTAAAAGAAATTATTGATAAGATAAAAGTACTAAGTATAAAAAATTAAGTGAAGGTCGTAACTGTTAAGGTTTTCCTGTTTTAGGAAGCCGCCGATTCACATTCCGATCCAATAAAGTTACTCGAAGATATTGTTATTATAATAAAAGTACTAAGTATAAAAAATTAGGTGAAGGTTTGAGCTGACAAGGTTTTCTCTTTTCAGAAAGCCCTCGGGATCGTTGACGATTGTGATACCTGTCGTTTCTTCTGTTTCTGTCGCAACTAGTAAAATGAATTTGACATAATTACATTGAAAATAAAAGTTGACGTGTTAATATCGACAAAACAATTAAATTGCTTTCTTTATTTGATGTCCATAGTCAGGTTCATTTCATGGAGTGAACGGTCCAGTCTTCATTCTTCAAGATTTGTAGTGTCGCTAATAAAATGTAATTGCTTTAACGTACGCCTAAATACAGGCAACACCTAAAACTTTTTTATTATCACCATTTCAAACGTCATTACGGTAAGTGCGTTGACAACAGGGATCGCTTTCTAACCATGAAAATAAGTTTACAGCCTTCGAAAACCTTTCTGACAATACATTTTTAAGCATAAACGAGTTTTTGTATAAACACACCAAATGGTGTACTAATTTTTACAATATTTGTCATGTATTTATCAAGCTATAAAATGCCATCCAACACATTATGTTCTTTGCGCGTAACTACGGTGAAAAGAATTAACATCTAAGTATTTTCTTAATAATCGAGGGTTTTTTTGCAAAAATGTGAAAAGTCCAAAATTGTTATTCTTCAGAAAGTATAAATTTCCCTCGGATTTCTTACTGGAAACAGGGAAGCTTTGGTTTTATAAATTCCTACAATTTCGCATATGTGACGTTTTTGCTTTCAATTAATTGTTGTTCACTTGGATAGATGCAAAGTTTTACTCCAAAGTGGCGTTATGAATTCAATTTTGCCAAATTTAGACTAGTGACGTTTTTGCAAAAAATCCTCGATTACAACGATTCCCACGAAAAAGTTCGAATGCAGGAAAAAAGAAAAATAAATGACCCTCCTAAGAATTTAGAAACAGGTGGAGGGTCTTGCAACTGTTGATAACTTTAAACAGAGGATATATATTTTTTTTATTATTGAACTCAATTCATTGCAATCTGTATATACACTTAAATCACTATTTCTAGAATCACCATAAAATTTATTTGAAGAATTTAGTCTGTCGTTTGTTTGCGTTTTTTTGGTTCTTGAATAATTGAAGGGGCAGATATGAAGGGGTTAAGTGACATTTTCTGAAAATATCTAAGTAAGGTGAATGTTAATAGCTCTCAATTCTTGAAAACATTACATAAACAGTACATGAAGTTAAATTTACGGAATTTTTACAGCTTGGCTATTTCACACAAAGAAATAAAATTTGACCTTCATCTCTGCCCCTATGTCAGTAAGTACCTGGAGCTTTACCTTCAAAGTGAATCTTTATGTGAAGTAATTGTGGGGAAAAATTACTTATTTCTTGTTGCATACTTAGACACTTTAGTAAATTCTTCCTTTCTTGTTTATGTTCTTCAAGGAATTATTTTTCAATTATAATTTAAATTTTGTGAATAGATACATAATTAAAGAAATTTGCTATCAAATAAACCTTTGTTGTAAATCACTGAATGCATGAATTGAAGGGGTCAGAATAAAAAGGGTATAAGTGCATTTTTGAAAATTATGGTATGAATGCGTTTTGTTAAAGATGAGGTGCCTATTTATTGCACCAAACACAAACTTATAATTTAAATTCTATTCTCTTCTAATTTACTAATATAAAATAAGATTTTACTAAAAAAAAGTCTAGACTGTTTTATATTTACATAACTTCAAACTCCAATATATTCAAAAAATGAAAATTTTACTTGTACCCCTTTTATTATAACCCTTTCAATTATTATGGAATACCAAATCATTTAGTCATTGACGTTCATTATTATTAAATTGGATACAATTATTCATATAAAATCATATTTTATTTCAATTATTATTTTCGCTAAAATAAGATTTTTATGTTATCAATAAATTCGTGACAACACAATAAGTAAATTATCGAAACTAAAATCATTTGCAAAAGATTTCAAAAATAAATACTTTCCGAAGAAATAATTTACGATTCCACTCGTTTAAGGTGAACTTTATGGCAGTCAATAAGTGCCTTTGTTGGGGCAATACATCTTGTTGACACTTTTCCTTCGAGCTATGAAAAAATGCGCTTACTGCACAACGAGCTCAAACGATTTTAATTAAATTATGAGCAAACTATAATATTCGAAGAAAATCGATGCGGATACAAAAATGCGTTTAATTGTCAGCAATAATTAGAAATCAACTTACAATTATTCGTTGATCTAGGTGTTTTCCTTTTTTCCCCACAAATTCTTTTATATTTTATTTTTATTTTTCATTAGGATTTTTATATATTAAAATCACGTCACATATTAGTTACACAATTACATATTAAAAACTATTATATCAAACACAATTATTTTTCGTCAACAAGTGTCTAAAAACTATTAACACGTTGTGTAAACATTAGTTTTTCGCGGTGTCCCGCATCTTCAGTAGACATTTTAACACTGGAGCTTGCTAAGTTGAATATTTCTTCCCACGTTCACAGATATATCGATTCCGTTTTTTTATATTATTTTTCCCTCCTTTATGATTTATTTATTTTACTTTATTTTCTTTTATTTATTTATTTATTTAATTTATTTATCATTTTTATTAAACCATCATTATTAAAAAATACCTGTTCATTTATGATGTTATTTTCTGCTTTATTCTTATAAATCTGTATGTTCTCGGCTATATTCATTCCGAACCCTTTGTTTATGATCCTTTCTACTTTCATAGTATCTTCTATGGGTCCAAATTGATGTTTTTCATTATGCAAATGTTTCGCATAATTAGAAGTAGTATTATTTTTACTTATGTGTTCTTTATATCTTACATAAAAACTTCTACCTGTTTGTCCCACGTATTTTTTGTCACACGTATTACATTTAATTGAATAAATACCATTTAGCTTATATTTGTCCTCAATTTCAATTCTTGGATAAAATACTTTATCAAATTTATTATTTGCTTTCAGACCTACTTTTAACTTTTGATTTTTAAAAATTTTAGTCAATTTGTTAGTTTCTGGTCCGTAGTAATTAAATTTTACCCAGTTAGCATTATATTTTATGCTGTTATTAATTGAATCTTGGTTACTTTGTTGATTGTCTTTTTTATATCTACTTCTGTTAAATTTGAATTTGTTTATTATCTTATAAATAATTTTGGGATTATAACCATTATTGGCTGCTATTTGTTTGATTGTTCTTAATTCTTGTTCAAAATTTCCTTTACTAACGTAAGTGGTATGTTATATAATCTACAAATTAAATGTCTAAAAGCAGCCATTTTATGTTGGTGTGGATGGTTAGATTCTTTATGGATGACATGGTCAGTTACTGTACTTTTTCGGTATATATTATAATTCAACTTATTATCACTTTTTGTAATATTCAAATCTAAAAAATTAATCGAGTCATTTACTCCAAGTTCCATTGTAAATTTTATTTTTTCACTTATTGCATTTAAGTATTGTAGAATTTCCTTAGGATTGTTGTTCTCCGTAATGATAAATGTGTCATCCACATATCTATACCAAATTATAATCTTGAATTTATCTATAAGTGTTTTCATAATTTTTTCTTCTAAATCTTGTAAGAATATTTCTGCTAAGGTTGCAGAAATCGGCGATCCCATTGCTAAACCATCCTTCTGTTTATAATATTTGTTATTAAACTGGAAGTAATTTTGGTTAGTTATTACTTCAACATTGTTTATAAGTTGTTGGATGTATTCTTCTTTGTAATTTTTGTTGCGCAAATTATTTTTTATTATATTTAATGTTTCCTTAATTGGAATATTAGTATACATATTATTGATATCAAATGATATAAATATTGACTTTTTGTTTAGTTTTATATTTTTAAGTTTACTTATTAAGTCGCAGCTATTCTTGATTGTATATTTATTTCCCAATTTCATTGCATTTTTTAGTTCATTTGCTATAGTTTTTGACATATTATATGCTGGTGCCGTTGTGTAATTAATTAATGGTCTAATAGGTCTATCTATTTTATGTAATTTGGGTAGTGCTGTCAGTTTTGGTGCCATAGGATTCATATTAATGTTGAGCCATTGACTCTGCTTTGGGAAAATTCTGTCTGAATTTTTTACAATACTTTTTATCTGAGTTTGAAATATAGCCGTTGGATCTTTATTAATTATGTCAAAGTTGTTATCGTTAATAAATTTTAAAGTTTTCTCAATATATTCTTGTTTATTTATTAGTATCATAGTTTTGGATTTATCCGCTTTCACAATAATAGTATTGTCAATATTTAGTTTACGTTTTAAGGTTTTTACCAATTTATGCTGTATATTATTATTATTATTTTGTGTTTTATTGTTATTTTCATTGTGTTTTTTTGTTGTTTCCCTGTTGTAATTAACAATTATTTTATCCATTACACTTACACAATGTGATCTTACCACGTCTTGTTGTTCTTTTTCGACCTTTAGTATAGCCGCTTCACAATCAATAATCATATTTTCAATCTTATTTTTATTGTTATTTATGTTTCCACGCATGTTATAATTGAATCCTAAATTTAATATCTCTTCTTCGTTTTTGTTTAACACTGTATTCGATAAATTGACAATTCTTGGGTACCATTTTATACAAGTATTATCATTAAGTTTTTCTGCACGGTTTTTTTGCATTACCAAATTTTGAATCTTTTTATTTAAACTTTCATATTTCTTATTGATAATGTTGTCAATTTTTCCCGTACATTTCTCGTAATATGCTTCCCATTCTAGTTTACTAACTTGATTAGATTTATCAATATGTGCTCGATATAATTTAACGTTTATCTGCCCTTTTTGTTTATATAGAATGTTGATATTGATTTTTATGATGTTTCTTTCCAGTTTTTGTACTAAGTTTTTAATACATAGGTTGTTAGTAATGTATTTTATTCTTGCATATTTGGGTGTAACACCCTTTTGAATACACATTTTATTAAACCATATTTTAGTATTTGTAATCTGCAAATTATATTTATATTTATAAAATTCATTTTGTTGTAGTGCCATATTGGCTTCATTAATCGATTAATAAATTGTTTTCCTAAATGTCTACTGAAGATGCGGGACACCGCGAAAAACTAATGTTTACACAACGTGTTAATAGTTTTTAGACACTTGTTGACGAAAAATAATTGTGTTTGATATAATAGTTTTTAATATGTAATTGTGTAACTAATATGTGACGTGATTTTAATATATAAAAATCCTAATGAAAAATAAAAATAAAATATAAAAGAATTTGTGGGGAAAAAAGGAAAACACCTAGATCAACGAATAATTGTAAGTTGATTTCTAATTAATGATAAACCCACATAGGAAAACAATTTATTAATCGATGTCAGCAATAAGCTCATATAAATATTGAGAAAAAAAAAGTATATTATTAGATTGATTTTCTGATTCGAAGTTTAAAAAACTTAAGGCTGCGTTACAGAAAGAAGTATCCTTCAGCCACCAAATTTTGTACAACGTGCAGTTAGTAAAAAATAAAATGACTCAAAAACAATATTTTCATTTTATTTAAGAAGTATGTGATATTTTTTCGTACTTTTTGCATTGAATAATGTTTTTCTCCAATAGTTAATTAAAAAGTCGACGACTTAATTGCCTCATTATTAGAACACGCGCCGAAGGCGAGTACTCATTAATTAATAATATTCTATTTCAATCAAACAATAAAATTTAATTTTCAATTCAATTCTCATTAACTAATCAAATTTAATTGGTTCGAAATTAATTGCAACGTACTCATTAGTTTCAATTAAAATCTAGAAATCGATCGATACGCATCGAAATGAATTTTTTGATAATATGTCTGCTCGTTTCTCTCTCATTGACCTGCGGGTCGACTCCTGCTCGACAAAGACAAGTATCCCTGGACGACATGAAAAGAACCATGGCCATTTTGCAAAATCAACCCTCAAAGCAGAGGGGCGGTTTGTTTACAGGTATGAGTCAAGCGCTAGAAACCGCCTCGGACCTATTGACATTAGGAAAGCACATGTAGTTAAAGGAAGTGCAAAAGAGGGCTCCGACGATGCTTCAGGGCGTGGGGTCGCTCGGCATCAACACCATCGGCGGTACCATTCAGGTGACCCCAAACGGCGTTTCGGGCCGAAAACTAACCGATTTTTGCAGTTGCCGTTAACAGCCGCGCAGAAAATCGTCGATTTGGTAAAAGAGGTGGGAGACAAGGCCGCTGCAAGCGTGCAAGGGATGATCTCGCCAGGGCTTCTGAAACAATTTGCGGGGGTTATGGTGAATCAGACCGTTGACGCGATGTACGGGTTAGGGGAGAGGGCTAATGCAAGTTATTGAAATAGATTTGAAATCGGTATTAAAACTCTTTGCACTTTAGACGAAGGATCCTATTCTCAAGGGCATACAAGACTTAACAGCACAGGTGAGATCCGTCGTCAGCGCTGATCTTCTAAAAGGATTGTCTAACCAATTTATTGGGCAACTTATTGACACGCATATAGGAAAATAACAATAAGAGGCTAATTTCCGAAAAACTGTAGTTAAAACTCAATTATAAATTGATTGTTTTATTGATTGGTAAAGAATTTCCTGACATAAAATAGTATACACCCATTCCTCTTTATACGAAGTCTCGCTTTACGTAGTTTCACTTAACGAGGCTTCTCAAATAGATTCAACAGTCTCGTTTTAAATAGCAAAGTTTCGATTTGCTGGATTTTTATCATTCTTTTTCTCTGTGCGATTTTAAACGGTTGTGTCATGGCTCTTAATCTTTTATTTTAAAAATTTGAAAATTATTCGAATTTTTCACAACTTGTTAAGCATATCGGTAGCCGCAATGAACAACATTGTAACTAGCAAAACGTAATTTTTCAGGTTTTAAAGATTCTACATCTTTTCTTTTCCTTATTCTTGAGGAGATAATTCTTTTTTGGTTTGAAATTGGTGGATACTCATTTATTTTAACTCACATAACATCACTGTATAATTTATTTTGAGAAAATTATTGATTTAACGGATTTACCAGCGTTTACCATTGTTCATAGAAGTAATGTTTGCAGTTATACCATTGTAACTTCGCTTACAATTATTTTGCACCCAGAATTTTTATCGAATAAGATTATAAAATCTTTTACAGCTTTACTTTTTGAAATTTGTTGCAATAATATTGTAAGCTCCAATACATTGCAACTTTTTAGACTGCTTATAACAATAATTATAATACAATACGATATAATATTGTAGTAGTATTACTGATAACGGGGAATCATTTTTATTAACATTCGAATCTTCGGAAATATCTGAAAAACAACAAAATCTTATTAGTTACACCACCTTGAGATTTTCAGAAAATCAATTTTTCCTTTTCGCCTAGATTTATTGTTTATACTTTGCAGGATATTTTAAGCGTTAAACCATTTGAAAGTTCAAATTAGTTTCGGAGTTCTAGCAATTTGAAGTGAGCACAGCAAAGTACGGCCGCATCTCGGGTACTTTGTTCAAACTGGTGTTCAAGATATCTGAAAATTTACTCAACTGATTTTGATAAAAGTTTTACCACGTATTCTTTATATTATCTAAAATGTAGCACAGGACTTTTATGATTTTAATAGCTGCGTCAAAAAAATAAATATTTATACTTATTTTTCCGAGCGCCAAGGTGGTGCCTTAGGCGGTTGTCTGAGTTAAAATAACGAGGGTAGGTTGAACCAATGCAATAATTAACAAGTCTTACTTACCGTGTTGATTTTGTAGCAACTCCAAAATTTTCTTTCCACGTGAAGACATGACAATATTGTTTTACTAACAATATAATTAACTCGTATTCACAAAATACTAATGAAATCAAACTACCGTGTTTCGATTTTACCGAATTTTAAACGGGAAACAACATTGTAAGTGTGCGTAGTCGTCGTTTAGTCCGATAACCATTGCAAGAACATTGTAAGTTAATAAATCTTAAAGGAATCCGAAGAATAACATTGTAAGAATCATTAACATTCCTATGAAAGAGCGTAAAAGAATGTATTATCCCCGCAACGACATTGTAAGCTTTGGTACAATTTTATTTAAGTAAATTTGTTAGTTCTTGAAAAGGTAAAGTATGTTACAATTTTTAGGTCACGCATTAAATTTCAGTAAAATTCTTTACCATGTTTTATCTGTTGGTAAGTACGTTATTGCAGATACAATGAGATAAAAATAGATTTTTTTCATAATAAAACAAAAAATAAAAAATAATTTGAGTTTACTAAATCATGTAAATCACACCCAAAATATCAAATGTGAAAAAAGTAAAAATCGACAAATTGCCAGTTACAATGTTGTTAATTGCGGTTACCGATATCAGTCCGAAGAAAATGGCCACCAAACAAATAGCAACTGGAAAGATCATGAAGAAAAGTAGAAAAGCGATTGCTTTAAAAACAAAGCAACATTTGAAGGCAGGTCAAAAAGTTGCAGAAATTTCGAAAATATTAGGACTCCCATTAACTTCAGTCACAACAATACGTGATAACAAAAGTAAAATTCATACGATGGCACAATTACTCAATCCGTCAATCACAGAAAAAACAACTCGCAGCAGAAATGAATAATTATTAAGTGTGCCAATCCGTAAATTCCTTAGCACAAAAAAGTTATAGTAAAATCAAGAGAACTATTTTTTTTTTAATGCGATTATCTCAAAACTTGAATTTGTGACTTGTTACATTATAAAACTGAGGTTTCGATATGTGTTTTTTTTACAAGTTTAATACATTTAATACATTTTGAAAATAAAGCGCATGTTTTTTAAAATGATGACTGATCGTAGAAAAAATAGCGTACGCAACTCACATTTAATAGCTATTAAGACACTCATATTCAGTACGACACTCGCCTACGGCTCGTGTCGTAATTCTCATATTCGTGTCTTAATCATTACATGCTCATTGCATAATATACTAATTTATTGTCTGTGGTCTTAGATTTAATATCTCATTTGGCGGGCGATTTTTAGAGCACGCGTCGAAGGCGAGTGCTTGCAAATTAATGTGCTGTTTTAATTTTTTAAAAATAATAAAATTTAATTGGTTCGAAATGAATTGAAACGTGTGGAAGTCACTAATTGGGCGCAGTTAAAATCTTGAGATCAATTAGTACGCCTGACATGGATATTTTGAAAATATGCCTGCTGCTTTCTCTTTCAATAAGCTGTCGCGCATCTCCTGTCGCATCGAGGAGCGATGTAGCGCAGAGGGGCGCTTTAACCGACGTCCTAACCGTACTTACGGCCAATGCCATGCGATTGGTTCGCAAAATAAAAGACGCCATATTAGCAAAACTGTTCGAGGTGATTCCCTCAGCCACCCATGGCATCACTGAGATTGTCGGCAGCATACTCTCGGACATCGTTACGGTAACAACCCTAAACAGCGTTTCGGCTGAGATTTAATCGTTTTTTGCAGAAATTCATCATAAAAATGAAAATCGCGTCACAAGAACGCGTCATAACGTGGGAAGGGGCCATCATGGATTTCTTCCTGCAGTTCTTTGATTTTATGAGCCCCAATCTGGAGAGGGTAAGAAACCGCGATGAATCTGGGACGGCTGTACCTAAATGGGAACATAGAAGCGAACTACTTAAGCACAAAAATTAGCGGCCATTAGTTTCTAATAACGCAATTTGTTACAAAATAATAAATAATTGATTAATAAGTTGAAGAAATAAAATCCCTTTTGGTCCCTTCTTTTGTCCGAAGGTCGTTTTTGGTGTAAAAACCAATGTTGGCATATTTCATCCCAAGGGTTGAAATGAATTTAATCCCTGATTAGAATGCAATAAATTTATTGTTATAATTTTCTTGGATTATTTCCTTCATGCGCATAAAAAGTCGCAGTCGCCATGGTTTTCCTCAGTTTTATAGCGATTATTTTATTCATGGATAATATGAATAAAATACAATGTTCAATTTTAAAAAACAATTTGTCACTCAGTCAATGTTTTGCAACAAAGCATACTCTCACACGTCAACTTTTAGATTATGCATTATTAAATTGTAATGGTCAGATGTTAAAACAGTAAAACGATTTATTCAAAAGAAAATAATGGGAAATGGAAAATTGAAATGGTAAATGGTAAATGGAAATGATAAATGGATATGGAAAATGGAAATGGAAAATTGTAAATGGACGATGGACGATGGAAAATGGAAATGAAAGATTGAAAATGGATAATGGAAAATGAAAATGATAAATGGAAATGAAAGATTGAAAATGGATGATGGATGATGGAAAATGGAAATGATAATGGCAAATGGATATGGAAAATGTAAATGGAAAATGGAAAACAAAAATAAAAATGATAAATGGATTTGGAAAATGGAAATGGAAAATTGAAAATGGACGATAGAAAGTTGAAAACGAAAGTGGAAAATAGAAACGGTAAATGGATATAGAAAATGGAAATGGAAAATTGAAAATGGAAAAGGTAAATGGATATGGTAAATGGAAATGGAAAATTTAAAATTGAGAAAGGGCCGCTGGAAGATGGAAAACAGAAGTGGAGACTGGAAATAGTAAATGAATATAAAAAATGGAAATGGAAAATTAAAAATGAGAAACAAAAAATGAAAAATGGAAATGATAAATAGAAATGGCAAATGGGTATGGAAAATGAAAATAAAAAATTGAAAATGGAAATGGTAAGTGGATATGAAAAATAGAAATAGAAATGGACAATTGAAAATGGAAAATTGAAAACGGAAGTGGAAATGGTAAATGGAAAATGGAAATGATAAATGGATTTAGAAAATGGAAATGGAATATTGAAAATGGACAATTTGAAAATAGAAAAATGGAAACGGAAGTGGAAATGGTAAATGGAAAATGGAAATGATAAATGGAAATGAAAGATTGAAAATGGATGATGGATGATGGAAAATGGAAATGATAATGGCAAATGGATATGAAAAAAAGGAAATGGAAAATGGAAAACAAAAATAAAAATGATAAATGGAATTGATAAATGGCCATGAAGAACGAAATGGAAAATGAAAATTTTAAAAAAATTCCATTTTCATTTATTTATTTTGAATAAATCGTTTTACTATTTTTCCGCTGATCGTTGATTTACGGGTCGATTTAATGAATAGAAAATCATTCATTAATGACCCATTTTAATGAATGATTTCTTATAAATGCATGATTTCGATATCTCGGTAACAAAATATATGGCACTTTATTTAAATATAAGATGGCAAGATGAATACAAAATATACCAAAGAGAAATACAAATTTAATTAATTACTTACGTTATGTTTATAGTAATACTATTTATATAGAAGTTAGCAACCGTACAGCCAGTAAATTTGATAAAAAATGCAGATGGATTGTCAAACTTTTGACACTTTTTGTAAGTCATGGCACCGTTGGTTTGAATATATATTGATTTAAAACGTTTGGCATGCTTGATTCGAATATCCATTACAATTTTTCTCAAGGAAAAAAATTACATTTTCTTCAATTTCGTAAGATTCGATCAACGGAAAAATATTGTAAACAACTTTTGCGTTAATCGGCGATTAATAATCTTAACAATATTAACGCGCTCGCTTCGCTCGCGCGTTAAACTGTTTCGATTATTAATCGCTGTCATTAACGCGCATGTTGGTTAAATAACTATTAACGTCTGGCCATTACAATTTAATAACAAATAACCTAAAATAAATTGACCGAGTAACAAAAATTTTTTTTAAATTGAAAAACCCGATATAACGAAGTTTCTCTCTAATGATTTTTTTTAAGGTGGCGCTTTGTTATTTATAGAAGGTCGACTGTAGTTTATTTAAAAGTGGTAATTTTTAATTAATACACGATTTTAATTTTTTTTTAACTAATAAAATTTAATTGGTTCGAAATGAATTGAAACGTATTGAAGTTGCTAATTGGGCGCAGTTAAAATCCTGCAATTAATTAGCACGCATCGAGATGGACATTTTGAAAATATGCCTGCTGCTTTTTCTTTCAACGACCTGCCGTGCATCTCCTGTTGCATTGGGAAGTGATGTAGCGCAAAGGGGCGCTTTAGTCGACGTACTAAGCGTTTTTATGAAACATGCCGTAAACTTACTTGGCGTGATAAAAGATAAAGCAGTAATGAAACTGAACGAATTCACTCCGCTACCCACCCATGGCATGACGCAGCTTGCCGGCGACGTTCTCGTGGACATCGCTGTGGTAACAACCCTGAACAGCGTTTCGGCTTAAATTTAATCGATTTTTGCAGAAAAACCTGTTGAAATTAAAAGTTATCGCAGAAAAACGCATTATACTATGGGAAGAGAACATTATGGATTTCTTCCTGCAGTTCTTTGATTTTATGAGCCCTAAAGAGGAGAGGGTAAGATGGCATGGTAAAGCTGCGACGGTGCTAACATTTTCTGCATTTCAGAGTGAAAAACGTAGGACTAAAACAATTAAACACAGGATGAATCCCTTGCCAGTCAATAATCTATTATAACGAAATTTGTTTCAAAATGTAATTCAAATTCAAATACCCAATGAAACAATAAATAATGTAATAAAAACTTGATACAATAAAAGTCCCCTTTGGTCCTCTCTTTTGTCCAAAGGTGATTTTTGGTGTAAAAACCAATGTACAGGGTGAGTTAAGTTTTACCGCCACGGCCATAATACCTATTAAAGATTGAGGGGAAAGTATGCAATTTACATGTTACATCAATTGAAGTTTACGCTTTCGATTAGTGCTACAAATTTTCTAAAATATTTTTATTTGAAGACAAAAAAGTAAAACAAAGAATTTCGGGTAAAATTTCCACGTTTGGTTTTTTATTTCAAAATTTGTAATTTCGTAATTAATTGCAATTTGATTCGTTAAAAAATTATTACCTTTTGAGTTAAATCAAATTTAACATAAAGCACGAAAAATACTTTTATTTATGACTTTCCAACAATGCATAATACGGTCTACCACGTAACAATACCTGATGATCGACCCATAAAACTGAAGGGGCGGCGTTTTAGTTGTTGCCAGAATCGTATTCTGGAATTTGTGAGAAAAATAAAATAAGTTTTTAATAGGTAAATATTAAGTTTATTTTGTAAAAGATGCTCAAAGTGATGCCCGATTACCCATAAATTAAAAGCATTTCAAGGTTCTCCTCGACTGACTATTGAAATGGTATGATTATACCTGAACTAAACACAAATGTTCACTATTCCACAAAACAAAGTTTTAATTTTTATTTTTTACCAGCGATGTTTAAGTGTTGGAAGATTTGTTGCGAATGTGAATGTTTCTTTATTCACAAAGTGACCTAGGGTTGTGACCAGGGTTTTTAAACTTTGGGTGAATTAAGCAATTTATTTTATGGGAAGGTTCAATAACCGATAGGTATATGGACTTTGCAGACGGCAAAATTAAAACACAAAATTGTAGACAGATATACTAACGAAAATTAGAACCTGGTAAACTTTTTTCTTATCAAGTTTAAAATCTAATATTGCAAAAATTATTTTTTATTATGATTATAATTACCGTGTAGCTGTTAGTTACGATGTTGTGAACTTTTAAAGAAATAGCGAAGACCCTTATTCCGGTCCTGTAAAATGTAACGTTGCACTTTTTAACTTAACTTTATGACTGTCATAAATAATCAGCCAAGTACCCAAAACCAATACCATTGTTAGGTGAATTGGTCAGCTTATGTCGTAAAACATTTAAAAAGTACCCTCTAATACGTAAATGCCTTCACTTAATGAATCCAAATTAGTAAAATTATTTCAATTACACTAAATTGTGTGAAAATATTTTACTGTTCGTACATAAAGAACTAATAAATTGAACAATTAGTAATTGAAAGAAAGCCAAAATTTTACCTGATTAAAAAAAAAAAAGATTTTTTCTTGGTTTCTATGTACCTTAATAAAATAAAATTACTCATCCAATTTATGAGAATTGGCAAATTATTTTAAAGGCCTATTTTGCCACGGGCGGTAAAACTTAACTCACCCTGTACACTCGGCCGAGATGAAAATGTCCCTGTTTAAAAGAACCCCTCAGTCGGTGATTATTAGCTAAATAGTTCTGTCATAAATCAATGGTATTGTGGAGAACTTGAGCTGTTCGTAAAAATTTCATTTCTAGACTAAAGAAAACAAACCTTGGTGTGTTATTTAAAATGTTTGATATAAAATAATAGATTTAAATTTATACCATTTAAATATTTCTAGTCTTCTTTTATAATATGAGATATCAACACCATTTTTTTAAAGAGGATAACAAACTTTTTTATTCTTTCTGCGATAATCACCAGCCGGCAAAGAAACACATTAAATTCATATTTCTGATTAATATAAATTGATTATTTTTAATATTTTCTATAATATCCGTTAGTTTTATTACAATCTGCCAATCGCCGTGGCATATGCTATTTGACAGATGTTTGAAAATCAATACGACTTCCAAACTTGATGAACATGCCTGGTTAATTCCTGCTGCGTCCTTTTTATTAAGGAATTTGAGAATAATAATTATCATACTTAATTATTAATTTATGATTGACTTAACAACACTTAGGGACAGTTGTAGAAACGAAGTTAACAAGGTGTCAGCTAACAGAGCGTCAACTTCGTTTCTGCAACTGGCCCTTACACTTTTGAAAATTTCCAAAAAAAAATTGAGTTGTTACACTATTGAACTTTGCCCAAAATTTCGGTTTGTGGTTTGACGTTTTTTGAAAATTCGAAATGTTACTCTTTCGAATTGAATAAAATACACTTTCTGCCGTTGATTATTGAGCTTAATACAAAAATGACTTTTTTAACTTGTTACACTATAGAAATGAGGTATCGATACATAAAACTAGTTGAGAAACTGATGTAAAAAATATAATTCTTGGCCAAAAAAGAAAAGTGGCCCCAAAACAATCTTAAAACATGAAGTGAAAAATGTACGATCAAAATTTATAAAAATATTGAGAAAAATAGATTGAAGCCATATTTAACCTCTTCTTGTTCATCGGAATCTTAAAGAACTTCTCTCTTTCCCGGTAATATTGGCATATTGATGAAAACACAAATTTACTTATCAAAAAACGAACAATTTTGGAACCAACGAACTTTCAAATACCGTTTCAGACAACTGAAGAGATGGAAATTTTTAATAAACTTTAAAAACGAGTGGGGCTGAAAGTGTTGCAAAACCAAAAACTGTCTCATCGTTTAAAATTCGAAGATTTTCAAGCCCTCTTAGATTTAATCGTTTTACGAGCTCAATGTCGCCCTAAAAATTGATTTCCAAGACGTGCTGTTTTGCAGTTTTGATATCCTCGGAAAGTCGTAAATATTTCGTCACGAAATCGTAAACAAAGAAGGTATGAACAGACTAAAAAGATCAAAATATGCACAGTAATTAACCTAGACAACTTTTTCTTACTAAAAACTTACAACCATTCTTATTCGATAGTTTTGTTACACCCTATATAATGTTTTGTTCGTTAATTAAGCTGAAACGTAAAATGAAATTAAATATTTGAAAAATTATTATATGCCAACAACAATGACTACGCCTAATAACGATATAAATCTATTATACTATCTATTATACTATTATTATACTATAGTAACATTTGTTTAGTCAGACATCATTCAAAACTTCTTGTAGATAAATATTAGTTTAGCAAAAATGACAACAAAGCGATGCACCTGTTTTCTTTAGAAACAATACAAGTTCTACAATGCCACTGGTTTATGGCAGGACTATTCAAGTAATAATCACCGACCGAGGGGTCCTTTTACAAGTGTACACATATTTTATCCCAAGGGTTGAAATAAATTTAATCCTCGATTAGAATGATATAATAAATTTATTGTCATATTGTTCTTACATCAATGTTCCGATTGAAGTTTAAAAAATAGTTTACTTAAAAAATCGTAGATTTAATGCTACATTCTGTAACTTTTAGAACACGAGTCGGAGGCGAGTACTTCTTAATTAATATACCATTTTAATTTTAATTGACTAATAAAATTCAATTAAACGTTTTGGAGTTACTAATTGGTTGCCGTGAAATGATTTTCTTGAAAATATGCCTGTTGTTTTCTCTTTCACTGACCTGTCGCTCATCTCCTGCTCAATTAGGGGATGAATTTCATCAGAAATCTTCCAACGGGACGAGCATTTTGGCCGTGGTACTAAACGGCATTGGGGAAAGCGCCGCGGATTTATTCACACTTGTAAACCGCCAAGCGTCAAGCAAAATCAAGCGGGTGGTTCCGGTGCAGCTTCAGGGCGCGGCGCTATTTGGCGTCAACTTGGTCATGGACTACTTCAAGGTAACCCAAAATGGCGTTCGAACTAAAATTTAATCGATTTTTTCAGATATTCGTCGAAAGAATTAAAAATGTGGAAGGACCGTATATTGCACAAGTGGAAAACAACCTTATGACACAGTTCGCGAGTATCTTTGATTCAAAATTGCAGGATGAAGAAGCGAAAGTAAGAAATCAAAATAAATCTGCACCTCAGACTCTCAAAGGTGGAAGTCTACATAAGAACAGGACAGGAAGTAAATTGAATTCCTGATTAGAATAAAAATAAAGTTGCTATATTGTTATGAAATTTGAAGTTTAAAAAAATCTTTCGGGTTCTCTAAAATAATTTAGCGTACGCCTAAATACAGGCAACACCTAAAACTTTAGTATTATCATCATTTCAAACGTCAGTGCGGTAAGTGCGTTGACAACGGGGGTCGTTCTCTAACAAAAATGAGTTTACAGCCTTCGAAAACCTTTCTGACAATACATTTTTAAGTATAAACGAGTTTTTGCATAAACACACCAAATGGTGTACTAATTTTTACAGTATTTGTCAGGTATTTATCAAGCTATAAAATGCCATCCAACACATTATGTTCTTTGCGCGTAACTACGGTGAAAAGTATTAACATCTAAGTATTTTCTTAATAATTGGGGGTTTTTTGTAAAAACGTGAAAAATCCAAAATTGTTATTCTTCAGAAAGTATAAATTTCCCTCGGATTTCTTACTGGAAACAGGGAAGCTTTGGTTTTATAAATTCCTACAACTTCGCATATGTGACGTTTTTGCTTTTAATTAATTGTTGTTCACTTGGATAGATGCAAAGTTTTACTCTAAATTGGCGTTATAATCTCAATTTTGCCAAATTTAGACTAGTGACGTTTTTGCAAAAATTCCTCGATTACAACGATTCCCACGAAAAAGTTCGAATGCAGGAAAAAAGAAAAATAAATGACCCTCCTAAGAATTTAGAAACAGGTGGAGGGTCTTGCAACTGTTGATAACTTTAAGCAGAGGATTTTTTTTTGTTATTGAACTCAATTCATTGCAATCTGTACATACACTTAAATCACTATTTCTAGAATCACCATAAAATTTATTTGAAGAATTTAGTCTGTCGTTTGTTTGAGTTTTTTGGTTCTTGAATAATTAAAGGGGCAGATATATGAAGGGGTTAAGTGACATTTTCTGAAAATATCTAAGTAATAGCTCTCAATTCTTGAAAACATTACATAAACAGTGCCTGAAGTTAAATTTACGAAATTTTTACAGCTTGGCTATTTCACACAAAGAAATAAAATTTGACCTTCATCTCTGCCCCTATGTCAGTAAGTACCTGGAGCTTTACCTTCAAAGTGAATCTTTATGTGAAGTAATTGTGGGGAAAAATTACTTATTTCTTGTTGCATACTTAGACACTTTAGTAAATTCTTCCTTTCTTGTTTATGTTCTTCAAGGAATTATTTTTCAATTATAATTTAAATTTTGTGAATAGATACATAATTAAAGAAATTTGCTATCAAATAAACCTTTGTTGTAAATCACTGAATGCATGAATTGAAGGGGTCAGAATAAAAAGGGTATAAGTGCATTTTTGAAAATTATGGTATGAATGCGTTTTGTTAAAGATGAGGTGCCTATTTATTGCACCAAACACAAACTTATAATTTAAATTCTATTCTCTTCTAATTAACTAATATAAAATGAGATTTTATTAAAAAAAAGTCTGGACTGTTTTATATTTACATAACTTCAAACTCCAATATATTCAAAATTTTATTCTAACCCTTCCGATTGTTATGGAATACCAAGTCATTTAATCATTGACGTGCATTATTATTAAATTGGATACAATTATTTATATAAAATCATATTTCATTTCAATTATTATTTTCGCTAAAATAAGATTTTTATGTTATCAATAAATTCGTGACAACACAATAAGTAAATTATCGAAACTGAAATCATTTGCGAAAGATCTCAAAAATAAATACGTTGCGAAGAAATAATTTACGATTCCCCACTCGTTTAAAGTAAACTTTATGGCAGTCAACAAGTGCCTTTGTTGGGGCAATACATCTTGTTGACACTTTACCCTCGAGCAATGAAAAAATGCGCTTTCTGCACAACGAGCGCAAACGATTTTAATTAAATTATGAACAAACTATAATATTCGAAGAAAATCGATGCGAATACAAAAATGCTTTTAAATGTGAAATTTGAAACCAAAATTATAAATATTTGGAGGCTTTATGAGGGATGCCAGTTTCGAATTTTTACATTTTAATTAATAACCAGCTTAATCGAGCGTTAAGAAAAGTTGTAGATTTTATTTGTGGGTAACTTTTAGAGCACGCGTCGAAGGTGAGTATTTATTAATTAATATACCATTTTAATTCCAATTGACTAATAAAATTTAATTTGTTCGAAACAAATTAAACGTATTGGAGTTACTAATTGGTCGCAATTAAGACCTTGAAATCGCGCTGACATGGATTTTCTAAAAATATTGTTGCTGCTTTCTGTTTTTTCATCTCCTATCGAATTAGGAGATGCATTGCCGGCGACTGGCGATGAATATTGGAAACCTTTAAACTGGACGAGCAGTATAACCACCATACTAAATGAATTGGCGGAAAATATCGAGGATTTAATTACACTTGGAAAACACCAAGTGGAAAACAAACTCAACGAGCTGATTCCGGGGAATCTTCAGGGCTTATCGTCTCTTGGCCTCAGATTGATCGCGGACCATATCACGGTAACCCTAAACGGCGCCGTTTCGACTAAACTTTAATCAATTTTTGCAGCACTCCATGTATTCAATAAAACTTAGAGTAGAAGAACGCATTTTTCTATGGGAAGAGCACATTATGGAATACCTCCTGAGTGCCATTGGTTTATATACAGAGACGGTAAGATATCATGATAAATCTGCGACGGTTGCTAACGTTTTCTGTACTTCAGACTCCCCTCCCCCCTCCACCCCTCTCGAAGGTAGAAGTTTACATAAGCGGAGAAAAACTAAGCATGAATGAGGCATCGATTGATCACCAATTACCCAATTTCTTACGAAATTAACATACCAAATGAAATAATAAACAATTGATTGAAATTTAATGAAATAAAAATCCACGTTGGTTCCAACTTAAATAACAAATAATTAATAATTATTTTGTTAATAACAAAGTATTAACAAACCAATTTCCCAAGGGATTACCCAAGTAACAATGTAGCTGAATTCCTAGCTAATAGAATGGTTATGTTTTATTGCTGCTATATTGTTGCTCCGCAGGTAGCAAATTGGTTGAGTAAAAGTTGCGGATTGTTATTGTTGCCTGAAACTAATTTGTTGTTTAAGTCGTCGATAAGAACGTTCTTACAGCAAAATTATAAAATAACTTATAAAGCAATTATACAATTGTTATATAAACGTTTGTGTGACCATCGTTATACAACATTTCAGCTTCCACAACTGAATTATTTTATAACGGCTGTTTAGTTGCGTTTCACAGCATTAAAAAACTCTTTATAAATAGTTTATAAAATTGTTTTGTAAATGTCATTGCCAATTTATAAAACAGTTACAGATTTGCGTATTATAAACGCAAAATAACTTTACTTGGCTAGTAAATCTCCAAAATAAATTATTAAATTTATTAATGCTATATAATTGACAGAAAATTTTTCTTAGGAATATAAATTGACCTCATAAGAGTCAATCGGCTAAAAGCATGAAAAGACTCAGCTCTATATTTGTCAAGTATCCGGATGATTATTTGTCGTTTAAGAAAGCGATGAGATTAATTTGATTCTTAAGAATACATTTATAGAATCGTTTGGTTTTATAGATGTAACGCCATGCAGTAAAACAATTTTATAACTGTACAAAAATAAAGCTTACAAAACTATTATACAGCTTTTATAAAATCGCTTTTTAAGAATGTTCTTGATGTTTTATAAACGCTATATAAACGATACATAACTGTCGAGTAATATTATTCAACATGTTAAAGAACTGAATTGTCTTATAAGACCGCGCCCATTTTGGGTTTTCTTTGTTTTTGGTTCTTATCACAAATATTGTTTTGTAAGATTTCTTGTGTAGACGTTCTTGCGACTTGTATAAAACATCAAGTTGTTACTTGGGAAGTTATTCCCAAAAGAAAAATCAAAAGTATATAAATTATTTCTTCCATTTGTATTATTGCAATGTAAAGATTCACGTGGCGATATCGTGTAAAATTTTAAATTTTATTCATATAGTTGAAAAAATAGTATACGTACATCGCTTCTATGCACATGTTATGACTTTCTTCAAGTCACGTCATAAACAACACATTAGTGTGCATAACTAAAATACAATAGATGTGCTTTGACATTAAACTCACCGACAGGGGTACGGATAGGCCTTCTGGTTGTTTTTGGCGCTGTAAGGTGAATACTTGTCCAAAAACCATACCATAAACGCCGTGACGATCAGCGCTCCTACGATGCTCAGCCACACTTCCAGCTTCAACACTGTCATAAATTTAAACAGCGAAGTCTTTCGGACTGGTTTTCTCATGACTGGAAAATTTCAATAAAGATTTAAGAAATTGTGAAATAGGCTTTATTCCACTAGTGAGTTACAAGGCATTTTTACCTCACTAGTGACATAAACCATTATAGTTTCATTTAAATTGTCGCAGATGTTGGATAAATATTTTTATCTACAATCATTATATAATATAACTATTATTGATGTGAAACATCTACTCTAAATTGTCATTTCATCCATGGATACATTAAAGAGAGCTTCTTATTGGTTCCCAGCCATGGATAAAAATTGACAGAATTTTTATCCATCGGGACTTCAACCAATGAAAATTAACAATATTGGAATTTTTATTTTACAACAGCGCCACGTTGGTAACAGTTTGCATTAATTACAACAACATAACCAAAGAAAACTAAAACAATTGACAGCAAAACGTACCAAAGTGTGTCAATAGTAAAATTCGTGATTTGTGAAGCAGTTTTTCGTGTGTTTATAATTTATTACTCGTCCTGTGTAGGTGGTGGTGAAATGCCATTAAAATGTTCTTTATTTTATAATCTCAGTAGAGATCAAATTATTGGCTTTCATAATGAAGGTGACAGGTAATTATGGCTAGAGGAATATTTAATAATTTTAAGCTACCCCTATGTTATTTTTTTACAAACACTACTTGCAAAGGTGAGAATTTAAAGTGAATAGTTCTAAAGTGCACACAAAAATTACAATTAGAGTCTGGTGCCAATGTAAGAGCAGTTGTAACTGATCAAGGAGGTAATTTTAGAGAATTATCTACAAGTTTAGGAGTATCAGTTGAAACCCCGTATTTTTTTGTGGACGAAAAAAAAGTTTTTTATTTTTTTGATGTTCCACATTTAATAAAATCAGTCAGAAAAAAATTGTTAAAATATGACATATTTTTTAATGATAAAAAAGCATCTTGGAAAGACATTGAAACTTTTCTGACAAACAAAATCTCTAAATTTAGCTCCAAAGTTAACGAACATCCATATAAACCCGATAAATTATGACTATGATAAATTATTTGATTTACTAAATTGGTCAAAACATAAAAATGCTAAAAAATATAATTTATCATTTATGGGGACTGAATACCAAATGAAATTTTTAGATGAAATGGCAGATCTGATAAAATCTATTAAAATTTTTGATAGTAATGGTAAATTAATTACAAACAAAATTAAATGTTTTGAGGGCTGGCTTATAACGATTAAGGCTTTAAAATTTCTGTGGGTCGAATTCAAAAATGAAGGCCGTTCGTTCCTGTGTACCAGAAGGCTTAATCAAGATGCTCTTGAAAATTGGTTTGGAACTGTTAGGGGTTCAGGGGGCAACAGTACAAATCCTACTCCACAAATATTTCAGAACACTTTTAAAAAATTATTTTCATTAAATTACTTAGATCATAATGAAAGTGCAAACTGTGCCAATGATTTTGATCAATTGTTAACTGTTATAAATGAAAATATTTTAAAAAAATTGCAGCCGGTGTCAATTTCAAATAATCAACTCAGTTTCAATTTCACTGATTTCAGAGAAATTGATTTCCTCGCCGAAAATGTCATCTGAAAGCATACGAAGCCAAAGATAACAGAACTTTTGCCTAATGAAGATTTTATTAATTTTGTTGGACAATTTATTTAATTTGAACTTTGAAGCATTTTCAATAAGACAAAATGTTGGTTGGGAACTTGTAAAAATATTTAGCAAAATTGATTATGCGCCTTCGTGTTCTAACTTTTCGAAACTAGATGTGTACAAATTATTTTGCAGAATGAAAATTTTTCACTGCCTAAAACGCAATAACAATGAATTTAAAAATTCAAATAAACACAAAAAAAATCATCAAAATCTTACATTTGTAATTTTTTTATATTATCTTTTTTAAAAATTTAATACATGTAAATAAAACATATGTACAGACTTTATTTAATGTTATTTAGATTGTTTGGAATTTTGTAGTTTGTAAATAAATTAGGTAAATTGATTTTATTGAATTTTATTGTCTAATGAATTTAAAACTATCTACAAATAATCACAAAAAATTCATAAAAGTATTTTTTATTTTTTTTCCTACTGCTATTAAGAATTTAATACATAATGGTGAATAAAATATGTAAAGATTTTATGGAATTGTTATTTTGATCATTTAGAATTTTTTTATTTGTAAATAAATATTCGCGGCGTTGTTTGAAATTAACCCGTATCTTACATTCCTGTTGTTGGTCGTGAGCAGATTTTAACAGTTTGGCCAGATTTGCGCATTCAAAATCAACGACATCGAATAACAAAAGATTTTCACCTCGTTTCGCTTCTTGTTCATTTATGTATCTATTCTTTGGTATTATACTCGCAAGTAAAGGTTTTTCTCCACACTCAAATGATTACATACACTCGCTTTCGGCTCGTGCAGCAAAGTTCATTTTCATGGATAAAAACCTTCTTAATATACTATTTATCAAGAAAAAACTTACCAATCGATATTCCGGACTGTTCGAAATACGGCGCCACGAAATCGACCACTTCTTCGCGGTCGGCCGTCATCACCAAAGCGGTGGCGGCCAAATCCGTCTCCTGCAATTTCAAAATTACTAGTTTTCATTTCCGGGCGTAGAATCGCACCCCTCGCGCCAAATCGCCGATAACTCCGTCCCATCTTCCTCGGGAATCCTTCTGGCCGAAGCTTCCCTGTCTGGGAACCACAATCTCATAGTCGAAATCCATCATCTCGGACAATTTTTTGACCAAATCTATGCAATACCCAGTCCACTCCAATATCCCAGTCGTGGGGTTAAACTCCTGGTAAGCCCAGGGCAACGCCTGAAAAATTACTTTTGTTGGTCAAAAATTCAATCACAAGTCGGTTGTATTACGAAAGTGGTTCCAATCCTAAAAAACGACTTCGTCGGTCTGAGTATTTTTCCCTCTTCGACGGTGATCCAACTCAAATCGGAATATTTCGCCAAGATCTCAGTGTCCCCAGTTTCGGCACCAACTTCAACAGTTCCGTGGATTTTGGCCAACAGGGTTCCCCGAGCTTCGTAGAACGAACTGTTGTCCTTAATTTCCTTGTTGAAAGAGGTCCAAAACGCGTTTTTAGAAGCGTTATCGAACTTGGTGTTGTTGCATTGGATCGTGGTGAAATTTTTCCCAACCAAGTTCTTTATGGCAAGAAAAACTGGTTCCATGACTTGGAACAAGAGATTTTCCTGCAAATCGAACCCATCCGGACACAAGCAGGTCTTCAAGCCTTGCAAATTGCAACACATTTGTTGGTCCAACGACAACAGACTTATTGGTTTTTTGGCGATTAGTGAAGTGTTGAATGACTTTCGATTGAAGTCCAACAGGACCAAATTCCAGCGATCGGGAAGTGTCACCAAATTCTCTTGTAAAGCCTGGAAGTAATAAAAATGTGTGGTTCAGTTATTTTAGTATTCATCTTCGAAAAAATTTCAAGTAAAGATTTTTCTTCGGAAAAAATTATAAAATGTGAATTCTAACATAAGTCGAAAAGAAATAAAAAACAAAAAAAAATGACCTGAGCACTTTATGAAAATGTGCACTGCTATTTGCAAGGTTTTACCTAGGATAACCGACTCTTAAGATTCAACCCTTGTTGTAATCACTTAAAAACGAAAAAATTTTCCTCAGCATACTTTATAAAAATGTGGATTCTAACATAAGTAAAAAAAACAAAAAAATTGATCTGAAAATGTGCACTGCAATTTGCAAGGTTTTACCTAGGATAACCGACTCTTAAGATTCAACCCTTGTTGTAATCACTTAAAAACGAAAAAATTTTCCTCAGCATACTTTATAAAAATGTGGATTCTAACATAAGTAAAAAAAACAAAAAAATTGATCTGAAAATGTGCACTGCAATTTGCACGATTTTACCTAGGATAACCGACTCTTAAGATTCAACCCTTGTTGTAATCACTTAAAAACGAAAAAATTTTCCTCAGCATACTTTATAAAAATGTGGATTCTAACATAAGTAAAAAAAACAAAAAAATTGATCTGAAAATGTGCACTGCAATTTGCACGATTTTACCTAGGATAACCGACTCTTAAGATTCAACCCTTGTTGTAATCACTTAAAAACGAAAAAATTTTCCTCACCATACTTTATAAAAATGTGGATTCTAACATAAGTAAAAAAAACAAAAAAATTGATCTGAAAATGTGCACTGCAATTTGCACGATTTTACCTAGGATAACCGACTCTTAAGATTCAACCCTTGTTGTAATCACTTAAAAACGAAAAAATTTTCCTCACCATACTTTATAAAAATGTGGATTCTAACATAAGTAAAAAAAACAAAAAAATTGATCTGAAAATGTGCACTGCAATTTGCACGATTTTACCTAGGATAACCGACTCTTAAGATTCAACCCTTGTTGTAATCACTTAAAAACGAAAAAATTTTCCTCACCATACTTTATAAAAATGTGGATTCTAACATAAGTAAAAAAAACAAAAAAATTGATCTGAAAATGTGCACTGCAATTTGCACGATTTTACCTAGGATAACCGACTCTTAAGATTCAACCCTTGTTGTAATCACTTAAAAACGAAAAAATTTTCCTCACCATACTTTATAAAAATGTGGATTCTAACATAAGTAAAAAAAACAAAAAAATTGATCTGAAAATGTGCACTGCAATTTGCACGATTTTACCTAGGATAACCGACTCTTAAGATTCAACCCTTGTTGTAATCACTTAAAAACGAAAAAATTTTCCTCAGCATACTTTATAAAAATGTGGATTCTAACATAAGTAAAAAAAACAAAAAAATTGATCTGAAAATGTGCACTGCAATTTGCAAGGTTTTACCTAGGATAACCGACTCTTAAGATTCAACCCTTGTTGTAATCACTTAAAAACGAAAAAATTTTCCTCAGCATACTTTATAAAAATGTGGATTCTAACATAAGTAAAAAAAACAAAAAAATTGATCTGAAAATGTGCACTGCAATTTGCACGATTTTACCTAGGATAACCGACTCTTAAGATTCAACCCTTGTTGTAATCACTTAAAAACGAAAAAATTTTCCTCAGCATACTTTATAAAAATGTGGATTCTAACATAAGTAAAAAAAACAAAAAAATTGATCTGAAAATGTGCACTGCAATTTGCACGATTTTACCTAGGATAACCGACTCTTAAGATTCAACCCTTGTTGTAATCACTTAAAAACGAAAAAATTTTCCTCACCATACTTTATAAAAATGTGGATTCTAACATAAGTAAAAAAAACAAAAAAATTGATCTGAAAATGTGCACTGCAATTTGCACGATTTTACCTAGGATAACCGACTCTTAAGATTCAACCCTTGTTGTAATCACTTAAAAACGAAAAAATTTTCCTCACCATACTTTATAAAAATGTGGATTCTAACATAAGTAAAAAAAACAAAAAAATTGATCTGAAAATGTGCACTGCAATTTGCACGATTTTACCTAGGATAACCGACTCTTAAGATTCAATCCTTGTTGTAATCATTTGAAAACGAAAAAAATTACTTGAGCATACTTTATGAAAATGTCCACTGCAATTTGCATTTTTTTTTTTTTGTGAGAGAGGCATATAAAAATGAAAAGTTATGTATTTTTTTGCGAGGAACACGATGGTGCAATTAAAAATCGATTTGTTCTAAGATTGACAGAAATAGAAATCTTAAACCTTTTTTTTTTTTTTTTTTCTTATAGAGGTGTTGAAATTCCTTATTGGAAGACCAGGCCTAATTAATTAATTAATTTACCCGGTACTGTGGGGTTCCCCTGAATGGGTCGCTACCCACTAAACGCACCCCTTCATAGCTCCACACAGCCCAGAACGGCTCACGCATTGCTTCAGGCTGTGCTGCTCTCGATGCCAAGTGCATCCCGCCACACCGTTTTTATAAAACGTTCTCCTTTTTTGTAGACTCTAGCTCTACCTCTATAGCTCTAGCTCACGTACAAATTCGCTAAATTTTCTAAATTTTTGGAAAAAAGGAAAAAAAAGATGAAATTTTCAATCGGCCAGTCATCCTCGAGTTAGTTCCTCACATTCAATCTAGAATTTTTCAAAACAAAAAATAACAAAAAATACAAAAAATACAAAAATACAAAAAACAAATTCACTCACACATAAATTCACACAGCTCCACAAAAAAAAAACACAAACTGACACAAACAGCCCCCCAATATTCACTATAGTTCATCCGCTTTCTCCAATTCTCTCTCTAACTTTTCCTTCGCTTGTACCACTGCCGTAATGTATCCTGCTGCCGCGTTCCACTTTTCCTCCGTTTCCAACATTTCTCTGATGATGCTTCCGCTCCCTATGACGCATCCCAGCTTGGTTGTGAGAGCAGCCCTCTGTTCCTCCCATGTTTGACACTGGAACAGTGCGTGCTCTACATCATCCACGTCCCCTCCGCAGTGCTGGCAGGCGGGCGTTTCACGCTTTCCGATCCTGTGGAGGTATGATCCGAAGCAGCCGTGTCCCGTCAAAAACTGAGTGATGTGGTAGCTGTTTTCACCGTGGCTTCTTTCTACCCACTCCCGTACATCAGGGATCAGTAACCTCGTCCAGGCTCCCGTACTACTACTCTCCCACCTATCCTGCCATTCCCGCATCCTTTCCTCGTACAGTTCCTTCTCAATCTGCTGTCTTTCTTGTATTAAGCTGACCTTGCATCGTTCATAGTACGTTGCCCTTCCTTTGGCTAGTAAATCTAGAAATCTTAAACCTAACCTAACCTAACCTAACCAAACTGGGTTTATCTTTTCGTGTTTCTCTTTCGGGGATATTTTAGAATTTTAACACTGTTGAGGTTATGTTGTCATTATTTACCTGTTCTAAATAAACAATTGCAGTGTTAAAAAAACAAAAAAAAATTGATCTGAAAATGTGCACTGCAATTTGCATGGTTTTACCTAGGATAACCGACTCTTAAGATTCAACCTTTGTTGTAATCACTTGAAAACAAAAATTTTTACCTAAGCATACTTTATGAAAATGTGGATTATGACATATGTAAAAAAAAAAGTTGAGAAAAACTGATTTTCGCGACCCTCGACATTCGACCTTGAATAATTTCTTTCTTTTCAATATACTTTTTATACATAGCGTTGCTTATACCGATACAAAGAAAATCCCGAAGGAAAATTTTCGCTTAAAATTTTTTAGAATTTCTTTTTTTGGGAATTCGCCAAGAACCAAATTACCGTTTCGAACAGTTTCGTAAGATTTTCCGTGTTCGCAACCAAGGCGAAACTGTTCGGAGTTGGCCTCATCTGCTTCAGTCGTTTCGAAGAAGTTCCGTCCAACCGGTCAGAAATGACCATTTTTAACCGAGTCGTGTCGATCCAGTAATAAAGGGCCTGATCGATGTCGGTCGATTTGTCGAACACCACGGCCACGTCTGACGAGTTCTTGGCGTCCAAATAGGCGTCCAAGAAGCGCAGAGCCGGACTTATCGACAAATCGATGCGAATGTAAACTGCGTTCAATTCGGCGCTTACGTTTTGGGCTTCATCGCTGCCTGACCAGGTCAAATCGATCACAAATAAGCCACCTTGGGCGAACCCGTTACAAACTGAAACTTATTGGTATTTTATTTTGCATTTCCGTGCGAAATTTACCTTTTGCCACATCCGTTTCTTCGCGGTCTAAAACCACCGCCACGAAATCGACGTTCACATTTTCTTCGGTTTCTATTCGACGAATGAATTTCTCAAACCAGTCAATAAAATGTCCTTGGGCGTTCTCTCTTAACACCACTAAAAACAAATGTTCAATTTCGTTTTTCTTACATCCAATGTAAAAATGACATTTTTGCCACTTAATGTAAAGAGGAAAGTGGTCGTTTTCCTCACTAGTGCGGAAAATGATTTATTTTCGCCAGTAGTAACATTGAAAACAATGTTCAATTTCGTTTTTCTTACATCGATTGTAAAAATTACATTTTCGCCACTTAATGTAAAGAAGAAAGTGGTGGTTTTCCTCACTAGTGCGGAATATGATTTATTTTCGCCACTAGTAACGTTGAAAAAATTGTTCAATTTCGTTTTTCTTACATCGAATGTAAAAATGACATTTTCGACACTAAATTAAAGAAAAAAGTGGTCGTTTTCCTAACTAGTGCGGAATATGATTTATTTTCGCCACTAATGACGTTGAAAAAATTGTTCCGTTTCGTTTTTCTTACATCGAATGTAAAAATGGCATTTTCGCCATTTAATGTAAAGAAACAAGTGGTCGTTTTCATCGCCAGTGCGAAAAATAATTTACTTTCGCCACTAGTAACGTTGAAAAAATTGTTCAATTTCGTTTTTCTTACATCGAATGTAAAAAATGATATTTTCGCCACTTAAATGAAAGAAGAAAGTGGTCGTTTTCCTCACTAGTGCGAAAAATGATTTACTTTCGCCAATAATGACGTTGAAAAAAATTTTCAATTTCGATTTTCTTACATCAAATATAAAAATGACATTTTCGCCACTGAATGTAAAGAAACAAGTGGTCGTTTTCGTAACTAGTGCAGAAAATGATTTACTTTCGCCACTAGTGACGTTGAAAAAAATGTTCAATTTTTGTTTTTCTTACATCAATTATAAAAATGAAATTTTCGCCGCTTAATGTAAAGAAGAAAGTGGTCGTTTTCCTCACTAGTGCGGAAAATGATTTAATTTCGCCACTAGTGACGTCAGAATTGACATTTTTGAATTGCCAAACTGTATTAAATTTTAATGTTTTTGTTAACTTACAAAATTTAATGGTGGAATTTTCGGCGGCTAAGCCAACTCGTACCACACAAGCAATAAACAAAAATGTTAAGAGCTCCATACTGGCTCAGAAAAGCGAGCTTTTAATTTAATGGAGCCGTTGAACAAAAGACAAACCCGATATTCAGAACGCAAAGCAAAGAAACCGTTAATAGCTGAATAATAAATCAATCGATGAATGGATGAGCTTTCGGCGTCGACCAAATAAGAACCAAAATCGAACGGTGAAAATAATAAAAAATTGATTTGTAACGTTTGAAGTGAATTGTGGTTTTGATTTGATTTACAGACCTCAAATAATGTATGCTTGCCTGTGCATCTGTTACGGTTCCCATCGTGTTTGGCAATAATTTAAAAAGGATTTACTGAATTATTGCCGAAACTGTAATTATGGCTGAAGTTGAAATATTAACTTTAATAATAAATAGAAATCCTTAATGCAATCACTATGAAAGGTTGGACAACGCTCAAACACCAAAATAGGACAGTCCATTTAGTAAAACGTTGATTAACAATGTACAGGGTGTCTCATTACTTGTGGCCACTTCCAAAATTGAGGTTTAATTTAAAGTTAATTATTTGAAATTTAGTATGACTGATATAAAGTTATAATTTTCCAGTTTTAAATGTTAATTGCCAGCGTTCGTTTTTGAGGAAAAAAATAAAAGCTGATTTTTTATAAAAATATTATCTTCCAATTCGTCAAATTTCACTTTTCAGGATCAATAAAAATTCCAAAAGCTGTAATTAATGTAAAATTCACTTATATTGGAATCTTAAGAGTAAAAGTAATGATTTATGACTGCAAACAGTCGTTAGTACTATCCGCAGTGGTAAGTGTCAGTAATACATTGTTACTCCTTTTAATTTTTCTCTTTGTTGATTTATGAGATGTCTCACTATGATATCGAGTTTGCAAAACTTAAAATGTCAATTATACACTGCAGAATTTGTTAAGAACATTTCTCCGTCAAGTGCCCTATCTTTCGGTAATAAATTTGTTATGATTATAAATTAGTTCTTCAACTTCGATTCCAACTTTTTTATGTAATATTTGTGGGCTCGTGTGGATATTTAAAATGGTACATACTATGAAAGCAAAAAAATCGTATCAGTTGTATGCCAGTCGTTGAGAAATCGTTGTCACTGTGTTTCTGGAATAGCTTAGAAAATGATGGCTAAACGGGGTTACCATCACGAGATTTTAAATTTGGAAGCTCGTATAAATGTTATTAAAGACAGCGAAAGAGGTTTATTGCAACGAAAGCTAGCTGCTAAATACAAATGTGACAAAACCCAAATTCAGGAGATTTTAAAAAACGCGAAAAAGAAATTGTCTCTAATTTCAAAATTTAAAAATTGTAAGCAAACTGTTTTAGAACCATATTTTGGTAGTAAGCCTTAAGCGTGTATATCTTTATTTCTTGGTCTTGGCTATTTTTTATATCGTGAATTTTTTTTAATTTGCAATTAATTTATAAACATTCTATTATTTAATATTATTAATTTGATTGCTGTGCGTCTAAATTGACGCTATGTATTTTTATAAAATATAGGAACCTTCGCGTGTCTTCATTATTGATAATATAACGTTTTAAAGTTAATATGGTGTTTATTTTATATTAATTTAAGAATAAGTTCTCTAAAGCGACCATTTTATAAGAGAACCAAGAGTGGTCGCTTTACAGGAGTTTTACTGTACTTCAAAAATATTGATAAAAAAGAAAAATCAATTTAGCTGACTATTTAGATATAGGATATGCGGTTAAGGGAATGAAATATTTCGGGTGACAGTCATTTTTATCTAAGAGTGTAGTTTACTCAAATATTAAAAGATTTTTAAAAAGTGCAAAAATTACATTACCAAGATCAAATTCGCTTTTTTATTTTCGCCCGGCTTCAGCTTGGAAGGTCGTCACTTCATTTTCTCACACCAAATCCACAACATAAGATAAAAGGAAAAATATAAACTAACAATCATATTTATTGATAAATCGATAACAGTCTACAAGCAATAAATGCTGATTCATATAAAATGAAGTTAAAAACTGACGACAAAATTAGTTTACCTTCAAACAATTTGATTGTTTTACATAAACTACTGGAGCATTATAAATCGTGGCAACTATGTCAACTCATTTACTTATTACTCTGTAGTTGAGTAGATTGTAAATTAGCAATTGAAATTAAAAAAATAAAAATTTTTGGGAATGTCCTTAGAATGCATTGGTGCAATAAAAATTCTTTCAAATGCCTTGCCACTAGAATATATTAAATAAATAGTATATTCGAATTGGTGAAATCTTATTTTTATTGGAACAGTAAAAAATACAGATTATACAGAACAGGATTTAACACATAATGACATTAAAATTTCAAATTGTTTTTCCTACAAGTCGTCAAGAGGCTCTTTTCCTTAATGTCTTTTTACTTAATAACCTATTTTATAAAAACAAAATTATAATAAAATTGATATAAATGGTAAAAAAATAAATTTACAGGTTTAAAGTTAAAATTTCGATATACCAGGTCTTTTTTAACATTAAACACACGCATGCATCTCGAGTGCACTGCTGGTTTATATACATATACAAAATCCCCGAATTCGCACGTATAGTCATAGGGAAAAATGAGGCAAACACAGTCTCCATTCACAGTTCTACAGGCGGCAATTCGTGATGTTGCCCAGTCGCATTTATTATGCTTTCAAGAGCATAATTACGAGTCGAAGTAAACCCACTTTTGCACAATGGACAATTGTCCAGAGTTGAGCAACATTCCGAGCAAAAAGAATGACCTGTTTTGCACATCGCTATCGGAGGAGTCATTTCTTCTAAACAAATTGCACATTGAAGGTTTATACGTATGTTATTGAAATCAATATTCGAATTTTTCCGTTCTAAAAAATTTTCCTTGTGCAAAATCACAATTTTCATTTTCATTTCCTCTGGCTTCATTTGTAATGTCGAATTAAAAAAACTGAAATCGATTTTCTTGTGTAATCCCGATTTTAAAAATATGTTGTGGTAATTATTCAACGCCTGTGTTTCGTATTGAGGAAAAACTAGTGCATTCTTTTCATCGGCACTATAAAATTCTAACTGGTAAGAGTAAAGTGCATTTTCGGGTTCTCGGTCATTGTACATTATGCAAACGTTGAGAATATTTCTACTAAAATCAAATTTCAATTGAACGGTGAATAACTTGGAGGATGGACTGTTGTTTACTTTGATGAAATGCGTTTTGATAAATCGTGGGCGAAGTTTTAAAAATGTTCCCAAATCGATTATTGCAGGAGAATCCAGTATGGCGTTTCTGTGTTCGTCATTGACGTGCTGATCAAATTGCATTACGTTGCCCTTCCAATTTTTGCAATAACGACAGATTATAGGTCTATACATACATCCAATTTTATGCTTTCGTAGGTTCTCAATGTTGAACAATTCTTCGCATCCGTATGCTTCATGGTCGCAAGGGAATTTAAAGCACTGAACTAACGACTCAAATTCGCTTAATCGCAAATACGAATCTTCTGGTTCGTGCCGCCCACACACAAATTTCTTAGTAGATAAATTAAAATAAATTGGAAATACTGTTAGCCATTTCTTACATAAGCTGCATTGTAACTTTGGATTTATATCAGCGGTATCGTCGAATTGAACAGACATTTTTCTTAAAAGGGCCTCTTTTCGAAATATCTACAAAAAATAGGCACCTCTAGTTTTATTTCTACGTTTACTTACAACTATGCAGACTTACTTTTAACGATGTGGTAAAAAAGTGTTTGAATCACAATTCGAGCACTAAAGTTGCACCTTTTAGAATATTTAACGGTTTCTTAGAAATGCTTACTAAAGACGAACTATCAACACTGATAAAATACCAAAATGTTTTTGTTGTTAATAAATCCTTTCTTTGGTTTTACAAATCATTTATGGCGTTTGATTTTTATCATATCTCATAAAATTTTAATTTATTTCACTGACTTTCAATAATTTATTTTGAACAATTTTTTCTTGAAACTTTCGCTGGACGAGTTTCTATTGTGTCAATAAAAAGCAAAACGGCGTGCCATACATGAACAAGTGGAATTATGAATTGAAGTTGGCAACATTACTAATTTTGGACATTGCCAATACAATTGCATCGGAAAATTGTCAAGTCCTTTACATATTACAGCTTTATTTGTGTGTTCACCAGTTCGTTTGAATTTATGCATTCCAACAGGTTTTGTCGCAATTAGGCGGAGTTTCTGTTCCAAATGGGAATTCGTCCCAATCTACATCACTACCATCAGAACTGTATTAGAATTTCCAGACTGATAATATTTATGCTTAACAAACAAATCAATAAGCTATTAATAAACAATTAGAAATGTAAATGTTAAAACTGCAACTGTTTCTAAGAACCTAAAGTTAATGAAAGGAAAAATGTAATTCTATTAACAATATTAGCATTTTGGGAATTAGAATGCACTGGTATAATAAAAATTCTTTCAAATGTCTTACCGCTTACTACGTTGAAAAATTGTATATTTGAATTGGTGAAATCTTATTTTTATTGGAACAGTAAAAAATGCAGATAATACAGAACAGGACTTAACGTATAATAACATTAAAATTTCAAATTGTTTTTCTAACAAGTCATCAAGAGGCTCTTTTTGTGCTCTCTCCTTAATGTATTTTATTTTCCACTTGTGTATAATTGATTGTTTTCGTCTGTGATACGCGCTATATAAACGTGTTCATTACGCCCTAGGGCCATAATAAGCGGGCATAATGATAACGCCCGCAAATTTGTACTACCAATAAAAATACAGCAAATCTAGAGAAACAATTTAATAGTAACAATAAGTAACTAAATTTTTAATCTTTACAATTAAAAACACAATTAGAAAATGATCCAGAAATATGGATATTGCCACCAAGCGAAGAATTTTCTGATTTTCTAATTGAAGACATATTTACAATATTGGAGGAGGAACATTCACCTTCCGCTATGTTAACTCCAGCAATCATTCTGGAAATTTTATTTTTAGACGTTATGCTGTCTTCTATGTATCCAGATGCAACCTGGTCACTCTTCCATTTTCCATGTCTCTTCAGTGTCAACATGTCTGCACCAGCATCCACTAGAAGAGTTGCCGATGTACGGCGCAGGCAATGTCCTGTGTACTCTTTTGCATCCGCATAACCCAGTGTTTTTTCCAACTGGTTGGGCCGTACATTTCCCATTTCGATAACATAAGAAAAAGCGTCGCTCCTTTAGTCCCTTCGGACGCAATGCTACGTATTGCCTGTACATTTGCAAGGCATTCATTTCATCTTCCTCAACAACAGTAAAGCTTTTTGGACCGCCAGTCTTTGTCTGTTCAACTTTTATCACTACGACGGCTCCTCTATCATCTATATCACCTACAGTTAACTTTACCAATTCCTCTCTTCTTAGTCCTCCAAAAACTCCCATCACCAGAACAACCTGTATATTATAATTCAATTAAATATAAGATTAGTACAGTCAAGTGTTTGCTATACCTTTTCCAAAAGGTACGTGTCGGTTGAAGCATCCTTGAAAAACTTTAAGACGTCTTCACGCGTTAAAATTTTAGATTTTTTCGGAATGTATCCTTTTGAAATTTGCTCCAGGAATGCCTCCAGCCGGTTGTAGTTCCCTATGTCTATTTTGTTGTGAACCAGCAATGTTGCCTTTAACATAGAGTATTTGGACCACAGGGAAGTTGGGGCGAATAATTCTGACTAGCAAGATACCAGAATATCAACAAGGAATATTCGAAAAATGCAAAAAAAATGCTGTAATAATACTGTGATTAAACAATACGTACCAATTCCTGGAAATAACCCATTAAAACTGTTTCACCGACAGTTTTGACAGAATTTTTAATTTTCCACCCTTCAAATTTGTGAAGCTCTCTCTCGTACAGTGGCCGCGACTTTTTTGGAAGTAGCTCACCATCAGCTTTTAACGCTCGTTCAATAACTTTTTCTGGAATTTCTCCGTCCATTTCACGCGAGTTCACACTTTTTGCGTTTCAAACAAGTTTGTTTGAAATTTTGTGAATTGTCATAGTTACAAAACAAAGTACATATGCATAGCAGCCTTGTTTGGTTCATATGAACTTTTTCAGGTATTTTATCAATTAATATTTATATTTCAAGTGGAAAATAAAACGTTATATGAACCACGGGCATAAAGGATGTTTATAAATCTCGGGCAAATTACAAAACCTATTGCCCTCGAATATAAACACCTTCATTATGCCCTTGATACATAAAATACTATTTACTTAATAACCTATTTTATAAAACAAAATTATAATAAACTTGATATAAACGGTAAAAAAAATAATTTACAGATTTAGAGTTAAAATTTCGATATACCAGGTCTTTTTTAAGCATGAAGGTAGAACAGTTTACTCCCATAGGGAAAAATGAGGCAAATACAGACTCTCCATTCACGGTTCTACATGCGGCAATTCATGATGTTGCCCAGTCGCATTTAGCATACTTTCAAGGGCATAATTACGAGTCGAAATAAACCCACGTTTGCACAATGGACAATTGTCCAGAGTTGAGCAACATTCCGAGCAAAAAGAATGCCCTGTTTTGCACATCATTATCGGAGGAGTCATCTCATCTAAACAAATTGCACATTCAAGGTTTATACGTATGTTATTGAAATCAATATTCGAATTTTTCCGTTCTAAAAAATTTTCCTTGTGCAAAATCACAATTTTCATTTTCATTTTCATCTCGTCTGGCTTCATGTGCAATGCCAATTTACAAAAATTTATATCGATTTGCTCGTGCATTCCCGATTTTAAAAATACGTAGTTGTAATTATCCAACGCCTGTGTTTGGTATGGAGGAAAAACTAGTGCATTTTTTTCATCGGCAGTATAAAATTTTAACTGGTAATAGTAAAGTGCATTTTCGGGTTCTCCGCCATTGTACATCATGCAAACCTTGAGAATATTGCTCGGATACTCCCTTTTCCATTGAACGGTGAATAACTTGGAGGATGGACTGTTGTTTACTTTGATGAAATACGTTTTGAAAAGTCCTAGGCTACACTTTAAAAATAATTCCAAATCGATTATTGCAGGAGAAACCAGTATGGCGTATTTGTGTTTGTCATTGATGTGATGATCAAGTCGCATTACGTTGCCCTTCCAAATTCGACAACAACGACAGCTTATAGTTTTATACATACATTCAATTTCATGCTTTTGCAGGTTCTTAATGTTGAACAATTCTTCGCATCCGTATTTTTTACGGTCGCAAGGAAATTTAAACCATTGAACAAACGACTCAAATTCGCTTGATTGCGAATACGAATCTTCTGGGTTGTGTCGCCCACAAACAAATTTCTTAGTAGATGAGTCAAGATAAATTGGAAATACTGTTAGCCATTTCTGACACAAACTGCATTGGAACTTTGGATTTATATCAGCGGTATCGTTGAATTGAATAGACATTTTTCTTAAAAGTGCCTCGTTTCGAATTATCTACAAAAAATAGGCACTTCTAGTTTTATTTCTACGTTCACTTACAACTATGCAGACTTACTTTTAACGATGTGGTAAAAAAATGTTTGAGTCACAATTCGAGCACTAAAGTTGCACCTTTTTGAATATTTAACTGCTTCTTAGGAAGTTGTTGTTCACCTCTTGGGGTACGGTGGAGTGGGGACAACGGCATCTGAGGGCTCGCCCCCTCTCCACCTCCAAAACTGCTAGATTAGTCTTGCAAATGTAGCGAACTCAATAAGTCAATAAAAATAACGCTAACATTTTGGTCCTTCGATCCACAAGCATAATCAACCGAACCACGATTCATTCAAAGCAACATTCATAATCGTCCAAATTACCCGTGTGTAAGAAAAATCATCAAAGCATCACAAATCGTGCGAAATCATCGGAAGCGAGCCATCAACGCCAACATCATCGCGAGGGAATCATCAAACTCAAGGGTGTTAAAGGTCAGACCTATATTATCCATTCATTACCTAACTTCGTCAATTCCTTTTAATTAATTCACTTCGAGAACCATGCCGAAAAGGGATGATCTTGTTGATTTGAAGCTGGATAGACGTAACGTAAAAAGTGCTATCACACGACTTCAAAACGGTTTAGATAGTTCGAAAGCAAATAATTTTCAATTGCAAACGAATTTAGAAACGGTAACGGACTTATTTAAACAATTTAACAAAATTCAGACAGACATTGAACGGTTTCAGTTGAACGATACATCGGCCGACGAGACGGCCTTGGAGGCCGAAGCCGACAAAGAACGCGGCAAAATAGAAACGCAATATCGGGCGATTGTAAGCAAAATAAAAACATTCTTGAGCGAAAATTTGCCAGCTGCTTCCGCTTCTAAAGAAGCAGACACTGCAGGTACTATAATTAATATTACAAATAACGGGCACGACAGAGAACCGTCAAATAGCGTAATATTAAAACCCTTACCTTTAGCAACGTTCTCCGGTAAACACAGCGATTGGTTTACGTTTTACGAGTCATTTTATTGTTTGGTAGGAAAGGATACGAGCATATCTAACATTCGCAAATTTCACTACCTTAAGGGTTGCTTAAAAGATGAAGCTCTTAGGGCGATAGAATCACTATCGGTGTCGAGTGATAATTATGACAACGCAATCGCATTATTAAAAAAGAGATTTGAAAATAAACGGCTAATTGTACAAGATCACGTCTCCAATATCTTGAATTTTGCTCCAATCTTAAAATCGTCACACACACAGCTACGCGAATTAATTGATAACGTAAATAACAACATCGCAGCATTAAAAGCATTAAAAATCGAAGTCCAATACTGGGACGCATTGTTAATACCAATTATTTTAGAGAAATTGGATTATTCTTCAAAAAAAGAGTGGCAGGCCACTTTGGAAAAAGAAGTTCCCACATATACAAAATTTGATGAATTTTTAGAAAAACGATATCAGGTATTGGAAGCATTGAGCAATATAAGGCCCAATGATAGTCCAGCAAATAATCAGTCAAAAGACAGTAAATTTCATTCAAAAAACGGAAATAAGTATTCAAAACCAAATACCTTTGCGAAACCTAATAAATTCACTTCAAATGTTATTTCATCAAACAAGTGCTTTATATGTAAAAAAGAGCATAATGTCTTTCAGTGTGAAGAATTTCTAGCATTAAGCATAGCCGAAAGAATTCAACATGTAAATTCATTAAAACTGTGTAGAAATTGTTTGCGGAACAATCACGAAGCGAACAAATGCAGGTCAGCCAGTGTATGCAAAGAGTGTGGCAGAAGACATCACACTTTATTGCACGTGTTTGAATTTGTACCTAACGCCAACCCTGGAACGTCCTCTAGTACTTTATTAGTAGCTCAAACCAATCAGGTACTTTTTTCAACGGTTGTACTTCTAATCAGAGATTATCAAGGAAATTATTGCAAATGTCGAGCGGTACTTGACCAATGTTCTGAGGTTTCGTTAATAACTGAAAAAATGTGTAGAAATTTGAAACTAGGCACATATTGTACTAGTACTTCAATTACGGGTGTTAATGTAACAGAGAGTCTGACAAATCAGGGTTGTAAAATCAATATCAAATCAAGAGTAGGTGAATTTGAGACTAAACTAGAATGCTTTGTTTTGTCAAAAATTACGCGGCCGACTCCTGCTATATCATTCGATAAAAGTCCGATCGAGATACCTTCGGGTGTTGTATTGGCGGATCCAAATTTTAACATCTCTGCAGATATCGATCTGTTAATAGGAGCGCGATTATATTGGCAATTATTAATTGGAGCTCCAGTTCAGATACAAAAGAATCAACCATACCTACAACAAACGCAACTGGGTTGGATTGTAAGCGGAAACTTTGATTTTAAAAATTCTATTTCAAAATTTAGTTGCAATTTGATTCGTAATCCCGAAACTTATTTGGAAAACCAGGTAGCAAAATTTTGGCAAATGGAAGATTTAGGCGAAGAAAACAATGTAGAGAAGGCAGAGGAACAAGCATGCGAAGAGCATTTTCGAAAAAACACGGTTAGAGCGGTATCGGGTAAATTCATTGTAAAACTACCTTTCCGAGAAACTGTCGATTTGGGAAAGTCCCGTGCATCAGCACTAAGCCGTTTTATCTTCCAGGAAAAAAGGTTCGAAAAGGACAATAAATTGAGAAATGAGTACAAAGACTTTATGGCGGAGTACCTGAAGCTCGGCCATATGCAGCTCGTTCCTCAATCGCAGTTAAATAACCAAAAATCATTTTACGTGCCCCATCTGGCTGTTTTTAAGCGAACGGCCGAAGGGCCTCAAATTCGTATTGTTTTCGACTGTGCAGCAAAATCCTCTAACGGATTAAGTCTAAACGATAATTTGTTAACGGGTAACAACCTTCAAAATGGGTTGTTTGACATACTTTGTAGATTCAGAACTTACAAATACGCTATTTCTGCGGATATAAAAAAAATGTACAGAATGATAGAAATCCATTCTGACGATACCGACTATTTGCGTATTTTATGGAGAGAATCTAAAAATGCTCCTATCCAAACTTATAAACTAAAAACGCTAACCTACGGGCTCACGTGTGCTCCCTTTTGTGCAATACGTTGTTTAAAGCAATTATCAATAGAAACGCGAGAAAGTCATCCTACAGCGAGTCAGATTATAAATCGAGATTTTTATATGGACGATTTGCTAACCGGAAGCAACTCTTTTAACGAAGCTTCATCGATTAAAAGCCAGGTTACAAACATTCTAGCGACCGCAGGTTTTAATTTATGCAAATGGAGCTCCAATAATTCTTTATTATTGAGCGACAATTCTAATTCAAACTCTACAATCGAATTATCAAAAGGCGAAGATGTCAAAGTACTGGGTTTTTTCTGGAATTGCAATAATGATGAGCTTAAGTATAAAGTCGAATTTCCGTCAGACTTGAAAACTATCACAAAACGTAATATCCTGGCAACAGTAGCAAAAATTTTTGATCCGTTAGGATTAATTAATCCAGTTGTCGTTAAAGCAAAGATTCTCATACAGCAAATGTGGATACTGAAACTAGGTTGGGATCAACGCGTACCCGATGAAATCGAAATCGTTTGGAAAAAATTATTAAATGAATTATCGTATTTGAACGAATTAAGTATTCCACGAAAGTTACTATTATCAAATCATTTGAAGTCCGTCGAGTTGCATGGCTTTGCGGACTCGTCATTAAAAGCGTACGGTGCAGCCCTGTACGTCAAAGCTAACTACGATTCTGGGACGTCTTCAGTAACGTTACTATGTGCCAAAAGTAAAATTACACCAATCAAACATATTACGCTACCGCGATTAGAACTTAATGCGTGTTTATTACTTTGCAAATTAATGTCAAAGGTTGATGAGGTTTTCAAGTCAAGTCTAAAGGTTGAATCGAATTTCTTTTGGACTGATTCTACCGTAGTTCTGTGCTGGTTGTCTGAGGCACCGGAAACTTGGTCTCAATATGTAGCAAATAGGGTTAGACAGATTCAAGCGGCTAGTGACATATCTAAATGGCGTCATGTTAGATCACACGATAACGCTGCCGACATTGTTTCTAGGGGCATGCTCCCAAATCAATTAAAAAATTCAGAGCTCTGGTGGCATGGACCGCACTGGTTAAAACTAAACTCAGCCGAATGGCCGCCGATCTGGTGCAATTCTCAAAAAACCGAGAAAATATTAGAGGATAGGAGGCCAAAGGCAATTAATGTTATACAAGCAGAACCTGAGTTATCGGTATTTTCGAAATTCTCGTCTTATATGAAATTACGAAGAGTCATCGCATATTGCTTGCGTATTGTTAACAAGAATAAAAGTAAAAATTTATCATCTACAGAACTCGAATACGCCGATTTAGTTATAATTAAACATATCCAAAGGCAATCCTTTGAAAACGAAATTCGGACTATTGGTAATAATGAAAAATGTAAATCCAACAAACTGTTACGTTTAGATCCATTTATTGACAAAAATGGAGTACTACGGGTAGGCGGACGGTTAAAGAACGCCCAAATCAATTTTGATAATAAATTTCCGATTTTATTACCTCAGAAACATCACGTAACTAAATTAATTATTCGTCAATTTCATGAGAATGAACTTCATGCGGGAAACGAAGCAACATTAGCTGCGATTAGAGAACGATTTTGGCCAATATCGGGCAGAAGTATGATACGAAAAATCATTCATTCGTGTGTGAAGTGTATGCGGGCTAATCCAAAACCTGTAATTCAAAAAATGGGTGATCTCCCTAAAGAGCGGTTGCAACCTTTACGACCGTTTTTAATTTGCGGTGTAGACTATGCCGGACCATTCCTTATAAAAACAAACAAATTGCGTAACGCAAAGAAAGTCAAAGCTTATATCGCTCTCTTTGTCTGTTTCTCGACTAAGGCCGTTCATGTTGAGTTAGTAGGAGATCTAACTACTGACAGTTTTTTAGGAGCTTTCAAACGGCTAATATCGCGTAGAGGACATGTAGTAGAAATGTTTTCCGACAACGGTTCCAATTTTGTAGGAGCTGAGCGCGAATTTTTCAAATCGGAAAAATTTCAAGACAAATTATTAACGCATTTTTCAAACGTAAACACTAAATTCAGCTTCATACCAGCAAGATCACCGCATTTTGGCGGACTTTGGGAACGTTCAATTCAAAGCGTTAAGCATCATCTAAAAAGAATATTAGGCGATGCTTACCTTACATACGAGGAATTTAATACTTTGATCATTCGGATTGAAGCTTGTTTAAATTCACGACCCTTAACCCCCTTGTCCCAAGATCCTAACGACCTTCAAGCATTGACACCTGGACATTTTATCATTGGAGCCTCTCTTACTGCACCTGTTGAAAGCGACGTTACCGGCATCCAGTTGAATCGCTTGTCTAGATGGCAACGAGTTCAGCAGCTCCAGCAGCATTTCTGGAAACGATGGCAACGGGAATACCTAACCCAACTACAGACACGTCCTCGAGGTCAACAATCGGCTCAACCCAACGTCACAGTTGGAACATTGGTGGTCTTGGTTGAGGAAAATACCTCACCTCTGCATTGGCGTCTCGGGCGAGTCATCGAGGTGCACCCTGGCAGTGATGGTCTCGTGCGGGTAGTGTCCGTTAAAACAGATACTGGTGTTTTTAAGCGCGCAGTTAGAAAGATTTGTATAATTCCAACAGAAAAGGAGTAACTGCACTTTAATTTTTTTTTTTCTCTTCTTTTCGTCCTTTGTATTTCTTAGTTATTTTTTGTTGTGTATATGCCTAAACTTTAGAATCATTATGTTTTGAAGTACACTGTGTACATTGACTTCAAGGGGGGAGAATGTTCACCTCTTGGGGTACGGTGGAGTGGGGACAACGGCATCTGAGGGCTCGCCCCCTCTCCACCTCCAAAACTGCTAGATTAGTCTTGCAAATGTAGCGAACTCAATAAGTCAATAAAAATAACGCTAACAGTTGTATTGACACAAAGATATAACAAGCACCACTGCCAGAAATGCTACTAATGACAAACTATCAACACTGGTAAGATATTAACCTTCGGAGAACACGACAGCCGGTTCGGTCTGAATTGACCCACCTACCCACGTGACACATGGCAATTGTATCGAGACATCTCATTGCTAGATTAGTTTAACGTCCGAAACTAAGCGTGTCCTTCTCTAACTTGATGTGCATCGTTACGTTTCAGTTCCACTCATTCATAGAAATTTAGAAATTCCTGTAGACCCAGGGGGCATCCCATTACATTTTACCTTGAAACGAATTTTTAGAATGAAGTTTTAAGACTTCTCGGCATAGAGGACCTGTCTTTGTAGAAGTTGAATTTTACGACGTTAGGCGTTGCATTAAATGATAGGCAACCACGCTACCATCTCGGTCATAAATCATTAGGTATAATAGAACCCGGTAAAGTAGCCATAAATAACATCCTTGAAACGACTTACATTTACTCGAAATACAGTTTACGATACTGGCGACACAATATGTATTCGGGCGTATCGGCTCCTTTATTCTTTTAAATACCAGATGTGTAGCAAAATATTTTTGTACTGGAATGGGACTTACAGAGGAAGAAGGGTTTTTTTTGTTGACTTAAATGGTTTTTGAATGTTATTAGTAAAACAAAATAAAAAACCGAAAATTTGTTGTGATGTAATTAGCGTTATTTAAATATTTGTAAACTTTATAGTACCTATCGGTAGGAATTGCAAATAAGAAAACAACTTTGGTTTTTATTAATTGATTACTTGAATATTTGCTTCCGGCTTTTCGATCTCTGCACTCGTACGTTTTCGTGGGTCTATGATTTGAGGTAAAACCGCTTTTTCAAAACAAAATTTCAAATTTGAAAACAATGTATTTAGTCCAGTAAAAATGTATTTTTACCCTGCAAAAGGTCGGTCAGGTTTGGTTTTTTGATATGTTTTATCATAAATGCCCCTAATGTTAATGTCAAGTTTTTGACCTCGCGACCTTTTCGGAAAATGTTGAAAATGGGGGTTGAACTTTAAAAAAACACGTTCTTGAGTGCGCTGAGCAAACGGCTTTTTGGAAAAAAAAATTTGATTCATTTAAATACCTAACGATATAGGCACTCAGAATCGAATCGAGACCGCTACTCTAGGACCAATAGTTTATGAGCTATGATTTTTTGAAGTTCACCACTTTGATTGCTTAAACCGCAAATGAACTGTTTTTGCTGTTATCTCACGTCTCGTGCGCTCCAGGCTGATGCACTGGTTACATCGAAACAAATGATATGTCAGTCTAATGGGCATTAAATGCTCTTTATTATGGTTTTTTGTTTGATCCAATTGGATGAAAAATGACCACACGACGAGCAATCAAACTTGGAAAATTATTGAAAAAACTGCCTATATTTAGTATTGCTTCAGTGTGCTCTAAAACCTGCCCATTATAACCGATCTCAAAAATTTTACATTCCATGAATACGTGACAGCTTATGGGGCACAGAAGTGCAAAATTTTTTTTTCGCTACTGACACCCTTGAACCAGTGCAGCTTTATTTCAAACGGGGCGCGGACTCAAAAATAACTGGTTGTTTTTGTTTATTTTGGGAAACAGAAATATTTCTAATTTACAAATGGAAAAATGACTTTTGCTACATTTATGTACACTAATTCACGCAAAATTTTCATTTGAAACATTTTTTTATATCTCCGATATACAGGGAGCGCCAGCCAACTGGAATAAATTCATTATCTCAATTATTGTGCATGTTGAGAAAAAATCCCGAAACACGTCATTTTTAGTCTAGCACGTCATATCCTGTAAAGTGAAAATTTCATTCCTAACCTCAACCCCCTTCGAGTGACAGTTGCAACCCTCAAATTTTGAAATAGGAAGAGGGGCCTTGTGATACCTCGTTTGAAAGGTCTCTTCATGCTCTATACAAAAATGATATAATTTAAAAATTTATTGCAAAAATGAAGAGTAAAAAAAAATTAATCTGTTTAACGAAATTCGTTATGACGCACTAAAAAAATCAAAAACTAATAGCGTTTGGTCCTTGATACTGAGAAGGCAAGCAAAAACAATTGAAATGTTCAGAAAGTGACATAAAAACTTATGAACATTTTTCGTTAGTTGAAATTGTTAGTTTAGTTTAAAGCGTTGATTGATATATTTTTTATTGTATTAGATTACTAAGAACGAAACGCTATTAATTTTTGATTTTTTAATGTGTTGTAGCGAATTTCGTTAAACAGATTAATTTTTTTTTACTCTTCATTTTTACAATAAATTTTTAAACCATAGCATTTTTGAATAGAGCATGAAGAGACCTTTCAAATGAGGTATCACAAGCCCCCCCCTTTCCCATTTAAAAATTTGGGGGTTGCAACTGTCACTCGAACGGGGTTGAGGTTAGGGATGAAATTTTCACTTTACAGGATATGATGTGTTAGACTAAAAATTACGTGTTTCGGGATTTTTTCTCAATATGCACAATAATTGAAATAATGAATTTATTCCAGTTGGCTGGCGCTCACTGTGTATTCAGTAAGCGCCAGCCAACTGGAATAAATTCATTATCTAAATTATTATGCATATTGAAAACAAATCCCGAAACACGTAATTTTTAGTCTATCACATGATATCCTGTAAAGTGAAAGTTTCATTCCTAACCTCAACCCCTTTCGAGTTACAGTTGCAACCCCCAAATTTTTAAATGGAAAGCGGGGTTTGTGATATCTCATTTTAAATGTCTCTTCATGGTCTATTCAAAAATGCTATGGTTTAAAAAATTATTGCAAAAATGAAGAGTATACAAAATTAATCTGTTTAACGAAAAAAAAAAACAAATGAAAAAAGAAGATTGAAATATTTAGTTTTTTTATCTACACATACACGTGATTGCACGTGCCAACTTAAATGATAAATGAGTAATCTACAAGACATATCAAACTGTAAGTAATGATATTTAAAACATCAAAATCGTTCGTTTCAAAAAGAACATAAGTCAACAAGTCGGCAAGATATTTATTTTTCACATAAAACAGGGTTCGAAGCAGGTAGTAGTTAGAAATACCAAAAATGTGCAGCTTTGTCATTGAATGTTTCATATACCAAAATTAGAATTCACTTGCTGCCTCCAACCACACCGCATGCCATTATTACTCTGAAGTACGGTTGTAAACCAAATTGACAGATTGCCTCAGGCGATCTTTTTCTTGGCCAATTCTCGACACTTTTTTTTACATGAATTTACAAACATTGAAATAATTAAAAAACGGTAGTATATGAAGAAAAACGATATAGTGAGGGCCGCCGATAAATGAGTAAGCTACAAGACCATTACAATTTCAAAGCAAAATGTTGAAAATTGGAGGCGCACAGCAAGTTGTACGACTAGGTGAAATTTGGACATTTTAATTAATAACAAGCTTAATTGACATAATATCAAACTGTAATTAAATGGAAGTCGTCTGGCTAGCGTGTACTCGTCGTATAAGATAGCGACCTTCTTTTCAAATTTGAAAATGAGACCGTACGGACAACGTACAAAACCATTGAATTTAGTCTCGGGGCGCCGAGGACTGTTAAAGCGTCTGTGGTTCATTGACAGAGAAATGCACGTTATAATGCAATCAATTAAGTAGTCTCATGAATTAAACAATATATTATGTATTCAACATAACAAAAATGAAAATACACAAGTTTATGTGATAATTTTATAAAATTAACATTAAAAATATATCGAAAAGAAAAGGAATTACTATATACCATAAAATATCAATTAAAATTAAAAACTAATCAAAAATTTACAAAATTACTGCAAAATTAAAATTAGTAGTGAATGAGAAGAAACGAGTTGGGAATAAAACAACAGAATATTTTGATTTGGCGACGGATACTTTAAACAATTATTTAAATTTATGTTTAGGTAAATGACCGGCGTCCCTTAAACATTTACAGGTAGAATATTAATGGTTGTGAAATACTTTACTTTTAAACCAATTTCTAGAAGAAAATATTTAGTTGAAACACGTTGTTGACTGAAGAACTGTTTGCGAAATGTATTCATCCATCGAATTAAGAGCAAAAGTTGTTACTTTGTTTGAACAGGGCGTTCCAATAAATGAAATTATAGATCAAGTCAATTTAAATTAAACGATTAAATTTTTTCCATCTTTCCGCATGTATTCTTTTTTTTAAATACAATAATATTGTTAAAATTAAAGCTCTTTACAAAAAAACTTTTGCCCAGCTTCAATGCTGAATGTAATAATAAAAACATCATTGATATTGATAGTTTGTCTGATTATCCTAAATTAACTGTATACTTGTATACAATTTTAATGGAACAATCGAAACTGCTTCAACTTTGTAATTAGGTCAATTTTATCAAGAGAAAGATTCTGTAACAACAAAATTAAAAAGTGGCAGGCCAAAAGCGCTAACAGTTGAGCAAGAAAAAATGTAATGGTATTAACAATGCCTGTGTTTCGTAGTGAGGAAAAACTAGTGCATTATTTGCATCGGCACTATAAAATTGTAACTGGTAGAAGAAAAGTTCATTTTCGGGTTCTCTGTCATTGTACATTATGCAAACCTTGAGAATATTGCTCGGATATTCCCATTTCAATTGAACGGTGAATAACTTGGAAGATGGACTGTTGTTTACTTTGATGAAATGCGTTTTGAAAAGTTCTTGGTTTTTGAAAAATGTTCCCAAATCGATTATTGCAGGAGAATCCAGTATGGCGGTTCTGTGTTTGTCATTGACGTGCTGATCAAGTTGCATTACTTTGCCCTTCCAAAATTTGCAATAACGACAGATTATAGGTTTATACATACATTCTTCAATTTCATGCTTTCGCAGGTTCTCAATGTTGAACAATTCTTCGCATCCGTATTCTTTATGGTTGCAAGGGAATTTAAACCACTGAACAAACGACTCAAATTCGCTAGATGGCGAATACGAATCTTCTGGTTCGTGCCGCCCACACACAAATTTCTTAGTAGATGAGTCAAGATAAATTGGAAATACTGTTAGCCATTTCTGACACAAACTGCATTGGAACTTTTGATTTATATCAACGGAACAGACATTTTTCTTAAAAGTGCCTCGTTTCGAATTATCTACAAAAAATAGGCACTTCTAGTTTTATTTCTACGTTTACTTACAACTATGCAGACTTACTTTTAACGATGCGGTAAAAAAATGTTTGAATCACAATTCGAGCACTAAAGTTGCACCTTTTAGAATTTTTAACTGTTTCTTAGAAATGCTTACTAAAGACGAACTATCAACACTGATAAAATACCAAAATGTTTTTGTTGTTAAGAAATCCTTTCTTTGGTTTTACAAACCATTTATGACGATTGATTTTTATCCCAACTAATATAATTTTAATTTGTTTCACTGACTTCCAATAATTTATTTTGAACAATTTTTTCTTGAAACTTTTTCTCTGAACGAGTTTCTATTGTGTCAATAAAAAGCAAAACGGCGTGCCATACATGAACAAGATAAAATTATAACATAAAAATTAAACTACAAAATACAGACTAAGGTCCGGGAACTGCTAAGTAATGCACAATTCTCCCGCACAGGGGGCCCCAATTTTGCCCCTTAAAATAAAAAATGTTTAGGCAACCAAAGAGGTCTCCTAACTAATAAGGTTTGAAACTTAAGTATTGAACAGAGAAAGAACCAAAAAAAAAGAGTTGCGCATTTTTCATACGCTCGTAACATGATAAATATTATTTATATTATGGTCTGCGGCGATAACGACGGTAAACTCGGTGGGAAAAAAAATTAGTCTATAATTTTTTGCTAATTCTTTGCCAATTTTGTGTTTTCATAGATGTACCTGCTATAATTAATCCCGTAACAGGCTGCAAACACATTTTCAATTATGCAAAGAGTAATCTTTATCCCCATTTTTTACGCTCATAATTTGATAAATATTATTTATATTATTGTCTGCGGCTATAACGGCGGTAAAATCAGTCAATGCGATTGCTGCATTATATACTGTTTTTTTTTTTTGTAATTTTTTCTGAATCGATGCTTCAAACAATTTTTCCTACGATGCTATTCGAAACTAATATATATTGTACAATTTAGTAGGCTCGAAAATGTTTAATATCCTTACGCGTGCGAACATGGATATTTTGCATTATCAAGTGTGTATTTTTATAAATTTTTAGAGTTTTATATCCTTACGTGTGCCAATATGGTTATATCCTAACAATTTGCACTATATCAAGTGTGCATTTTAATACAAATTATTCTATCCATGCCGTCAATCAAAAAGGTACAGATTTGACAGGACATCTGTGAGTAAAAGGACGAACTATTTGACTAAAATTTTATGGGAAAACAACCTTTCCCCAAAAATGGAAAATTTAGACATTTTTCCAATTTGGTTTACGGAAACTACTTCTTAGGTGCTAAAGGAACATTTTTATGTAATTTGTTGACGATGTTGTGTTCGGAAAACAATAAAAAACGCGATCAAATAATACTGTATTTCGTACTACAACTTTTAGATTTTTTTTCAAAGATATTCACCATGTTATCATAAAAAAAACATGTCATATTAAACTACTATATGTTTAGTATAAGTACCCCGAAGGAATTTCTACAATATAACTTACTTCTTGAGCTATACTGTTTTTACTGGCACACTACATTTAAAAAAAATATTGTTTCTTCTTAATTATCAACTTTCTCGCGATAAAAAAAATATTTTCTTACAAGGCAATATATTCTCCATAAGTGCTGTAAAGTGCATTGCAAAATATTTCGTAACTCTAAAGATTTCAGTAAAAAACCCTCACTACTACATTTTTGCGAGAATTGCACTTTCGGAGGTTAATTTTTGAAAACTAGGCACTTCTTCACCAAAGCAAATATATCATTAGATGCGGTAACATTATGTTTACAACTGTTGCTTCGCAGATTATATATTGATAAGTACTTTCTAAGCGATAGTGAGTTTCTTAAAACTCTGCATTTTTTGAGGTTGGGTTCCCCAGCCTTAAGTGAAATATTTCGGGTGGCAGTCTTTTTTATCTAAGAATGTAGTTTACTCAAATATTAAACGATTTTTAAAAAGTGCAAAAATTACATTACCAAGTTAATCGAAGATCAAATTCGTTTCTTTTTATTTTCGTCTGGCTTCAGCTTGGAAGGTTGTCACTTCATTTTCTCGCACCAAATCCACAACATAAGATAAAGGGAAAAATATAAACTAACAATCATATTTATTGATAAATCGATAACAGTCTACAAGCAATAAATGCTTAATGTGATTCATATTATAAACCGTATAAAATGACGTTAAAAACGGACGAAAAAATTAGTTTACCTTTAAACAATTTGATTGTTTTACATAAACTATTGGAGCATTATAAATTAATCACCGCACCGAATATCCTATAGATTTACAGCCTCTCCCAGCCGTTTGTGCTGCAACGGTTTGAACGGATCGATGTTTCTAATTTGGGGTTCGCAATTCGACGAGTACACATCCGTCCACAGCCCGTCCAGCGGAATCTCTTTGTCCGCTTTCGCCTTCTTCACGGCATCATCGACCGCTGTCCTTATTTCCGTTTCCAATTGCTGTAAAAAAAAATTGTTACACATCTTCACACACGGCCATTTTAAAAACAACCTTAATTTCTTCAGCAGTGACGAGATTTGAAGAGATAATTTTTTCTTTGAATGAAGTTATGGGATCTCTGGTTTGTCGCACTTCCTGAATTTCCTCTCTTGTGCGGTAACTGGTGCCCGGATCGGACATTGAGTGGCCTGAGTATCTGCCAATAAAATTAATTAGAACTATTAGTTCAGTCATTTTAGTATTCAGCTTCTAAAAAATTCCAAGTGAAGATTTTCCTTCAAAATTTTCTTTGTATCGCTATAAGAAACGCTGCAAAAATATAACGGTGACCTTGATGATATCTTTTAATTTATATGAATGTTTTAGGAACGCATATTTTATTTTGTTTTTGCAAAAACACGATCGTAAAATCTAAAATAAGCAAATTTGTTTTGATAAGAATTTAACATTGCCTACTTAAATTACCCCCGATAGATTAAAATTAATTTTAAATACAGGGTGAGTTAAGTTTTACCGCCCGTGGCAAAATAGGCCTTTAAAATATTTTGTCAATTTTCATAAATTGCATGAGTAATTTTATATTATTAAGGTACATAGAAACCAAGAAAAAATCTTGTTTTTTTAATCAGGTAAAATTTTGGCTTTCTTTAAATTACCAATTGCTCAATTTATTAGTTTTTTTTATGTACGAACAGTAAAATATTTTCACAAAATTTAGTGTAATTGAAATAATTTTAGTAATTTGCGTTCATTAAATAAAGCCATTTCGTTATTAGAGGGTATTTTTTAAATGATTTACGACATAAACTGACCAATTCACCTGACAATGGTATTTGTTTTGGGTACTTGGCTGATTATTTATGACAGTTATAAAGTTATGTTAAAAAGTGCAACGTTACATTTTACAGGACCGGAATAAGGGTCTTCGCTATTTCTTTAAAAGTTCACAACATCACAACTAACAGCTACACGGTAATTATAATCATAATAAAAAATAATTTTTGCAATATTAGATTTTAAACTTGATAAGAAAATCTCTTACCAGCTTCTAATTTTCGTTAGTATATCTGTCTACAATTTTGTGTTTTAATTTTGCCGTCTGCAAAGTCAATATACCTATCGGTTATTGAACCTTCCCATAAAATAAATTGCTTAACTCACCCAAAGTTTAAAAACCCTGGTCACAACCCTAGGTCACTTTGTGAATAAAGAAACATTCACATTCGCAACAAATCTTCCAACACTTAAACATCGTTGGTAAAAAGTGAAAATTAAAACTTTGTTTTGTGGAATAGTGAACATTTGTGCTTAGTTCAGGTATAATCATGCCATTTCAATACTCAGTCGAAGAGAAGCTTCAAATCCTTTTAATTTATGGGCAATGGGGGCATCACTTTGAGCATCTTTTATAAAATAAACTTAATATTTACCTATTAAAAACTTATTTTATTTTTCTTACAAATTCCAGAATACCGGTCTGGCAACAACTAAAACGCCGTTTCCTTCAGTTTTATGGGTCGATCATCAGGTATTGTTACGTGGTAGACCGTATTATCCATTGTTGGAAAGTCATAAATAAAAGTATTTTTCGTGCTTTATGTTAAATTTGATTTAACTCAAAAAGTAATAATTTTTTAACGAATCAAATTGCAATTAACAATGCTACGAATAATTGGACAAATTTTGAAACGAAAAACCAAACATGGAAATTTTACCCGATACTCTTTGTTTTACTTGTTTGGCTTCAAATAAAAATGATTTGGAAAACTTGTAGCACTAATCGAAAGCGTAAACTTCATCTGATGTAACATGTAAATTGCATACTTTCCCCTCAAGCTTTAATAGGTATTATGGCCGGGGCGGTAAAACTTAACTCACCCAGTACAGGGTGATTCCTAAAAAAAGGCGCACGATTTAACTCGGTTATGCAAAGAAAATTCCGAAGGAAAATCTTCAATTGGAATTTTTTAGAAGATTGGACGTTTTTTTGTATAAAGTGACTGAACTACAATTGGTTGGCTTTTCTCCACTTTACCTGTAAGTTACTGCTTCTAATACAATTGTGAAAATATTTTACTGTTCGTACATAAAAAAAACTAATAAATTGAGCAATTGGTAATTGAAAGAAAGCCAAAATTTTACCTGATTAAAAAAACAAGTTTTTTTCTTGGTTTCTATGCACCTTAATAATTTAAAATTACCCAAGCAATTTATGAGAATTGACAAATTATTTTAAAGGCCTATTTTGCCACGGGCGCTAAAACTGAACTCACCCTGTATTTAAAATTAATTTTAATCTATCGGGGATAATTTAAGTAGGTAATGTTAAATTCTTATCAAAATAAATTTGCTTAGTTTAGATTTTACGATCGTGTTTTTGCAAAAACAAAATAAAATATGCGTTCCTAAAACATTCATATAAATTAAAAGATATCATCAAGGTCAGCGTTATATTTTTGCAGTGTTTCTTATAGCGATACAAAGAAAATTTTGAAGGAAAATCTTCACTTGGAATTTTTTACAAGATTGGACGTTTTCTTGTACAAAATGACTGAACCACAATTGGTGGGCTTTTCTCCACTTTACCTGTAAGTTACTGCTTCTAACACAATCGGCCCTTTGCCGCTGGTGCAATGCTCGACCGCGTACTTAGTCGCCTCCCTAACTGCCAACACGTCCATCCCATCGACCCAAATTCCAGGAATGTAATCGCCTCTGGTGTAAAATGCGGTCGAAGCGGCGGCCCTATCGGCACTGGTACCCATTCCGTAGCCGTTATTTTCGCACACGAAAATGCACGGAAGGTTCCACAATTTCGCCATGTTGTTGACTTCGTTGATCTGGCCCTGATTTGCGGCGCCGTCGCCGTATAGAGCCACGCAAACGCCACCGGTGCCTTGGTACTTGAGTGCGAAGGCTATGCCGACGCCTAAAGGCACCTGCGCCCCCACGATGCCGTTGCCCCCGTAGAAATTCTTCGTGTACATGTGCATGGAGCCGCCTTTTCCCTTGGCGCATCCGCTCTGGCGACCGGTCAATTCGGCCAAAACTCCCAGATGATCGACGCCCATGAGATAAGTCCAACCGTGGGCCCGGTAGGCGGTTATGACCGCATCTTGGGGCCGCAACATTGCCTTCATCCCGACAGCGACGGCTTCCTAGACAAATCAAGTTGCTTCACTGAAACGACCCTTTAGTTTTTGATTTTTTTTGGTTTGTTGTAAAGGGTTTCGTGAAACAGATTATTTTTTTTTACTCTTCTTGCAATAAATTTTTAAACCATAGTATTTTTGTATAGAGCGCGAAGAGACCTTTCAAATGAGGTATCACAAGCCCCCACTTCCTATTTAAAAATTTGGAGGTTGCAACTGTCACTCAAAAGAGGTTGAGGTTAGACAAATCAAGTTGCTTCACTGAAACCCCTTTAATTTTTGATTTTTTTGGTTTGTTGTGAAGGGTTTCGTGAAACAGATTAATTTTTTTTACTCTTCATTTTTGCAATAAATTTTTAAACCATAGTATTTTTGTATAGAGCGCGAAGAGACCTTTCAAATGAGGTATCACAAGCCCCCACTTCCTATTTAAAAATTTGGAGGTTGCAACTGTCACTCAAAAGAGGTTGAGGTTAGACAAATCAAGTTGCTTCACTGAAACCCCTTTAATTTTTGATTTTTTTGGTTTGTTGTGAAGGATTTCGTGAAACAGATTAATTTTTTTTACTCTTCATTTTTGCAATAAATTTTTAAACCATAGTGTTTTTGTATAGAGCGCGAAGAGACCTTTCAAATGAGGTATCACAAGCCCCCACTTCCTATTTAAAAATTTGGAGGTTGCAACTGTCACTCAAAAAAGGTTGAGGTTAGACAAATCAAGTTGCTTCACTGAAACCCCTTTAGTTTTTCATTTTTTTGGTTTGTTGTGAAGGGTTTCGTGAAACAGATTATTTTTTTTTACTCTTTATTTTTGCAATAAATTTTTAAACCATGGTATTTTTGTATAGAGCGCGAAGAGACCTTTCAAATGAGATATCACAAGCCCCCACTTCCTGTTTAAAAATTTGGGAGTTGCAACTGTCACTCAAAAGAGGTTGAGGTTAGGGATGAAATTATCACTTTACAGGATATCATGTCATAGCTAAAAATGACGTGTTTCGAGATTATGTCTCAATACCAACAATAATTGAAATGGTGAATTTATTCCATTTGGTTGGTGCGCACTGTATACATATACAGGTTGTCTTACGAAAAACGAACCACGCTATAACTCTGCTATTTATCATCCGATTTTAGTCATTCAAAAACAGTATAAGACAGGTGTGTATAAATACAGAAAATGGCATTAAAAAACTAAAATAATTATATTTTTTTGTAGTATTTATACACCTATCTTATTCGGTTTTTGAATTACTGAAATCAGATTATTAATAACAGAGCGTGGGATGTTTTTTAGGAATCACCCTGTATATCGGTAGCCGTAATTAACAACATTGTAACTGACAATTTGTCGATTTTCACTTTTTTCCACATTTAATATCTTGGGTGTGATTTACATGATTTAATAAACTCAAATTCTTTTTTAATTTTTGTTTTATTATAAAACAATCAATTTTTATCTCATTGTATTTGCAACAACGTACTTACCAACAGATAAAACATGGTAAAGAATTTTACTGAAATTTAATGCGTGACCTAAAAATTGTAACATACTTTACCTTTTCAAGAACTAACAAATTTACTTAAATAAAATTGTACCAAAGCTTACAATGTCGTTGCGGGGATAATACATTCTTTTGCGCTCTTTCATAGGAATGTTAATGATTCTTACAATGTTATTCTTCGGATTCCTTTAAGATTTATTGACTTACAATGTTCTTGCGTCAATGGTTATCGGACTAAACGACGACTACACAAACTTACAATGTTGTTTCCCGTTTAAAATTCGGTAACATCGAAACATGGTAGTTTGATTTTATTAGTATTTTGAGAATACGAGTGAATTATATTGTTAGTAAAACAATATTGTCATGTCTTCACGTGGAAGGAAAATTTTGAAGTTGCTACAAAATCAATACGGTAAGTAATGCTTGGTTCATGCAGGCAAATTAACACTACATTAACATTAATTTAACGTTAACCTAAAAGTTGAAACCTGTAAATTTCACTAGAGGCGTTCATGCGCAAAATTAAGAATTTTAACTTCACTAACAGAAGTTAAAAGTTCGCTACATTCAACTATTTTCCTTAATGTTAATTCAAGGCTAAATGAAATCGTGCCTGCGCATGTGAGGAGACGAGTTCTGTCAAATTTAAAAATTCGGCGGAAATTCGCCGGTTCTTGTAACATAAACGGACACGTTTTTAAATATCTTAAAATTCGTTTAGAAAAGTAATAAATTGTACTTATAATAGTATTTGATATAGTAATAAAATATTTGATAGATTACTCTATCTTGTTTTTGCCTTTACCTACTTTCGTGGGTTATTTTGTAAAGATTTCTGATTTAGCGAAGGATATTTGAAGAATACTAATTTCTAAATTTTAAACAAGATGTTCCCAATCGTTCGTAAAAGGATGCCGAAACGATTTGTCTACGAAAATACAGATTATCTACCCCCGCAATAAATTTCTATAAATATTGTTAACAGTTCCGATAAATTTGTAACATTTCCGACACCTGCTGCGGTGCATACAAAAATTTAACAAAGTTTCTTTTGTCTATAAATGAGTTCTTTGATAAAATCCGCGGGAAACAGAATTGTGACGAGATACGGTGCAGAGAAGGTTGTAAATATTACGTTCGCACGTTAAATGAACATCAAACTTCAAGCAGATTTCGCCCAAAATTGCATCAAAGCCTTTTAAACGTGAACGATGGTGTGTTAATAGACCTGGTGAGGGAATATTCCATCAGAACACAAATGAGGACAAAATATAATCACGACTTCGCACACTGAAACCCGCCAAATTTGTGAATATTTTGCGTCAGTTATGTCTGTTCTGCGCAAACGCAGCCGAAGAAACAGCGCGAACCTAGCGTGGACGGCGCGATCTAATTTCGTAATTGACAGACTGCATGAACGGCTCCTTAGTGTTAATGTTAATGTTAATCTTACTTTAATGTTAGTTAAATGTTAATTTGCTTGCATGAACTAAGCATAAGACTTGTTAATTATTGCATTGGTTCAACCTAACCTCGTTATTTTAACTCAGACAACCACCTAAGGCTCCTTGGCGCTCGGAAAAATGAGTATAAATATAATTTTTTTTTGACGCAGCTATTAAAATCATAAAAGTCCTATGCTACATTTTAGATAATATAAAGAATACGTGGTATAAGTTTTATCAAAATCGGTTGAGTAAATTTCCAGATGTCTTGAACACCAGTTCGAACAAAGTACCCGAGATGCGGCCGTACTTTGCTGTGCTCACTTCAAATTGCTACAACTCCGAAAATAATTTGAACTTTCAAATGGTTAAACGCTTAAAATATCCTGCAAAGTATGAACAATAAATCTAGCCGAAAAGGAAAAATTGATTTTCTGAAAATCTCAAGGTGGTGTAACTAATAAGATTTTGTTGTTCTTCAGATATTTCCGAAGATTCGGATATTAATAAAAATGATTCCCCGTTATCAGTAATATTACTACAATATTATATCGTATTTTATTATAATTATTGTTATAAGCAGTCTAAAAAGTTGCAATGTATTGGAGCTTACAATATTATTGCAACAAATTTCAAAAAGTAAAGTTGTAAAAGACTTTATAATCTTATTCGATAAAAATTCTGGGTGCAAAATAATTGTAAGCGAAGTTACAATGGTATAACTGCAAACATTACTTCTATGAACAGTAAACGCTGGTAAATCCGTTAAATCAATAATTTTCTCAAAATAAATTATACAGTGATGTTATATGAGTTAAAATAAATGAGATCCATCAATTTCAAACCCAAAAAAAAATTATCTCCTCAAGAAAAAGGAAAAAAAATATGTAGAATCTTTAAAACGCTCTCCTGAAAAATTATGTTTTGCTAGTTACATTGTTCATTGCGGCTACCGAAAAAAAACAAAAATGAGTTGTAAAAAATCAGGACAGAGACTGCAAATTCACCTTATTTAACCCCTCGAACAACATTTTAACAACATAAATTTAAATTCTGTACGTAGCAGTTACTAGTTGCAAACTTAAAAAAAAGTACTAACTTGACCAGAATACAGATGGCAAAATCCCCGAATGATTTTATCCTTGTACAGATTCCCCGCAGCGGTTTCCATCCTCCTAATTGTGTGCATCTGTTTGTAATACTCCACCGCATCCTTCTTATTAAGAGTGGCCGTGGTGGCAGGCCCATTGTCCAACTTGTGAAGTCGAAAAGGCTAAAAAACTCATTGCATAACAGCGAAATTGTGAGGTTAGACTTACTTTAGTCTCGAATGTGGCAGTTTCAGTCGCAAGGTTGCTCTTCGCACCGACCAACAGACTGAGCGTTTTCTGAAACAGACCACAATTTTACAAAAGGGCTCGCGCGAGATTCCTAAAACTAGGCTATCGTTACATTAATTAATTGACTTCTAAATTTCCCCATATCCTTTAAGGGACGTCCCCTTAATGGACCTTTAAGTAACCTTGGTCTCGGCAGCAGGTTAATCATTCTAAAATTTTAAACGATTAGAAAGTGGGTACTTACGTTCGATAGTGGTGCTTTTTTACCGAGAGATCTTACACAGCTAGGAAGCATTTTTAATTGAGACTGAATACTAAATATTGTTCCTACTTGTGTCTGATTGCCCTTAAATAACTATTTGATTGGGAAGGTCATTCGACTGGCGTTTTTCCGCAATGACACACTGGCTGTCCTCCTTCCTCCCACGGCTTGTTCTATGATCATGTCTCTGTTATTTGTTGCAATTTTTAAAAAGTGGTTGCAGAAAACTTGCCAAATGGTCAAAATCCTAACTAGGTTATGCAAGGTGGAAAAATCAGTGAAAGGTTGCACCTTCATTTTGATTTGCGTTTTCCAACATGGTTGAGAGGCGATAAGCGATCCAATTGGGAAAATTACGCACAATCAAGAGGAAAAATCAATTTTTGAAATTCGTTTGAATTTTTGACGTTTAGTCTTAACACTTTGCGCGCTCTGTGTTTTTGTTTTGAACCATTTCAGATTGTCAACATAACCTCTTTCGAACCACGAAATTAAATTGGTAATTATATCAAATTGTTTATTATAAATAGTGGTATAAATATTAAATACAAAAATGTAAGTATTCATTGATTACAAAATTAATCCTAAATGAAATTCCACAAATGCTCGAAATTTATCAAATACATTGATAAAATAATCAATTTTGTCCAGCAAAATTCCTCAACATTAATTCTACAAAATCCATCAATAAAGTTTATTTTGGAAAGATACCCAATAGGCAAAGTTCTCAATAAAACAGTTCATAGTCCCTTTCGGTAAAATTAAGCCTTATCTTCCACTGGTCCCCTATTTAAAGCTTCCTCCTCTTCTTCATTGGTCTCTATCGCTTTCCTACAAGAAAAATTATTGCCTGATTCTTTACAATTAGTTTTTATATGTCGTTTTGCTTTTTAATCACATAATAGAAATTTGTCCAGAGGAAAAAGTTTCAAGAAACAATTGTTCAAAATAAATTGGAAGTCTGTGAAATAAATTAAAATTATATTCGAGTATAACAATAATTCTTGAATTTTAAAAGAAATTTTTAATGTTAATAATTTTAAAATGAATTTATATTATGTTCAAGTGTAATAATAATTCAAATCATAATTTTAATTGGTGTCAAAAAAATTAAATGTAATTTTAATTCAAGTAATAAAATTAATTGAAATTATGATTTGAATTATTATTACGCTTGAACATAATATGAATTCATTGAAAATTATTAACATTAAACTTGGACATATTAAAAATTTGAAAAGTCCCAATGAACAGGGCGAGTTAAGTTTTACCGCCCGTGGCAAAATATGCCTTTAAAATAATTTGTCAATTCTCATAAATTGCATGAGTAATTTTATATTATTAAGGTACATAGAAACCAAGAAAAAATCTTTTTTTTTAATCAGGTAAAATTTTGGCTTCTTTCAATTACTAATTGCTCAATTTATTAGTTTTTTTTTTATGTACGAACAGTAAAATATTTTCACACAATTTAGTGTAATTGAAATAATTTTACTAATTTGCGTTCATTAAATAAAGCCATTTCCGTATTAGAGGGTATTTTTTTAAATGATTTACGACTTAAGCTGACCAATTCACCTAACAATGGTATTGGTTTTGGGTACTTGGCTGATTATTTATGACAGTCTTAAAGTTAAGTTAAAAAATGCAACGTTACATTTTACAGGACCGGAATAAGGGTCTTCGCTATTTTTTTAAAAGTTCCCAACAGCATAACTAACAGCTACACGGTAATTATAATCATAATAAAAAATAATTTTTGCAATATTAGATTTTAAACTTGATAAGAAAATCGCTTACCAGCTTCTAATTTTCGTTAGTATATCTGTCTACAATTTTGTGTTTTAATTTTGCCGTCTGCAAAGTCAATATACCTATCGGTTATTGAACGTTCCCATAAAATAAATTGCTTAATTCACCCAAAGTTTAAAAACCCTGATCACAACCCTAGGTCCCTTTGTAAATAAGGAAACATTCACATTCGCAACAAATCTTCCAACACTTAAACATCGTTGGTGAAAATTAAAACTTTGTTTTGTGGAATAGTGAACATTTGCGTTTAGTTCAGGTATAATCATGCCATTTCAATACTCAGTGGAGGAGAAGCTTGAAATGCTTTTAATTTATGGGTAATGGGGCATTACTTTGAGCATCTTTTATAAAATAAACTTAATATTTACCTATTAAAAACCTTATTTTATTTTTCTCAGAAATTCCAGAATACGGGTCTGGCAACAACTAAAACGCCGTCCCCTTCAGTTTTATGGGTCGATCATCAGGTATTGTTACGTGGTAGACCGTATTATCCATTGTTGGATAGTCATAAATAAAAGTATTTTTCGTGCTTTATGTTAAATTTGATTTAACTCAAAAAGTAATAATTTTTTAACGAATCAAATTGCAATTAACAATGCTACGAATAATTTGACAAATTTTGAAATACAAAACCAAACATGGAAATTTTACCCGAAACTCTTTGTTTTACTTTTTTGGCTTCAAATAAAAATGATTTGGAAAACTTGTAGCACTAATCGAAAGTGTAACTTCAACTGATGTAACATGTAAATTGCATACTTTCCCCTCAATCTTTAATAGGTATTATGGCCAGGGCGGTAAAACTTAACTCACCCTGTATACCAACAATTTATTTCTTGTAAAACAAAAATAATTCCACGAATTTTTTATATGTATAGATATAATAAGGATTCATGCAATTATTATTAAGTTTTGACGTAATTTGAATTCAAGACTTATTATTATGCTCGAATATAATTTTTATTTATTTATTTTGAACAATTTTTTCTTGAAACTTCTCTCTCTGGACGAATTTCTATGTCATTAAAAAGCAAAACAACGTGCAAAATTTTTACGTACTTTCCAAAGGCTTCCCCGTCTGCGATGGTTTCTGGCAACTTCCTGTTTAAAGTTTCTGGCAGCAGCAAGGAAAGGCAACCCCCCATAAGCGATAAGATTCCAAATATAATGAGAGGCAACGGTGGCCAAGTTTCGCTCTAAAATAGGAATTCAACAGTCAGTTGGTAGGATTTTCCTGAAATTTTACTGTTAAGTTAATCAGCGGCGCCAAGACCGATCCCACGCGAGCGGACGTCGACGCCGCCCCCAGGCCTGCATTTCTGATGACCGTCGGAAATTGTTCAGTCGAAAACAGGTAGACTGTGCCATAACTGGCCGTAATCGCCAGTTTACCCAACATTGCAAGTGTCACAATAACCCAATTCAAGTCTGAAATTAATTTTGCAGAATTTAAATTAATTAACTAAAATCGGTGGCCGCAATGAACAACATTGTAACTAGCAAAACGTAATTTTTCAGCGTTTTAAAGATTCTACATCTTTTCTTTTCCTTTTTCTTGAGGAGATAATTCCTTTTTGGGTTTGAAATTGATGGATACTCATTTATTTTAACTCACATAACATCACTGTATAATTTATTTTGAGAAAATTATTGATTTAACGGATTTACGAGCGTTTACCATTGTTCATAGAAGTAATGTTTGCATTTATACCATTGTAACTTCGCTTACAATTATTTTGCATCCAGAATTTTTATCGAATAAGATTATAAAGTGTTTTACAACTCATTTACTTTTTGAAATTTGTTGTAATAATATTGTAAGCTCCAATACATTGCAACTTTTTAGACTGCTTATAACAATAATTATAATAAAATACGATATAATATTGTAGTAGTATTACTGATAACGGGGAATCATTTTTATTAACATTCGAATCTTCGGAAATATCTGAAGAACAAAATCTTATTAGTTACACCACCTTGAGATTTTCAGAAAATCAATTTTTCCTTTTCCGCTAGATTTATTGTTTATACTTTGCAGGATATTTTAAGCGTTTAACCATTTGAAAGTTCAAATTATTTTCGGAGTTCTAGCAATTTGAAGTGAGCGCAGCAAAGTACGGCCGCATCTCGGGTACTTTGTTCAAACCGGTGTTCAAGATATCTGGAAATTTACTCAACCGATTTTGATAAAACTTATACCACGTATTCTTTATATTATCTAAAATGTAGCATAGGACTTTTATGATTTTAATAACTGCGTCAAAAAAAAACTATATTTATACTCATTTTTCCGAGCGCCAAAGTGGTGCCTTAGGCGGTTGTCTGAGTTAAAATAACGAGGTTAGGTTGAACCAATGCAATAATTAACAAGTCTTACTTGATTGATTTTGTAGCAACTCCATAATTTTCCTTCCACGTGAAGACATGACAATATTGTTTTAATAACAATATAATTCACCCGTATTCACAAAATACTAATAAAATCAAACTACCGTGTTTCGATGTTACCGAATTTTAAGCGGGAAACAACATTGTAAGTGTGCTTAGTCGTCGTTTAGTCCAATTGATGCAAGAACATTGTAAGTCAATAAATCTTAAAGAAATCCGAAGAATGACATTGTAAGAATCATTAACATTCCCTTGAAAGAGCGTAAAAGAATGTATTATCCCGGCAACGACATTGTAAGCTTTGGTACAATTTTATTTAAGTAAATTTGTTAGTTCTTGGAAAGGTAAAGTATGTTACAATTTTTAGGTCACGCATTAAATTACAGTAAAATTCTTTACCATGTTTTATCTGTTGGTAAGTACGTTATTGCAGATACAATGAGATAAAAATTGATTTTTATTATAATAAAAGAAAAAATAAAAAATAATTTGAGTTTACTAAATCATGTAAATCACACCCAAGATATCAAATGTGGAAAAAATCGACAAATTGTCAGTTACAATGTTGTTAATTGCGCCTACCGAAACGACAGTTTTGCTCAATAAAAAAAAGGAAACTTACGAACTGGCACAAGCATTGTCAGCAAAAGTGATATCCCTGCCGTAACCATGCATCCACACAAAATGCTTTTGCGTCCATATTTGTTTAATGTAAACAACAAGAAAGTGTATGCAGGAATTTCAACAGCTCCACATACTACAAAATTAAGATAATCATTACCACCTAAATTATTAGTGTTCCACGAAAGGCCATAATAAGTAATACTGTTTGCAAACCTAAAGTCAAACAACATTAAAATTCAGATCCCACAAATTTAGATAACAACAAATTACCAGTCAAAGAATATTATCAGGGACCTTTTTCTCAAATTCGGGTGCTTAAATATGTCCATGATCGACGCTTTCTGGTCCTCGGCGGTTTTTTTGTCTGTTTGTAAAAGCGCCTCCAGTTGCTCGTTGCTCAGGCTGACTTTGTTCTCTTTCGCAGCAACTTGTATGTTTTTTATAGCTTCGGGTACGCGATTTTTCGTTATTAGCCATCTTGCAGACTCTGGGATGAACCACCAGTAGCAGAAAAAGACCAGGCCGGGAATGGTCAGCGCCATTTGTAAGTACCTCCACTCGTGGATGAAGTAGGCAAAAGCTGCTGTTAGCATGTATCCACATGAGAAAAACATCTGGCAGACCATCCCGGCGACTAGGCGCTTGGTGGGGCCAACCATTTCCATCGCTGAAACAAAATTGGGTTAGTTGGCGACCGGTCCCGCGAAAACGCGGGCAGTACCTATGACGTAGGCGACCAGAAAAACGCCGGACGTTGTTGCGCCCACGACGAGCCTCGCGAGAGTGTAAGACCAAAATTCGGGGGCCAACGCTGCTAAGAATCCGAAAATAACTTGCAAAACTAGGGAGAGGAAAAATATCGGTTTTCTTCCCAGTCTGTCTGAGAGCTCTCCAAATCCGATGGAACCTAGCATGACGCCGACCATGAATAGTGCGTCGGTGGTGGCTTTTAAATAGGCCTTCCCACAAACCATATCCCACTGGAATTAGAATAATTGCATGTAATTGTGTTGTGATTTTAAGTTGTTAACATTTAGTGGACGTTGGCAAAATCTACTCTCTAATTATTTTTTTTATTATTATTTTTTTTACCATAAATAAATAAATAAACAAATAATTGAGTTTTTTGCCCGCCATATTGTTCGCACCATATTGGAAAAACTTTCATCTTCGATTTCTTTAAAAATCTAAATCTGCCAAAAGTTTGTGCATAAAAACCCAAAAAGGACTACTCGGATTCTGCAAGCGATTTTTGGTTTCAGAGAAAATTGAATTTATCGAAACTTCAAAAACCGAAAAAAAATCATAATTTTAAAATTACAATTATTTTTGATGAAATTTGGGTAACATTAGTTAGATATTGAGTAGATGCGATGCCAATTATGAAATCAGATGAGTTTCTTCAAGCGATGTCCAAAAAAATTGTTATTTTTCAAATTTCAACTTTCTCTTGCAGTTTCCACGTATAATCTTGAATTTTAATTATTTCAAATCTAAGTATAGTTGATTTATTTATTTTTGTCTTAAAAAATGAACTAAACTGGTACAATGTAATATTACAAATGAAACTTTTAATTTCAAAAGAAATTCTGTCATGTTATTTTACATTTTTGGTGCCTTTTTATCACGAAAAACCACATTTTAAGTTTCAGCTTGTTTTCTAATTTACTCAAAATACATGTAACTTAACAATTTATGTTAATAAATAAAAAAAGTTTATTTTTCCATTAAACGCACTAGAAAGTTATAATAATAAGATCATCGTCATATTTTATACAAATTCCTTGGTAGCCATGAATAATTGACAGTATCAGTTAATCCTAGATTAATTTCATTGTAACAATTGGTGTAATTATAGCAACGATTGTTTTGTATTTAAAGTATTGCTAAATGTGGTCCAAATATTTGATTATTAAAGATTCCACACCACACATTCGTATTGATTCCGTGCTTCTATTTGAAAATCTGAATTTTCATCTGCCCATCAACGGCCATTCTGCGAGTTTACAACTCCATTGGAAGAAACTGTTCGCAAAATTTGCAGTTGGTGTTCTTCATCCTTGAGCCAATGACCATGTGGATGTTTAAATTTATTTGCAATGGTTCCCCTACTTTTAAATTTTGAATAAATTTGTCCAACTGTTGTATGGGAGATATTTTTACCAGGATGTCGGTGATTAAAAATTAAATAGCTTTGTCTCTCTCAACGTTTCATATTTGTCACCTACAATTAAAATAATTTCAATTTTCTCACTTTTACTTAATTTACGTTCCATTTTGAAAATACGAATGATAGTGTCAAACATAAAACAGTTATTCGCCTCTTTAAAGTATGGTTAGCTATGAATTTGTATAAAATAATTTTCTAGTGCGTTTAACTGAAAAATACGCTTTTTTGTATTTATTCACATTAATTGTTAAGTTACATGTATTTTGAGTTAATTAAAAAACAAGTTAAAACTTAAGGTGGGTTTCGCAGGTCTAGAAGTGAGGTTAGAATTATTGAATTTTCAATCCAAGTTAATTTAAAATGTACAGTGCAGATAAGCTTCAAAAGGTAGAAATCGCAAACCACTGGCATGAAGGTATGATGACATATACTTTTCATAATTTATTATGTTATATTAAAATATTTTCAAGCGATTTTGCTCATTACCAAAATTTCTCAAGTATGTCTCCTCATTCGGTATTAAGTAGGCTATAGTGTAACACTGAGTAAATGTTTCTTAAAATTGTAAATTAACTTGGATTGAAAATTCAATAATTCTAACCTCACTTCTAGCCCTGCGAAACCCACCTTAAAATGTGTTTTTTCGTGATAAAAAAGCTTTGCACCAAAAATGTAAAATAACACGACAGAATTTCTATTGAAAATAAAAATTTCATTTGTAATTTAAATTGTACTAGTTTAGTTCATTTTTTTAAAACAAAAATAAATAAATTAACTATGCTTAGATTTGAAATAATTAAAATTCAAGATTACACGTGGAAATTGTAAGAGAAAGTTGAAATTTGAAAAATAACAATTTTTTTGGACATCGCTTGAAGAAACTCATCTGATTTCATAATTGGCATCGCATCTACTCAATATCTAACTAATGTTACCCAAATTTCATCAAAAATAATTGTAATTTTAAAATTATGATTTTTTTTCAGTTTTTGAAGTTTCGATAAATTCCATTTTCTCTGAAACCAAAAATCGCTTCCACAATCCCAGTAGTCCATTTTGGGTTCTTGAACATGCAGAAACTTTTGGCAGATTTAGATTTTTAAAGAAATCGAAGATGAAAGTTTTTCCCATATTGTTCGCACTGTATAATAAGTATATACCTCAACGATTACAGTGCTCTGATATTTAGAATCGTCATAAATGAAGTCTTCACAAGGGAAAACTTTATTTTCAATGATCATGTTACATTGGGAGTAATTGTGGATCTTGCTGTCCCAAGGGAAGGACGTGTTGAGTACTTCTGCTGGCAATGGATAGGTGGCGTTTGGAAATTCCGTGGGCAAACGGCACCTGTGGTCTGGTTTGGCTTGAAGAAACACATTTCCCAATTTGTGAAAGGCACAAACGATGGCGGGCAGGCAAAGCAGCAAATAGATTCTTTTCTGGTAACGTCCAAAATCGCCGAGGAGCGGTATTACGTCGTCATAGCCCATGATCGTCCTGTCCTAACTGAAAATAAGCGAAATTAACACCTTACCGACCAAGCCCGCATAAATGCGGGCGGGGAAACCGCGAACGACCAAACCCGCACTTCTGCTTTTTCATAAATGGCTCGCGAAAATCGTACAATAAAACCTCTCCTAACGGATACCCTATTCAACTGACAGTTTGTAATACATCTAATTAAAAAAACACTCACTGTATTATTTAATTTATCTCATAAAAAAAGTTATTGTGAAAACTAAGATTTAGTTTGATGACTTATCAACAATAAACGGTGTTGCGACATATTTTGATGTGTTTTGGCTGTTTATAATCAAAAATTTCGTGTTGCGAGTTTATCAGAAAATTTCTTCATTCGTTGTAGCGAAGCAACAATTAAATTTCCATTTTCTGGAAAGAATTTCGTTTTTTGTTTGTTTTTATCGATCAAAATGGGGCCCCACATAAATGAAAATGTGTGAAATTAATTTATTTTATTTACAAACTGAACTGAAATGGTTGGTTCGTTCGCAATTAATTTTAATTGCCATTTAATTTTGTTCAATTTGTTTTTGCAATCTACAATGGGACAATTAATGCGAAAATTAAAACAAAATGCGCGAGACTGGTAATTTGATTCCATTAACTAAACACAATGTCCCACCCGAAAATTGAGCTTTAGTTGAAAGTTATTTATTTGAAATTTGATGCACGCCTGACTCTGGTATAAGGCTAGAAATTTCCAGTTTTAAATATTAATTGTCGGCGTTAGTCTTTGAGAAAAAAAAATAAAAACTGATTTTTTATAAAAATAATATCTTCGAATTTTGTTAAATTTCACTTTTCAGGATCAGTATGATTGAGACAGAGATATTCAAGGTAAAAACAAATTTCAAAAGCTGTAATTAGTCTAAAATTCGCAAATATTGGAATTTTAAGAACAAAAGTAATGATTTATGACTGTAAACAGTCGTTAGTATATAACCGAAAGGTAAAAGCGATTTAAATTTATGTCATTATAAAAATTTGTCACCGGTCGATGTCAACAACAGGAGCATACCTAAGTCGAGCGTTTTTACACAAATGATGGGACACTCTGTACAGCAAAAGCATCCAAATTAAGTGACCAGTGGCCCTATTGAAGTTTTCTGATGTTGTCTTTCCCTTTTTGTTTTTTTTTTATTGCCAATACATAACCTCAAACGACTGACGTCATGTCACTTGACGCACATCCTCTTATGAGCAATCTATGCATTAATTAAAAAATGTATGTTTCCTTTTGTGTAACTGGAAATAACTGACCACGCGATCACCTGATACTTCCCGAGAACCGTAAAATAAATAAAATCAATACTGTCAAAACTGGTGAAACAAAATACTGAAGCTGCAGAAAACCTGTTTCTATTTTTGAAATTTAATCGATTCCCTCTTCTAATCTGAAGGAGGAAAATGCCTCGTTTGCATAAATGCAGTGGGAAATTGCAAAATTGGTCCATTTTACGTTTTCCTAGCGTGGAAAATTGGTTTTAGAAAATCGATCCCGAAAAAATGGGCGTTTTTCACTAAAATAAAATCACAAGGCCAAAACGCTGTTATCACTGGCACTTTAGGGATTGACTTAATTTAAAATTCAAAATTAAATCCGCTCATCATAATCACAAACAAGATAATTTGATAATTTATTATCGGGTCTTTAAAGGACATCCTGAGGATTCTTCGTTAATTTATTTAATTATTTAAATAAATATTTAAGCTTCAGCAAACAATAACACAATAAAGAACGCATATCCAGCACTAAAGCTAGAATAACAATTTTTGTTTGACAATTAAACAATTTCGCAATCCGAGCCACAATTTGACCCAAACCTAAAAAATAAGTAGAATCAAATTCGAGCTAATTTAAAATTAATGGAACCATTTATTAGTTCATTGTTTGAAAAAAACTGTATTATTCTTTGATGATTATCGGAAATTACTGATAAGGTGATGTTCGATTGCAGGATTGAGTGTTACGAAATGGTAACCTGGTTTGAGCTTGTTTCGCAATCTAAAATTGGACTTTTCATTCAGAAATCAGGAATTAAAAAAATTCACTTACTGTAAATGCGACGCACCAACGAACGCAGCGGCGAGGAGACGCGTGTACTGATGTTGTACACGCTTTTTCGAATATTCTGAGCTAAATCGAGCTACAGCTGCTCAGTGGAGTCGGATCGAGCTGCGCGTGGATCAGATAAGCGGGGTTGAGTTGGCCGATTGAGGGCATCACGCCACAACCATCCTTGCGCGCGTTACTGCGAAAATAAAAGTTTGTACAAAGTTCATGGAATTGAATTTGTTGTGATTGATCGCCGCATTTAAAAATTTAAGCCGCAGAAATGACTTCACTGTCAATTTTTAATAAGTGGCTCGATTAACGAACACATTGATCCAATCAATCAGAAACGCGCCGTTTTGCATCAGACGAGCAAAATTATCTTATCCTATTTTAAAAAAATCGATTCTAAATCCGATTTGTTGCACAATTTAATTTGAAAATTGCCACTAATTAAAAATTAATTGAAATTTAATTTAAACAGTTTTCCCGCCTGTTTTTTAAATCCCAATTCCCAGTTAATTCAACTTAACGAGCAAAACGAGCAAAATTATCTTATCCTATTTTTTAAAAATCGATTCTAAATACGATTTGTTACACAATTAGTCCAATTTGAAAAATTGCCACTAATTAGAAATTAATTGAAATTTAATTCAAACCATTTTCCCGCCTCTTTTTTAAATCCCAATTCGCAGTTAATTCAACTTAACGAGCAAAACGAGCAAAATTATCTTATCCTATTTTTTAAAAATCGATTTGTTACACAATTAGTTCAATTTGAACGCACAAATTAAAGATTAATTGAAATTTAATTCAAACCATTTTCCCGCCTGTTTTTTAAATCCCAATTCCCAGTTGATTCAACTTAACGAGCAAAACGAGCAAAATTATCTTATCCTATTTTAAAAAATCAATCTAAATCCGATTTGTTGCACAATTAGTCCAATTTGAAAAATTGCCACTACACTAATTAAAAATTAATTGAAATTTAATTCAAACCATTTTCCCGCCGGTTTTTTAAATCCCAATTCCCAGTTAATTCAATTTAACGAGCAAAACGAGCAAAATTATCTTATCCAATTTTTAAAAAATCGATTCTAAATCCGATTTGTTGCACAATTAGTCCAATTTGAAAAATTGCTACTAATTAAAAATTAATTGAAATTTAATTCTAACCATTTTCCCGCCTGTTTTTTAAATCCCAATTCCCAGTTGATTCAACTTAACGAGCAAAACGAGCAAAATTATCTTATCCTATTTTAAAAAATCAATCTAAATCCGATTTGTTGCACAATTAGTCCAATTTGAAAAATTGCTACTAATTAAAAATTAATTGAAATTTAATTCAAACCATTTTCCCGTTTGTTTTTTAAATGCCAATTCCCAGTTAATTCAACTTAACGAGCAAAACGAGCAAAATTATCTTATCCAATTTTTAAAAAATCGATTCTATATCCGATTTGTTGCACAATTAGTCCAATTTGAAAAATTGCCACTAATTAAAATTTAATTGAAATTTAATTCTAACCATTTTCCCGCCTGTTTTTTAAATCCCAATTCCCAGTTAATTCAACTTAACGAGCAAAACGAGCAAAATTATTTTATCCTTTTTTAAAAAAATCGATTCTAAATCCGATTTGTTGCACAATTCAATTTGAAAATTGTCACTAATTAAAAATTAATTGAAATTCAATTCAAACCATTTTCCCGCCTGTTTTTCAAATCCCAATTCCCAGTCAATTCAACTTAATCAAAAAATTGCCCTTAATTGCAATGTTAAGTCAAACAAACAAATTAAGGAACAATTTAATTAGTGGGCCGTAAAACTTTTAGTGTTTTTTAACGTTTGGATTGGTATGAGAAATCTAGGAATTTCCACCCGACGGTTATAACCCAACTTCGGCCTTATGTCAAAATTATATAAGAAACAAATTTCCGCAAAAATTTCGTGTAAATGCAGATCCTCTAATTTCCCGAACGAATTTCGACCCTATGTCCCTCGCCGATAAGGCCTGCGATCATCTGAACCGCCGTAAACCTCTTATTGATCTAATAGTTTAGAGTTCTAATGGTTCCACACACGAAAAGGGGTGGAATGTATTGTTTTCTGAAATTATTAATTTAAAAATGAAGATTCACTGAGACGGCGACCAATCCAGTCGTGAACTGGCCAGAAATTGTGAGTTTTTGAATTTTTCAGCTCTTTCGATAATTTTTATTGATATTTCAGGTAAAAATGATGTCTGCAGCTGGTACCCCATCCTCAGATCCGTGGGTTATAGTCCCACGAGAGAGGATTCGCTATGAAGAACAGTTCAGGGCCTTGAAACCGATCAACGGGATCGTCACGGGCGATCAGGCCAAGGGGTTCTTTTTGCAGTCTCAGCTTCCACCCATGGTCTTGGGGCAAATATGGTAAGAAGCGATCTGTTTGAATGTTGACTAATTTTGAGTTTTAGGGGCCTGGCGGACACCGACGCCGACGGGAAGATGGATATAAACGAATTTTCAATCGCTTGTAAATTAATTAATTTAAAGTTGCGCGGACACGACACTCCCAAAGTCCTTCCGCCGACTCTCCTGGCGTCGCTTGCGGTCTTTGCCCCGCCTGCAATACCGCCGCTGCCTGCTTCGGTTCCGCCTCCGGCCCGGCCGCAACCTCCGAAAATTCCAGCACCGATTCAGCAGCCGCAAAACCAACCGCTGATACCAAATCTGATCAATCAGGCGCCGATAGTGAGTACCGGAATTCCTACGGGCATTGTGCAGCCTATGCAAAGCGCGGGGATTATACCGCCGTTGGGCCAAGGTGGGTTCGCTACTCAGCCAATGAATCAATCAATTCCTACGCTTGGAATGTTACCACAACAGCCTTTACAGCAGGGATATGGAGTGCCGTTAGTTCCAGTAGTTTCAAGTGCTTCTTTAACTTCGAATATCCCACTGATTCCAGGAGTAATGCCTGGTAGTAATGCCATGGGAACAAATGCGCCGTTGGTGTCTGGCGTAACCGCGGCAAGTACCGGAATTACGTCTCCTGGTGCGGTGACGACTGTTGCTCCGGCTGGTCCTAGTGCTACGAGCACACCAAGAGCTAGTGTGACTAGCATCGACAGAGCTGCTTCTGTGGAATCACCGTAAGTTAAATGAATTTTGTTATTATTTATTAGCCAGTAAAATTTACATAGTGAAATAAAAAAAAAAGACCTGTAAAACCGGGCACCTGTTGGCAGGACTGGTGTATAAAAAAAATAATAGAAATATGGAAGAAAAATAACCAGAAACAGAATAAACAGAAAATATAAAAATAACCCCAACACTAAAAATTAATATTTCTCTTTTTTTTATTTGTTATTTATTTTTGTTATTTTATTTTTTATTTATTTATTTATTTTTTTTAATTTTCACAACAGTTAAGAGGGATCCACACCCCCGTCCGTCGCTAACATTGTAGATAGTTTGATTACCCCTTAGAATTAACCGTAAATATTAACCAATTTTCAATTTTTTTATACCAAATAAAAGAGAACTTCAATATCTACGCTTGCCTAGTAATATTTTTTTAAATAATTGTTTAAAAAGTGTCAAAATTAGCAGCAGAAGTAGGTCAATATTAGGCATTTTGTCGAATTTATTGTGAAATAAATAAAAAGAAATTCAAAATTTTAACACTAAGCGTGCGTAGATTAGTGTTTTCTCTATAATTTGGCATACTTCTTTATAACATTGGTTGAAATTTGACGTTGATTTTAAGGAGCAATCGAAACGCTTGCAGTGATTTTTGCATGATTTTTGATATTGATAGTGACCTACTTCTGCTGCTAATTTTGACACTTTTTAAATAACTATTTAAGAACATATTTCCAGATTTACGTAGATATTGCAATTCTCTTTCATTTGGTATAAAAAAATTGAAAATTGGTTAATATTTACGGTTAATTTCAAGGGAAATTCGAACTGTCTACATTGATAGCGGCGGCCGGTGGTAGAGATCCCTCGAGCTAGGTGAGGATCCCTCTTAAGACAAGATAATGCGGTAGCCGCAATGAACAACATTGTAACTAGAAAAACGTAATTTTTCAGGAGAGCGTTTTAAAGATTCTACATCTTTTCTTTTCCTTTTTCTTGACGAGATAATTTTTTTTTGGGTTTGAAATTAATGGATACTCATTTATTTTAACTCATATAACATCACTGTATAATTTATTTTGAGAAAATTATTGATTTAACGGATTTACCAGCGTTTACCATTGTTCGTAGAAGTAATGTTTGCAGTTATACCATTGTAACTTCGCTTACAATTATTTTGCACCCAGAATTTTTATCGAATAAGATTATAAAGTATTTTACAACTTTACTTTTTGAAATTTGTTGTAATAGTATTGTAAGCTCCAATACATTGCAACTTTTTAGACTGCTTATAACAATAATTATAATAAAATACGATATAATATTGTAGTAGTATTACTGATAACGGGGAATCATTTTTATTAACATTCGAATCTTCGGAAATATCTGAAGAACAACAAAATCTTATTAGTTACACCACCTTGAGATTTTCAGAAAATCAATTTTTCCTTTTCGACTAGATTTATTGTTTATATTATGCAGAATATTTTAAGCGTTTAACCATTTGAAAGTTCAAATTATTTTCGGTGTTCTAGCAATTTGAAGTGAGCACAGCAAAGTACGGCCGCATCTCGGGTAATTTGTTCAAACTGGTGTTCAAGATATTTGGAAATTTATTCAACCGATTTTGATAAAACTTATACCACGTGTTCTTTATATTATCTAAAATGTAGCGTAGGACTTTTATGATTTTAATAGCTGCGTCAAAAAGAAATTATATTTATACACATTTTTCCGAGCGCCAAGGTGGTGCCTTAGGCGGTTGTTTGAATTAAAATAACGAGGTTAGGTTGAACCAATGCAATAATTAACAAGTTTACTTATCGTCTTGATTTTGTAGCAACTCCAAAATTTTCCTTCCACGTGAAGACATGACAATATTGTTTTACTAACAATATAATTAACTCGTATTCACAAAATACTAATAAAATCAAACTACCGTGTTTCGATGTTACCGAATTTTAAGCGGGAAACAACATTGTAAGTGCGCGTAGTCGTCGTTTAGTCCAATAACCATTGATGCAAGAACATTGTAAGTCAATAAATCTTAAAGAAATCCGAAGAATAACGTTGTAAGAATCATTATCATTCCTATGAAAGAGCGTAATAGAATGTATTATTCCGCCAACGACCTTGTAAACTTTGGTACAATTTTATTTAAGTAAATTTGTTAGTTCTTGGAAAGGTAAAGTATGTTACAATTTTTTTTACCATGTTTTATCTGTTGGTAAGTACGTTATTGCAGATACAATGAGATAAAACTTGATTTTTTTATAATAAAACAAAAAATAAAAAATAATTTGAGTTTACTAAATCATGTAAATCACATCGAAGATATCAAATGTGAAAAAAAGTTAAAATCGACAAATTGTCAGTTACAATGTTGTTAATTGCGGCTACCGAATGTAAAAACAAATTCACTAAAAGGTCACTAGAGTTGGTTTACTATTATCCATATTATTGTATAATTTACTTGATAAGTAGTTTAGAGCATATTTTTTGTACCTTATATTGTGTATTTCAACAAAATCTATAATTCTATTATATAATAATATTCTTTTCAAAATTTTAGCCATGTTAGATACTAATTGAGATAGGTCTGTAGTTAGATTATAATTTAAAACAAATTTAATTATTATAGACTAGTTGATTGGATGGTGCCTCATCCCACCAAGCTGAAATATACTCAGATATTCAATACTACAGACAGAACACGTTCTGGTTATTTATCTGGAGCCCAAGCCCGAAATGTGATGGTTCAAACTAAATTGCCGCAAAATCTTCTTGCACAAATATGGGCTCTTTCCGATATGGATGCTGACGGTCGATTGGGCTGCGAAGAATTCGTTCTGGCCATGCATTTGTGCGAACAAGCCGCTGTGGGAGTTCTGCCACCGGCAGCTCTTCCGCTGGAATTGATTCCACCGTCGTTTAGAAGGCCCCAACGCACCAGTTCGGTCTCAAGCCAAGGTACACTGCAATCGGATCCGGATCCCGCCTCAACTCTTCTTAGCAGTGAGTAATTTTTCTTGTTTTGTTTTTTTTTTGGTTTTTTTGTTTTTGTTTTTTTTGTTTGGTTTTTTATTTTATTTTTTTACTTTTTGTTTATTATTATTTTTTGCTTTTTTTGTTTTTTCCTTTACTTTTGTTTTTTATTTGTTTTTTTTATTATGATCTTTTAATAACTAGCAACTTTTGAAGATAAAAGAAAAGAAAACTTCGAAAAAGGCCAAGCGGAACTGGAGAGGCGGCGAAAAACGTTGCTGGAACAGCAACGAAAGGAAGCGGAAGAACGCGAGCGAAAAGAACGAGAAGAGATCGATCGCAGAGAGAAGGCCAGACAGGAGGCCGAACGTCGCCGCATGGAAGAACTGGAAAAACAGATGAGGGAGCAGCAGGAGCAGGAAAGGCTCAAAGAGGAGGAGAGAAAAAGACAAGCCGAACAGCGAGAATCCGCCAGGAGGGAAATGGAACGCCAACGGCAATTGGAATGGGAGAAGCAGAGGCTGCAAGAGCTGCAACAGCAGAGGCAACGCGAACAGGAAAGCGTCCTGAAGTTGAAGGCCAAAAATCAGAGCCTAACGATCGAACTGTCGACTCTGAACGACCAAGTGCGGGAACTGTCTCAAAAAATTTGTGACACTCGCGTCGGGGTTTCGAACGTAAAATCGACCATCGATGGAATGAGATCGACGAGAGACACCCAAATGCAGGACATGTCTCAACTGAAGAACAAATTGAAGGAACAGAATGCAAAACTGTTGGCGCTTTCGCAGGAAAAGGTCAAATTGGACGCCAAGAATAAAATGAACGCCCATCTGAGCGATGTTCAGTCGGACCAAGCGAAGCAGGCTTACGACAACAAAGAGATCACCATTAAAAATCTGAGAGAAAAAATCGGCGACATGGAAGACCAAATTAACAACAAAATGTCCGACATTGAAAACAACAATCTCCAATTGACGGAACTGCGTTCGCAACTGACCGATTTGGTCACCGAATGCGAGACCCTTTACACGGTTTATGAGGTGAAACGTGAGAAAGTTTTAGACATGAAAAGTTCAGTCCGTACGGATTACAACGCCGGCTGGAAAGATACCGGGGGGTGGGGCGACAACGGGGCTCAAATTACAACAAATTGGCCCGTTGACGATTGGGCGGCGAGCCCCTCTCCCATCGCGCAACCAACAGCTGCTTCTGATAGCGTCAAATATCGAGCGCTGTACGAATTTGTCGCAAGAAACTCGGATGAAATTTCCTTCCAACCTGGAGACACCGTTATGGTAGTATTATGGTAGTTTTTAATTGTTTAATTTAATTTGAATGTTTAGGTGCCGACCCAACAAACTGGGGAACCGGGTTGGCTTGCGGGCGAAATTAGGGGCCACACCGGTTGGTTTCCGGAGTCTTACGTCGAACCGATCGATGGAATCGGAGTTGGAGGGGAGGTGGTAGCCGCTGAAGCGATCGGGAGCATGGGGGAAAGCATCGAAAGCAAACGATTGGAGTGAGTTTTTGGTTCTTGTTTGTTGGGTTTTATTCGGTTTTTTTTGGTGGTTTAGAGGGATAGCCGAAGTGCCTGAGGTGATCCAAGAGGTGGCTGAGGTGGCACCGGTCGCTAAAATTGAGACTCCCGTCGATGAAGTCATTGAGTATTGTATGGCCAATTATCCGTATCAGTCTGTCGAACAGGGGGACTTGAGTTTCAATTCGGGGGATGTTATCGCGGTTATTAAGAAGGACGGTGACTGGTGGACTGGGAAAAATGGAGATCTTGTTGGGATTTTTCCCAGCAATTACGTACAAAAATACGATGCGGTATGTTAAATGTGCGGTATTTTTGTACAAATATCTGTTACCTCATTGCCCGTTGAGTGAGCAATTTCGGGAAAATGATGAATCCAACTGGCATCCTAAAAATCTAATTCAACTGAAATTTTACTATAATGGAGTTGAAACAGGAGATTTTTGAAGTTAAGTCATATTTTAGAAATGTTAACCAGTGGTTATATTATTGCAATGTAATACTATAGTACGTTTTTAAACCAGGATGAGCTTTGCAAGACTTATTTTTGTTTGATATTGGCGATTTACATCTGACAGTTTAAGTTCATATTAGTTAAGTTGAATTAAAATGTAGTGTGAAACGTTTCTACGGAAGAAAGCAATATGACTATTTTGTACCATTTTAATTATTGTGTCAAAATTGTATAGGTTATGTTATTAAGAGTGCACGTGACTCACCAATCGGATCAGGCCAAATGAAATTCTAAAATTCCTGCTAACTTAAATATTGTTTAAATTAGAATTTATTTCTGTTTACGTTTCTTCATGGAATTTTATGCCGCATGTGGGAAACTATGAAATTACTTATACTTTTTAATAAGTAATTATTTTTTTTGTTACTTTTTGTTATTAGGAATGTTTTTTTAGCATCCCATTCTTCTAGCTGTTGAAAATCAATTAACTAAAACCGTTTTAATTTTTAATTCGTCATTTTTAAATTAGAGGTAATTTACTGCACATAATACTGTGGAGGCCTCTTAACTGCTCACTATTGCCAACATAAATTAATTAACGTTCCTCCTGGTTTAAAAATGGACCAATCATTTGTAAGTTGCTCATTCCATCCGCAATAACAGATTTTTGTGGCCACGAGTGACTTGTTTTATTTTTTTTTATCTAAATGTACTAATCCGATGTTCGATTTTTATGCAATTTTGATGTTTTGCACCCAGAACGCACCCCCCACTAACATAGCCCCTACTGTACCTGCTTCTGTTGCTCCCCTCGCAACAATCGAAGCAGTCCAGCCACAAGACTCGTCTACGACACAAATGGACAATGAAGTCTCACAAATTAACGAAAACAATTCCGTAGCCGAAAAATTCAGCGAAATAATGGCCGCTAACGCTAACATACAAGTAGGAAACGCACTCGATAGATCTGGTTTTAATTTAAACAATTTTTTTTTGCAACAGCCCCTGAAAGGCGGCAAGAAACCGGAAATCGCCTCGGTGATAGCGCCGTACCAGGCGACCAGTCCCGAACAGTTGTCTTTACAAAGGGGGCAGTTGATCATGATTCGGAAAAAAACAGATTCCGGTTGGTGGGAGGGGGAGTTGCAGGCGAAAGGGAAAAAACGGCAAGTCGGGTGGTTCCCCGCCAGTTATGTGAAGGTTTTGAACAGCAGCGGGAGGGCTAGTGGGCGCACGACCCCCGTCTCCACAACTAGGATACAGCAGGAGGTTGTAATAGGTGAAAACGTTTTTTGTTTTATTTTTTATATTGATAGGCAACACATATTGCAATTGCGGTTTGTGTTTGGACAATTTTGCCTATAACTCGGTAGCCACAATGAACAATATTGTAACTAGCAAAACGTAATTTTTCAGCGTTTTCTTTCTCTTGAGGAGATAATTCTTTTTTGGGTTTGAAATTGATGGATACTCATTTATTTTAACTCATATAACATCACTGTACAATTTATTTTGAGAAAATTATTGATTTAACGGATTTACCAACGTTTACCATTGTTCATAGAAGTAATGTTTGCAGTTATACCATTGTAACTTTGCTTACAATTATTTTGCACCCAGAATTTTTATCGAATAAGATTATAAAGTGTTTTACAACTTTACTTTTTGAAATTTGTTGTAATAATATTGTAAGCTCCAATACATTGCAACTTTTTAGACTGCTTATAACAATAATTATAATAAAATATGATATAATATTGTAGTAATATTACTGATGACGGGGAATCATTTTTATTAATATTCGAATCTTTGGAAATATCTGAAGAACAATAAAATTTTATTAGTTGCACCACCTTGAGATTTTCAGAAAATCAATTTTTCCTTTTCGGCTAGACTTATTGTTTATACTTTGCAGGATATTTTAAGCGTTAAACTATTTGAAAATTCAAATTATTTTCGGAGTTCTAGCAATTTGAAGTGAGCGCAGCAAAGTACGGCCGCATCTCGGGTACTTTGTTCAAACTGGTGTTCAAGATATCTGGAAATTTACTCAACCGATTTTGATAAAACTTGTACCACGCATTCTTTATATTATCTAAAATGTAGCATAGTACTTTTATGATTTTAATAGCTGCGTCAAAAAAAAACTATATTTATACTCATTTTTCCGAGCGCCAAGGTGGTGCCTTAGGCGGTTGTCTGAGTTAAAATAACGAGGTTAGGTTGAATCAATGCAATAATTAACAAGTCTTACTTACCGTGTTGATTTTGTAGCAACTCCAAAATTTTCCTTCCACGTGAAGACATGACGATATTGTTTTACTAACAATATAATTCACTTGTATTCACAAATTACTAATAAAATCAAACTACCGTGTTTCGATGTTACCGAATTTTAAGCGGGAAACAACATTGTAAGTGTGCGTAGTGGTCGTTTAGCCCGATAACCATTGATGCAAGAACATTGTAAGTCAATAAATCTTAAAGGAATCCGAAGAATAACATTGTAAGAATCATTAACATTCCTATGAAAGAGTGTAAAAGAATGTATTATCCCGGCAACAACATTGTAAGCTTTGGTACAATTTTATTTAAGTAAATTTGTTAGTTCTTGGAAAGGTAAAGTATGTTACAATTTTTAGGTCACGCATTAAATTTCAGTAAAATTCTTTACCATGTTTTATCTGTTGGTAAGTATGTTATTGCAAATACAATGAGATAAAAATTGATTTTTTTTATAATAAAACAAAAAATAATTTGAGTTTACTAAAAATCATGTAAATCACGCCCAAGATATCAAATGTGAAAAAAAGTGAAAATCGACAAATTGTCAGTTACAATGTTGTTAATTGCGGTTACCGAACTAATTTTTAGTCAGAATCCGAGTAGTCCATTTTGGGTATTTGAACAGGCACAAACTTTTGGCAGATTTAGATTTTTAAAGAAATCAAAGATGAAAGTTTTTCCCATTTGGTGCGAACAATATGGTGGGCACTGTATACATATACAGGGGTGAGTCAAGTTTTACCGCCGGTGGTAAAATAGCCCCTCAAAAGATTAAACGCTATTAGTTTCTGATTTTTTAGTGTGCTGTAGTGAATTTCGTTAAATTGATTACTTTTTTTTAAACTTCATTTTTGGAATAAATTTTTAAATTATAGAATTTTTGAATAGAGCATGAAGAGACCTTTCAAATGAGGTATAACAAGCCCCCCTTCCCATTTAAAAATGGGGGGGGGCAACTGTCACTCGAAGGGGGTTGAGGTTAGGGATGAAATTTTCACTTTGCAGGATATCATGTGACTAAATATGACGTTTTTCGGGATTTTGTTTCAATATGCACAATAATTGAGATAACGAATTTATTCCATTTTAATTAATTTCAGATAAAGTAATTGCGTTATATCCGTACACAGCGGCGAATCCCGACGAATTGAGCTTCTTGAAGGACGATATTCTTAGTGTGACCGCTCGCGAAGAGCCTTCTTGGTGGCGGGGCGAACTCAACGGGGTGTCCGGGCTGTTCCCCAGCAATTACGTGTCTCCCCTGCAATGTAAGTGACCAAATTTTCCAATTTTTGAATTTGAATTTGGATTTGATCGGGTTAAAGAGAACTTTATTTGTAGGAACACACGAACAGCACCCATCACTACCAAATGAAGCTGATTCTCTAGTACTGAATTAAAAAAACTAGTACTCTCTAGTTGTAGTTGAATGTCTTGTAGATGTGCATCTTAGTTAAAAACTTGTATGAAAATTTGTTTTAACAAGATATCGCTGCTAATTCGTGCAAGACGGAGGAGGGGACGATCTCGATTTCGGCATTTATCTTGTTAAACGTAAAAAGTGATCATTCTCATATCGCTTTGTCGGGGGAATCATTTTCCTTTTTAGATGTAAAATTGTGTGGTTTGATTAATTTTTTTTTCAAATCGAATTAGATCAATTTTTTATGTAAGTTTTACTCTGAGTGGTTTAATTTTGTCACTTGTAATTTTTTTCAGTTGCGTTTGGTAGGGTGGGTGCGTTTACGGTAAGATTTTTTAAACTATTTCTCTTCTTTCTTCTCTCTAATATATTTATAAGACACCACCCTACGAAACAGATTGAATCTCATACGCCTATTTTACTGTTATATACTCAATTTATTCGTATTATGAAAGAATTATAAAACCGTATTAAATGACTGTATTCAATTATTGATATTAATGAATTGGAAATTCACCGGCAATATTTTTGCTTTTTAAAGAAATTACTCTGGAAATGATTGCACCTTCTCTTTGTATGTTTTAAATTTCCAAAATATATGATGTTACAAGCAAGGATTTTCTTATTCGGTAATACACTATTCCAGTCATTTTGTACAAAAAAACATCCAATCTTCTAGAAAATTCCAAGTGAAGATTTTCCTAAGGGATTTTTTTTGTATCGCCATAGGCAACACTGTATTAAAAAGTCCGTTGAAAAATTGTGTTCGCCAAAGAAATTATTGAAGGTCGAAGGTCGCGAAAATTAGTTTTTCTCAAATATCTCGTGAAGTATTGGTTCTATTTGAATTTTGGTTATTATAAAATTTGTTTGGTATTGAAATGTGCACAAAAAAAGGTGATATGCAAAATTTATGTAGATAATTTTCTAGATATGAGACTAAAAAATTTTGATACACGACAATGTGACGCATTTATACAGGGTGCGGCCTAAAAAACGCCGCAAGCCGTATCTCCGTTATTTATGGCTCGATTTAAATGAAACAAAAACTGGAATAAATCGTTTTATAAACGCCATAATTTAATTTTTTTTAAAAAAAAAATCGCTCTGTACAGGGTGAGTTAAGTTTTACCGCCCCGGCCATAATACCTATTAAAGATTGAGGGGAAAGTATGTAATTTACATGTTACATCAGTTGAAGTTTACACTTTCAATTAGTGCTACAAGTTTTCCAAATCATTTTTATTTCAAGCCAAAAAAGTAAAACAAAGTTTCGGGTAAAATTTCCATGTTTGGTTTTTTATTTCAAAATTTGTAAAATTATTCGTAGCATTGTTAATTGCAATTTGATTCGTTAAAAAATTATTACTTTTTGAGTTAAATCAAATTTAACATAAAGCACGAAAAATACTTTTATTTATAACTTTCCAACAATGGATAATACGGTCTACCACGTAACAATACCTGATGATCGACCCATAAAACTGAAGGGAACGGCGTTTTAGTTGTTGCCAGACCAGTATTCTGGAATTTGTGAGAAAAATAAAATAAGTTTTTAATAGGTAAACATTAACTTTATTTTATAAACGATGCTCAAAATGATGCTCCATTACCTATAAATTAAAAGCATTTCAAGCTTCTCCTCGACTGAATATTGAAATGGTATGATTATACCTGAACTAAACACAAATGTTCACTATTTCACAAAACAAAGTTTTAATTTTCACTTTTTACCAACGATGTTTAAGTGTTGGAAGATTTGTTGCGAATGTGAATGTTTCTTTATTCACAAAGTGACCTAGGGTTGTGACCAGGGTGTTTAAACTTTGGGTGAATTAAGCAATTTATTTTATGTGAAGGTTCAATAACCGATAGGCATATTGACTTTGCAGACGGCAAAATTAAAACACAAAATTGTAGACAGATATACTAACGAAATTTAGAAGCTGGTAAGCGATTTTCTTATCAAGTTTAAAATCTAATATTGCAAAAATTATTTTTTATTATGATTATAATTACCGTGTAGCTGTTAGTTACGATGTTGTGAACTTTTAAAGACATAGCGAAGACCCTTATTCCGGTCCTGTAAAATGTAACGTTGCACTTTTTAACTTAACTTTATGACTGTCATAACTAATCAGCCAAGTACCCAAAACCAATACCATTGTTAGGTGAATTGGTCAGCTTATGTTGTAAATCATTTAAAAAATACCCTCTAATACGGAAATGGCTTTATTTAAGGAACTCAAATTAGTAAAATTATTTGAATTACACTAAATTGTGTGAAAATATTTTACTGTTCGTACATAAAAAAACTAATAAACTGAGCAATTAGTGGTCCCACGTAAATTTTGTATAGCACCATTTTTGTGCAGATTTTGATAATAAACAAATTTTATTTTAACCAAAATTCAAATAAAACCAATACTTCACGAAATATTTGAGGAAAACTGATTTTCGCGCCCTTCAATAATTTCTTCAGTGGACTTTTTATATAGTGTGGCCTATAGAAATCCCGAAGGAAAATCTTCACTTGGAATTTTTTAGAACATGAATACTAAAATGACTGGATCCATTTAATTCAAGTGACTAAAGACAAGCCTCGATGCGACGCAATCAACGAATTGATCCAAACTGAAAAAATTTACATTGACGACATGGCGGTCGTTCACAAGGTTTTCGAAACGCCACTGAGAAACAGCCGAATTATCAGCGAAGAGGACGTCAATGGAATTTTCGTCAACTGGCAAGACATTCTGAAATGCAACCAAAATTTTTTAGACGACCTGCAAAAACGAAGGAGCTCAGCAAGTGATGTTATTGGGGATGTGATTTGTGCCCACGTATGCAATCTATTTTTTTTGTTACCGATTCTACTTTGAAATTATTTTCAGTTACCTTTAATGACAGCTTACATTACCTTCTGCAGCAAACAGCTTGAAAGCGCAGCTTTACTGCAAAAATTAACGGAGACTTCCACAGCTTTTCGGGAAGTTGTTAAAAAGTGCCAGGGCGATAGAGCGACGAAGGGGATGCCCCTGAGTTCGTTCCTGATCAAACCCATGCAACGGATCACCCGGTATCCGTTGTTGATCGACAAAATTTTAGAACAAACTCCTACAGAACATTCCGGTATTTATTAATAATTTAGTGAATTGGAAATAATTTTTTTCCAACAGATTATGAATTGTTGAGGGAAGCCAAGAGTATAGCTGATAATTTTTTGAAGCGATTGAACGAAAACGTGCGGGTCAAGGAGAACCAGGAGAGGCTGGAATGGATGCAAACCTTCATCCAACAGACTGATGCGATCGTTTTCGGCAGTTGCACGAATAGATTGGGGCCGAGGAAATTGCTGCATTTCGGAAATCTCGTCAAAGTAAGAGGTTTTAATTGTTTAATTGAAGATTAATTGGGTTTTTAGGTTAAGAGTGGCAAGGAACTGATTGGATTTTTGTTGAACGATTTTTTTCTCTTGGTGCAACCGAGCAAATGCCCTGGTCAATTTAATTTCCAGAAGAACAGCAACATAATCTACAAAGTGTACAAACAGGTGAATTTTTTTTTTAAATTTCGCGCTCATTTTAATTTTGGGGAATTTTACGTTTGGTCGCGCTTGGAAGTTCAATTCAAAATGGCGAAAAAATCTACTTTAATCGCAAAATTTTCTAAACAATATAAATCCACAAAACGACCCAAAAATATATTGGGGCCTTATAATAAAAAGTTACCTATGAAGATCAGATTGTGAAAATAAAACAAAAATAATAAGAAAAGAGGATTTCGTTTTGCCTCTAAGAAAATATTGAGGCTAGCGGGGTAAGTGTAAACTGCCTTTATATGCTTCAAACACTCCATGAATGTTGTTTATGACAAAATTAATTAATTCCCATTTTTACCAACACATTACAATACTTTTTTATATGTATGCACTTTAAATTACGCTTAGCTACAGTTGATAAAGTAACAAAACAATCTAATTACATTTTATATTGCCACAGAACGTTTATTTTGTGTAGAAGCGCAGCTGTCAATTGGCGGAAATTTTAAATATTTATTCATTTGACCACGTTTCAGATTTACTCCAATTTTACAAACAAAACAAAAGTTTTGTGGCTAACATTGTGAATCTCAAAAATAATTACAAAATTGATTGAATGAATTTTTCATAAAGAAATGAAAACAGAATCAAGGTTTTAAATTTATTTGAATTAAAAACCGACTTTTACAAGTTTTTTAACTTAATTCTGCTATTAAAAATTTTCAGCAATTTCGACAAAATAGAAATAAACCATTAAAATTTAATTTTGTTCTCTGAAATTACAAAGGATATAAAAAAACAAGCGATTTTCACTCGAAAAATGAAATTCTGGTTCGCCCTGTATAAAATTCTAATTAAAAGCTGACCTAAAGTTCATTCTGATTTTAAAAAGAACACTTTGAATTGGCTCTTCAAAGAATTTTAGTTGCACTGCAAATAAAAAGCAACAAAATTTCATTAAACAGCCTTTTTAATCAGAAAATTTTCCAAACAACACAAATCCACAAAAAAAAAACAAAAATATGTTGCGTCCTTGTAATAACATGTGAAAAAGTAAAATAATAAGAAAAGAAGATTTCGTTTTGCCTCTAAAAAAATATTGTGGCTAGCGGGGTAAGTGTAAACTGCCTTTATATGCTTCAAACACTCCTTGAATGTTGTTTATGACAAAATTAATTAATTGCAATTTTTACCAACGCATTACAATACTTTTTTATGAATATGCACTTTAATTACCCTTAGCTACAGTTGATAAAGTAACGAAACTCAATCTAATTACATTCTGTATGACTTTACACACAATTTGGCAAAGATGCCTAAGGTGTCGCAGAACGTTGTTTTTTTTGTGTAGAAGCGCAGCTGTAAATTGGCGGGAATTTTAAATATTTATTCATTTGACCATGTTTCAAATTTACTCGGGTTTTACAAACAAAACAAAAATTTTGTGGAAAGCATTGTGAATCTCAAAAATAATTAAAAAATTGAATTAACGAATTTCTCGTCAAAAAAATTAAAATACAGATTTAAGGGTTTAAATTAATTTGAATTAAAAACCGACTTTTACTAGTTGTTTAACTTAATTCTGTTATCAAAAATTTTAAGTAATTTCGACAAAATAGAAAGAAACCATTAAATTTTCATTTTGTTCTCTGAAATTACAAAGAATATAAAAAAGGCGATTTTCACTCGAAAAATGAAATTCTGGTCGTCTTGTATAACATTCTATTATTTATTTATTTATTTATGACCATATATACATATAAAAGGGCATCCTATAAAGGCAAACAGAGTTGCCTGAAGAAGAAACAAACACTTTCATAAAAACAAAATTTAAAAAAATTCGCTCTTCAAAAAATTTTAATTGCAGTGCAAATAAAAGGCAACAAAACGTGTCACTAAACGCGTTTTAATTGAAATTAAATTTTCAATTTCAGCCGATGTTGATGCTGGAACTGAAAGCTTCCAAAGGCAGCAGCGATAACGTGGAATCCGGAACAGATTCGAATCGGGTGTTAAAAATTCAGGACAAAAAGCACTCGTTGGCACTATTGGCCCACACCGTCAATGAGTGCAATTTGTGGGTGAAACGAATCGAAAGTGCCAAAGAAATCGCCCTGAAAGCGGCGTCGCTCACCAAAACTAAAACCAGTAAGTTTTTGGATAGATTTTTTGTAAAATCGCTTATTTGGCCAATTTGGGATTGAAATTGCTTAAAAATTGTGTGTTGTGCACAGAGCCCCCGCTCGGGGCAACTTGTGGACGTCTTCTAGTGCTTGTTCAGAAAGGGACGCGCTTCATTAGTGCCGGTAAGATCATCCAAACGTTTATTGCATGCCTAGTTTTAGTTCACAGTTTCACGAGAGCCTGGTTGGCGCTTACAGTAATCGAAGCCCACGAGATCTCATTAAATACCAGTAAAACTCTCAGAAAGAAAGGTATTTTATTGTACGAAAGTAGATAAGCTAGAGGGTTGCGAGGCCCCGTATCCCTCTAGCCAGCGCCATCTTTATTTACAAGCCTTGAAGCCATGCTTGGCAACACCACATTAATGCACAGACGTAGGCCGGGTATCATTATTATTAAAAAATAACTAACATGACTGATTTTCAATTAATGATCCATACTACACCATTAGTCTGATAGTATTAAGAAATAAAACAAAAGTTAGTAAGGGCAGGAAATTTTATTTTATGTGGTATTTATTAAACATTAAAAAACATTATTTATAAATAACATATTTTTAACGTTTATTTTTCTCTTTTGTTTGCGTAGCTAATTTCCCCTTTTTCTCTAAATTTTTAGTGCCATTTGTTTTTTTTTGAATATTTTGTGTAGTTATTCAACAGAATATTTGCAAAAACAGAATGCAATGTTTTAAACAATCTGGAAACATCCTTGCCACACAAACAATTCAATTCAAATTGTTGAAAAAAGTTATTGGAATTTAAGCTTAACTGTGTCAGTTGAATTAAAATGCCTTTTTGACAGGATGATTGCAAAAATTTTGCATATTGTATATTAAACAAATTGAAATTGAAAGTATGCTTTCTAATTTCTAACATAAATTCCTGATGCGGAAACAATTATTAATTAATTAACTTACAGTTTTTTGTTTGTAAAACTTTAAAATATGTAAGACGAAAATGCTAAATGCATTAATTAGAGCAATAAAATTTAAAATATGTAAGACGAAAATGTTAAATGCATTAATTTTTAAAATGTTATGTGTGTTAACCTGTTTAAATGTAGTTTTATATGTGTTAAATAAATAAAAAAGTGGATGCGGAGAAAAGGAACAAACAAAACTGTAAGTTAATTAATTATATTGTATATTGTTGTATATTCTAACAAAGCATACATATGAAAGAAAACACACTTAACATGATAACTCGGTACACTTAAGTCACCTCGCTGTAAAAAGTCAAAATATTCATTGCAAACATTACTTCCGCGCCCTTCTTCAAATAAAAAAACACAGGCAGTACATTTCAGTTTTTTGCAAACAGCACAGCAACAAACATATATGCCGCTTGATTCCTCGATTTCACATGATTCAAGATAATTTGAAGTTATAATGGGGCGAAATTGATCAATGTCAACATTATATAAATTTGATTCAGTACTTTCATTAGCAAAGTTGCTAAAGCATGCTTCTTTTTTATTGATCATTTTCAAAATATGTCTTATCCGTAATTTGTTTTCTGATTCAATTATTTGCCTAACTGATACGTTATAGTTTGATCCAGATAGTCGTCTGTACATTCCAAACCGTTTCTTTAACTTGTCTGTTTGAAATTTCCTCAAGAGTACATAGGAAACATTAAATTTTGTTAAAGCATCGTTAGCAATTTTACAAAACTGTTTTAACTGTTGTGTTATTCACAGGAACTAGTCGAATAACTTCACTAAAATTACCAAAAGCAGAAGAGATCATAAAAGTTTGAATAATTTTTGCCAGATTCTTAGCATTATTTTCTGAACTGCCAACAATTCCATCGGCTTTAAAATCTAACTGAGATTTTACATAAATTTCATCGATTTGTAATATTGTATAGTTTTCTCGAACAGTAAAGTTTTTGGAAATTTGTTTCAAATAGTGATTTGTATTTGAAAGATTTTTGTCTGGTTTTACATTAAATGCAGAAGATATTTGTTGTAAATATCGTTTACTAGGCAGCAGCAAATGATCTTGTAAGAGCATGCAACATAACGATGAATATGAATAAGCCATAAATGCAAACAAAATAGTTGCTGGGGAATATTTTCGTCTTTTTAACAATATCATGTTTCAATTAAAAGTTCAAATTGTTTTTTATATTGATAGTCTTCCATTTCTTTAGCTTTTTCGTTACACGTAACTAAATTTTCATACGACATTTGCAAGAAAAATTGTGTTGACTTACGTTGACATACCTAACTAATATATTTTCAAGTTGCGACCATCGAGATAATTTTAAATCACAAGTGAGAATCCAGTTCAAATCGTGAGCAGAAATTTCTTCTTTTCCAATAAAGAGTTTTAATGTTAAATCACTTTTCACAAGAGCACTACATAAAATTTCGCCGGCACTTAAGGTGGGTTTCGCAGGTCTAGAAGTGAGGTTAGAATTATTGAATTTTCAATCCAAGTTAATTTAAAGTGTACAGTGCAGATAAGCTTCAAAAGGTAGAAATCGCAAACCACTGGCATGAAGGTATGATGACATATACTTTTCATAATTTATTATGTTATATTAAAATATTTTCGAGCGATTTTGCTCATTACCTAAATTTCTCAAGTATGTCTCCTAATTCGGTATTAAGTAGGCTACAGTGTAACACTGAGTAAATGTTTCTTAAAGTTGTAATATTCAAATTAACTTGGATTGAAAATTCAATAATTCTAACCTCACTTCTAGACCTGGGAAACCCACCTTAACTCAGTTTCACCTTCAGAAGAACTATAAGAACACTCAATATCTGATCTAATATAACATCATTTTCGTTAAAATGTTTTATACAAACAGATGAATACTTCGTAGGCTGCCAATTTTTCCTTGGGATAGCTCGAAGCCATTTCTTTTAGCTTTCTTCATCTTTTGGAAATTGAAAACGTAGTAACTGCAGCTTGCACCTTTACGGATACACTTTTGTAATTCGATTTGCAGCTTGGGACACAACATTTTCTAGTCATCTAATAAGTTTTCATGTGAAAAACATGAAACAAACTACGAGGTTAAGTGTACTTACATTGTATTGCTTTTAAATAGTTTCTTTCTATATTGTCGAATATCAAATTATTGAGTTAAATATTCTGATAAATACACACAGGTTTGGAAATACCACAACTATCTAACGTTAACTGTACTTTATAACAATATCAACAACAACTCAACGATGAAATGTTGAACTGAAGAACGCAAAATGTCCGCCTAGCGACACTGCTGCCAAATTTCTTAGTTCACGGCTTGTAAAATAAAGGTGGCGTTGCCCTAGCTTATCTACTTACAAAATTTATTTTTTTTTGGTCGGTTTTTAATTAATTTTGTGGACAGGCAAACCGCACAACGACAATATCTACTGTAAGGTCTTCTTGGGCGACCAGGAGCAACAGACCGACATCGCGAAAGACGCGATAAACGGAAATGTGCCCCAAAACGGGGCGCCGCAGGTTCCGACGCTGGTCTGGAACCACAGCATGCAATTTCACATCAGAAACATCAACGACGAAATCCTCACCATTATCGTTTACGAAATGTGTCCATTTTCGCCGGATGGTAACGGAAAAAAACGTATTTTAATTTGAGATGAAAATTTAATTTTGTAGAATTTCTGGGAAGAGCCGAATTGAAACTTTCCGACATTTATCGGGAAACCCAAAGCACCAATGGGCCAATCACCAAAAAACTGATCTTGCACCAGGTTGAATCGGGCGAAGTCGTGATCAAACTCGACATGCAAATGTTTTCTAATAATTATTAATTTATCGAATAGTCTGTAGGTTCAAGCCAAAATTAAAACTTAGTATTTTTTAATTACGAACTTTGAGAACAATCAAATTATTTTCGTTGGAGCTTTAAGTCCACACAGTTTGTTGTGCGCACTGTTATTCAAATCTTGAATTCAGGGATTGAATTTTTATGGTTGTTATATGCTTGTTGGTCAAATTTGAGAGGGTTTAATTCTTGAAGGTGAGATTTCCACTCTGATTAATTGTTGTGGGGCCTATTTTCTATATTCCATTTTTTTATACTGTGACTACTTTTTAAGTGATGTTGACCACTCTCTTTACACTATTTATATGGTATTTATTATAATGTAAGTGCATCTGTTTACATGCAAATTTGAGATATTAATTAACTCAGCTTTAATCAATGACAACTGTTATACTGCCTATTTACAATAATATTGATTGACGGTAGTTTTAGTGCATATCAAGGTTTTTATTTATTAATTATTAATTCAATTGTTTTAAATAAATTTAATCCCTTATTAGTTACATTTGCAACGTATTCCTTTAAGGCTGTGTTATAGTAACAAAAACTGCGTGAATATTTTCCCTTTTGTAATTTCAAATAGCTTTTTTATGATGTACTGCACCGAGTTACATTTTCTGTATTACCTAGGCAAAGTATTTGTCTAGAGTGGTGATTTTTCAAATTTGCAAAATTGCAATTTTTTTAAGGGTAAATGTCTTATAATTTAGAACATTGGTAATTTCACCACTATGCTTCATAGTTTGATTTCTTCAGTTGAACAAAAAAGTTCGAAAAAATATCTAATTCCAGCAAGATATTTGCATACTACCGAGAAGCTGTAAACCGTTTAATTTTTACGGATTCCGATAACACAACATCGCAAAGGCAGTGTCGACTGTCGTAATATTCTCTCTGAATGGGGAGTTAGACTTTTGTGAATACTCGAAATTTCAAACAAATATTGTTATTATTTGCTAAATTTGCCAGTACAAGAATTATGGTGAAGGAAAATAGAAATAAACTAAGAAAGCCAACTTTAAATTTTCGACAGTGACACTGACAAGTTTCCGTCACCATAAAATTAATGTTTCTGAACGGTTTTCACTATAACGCAGCCTTAATGATTTAATTTGCTCAAAAGCAGTTTTTATATCAAAAATATAATTTGGGAAAATATAAAATGGCGTTACAACGGGACAGAAATGTGATTTAAATCCTTGGAATTATATGACTAATTTTTGTTCCTCATACAGTGTGTTTACCGAAAGCGGCAACAGTGAATAATTTGTTTTTGTCACTAGATAACAAAAAAAATTCCATAGTTACTATATTGAACTCGAAATTTAATATTGGAAACTACCGAGCTTAAAGATTTTTTTTCAAATTGTTTCATTGTTTTTCTAACATTTTCGAAATCTTTCATTATTAGCTGCTCATTTTATTTGATTTAGTAAATTCCGATTACTTTCCTCAAAAATGAATAACTTACTAACTTTATTTATCAATTGAGTAAATTGTAATGTTAAACTGTTGTCAAACTTAGAATTCTACATATCAGGTGAAGGTATTAATTACTTTGTAAACACACTGTGTAACATTATTTTAACTGTAAATATGTTTTTTAAATGGAAGGTTGTGTTAATATTGCCAATTCTATAATAAGCATTGAATTTTTAAAGTAAACAAATTATTAAACAAATAAACAAGTCACTTAGAAAAGACATTAAATAATTTATAATACATAAAAGCCTTGAATGCGAACATTGGGCGCACGTTTCCGCAATCGCTGCCACTTAGCGTTAGTTCAAAAATTGTTGAGTTTAGACAATTGAAAAATCGATTAATTTATTTATCAATAAACAAATAAAAACAATTTTCTCCTCTGATTTCACATAGAAAAAACTCATAAATAAATAAATATCCTAACATAAAACGAACAACAAAATAAATGTCGCAACTGTGAAACTTAACATTAAAAACGCAACACGGAAAGAATTTCCCGAAAATCCTCCTCAGTGTCGCGTTTTCTTCCAACAGCTACCAACCCCAACCAAACACCTTGAGTCCACTGATTTTTGGTTAAACTAAATGTACAATGTCTGTCAACTTAAAAAATCAGTCACGAATTAAATCTCTCTCTCCTCGCGGTCGCCGACCTCGGCCTCCTCGCTTTTCGCCTCTTCCTGGCTGTAGATCGGCTTGAACCCGCCGAACAGCTGCGGCTGGAAGTTCTCGATGTCGAAGTCGCCCGTCGAACCCGCCGCCCCCAAAGTGGTGGCGGGCGCTTCGGTGCTGCTCTCGGTTTTGTTCTTGTCCCTGATCACTTTCCACCCCTGGGAGACGTTGTCCACGTTGACGCTCGCTTGGAAAGGGGCTTGGAAGTCCAATTTTGGAGGCGCGTTCGTCGACTCTCCCTCAACCTCAACTTTCTCTTTGGGTTCGTCGTTTCGCCGATTGGGGTAGTCGAGATCTTGAGGGTGCGTGTGCATAACTGCACTTACGGTAAACTCCGAGTTTGAGGTTCCAGGTCGGATTTCGGAAATCACCGGGGTTCCGTAATTGGGCATTGAAAATTTGTCGTAGTTCTCCAATTTTTGGTTGGGTTCCGTTGGTGTGTACGCCACTGCGATGGGCTTTTCAGTGAAGGTTTTCAGTGTGACTGAAATTTCGTCGGGGTTCTTGTAATTGATTTTGGAGTTGACGATTCGAGCTTCAGTCCATTCGTTGAATTCGTCGTCCAATTTGTTTTGAGATTCGGAAATGGCAGGTTTTTCCAAATGATAGGGAAAATCTGACTTAATTGACGCAGGACGGGGATGGGGTTTTAAAATTGGAGAATCGTTCCTGTTTTCGAAATTAAATTCCTGATTTATTTTCGAGGGTGGAAGAGGCAATTCAGCCCTCGTTCCAATCACAACTGCTTCCTTCTTATCCGCATCCAGGGCGTCTAATTTAATGGGAGCTGAATTAACAGGATAAACAACGTAGAGGGGTTTTTCAAACGTATCCTTTCCATTTACGTTGATTTTATGAGTTGTTGAAGGAGATATGCTCTCAATTTTTTCCTTCTTGTCCGCTTTCGCCTGAATCATTTGGAGAGTCTCAATTTCCGGAACGTCGCTCCTCCGATTGGCCAGCACCACTTTCGGGGGGGTGAAGAACCCAAAATCGTGCGGGTTCCTAGGCAAATCGTACCCGATTCGATCGTCGACCTTCTTCTTCAATTCGTGCTCCAATGCAGGGACTTTCCTCAAGTTGTGCAGATTCTTCGGAGGGGGCGGCGGAACCAGCTTGTCGAAGAACCCTGAGGGGCGATTCGAAGGCCGATCCAGCAATGGCTGCCTCAAGTAAGCCTTGAAGTTGTCCATGTAGTGCGCTCCTGCCTTCATATTCGGCCGAAATTGGGGCAAAATGTTGGGCAGGTTGTCGATTCTCTTGTGGGGGTTCTTCTGGAGGGGGCGGGGTGGTCGCACGTACTCCGGCCGTCCCGTGTGGAAGTGCCCGGGGCGGGGGTCCCATGGGGGCCTCGGGCGAGGAACCTCCGATTCTGCGGGAGGAGTTAAATCGCTCGGCAGTTGATGGTACATCGGTTGGGAACTCAAATTTAAAATCGGGGATGGGTTCTTTTCTGGAATTGAGGTTGGTTTCTCGTCCGGAAAGACCACCTTCGCTCCGGCTCCTTTGGGAAATTCGATCTTCTCATTTTCCAACTTCTCGTCGACCACTTGGCCTGGAACCACCTTCACATTTCCAACAGGAACCCCGATCGCGATTGAGGTTTCCGAATTTCGAATCGGTTGCATGTTGACGGTTCCTCCTCCAACCTCGGCGGTTTTCTGGGAGAACGGGAACGTCGGTTGGTAAAATTCTGGGTTTTCAGCAGGTTTCTGACTGAAGATCGGTTGGTGAAATTGACTTTCTGCAGGTTTCTGACTGAAGGTCGGTTGGTGAAATTGACTTTCTGCAGGTTTCTGACTGAAGGTCGGTTGGTGAAATTGACTTTCTGCAGGTTTCTGACTGAAGGTCGGTTGGTGAAATTGACTTTCTGCAAGTTTCTGACTGAAGGTCGGTTGGTGAAATTGACTTTCTGCAGGTTTCTGACTGAAGGTCGGTTGGTGAAGTTGAGGACTTTCCGCAGGTTTCTGACTGATTGTCGCTTGGTGAAATTGAGGTTTTTGAACTGAGAAACTGACAGTGTCGTCGCTGGTTTGCCCTGGTTGGGTATAAATCGGCCTGAATGGGTTCGGATCGTATGGGCTTTCCTTGAAAGCAGTTCCAACGTACTGACCGGTTCCTTCGACGTTTTGTTGATGGCCGACCACGAACGACACTGTGTCTTGGTCGGGTGCTATGTGAACGCTGGTGGTACTAGGAACTGGTTTCTTTTCAATGGGTTTTGGAACCTTTTCATTATTGAGTTGCTCTTTTAAATTGTGAGTTATCGCTATGATTGGAGGAAGGTTGTGTCCGAAGTGATTTTCGCCCAAGGGAAGAGATGTCACTTTCAATGGTGATAAAGTCGTGGTTCGATTTTCTTCCTCTGTTATTAAGGTTGGTGGGGTTGTGGTCGTGGTTGAAGTGGTCGTAGTGGTCGTGGTGCGCTCGGGAGGTTTGCTATAAACCTCAAAACTTGGTTTACTATCGACTGCAATGTTGTCAGTGACTGACCCGGTGTAATCATCTTCATATTCGTAATTAACTCCTTCACCCATTGAGCTTCCTGTCAAAACGTTTTCAATTTCAGGTTTTTTGGTCACATTTAGAGGTGGAACTGTTGTTTTTTCCGAGTACTCATCAAAACCACCAAATAATTGTTCCAACAAACTCATCGGTTTATGTGTAGTTGGGGCCTTGGTCGTCAAGTAAATATTATTGACATTTCCAGTTGTAAAGTAAACATCATTGGAATTTGTGTAGTCATAACTGGGATGATTCATGGCGCTGTTTAACAAATTGGTTAATTTCGTCGTTGTTGTGGTGGAGGTGGTGGTGGTTATGGGAGGAGAAGTTGTCGTCGTTTTGTATTCAATTTTTTGCGTGGGATTGTGTTCCGGCTTGAAATAAGGCGTCTTGGTGAAGTAAGTGGGACTCATCGTCGGCTTGTAAGTGGTCACTTTGTAATCTTTGTGGTTGTGGCCGTATTTGTTGACATTTCCTTGGAACTTGGTGTTCGCGTAAGAACTGGATATTATCGGATAGACGTATTTGTCCGGGTTGTACTTGACTGGTAAGTTGAGGAAGTCGTGTATATTCGGTGTGAGTTGGTTTATGTCGCTTGGGCGGTGACTAGCCAAGCCGCCATCTTTCCTGTCGATGTTGGCCTTATCGTAAATATTCGAAGATGGCTCATCTTCGATGTAATCGAACTCCTCCATGTTGTCCAACGACGGATTTTTACTGTCGAAGTTGATTTCGCCTGTGACTGGGTCCCTTTCCAAGTAGAAGGGTTTTCCCTTGTTGAAGATGTTCTCGGGGAGGTTGTAACCAGGCAGAACCAGAGGAGATGGATCCGGGATTTCTTCGTCGTCGTAATAGTCGTCGTTCGTGACGTTTCCAACCTGCGAAAAAGATGGTTATTGAAATGGAAGGTCGTCTTGGTGAGTGCTTACTGTTGCGTTGGTGAGGAAGTCTTCTGTTAGGGTCAAATTGGGTTTGGTGTTGTCTATGTGTCCGCCCATGAGAGCTGCACAGTAGGCTCCAGATGGAAGCAAAATCAGTATCGTCGGTACTGATATTATTATCTTGACTATGATCATCACCACATACTTCAGTTCCATTTTTATCTGTAAAATATTAATTTGGTCGCTTTAGAGAGGTTCCACTGTACTATCCAGTGCAGGATTTACGTATAAGCTACACAAGGTATAGCTTAGGGGCCCCAAAAAAAAATGTGTCATATAATTATGCTAAACTTAAATAGGTATGGCGTAATAATAATATTTTCATAATAATTTTAAAAAAGAGCAACAAATTGAACACAAATTATAATTTTTCAAAAAAGTACAAAAAACAAAATAACAAGTAGGTATAATTAAAATAACCAAAATAATAATAATAATAGATTTGTACTCTTTTTTAACCATGGAAAAATCTCAGGTAGTGGTTCAGTCAAAATCATATCATTAGTTGATAATATCACAGTTGAATCTTGGTTTATAATGTAATTACTTTCTAATAACACAGCCGTTTCTTCTATTAACATTTCATCATTTTCGTTATTTAAAAAAATTATATTATTTTGCAAAACTAAAACTAGGTCTTTTACAAAAAATTTAGAAGTTTGGAATTATTTGGAGTTTGAACGTCTATTAGAAAATTGAAGCTACTTGATTCAGTCTTATCGTTTGGTACAGTCATTTGCTAACAATTATTTGGCGTTTCAATATCTACTGAGAGGTTGGAACTACTTGTTTCAGTCTTATCATTTGGTACAGTCATTTCTAAGTCGCAGTTTTTGTTTTTTGACAGGTTGTGTTCCTGTAGCACAGTAAATATTTTTTTCGTCCTGGAATTCATCCTTCTGAAACGATCAAAATGGCATAAGCGCCAAAACTAAAACCGCGATTATCTGACAGATATATTATCTAACTTATTAAATTAAGCAATTTTAGTTCCAAATAAATTGAAGTGTAATTTCTGCTTGTAAAAATTGTAAGTTAGCTTCTAAATCTTACAAATTGTTTGTTTAATTCTACTAATGAATTTGCATGGGAAAATGTCGCTTATGCCAATCTAATATTTTCATAAAAAAATTGACATAACTGCCAAATATTTAATTAAGATTTTGAAGACGAAAACAAAAATAACAATGAGAACAAAAATATTTAAGAAGTTTACCGTTCTAGAAATGGGAAAATATAAAAATTATAGTATTTCTCTACTTACATTTATGAAATTACACTGTGTTTATGTGCTGTACTATTCTTATGAGAATTTATGTTTATGCAAACTTAAAAACTATATTTACTATATTTTTTGTCGCTTATACCATTTAAAATCCTCTTTCAAATGACACCAATATCTCAAATTCAAATTTTTGTCGTTTATGTCGTTTTGGTATAAATCCGTCGATATAATATCCGAACTTATAAAGGGCCCCATATTTCAAACAGCTCAGGGCCTCGTCAGGTCTAAATCCGGCCCTGCTTCAATCAATGACTTAATTTAAATTTGGGAGGGGCGGCCGGTTTTAAAGAATGCGTTAATTTTCACGTAGGTGTGTAACTGTAAACCTCTTGAAAGAGGTGTGCGGTCAAGGTAAATCCGTGACCTTGGAGCAGTTCTTAAAGAAATTACGTCGACCCAGTTTCGCCGGCTCCAGGAAGTAAAAGGCGCTTCGAAAATTTTCTTGCAGGGCGTCGTTTTTACGCTTCAATTACAGAGGCAATGAACTATAAATTCGTTTGCGTTGCATAATAGAAAACTCGAATTCAATGCACTGTTAGAAGCGGCGCAGGTAACCGTAACGATAACGATAAAAAAATGTTGAGATGCGACCAGGTGTCTGAGTGAGTTGCATTGATGCAGTGACGACGAGAACCGCATTTCTGATGAGCGGTAATGAGTCACCTGGTGTGTTGACTTTCTTAAATTGTTGAGTTGAGTGTGCATTTAATTGCAGATTTTTGTGTTGGCAAAACAATTACACGTGGACGATAAATTCCGGCAATTAGGCTCTTTCCGGTCTTTAAATTCACGGAAAGAAATTTCGGTGATTAGGTGGTTACTCATCTTTCAAGCGTTGACCCAATGACTTAATTTTAATCGTGCAGGAACCAAAGATCCTGTTATCAGTACCGTTCAATAGGTTCCGCCTCAATTATTACAATTTATTTTAATTGCGAGGTGTAAAAGTTTTGTCCTAATTACTTAAAAGTTTTCTGATCGAAATTGTTGTTGAAGACGGAAATTTTTAATTATGATTTCCTGGTGAAAACGTTAATTGAAAAACTGGATACGTCTTCACCTTTCTGAATTGCAATTTATAGTTTCCGGAATACATTTGAAGTTTTCTGAAATACAACACTAATCGAATTACATTATTAATACTTTGTTAGATACAGTTGAACTAATCTGAATTAGGAATGACGCTTTTTAGATACAATTAAACTAACCAGAATTACAATTTACACTTTTCAAACACAATTGAACTAATCTAAATTAGGAATTACACTTTTAGATACAATTGAACTAATCTGAATTACAATTTACACTTTTCAATTACAATTGAACTCACCTGAATTAGGATTGACACGTTTTAAATACAATTGAACTAATCTGATAATTTTTGAAGTGCAATTGAAGTTTTCTGAAGTTCAATACTAATCTGAATTACATTGATACTTTCTCTTACTACTAATCTAAATTAAGATTGATCATTTCTGAAATGCAACTGAACTCTTCTGAAATTTAATTATAAACTGTCTAACCCTTTCAAAGATTCCCAAAGGGTTTCTAATGGAATCGCGTTGATGCAGCATGTTTTCACTATCGATTCAAATCTCAAAATCCAAAATAAAAGAATGAAAATATCACGGGTAAAAACCTGTTCGTAAATTATCCTTCATTTTTTAAAATTTGTTTGAATTACTATTCTGAAATGCACTGAAAGCTCTCTGAAATACAATGCTAAGCTAGCTGAATTACAATATTGGTACTTTCTTGAACGCAGTTGAACTTATCTGAATTAGAATTGAAATTTTTTAAATACAACTGAACTAAGCTGAATTAGATTGACACTTTTTGAACATAATTAAACTAATCTGAATTGGGTTTTACACTTTTCAGATCAATTCAACTAATCTGAATGAAAATTAACACTTTTTAAATATTATTGAACTGATCAGAATTGGATTTTACACTTTTCAGATACAGTTGAAGTAATCTAAATTAGAATTGACATCTTTTACATACAACTGCACTAAGCTGAATTAGAATTGACACTTTTTGAACATAATTTAACTTTAACTAACCTGAATTAATTTTATATTTTTCAAATATAATTCAACTAATTTGAATTTGACACTTTTTTAACATAATTGAACTAATCAGAATTCGATTTTACACTTTTCAGATACAATTCAACTAATCTGGATTCAAATTGACACTTTTTAAATATAATTGAACTAAGCTAAATTAGAATTGACACTTTTTGAACATAATTTAACTAACCTGAATTAGATTGTACACTTTTCAAATATAATTCAACTAATCTGAATTAGAATTGACACTTTTTCAACATAATTAAATTAATCAGAATTGGATTTTACACTTTTCTGATACAATTTAACTAATCTGAATTAGATTTTACACTTTTCAGGTACAATTCAACTAATCTGAATTAGAATTGACACTTTTGAAATACAATTGAACTAATCTGGATTCGAATTGAAACTTTTAAAATATAATTGAACTAAGCTGAATTAGAATTGGCACTTTTTGAACATAATTGAATTAATCGGAATTGGATTCTCACTTATCAGATACAATTCAACTAATCTAAATTAGCTTTTACACTTTTCAAATATAATTCAACTAATTTGAATTAGAATTGACACTTTTGAAATTCAATTGAACTAAGCTGAATTAGAATTGAAACGTTTTGAACGTAATTTAACTAACCTGAATTAGATTGTACACTTTTCAAATATAATTCAACTAATTTGAATTAGAATTGACACTTTTCCAACATAATTGAATTAATCAGAATTTGATTCTCACTTTTCAGATACAATTCAACTAATCTGAATTAGCTTTAACACTTTTCAGATATAGTTTAACTAATCTGAATTATAATTGGTATTAACCTTAATTATAACTGACATTTTTTAAATACAATAATTCTGGTGATTGTTAGAAGTGAAATTTGAATATTGTTAGCTTTCTCAGAAAAACTTCTTTCTGAATGCATGGCAAATTGTGTTTTAACTTTCCATCATTCAGGCAAAATCTAGGTTCGCTATTCATTGCCATTGTTGAGAGTTTACACGATTTGTTTCATTTAACCCAGTTCTCATTCCTCGGCGTGCATAAAATCGCACAAAATTATGACAACCAAAAATTGGGTTGCAACCAAATAGGCGATAATTTTCAAAATAATTTCGACACATAACCAGCTTCGCCGGTGATGAAACCCGTCCCAGCACCTCTTGCAACAAATCCAGCAGTCGGAATTCATCAAGAAAAAAAATGTGAGACGAATGTGGCACATTAGGTGAAAGTACAAAAATAATAAAGTACAGCTAGGAGTTTTTGCCGGATTTTTTTTCAGCGAGATAAAACAGTTCGAATTTGAATAAACGCCGAAAAATATCCACTAACCCACTTGCGCCCATGTGAATGAGAATCCCTTTAAAAAATGCCGTTTTTACTGTTGTCTTTGCGCAAAATGAGACACGTAACGGTAACGGTACCAAGGCACGTAGACTATGCAAATGTGGCGTAGATTTGGTCGGCGCAAGTACCGCTAAACGCTATCTAGTTTACTGGCTCTGTGGGACGAAAACCGGCGACGAAAATATGGGTCAACGAATTTCGGGCAAGAAACCGCCGCGTCCCAACGCAATGTCGAAATCTCCACTGTTTGTACTCACATTTTTCGCTCGAATCCAAGCACTTTTGTTTTAAAAATCACTTCATCGCGCGTTTCACTGGCGGAAGCGACCTGACGACGATTCGAGAAGGAAGAAGAGTGTCAACTAACGTTCACTTGCAACTTCACCGACAACGAAAACTATCAGAATGTGGAACTTTTTGCTGCACCGGCTTGGAGAATGTCGTACGGTACGTTGGTACGCAGTGGAGTCCGTCCAGGTCGGATGGGCGAATCGGGCCACGGGCCCCCCTCCGGGGTTTCCCCGTTTTCTTCTTCGGCGGGCCGTTAACTCTTGAGTGGGCGCGTGGATTACGTGTGTAATCCAGTGTTTTTATTTTCACTATTTTTGGTTTGCTTATGACACATTTTTTCTTATTACTTAAGTGGCAAAAAAAATATTTTTTATATAACTGGATTACAATAAATATACCACGCGCCTAACCGCGTCATTATATTAGAAAATTCTATATTTTTTTGAAATTTTAAGTTAAAATTGGTAATAAATTATAGCCTTTCCAAGTGTATTATTAAGTTTTACGCCATAAACATTTTTAAAAAAAAGTTTTGGGGGGAAAAATTTTCAAAAAACTTTAATGAATACAATCTACAACACAAAATTTTAATAATTTTACTAGATATTGTGCAAAATAAATACTGAAAACTTTTTATTTTACTGGTTCTCTTGTGGACCATTGAACAAGCTAATTTTAACTTAAACTTTAACTTAAACTTTGGTGTGCATGTCGCAGCCATATTGTAGAATCCGCTGCAATATGAAGCGGCTAGCCACTTTACAAAGCAGCTCTGTTTCGTAAAACGGCTGATTGTTTAGGCAGATTGTTTAGCCGGAATGTTGACTATGTGTAATGTAGGGCGACAATCAGCCATATTGTAGATGTCGGCGGCGAATTGTAAATTCAGTCGTTCTCTAAATGGTTGCGGAGATTGTAAAATATAGAATGAACAGAGAATTTTTACAATTTGACTGAAAATTTTAGGTGCTTTATGAATCGCTGAATAACTCAGTCCGTTTGATAAAGGAAGAATTGTTAGACATTTTATTAAAAAAAATCTTTTATATTGAATTAAACCTTTTTCTTATAGTTATGACTTTATATTTGTCATAGCTGCAAGGAAAGGTTTTCTTCATATAAAGTCCCTTTTCGCCGTTTTATAAAACGGCGACCCGTCATTTTGTTGCATTGGAGAACGCGAAACGTCGTTACAATAAAGCTGACTAACGTTTAGCTGTATTACAACCCGCCTAAACGTTAACCAGTCGATTTACAAAACCGAACCTTTTATAATGCGGCTAGCTGGTTTGTATTGTAACGGATTCTACAGTTCGTCTGCAACATCTATAACCCAATATTCCCAAAAAGTGGATATTGAACAAACCGATATTAACTCGACAATTTGTCAAACAACTTCAAAATTTACAATAAATTAATGGTTTTTTTTAATATGAAAAAAAATGTATACAAAGATTTGCCTAAAACGTCAATAATCGCTGCGGAGTCTCACTCCGCAATATGCAAAAAAAGCAAAAATAATGTATCTGCAGCCCTGATATTGTTCCACTAACATTTAGACACAAAATTAGGAAAGTACCGTTCGAGAGAATGGGAAATTCCTTGGAAAATTAAAAAAACATAGTTGTGCGGAGTCAGACTCCGCATGCGACTACTGGAAGGTTAAGCTTAAGAAAAATAAACGTAAATCATAAATCAGATAAGGAGGTATATTTTCCTTCAATTGTGTTGATTCACTAATAATAGAAATATCCGTATATGCCGATAGTTGTTTGTCTACTTGGCTATAAATTTTACTGTATTGATAGTCTGCGCAATATTTTATTACAATACAGTGAGACCTCGATAATCCGGACTAATTAAAAACGCGGTGATCCGAATAAGTAAATAATTCGGATTACTAAAGCGAGACAGTTTTTTTTTGTTGAAAAGAGAAATATTTAATACAAAATAACTAGAAAATAGTACATAAACAAAAATTATTTAAAACAGAAGAATACTTATTAAATTTTATATTATTTTGTGAAGTACTTTATAATTATTGTTTGCTTGATCCTTTCCTGGTTCAATTCCGTTTCTTTCAATTTTTATCTTCAAGAACATCATGTAAAGCTCGTTCAGGATCACACAATTAAAAATTTTATAATAGAAGATCGTATTCTGGTTGAAAATGTAGTAATAGAAGAAGTGAAGCTCGACCCACAAAATCTACAAAATGACAATAATATTGAGTAAGATTTCTTAGTAAATTATTGTGACATAAAAATATGTACTAATTTTAATATTTATAATGCAGGGAAGAGAAAAGATTAACTAGAAAAAGAAACCGAAACGTGGACAGGTGGAAAAGTAATTTAAGGAAGAAAACGCGACAAAGTGGAAATGCTTACATAGATAAAAAGCAGAAGAAGCATATTTTGCCCGAATTTTTGGTTGTAAGGGATGTACAAAGTGCCCTTTTAAATGTTCTAATCGCATTTCAGTTGCCAAAAGCATTTTCGAAGAATTTTGGAGATTGAACGATGACGAAAAATTTAATTTCTATGATAAAACGTCCACAAGACTTCCAAAGAAAAGGGTCCGAAAGGAAAATCAGAATGCATTGAGCTAATAATAACGAAATTCGTGTTTGTCGCGGCTTCTACTTGTCAGTTTTGGCAATAAGCAGCAGAAGCATTTCCTACTTCCATTCACAAAAAAGGAGGAATTACAAACACACCGAAACGTGGCCAAAGAGGAACAAAGAGTACAATTAAAATTCCTGAAAACAGTAGAATATTAGTGAAGGATCATATAAATTCCTTTTCACAAAAAAAGAATACTTTGAATTTGGCCTCAATTTGACAAAACTTTACGAACTCTGTCAGGAAAATTTCCAAATTAAAAACATTGAACCGGTGAAAAAATGGCTATATAAGGTAAGTGTCCCAAATTCAGACATGTTTCTAGTTATTTGTTTAAAATAAGAACACTACAATATTAAAAAAATTGTTGAGACATTTTTGACCCAAGGCAACATTATATTTTTCATTTCAAAATTGTTTCCTCTTTTACATTTATTGATGTAAGTTTGGTGTAACTTAGAAGTTAGCCATGTCTTGTGAATGGTATATTGTGTTTAAATGCAATAGTTTTGTTATAAGGTAAGCAAATTTAGACCACTTTTTGCTTTGCTGTGAGGTTCAAGTAATTAAAAATATACGAATACTTTTTATTTAGGCCCAATTAAAAAATTAAAAGGCATTCTTTTGTAGTTGTCGGAATTAGGTGATATTGACAACATTTGACAGAACTATCATATTAGTTGCCACAAACTTTTAATTGTAATTGATGGTTAGTTATAATCGGGAACCATTAATAGTTTAAAAAAATCCCGACAAAGTTATCTGTGTAGGCATACATTTTATTGTACAAAATATAACAAAAATCCCTTAAGATGTCTAAATTTGGGACACTTACCTTACAAAAATCTTCAACGAAGAATTTAACATTGAATTTTATAAGCCCAAAAAAAGTTGAATAAATTAACCGAAGACTTAAATAAAAAATTTAAAGCTCATGTTAAAGAAAACATAATATGTTAAACGGTTATAAATTTACTTCAAGGCAAGAAATTTTTTTTTGCACGTTATAAAAGTTATTAAAGTGTCATTACCTTAAAAAACCTAATAACAAAATATTGTGTTAACACAATAATAAATAATCAAAATGGGTTAAATATGCAATCGACGCGCCTACTCGTGAAACAAAATAACAGGCGCCTACTGAAGGGTTAATTGGCGCGTGGATCGCCCCCCCCCCCCCGGTTCTACACCCATGCGGTTCCAGAAGGAGTCGCGGCTACGGTACTTGCGGTGGTTGAACAGTTATAATTGGCTCGCGGCGACTTCCTCCATCGTCAGATTTTCCTCACAAAAATCGACCCCTGCACGCGATTTAACAGTTAGCGGGTAATAACAACAATTAAGTGCCATTCTTGACCTTCTTGTGTCGAACACAATCGCCGGTTTTAGGTCAACGGTGCTGTACGATGGGTTGCCTGTCTCTAATTAAATCGTTTTTTCTTTAATTTTGCGAAAGTTATGAGGCCGTTCTGTTTACGTTGCCTCCGCCGAATGGTTTCTCCTCGAAAATAAATCTCGCACCAACGGGGCCCGGCTAACGAGAACCAGACGTAAACTGCGGACTGTATCCATAAAACGTTATGTAAATAGCGTTAAAAAAATTATTTGGACGCCTCATTTTTACGCATCGGGTTTTGTTCTGGCGATTGTTATTGTAATTCCGAACACATCAATTGTAGTTCAGAGAACATCGTCAATGAAAAAACATCAATCATAATTCCGAAAGCATCAATTTTAATTTAAAAAATAGCAAAAAATTAATTGTAATTCAAATAACACCAACAACATCGATTGCAATTCAAAAAACAATAATTGTATTTCAGAGAACATTAATTGTCATTCCGAAACCATCAAAAACAATAATTGTGTTTCACAAAACAAAAAATTTTAAAAACGTCAATTGTAATTTATAGAACAGCAATTGTATTTCATAAAACATCAATTGTAATTGCGAAAATATTAAAAACGTCAATTGTAATTTAGAGAACCTCAATTGTATTTGATAAAACATCAATTATAATTCCGAAAATATCAAAAACGTCAATTGTAATTGAGAGAACATCAATTGTATTTGATAAAACATCAATTCTAATTCTAAAAATATTAAAAACGTCAATTGTAATTTAGAGAATATCAATTGTATTTGATAAAACATCAATTGTAATTCCGATAATATTAAAAACGTCAATTGTAATTTAAAGAGCATCAATTGCATTTGATAAAACATCAATTGTAATTCCTAAAATATCAAAAACGTCAATTGTAATTGAGAGAACATCAACTGTAATTCCAAAAACATCAAAAACATCAATTGTATTTCAGGAAACGTCAATTGTAATTCCGAAAATATTGAAAACGTCAATTATAATTTAGAGAACATCAATTGCATTTGATAAAACATCAATTGTAATTCCGAAAATATCAAAAACGTCAATTGTAATTTAGAGAACATCAATTGTATTTGATAAAACATCAATTGTAATTCTAAAAATATTAAAAACGTCAATTGTAATTTAGAGAATATCAATTGTATTTGATAAAACATCAATTGTAATTCCGATAATATTAAAAACGTCAATTGTAATTTAGAGAATATCAATTGTATTTGATAAAACATCAATTGTAATTCCGATAATATTAAAAACGTCAATTGTAATTTAAAGAGCATCAATTGCATTTGATAAAACATCAATTGTAATTCCTAAAATATCAAAAACGTCAATTGTAATTGAGAGAACATCAACTGTAATTCCAAAAACATCAAAAACATCAATTGTATTTCAGGAAACGTCAATTGTAATTCCGAAAATATTGAAAATGTCAATTATAATTTAGAGAACATCAATTGCATTTGATAAAACATCAATTGTAATTCCGAAAATATCAAAAACGTCAATTGTAATTTAGAGAACATCAATTGTATTTGATAAAACATCAATTGTAATTCTAAAAATATTAAAAACGTCAATTGTAATTTAGAGAATATCAATTGTATTTGATAAAACATCAATTGTAATTCCGATAATATTAAAAACGTCAATTGTAATTTAAAGAGCATCAATTGCATTTGATAAAACATCAGTTGTAATTCCTAAAATATCAAAAACGTCAATTGTAATTGAGAGAACATCAACTGTAATTCCAAAAACATCAAAAACATCAATTGTATTTCAGGAAACGTCAATTGTAATTCCGAAAATATTGAAAACGTCAATTATAATTTAGAGAACATCAATTGCATTTGATAAAACATCAATTGTAATTCCGAAAATATCAAAAACGTCAATTGTAATTTAGAGAACACCAATTGTATTTGATAAAACATCAATTCTAATTCTAAAAATATTAAAAACGTCAATTGTAATTTAGAGAATATCAATTGTATTTGATAAAACATCAATTGTAATTCCGATAATATTAAAAACGTCAATTGTAATTTAAAGAGCATCAATTGCATTTGATAAAACATCAATTGTAATTCCTAAAATATCAAAAACGTCAATTGTAATTGAGAGAACATCAACTGTAATTCCAAAAACATCAAAAACATCAATTGTATTTCAGGAAACGTCAATTGTAATTCCGAAAATATTGAAAATGTCAATTATAATTTAGAGAACATCAATTGCATTTGATAAAACATCAATTGTAATTCCGAAAATATCAAAAACGTCAATTGTAATTTAGAGAACATCAATTGTATTTGATAAAACATCAATTGTAATTCTAAAAATATTAAAAACGTCAATTGTAATTTAGAGAATATCAATTGTATTTGATAAAACATCAATTGTAATTCCGATAATATTAAAAACGTCAATTGTAATTTAAAGAGCATCAATTGCATTTGATAAAACATCAGTTGTAATTCCTAAAATATCAAAAACGTCAATTGTAATTGAGAGAACATCAACTGTAATTCCAAAAACATCAAAAACATCAATTGTATTTCAGGAAACGTCAATTGTAATTCCGAAAATATTGAAAACGTCAATTATAATTTAGAGAACATCAATTGCATTTGATAAAACATCAATTGTAATTCCGAAAATATCAAAAACGTCAATTGTAATTTAGAGAACATCAATTGTATTTGATAAAACATCAATTCTAATTCTAAAAATATTAAAAACGTCAATTGTAATTTAGAGAATATCAATTGTATTTGATAAAACATCAATTGTAATTCCGATAATATTAAAAACGTCAATTGTAATTTAAAGAACATCAATTGCATTTGATAAAACATCAATTGTAATTCCTAAAATATCAAAAACGTCAATTGTAATTGAGAGAACATCAACTGTAATTCCAAAAACATCAAAAACATCAATTGTATTTCAGGAAACGTCAATTGTAATTCCGAAAATATTGAAAACCTCGATTATAATTTAGAGAACATCAATTGTAATTCCAAAAACATCAAAAACATCAATTGTACTTCAGGAATTACATTTTTCCGAAAAATTATTAAATTGTTCATTAGTGATATATGACAAATACAATTCGTGGAATCGTGATTATTGATAATCTCGATTCCACTTGCATTGTATATGACAATTTGAAAAGATCCGAATTAAAATAGGGTCCAAACAAACAATTTAGAGGTGGCGTTTAACTGGTGTGCACATTATTCTGAAAATAAGCCGTGATTGAGTTGGTTATTTTTGTTTCGAACAATGAGTAAAAAGTGCGTCACGCTTTAAAACGCTAATTTTTTCGGTTGCAAATTGCTCTTTTTATCATCAAGTGAAAAGAATGTTTCGGGACCTACAGCACGGTCCACAATTCCTGGACACCTGTCTGTATTTACATAATAAATCCTATATTTTTTTTTTACTTGCACTGCAAAGATTCAGTGGTCGTAAATATAATACAGTAGATTCTGCTTATTCGGTTAACTGCTTGAATCGCTTAATTTCGTCATGTAATTTAGTCTAGATAATTGACGATAATTTTTGACTCTACTTTTACCTTAACTACAAAAATCAAGCAGGCAATGAAACAACAAAATATGAACGATAGTTATAAAATTAAAATTTCCCACAGTGGGTAATTTGATCATAACTCAACTGTTGAGTTATGGTTTACTCTCACAATTCTACATTAAGGTCCGGGAACTGCTAAGTAATGCACCAATTTTGCCCATTAAAATAAAAAATGTTTAGGCAACCAAAGAGGTATCTTAACTAATAAGGTTTGAAACTTAAGTATTGAACAGAGAAAGAACAAAAAAAAAGAATTGCGCGTTTTTCATACGCTCGTAACTTAAATATTATTTATATTATGGTCTGCGGCGATAACGACGGTAAACTCAGTCGGAAAAAAAATTAGTCTATAATTTTTTGCTAATTCTTTGCCAATTTTGTGTTTTCATAGATGTACCTGCTATAATTAATCCCGTAACAGGCTGCAAACACATTTTCAATTATGCAAAGAGTAATCTTTATCCCAATTTTTATACGCTTATAATTTGATAGATATAATTTATATTATTGTCTGCGGCGATAACGGCGGTAAAATCAGTCAATGCGATTGCTGCATTATTTACTGTTTTTTTTTTTGTAATTTTTTGTGAATAGATGCTTCAAACAATTTTTCCTACGATGCTATTCGAAACTAATATATATTTTACTATTTAGTAGGGTCGAAAATGTTTCATATCCTTACGCGTGCGAACATGGATATTTTGCATTATCAAGTGTGTATTTTTATAAATTTTTAGAGTTTTATATCCTTACGTGTGCGAATATGGTTATATCCTAACAATTTGCACTATATCAAGTGTGCATTTTAATACAAATTATTCTATCCATGCCGTCAATCAAAAAGGTACAGATTTGACAGGACATCTGTGAGTAAAAGGACGAACTATTTGACTAAAATCTTATGGGAAAACAACTTTTCCCCGAAAATGTAAAATTTAGACATTTATCCAATTTGGTTTACGGAAACTATTTCTTAGGTGCTAAAGGAACATTTTTATGTAATTTGTTGACGATGTTGTGTTCGGAAAGCAATAAAAACGCGATCAAATAATACTGTATTTCGTACCACAACTTTTAGATTTTTTTTCAAAGATATTCACCATGTTATAATAAAAAAAAACATGTCATATTATACTATATGTTTAGTATAAGTACCCCGAGGGAATTTCTACAATATAACTTACTTCTTGAGCTGAACTGAATTTACTGGCACACTAAATTTTTCAAAAAAATATTGTTGCCAATTTTTTTCTTCTTAAGTTATCAAGTTTCTCGCAATAAAAAAAATATTTTCTTACAAGGCAAAATATTCTCCATAAGTGCTGTAAAGTGCATTGCAAAATATTTCGTAACTCTAAAGATTTCAGTAAGAAACCCTCACTACTACATTTTTGCGAGAATTGCACTTTCGGAGGTTAATTTTTGAAAACTAGGCACTTCTTCACCAAAGCAAATATATCATTAGATGCGGTAACATTATGTTTACAACTGTTGCTTCGCAAATTATATATTGATAAGTACTTTCTAAGCGATACTGAGTTTCTTAAAACTCTGCATTTTTTGAGGTTAGATTCCCCAGCCTTAACAGAAAAAATATGTGTGTTGTATCCACTAGTAATTTCAACAATTTCTCCTTTTGTTTACCACTGTACAAAACCGTCAATGATTTGAATTAAAACAATGAAAGTTTTGGATAAAATATTGTACAACACCCGTCATTTACCAAGCACAAAACGACAAAACGATCCAAATAAGCGACATCTACTGTACAACAACCTGAATCAATCTTCGTCACTCTGTAGAAGCACCGAGAGGCCATGAAAACCCGGACAGAAGGTCGCTAAACGCTTCTGTTAATTACTCACTTTTTGGAAACGCGCCAAAATTCCCCGATTCTTAACCTAATTGCGGTGAATTATTTATGCTGGACGTTTATTGCTTCCGATTCTTTTGCCTTCGAAATCCAAACACGTTTAGTGTCGGCCAATTAAAATCATTCTGTCTATTAAAAAACCGTTTATGGAGGTTTGATTGACGAGATATAAAGCCACCTGTTTCGAAGATATTTTAGGTGCGATCGTTAGGAAAATCATTTTTTTATGAGGTAATAAACGCTGACCATTTGGCGGTCTTGCGACCGCTAAAATTAACTCTGTTGAAATTTTTTTAAGATCCATTAAGTAAGTAAATACGATTTGTTTGCATTGCATAATTAATGGACTTTCAATTTTTGGTAGGCGAAACTTGTTGCCCAATTTGATTGATTACGAAAAATCAATCACTGATAACACACCAATGTTAAACAAGATAAATCCCTTTGTTGCGGACCGCTTGATTTATTTTCTAATGAAAAAAAAACAATCGCAGTTTGATGCGACCAAACTGGAGAATATTAACCCTAGAGTGGGCGCGTGGTTACATTATATAATCCATTGTTCTTATTTTCACTATTTTTGTTTTGCTTATGATACATCAACAATCTTTTCAGTACCTTCCCAAAAAATTGTATTCTACAGGATTATTTCATCAAGCAATTGTTTTCTTACCATGTAGGCGAAAAAAAATATTTTTTCTAACTGAATTACAATATGTAATCCACGCGCCCAACCGCGTGATTATTTTACTTTGTTTGAGATTTCATTGAAGTATTCACTATTGACATCTGCACAATTATTTTAAGTTTAACAAAGATAAACGTAAATCAGATGAGGAGGTATATTTTCGTTCGATTGTGTTGATTCACCAATAATAGATATATCCGTATATGCCGATAGTTGTTTGTCTACTTGGCTATAAATTTTACTGTATTGTTAGTCTGCGCAATATTTGATCACAATACAGTGAGACCTCGATAATCCGGATTACTAAACCAAGACAGTTTTCTTGTTGAAAAGAGAAATATTTAATACAAAATCACTACGAAAATAGTTCATATATAAAAACTACTAGCTACTAGCAAATAGTTAGTTTAATTGATCGATTTGAAATTTTTCTCATTACAATTGGCTGACAGGACTGTTTCAAAACTAATAAATGCAATTTTGTTGGTAATGCCGAAAATTTTAAATATTGTCAACTTTCCTCGTCAAAAAATGTATTGTTTTTTACATATTAAATTGACACATGAACAAATGGCGGTACGAAATTAACTTGACAATATTTCAGATCGTCGCCATTGTCAACACAATCATACTTGGAAACTTAACCGGTATCTGAGAAACAGGCCCTTAAATATAAAAAGTGTTTTTGTTATGGCGTTAAAATTCCTTTTTTTGCCGTAAATAATGCGAATTCTTTTAAATTGTATTAACAAGTGATAAAACTGTCAACACTTCTCTCTGATTTGGCTGTTGACATGATTTTTTCGCCGTAAACGACTGAAATTTTCGGAATCATTTTAATTTTTATGTGACAGGTCGTAAATTGTTTTTTTTTGTGAGAACTTCTAAACTTGAACTTGGTTCACTTTTAAATTTGAATTAAAGAAAAATTACGAAACAAGCGGCAGAGAAATTGAATTCAGACGTGCAAAGACTCTGCCAGGTCAACCATCAAGATCAAGCACAGTGCCTCAAGAACGACGAGGACCTTTAGGACGTTGTTATGAATGTGGTCGAGTTAGGAATAAATCTACAAGAAGATGGTGTAAAATATGTAATAATTGGATGTGTAAAGACCATTTGTTAGACATTTGTGTGAGTTGTGTCGAAAATACAGGTTGAAATGTTATTGTAACTTCATCCATTTTTTTTTATAGGTAGGAGTATTTTGTTCTTTAATTTTGGTACGAAAACTTATTTGTAATAGTTTCATAAATAAAGTGATCAATTTTTTGTAAGTATGTTATTATTTATATTTTCCTTCGCTGCTACGTAAGCGTTGCCATTTTGGAGAGTTCTAATTTTATTTATGTTAAGGTTGGGGAACCCAACCTAAAAAATGCAGAGTTTTAAGAAACTCAGTATCGCTTAGAAAATACTTATCAATATATAATTTACGAAGCAACAATTGGAAACATAATGTTACCACATCTAATTATATATTTTCTTTGGTGAAGAAGTGTCTAGTTTTCAAAAATTAACCTCCGAAAGTGCAATTCTCGCAAAAATGTAGTAGTGACGGTTTTTTACTGAAATCTTTAGATTTACGAAATATTTTGCAATGCACTTTACAGCACTTATAGAGAATATATTGCCTTGCAAGAAAATATTTTTTTTATTGCGAGAAAGTTGATAACTTAAGAAGAAAAAAATTGGCAACAATATTTTTTTGAAAATTTAGTGTGCCAGTAAACTCAGTTCAGCTCAAGAAGTAAGTTAAATTGTAGAAATTTCTTCGGGGTACTTATACTAAACATATAGTAGTACAATATGACATGTTTTTTTTATGATAACATGGTGAATATGTTTGAAAAAAAATCTAAAAGTTGTGGTACGAAATACAGTATTATTTGATCGCGTTTTTTATTGCTTTCCGAATGCAACATCGTCAACAACTTACATAAAAATGTTCCTTTAGCACCTAAGAAATAGTTTCCGTAAACCAAATTGGATAAATGTCTAAATTTTACATTTTCGGGGAAAAGTTGTTTTCCCATAAGATTTTAGTCAAATAGTTCGTCCTTTTACTCACAGATATCCTGTTAAATCTGTATCTTTTTGATTGACGGCATGGATAGAATAATTTGTATTAAAATGCACACTTGATATAGTGCAAATTGTTAGGATATAACCATATTCGCACACGTAAGGATATAAAACTCTAAAAATTTATAAAAATACACACTTGATAATGCAAAATATCCATGTTCGCACGCGTAAGGATATGAAACATTTTCGAGCCTACTAAATTGTACAATATTATATTAGTTTCGAATAGCATCGTAGGAAAAATTGTTTGAAGCATCTATTAACAAAAAATTACAACAAAAACAAACAGTAAATAATGCAGCAATCGCATTGACTGATTTTACCGCCGTTATCGCCGCAGACAATAATATAAATAATATTTATCAAATTATGAGAGTATAAAAATGGGGATAAAGATTACTCTTTGCATAATTGAAAATGTGTTTGCAGCCTGTTACGGGATTAATTATAGCAGGTACATCTATGAAAACACAAAATTGGCAAAGAATTAGCAAGAAATTATAGACTAATTTTTTTTCCGACTGAGTTTACCGTCCTTATAGCCGCAGACCATAATATAAATAATATTTATCAAGTTACGAGCGTATGAAAAACGCGCAACTCTTTTTTTTTGTTCTTTCTCTGTTCAATACTTAAGTTTCAAACCTTATTAGTTAGGATACCTCTTTGGTTGCCTAAACATTTTTTATTTTAAGGGGAAAAATTGGTGCCCCCTGAGCGGAAGAATTGTGCATTACTTAGCAGTTCCCGGACCTTAACAATAATAAATAATCAAAATGGATTGCATATGCAATCCACGCGCCTACTCATGTAACAAAATAACAGGCGCCTACCGAAGGGTAAATAAATTGGCCATCGCTCAACTTCTCTGTATTTTTAAACGCGACAATTTTAACTCGAAAAAAAATTGTTTTCACCTCGCCGATCGCTCAATAAAGAACCAAACGTCCATTTAAGCGTAAAAACGAACCGGGGCTTAATTCCAATCCCTCTATAAATAATAACAACATCGGGAAGAAACTTAGTGTGTCCAATAATATTTCAGCGCCAATCTAAAATTAAATTGTCTTCTGACTCGGTCCCAACACACGGTGATACACGTTGTGCGTGCAGTTTCATCCCAGAGGCGAGAAGTCGAGTCGCCGCCGTTCGCTCCGCGCGAATCCAGCAAATTCCGCACGTGCTTTAATCACTTGGGTGGGAAAACGTTCGGTAAAAAAATGCCCCGTCGTTTCTAGTTAAATCAGTGCGCGGATGACGTCCCCAGGTACGGGGCGTGCGAGTGAGCCACCCTGTATAATGCGTCGGTTAAATTTCGCTTAAAGAAAAACATCAAAAGCATGTGCGTAAGTAGTTATTAGTGCGGCGTAATTTATTGCCCCGAAGAACTGTAAAAGAACTGTAAATCACTCAGTGCGTTTGAAGTTGTTGTGCGAGGTTCGAAGGGCCGAGGTGCGAATTTCGCGCGTTTCAGAGATGGACGACGAGGAGTATTCCAAGGTTTTGTTGGAGTCGCTGAGGTTTTGGATACAAAGGGTGTTGGTACCGATCGTGGTGTTCGTCGGAGTTGTTGGGAATGTTGTGACTGTCATGGTTCTCACGAGGTTTGTTCGTTTCTGGAATTTTTACAATTATTTCTGATATGGTATCCGAGATTTCGGTGACCCTTGAAATGATTAATTTCGTTAATACTATTTTTTTAAGATAATTCTCTTATTTGTTCCTAATTAGGCCACGCAATAAAACATTTTTTCAAAACATAAATACTACCTGGAAATCGACTGTGCGATTACATAAAGGACAGTTCGTAGATGAATTCTGCATAATTTCCAACTCGAGAATCATAATTTTTAATTTGTTATAAACAATTTACAAGAAAAAAATCGCGTTTTTTTAGTTCTTTGCTTGTAAAATGGAAACTAATCAAGCAATTTTAATGATGTCAATAGGCAAATTGTAGAGAATTAAATTGCGAAGAGAATGAGGGGTCGGATGACCCGATCGGATAATTATAATCGGAGAAAACCCGGAAAACCCGGAAAATTCAGTGTTTGTTTAAAAAATTCACAATTTTGCCATTTTTTAATTTTAAGAACTGAAACCTTGCACAAATATAGCTGTTTATATGCGCTTTATGCGTGCAAAACCCCGACTTTGACGGACTAACAGTTTTTGCACAATCTCCATTTAAATTATGACATTTTTTTGCTCTGTTGCTTGGCCTATAGGCTCGAAAAAAACACAGAAGAACCCAATTTAATGGTTGTAATTTTAAGTTGGCAACACCGAAATGTTATTACCGCCATATTTTAATCACAGCCTACCTTAATTGGCTTATATTGAAAAAACAATCGTTTGTAATACGATGCGAATATAATTTTAGGCCAAGCAATAAAGCATTTTTTCATAACATAAATACTATCCGGAAATCGGCTGTGCGATTACATAAAGGACAGTTAGTAGATGAATTCTGCATAATTTCCAACTCGAGGATCACAATTTTTAATTTGTCAATTTACAAGAAAAAATCGCGTTTCTTTAGTTCTTTGCTTGTAAAATGGAAACTAATGAAGCAATCTTAATTATGGCAATAGACGAATTGTAGAGAATTAAATTACACAGAGAGAGAGAGGTCGAATGACCCGATCGGATAATTAGAATCAGAAAAGACCCGGAAAACCCGAAAAATTCGGTATTATCTTAAAAAATTCCTAATTTTGCCATTTTTTAATTTTAAAAACTAAAACTTTGCACAAAGATAGATATTCATATGTACTTTACGTGTGCAAAATCCCGATTCTGTCGGACTAACGGTTATTGCACAATCACCATTTGAATTTTTTTTTGTGTTGTTTCCTGTGATTTTTTACTCATATTCACGACCATTTTTCAGCTATTTTGCTGCATTTTATGGAAAAATCAAAATACACGTTTTGTTGCTGTACACGTCTAGTTTCCAATTCTGTTAGAATTTAAATCAGAGAATTACAAGAGTATCCAGCCCTCCGCGAAAATAACTCAAAAAAAAAAAAATGAAATGGAGATTGTGCAAAAACTGTTAGTCCGTCAGAGTCGGGGTTTTGCACACATACACTGCATATAAGTATCTATCTTTGTGCAACGTTTCAGTTCTTACAATTAAAAAATGGCGGAATTGTGATTTTTTTAAGAAAATACCGAATTTTCCGGGCTTTCCGGGTTTTCTCAGATTTTAATTATCTGATCGGGTCATTCGACCTCTCATTCTCTTCGTAATTTAATTCTATACAGTTCGTCTATTGACATCATTAAGATTGCTTCATTAGTATCCATTTTACAAGCAAGGAACTAAAAAAAACGTGATTTTTTCTTGTAAATTGTTTATAACAAATTAAAAATTATGATTCTCGAGTTGGAAATTATGCAGAATTCATCTACTAACTGTCCTTGACGTAATCGCACAGTCGGTTTCCGGGTAGTATTTATGGCAAATTATGACATTTATTTGGCCTAAATTATTTTTAATTTGTTTTATCGAGCGATTTAAATCTGCTATTTTATTTAGTCTGAAACTGCAGTTACATTAATTCGGATAAATATTTATTGGTCGCAATTTCGGCGAAGATGAATCTTGTTTAAAATGAAAGCGTTGATCGCGGAAATCGCCGAATCACTCTTTGAACTTGGGAAATAAATATGAAACTTGATATTTAAGTGGCACTTAAATTTTTACATTTGTAGCTCTCAATTATATAAATTTTTACGATCAGTCTCAACTTGATATGTATCCTTTGATAGACTTAACGACCTGTTTAAAAAAGAAAGAAGATATTTAATCAATAATAATCACATCTAATTTCAAACTTTCTTAAAGGCAACTTTGTACTTAATCTGTCTATATAAGGTGGACATATTTTTACACACAGTCAAACTTCCCTATGAGGAACTACTATTTAACGAATTTCTCTATATAGCAAATCTGTTTAACAAATTGGCTGTTTCTTGATAATTATGGGCCGGTACTCCATCCTGTTGGAAATGTGTTGCCTTGCAATTAAATTCATTTCATTTCAAGATTGAACACATAAAAAATAATGAAAAATGAATGTACCACCTTAATGTTCGATGAAAATATTAACTCTCACATTTATTCAATTGTTTTTGGCGTTTTAATAATTACCATTTTGACTTTGATGTTACCTTTTAATTTATATGAATGCTTTAGGAATGCATACGTGTATTTTATTTTGTTTTTGCAAAACACGATTGTAAAATCTAAACTACTCGTCCAAACAATGTTGTGTAAAAAACAATTTTTATCTACGTAAAATTTCCTTGGCGATAAGCAAATTTATTTTGATGAGAATTTAACATTACCTACTTAAATTACCCCCGACATATTAAAATTAATTTTAAATATATCTTTTACTTATATTTTATCAATTTGTGAATTAACCTTAACATATAGATATAATGTCGTTGGGACTTTTGTACAGGTCTTTTTAAGCTCTACAACTTTTCTATAGAAAACATTTATATATCTTTTATCGTTAAGGCAGCGTTCGTAAGAAACGCATTCGCTCGACTGTTTTTTCGTCGTCTCACTATGGATTTTTTAAATGTTTTAGTCCGATCGGCACCAAACTTCACAGGAACACTCTTCATACCATGCTAGAGTTTTCCCGAAAATTTCATCAAAATCGGTTCAGCGGTTTCAGAGTCTATAATTTTTTTTTTCCAACATGAATTTCTATATAACGAAATTTCTTTATAACGAATTTTTTAACCGTGACGTTTCGTTATATGGAAGTTCGACTGTATTTCGTGAATTAAACAGTTGTAATGCACTAATATTAATACATTAACAACATACTATTTAAATAGCGCATAATGTAGTAATTATATGCGAGTCAAATACGACCTTTTATCCTCGATTAATTCCATTTATTAAAATTCTTAAAACGTAGATAAGTAACCAATTTCACATAAAATGTGGGATGTATTTATATTCACTGGCAGATGGTTTATCTCTGACCTTTAAATAAAGTATTTCATACTTCTTAAATATATATTTATTGCATTATGGTATTTTACTTTTTCCCGAAATAGTTTGTAGTGTGTGTGACATTTAAATCGAAATTAACATCATTGCGAAAGTTATGTGAATATTCTGCAAAATTTTCAGTCGATATACAGTGTGTTTACCGAAAATGGTAACAGTGATTGATTCCTTTATCTTATTATTTCAATTGATTTATTAACATGGATAATAGAGATAAAGTTGATATGTTATTAATTTTTGGTGAATGTAGTCATAATTCACGACAAACTGCTGAACTGTACGCGCAACGGTATCCCAAAATATATCAATCAATTTATAATTACTTTTTATGACTTTCTAAGAAATCCAGGATCATTTCCTGGAGAAAACCTTACTTAATCCTTTCTCTTATAAATCTGTATTATGTTGACCCATTTTTTAAACTTCACGTTTCTAAAGAATCAAACTCCTCGTCAATTAAAAACACGGAAAAAATAAAGTCGTAAAAGAAACAAATCTGTTTCAACTTTTGAACGTCTTCCAAAGATTAATTGACTGCTTTCCAGGAAACGCATGAGATCTTCGACGAACGTCTATTTAACAGCTTTGGCAGTGGCCGACATAGTGCATTTATTTTTCGTGCTGATGTTGTCGTTCCAACACTATCCCAACATCAAGGACAAGAAGTTCGAGCTCTACTGGAGATTCTACGGAATTTCGCACTGGCTGTGCGACGCAGGCAGTGAGTTTTTTTTTTTTTTTCAAATCGGTATTTCGGTTGCGTTTGATTGGTGATTGGTGGATGTGTTAATTTACAAACAACTTATCAATCGTCGCGCTGTTTATCGCTTGTCAAATACGTCTATTTTTTTTTTTTAATGGACTTGGCCTGTCGCCAAGATTTCACTATATATTTTTGGAATTAATGAAACGCGCCGCTATTGTCTTTCGCGTAAACGTTTTATTTTTATTGGAAAACCAATTTTCGTCGCTTATCACATCAGATAAATCGTGGAGTGCAGTTTTTTCAAATTAAATCAATCGATCCTGTTGCTGCCTTCTGTTACAGTCAAATAAATCATTTATTTTACAAATTTTTCATTAATTCGCATGCGGATCAAGTTGTGCAGTTAATGACGAAAGGAAAAATACTGGTTGTAATGCACAACACACACCTCGCCACCTAACAATATTAAGATTTCAAAACCAAGTAACGTTACTCACTAGTGACTTTTTGATTCCGTAACTCAACTAGTGGAATTTAAACAGTAAAATTTCAAATGAGTTTAAATAAGCTGAAAAAAATTCCAACTTTCGCATTATTAAGAAAAGTTCAAAACCAAGTAATATTACTCACTAGTGATTTTTTGATTCCGTAACTCAACTAGTGGAATTTAAACAGTAAAAAAATTCAAATGGGTTTAAATAAGCTGAAAAAATTCCTGCCTTCGCAATATCAAGAAGATTTCAAAACCAAGTAACATTACTCACTAGTGACTTGTTGATTCCGTAACTCAACTAGTGGAATTTAAACAGTAAAATTTCAAATGAGTTTAAATAAGCTGAAAAAAATTCCAACTTTTGCATTATTAAGAAAAGTTCAAAACCAAGTAATATTACTCACTAGTGATTTTTTGATTCCGTAACTCAACTAGTGGAATTTAAACAGTAAAAATTTCAAATGAGTTTAAATAAGTTGAAAAAATCCCTGCCGTCTCAATATTAAGAAGATTTCAAAACCAAGTAAAATTACTCACTAGTGACTTTTTGATTCCGTAACTCAACTAGTGGAATTTAATCAGTAAAAATTTCAAAATGAGTTTAAATAAGCTGACAAAAATTCCTGCCTTCACACTATTAAAAAAAAATCAAAACCAAGTAAAATTACTCACTAGTGACTTTTGATTCCATAACTCAACTAGTGGAATTTAAACAGTAAAAAATTTCAAATGAGTTTAAATAAGCTGAAAAAAATTCCAACCTTTGCATTATTAAGAAAAGTTCAAATATTACTCACTAGTGACTTTTTGATTCCGTAACTCAACTAGTGGAATTTAATCAGTAAAAATTTCAAAATGAGTTTAAATAAGCTGACAAAAATTCCTGCCTTCACACTATTAAAAAAAAATCGAAACCAAGTAAAATTACTCACTAGTGACTTTTGATTCCATAACTCAACTAGTGGAATTTAAACAGTAAAAAATTTCAAATGAGTTTAAATAAGCTGAAAAAAATTCCAACCTTTGCATTATTAAGAAAAGTGCAAATATTACTCACTAGTGACTTTTTGATTCCGTAACTCAACTAGTGGAATTTAAACAGTAAAAATTTTCAAATGAGTTTAAATAAGCTGAAACAAATTCCAACCTTCGCTTTATTAAGAAAAGCTCAAAACCAAGTTATATTACTCACTAGTGATTTTTTGATTCCGTAACTAAACTAGTGGAATAACAGTAAAAAAATTTCAAATGTGTTTAAATAAGCTGAAAAAAATTCCAACCTTCGCATTATTATCTCACCTAATAGAATTTAAACAGTAAAAATATTCAAATGAGTTTAAATAAGCTGAAAAAAATTCCAACCTTTGCATTATCCAAGTAACATTACTCACTAGTGACTTTTTGATTCCGTAACTCAATTAGTGGAATTTAAACAGTAAAAAATACAAATGAGTTTAAATAAGCTGAAAAATATTCCTGCCTTTGCAATATTAAAATTTCGAAACCAAGTAACATTACTCACTTGTGACTTTTTGATTCCATAATTCAATTAGTGGAATTTAAATAGTAAAAAGTGTCAAATGAATTTAAATAAGCTGAAAAAATTCCTGCCTTTGCAATATTAAGCAAATTTCAAAACCAAGTAACATTAATCACTTGTGACTTTTGATTCCGTAACTCAACTGGTTGAATTTAAACAGTAAAAAATTTCAAATGAGTTTCAATAAGGTGAAAAAAATTCCTGCCTTCGCAATATTAAGATTTCAAAACCAAGTAACATTAATCACTTGTGACTTTTGATTCCGTAACTCAACTGGTTGAATTTAAAGAGTAAAAAATTTCAAATGAGTTTAAATAAGGTGAAAAAATTCCTGCCTTCGCAATATTAAGATTTCAAAACCAAGTAACATTACTCACTAGTGACTTTTTGATTTCGTAACTCAATTAGTGGAATTTAAACAGTAAAAAATACAAATGAGTTGAAATAAGCGGAAAAAATTTCCTGCCTTCGCAATACTAAGATTTGAAAACCAAGTAACATTACTCACTAGTGATTTTTTGTTTCCGTAACTCAACTAGTGAAATTTAAACAGTAAAAATTTCAAATGAGTTGAAATAAGCTGGAAAAAATTCCTACCTTCGCAGATTAGCTCATATTAATTCTGATCGCCACCGGAATTGCATGATAAATGGCCGCAACGTGACGGTGCGTCGTTGCAGTTGGCAGAAAATTACAGAATCATTCTTGGCTAATTTCATTCTTCCATTCCACGTCACGTCCAGGCCTTGATCAGAAAATCAGGCTCCAAATTCAAACAAGGCCTGGAAATTCACACCAATTTTCCCAACGACTCCAAATAACCCATTTTGTTTTAACAATTTGATTAATTATAGGTAGCACTTCGATATGGTTAACGGTTTCTTTCACGCTTGAACGTTATCTGGTGGTTTGTCACCCGATTAAAGGAAAAGTATTGTGCACCGAAAATAGAGCGAAATGTATAATAGCCATCATCGCTGTGCTGTGTCTCATGTCGACGGCGTCAACCCCATTTGAACACCAATTGACGACCAGTGACAAATGCATTCAGGAAGTCTGCAACCAAACCGACATCAAGGATGTGAAGGTAACAACAAATTTAATTTATTACCAGCCATTAACGCAATCGGTTTCCTCGTAACGCACGAGTGCAGTACAACATTTTATCCAAGACTCAAAAATCGTTTGATTAATTTTAGAACCACTTAATTGAAGTCGGGAACTTAAGAGTGGAAACGAATCTGTTTCCGAACATAACCGAAGACAAAATCGCTGAGAATGTCACGATTGAAGAGGCGTCCAATGCGACTTGTTGCATCAAAACGCACACCATCGGCACCGAACCCACCAGTTTGGGCAACCACGTCGTGTACAAGACGATCTTCTACTGGTTCTCATCGATCGTTTTCGGAATCCTGCCGATTATTTTGATCGCGACGTTCAACTGTTTTTTGGTGGCCGCCGTTTACAGGTCGCAGCGCAGAAGAAAACGGCTGACCAATTCTCAAGTAAGGTACTAGGTTTTCCTCAAGGGATTTAAACACCTCTATAAAAAAAAAAATTTTTAAAAATCGAATCTTTTTGAATATTTCTAATATTTTTAAAATATTTTTAAAATATATTTAAAAAATATTAGATTCACATAATAAAAAAAATATTTATTTTTGTCCATTCAAGACATTAAATTTATATCAAGAAAATAATATTTATTTTTCCATATTCAAAAAATATTAGATTTACGTAAAGAAAATAATATTTATTTTTGTACATTCAAGAAATATTAGATTTACTCCTAGTAGCAAAAAAATTTTTTTTAAATACTTTTTTCGCATATTTAAAAAGTATTTTTATGACATTTGTTTATATTTTAGAAATATTTTTAAAAAATGTTTAATAAAAATTACTTCAAATCATTTAAAAAATATTTCTTAAAAAGATTAAAAAATAATTTTTAAGAAATATTTTTTAAATATATTTTAAAAATATTTTTAAAATATTAGAAACATTCGAATATGTTTTAAATATTTTATAAATATTAAATAAATATTGTGTGCTACTAGGATCCGCACATTCATAAAATATTAGGTTTACATTTCTTCAGAACATTTAAGAAATATTTTTATGACACTTTTGTTAATATTTTAGAAATATTTCTAAAAAAACATTAAAAAAATATTTCATAATAATACTTTTTAAATATTCAAAAAAAATATTTTAAAAATATTTTAAAAATATTAGAAACATTCGAAAAGATTCGAATATGTTTTAAATATTTTATAAATATTAAATAAATGTTGTGTGCGCATATTCATAAAATATTAGGTGTACATTTCTTCAGAACATTTAAAAATTATTTTTATGAGACTTTTGTTAATATTTTAGAAATATTACTAAAAAACATTAAAAATATTTCTTAAAACTATTTTTTTAATCATTTTAAGAAATATTTTTTAAATGATTTGAAGTATTATTTTTAAAATATAAACAAATATGTCATAATAATATTTCTTAAATATTCAAAAAAAATATTTTAAAAATATTTTAAAGGTATTAGAAACATTCGAAAAGATTCGAATATGTTTTAAATATTTTATAAATATTAAATAAACATTGTGTGCTACTACAATCCGCACATTCATAAAATATTAGGTTTACATTTCTTCAGAACATTTAAAAAGTATTTTTATGGCACTTTTGTTAATATTTTAGAAATATTTCTAAAAAACATTACAAAAATATTTCTAAAAACTATTTTTTAAATCGTTTTAAGAAATATTTTTTAAATGATTTGAAGTAATATTTTTAAAATATAAACAAGTATGTCATAATAATATTTTTTAAATATTCAAAAAAATATTTTAAAAATATTTCTTTGATACTAGGTGTCAGGTTTGGTTAGTATTAGGTTAGGGTAGTGTTAGATTAAGTTAATGTCAGGTTAGGTTAGTGTCCGGTAAGATTAGTCTCAGGTTAAGTTAGTGTCAGTTTAAATTAGTGTCAGGTTAAGTTTTAATTTGTTTTTGTCGTTTATACTAATAACCGTTTTGGTTGCAGGAGAAAGTGTCCCAAAAGCAGGAAAACAGGATAACGATCCTATTAATAGGCGTCGTGGTTTTATTTTTAATTTGCCAGACGCCCACGGCTTCTTATTTAATTTACACGCCGTTATACAAACCTCCAGATGAGTACACCGAAAACATTATAAAAGGTACGTCGACGCGAAAGCAAACAAATAGGCTATTTTCGGGTTAATTAAGCTCACTCGAGAGATTGTCTGAATCGGCGAGAATTGCGGTGCAATCTCAAAATATCGTTTGCGGTTTGACTGTTTATTTTTTTGGCGCGATTTGCGCATTGTTTGAAAATTATTGCGAGGATTTTTTCGATTTTTTGCTCGTTAAGTTTTGTGTAAGCAAACAAGGCGCGACGTTAAAGAAATATTTATTTTGCGGAAGTTTCCACAACAGGGGACTTAATGAAAGCAACTTTTAATTGCAATGTGAGGGCCAGTTTATTTTTATTAAGTTGCTACTCCTATACCATATTTTTTAAATTGACAAGAAGATTTAAACAGTCCCGCCGAAAGGTAGATCTATGATTGGCTGCCAGCGAACTGCAAACCACTGGAAGCCAATCATATATCTACTTTTTGGCGCGATCTGTTTGAATCTTCAACAAAAAATATTCATTTGAACGTTTTCAACAAAAATAAATCTTAAAATGCAAACAAATTTAGAAAAACGCCGAAAATTGATTAATTTGAGGAAGAGAGGTTGCCAGAAATGAAATCATTACTCGAATTCTGCTCATTATTCACAAAGTATTTATTTAAATTCCAGATTTCGATTGCAATTTCCTGGTACTTTCTATTTTCATATGTGACAATTAGGAACAATTTGGCAGCGAATTATAAACAAGAAAGTGACAAAATTTCGAAACGATACGCCGAAAAAAATTGATCCTGTTGGATATTTTCGGATTGTGCCACGCAAGTTTTTTAAATCAACAAGAAAATAATTAAAATACGCAAACTCACCCACTGAAACCGAAAAAATCGCCGAACCAATAATTCAATTCAACCGGCGACATCTGTCTCCGAGTTATTAAAACCGCACTAGCACTGAGCAGTTCCCTAATTTAACTTTCAGGTTTGGGAAACGTGTTCAACTTCCTGCTGTGTGTGAACGCGGCCTGCAACTTTCTGCTGTATTGCGTTTTATCGGAAAAATACCGTCGCACTTTCAGGACGTTATTTTGCGAACGGAACCTAAAAAGGCAAGACACCTTCTCCATAACGAGAAGCCGCACTTGCCGGACCGATTCCACCAAAAACAGCGATTTGTTTAAGAGGACCGCCACTTACGGACACACTCCAAGAAACTTGGAGGTAACTATCTACCTATTCAATAAGGACAGATATGTAAACACGTACAGTTTGTGTATGAAAGTATGACCCTCGCCGAATTAAACGGTTCGGAACATTATTAGACAATGAGGGACAGAAGTTAGTCATTTAATCCCAAGGGGTTAAATTAAATTTCTCTCCCGTGTATGAAAGTATGACCCTCAACGAATTAAACAATTCGGAACATTATTAGATAATGAGGGACAGAAGTTGGTCATTTAATCCCGAGGGGTTAAATGAAATTTCTCTCCCGTTCTTCTCGAAATCGTATTTTATTTTTGAGCAAATTAATTTATTTAAAACCAGCTATTCAAACCAAATTTTAGTTTTTAAAGCCATAAAAGAGGTATTTGTTTAAAGGGATTAAATAAATTTAATCCTTTGGGGGAAAAAATCATGATTGAATCCCGTGGGGGTATAGAAATTTTATATCTTAATAAGGGATTAAATTTATTATATCACTCTAATCAAGGATTAAATAAGCCACTAATGTTTAAAACAAGTGGATTAACTTGAGATTTATTCCCGGGAGGGCATAATATTAATTACAACTTAGAGTTGGCTTAAGATATGTCCTATTACTTTTTTTTTAAATTAATTTTACCTTGTATATTGTTCCTTTTTTATTCCCATGGTCACTTTTTGTTACAATTTAAAATATTTTAAAACAAACATTTTAAAAAACACATTTAGACACAAAACTTTGTTTACTCATTGTACACAAAAAATAAAATTATAAAAAATTTTAAAAAATGTGTATAATGACTAAACAATGTTTTGTGTCTAAATGTGTTTTTTAAAATGTTTGTTTTAAAATATTTTAAATTGTAACAAAACATGGGAATAAAAAAGGAATAATATACAAAGTAAAATTAATTTAAAAAAATTATCTCATGTGTGGACAATTATTAAGTTAGTCCTACTACTGTTGATGTACAACTTTTTTGTAATTTGAATGATGCCATCTATAGTTTCCTAGTAAAAACTTGATTTACATTACAGTTTTCTTTATTATCAATTTCACGAACGATAAGTTGTGAGTGATTTAACCTCTAAATAATTATTCTGAGGCTTAACTAGTTTGGTTTTTGTATGTCTAATGTCCCGAAAGGCTTGTTGCGAAATAAAGGTAGAGCCCTTAAAAACTGTTTTTGTTCCAGGCCCAAAGCTTAAATAGCATACCCAGGACTAAATCTCTAATGAATCGGCCTTTAGGAAAAGCTAGAAGCACCGACTTGCATGTTTAAACCAAAAAACCAACTAATTAGTTTGTATAGTGTGTTTTTTAATTTCAAAAGGGCGAGTTTATACATGCACTGAGTTGGTGGCGCCAGTAGCAATATCTACAATTATTACCATGGTTACCCATTGTTGTAGCAATTGGAAATATTGCTATTGGCGCCACTAACTCAGTGCACGTATAAACTTGCCATAAGGCTGTGAAAAAATATTTTTTTTACTTTATGTTGCTAGTCATGGCATTTTACATCTGCCAGTTTAAGGTTATCTTAGTAATGCAGTTTTAAAATTTGAAAAAATAGCACAAAATGGTTGTTAGAGAAAACAACTTTCAAAGAAATTTCCGATGAGGACAACTTTATTTTCAATATTCTGTAACGTTGTGATTCTGCCAAAATTGTACGGATTAGTTATTAAGTACTGCTTATTACCAACATAAAAAAAATAATTTTGCAGCCTTATGGCGAACTTATACATGCACTGAGTAGGTAGCGCCAGTTAAGAAATCTCCAATTATTACCATGATTACCCATTGTTGAAACAAGTGGATATATTACTACTGGTGCCACCAACTCAGTACATATTAAGCTCCCAATAAGGCGATTAAAAATATTTTTTTTAACTTTATGTTGCTAGTCGTGGCATTTTTCATCTGCCAGTTTAAGGTTATATTAGTAATGCAGTTTTAAAATTAGAAAACACAGCACAAAATTATTGTGTTAGAGAAAAAAAATTTGCAAGAAACTTCCGATGAGGACAACTTTATCTTCAACATTCTGTAACGTTGTGATTCTGCCAAAATTTTATGGGTTAAGCATTAAGTACAGGTAGCCCTCGATTTACGCCGCAGTTCCGTTCTTACAAAAACCGGCGCAAATCGAATCGGCGTAAAAAGAACCCATATTTACAGTGATGTATAGGGTTAGGTTCTACATAAGTGAAAAAGAAGCAAATGATTTTATTTATTAATACATTATAATGCAAAATGCATATACACCTATCCCCCGATTTACACGGAAGATTGGTTCCCAAAAAAACCGTGTAAAACGGAATTTTGAATTTTTATAGGCAAAACCGTATAAATCGAAAACAACGTCATTTATTTAACGTAATTTTTTTTAATGAGATATTTTGAAAAATTAAAATAACAGTTCATTCATTAAATAACAAATATACAGCGGGAACCAGTCAAATGGAATAAATTCAGTATCTCAATTATTCTGCATATTTATAAAAAATTCCGTTTATGACATGATATACAGCAAAGTAAACATTTCATCCCTAACCTCAACTCCCTTCGAGTGACAGTTTCAACCCCCAAATTTTTAAATAGGAAGTAGGGGCTTGTGATACCTCATTTAAAAGGTCTCCTCATGCTCTATTAACAACTGCTATGGTATAAAATTCATGGCGAAAAAAATTGTAAAAAAGTTACAAAAAATAATTGTTTATCGCTAACCAGTAAACATGAAGTTTAAAAAATTCTGATTAGTAAAAACACAATGATGTACATTTTTCTACTGGTACAAATTTACTGCAGTAATTTACGTGAATACGTAGGAAGTTTTATTGTGCATAAAAAACGGGGAATCACCAATATGTATAACCAAGTGAACGGAGTTAAAAAATGATTGTAGAAATATGTACTCATCTGAAATATTCAATTTTACCATTTTATTTTGAATTCGTTATTTTGAAAACCGTGTAAAAGCGAAATCGTGTAAAAAAGTATCGTGTAAATCGGGGGATAGGTGTATTATAAATTTAATTTTTAAAATGTATTTTAAGATAAAATGAAGTGAAATGTTTTTATTAAAAAATATTAACAAAAACAAATGAAATTTCAAAGTTTCGGATCTCTTACATTTTTTGAAAAATAGAATTCACAACGTCGCGGCTCCACACTGAAACGGAAATCAGTCTAACATAGGAAGAATCGGTGAATTACCCAATTATGTACACAGCGAAACAGTGAATTCCACAGCGGCGTTATTGTGAATCGGCGTAAATTGAGCCGGCGTAAATGGAGGGCTAACTGTACTGCTTATTACCAACATGAAAAAAAAATTTTTTGCAGCCTTATGGCAAGCTTAGCCACGCACTGAGTAGGTGGTGCCAGTAGCAATATCTCCAATTATTACCATAGTTACCCATTGATGTAACAATCGTAACCATGGTAACAATTGGAGATATTCCTACTGGCGCCACCAACTCAGTGCATGTATAAACTCGCCATAAGGCAGTAAAAAAACACTCTTTTTACTTTATGTTGCTAGTCATGGCGTTTTACATCTGCCAGTTTAAGATTATATTAGTAATGCAGCTTTAAAATTAGAAAATATAGCACAAAATGGTTCTGTTGTGATTCTACCGAAATTGTACGGGTTAAGTTAGTACTGATTATTACCAACGTAAAAAAAATATTTTTTCGCAGCCTCTTAACAATTTCTGGAATTAAAAAACCCGCCATAGTGTGCGCACGTGTCTGTACATAATTTAAAAGAAAAAATATATCTACACTATTTTTATTCCGAATTTAATTGGGCGCTAAGTGCGAGTAGTGGAGGTAGTGGAGGTAGCGTGTATGCAGTTGTAATTAACCCAAAACCGCCCACGCTTGATCGGCGAAAAAACGGCGGACATGCGCGGTTTAGTGCATTTTACCTAGGCGGTGACTTTTGAACAGCGTCCAGAACCGAAGCCGTCGATCTGAGAATAGCACAACTCGCCTCTATCTAGTGTCTTCTTGAGTGAGTGAGTGTGTGAGTGCCATTGGATACCTAAACTTGGGTAAGTCGATTTTTTCACCAAATTCGAGTTTTCGCTGCGCGAAAACGTCCTTAGATTTTTCAAAATTTTTCAAAAACGCCAAGCGTTACGTAAGCGCCAATTTTTTTTTTTAGGCCATAAACCTAAAAATAACGCGAATCAAAGCGTTGAAGCAGCATTGAGCCGATTCCAGAATTAGGCGGTGTCAGAACGGCTTAATTGCGCGCAATGACACATTTTCGTAAATGTCAAGTTTAACGCGATTGACTGAGAGCGAATAAACCTCGATGAGGTAAACAGAAATTAAATTTAGACGTTAACGCATATACGCACACACGTACACCTTGGTCGTTTTTGCTCTCTCGAACGACCATATGGTCTGTCGTACTATATTTTATTTGTTTGGCACCGTCGCAGCACATGGGCAAAAATGCTTTAACGACGCCCCACCTTAATCTCAATATTTACGCCACTAAACTCGAAAAAACGTTTAGGCGCCGCACAATGCGTTAGCCTTCAAATCGGATTGAGGTTTTCCAACTAAGAATCATCGCTTGAAATGAGAGAAACGATTTTGCAACCTTTCGAGTAAAAGTTTTTGTGTGACATCCTTGGACTCGAATTATTCAGGATTGTTTCAATTAGTTGCATTAAATTGAATTTGAAAAGCGAACAGTTTGTGGACTTTCTCAGTTCACCAGAAAACTGTGATGTCAGCGCGAAAGTGAAATTTTGTACCTTATTTGTAGTTATTGACTATAGTACAATATTTTATCCAACGCTTCGTGATTCGAATTAAAATTTTTGTTTGGGAATAAATTATTTTGATTTTAATTTTTTCAAATTAAAAGAAATTGTCAGAAAAAAATGTGTTACTCTCTCAGTTTACCAGAAAGTGAAATTTTGCGCCTTATTTGTAGTTATTGGTTACACTACAATATTTTATCCAACGCCTCTTAATTCGAATTAGAATTTTTGTTTGGGAATAAATTATTTTGATTTTAATTGTTTCAAATTGAAAAAAATTGTCAGTAAAAATTGTGTTACTCTCTCAGTGTACCAGAAAGTGAAATTTTGCGCCTTATTTGTAGTTATTGGCTACACTACAATATTTTATCCAACGCCTCGTGATTCAAATTAAAATGCTAGTTTGGGAATAAATTATTTTGATTTTAATTGTTTCAAATTTAAAAAAATTGTCAGTAAAAATTGTGTTACTCTCTCAGTTTACCAGAAAGTGAAATTTTGCGCCTTATTTGTAATTATTGGTTACACTACAATATTTTATCCAACGCCTTTTAATTTGAATTAGAATTTTTGTTTGGGAAGAAATTATTTTGATTTTAATTGTTTAAAATTAAATAAAATTGCCAGAAAAAATTGTGTTACTCTCTCAGTTTACCAGAAAGTGAAATTTTGCGCCTTATTTGTAGTTATTGGTTTCACTACAATATTTTATCCAACGCCTCTTAATTCGAATTAGAATTTTTGTTTGGGAATAAATTATTTTGATTTTAATTGTTTCAAATTTAAAAAAATTGTCAGTAAAAATTGTGTTACTCTCTCAGTTTACCAGAAAGTGAAATTTTGCGCCTTATTTGTAATTATTGGTTACACTACAATATTTTATCCAACGCCTTTTAATTTGAATTAGAATTTTTGTTTGGGAAGAAATTATTTTGATTTTAATTGTTTAAAATTAAATAAAATTGCCAGAAAAAATTGTGTTACTCTCTCAGTTTACCAGAAAGTGAAATTTTGCGCCTTATTTGTAGTTATTGGTTTCACTACAATATTTTATCCAACGCCTCTTAATTCGAATTAGAATTTTTGTTTGGGAATAAATTATTTTGATTTTAATTTTTTCAAATTAAAAGAAATTGTCAGAAAAAAATGTGTTACTCTCTCAGTTTACCAGAAAGTGAAATTTTGCGCCTTATTTGTAGTTATTGGTTTCACTACAATATTTTATCCAACGCCTCTTAATTCGAATTAGAATTTTTGTTTGGGAATAAATTATTTTGATTTTAATTGTTTCAAATTGAAAAAAATTGTCAGTAAAAATTGTGTTACTCTCTCAGTGTACCAGAAAGTGAAATTTTGCGCCTTATTTGTAGTTATTGGCTACACTACAATATTTTATCCAACGCCTCGTGATTCAAATTAAAATGCTAGTTTGGGAATAAATTATTTTGATTTTAATTGTTTCAAATTTAAAAAAATTGTCAGTAAAAATTGTGTTACTCTCTCAGTTTACCAGAAAGTGAAATTTTGCGCCTTATTTGTAATTATTGGTTACACTACAATATTTTATCAAACGCCTTTTAATTTGAATTAGAATTTTTGTTTGGGAAGAAATTATTTTGATTTTAATTGTTTAAAATTAAATAAAATTGCCAGAAAAAATTGTGTTACTCTCTCAGTTTACCAGAAAGTGAAATTTTGCGCCTTATTTGTAGTTATTGGTTACACTACAATATTTTATCCAACGCCTCTTAATTCGAATTAGAATTTTTGTTTGGGAATAAATTATTTTGATTTTAATTGTTTCAAATTAAAAGAAATTGTCAGAAAAAATTGTGTTAGTCTCTCAGTTTACCAGAAAGTGAAATTTTGCGCCTTATTTGTAGTTATTGGTTTCACTACAATATTTTATCCAACGCCTCTTAATTCGAATTAGAATTTTTGTTTGGGAATAAATTATTTTGATTTTAATTGTTTCAAATTGAAAAAAATTGTCAGTAAAAATTGTGTTACTCTCTCAGTGTACCAGAAAGTGAAATTTTGCGCCTTATTTGTAGTTATTGGCTACACTACAATATTTTATCCAACGCCTCGTGATTCAAATTAAAATGCTAGTTTGGGAATAAATTATTTTGATTTTAATTGTTTCAAATTTAAAAAAATTGTCAGTAAAAATTGTGTTACTCTCTCAGTTTACCAGAAAGTGAAATTTTGCGCCTTATTTGTAATTATTGGTTACACTACAATATTTTATCCAACGCCTTTTAATTTGAATTAGAATTTTTGTTTGGGAAGAAATTATTTTGATTTTAATTGTTTAAAATTAAATAAAATTGCCAGAAAAAATTGTGTTACTCTCTCAGTTTACCAGAAAGTGAAATTTTGCGCCTTATTTGTAGTTATTGGTTACACTACAATATTTTATCCAACGCCTCTTAATTCGAATTAGAATTTTTGTTTGGGAATAAATTATTTTGATTTTAATTGTTTCAAATTAAAAGAAATTGTCAGAAAAAATTGTGTTAGTCTCTCAGTTTACCAGAAAGTGAAATTTTGCGCCTTATTTGTAGTTATTGGTTTCACTACAATATTTTATCCAACGCCTCTTAATTCGAATTAGAATTTTTGTTTGGGAATAAATTATTTTGATTTTAATTGTTTCAAATTGAAAAAAATTGTCAGTAAAAATTGTGTTACTCTCTCAGTGTACCAGAAAGTGAAATTTTGCGCCTTATTTGTAGTTATTGGCTACACTACAATATTTTATCCAACGCCTCGTGATTCAAATTAAAATGCTAGTTTGGGAATAAATTATTTTGATTTTAATTGTTTCAAATTGAAAAAAATTGTCAGTAAAAATTGTGTTACTCTCTCAGTTTACCAGAAAGTGAAATTTTGCGCCTTATTTGTAGTTATTGGTTTCACTACAATATTTTATCCAACGCCTCTTAATTCGAATTAAAATTTTTGTTTGGGAATAAATTATTTTGATTTTAATTGTTTCAAATTGAAAAAAATTGTCAGTAAAAATTGTGTTACTCTCTCAGTGTACCAGAAAGTGAAATTTTGCGCCTTATTTGTAGTTATTGGCTACACTACAATATTTTATCCAACGCCTCGTGATTCAAATTAAAATGCTAGTTTGGGAATAAATTATTTTGATTTTAATTGTTTCAAATTTAAAAAAATTGTCAGTAAAAATTGTGTTACTCTCTCAGTTTACCAGAAAGTGAAATTTTGCGCCTTATTTGTAATTATTGGTTACACTACAATATTTTATCCAACGCCTTTTAATTTGAATTAGAATTTTTGTTTGGGAAGAAATTATTTTGATTTTAATTGTTTAAAATTAAATAAAATTGCCAGAAAAAATTGTGTTACTCTCTCAGTTTACCAGAAAGTGAAATTTTGCGCCTTATTTGTAGTTATTGGTTACACTACAATATTTTATCCAACGCCTCTTAATTCGAATTAGAATTTTTGTTTGGGAATAAATTATTTTGATTTTAATTGTTTCAAATTAAAAGAAATTGTCAGAAAAAATTGTGTTAGTCTCTCAGTTTACCAGAAAGTGAAATTTTGCGCCTTATTTGTAGTTATTGGTTTCACTACAATATTTTATCCAACGCCTCTTAATTCGAATTAGAATTTTTGTTTGGGAATAAATTATTTTGATTTTAATTGTTTCAAATTGAAAAAAATTGTCAGTAAAAATTGTGTTACTCTCTCAGTGTACCAGAAAGTGAAATTTTGCGCCTTATTTGTAGTTATTGGCTACACTACAATATTTTATCCAACGCCTCGTGATTCAAATTAAAATGCTAGTTTGGGAATAAATTATTTTGATTTTAATTGTTTCAAATTGAAAAAAATTGTCAGTAAAAATTGTGTTACTCTCTCAGTTTACCAGAAAGTGAAATTTTGCGCCTTATTTGTAGTTATTGGTTTCACTACAATATTTTATCCAACGCCTCTTAATTCGAATTAGAATTTTTGTTTGGGAATAAATTATTTTGATTTTAATTGTTTCAAATTGAAAAAAATTGTCAGTAAAAATTGTGTTACTCTCTCAGTGTACCAGAAAGTGAAATTTTGCGCCTTATTTGTAGTTATTGGCTACACTACAATATTTTATCCAACGCCTCGTGATTCAAATTAAAATGCTAGTTTGGGAATAAATTATTTTGATTTTAATTGTTTCAAATTTAAAAAAATTGTCAGTAAAAATTGTGTTACTCTCTCAGTTTACCAGAAAGTGAAATTTTGCGCCTTATTTGTAATTATTGGTTACACTACAATATTTTATCCAACGCCTTTTAATTTGAATTAGAATTTTTGTTTGGGAAGAAATTATTTTGATTTTAATTGTTTAAAATTAAATAAAATTGCCAGAAAAAATTGTGTTACTCTCTCAGTTTACCAGAAAGTGAAATTTTGCGCCTTATTTGTAGTTATTGGTTACACTACAATATTTTATCCAACGCCTCTTAATTCGAATTAGAATTTTTGTTTGGGAATAAATTATTTTGATTTTAATTGTTTCAAATTAAAAGAAATTGTCAGAAAAAATTGTGTTAGTCTCTCAGTTTACCAGAAAGTGAAATTTTGCACCTTATTTGTAGTTATTGACTATACCACAATATTTTATCCAACGCCTCTTGATTCGAATTAGAATTTTTGTTTGGGAATAAATTATTTTGATTGTAATTGTTTTGAATTAAAAAAATTGTCAGAAAAAATTGTATTACTCTCCCAGTTTACCAGAAAATGGTAATCTCAGCGCGAAAGTGAAATTTTGCGCCTAATTTGTACTTATTGGCTACACTACAATATGTTATCCAACGCCTCTTGATTTAAATTAGAATTTTTGTTTGGGAATAAATTATTTTGATTTTAATTGTTTCAAATTAAAAAAAATTGTCAGAAATAATTGTGTTACTACAACTTCCACGTCGATTCTTGACGAGGATGAATTAAATAATGACGATATTAATTTTAATTGGGACATAAACACCGTCAATCATCACATTCGCTGAAGCTATTAATAAAATTATCAGAAATGGGTCAAATTTTCGACAAACGAAAACTCACTAGCTGTATTGCGGTAATCGAAAACTCACTAGTGTGTAATATTGGATTTACGACACTGTTATGGAGCATTCACTTATTAAAAAAATTAAATTACAGGTAAAAAGCAGTGTAATTTTAAGTCATGTAAAATTTATGCCAAATAAGGTTAATGTAGTCAGAACTTAAACAGCTTTGGATCGTGAATGTTTTCTGAGATCAAAATAAAGTTAACTTTTTTATTGTAAAATCAGATTGTTTCATAATTTGCATCTTTCTATTTTATTTGTTTAGTTTATTTTTAAATTCACCATTTTAGTTTGAAAAATGATGGTAACATTTTATGGGAATTGTGTGTGAGATGGCACATTTAAGAGTTTTTAATTTTTATTAAATTACATAACTCGAGTTCTTTCATTTGTGAATTTTACAGTAAATGGCTTATTTTTTACTTCGTCTTGTAAGCCTTATCTCTACTATACCGTATTTTTTATAATCGCGCCGAAAGATATATGATTGGCTGCCAGTGAACTGCAAACTGCTGGGAGCCAATCATAGATCTACCTTTTGGCGCGATCTGTTTGAATCTTTTTCTCAAATTAAAAAGTACGACATAACAGCGAAAATGTGAATTAAACAAAGAACTGTCTTGTACTCACTAGTAATTTCAACAGTTTTTTCGTTTGTTGGCCCTTGTAATATAGCGTTAACTATTTGACTTACAACAAAAAATGTTGTTAAGTAACAAGTTTTGCATAAATCGTTGTACAATACACATCTTTACATACTCCGTGTTTCACGTAACCCAATATTTAAAAATCACGACATGCTAGTACAAAAAACGTATTTAAATTTCATATTTTTGTAAACTCCTGATAAAAATAACTGTCAAACTAACAAATTTAAATATGATCATACGACGAGCGTCACAAAAATGCAGTTGTTTTGTCGGTTGGGTGTCTACGCTACGATGCCTGTATAATCTGGCTGCAACAACTGCATTTTTGTGACACTCGTTCATCGTTTAAATACAGTTTGCAAATTTAAATTGTCATTTTGACTTTTGTCAGGGGTTTCCAAAAGCATGATACTTAAATATATGCTTTTTGTATCTTGTATGTTGTGATTTTAGAATATTGGGTTGCATCAAACACCCAGTATAAGTAGGGGAATTGTGTCTAAGATGGCATATTTGAGAGTTTTTAATTTTTATTAGATTAAGAGATGCGAAACTGTATAAATTAATTGATGTTTTTAATCAAAATAAATAGAGAATGCTAATTAAAAATATTAGAACCATCTTATCCCAAGATTCCATCTAAGTTTTTTTTTGAAGTAGGATTTAAAATCAATTGTTTATTACAGAAACTATCGAAAATACTTCAAGGCAGATAAAATCGGTACAAAACTAAAAAATTCAATTGAACAAGATAATAAAATACTAATATCAACTATCAAAATTGCGAAATTAATCTTTGGCCCCCTAAATTCGACAATTAAAAACAGTAATGAAAATTATCGCTTTCGAGACGATTATAAAATACCACCAGTTTCTCTTTTGGCGCCCAACAACTTTATTACAGCCGGCCCAATTTCGCTGAGCGCACAGTGAATTTTTTCGATTCGAATTCCGCTTTCGCCTCAATCAAAAAAAACAATTTTGCAAATTCGGCCAAGATACAATCCAAAACGGATCCATATGGTGAAAAAGCGGCGCATTGCAAATGCACATGATTGACCTGACCAAATATAGCGAGCGAGTCTGGGCCGGCGTGAAGGACGCCCACTATTCGAGGGGCCCCGGCCCCTCCGCGGCATGCAGTTAGCCACCACGAACAATTCGTCGATTTTCACCAGAATCCAAATTATTCAAACGGAGATCCCATAAAAGGCGAAATCACACCCACGAAGAGCGAAGAATGAAGTCAAGAATCCGGTGACGCAACTGTCACAGGCGACACACACAGGTGGGACAGACGTTGGCGCGATTTTTTTCAGTCACGGTTTTCATTCATAACAAAAATACGAACGAAATTAATCGGTCGCCTTACTTGGCGAGCGAAATTAAAAAATCGCGCACAGGTGAGTCCAGGTGGGGGCAAACCTTGACTTAATTAATCGGCTTTTGTCCGAAATCGCCGAGATAATTCGTGATCTGTTTGTAAACTGAAGAACGTGCAGTAATGCAATATTTTTAGCTCGCGCATCACCGACGCGATTTTTTTGTTTTAATTCTATAATTGCCTGTTCTGTATAACTGCAGTTGCAAGGTCAGGGTGGACTAGTCAGATCGAGACCGTCACAGCAAGTGGCAATGTAAGTAATCCAGCCTTAAATTTCCAAAATTATCAGCGATGAGGCAACACTAAAAACGACGGAGCGAATTAAAACAAGTCGTAAAATAAACCGATAAATCGTGTAGTTAAAGTGGGCCATTGGCTTCCCAATTTTTAATTGTTTCCCATAACTTTACAGCGAAAAAATCGCGTGTGAAGGTTATTTGGATTAAAACAATCTTCAAAACTCTCAAAACAAGAAAAAAGTTCTGTAAGTAGGGGAACTCTGTCTGAGATGGAACTTAAGGGTAAGATGGTACAATGGTACTTCGCTGCCTGCCAGTTTTTGTGCTTATTCTTTTACTTGTTACTGATTTTTAAAAGTCATTCACTGAAATGGAGTAATCTCATGTATGTTCACTAATGGCAAAAATAAATGCCTTACCCCCAAATAGACTATGTTTACAAATTTATTTAGCTCATTTTCTTATATTATTTAAATAATTTGATATTAAAAAATTGTGGAGGGGACATTGACGTCATCAGCTCCTTATACCTGCCATTTGTACAGATGGCGTCGTTTTTACTATATTTGAGGTAGTTGTCGAAACTAAAAATCGTGTAGATTCGTGTTTGAACAAAACGAACATAGAACGAATGAATGACTTAAAGGTGACAGTCAGGTGACAGTTATAATAGGCAAAAAACACGTGTGCACGAATAAACAAGTTAAAAGCAACTCAAATAAGAATGTCGGTATTGCAGTTTCTTATTTTTCCGACGCTGAGAAATTAACCAATCAGATTTAAAAGTGGTAGTGACGTCACGTATCTAAATATTTAATAATTTAACAAAATTTATTTAGAACGTGTCAACTTAATTAAAGCGTATCATTTACTCATTACTTTCAGGAAAAATTTTAAAAATGGCAAAAAAGTAGGAGAATACCCCATTGGTTACTGTCAGTGAAAAGTGACCTTACGCTGTTACTAACAAATGTCAACAACGTTAAAAATTAATCGGTTAGCAACCAAAATTAACCGGTTAGCAACGTCGTTGACATTTGAAAATTGTCTCTTGTATTTAAAAAACCAACCCCTCGCAAGTAATTTCCATCGTTCCCAAAAAAAGCAGTTTTACCTAGGTGATAATGTAAAATACTATGGAATAGGTCATTTCAGACACAATTCCCCTACTTATACGCAATGATAAATGTAAAATTTCTAAATGTGTGAATTTGCTAAATGTAAATGCAAACAAGCGGTGTGTCGTACAACCATTTATCCGACACTTGTTACTTAAAACCATTTTTCGTTTAAGTCAAATGGTTAAGTCAAAAAACTGCTGAAATTGCTCGTGACTACAAACAAGTTCTTTATTTAATTCACATTTTCGCTGTGAGTACAGGCGAGGCTTAGAAGACGCAGTGAAAAATAACCCATTTTCATAAAATTAACAAACAAAATTGATTTAAGGCTGCGCTATAGTGAAAACCCGCGTCTGAATTAATCCGTTCAAAAATATTAATTGTATGGCGGCCAAAACTTCTGTCAGTGTTACTGTCGAAAATTTCAATTTGGCCTTTTTAGTTTATTTCTATTTCCCTTCTCTATATTTCTTGAGCTACTAAAGTCTTGTACTTGTACTCACAAATTTAGCAAGTAATATATTTGTTTGCAATTCTGAGTATTCACAAAAGTCTAATTCCCCATTCAGAAAGAATATTATAACAGCTGACACCGCCTTTGCGATGTTGTGTTCTCGGAATCCGTAAAAATTAAACAGTTTACAGCTCGGTAGTATGCAAATATCTTGCTAGAATTAGATATTTTTTTGTTCAACTGAAGAAATAAAACTATGAAGCATAGTGGTGAAATTACCACTGTTCCAAATTATAAAACGTTCACGTATTTCAGTGTACCTGTAAGTTAGTGGAATTTTCTATAAACCGCACCCTCTAAAAGCAACTACTGGCGTTACAAAAATTGCGATTTTGCAAATTTACTAAATCACCACTCTAGACAAATACTTTTCCTAGGTAATACAGAAAATATAACTGAGTGCAGTACATCATAAAAAAGTTATTTGAAAGCACAAAAGGCAAAATATTCAAGCAGTTTTTCTTAATATAACGCAGCCTTAACAAAAATTAAAAATTCTTCAATGAGCCATCTCACACACAATTCCCCTAAAAACCTGTCACCATCATTTTTCAAACCAATACAAATAGTAAAAGTAACCTAAAGAAATAAAACAGAAACATGTAATTTGTAAAACAAGTTGTAAGTAAATTATCCAAAAGTAAGAAAGGAACGTAAACGAAATAATTGTCACCAGTTTGCTATCTATCGAATTTTGCAATAACAAAATTAACTTTATTTTAGTCTCAAAAAACACTCACCATCCCACGCTGTTTCAGTTCTGACTGCATTATTCTCATTTGGCATAAACTTTACAATGTCATTACTTGAAATTACAAAACCAACTAACTAAAATTGAATTTCTTCTTTGTAAATAAACATAGCCCCATAACAGTGCCGTAAAGACAATATTACACAACTAGTGAGTTTTCGTTAGTCGATAATTTGACCCATTTTTAATAAATTTATTGAAAACAATAGCGACTGTGACTATTGACGGTATTTATGTCCCAATTAAAATTAATGCCGTCATTATTTAATCGACGTGGAAGTTGTGACACAAGAGGCGTTGGATAAAATGTTGTAGTGCATCCGGAAGGTTACTTGCAAAGCAAATAACTATTAACAAGGTGCAAATTCCACTTTCGCACTTGCATCACCGGTTTCCGGGAAACTGAGAAAGTCCGAAACGATCAGAAACTGTAAAATGTATTTCCTAGTTTTAATTGAATGAGGGCGCGTTGATAAAATCGCCCATCAAAATAACGCAAACCAGCAATTATCAATTACGCCCAATCAGTCACAATGGGACCTTTTCAAGGCCTCCACCAAATCACAAAGTAAAATGAAAATTATTCCACGCTCGATTTTTTAAAAATCTGACCCGCGCCGATTTTTTTGTTAAAGGTCACCAAAATCAGCGGTCGATTGACGTCACGGTCTCGGTAATCTGCCAAACAGGGAGTTTAAAAAGTGCATAAGAAAGTGGTTGAAAAAAGGAAATTTCGTGACGCGTCTCAAACGAAGAAAATGACTCACACGCGAGAATGCAACCGGTTGTAAAATAGGGTCGTTTCGTCCTTTCTCGATTATCTACCGGTTGACACATCGGCACTTACGAAACGCGCATTAATAGCCTCGCGGTAGGTGAATGTACCGACCGAAAATTACACAGGTCGTTGGCGGTCGCCTGAAAATACCGAATCGCAAAACTCGACAAATTCAAAAAAAAAATCGTGAGTGTGGCATTACATTTAATGAATAATCTCCCGGTGAGTCCTTGAGATTGTCAATCTTTTCAAACCAAGACAAGTCAGTGGCGGCTCGTACATAAGTGCTGCCAAAAAATTAACGCCAAAAAAATTAACTTCGTTTGTATTCAATTTATAAAAAATATTGAAAAAAGTGGATATTTTGGCACAGAATTTTATTTACTTAAGGTCCGGGAACTGCTAAGTAATGCACAATTCTCCCGCTCAGGGGGCACCAATTTTGCCCCTTAAAATAAAAAAGGTTTAGACAACCAAAGAGGTATCCTAACTAATAAGGTTTGAAACTTGAGTATTGAACAGAGAAAGAACAAAAAAAAAGAGTCGCGCGTTTTTCATACGCTCGTAACTTAAATATTATTTATATTATTGTCTGCGGCGATAACGACGGTAAACTCAGTCGGAAAAAAAATTAGTCTATAATTTTTTGCTAATTCCTTGCCAATTTTGTGTTTTCATAGATGTACCTGCTATAATTAATCCCGTAACAGGCTGCAAACACATTGTCAATTATGCAAAGAGTAATCTTTATCCCCATTTTTATACGCTCATAATTTGATAAATATTATTTATATTATTGTCTGCGGCGATAACGGCGGTAAAATCAGTCAATGCGATTGCTGCATTATTTACTGTTTTTTTTTTGTAATTTTTTGTGAATAGATGCTTCAAACAATTTTTCCTACGATGCTATTCGAAACTAATATATATTGTACAATTTAGTAGGCTCGAAAATGTTTCATATCCTTACGCGTGCGAACATGGATATTTTGCATTATCAAGTGTTATTTTTATAAATTTTTAGAGTTTTATATCCTTACCTGTGCGAATATGGTTATATCCTAACAATTTGCACTATATCAAGTGTGCATTTTAATACAAATTATTCTATCCATGCCGTCAATCAAAAAGGTACAGATTTGACAGGACATCTGTGAGTAAAAGGACGAACTATTTGACTAAAATCTTATGGGAAAACAACTTTTCTCCGAAAATGTAAAATTTAGACATTTATCCAATTTGGGTTACGGAAACTATTTCTTAGGTGGTAAAGGAACATTTTTATGTAATTTGTTGACGATGTTGTGTTCGGAAAGCAATAAAAAACGCGATCAAATAATACTATATTTCGTACCACAACTTTTAGATTCTTTTCCAAAGATATTCACCATGTTATCATAAAAAAAACATGTCATATTAAACTATTATATGTTTAGTATAAGTACCGCGAAGGAATTTCTACAATATAACTTACTTCTTGAGCTATACTGCTTTTACTGGCACACTACATTTAAAAAAAATATTGTTGCCAATTCTTTTCTTCTTAAGTTATCAACTTTCTCGCAATAAAAAAATATTTTCTTACAAGGCAATGTATTCTCTATAAATGCTGTAAAGTGCATTGCAAAATATTTCGTAACTCTAAAGATTTCAGTAAAAAACCCTCACTACTACATTTTGGCGAGATTTGCACTTTCGGAGGTTAATTTTTGAAAACTCGGTACTTCTTCGCCAACGCAAATATATCATTAGATGCGGTAACATTATGTTTACAACTGTTGCTTCGAAAATTATATATTGATAAGTACTTTCCTAAAACTCTGCATTTTTTGAGGTTGGGTTCCCCAGCCTTAATTTATAAAACGTAATATTGAAGAAATTGAATTTCGTCACAGAATTTTATTTTCTTAATCGCAAGTCTCAATGCAATCGAGAATCCAACATTCCAACAAACCAGTTAAGTTTTGTCGTGGTTTCAGCGGAGCGGTCATTGTTTTTATACTGGGCCATTCGAGGCAGTGCACAGAACTGCTTGAGACGCCCCCACTATCCCCCTCGCGTCCTGCACATACCCAAAACTCTTTCGCTAGTTTAATGCTGTTTATGTGCTGCATTTCACGCAGTTCTGTTTCAGATTTCGGACGTTGTTACGTGCGGTTTTTCGCTTTGTGGCTTTGTCGTTGTAAACTTTCATTTTATACTTTCGTGTTCGTGTATTGTATTACTGTTTTTTTTTTTCAATGGATGTTGTGGACAATTTGATTAACTTTAAGCGATTTGTGAAATATAGTTGGGAAGAAAAATAGATTTGAAAAATAAAGGTCGACCGCTGCCGGACATTATTATTGAAACAAGCGGTATTAGTCGTAGAAAACCATATAATCGTCAGTTCAACAAAGAAATGTATGCAAGGAATAACTGGATTTGCGGCTGCAACAAAAAAAAATGTTTTTTGCTTTCCATGTTTGCTTTTTGGTGGAGATAATCATGGACAGAGGTAGGAGTGACTGATTTAGTACACTTGAGTGAAAAAATAAAAAATCATGAAAACTCCAAAAAGTCATCTTCACAATTCAATGGAGTTAGCAATATTAGGAACAATCAACATCCAATCTCAGTTAAATTCGGCATATTGGAAACACATACAACAGCATAATGATAATGTGACAAAAAAATAGATACGTTCTATCAAAAAATATGAACTGTATAAAATTTTGTGGATATTTTGTTGATAAAAACACGACCCTGATTATATGAGATGCAAATTGCAGAACACCTGTTTTATTGTGCCACGAGCCGCCACTGAGACAAGTCCAATGACACTGAACGAAAACATCTTGCACGTTTTCATATCGAAACATTTTTTTCGCTTACCAACGGGATTCGTTGAAATCATATTTTTATTGGGCATTGTCTTGGGAATATGTGACTTGGCAACCAATGACCAATTTTATTATTGTCCTCGGTTTAGTCACAGTGCGTTACTGTTGGAAATATAGAGGCATTAGTTGTTTTGGAACGATTCAAGAACAGCAGGGTTATTGCCAATAAAATAGTATTTTCAGTTTATTTACTTGTTCTTACGTTCCCACGCATTCACCTTGCGCGATGCATGGTATTTTTTATTATCGGCTGCAGATGGAGCGCGAAGCAAACACTAACAATGTCAGCGGTTTTTTTTTTCGTTTGTTTAGTTATATAGGTATTTTTTATGTAGAATTCTATGGAAACAAAACATTACTTGATTATTAAAATTAATTTATAAAGTATCAAATAGGCACAGAAGAAACAACAGCTGTTATCTGAAAATTTGTTCAGAGTTACCACCGTTTTGATGCATTAATAAAGTGACCAAACGTACTCCATTAGAGAGTTTTGTACTCCTTTTTTATGAACCGTGTTCCTTTTAAAACGAGTACTCCAAAAGTACTCCTTTGCATTCTTTTGTACTCAGCACACTGTATGAAAATGTGCACTGCAATTTGCATGGTTTAACCTAGGAAAACCGACTTTTAAGATTCAACCCTTGTTGTAATCATTTGAAAACAAGAAAATGGAAAACATTTTTACCTTAGCAAACTTTATGAAAATGTCCAATAAAAATCCAATAAAAATTCATTTGTACTCCTTTTGTATAAAAAATAGTTGGCCACCTTAGCATTAATCGAGACATTGCTAAATCAATGGATTAACGTGTATTGTTGACAGTTTAAACTGTTACCACTTTCGTTGAACACACTGTACCTACAAATACTTTTAAAAAAATGAATTAAAAGATTTTCATTTCGAATTCTGATGCTGTCAGGTGAACGGTGAACATGGCTCCTCTGTGGATTTTTCGGTAACTAGGAAGTGCCATCTACAAAGCAAAACGAGCGCTAAAAGAATTTCAGCTGTGTTTATTTTATAAAACTGTAATGGTAGTGAAATAGATTTTCAAATTTATTTTATAACTAGCTGACGTACCCGGCTTCGCTTGGTGTATAAAATTTTGTGGCTGTAGGACACTTCTTTCTATGCAAAAATCTGTTTGGGCGATACGCCCCCCTCCCCCCACAAACTAGACGTACGCGTCTTGCCCCACGCCACACACTTACACCAAAAATATAACGCTGACCTTGATGATATCTATTAATTTATATGAATGCTTTAGGAACGCATACAGAACAAACGATATTCATTATTTTAAGCGACAAATAGGCAAATGTTCAGTCAGACGCGTATTTTATTTTGTTTTTGCAAAAACACGATCGTATAATCTAAACTACTCGCCCAAACAATGTTATGTAAAAGGCAATTTCTATCTACCTAAATTTCCCTGACGATAGGCAAATTTATTTTGATAAGAATTTAACATTGCCTACTTAAATTACTCCCGACATTAAAATTAATTTTAAATATATCTTTTAGTCATATTTTATCAATTTGTGAATTAACCTTAACCTATAGATATATTGTCGCCGACTTTTTTACAGGTTTTTTTAAGCTCTACAACTTTTCTATAGAAAGCATTCATATATCTCTTACCGTTAAGGAAGCGTTCGTAAGAAACGCATTCGCTCGACAGTTTTTGGATTTTTTTAAATTTTTAGTCCGATCGAGACCAAATTTCACAGGAACACTCTCCAGACTATGCGAGTTTTCCTGAAAATTTCATCAAAATCGGTTCAGCGATTTCGGAGTCTATAGGAAACATACACACCTACATCCAGTTTTATATACAGGGAGCGCCAACCAAATGCTATGCTATGGTTTAAAAATTTATTCAGAAAAATGAATGAATCTGTTTAACATTTGTTTAACAATTAACATTTAAAATTGGATATTTCTACCCTTATACCAGAAACATGCGTGCACCAAATTTCAATTAAATAACTTTCAATTAAACCTCAATTTTGGGGATATGGCAACAAGTGATGGACACACTAGTCACACTAGTCATATCGATTTGTATTTCGAAAATTACATTATATCTAAGTGGGAAAGAGAGAAAATTTAGTGTCGTCCAGTGGCAGAGAGAAGTGGCAATGATTGATGATAAATCAGTAGCAATGACGCACTCCTAAAAAGAAGAAAATCTTCCACGTTTTGGTTAGCGTATTGACTATGATTTTCGACTGTATTTTTACCTTAATAAGTGTTGGATAAAATGTTGTATGTACAAGAGCGATTGAGTAAATAACTATGACTTCAATAGTTTTATGGAAAAGATAAACAATTTCTTTGATTGCCCACTTAAACGGGCCAATTTACAAAACAATCGGCGAATCGAAATTAGTTGGCGCCTCGACGCCCCGCGTAAAAATCGAATCTTTTGGCACGAACCGACCCAAATACAGCGCCCACCTCTTCCTGTGTCGATAATTCGATCGCAATCGCATTCCACTCGGAAAAAGAAGATTCAGCGACAGCTTGCACTCTTTACATATTTTCCGACTCTCCGTGTAAACGATAATATATAAAATACACAACGCGATATTAATAGAGACGGTCGAGTTCAATTGGCGCTTGCAATTTACTCGCTCGCGCGATATTTTCTCTCGAGATAGTGATGTCACGATGCAATCAATCCTACGCTCTGATAATTTTCCAAATCGCAGAAATTAGCGCGTTCAATTCGCACGACTCAGAGTGCACGTGTGTGTGTGTCAACAAGGCCTGTGCTCCCCGAGACAACGTAGATCCTGTCATTTGATACCGCCGTTTCGGTACACAACTGAGTGATTTGGCCGTATAAAAGCGACATACAGGAAATTCTTATATAGAACGAACGGTCTATTTCAGTTGTGACCCAGATCTTGCGATTCCTGTTCTTTCTCGATTTAATTAAGGCGCCGGTTATTCGACAAAAAATTAGAAATTGAACCAAACGTGACCGCCTTTCTCTGTCTTGCAGGCGATAGGGGATTAAAATGTCGACCATAGAGAGGAAGGAATATCAGGAGACCAAAATCCTGAGGACCGTTTCGCCGGTCCGGGGCACCAGAGGGTCCACCCAAAATATGGCTGAATTCGACAACAATTTAGGTAATGATATAATATAATATGTTCTTTAATTCCAGAAAGCTGTGAAAAAATATACCAATGTTATATATTGTTCGTTCCATATGGGAAAAACGTTCATCTGCGATTTCTTTAAAAATCGAAATCTGCCAAAAGTTTGTGAATGTTCAAAAACCCAAAATGGACTACTCGGATTCTGCAAACGATTTTTGGTTTTTGAGAAAATTGAATTTATCGAAACTTCAAAAACTGAAAAATCATAATTTTAAAATGAAAGTTATTTTTGATGAAATTTGGGTGACATTAAGGGGGCCACTTGAGAAGCAAGATTCACAAGATGGCGCCACCGTAGTAAGAAGTGTCAATTTTGTAAAGTGCTTTTTTCATTAACAAGCTTTTTTATATAAAAAACTAGTGGCGGATATAAAAGTTAAAAAAATGGTCTAGGTATAGACATAAATTTGCCATGGAAAAAGTTGAGAAAAGTATTTATTCAAAAATGTCAAACTTTCAATAATATTTGAATTTTTTGTTAAAAGTAAAGAAAATCTTGCTGATCACACCCTGGAAGCATTAATCATAAGTATACTCGTACATTATCTAATCACATTTGTCAGTATTTAAGTCAAAAAGCATCGGAAAGTGTGACATTTTTGAATAAGTACTTTTTTCAAGTTATTCCATGGCAAATTTATGTCTATACCTAGATCTTTTTTTTATCTTTTATATCCACCACTAGTTTTTTATATAAAAAAGCTTGTTAATGAAAAAAGCTTTTACAAAATTGACACTTTACTACGGTGGCGCCATCTTGTGAATCTTACTTCTCAAGTGGCCCTCTTAATTGGATATGCAGTAGATGCGATGTCAATTATGAAATCAGATGAGTTTCTTCAACAATGTTCAAAAAAATTGTTATTTGTCAAATTGCAACTTTCTCTTACAATTGTCATTGTAATCTTGAATTTTAATTATTTCAAATCTAAGTATAGTTGATTTGTTTATTTTTGTCTTAAAAAAATTAATTAAACTGGTACAATCTAATATTACAAATGAAATTTTTAATTTCAGAAAACATTTTGTCATGTTATTTTACATTTTTGGTGAAAAGCCTTTTTATCACGAAAAACAACTTTTTAAGTTTCAGCTTGTTTCCTAATTTACTCAAAATACATGTAACTTAACAATTTATGTGAATAAATACGAAAAACTGTATTTTTCCATTAAACGCACTAGAAAGTTATAATAATAAGATCATCGTCATATTTTATTCAAATTCGTGGATAGCCATGGATGCTTGACAGTATCAGTTAATCCTAGATTAATTTCATTGTAACAATTGTTGTAGTTATAGGAACGATTGTTTTGTATTTAAATTATTGCTAAGTGTGGTTCAAATATTTGGTTATTAAAGGTTCCACACCACACATTCGTATTGATTCCGTGCTTCTATTTGAAAATCTGAATTTTCATCTGTCCATCAACGGCCATTCTGCGAGTTTACAACTCCATTGGAAGAAACTGTTCGCAAAATTTGCAGCTGGCGTTCTTCGTCAGGGAACCAATGACCATGTGGATGTTTAAATTTATTTGCAATGGTTCCCCTACTTTTAAATTTTGAATAAATTTGTCCAACTGTTGTATGGGAGATATTTTTACCAGGATGTCGGTGATTAAAAATTAAATAGCTCTGTCTCTCTCAACGTTTCATATTTGTCACCTACAATTAAAACAATTTCAATTTTCTCAATTTTACTTAATTTACGTTCCATTGCGAAAATACTAATGATACTGTCAAACATAAAACAGTTATTCGCCTATTGAAAAAGTATCTACAAATTTATATAAAATATGACGATGATATTATTATAATTTTCTAATGCGTTTAACGGAAAAATACGCTTTTTTTATTTATTCACATTAATTTTTAAGTTACATGTATTTTTAGTAAATTAGAAAAGAAGCTGAAACTTAAAATGTGTTTTTTCGTGATAAAAAAGCTTTGCACCAAAAATGTAAAATAACATGACAGAATTTCTATTGAAATTAAAAATTTCATTTATAATTTAGATTGTACTAGTTTAGTTAATTTTTTTAAGACAAAACTAAACAAATCAACTATACTTAGATTTGAAATAATTAAAATTCAAGATTACACATGGAAATTGTAAGAAAAAGTTGAAACTTGAAAAATAACAATTTTCTTGGACATCGGTTGAAGAAACTCATCTGATTTCATAACTGGCATCGCATCTACTGATTATCTAACTAATGTTAGCCAAATTTCATCAAAAATAATTTTCATTTTAAAATTATGATTTTTTTCCCGTTTTTTGAAGTTTCGATAAATTCCATTCTCTCTGAAATCAAAAATCGCTTCCAGAATCCGAGTAGTCAGTTTTGGGTTCTTCAACATGCACAAACTTTTGGCAGATTTAGATTTTTAAACAAATTGAAGATGAAAATTTTTTCCATATGGTGCGAATAATATGGCGGACACTGTATATCAATGAAACAAATCAGTATCTTTCAAATGAGACTAAATTTATCAAAATCAGTTAAGTATTACCTAATTTGTGATACTTTATTGAGTTACGGAAATGTGTCTCCCCCACCCCTCAATTGAAGAAATAGAGAAAAGCATTCATAACAAAAATAGTAGAGAATTTTTCGTATATAAAGAAAATGTTGTTGGATAATAATCGTTCCATTTGAATTTAAAAAGAAAATTGAGTTTTTTATGTTAATTTTTCTGCTACGCCCCCTTTCGCCGAAATTCGAAGCTAAAAATATTTTTAATGAACTTCTTTGGTTCACTTTTGTTATACAATTTTTTTTCAAAATCTTAGAGTCAACGGTTTCCGATATACAGTCAGTGTTCAATTGAGACACCCGGTATATGTTAGTGACGGCGATTGAATTTGCATTTCCATCTTTCAGATAACTTACTGGAAGATTTGCAAAGCTCAGTTTCTCGTCCCACCAGTTCGCTAGGAACGTCGACGAATTCGTACAAAGAGAGTTCTAGGGCCGTTGCCAACTATGGATCAGGAAGAGACAACTCCCTGACTCGAGTCACTCACTTAAAAGCCTCAAATCCCGTCACCGAATTCAGTTCGGACGATGTTTACAATTACACAGTAATTTCAGATAATTCCTCTTGGACCAAAACTAATCGGTGGTTTTTCAGTCGCCGGATGGCACGAAGAGCGTGAAAACCTACAAAAAAGAGAGCTATTCCTATCAGACGAGCGGGGAAGCACCGCCTGAAAGGCTGCGCATGCAAAACAACATCAACGAGTTGGATTCGCTGTTGGACGATCTGCAGCAGGTCAAGCAGGCGAATTACGAAAGCCGAGGTAAATTGATAAATTGAATGACAGTTATAACTACCCGCGCAAGCGCATCAACGTGGTTTGATTTTTAACCTCCTAGTAGTCGCATGCGGAGTCTCGTTCCGTTACCGAAAATGAATGTCAACACTAATTAAACTCAATTAGTTTAGAGTTTGTAATAATTGTTCTGCTTTTTCATTTGAAAAAGAGTGGTGGCCCCACGTTGGGCGCCAATTATTACCGAAAATGAATGTTAACACTAATTAAACTCAATTAGTTTAGAGATTGTAATAATTGTTCTGCTTTTCATTTGAAAAAGGGTGGTGGCCCCACGTTGGGCGCCAATTATTACCGAAAATGAATGTTAACACTAATTAAACTCAATTAGTTTAGAGATTGTAATAATTGTCACCTTTTTTCAAATGAAAAAGCAGAACAATTATTACAATCTCTAAAGTAATTGAGTTTAATTAGTGTTAACATTCATTTTCGGTAATGTTTTTTTGATTTTCCAAGGAATTTCCCATTCTCCCGAACGGCCGTTTTCAGTACCTTCCTAATTTATTGTTTAAATGTTAGTGGAGCAATATCAGAGCTGCAGATACATTATTTTTGCTTTTTTGCATATTGCGGACTGAGACTCCGCAGCGACTATTGACGTCTTAGGCAAATCTTTGTATACATCTTTACATTTTCGGTTTACAACAGCCAAAGGTAAATCTATAATAAACATTTTCGATACAAGTGCACTGTCCAATAATTTTCAAAGTGTGTGGTTGCTTGTTTCAACCACGAAGCCAAGTTGTGTGGAAAAGCTGCACAAAATGCCAGAGTACGTTTTTTCATATTAAAAAAAACATTAATTTGTTGTACATTTTGAAGTTGTTTGACAAATCGTCAAGTTAATGTTGGTTTGTTCAATGTCCACTTTTTGGGGATATTGGGTTATAGATGTCGCAGACCGATTGTAGAATCCGCTACAATACAAACCGGCTAGCCGCATTATAAAACGGTTCGGTTTTGTAAATCGGCTGGTTAACGTTTAGGCGGGTTGTAATACGGCTAAACGTTGGTCAGCCTTACTGTAACGATGTTTCGCGTTCTTCAATGCAACAAAATGACAGGTCGTTGTTTTATAAAACGGCGAAAAGGGACTTTATATAAAGAAAACCTTTCCTTGTAGCTATGACAAATATAAAGTCATAACTATAAGAAAAAGGTTTAACTTAATATAAAAGGTTTTTTTTTATAAAATGTCCAACAATTCTTCCTTTATCAAAGGGACTGAGTTATTCAGTGATTCATAAAACACCTAAACTTTTCCGTCAAATTGTAAAAATTCTCTGTTCATTCTATATTTTACAATCTCCCCAATCATTTAGAAAACGACTGAATTTACAATTCGCCGCCGACATCTACAATATGGCTGATTGTCGCCCTACATTACACATTGTCAACATTCCGGCTAAACAATCTGCCTAAATGTTAATCAGCCGTTTTACAAAACAGAGCTGCTTTGTAAAGTGGCTAGCCGCTTCATATTGCGGCGGATTCTACAATATGGCTGCGACATGTACACCAAAGTTCAAGTTAAAGTTTAAGTTAAAATTAGCTTGTTCAATGGTCCACAAGAGAACCAGTAAAATAAAAAGTTTTCAGTATTTATTTTGTACAATATCTAGTAAAATTATTAAAATTTCGTGTTGTAGGTAGTATTCATTAGTTTTTTTTTTTAAATTCTGTTCAAAACTTTTTTTTTATTGTTTATGGCATAACAACTTAATAATACACTTGGAAAGGCTATAATTTATCACCAATTTTAACTTAAAATTTCCAAAAAACATAGAATTTTCTTTTGCGCTCAAAAAAGATGCGACTACTGGAAGGTTAAAAAGTCCAACTTATTATTACAAGTTATTTTTCGAGCTGTATCCGTTACAAATTTCCGGTTCCAAACGTGTTACATTGTGTTTTCACCGAAAAATGAATCACAACAATATTTATAAAACTCGTTTATTTTTCAGGAGCCATTAATACAACTGGCGTCGATCCAGGATCACAGTAAGTTTACGTTATAAATCCGAACCCCAATCCTGAAATAAAAATTAGCAGTGACACCAGCAAACTCTCTTCGAGCAAAAGAGTCGTCCAACGCGAGCTCCAATACGGAGACGCCGCCCCTCCCCGCTCCAACTCCAGATCCCGAACCCTGGAAAGGACCGAAAGGGAGGAAGGCCACTACGGCGACCTGAAGCAGACCCGAACCATTTCGCCATCCCCCACGAGGAGCAACACCTCGACCCTCACCAAACAGACGAAGGTCACGAACGTCCACTCCTACCCCCTGGAGGTCCACGAAACCGCGGCTCCGGACATCAACCCCGAAATTTTGGCCAGTTTGGATCCCAACCTGCTGCCACAAGGAAACACAAAAGTGACAACCACGATCAAAACTTACACTTATGAGATTCCTGGAGCTGGATACGTTCCCAGCGGGTTGTCGCCCGTCGAGACCGACAGGTACATTTATTCTCCCAACCAAAGCCAAACCACCCCAAGCAAAAGCTTCGTCTACAACAAAATCGACAATTCGACAGTTAACACATATTCCGAAGAACCCAACTGGCAAACGAATGTTTACAGAGAGACCACGACGAACAAAGATACTAGGAACCAGTACCAGAAACCACCACCACCTGGTTCGGATAAGACCTTGGTCAGTGAAACGGTGACCACGCGAAATTACCAACCTGGGCATCCTTATCCAGACCCAGCCAAGCAGACTTTCGTCTATAATGAAACCACAACCACGAGGAACCACGAAAATGGATATTCTCGTTATCCTGAGGAAATTAGGTATCCCGAACCAGTGGAACCACCCAGGAAAGAAACCTACATAGTTAAGGAAAGTCACAATACGACCAACAGGATTGGTCATCAGGAACCTCACCCCAACACGACTGTGGTGTACAAGGATACTCACACCACTAACAACTACTTGGTTCCAAGTCAGAGAAGTCCTCCAACCACCACGATTGTTTATAACAAAACTGAAACTGATAACTACGGCCCTCGGCATTCTCCCTATCCTGCTGGTGGCCCTGGTGGTCCTGGTGGTCCTGGTGGTAGCAAACCTGACCCTCGAGATCTGAACATAACTTACAAATACACGTCGAAAACTTCGTCCACTAACAACTTCAAAGGTGGCTATCCCAACGAGGAATCTCAGCCGCTGCTGCAGCCCCAACCCTTCCCCAGGGATGACGGCGACGGCCCCCCGAAGAGGGTCGAAGAGCTCATGGCCACAATCGGAAGGGAGGTGAGATCTTGAATTTAATTTATTGAAATGTTTCGGAATTAGACAAGTCTTCAATTTTGGAGAGATTTGAATTATTAGCTGCTTGTATTCACGTTTGCAATGTTGAAGACCTTTTTATTATTGGTTGTCCTATTTTCGATTCAATTCATTTCTAAAAAAATTGATTCATTCTCTTTACTTTCTTCAAATCTGTGCAAAATTAATCCTCATATTAGTTTATTTTTACTCCGCCATTGTTTTTGGATACCTAATTTCGCTTATAATCTTAGATGTTGTCCCTTTTGGAAATTTAAAAATGAGTGTCTTGAATTAGATAATATTGTTATTTCTTCTTTGGAAAAAATTTTGGATATTAAATTTACTATAAGATCTTGGACTCGAAGCCAAATTACCAATCCGTTTTGGTGGATTAGGTATAAGGTATATAATTGATATTTCCTCGGCTGCCTTTTTGTCTTCTATATTTTCTAATTCTGAATTTATTATGTCCATTCTACCTTCTAGTTTTTCTAATTTTGAAATTACATCCCTTAACGAGTCTGTTGATTATTGGAAGGAAATTTCTAATTCGTCTTTACTTCCAAAAGAGTTTTCTATTCAAAGAAATTGGGACTTACCTATCTGTGAGAAAATATTTCAAAATTTATTATCTTCCTCAAATATCACAGAAAAAGCTATCTTATTAGCTGGATCTGAACTTGAACCTGGAGCTTGGCTTGAAGCTCTTCCATCTTGTAAATTAGGTACCCTATTAGAAAAAAACTTTTTACAAATTGCAATTTCACTTAGATTGGGCAACAATTTCTGTCATCCTCATATCTACTCGTGTGATTCTTCTGCAGACTCGTTGGGTCATCATGGTTTATCGTGCATTAAAAGTGCTGGTAGACTCTCTCGTCACAGATGTATTAATGACATTATTAAACGTGCTTTCTCTTCTGCCAATATCCCTTGTATCCTTGAACCTATTCTGAGGGATGATGGCAAACGTCCAGATGGTATTACAGTTATTCCATAGAAAGTAGTTAAATCTTTAGTTTGGGATTATACTTGTACGGATACACTTGCCCCTACACATTTGACTGATTCTTAATTTTCTGTAAGATCTGCTGCACACTTGGCAGAAAATGTTAAGAAAAAAAAATATATAAGGCAATTTCTGATGATTTTTTTTTTCTCTCCTTGAAGATTTGGGGAGGCGTATTGTTCAAACAACGGTTATTCCTCAAGCCAAAACATATTTGAAGCAACGAATAAGTTTCGCTATACAGGTTGAGTTAAGTTTTACCGCCCGTGGCAAAATAGGCCTTTAAAATAATTTGTCAATTGTCATAAATTGCATGAGTAATTTTATATTATTAAGGTACATGGAAACCAAGAAAAAATCTTTTTTTTAATCAGGTAAAATTTTGGCTTTCTTTCAATTACTAATTGCTCAATTTATTAGTTTTTTTTATGTACGAACAGTAAAATATTTTCACACAATTTAGTGTAATTGAAATAATTTTACTAATTTGGGTTCATTAAATAAAGCCATTTCCGTATTAGAGGGTATTTTTTTAAATGATTTACGACATAAGCTGACCAATTCATCTAACAATGGTATTGGTTTTGGGTACTTGGACTGATTATTTATGACAGTCATAAGTTTAACTTAAAAAGTACAACGTTACATTTTACAGGACCGGAATAAGGGTCTTCGCTATTTCTTTAAAAGTTCACAACATCGTAACTAACAGCTACATGGTAATTATAATCATAATAAAAAATTATTTTTGCAATATTAGATTTTAAACTTGATAAGAAAATCGCTTACCAGCTTCTAATTTTCGTTAGTATATCTGTCTACAATTTTGTATTTTAATTTTGCCGTCTGCAAAGTCAATATACCTATCGGTTATTGAACCTTCCCATAAAATAAATATTGCTTAATTCACCCAAAGTTTAAAAACCCTGGACACAACCCTAGGTCACTTTGTAAATAAAGAAACATTCACATTCGCAACAAATCTTTCAACACTTAAACATCGTTGGTAAAAACTGAAAATTAAAACTTTGTTTTGTGGAATAGTGAACATTTGTGTTTAGTTCAGGTATAATCAAGCCATTTCAATACTCAGTCGAGGAGAAGCTTGAAATGTTTTTAATTTATGGTTAATGGGGCATCACTTTGAGCATCATTTATAAAATATACTTAATATTTACCTATTAAAAACTTATTTTATTTTTCTCACAAATTCCAGAATACGGGTCTGGCAACAACTAAAACGCCGTTCCCTTCAGTTTTATGGGTCGATCATCAGGTATTGTTACGTGGTAGACCGTATTATCCATTGTTGGAAAGTCATAAATAAAAGTATTTTTCGTGCTTTATGTTAAATTTGGTTTAACTGAAAAAGTAATAATTTTTTAACGAATCAAATTACAATTAACAATGCTACGAATAATTTGACAAATTTTGAAATAAAAAACTCTTTGTTTTACTTTTTTGGCTTCAAATAAAAATGATTTGGAAAACTTGTAGCACTAATCGAAAGTGTAAACTTCAACTGATGTAACATGTGAATTGCATACTTTCCCCTCAATCTTTAATAGGTATTATGGCCGCGGCGGTAAAACTCAACTTACCCTGTACAGAGAGCCAACGTTGCTAGTGTTCTTTTGCACGTAAAAGATAGGCCGGTTGCTTGCGTGCGGACCAGTGACGTCACGCGGCAATTCTAAATGTCTCAACATCTTCTAAAACAATTTTTTTTCACATTGGATTTTCATCAAACAGTTTTTAATACTTCTGACTACAATAATTCAACATTAAATAATAACTTAAAGATTTTTTTTTAATCAGCCCCCAGATAGTCCCTTCAACGCCGGCTACACCGCCCACGAGGTTGAATTGGTCCAAAAGAAGAAGATCGACTCGATGAAGCAGCACGCGGAAGCGGAAACGCAGAAGAAGGAGGCGGCCAAGCCCGCCGCCGCCACGAAAAACATCACCGGCCCCGCCGTTTACTACCCCCCGGGGCACGAAATGTTCGCCAAAAAGGAAGAGTCGGGCGCTTGGAGGGCGGAAGTAAGAAAAATAAACGGTGCTTTTAAGCAATTTAATGCGATCGAATTTTTTTCAGGGAGGCATGGCGAGGGAGTCGGGGAAGTACAAGTACGAAGCAGAGAGCAGCAGCAAGAGCAAGAGCAGTTCTGGAGCTGCGATCGTGCCTGTTTGTTTGCCGTTGTGTTGTGGACTTCCTTGCGTTATTTTGTAAAGAGTTGTTTAAGTCGGGTGGTTCGGAAGTTTTCAGTTAACAGGTTTTTATTCGAGAGAGGCCTTGACCTCGTAACCTTCAGGTGGCTTAAAATAGCCCCGAGAATGATTAATGCAGTCTGGGTGTGCTTAATTGCAGTTTGGTTCGGTGGATGAGAAAAATTTCTGGTTCCAATTAAAAAATTATTTGAAATTAATTTCGTGGCAATTTTAAGACAATATTGAACAATTCGCAATTTTTACGAAAAACCAACATAACTAGATAAGGAAGTGGTCCAGTAATAAAAATTTGATTTAAATTCGACTTTCTTAGCACAAAATAAATTATTTTATTTTTTTAGCAAGATTTATACAAAACTTAATTTTATACCACGTTTTTTAATTCCAGAACCAGAATGCTGAAAATGTGTTTTTACTTTATATTGACAGTAATGGCATTTTAAATCTGTCAGTTTAAGGTTATATTAGTAATGTTAAAATTAGAAAACAGCACAAAACGGTTCTGTTCAAGGAAGCAATTCGACTTTCTTTTAGCACAAAATAAATTATTTAATTTTTTTAGCAAAATTTATACAAAACTTAATTTTATACCAGGTTTTTTAATTCCAGAAACGATTGGAAAGCTTAAATTTTTTTTAACTTTATGTTGACAGTAATAATGTCATTTTAAATCTGTCAGTTTACTTGTTTTTTTTTTAAATTTTTGTGGATGGGAAAAATATTTCTGGTTCCAATTAAAAGATTATTTGAAATTAATTAATTAATCAATTTTAAAACAATATTGAACAAAATCCTCAATTTTTATGAAAAACCGACATAAACTGCTAGATAAGGAAGTGGTCCATTAATAAAAATATGATTTAAATTCGACTTTCTTAGCACAAAGTAAATTATTTAATTTTTTTAGTAAGATTCATTTAATTTTATACCAGGTTTTATAATTCCAGAAATGGTTAGAAGGTTGAAAATTTTGTTTTTTACTTTATGTTGACAGTAATGGCATTTTAGATGTCAGTTTAAGGTTATATTAGTAATGCTAAAATTGGAAAATAAAATACAAAACAGTTCTGTTCAAGGAAGCAATTTTCAAAGAAACTTCCAATGAGGAAAAGTTTATCTTAAATATCCTGTAACAATTAAGTGAATCTGTCAAAATTGTATAGGTTATGGTATAAAGCACTAATTACTACCAACATAAAGTAAAATAAAATATTTTTTCACAGCCTTCTAAGCGTTTCTGGAATTAAAAAACACACTATAATAAATCAAACTAATAAAATAAAACATAAATAATTTATTTTGTGCTATTTCAATCAAATTCTCATTAGTGGACCACTTCATTGACCAGCAGTTTACTTGTTCTTTTTTTAATTTTAATTTTAATTTAATTAAAAAATTATTTGAAATTAATTTCATGGCAATTTTAAAACAATATTGAACAAAATCCTCAATTTTTATGAAACAGCAACATAAACTGCTAGACGTAAAAATTGATCCAGTAATAAAAATTTGATTTAAATTCGACTTCCTTGGCACAAAATAAATTATTTAATTTTTTAGCAAAACTTAATTTTACACCACGTTTTTTAATTCCAGAAACGATTGGAAGGCTCAAAATTTTTTTTTACTTTATGTTGACAGTAATGTCATTTTAAATCTGTCAGTTTAAGGTTAGATTAGTAATGTTAAAATTAGAAAACATAACACAAAACGGTTTTGTTCAAGGAAGCAATTTTCCGAGAAACTTCCAATGAGGAAAACTTTCTCTTAAATTTTCTGTAACATTTAAGTGATTCTATCAAAATTGTTAAGGTTATGAAATGCTGATTACTACCAACATAAAGTAAAATAAAATATTTTTTCACAGCCTTCAAAGCGTTTCTGGAATTAAAAAACACACTATAATTAATCAAACTAATAAAATAAAACAAATAATTTGTTTTGTGCTATTTTAATCAAATTCTTCCACTTCAATTGACCAGCAATTTACTTGTTGTTTTTTTTAATTTTTGAAACCCACTGAAAAGTTTTGAACCACCTTTCGAGGCCATAGACAATAACAAATTTAATCAATTTGAATCCAATAATTTTACATTTATACCTCAATGATCACATTTTTTTAATGCAGCCCCTCGAATACTTTATAATAAGAAATTTTATTGAAGCTTGTAAAATAAACTGTAAAATAGAGTTACTAAACTTAGGTAAAAAGAATATTTTCGTAATTTGTCTATGATAAACTTAATTTATTTATTAATGTAACTAATCAACTTGCCATTTAACACAGTGTTGCTGAATGTTGTTTAAAAACCAAGAAATGAACAATTTTTAAATAAAAAACACATTAACTGCGACCGGGACTTTGCGCAAGGCCCAACAACACACAATCCGCCTCCAACAAAGTCAGATCCTTCTCGAATCCAAGAAATTTGGACGACAGTTCCAATTCCTTGATCATCAGTCGAACTTTGGCCCCTCTCACGTAATTGCTGTAGTTGGAAAGCGATTAATAAATTACCGTACCGAATGAAGACGTTACCTTGCTTGTTTCTTCGGCCGGGGACACACACAATGAAACTTCCAACCGAAATCGACGTACAAATCGTCATCAACCACGTGGAAAATTTTTCCAATCACAACCTTCCCCTCGGGATCGCCCAACTAAATTAAATTTCCTTAAAATCGAACAATCACCAGAAATTACTTACATCAACGAATTTTGAGTGCCTCAACAGCGACAGGAACGTTTCTGGCCCTTTCGGAGGCTCCTTTGGAGGTTCTTGGAGGGTCTCAAATTTGGTGAAAGCCTTGGCATAACCTCCCAATTTATTTTCGGGCTGTTCTTCGCTGGAATATGATCTGGCCGATTGAAGATGCACTTTCAAGGCGCTGAAACTGACTCCTCGTCGGATTCCTGGCGAAAGTTTTAATAGAGACATAATTTCACACAACCTCACTTTTTGGCATGAAACAATAACTAAAAATATGACGTTGCGCATCAGGGAGGGAAGCACACATAACCTTACCTTGACTGCCTTGATCGCAAACAGTATTTATTATCGTAAGACCGATATTTTGAAGGACTACAAAAATTACTTTTATCATAAAAATTTTAAATCTTCGGTCTTAACGCATCTTTAGTAAAATAATACGCGACTGGCTGCTTAAAATCGTGGTGGGAGTATTATCTGGTGTGCCAAGGCGCATTATACAAATCTGTCCTTGTTCCGGTGACGTCACCGTCGAAACAAATTCAAATCCCTACCGAACTGAATTACACATAAAATGAAATTAAATCTGAAATGTTTAATTTTTTAAGAAAAAATGTTATGCCGCTAATCAATAACGATTTATCATTTTTATACTATTGGTGCGTCACGTGTTTGATTAATTAAAATACACTTGCGTATTAATCGTTTTTTTTATACTCTTTTTAAGTAGGTAAGTAAATAACTTCCTTTTTTGTTCATTGATTCTCCATAACTTCTTTAAGTCAAGTCTATAACTGAAAGAAGTTATGAAAAATTAAGGAACAAAAAAATAAGTAATTTACAAAATACCATAAAAGGAAAAATCATAAAATTAAAAAAACATTATGTCGACAAATGATAAAAATTACCAGTTGTTCAGTTACAATATTTTTGAATTAGTTTTTTTTTTCAATTTATTGTCTAATTTTCTTTTGCAATTTTGGAAAAAGCAGATTCTGAGATAGAAAAAGCGATTCTGGATCAGAAACGGCACATCCAAGTCAGAAAAAACAGATTCTGAGTCAGAAAAATCGATTCTCGGTCAGAAAAGTCACATTCTGAGTCAGAAACCGACTCTAAAGATTCAACCCTTGTTGTAATCATTTGAAAACAACAAATTTGAACAACAAAAATGAAAATGTGGATTCTAGCATACCTACGTCAAAATTTAAAGTAACAAAAAATTACCTGAGCAGACTTTATGAATATGTGTGCACTGCAATTTGCATGGTTTTACCTAGGAAAACCGATTTTTATGATTCAACTCTTGTTGTAATCATTTGAAAACAAGAAAATGGATTTTTTTTTACCTTTATGAAAATCTGGATCATAACACAAGTCGAAAGTTTAAAAAAAAAAAAATTGACCTGAGCAGACTTTATGAATATGTGCACTGCAATTTCCATGGTTTTAGCTAGGAAACCCGATTTTTATGATTCAACCCTTGTTGTAATCATTTGAAAACAAGAAAATAGAATTTTTTTACCTTTATGAAAATCTGGATCCTAACATAAGTCGAAAGTTTAAAAAAAAAAAAATTGACCTGAGCAGACTTTATGAATATGTGCACTACAATTTCCATGGTTTTACCTAGGAAAATCGACTCTTAAGATTCAACCCTTGTTGTAATCATTTGAAAACAACAAATTTTACCTAAGCCACTTTATGAAAATGTGGATTCTAACACACGTCAAAATTTAAAAAAGAAAAAAAATTTACCTGAGCAGACTTTATGAATATGTGCACTTCAATTTGCATGGTTTTACCTAGAAAACCGACTCTTAAGATTCAATCCTTGTTGTAATCATCTGAAAACAAGACATTTTATCTGAGTCACTTTATGAAAATATGATTTCTAACATACGTCAAAATTAAAAAAAAAAAAAAAATTACCTGAGCAGACTTTATGAATATGTGCACTGCAATTTGCATGGTTTTACCTAGTCAACCCTTGTTGTAATCATATCTCTAGAACTATTAGTTCCAAGTAAATTTTGTATAAAACCTTTTTTGTGGAGATTTTGATAATAAACAAATGTTATAATAACTGAAATTCACGTCAAACCAATATTTCACGAGATATTTGAGAAAAACCGATTTTCTCAGCCTTCGACCTTCAATAATTTTTTTGGCGGCACGATTTTTCAACGGACTTTTTACACAGTGTTTCTTATACCGATGCAAAGAAAATCGCGAAGAAAAATCTTCACTTAGAATTTTTTAGGAGATGAATACTAAAATGACTGTACTATAAACAATTTGAACCTATGAAATTTTAATCCAAAACATTTTAAACCAAAAGGGACGATAGGCCTAAAAAGGATGGGAATCCTTGTTCTAGAGCATAATGTTACATTACATTTATATTTTTTAACTTATTACGTTTCGAAATAAAGAATTCAAATTTTTATTTGGAACCATCTTTCAAATTTCCTCGCTTCAATAATATTTGTTCCGTGTGTGACGTCATGCGCAAACTTAACGAAATAAAGTTTCCATATAATACCCCCACCACTGTTTCGTCATATCACGCCTTTGGGGACATTTGACATTTGACGTTTATCCGACTAAAATAATTGCAATTTTTCAGAAATCAGTGACTTTTTGTTTGATTGATCGATTTTGATGCTTTTGAAGCGGCCAATTTGAAATTTGGATAAAAAGGGCGAACCATCCTAAAATCCTAGTGATTTTTGTTTTACCGGTGTGTAGTTTGAGGTTAACTGAGAGTCTTGCCGTGAATCGTACGTCGCTCTTTCACGTGATTTCAAATCTTGAAGCAAAATGGCATCGGCAGCAGACGCGAGGGTCTCACTTTGCGGCAAATTGGGGCTGAAACCCCTCAGCACCAGCAGCATCCTGTTCTACTACGCGCCCCTCCAGGGGGTCCTCAGCTACACAGCCCTGTCCGTAAACGTGATGAACCCCTCCTTAATATTGAGGTAAGAACTGAATTGTCTGATCACATCATAACTTCCTTGTACGAGCAGGTTGTTTCCACGAAGGGACATCACCAACATCCTCTTGTTCAACACTCTCCTAGGCTCGGGGCTGTATCTGTACAGCAGGCCCCACTTGAAGGACGTGCCTAAGCAGCAGCGCATAATCTACAGCGCCTTCGGCGCGATATCGTTTTCTCTGGGGTCTGTGCTGATCTGGGCGATTTTGCGCAGCGTCGTGCCGCAGAATGTGGCCCTCTGCACCGTTTGCGGCGTCGGATCGGGGCTGGCCCTCATCAAGATCGGGCGCGGTTACACTGAACACGTCGATTCGCTAGTCAAATCTTAGGGCTTTTCGCGCATTTGTTATTTATTGTGTGCAAATCTGCAGTCGTCATTTGTAATTTAATGGTTTATAATAAAATGTAGTGAAGCTGGTTGTTTGTTTTGTTACTTAATTTTCGGGAGGTATTTATAGTTTATGACGGAATTTTGTGGGTTGCATAAGTTTATTTGGTTTTTAAATTATGTTGTAAAGCAATAAGGAAAGTTGTGTTTAAATTACAAATTTCTTTCCCTTTTCATAACAATATTTTAAAAAATTTTCACTTATTAAAAAGGAAAGAAATTTGTAAGTAAACCATTTTACATAACAAGGGAAACTTGATTTAAATAAATTTTATTTTGGACATTAAATGAAATTTTAATATTTTAGGATTAATTTCATTTCTTTATGAAGCAGATTTTACTAAAAGTTTAAAATACTGTGATTGGGCGTCTGAATAAAACAAAAATGGCCGAAATCAATTTTAATCCAAACAAACACAAATTTGTTGTCGTCACTGCCCTTTATTCTAATTCCAGAAATGGTTAGAACATGAAAAACAGGCGGATTGCTTTTTGTTGGGCCTTGCGCAAAGTCCCGGTCGCAGTTAATCTTTTTTATTTAAAAATTTGTTCATTTCTTGGTTTTTAAACAACATTCAGCAACACTGTGTTAAATAGCAAGTTAATTAGTTACATTAATAAATAAATTAAGTTTATCATAGACAAATTTCGAAAATATTCTTTTTACCTAAGTTTAGTAACTCTATTTTACAGTTTATTTTACAAGCTTCGATAAAATTTCTTATTATAAAGTATTCTAGGGGCTGCATTAAAAAAATGTGATCATTGAGGTATAAATGTAAAATTATTGGATTCAAATTGATTAAGTTTGTTATTGTCTATGGCCTCAAAAGATGGTTCAAAACTTTTCAGTGGTTTTCAAAACTTAAAAAAAAAACAAGTAAACCTGGTCAACTGAAGTGGTTCGTTCACTAATAAGAATTTGATTGAAATAGCACAAAACAAATTATTTCACGTGATTTCAAATCTTGAAGCAAAATGGCATCGGCAGCAGACGCGAGGGTCTCACTTTGCGGCAAATTGGGGCTGAAACCCCTCAGCATCCTGTTCTACTACGCGCCCCTCCAGGGGGTCCTCAGCTACACAGCCCTGTCCGTAAACGTGATGAACCCCTCCTTAATATTAGTTTGATTAATTATAGTGTTTTTTAATTCCAGAAACGCTTCAAAGGCTGTGAATTTTTTTTTTATTTTTATGTTGATAGTAATGGCATTTTACAATTGTCAGTTTAAGGTTATATTAGTAATTAGTAGTTTATGGTATTAAGTACTGATTACTACCACCATAATGTAAAAAAATCATTTTTTCACAACCTTCTACAGTTCATTTTTTAATTCGAGATAAAAAATAAAGAGAATAAACTGCACTAGAACATTATTTATAACATCCTGGATGCAGTTCTTTCAATGATTATATATAACGTTATTTATAACTTGCAAGGAGTAGTTTAATTTGAGCTAACTGAAAAGTTTTGTTTTTCGAAGTTACCTCATTTTTTATCTCGAATTAAAAAATTAACTACAACCGCTTTTGAAATTAAAAAAAAACATATCAACTATTCGCGAAACAAAACATACGAAAATGGCTTTATTTAATGAACCGAAATTAGTAAAATTATTTCAATTACACAAAATTGTGTGAAAATATTTTACTGTTCGAACATCAAAAAAACTAATAAATTGAACAACTAGTAGGATTGAGATAAAGCCAAAATTTTACCTGATTAAAAAAAAAATTTTTCCCTTGTTTCTGTTCCTTCATAATATAAAATTACTCATGCAATTTTTGAGAGTTGATAACTTATTTTCAATGGCTATTTTGCCATCGGTGGTAAAACTTGACTCACCCTGTATAGAGTCTTTCGTTAATAAACGAATCCCACCTGATCAGTAACAAGTCGATTTGACACGCAAAAAAAGCAGAACTGTTCCCAGAATCAGAATCAGAAATACATTTCCAACATAACTCAAATATGCTACAAAGTAAACCAAACAAAATAAATATGAAAATAAACAAAATATAGTCAAAACGATAGAATAACTCAACTGAAAAGTTTAAAAATAATAATGACTAGAATATTACCTTAAGTCATTCTTCTTTATTGTCAATTAGAGATTTTTATGGAATCAGTACCAACGCGTAAGTTGGGTTGCCTACATTCCACGATCACACGGGATTCAACCTTTGTTGAAGACTTGATAGGAAATTAACCGGTGCAACAAGGACCTCAAGGTAGATAGGTAAATTTTTTAATTGAAAAATTAATTAGTTTGCCACGTTCGCAATAGTTGTTATTATGTTATTTTTTGCACGAAGAGAAGGTCGAAGAAAATGACAGGACAACTGTCAGTCGTGACAGTCAAAAGTCAAACTTGACGCCAAAATGAAATTGTAACAACAATGGTAGGTTTCCTCTGCGAGGAGATGGAAGGAACAAGCAAACAAGAATTCAAGTTGTAACATGCCTGAATCGCCGCCACTAACAGACGAACAACTATTGGAGCGATTCGTGGATAACCTCTACATAACCGCCACTTTGCAAGGTCGCTTCGCTTACCTGCTGATGTCGATCCACGCCGTCAATCCTTACCTGATGGCCAGGTGAGTCCCCGAAATTAAGACTTTCCCAACCAAATCCTATCCAGTCTCACAGATTACAACCCGAACCACATCTTGTTCAGCAACATGGTTTATGGAACAGCTGTCCACATCTACGGCCGCCCCCACATGCAGCTGATAAATGGATTGCACAGACTCACGTTTAGGTACAGTGCAGGTTTCTAATTACCAATCAATCTTAATCAAGGGTCATTTAGCATATTAGGGTCAATGATGTTCAACTACTCCAGCATGCTGGTGTTCGACTGGTTGTCGGAAAAACTGGCGGAACGCGTTTATTTGTTGACGTTCTGCGGGTTCTTAACCGGAAGGCTGATGATGGTTCATCTTTTGGGTTACCTGTACCACGTCGACACTAGAACGATAGCTGCCGGACGTTTGGGAACCAGAGATTCTTCGCCTTACGAAACCATGTACCTGTGAGTTTTAAAAAAATCAGTAAATTGGTAAACAGGAAGTCCAGGCTTTTGTAAAAAAAACGCGTGACGTCACGACGCCTGCTGCGTGCAGTGTCACTGCGCATGCTGCCTTCATTGGTTGAAAATTTTAAATTGGCTTTTTTAGTTTACTTCTATTTCCCTTCCCCATATTTCTTGATCTTGCACTTATACTAACAAATGTAGCCAATAACAATATTTGTTTGCAATTTTGAGTATTCATAAAAGTCGAATTCCCCATTCAGAGAGAATATTATGTCAGTCGACACCGCCTTTGCGATGTTGTGTTCTCGCAATCCGTAAAAATTAAACGGTTTACAGCTTCTCGGTAGTATGCAAATATCTTGCTGGAATTAGATATTTTTTTCGAATTTTTTTGTTCAACTGAAAAAATAAAACTATGAAGCATAGTGGTGAAATTACCACTGCTAAATTATAAGACGTTCATCCATTTTAGGGTACCTGTAAGTTAGTGGAATTTTCTATAAACCGCACCCTCTTTAAGCAACTACAGGCCTTACAAAAATTGCGGTTTTGCAAATTTGAAAAATCACTCCAAACAAATACTTTACCCAGCTAATATAGAAAATGTAACTCAGTGCAATACATCATAAAATAGTTACAGTAAAATTACTATAAAGCGACCACTCGTGGTTCCCTTAAAAAATGTTCTCTTGTAGGAGTGCTCGCTTTAGAGAACTTTTTTAAAAATTAATATAAAATATCAATAATGAAGACACGCGAAGGCTCCTATATTTTCATAAAAATACAAAGCATCAATTTAGACGCACACAAGACAAATTAATAATATTGAATAATAGAATGTTTAAAAATTAATGCAAATAAAAAAATTCACGATATAAAAAATATCCAAGACCAGGCATACTATCAAAATATTGTTCTAAAACAGTTTGCTTGCAATTTTTAAATTTTTTAATTTGAAACAACTTCTTTTTCGCATTTTTTTAAATCTGAATTTGGGTTTTGCCACATTTGTATTTAGAAGCCAGCTTTCGTTGCGATAAACCTCTTTCGCTGTCTTTAATAACATTTATACGAGCTTCAAAATTTAAAATCTCGTGATGGTAACCCTGTTTAGCCATCATTTTCTAAGCTATTTCAGAAGCACAATGACAACGATTTCTCAACGACTGGCATACAACTGATACGAATTTTTTGCCTTCATAGTATGTACCATTTTAAATATCTACACGAGCCCACAAATATTGCATGAGAAAGTTGGAACCGAAGTTGAAGAACTGATTTATAATCGCAACAAATTTATTACCGAAAGATAGGGCATGTGTCAAGCACTTGACGGAGAAAGATTCTTAATAAATTCTGCAGTGTATAATTGACATTTTAAGTTTTACAAACTCGATCTCACAGTGAGACAACTCATAAATCAACAAAGACAAAAATTAAAGGGATTTTCACAAAGCGAGAAGTGGTCGCTTTAACCGTAAATCTGATATCGTATAAATCTTTCGTTTCTAGAAATTATAGTCGGATACAGAAGTGGTCGATTGAAAGAGTTTTACTGTATTTGAAATCACAAAAGGCAAAATATTCACACAGTTTTTGTTACTAACAGCCTTAAATCAATTCTTTTGTAAACAATCTTACAATAATTCATCTTGCAACAATTATCTGTCCGCTCCTTGTTAACCTTGAACGTAAGTTGAAAGAAAACGTGTTCGTGATTTAAAAGCCTCCAATTAATTCCTACTCACGAGTGGGAGAAAATCCTGTTGCCTAATTTGCAGTTTGCAACTTGGAAATTAATTAAATATTGAGGCACAGAAATGACACATGTTAATTAGTTTTTTAATGTGTTGTAACAAAATAATGTATAAAATTGTGAATAATTGCCGCAATTTCTTTGTTGCTCTTAAAAAAATTAGGACAGTTCGTAGATTCCACCAGTGGCGGCGGCTAGTGGTACAATAAAACAGGTGTTCTGCAATTTGCATCTCATATAATCAGGGTCGTGTTTTTATCAACAAAATATCCACAAAATTTTATACAGTTTATAATTTTTGATAGAATCTATCTATTTTTTGTCACATTTTCATTATGCTACTGTATGTGTTTCCAATATGCCGAATTTAACTGAGATTGGATGTTGATTGTTCCTAATATTGCTAACTCCATTGAATTGTGAAGATGACTTTTGGAGTTTTCATGCTTTTTTATTTTTTCACTCAATTGTACTAAATCAGTCACTCCTACCTGTATGCATGCTTTATCGCCACCAAAAAGCAAAAGAGGGCATTTTTCTCGTTGCAGCCACAAATCCAGTTATTCCTTGCATAAATTTCTTTGTTGAACTGACGTTTATATGGTTTTCCACGACTAATACCGCTTGTTTCAATAATAATGTCCGGCAGCGGTCGACCTTTATTTTTCAAATCTATTATTTATTCGTAACTATACTTCACAAATCGCTTAAAGTAATCAAATTGTCCACAATATCCATTGTCAAAAAAAACACTAATACAATACACGAACACGAAAGTATAAAATTAAAGTTTAGAACGACAAAGGCACAAAGCGAAAAACCGCACGTAACAACGTCCGAAATCTGAAACAGAACTGCGTGAAATACAGCACATAAACAGCATTAAACTAGCGAAAGAGTTTTGGGTATGTGCAGGACGCGAGGGGGATAGTGGGGGCGTCTCAAGCAGTTCTGTGCACTGCCTCGAATGGCCCAGTATAAAAACAATGATCGCTCCCCTGAAACCACGACAAAACTTAACTGGTTTGTTGGAATTTTGGATCTTCGATTGCATGGAGACCTGCGATTAAGAAAATAAAATTCTGTGACGAAATTCAATTTTTTCAATATGTTTTATAAATTAAATACAAACGAAGTTAATTTTTTGGCGTTAATTTTTTGGCAGTTCTGCAGCTCTGCAGCACTTATGTACGAGCTGGATTCAACTAATTCAATTAAATTGTGTTTCAAAATGATTTAGTGATTTAGTGTTAAATTAAACGGCTCATTAAAAAACTATAGTAGATATTTATTGCTATTTGGCTCTTACACCTATCAGTACTTACATCAAAACTTCAAATTAAAAATAGCTTAAAATTAAAGGAATTATTCGTTTTACTGCCAAATGAGACAAACTTGCCCAACCGAAAATATCACTTAACAATAATGACAATAATAAATACCCCAACAGTCAATATTTATTGCGTAATGCGGCGCTTCCACGCGCAAATAAAATAACAGGCAACCTAGTGGAAATGGGTGGTCATCGCCGTCGCAGCTTCCTCGTGGCCGTGATCGTGGCTGTGCTCGTGGGCGGCTGCAACAAAAACAAGCGTTTAGTGAAATTGTAAAACGCCGGAGCGAATTAAAAAATTGCCTTTGACCCAGTTGCTTAATCTCGATCGAGTCCGTACCCAACGCGCTCAGTTTATTTATAAAACACAGAAAACCGATTTATCGCCGTTTTGAAATCGAACGTGGAACGGAATGGTATCAATCGATAGCCGCTGCTTTGCAATTAAAAATCGTTTTTTTTTATTGTTTGTTTTGAATTAGGGGCATCGACCGAAAGTGTCTGAAGATACGACTTTCCAAACATGACCTGGGCGATATCGTCTGTTCACCTTTTAAAAATCGGTTTTTTCTCGAGCTGCACTCACATGATCGTTGGGCAATTGCGTCCTTGGATTGCTTTCCTTTCTTGTATTTTTTTTTTTGGTAGTACGAACAAGATGAAAAGTCAGGGTTAAGCGTCACGTAAATTGTTCAAGGTGATGCAACTGCAGGTGGGTTGGGATTTGTTTATTATTTGATTAATGTTCGTCAAAAAATGAAAACGATGTCTCACCAAAATTATATTCGCATCGTATTACAAACGATTGTTTTTTCAAGTCAATTAAGGTAGGCTGTGATTAAAATATGGCGGTAATAACATTTCGGAGTTGCCAACTTAAAATTACAACCATTAAATTGGGTTCTTTTTTCTTTTTTCGAGCAAAAAAAATGTCACAATTTAAATGGAGATTGTGCAAAAACTGTTAGTCCGTCAGAGTCGGGGTTTTGCACGCATAAAGCGCATATAAACAGCTATATTTGTGCAAAATTTCAGCTCTTAAAATTAAAAAATGGAAAAATTGTGATTTTTTTAGGAAAAGACTGAATTTTCCGGGCTTTCCGGATTTTCTCCGATTCTAATTATCTGATCGGGTCATTCGACTCCTCATTCTCTGCGTAATTTAATTCTATTCTCTACAATTCGTCTATTAATATCATTAAGATTGCTTCATTAGTTTCCATTTTACAAGCAAAGAACTAAAAAAACGCAATTTTTTCTTGGAAATTGTTTATAACAAATTAAAAATTATAATTCTCGAGTTGAAAATTATGCAGAATTCATCTACTAACTGTCTTTTATGTAATCGCACAGCCGATTTCCGAATAGTATTTATGTTATGAAAAAATTCTTTATTGCTTGGCCTAAAATTATATTCGCATCGTACTACAAATGATTGTTTTTTCAATATAAAAGCCAATTAAGGTAGGCTGTGATTAAAATATGGCGGTAATAACATTTCGGTGTTGCCAACTTAAAATTACAACCATTAAATTGGGTTCTTCTTTCTTTTTTCGAGCCTATAGGCCAAGCAACAGAGCAAAAAAATGTCATAATTTAAATGAAGATTGTGCAAAAACTGTTAGTCCGTCAGAGTCGGGGTTTTGTACGCATAAAGCGCATATAAACAGCTATATTTATGCAAAGTTTCAGTTCTTAAAATTAAAAAATGGCAAAATTGTGAATTTTTTAAGAAAAGATTGAATTTTTCGGGCTTTCCGGGTTTTCTTCGATTCTAATTATCGGATCGGGTCATTCTGCCACTCATTCTCTGCGTAATTTAATTCTCTACATTAACCATTAACCATTAAATTGGGTGCAGTGGCTCCAAACAATTTTTTAGAGCCCAATTGACTTTTTATTGAAGCCACAGTTTTTCGATTAATTTTTGGAAGAAATGGGGAAATGAAATAATGAAATTTAACAGATTTATGAAATCCAGTTGCGAGTTTTTTTATATTTGTTTGCGCCACGCTTGGAACTCACTCATCCTTGGTTACAAAAATAAAATAAGTAATTGTTTAAGTTATTTCAAAATTATCATAATCAACGAGATAAATTTGGCGTAAAAAAACCATTAAATTCTATTTAGTCACAGAAGTAAACTCAACGCAAATAGTTTCAATCCTTTATCTCCAAAACGTTTATTTTGAATAGTAAATAATTGAAGCGTTTAAATAAAGTTGTTATGACCAATCAATTTGTCAAAAAGATAAAATAAATTTCGATAGTTTTTTCTTGAAATTGCTCATTTCATTACCAAGAAGAAAAATAATTGCATACAGGCGTCCCACCTGGAGTGCTTAATACTTTTCCGGGGTATTTTTGTATCAAAAACAAGCAAAAAGTTCTAATAATAAAAAAATGTCTGAAATTGCATCCTTGTAATCTTAGCTGTGTTAACAAATAGGAAAAACATCTCAAAAAAAAAAAATTAATAAAATTTGGTTGTCAAAAAATTAGGGATTACCTCGGCCATATGTTTATTAAGACTGTTTTGCTTGTTTTTGGTTGTTTTGTATAGTAAAAAATAAAATTAGTCGAAATTGTTTGACTATCTTAAATACTGTTCAAATTTTTGTATCCAAAACGGGAAAAAAAAAACCTAATAATAAAAGAAAAATCTTAAATTGCATCTTTGCAATCTTAGCTGTGTTAACAAATAGGAGATAGATCTGAAAAAAAAAATTAACAAAAACAAGCAAAAAAAAATCTGAAATTTCATCTTTGTAATTTTAGCTGTGTTCACAAATAAGAGAAACATCTCCAAAAAAAAAAATAATAATAATAAAATTTGGTTGTCCAAAAATTAGGGATTACCTCAGCCATATGTTTATTAAGACTATTTTGCTTATTTTCGGTTGTTTTGTATAGTAAAAAATAAAATTAGTCGAAATTGTTTGATTCTCTTAAATACTGTTCAAATTTTTTTATCCAAAACGGGCAAAAAAAAATCCTAATAATAAAAGAAAAATCTTAAATTGCATCTTTGCAATCTTAGCTGTGTTAACAAATAGGATATAGATCTCAAAAAAAAAATTAACAAAAACAAGCAAAAAAAAATCTGAAATTTCATCTTTGTAATTTTAGCTGTGTTCACAAATAAGAGAAACATGTCTAAAAAAAAAAAAATTAATAAAATTTGATTGTCAAAAAATTAGGGATTACCTCAGCCATATGTTTATTAAGATTGTTTTGCTTGTTTTTAGTTGTTTTGTATAGTAAAAAATAAAATTAATCGAAATTGTTTGATTCTCTTAAATACTGTTCAAATTTTTTTATCCAAAACGGGCAAAAAAAAATCCTAATAATAAAAGAAAAATCTTAAATTGCATCTTTGCAATCTTAGCTGTGTTAACAAATAGGATATAGATCTCAAAAAAAAAATTAACAAAAACAAGCAAAAAAAAATCTGAAATTTCATCTTTGTAATTTTAGCTGTGTTCACAAATAAGAGAAACATGTCTAAAAAAAAAAAAATTAATAAAATTTGATTGTCAAAAAATTAGGGATTACCTCAGCCATATGTTTATTAAGATTGTTTTGCTTGTTTTTAGTTGTTTTGTATAGTAAAAAATAAAATTAATCGAAATTGTTTGATTCTCTTAAATACTGTTCAAATTTTTGTATCAAAAACAAGCAAAAAAGTCCTAATAATAAAAAAAAAATCTGAAATTGCATATTTGTAATATCTTAGCTGTGAAAATAGGAGAAAAAAAATAATTTTAAATTCTGTTGCCAAAAAATTTAATGATTACCTCGGCCATTTGTTTATTAAGACTGTTTTGTTTATTTTTGGTTGTTTTGTACAATCTAGATATCCTGTATAGTAAAAAATAAAATGAGTCAAAATTTTTTGATTCTCATCAATACTGTCCAAATGTAATTAAAAAAAAAACAAGCTTAGAAGTGTTGGAAGTAAATTTAAATAGAAAAATAGCCAAGGCCACAATTTGCACGTTTTCACAAACTGCAGTGTCAGATAAATTCCCCAAGCGCAAGCCCACACGTAACTGGGTCTGACATTAGCGCATAAACCTCTTCCTGTGCTCACCGATAATATTTGCATACACAAGCAGCAACCTTCGCACCAGCAATTTTTGCGCTATCACGGAGGTGTACTCAGGTTAACTGACCCCGACCGACCTTCAGGCGGAACTTTTGCTTTTACTCCTCAGTTCCGGCTTGGCCTACTTTCTAACCTGGCATTTTACTATCTTCTCAATTGCCAAATAGCAAAAAAGACCCGATCAAGGCCTTCCTGGCGCGCACAAAAGAATTGCAAAACTTACTAGCCAACTGCAAGCCGAGCATCACGAAGAACCCCAGCAAAATCGCGAGCAATTGCCAAACTCCGCTGTGCGAATTGCTCCTTTCCCTAGCGAGGACCTCGAAAAACACCACGTACAGCAAAGTTCCAGCCGCCATCCCCTGAAGAACCACGGAAGTCAAATCCTCCTGCGTCCCACCAGTTTCGCTCAAGACGATCCCAATCCCAATCCCCAAAGGGGTCACAATGGCGAACGTTCCAATGTAGATCATGAGCAGCATCGTCTTGGTCTTGGAGGAAACCAACTCCACACCAACGCAAAACGCGATCACTAATTTGTGCGTGGCGATGGCGGCGAAGAGGTACCAAACCTTCTGCACGCTGTTCTCCAACCCCACGGCCAGGCCTTCGAAAACCGCGTGGAAAGACAAAGCCAGCACCGCCAGCAACCCCCTGAAGGAGTTTTTCATCGACTCATCGATGGTGTGAGAGTGTCCTTGGGGTTGCTTCTCGTTCAGCAGCTCCTTCGTGGAGTTGCTTATGTAGCTGATGCTGCTGTCCTCCAGCTTGTTCAGGGTGACCCGGGGGATGGTCATATTGTCCTTCTTGTGGCAACGCACTGACAGCGATCGGTGGAGAGCTTCGTCTTGGATTTTTCGATCGAGGAAGAAGTGCACCAGCTCCTCAATGAAGTAGACGAAGAAAAACCCCAAGCAGAAGACGAGTTCCGAGGTTGGGAGGCCGTGGCCAAAATTGGGGGCCTTGTTCTTCGCCTCCATGAGCGCGAGGCTTTCCCGCACTTCCGGTTGGAGGTGGATGAACGTCGTAAATAACAGCACGCCACCCCCGAAGCACAACAAGAGCGAAATCGACAGGTTCTTGTCTTTGTCGGCTGTTCGTATTTTAATTAGTTTGGTCAGTTTGACCGGCGCTATTCCAATCACGAAACTGGCCAGCCCCAAGACGGACATGGCGACGATTTTGGCGACCATCAGGTCGCTGGTGACCGCGATTTCCATTGCACTAAGTTTCGTTTTTCTAGTGGATCATTTTTTGCGCGCACTGCCTGTCTGCATGTCGCGGAGCGAATGAGAGCGCCGCTGGTTCTTGTAACAAGTCGATGAACACTGAGAGAAGGGAATTTAACATTTCACAGTCATACATTTGATTGTATTATTTATAACTGTTGCAGTGACTCGAAAACTGTTCGCTTTGTTTGTGGTTGTGGTGACGCAAACTGCGATGCCGCGTGTAACAAACAGGAACGAATTATTTCGTACAAATTAATTTGAAAACGGGTCGGGGGAAACGTGACCTACCGTATCGAACTTTCGTGGTGTTTTTATTGTTTGTTTATCGCGTTTTTATCGCACGAGGTAATCCGCTCGTTTGTTACATAATGGAAATTAGGGAGATGCGTTTGTAAATAGGACTTTTCTTGCTAATTTATGAGAATTCAATTTTGACGTCATCGGATTTCGGAAGGTTGTGGGTGAAAGTGGCTGCATGATTACTTATTGAGCCTCCAATGCCACGAAAACTATATGTAATATCGATAATATTGCTTCTATAACCGAATGGACACTGTTGTATATATTCGCAATATTTTTAAGGCTAAAATTATTATAGGGGAATGCCATGTAATGAGAGACAGTGCTAATAAGAGACGACGCTTAACCTTCCAGTAGTCGCACCTTTTTTGAGACGCGCAAAAGAAAATTCTATATTTTTTTGAAATTTTAAGTTAAAATTGGTAATAAATTATAGCCTTTCCAAGTGTATTATTAAGTTGTTATTTCATAAACATTTAAAAAAAAGTTTTGAGCAGAAAAATTTTCAAAAAGCTTTAATGAATACTACCTACAACACAAAATTTTAATAATTTTACTAGATATTGCACAAAATAGATACTGAAAACTTTTTATTTTACTGGTTCTCTTGTGGACCATTGAACAAGCTAATTTTAACTTAAACTTTAACTTGAATTTTGGTGTACATGTCGCAGCCATATTATAGAATCCGCCGCAATATAAAGCGACTAGCCACTTTACAAAGCAGCTGTTTTGTAAAACGGCTGATTAACGTTTAGGCAGATTGTTTAGCCGGAATGTTGACTATGTGAAATGTAGGGCGGAAATCAGCCATATTGTAGATGTCGGCGGCGAATTGTAAATTCAGGCGTTTTCTAAATGATTGGGGAGATTGTAAAATATAGAATGAACAGAGAATTTTTACAATTTGACTGAAAATTTTAGGTGCTTTATGAATCACTGAATAACTCAGTCCGTTTGATAAAGGAAGAATTGTTAGACATTTTATAAAAAAAAAACCTTTTATATTGAGTTAAACTTTTTTCTTATAGTTATGACTTTATATTTGTCATAGCTACAAGGAAAGGTTTTCTTTATATAAAGTCCCTTTTCGCCGTTTTATAAAAAGGCGACCCGTCATTTTGTTGCATTGGAGAACGCGAAACGTCGTTACAGTAAGGCTGACCAAAGTTTAGCCGTATTACAACCCGCCTAAACGTTAACCAGCCGATTTACAAAACCGAGCAATTTTATAATGCGGCTAGCCGGTTTGTATTGTAGCGGATTCTACAATCCGTCTGTAACATCTATAACCCAATATCCCCAAAAAGTGGATATTGAACAAACCAATATTAACTTGACGATTTGTCAAACAACTTCAAAATTTACAATAAATTAATAGTTTTTTTAATATGAAAAAACGTACGCTGTCATTTTGAGCAGCTTTTCCTTCACACACCTTGGCTTCGTGGTTGAAACAAGCAACCACACACTTTGAAAATTATTGGACAGTGCACTTGTATACAAAGAATTTTAATTTTAATGAAAACAATTTCAGAAAAATTTTTTTGACACTGTTGCTGCAGTAAAATTAATGACAGAACAGCATCAAACTCATTGAGCAGTTTTTTTGTTTGCGAACAACTGACCCCCCCCCCCAAAAAAAAAAAAAACTATAAACGATGCGTGTATTTATCGCGTGTCCATTCTGTTACCAAGATATTTAGATAAATTCACGTTTTTTTTCTACTTAAATAATTGTAGTCATTAAATATTTTGAAGTAGGTATTTAATTTTTTTGATTTGAAACCGTTTGCGAAATGATTTCAATAATTCTTGCAAAAAATGTAGCATGCTATAACTCCGTCATTAATTAACCAATAGGTCTATAAGTACTACAAGCAGCCAAATTTAAATTAAAATCCTTTTGTAACATCAAATTAAAAATGTTGTTAGTAACAAAGTGGACTAAAATTTTATTTTTTGAGAAAAAATTATTAAAAATTAATAAATAATATATATTTGATGTGTCAAAAAAACTTCAATTCAATTTCGAAATTTATCGAAACTTCAGTTTCAAAACCTTTGTTTTTAATCGAACTTTGTAAACAGAAAACGAGTTTAAAAAAGTGGAGAAATTAGGTCTCTAAAATGTCTTCAATGTTATCTCGACTCCATTGTCTGTTTGTTTGGAGATGCGTTTTTTTGAACGCTTTCTAAACGATGAGTAAGTACTTATTTGTTTTGGTGCAAAGCAACGTCGTTGTTAACAAAAATCCTAAATTACAGGTAAACACATCAATTTCTGTATGTGATTTAATATTTGCAAAACAGGAGACATAATATTTACGAAAACAGATCCATCGCGCAAACAATCGCGTTAGTTATTACAAATTCAGGAAAATTTCGACTGAAAATGAGTTCATTGACACATTTCGGCGATTATTAGCAACGCCAAAATCTAATTAATGTACTTTCTAAATTATGGCTAATTTTATTATGAATTCAAGCTGCAATTTTTTCAGCTCCAAGTTTATCAGAAGGCGATAACTCGTTTCATAATAAAAAAATTAAATAACCAAACTGAACCAGGAAATGAATTTTATATTGCTAAAACAATTTGCATTTTATGCGCTGAAAATTACTCAGAGAGTCGTAAATACGAATTAATTTTATACAAGGTGATTGGAAATTCCAGAAATCACAGAAGGAAAATAATTCGTGGAAATTGAATCGGTGACTTTCTAAACCCAAGCTAGAAAGTCAGAAATTCTGATAACAATAAAAGCCAAGGTCAGAACGAATTGCATAAAATATGTAAATTCGGCCTTTTAAATAAAATATTTCCCTGAGATATTACAGTTCACCCAACCTAAGAACCAACAATATTTAATTTATCTCCAAAATTACATAAAATCTTCAAGCTCCAGTTAAGAGGCCATCGTAAATGAGAACCCATCATTTTTTATACTTTCCGAGAAATACGGTACTGATTTGAAATTTATTTGTGAAATCAGGTACCGAGAAGGTCGCGGTTTTTATGGCTTAATTAGGTAAATTCTGAGAACGTTTCTGAATGAGTGCTTACTTAAAATGCAAAATCAACAGCGATTTTTTTTAAATAAAAAATTGAGATAAAAAATTGAGCCTGAGCTGTAGACAACCTCTTCAACTCGTTCTCACGATTGCCGGTTGGAAAAGGTCAGAAGGTGGTTGTTGATGACTACGACAATGTATTTGTGATCTTTCGGCCTTGTGACTAACGCAATTTTTTATTTGTGAATCGCAATTTATTTTCGGTCGTTACGTTTCGCCTATTTTCGCCGGTGGTAATGAAAAACTACGACCTGGCTGCCAATTTACCAAAAATGTCCAAGAAATTAATTCGAAACGAAACGTTCAAATAAAAATGTCCATGAATTATTAATGTTAATGAATTGTTAAGTTCTTTTTGTATGAATTGCTTTATGAACGTGCTTAGAATTAAACGGAATTGATTTTTGTCACGAATTTATTAAAGCTGCGTTAAAAAACTGCCTGATTTCAAATAACTTTGTTATGATGTACTGTGCTGATTTGCATTTTCTGTATTACCTAGGTAAAGTATTTGTCTAGAGTGGTGATTTTTCAAATTTGCAAAATCGCAATTTTTGTAAGGCCTGTAGTTCCTTAAAGAATATCTAATTCCAGCAAGATATTTGCATACTACCGAGAAGCTGTAAACCGTTTAATTTTTATGGATTCCGAGAACACAACATCGCAAAGGCGGTATCGGCTGTCATAATATTCTCTCAGTTCTATGTTGTAACAACTAAAAAACTCATTTTTGTGTTAAGCGCATCATTCAAAAGGAAAAATGTATTTTATTCAATTCAAAAGGGTTACAAGTCAATTTTCAAAATTCGTTTGTAGATGACCCACAAAACGAAATTTTGTGCAAAGTTCAATAGTGTAACAACTCATTTTTTTGTATATTTTTAAAAGTGTAAGTGTTATTAAGGCAATCATAAATGAATAATTATTAAGTATGCCAATTATTATCCGTAAATTCCTTAGCACAAAAAAGTTATAGTAAAGTCAAGAAAACTTTTTTTTTATGCGATTATCTCAAAACTCGAATTTTTGACTTGTTACATTATAGAACTGAGGTATCGATACGTTTGTGTTTTTTTTTACAAGTTTAATACATTTAGTACATTTTGAAAATAAAGCGCTTGTTTTTTAAAATTATGACTGGTCGTAGAAAAAATAGTGTATGCAACTCACATTTAATGGCTATTAAGACACTCATATTCATTACGGCACTCGTGTCTTAATAGCTATCATTAAATGCTCATTGCATAATATACTATTATCCTTCTCTGTTTATCGCATCTGTCTCGGTAACCGTTTTTTTGAAGTTTTGAAAATAAATAAAATTAATTGAATTACCTAAAATTGAGGATAAAACGCAGCATTTAACTAGTTTCGTTATTTTTATAGGAAAGTCATTATTTTTATCTATCTACAAAATGGAAAATTTATAAATTACTATTCAATTTAAAATAAACTTCCTCGAATTACCTTCCTTAAAATCAACAAAATTACTTCAATGAGCGTTTGAAATAATTTTTTTTGAAGTTTGAATTTATTCGTTAAAATGCAATCCACGTGCGTCTAGCCACAACAAGAAAACTGATCAAAACAGGAAACGTAAATTGATACCACACTCAATTCTTCGCTGTTTTACCTCCATCTCAATTTAGCTGATATTTTCAATTACGGCCCTTCAAGAAAACCCACCCACCACACGTCCCATCTAACTGGACGTTTCCCTTCGAAAATAAAGGGATTGTTTTTTAAAATTATGACTGGTCGTAGAAAAAATAGTGTATGCAACTCCCATTTAATGGCTATTAAGACACTCATATTCATTACGACACTCGCCTACGGCTCGTGTTTTAATAGCTATCATTAAATGCTCATTGCATAATATACTATTATCCTTCTCTGTTTATCGCATGTCTCGGTAACCGTCTTTTTGAAGTTTTGAAAATAAATAAAATTAATTGAATTACCTAAAATTGAAGATAAAACGCAGCATTTAACTAGCACATTATGTGTTCGTTATTTTTATAGGAAAGTCATTATTTTTATCTATTTTTACTTAAAACTACAAAATGGAAAATTTATAAATTACTATTCAATTTAAAAATAAACTTCCTCGAATTACCTTCCTTAAAATCAACAAAATTACTTCAATGAGCGTTTGAAATAATTTTTTTTTTGAAGTTTGAATTTATTCGTTAAAATGCAATCCACGTGCGTCTAGCCACAACAAGAAAACTGATCAAAACAGGAAACGTAAATTGATACCACACTCAATTCTTCGCTGTTTTACCTCCATCTCAATTTAGCTGATATTTTCAATTACGGCCCTTCAAGAAAACCCACCCACCACACGTCCCATCTAACTGGACGTTTCCCTTCGAAAATAAAGGGATTGTTTTTTAAAATTATGACTGGTCGTAGAAAAAATAGTGTATGCAACTCCCATTTAATGGCTATTAAGACACTCATATTCATTACGACACTCGCCTACGGCTCGTGTTTTAATAGCTATCATTAAATGCTCATTGCATAATATACTATTATCCTTCTCTGTTTATCGCATGTCTCGGTAACCGTCTTTTTGAAGTTTTGAAAATAAATAAAATTAATTGAATTACCTAAAATTGAAGATAAAACGCAGCATTTAACTAGCACATTATGTGTTCGTTATTTTTATAGGAAAGTCATTATTTTTATCTATTTTTACTTAAAACTACAAAATGGAAAATTTATAAATTACTATTCAATTTAAAAATAAACTTCCTCGAATTACCTTCCTTAAAATCAACAAAATTACTTCAATGAGCGTTTGAAATAATTTTTTTTTGAAGTTTGAATTTATTCGTTAAAATGCAATCCACGTGCGTCTAGCCACAACAAGAAAACTGATCAAAACAGGAAACGTAAATTGATACCACACTCAATTCTTCGCTGTTTTACATCCATCTCAATTTAGCTGATATTTTCAATTACGGCCCTTCAAGAAAACCCACCCACCACACGTCCCATCTAACTGGACGTTTCCCTTCGAAAATGAAGCGGCGCAATTAAAAATTCAACGACCCATGACGCAATTTTCCGAATCCAACGACATTGAACTTTCGTTTATTCAAAGTCAATGCTGGCCCGATTGCGTTTAATTTTCGGGCGACGGATTCGTCCTTTGCGCGCGATCACGTACGCGCCTCGTTAAAGCAAATAAAAAACAATAAAATCGCGAACGCAAACTTCATTGGCCTCCTTGCATTTTTCGAACGGACCGGTTCGACTTGGAATTCGAAGCAGGCCCCGGCGCAAAAATCCCCGGCGAGACTGCGGCCTGTGAAATCCCGCGCGCGGTTTTTTTATGCGATGTGCATTGCATACGAACGCGCCTCGTTAATTATTTATGTGGGGAAGTCCAGCTGGGAGAAAGTTCCGCGAACAATTCGCAGTAAGGAACCTCCCGCGACATGCAATTGTGAAGAAATTACATAACTAGCATACAGGGCCGTTGTTAAATGAATGGGAGCGAAATGGAGGGACATTTCAAAAAAACGACAAGAGTAACTTGACACTCCTGATGAAGCATAAAGAATTATTAGAAAAGTTGTAGGAAATAAAACAATAAAATTGTTTTATCTCAATGTATATTCTGATTTGTTACGTTAAGACTGAGATATTCATAAAGGAACAAAAACGACAAGAGTAAACTGGCACTCTTGATGGAAATGTTAAAAAACTTTGTTAGAAAAATTGTTGAAAATAGAACAATAAAATTGTTTTATCTCTATGTATATTTTGATTTGCTACATTATGACTGATATATTCATAAAAGAACAAAAACGACAAGAGTAAACTGACACTCTTGATAGATATATGAAAAAACCGTATTAGAAAAGTTGTAAAAAATGGAACAATAAAATTGCTTTATCTCAATGTATATTTTGATTTGTTAAATTATGCCTGAGATATTCATAAAAGAACAAAAACGACAAGAGTAAACTGACACTCTTGATAGATATATGAAAAAACTGTATTAGAAAAGTTGTAAAAAATGGAACAATAAAATTGCTTTATCTCAATGTATATTTTGATTTGTTAAATTATGCCTGAGATATTCATAAAAGAACAAAAACGACAAGAGTAAACTGGCACTCTTGATGGAAATGTTAAAAAACTTTATTAGAAAAGTTGTTGAAAATGGAATAATAAAATTGTTTTATCTCAATGTATATTTTGATTTGTTACATTATAGCTGAGATATTCATAAAAGAACAAAAATGACAAGAATAAACTGGCACTCCTGGTGGAAATATTACAAAACGCTATTAGAAAAGTTGTAGAAAAAGGAACAATAAAATTGTTTTATCTCAATGTATATTTTGATTTGTTACATTATGACTGAGGTGAGGTGTATTCATAAAAGAACAAAAGCGACAAGAGTTAACTGGCACTCTTGATGAAAATATTAAAATTATTATTAGAAAAGTTGAAGAAAATGGAACAATAAAATTGTTTTATCTCAATGTATATTTTCATTTGTTACATTATGGCTGAGATATTCATAAAGGAACAAAAACGACAAGAGTAAAAAATGGAACAATAAAATTGTTTTATCTCAATGTATATTTTTATTTGTTACATTATGACTGAGATATTCATAAAAGAACAAAAACGACAAGAGTAAACACTGGCATTCATGATGAAAATATTAAAAAACGCCATTAGAAAAGTTGTAGAAAATGGAACAATAAAATTGCTTTATATACATATTTTGAACAAGAACATTTTCATGATAACTATACTATCTCTTTTTAAGAAAGTAAAAAATGTCTAATTGCTTATTGCGTTTAGTGTCGATTTTATGCAAAAATATCATATTTATATTTTAAAAACAAAAAAGTACAGTAAACTACATAATTTAATTCCGAAAATGGAGTCAGATGGCGTTTCACTTAATATCAATAAGGGCCGCTAGATGGCAACATGTTGATTATTAATTCACAAATACAAAATAGATTTCGCTTTGGCTAACTTAACAGCAATTAATCCGATCAGACAGTGATAAGCAGATAAATAAATTTTTTTAATCTCACTTCTTATTTCATCACTTTAGTAAAATTCTAGATAAAGCTCCGACGTTTATCAGTTTATAAATTTTATCATAAAAGTCAACAGAAATTATTTGCTTTTAATATAATCAATATTTCAATTATACAATTTCACACCTCAAATTAGATATTAATTACAAAACCACAAAATTAACAATTAAATACAAATCAGGTACGGACTTCTTCAATTTCACAAGTCAATTATACTTTGGGCATTTTAAAAAAGTAAAAATAACTTACTGAGAATAGTGATTCCAAACATCACTAGGAATCCCAGGAAAACAGCCAGATACTGCCTGAGGCCTCCGCTGCGATCCTTCTGCAAGATCTCGAAGAAAACCACGTACAGCAAAGTGCCAGATGCCAGACCTTGTAATATCACAGACGGAAGGGTGGTGGAATCGCCGGCATCTCCACTGACGGCGATCCCAATCCCAATCCCCAAAGGACTAACGACGGCGAACGTAAACACATATATCACAGTTAACAGAGTCTTTGTTTGAGTGGTAATCAGTTCGACACCAATGCAAAAAGCGATGACCAACTTATGAGCACTGACCGCGCCAAACATGTACCAAACGGTGGCGGCCGAAGACTCCAACCCAACGGCCAAACCCTCAAAAAGCTCATGAATCGAAAGCGCCAAAACAATGAGCAATCCGCGGATGCTCTTAACAACAGAATCCTCAAAAATAACGTGACTGTGACCCGCATGGCTGTGGCCGCCGTGGTTGTGATCCTTGTGGCTGTGGTCCACGTGATTGTGGTTGTGGTTGCTGTCGTGGTTGTGGCCGTTCAATCCGTCCTCCACCGATTTGACCAAATTTGAGGTCGAAATTCCGTTCGGAATCTGGTCCTGGTCCTGGCTTTCTCCCCTGCGGATCGACAGACTCCTCCTCAACACTTTCAAGTCGAAGCTCTTTTCCCTCTTGCGGAGATATGCATGGACGCATTCCTCCACGAAGTACATGGCGAAGAATCCAACGCACATTAGCAGCTCGGCTGGGTGGAATCTGACTTCCGGGAGGACTCCGGCTGCAGTGAGCTCGTCGAGGGTTTCCGACACTTCCGGGAGGAGGTGGAGGAAGGTGGTGCAGAGGAGAACGCCGCCCCCGAAGCTGAGGAGGAGGCAAACGACGCTGTTCTTCTTCAGTTGGCGGTCCCATTTGAACCACTTGGAGAGTTGGAGGGGGAGGGTTCCCATTATTAGGGAGGCGAGGAAGAGGACGCTCATTGCGACCGCTTTTGCCACCACCGTGTCGCTGGTGGCGGCGTCCACTTGGGTTTCGTTGTGGGCGTCGTCCCGCTGGATCAGATATGTGTCGACGAAAGTTTGAACTGCCATGTTTCTCTGGAAGTAAAAGAAATAAGTTTTTATTAAAAATTGAAGAGCAAAATCAGGTGAATAAATGATTTGACAATCAATGAGAGCAAATCATTACTAACCTGATAATATTTTTGAGCGCGCACTAAACTGTTTTGGCTAGTTCTTCAGAAGCATCTAACACTCGAGAGCTTCTTGCAAGGACTGAAACCTATTACCAACTTACCCTTGTTTATACCCAAAATATTGAAGTAATTAAAATTGAATTATAGAAAATAACAAGTATGAGTTACAATTTTAATTGCATTGATAAGTTAACCTTTGGGCGACCGAGGGGGTAGTTACACATATTGCGTTAAAATTCTTTACATTAGTGTGACAAAATGGTTTGACTGGAATTTTTACAACAAAATTTGCGCACTTGGAAGTTGTCGTTTCCATTGCCTATAATTATGCTTTATTTTGATTTACAGGGAAAACATTTTATAAAAGTACCAAGTTTTTTTAAACGAATTTTTGACCCCCAAATCGAACGAAAAAAATTTTTTTGTGTAGAACCCGAATTCATAAAAAAAATATAGCATTCCATTTAAAAAAGGCTAATTTCCGATGTAAGTAGGCCACTTCCTGCCACGTGTACGGTGGATGTACTAAGTGACGTTGAATAAAAAATTTTTAGGTTAATATGGGGGTCAGTTTGGTACCAAAAAAAAAAAAAAATTAACATATCATGTGGGGTATCATTTGAAAGAGCTAACTGCAAGGGTTCCAAAAATTATTTTTTTTCAATTTTAAGCTCAGCGGTCTTAATAATGTAGCTAAAAATGTGCAACCCCCCTGTTCTACTAGGTTTCTAAAGCTAAAATTTTGATTTTAATAGTTTGCGTGCGCCATAGATTACAGGAAAACTTCGTAGAATATTGACAATAACTTTAGACGAAATGTAGGATTGCATGAGTAGTCCAAATCAATAAAATAAAACAAACAATTTTTAATAAGATTTTTTACTTCTAAAAATAAAATTTTATGTTTTAAAATAAAGTTTTAATGAAGTGCGTGAAAAAGGATTACTTTGGTAGAGTAAAACATGTAATTATTTACCTTCATTATTCTACAAAATTTAATCCAAAAAAATTAAGCTTCCTAGCAAAAATTCCCTACCCCTTAACAAACCACTCAACTCAACCTCAATAAAAACATGGAAACAGCCCCATTCTATTTTTAATTCTCCTGAGGATTAAAAAAGTTAAAAATAAAAATAAAAGAAATTTTTTTTTTTTTAAATGGAAAAATTGTTGTAGTACGGAACCCTAATTATGCGGGCCGGATTCGCTCTTGGCCGATTTTGTTTTGTATAAAATAACTGGACCAAAACGTGCAAGGTGGTTCTCAGTGATGTTGAACTGTCAAGATAAAGTGGGGTTAACGCCAACAGTCCAAAAATATTTTCGAAATTTGGGGGCTGAACGGTAAATAGCCTGAAGCGCCACAATTAAGTAAACGGTCACTATTTGCACGAGAAAATTGATGATTGAGCAGATCATGTGCTTACATGCAAATTGAACCATAAATATTTACTTATGTAACTCCTGTAACGCCAATGTTTGGTTATGTCCATCCGACCGCATGCATAAATAATTAAAACAATGCCGCAATTTTCTCAGGAAGTTTTTTGCGCTTCGCGGATTAAAATAGTTCAAACCGGTCGTGTTTACGCACTTAATCTCGCAGATAAATGTTTTACGATGTTTACCGGCAATAACTCTTTATTTAGATGCTTTCCAAACCACTTCAAATTAAAAAAAAATGAACCAGAAGCTTAAAAGAGAAATAATCCTCGATATCGCCGAGTGACATGCTCTCAAACGATGGGCGGCCAAATCTATTTACATTTTCACAAAAAGTGGCTCGAGTGGCCGAGATAACGTGCAATTGTGTTCGGTGCGTTTCAAAATCGCGAAAATATGCAATAAAACCAATTCATCCCACAATTTAAAATAAACATTCGGTTATAAGTCGACAGTGAGATAAAGGCGATTTTTAGGCCACCAGTGCGATAACGATCAATTCTCTCACTGCTTTCCTAATTACAAAATTACAGCCATTTTTAATAAATCGCCAAAAAAATGTTCCAATGTTTATTCCAACAAGAAATTGAATGAATAAAAATGCGGGAAATTGAATAAAATTAGAAAAGTGGTGAAATCCAATGAATCAGACTTGGCAATTGCATTTCAATGAACATTTTTCCGTTATCTCGAAGATTGTTAATGCCAAGTTATTTTCATTGTTCGCGCCAGTTAGTGAAATCGACTGATTGATTTAAATGTAGTCATTAACCCTATTTTCGGTAATATTGGCCCCGATTTGAAAGCGGCAGACCTTGACGTAAAAATAAAGTTAAAATCGCAAGAGACTCACCTCTGATGTTGGTGAATGGGACCAAATTAAAATCACGAAACTCGAGTAAAAGTAAATAAAAACAAATTAAAGCTGTTTACCACTCCAATCAATACCATCAACAACCTGTGGCTGCGACTAATGTGCTTGTAGCTATCATCCTACCGCCGCTTTTATACTAGTGGGGGGTATATTCCGGCTTGACCAAGCTCAGATAAAACAAAGCTTGCAAGGAAAAACCACCAAGACGAAAATGCCACAACCGCTAATTTTCTGAGACATTTCCTTGATTGAAAATTCTTTATTCAAATGATGACCTGCAGTGAACTTAGATTGTGTGTGAGTGAAGGTGTACGTGTCACCTTGAGATTCCAAAAGGTACTCATTACGAAAATTACCTAATTGATTCATCAAAGAATTAATTTCCTCTAATCGAGTCGTTTCCACCTTCGGCAAAATAATTGGTTTAACAATTAGCACCTTAACGATCTGAAAACACAAACAGTGATCTATTTTCGTAAAAATTCCTGATTAAATGATTAAATCAAACAAGGAAGTTTGTTTGTGAAAATTTTTGATTCGTCGTTTTAAAAACCTCTGTAAAGTAACTCAAAAAAAATCTTAAACCAACGACAACAAGGTCTACATTAATTTTCTAACTCCGTGCGGGCCAAGTTGTGCTTTAAATAATTTGGAGTAGTTGTTTCGATTGTGCACACAATTTTGCTAGACTGGTTGATGAGTGGATGTTGAATAAACAAGATAATGAAAACTTATTATTTTCCAACATGACAAACAATTCCTGTCAGTAATTTGCACATTGTTGTTTTTCTAGTTTCGTTCATTACTTCGAAATGGGTCACCGGTTCTTAATTTAATTAGTTTGCAATAAAATGTTTGAGTCCAAATTCCTGTCCATGAAGCTGATTATAATTCAAGTTAGTCAATGTTATTTCAGGAACCGTCAATTGCAATTCAGAAAAGTCAATTTGTATTTCAGAAAACGTCAATTGTAGTTCAAAAAGTATCATTGACAATTCAGATGAGTCAAATCGTATTTAAAAAAAACAACTGCAATGCAAGTAAGTCACATTGTATTTTAGAAAATGGCAATTGTGTTTCAGGAAACAATTGTAATTTGGAAGAATCAATTGTACTTCAGAAAGTATCAATTCAGGTTGGTTAATTGAATTGCAGAAAGCGTTAATTGTAATTCAGATAAGTCACATTGTATTTTAGAAAACGTCAAATGTTTTTGACGAAACGTCAATTGTAGTTAAGAAAATATCATTGAAAATTCAGGTTAGCCAATCGTATTTCAGGAAATGTCGATTGTAATTGATATAAGTCAAATTGTATTTCACAATATCTCAATTGTATTTCATGAATCGTCAACTGTAATTCAGAAAGCATCAATTTTATTTCAGAAAGTATCAATTACAATTCAACTTTTAATTAATTGTATTTCAGAAAATGTCAGTTGTGTTTTATTTGTGTATCAATTGAAATTTAGGTTAACCAATTGTATTGCAGAAAACGGCAATTGTAATTTAAAAAAAAATTGCAATGCAAGTAAGTCACATTGTATTTCAGAAAACGTCAAATGTTTTCGACGAAACGTCAATTGTAGTTCAGAAAGTATCATTGAAAATTCAGGTTAGCCAATCGTATTTCAGAAAATGTCAATTGTAATTGATATAAGTAAAATTGTATTTCGGAAAGTCTCAATTGTATTTCAGGAAACGTCAACTGTAATTCTGAGAAAGCATCCATTCTATTTCAGAAACTATCAATTGAAATTCAGGTTAGTCAAGTGTATTACAGAAAACGGCAATTGTAATTCAGGTAAGTCAAATCGTATTTTAAAAAAAAACAATTGTAATGCAAGTAAGTCACATTGTATTTCAGAAAATGTCAATTGTGTTTGAGGAAACAACAATTGTAATTTAGAAGAAACAATTATACTTCAGAATGTATCAATTCAGGTCAGTTAAAATTGTATTGCAGAAAACGGCAATTGTAATTCAGATAAGTCAAATCGTATTTAAAAAAAAACAATTGCAATGCAAGTAAGTCACATTGTATTTCAGAAAATGTCAATTGTGTTTCAGGAAACAACAATTGTAATTTAGAAGAATCAATTTTACTTCAGAAAGTATCAATTCAGGTTAATTAATTGTATTGCAGAAAACGTTAATTGTAATTCAGATAAGTCACATTGTATTTCAAAAAACGTCAAATGTATCATTGAAGATTCAAGTTAGTCAATCGTCAATTGACGTTTTCAGGAATACAATTGACATAATGTACAATTAGAAAGGTGCAAGAAACTCGTCACTTTTACCTAAATCATTCAGAAAGTGTGTAGAAATTTTTCGAACGCAACACAAAAAACACAAACACACAAGTAAACCGCCCAACGGTTATTTTGATTTTTTCGCCTGTTTCCAGCGCAAACACTCGCTTCCGAAGAGCAGCAGAAACAATTCTCGATATCGATTTGAGGTCAGAAAACATTAAATTTCCTCAATGCATTCGGGTTAAAATTATGCGAGCTGCCAGAATCAAATCTCAGATGCCAATTTAATTTGTATAAAATAAAAGTTGGCCATTAGAATTCTTATCGAACATCTGCGATTGCACAGATTATTTTCGCTCCTCAAGACCACCTTTGTAGTTTAATTAGCCAGTTTTAGGAACATCTGTTTTTATATCGAGAAAGAAAGAATGGTTCCTTTGTCAGGTCGGTTTTCTTTGTGGACGAAAGAGCGCCAATTCACAATCTTAATGTTATCTGTTTTGACTAACAATGAGTAAAAATTAAACAAGATTTGGAAAAGTCATCAACAAAGTTGAATTGTTAAAACGGAAAATTTTTAAAAATTGAAAAAACCAATGTGGAAACTGTTTCACAAAGCTTCGAAATTGTCACCCATTAAAAATTACCTCTTTCTTAAATTTCAAGGCACGGAATAATTATTTGCTTGCATGCGTGCAACGACTTTCGAAACAGCAAAAAAGTTAACCTTTCTTAAAACTAAAAAAAAACAATTTTATGTTCAAAATAAATGAATTCTGCAACGTACTTCTTGGAAACCTCCAACAAATTAAACAAAAATTGAAAAATTAATTTTAAACCGGCGAAAATAAATACAGGTTTGATGTGGTGCTGTGTGCAACAGTCATATATAAAGAATTCTTATCAGCCAAGTCACTTAGTCGCGAATTCGATTTTCCCGAAACAGTGTAAAACGAAGACCATTTTCAAAATTGGATTAACTTTTGGGATTACTCGCATAAATAAAAGGATCACAACATCAAAGTGGACTTTAGCTCGAATTTACTCCTCAAAATACATTCAGTGGTGCGATTCATTTTTTAATGAGGGACCAAAAACGTGACGTCACTGCGGGTATTTATTTGGTCAGCGGTTTGCGCTACTTGCAGTTCTCCACGTTTTATTTCCAAACCCATATTTAAAAATTTATTTCTAAACTTCCGTAAATCATTGGCGACTTATGTAACTTTTACAGCAGGCCAATTGAAAGTTATTGGACGTCAATGGTTTGCGGAGTGGTTACTGTAAAAAACTGCACAATAAATTGCAATAAACTATCTTCAAGCGATTTTTATTTAATTATTATTAGCAAAGCCGATTAAATCTTATCTTCCAGAAACTTATTGTTCCCCGTTCTTGTCGCTTGACATAATCTTGGAATTACAAGGCTTTTTTTTATCTTATCAATGTGAATGGTTTTATTTTTGTGTCATCGCTTGGCAGAGGAAAAAAATTCTGGAAGTAATTTGATCAAAATCGTGGCACTCGACCTGGGTTAAAATCCGTTCAACGGGAGATAATTTCACCGGCGCCACAAAACAAACACAATCAGCCTATCTTATTTGAAACCAATGTTAATTTTCCCGGAATTTTTTAAAATTATTTAAACCAGATGTGATCATGCGCATGTTTACATACGTCATACGACGTCACAAGGTGACAAACCGAAGATATATAAGGTGACCAAACGTACTCCTTTAGGGAGTTTTGTACTCCTTTTTTGTGAACCGTACTCCTTTTAAAACGAGTACTCCAAAAATACTCCTTTGCATTCTTTTGTACTCCTTTGTACTTCTAAAAATATAAAAACTTGGCATTTAATTTTAACCTTTAACCTTTAAAAAAAGAGTTTCCATTTATTATAGAAAACAAAGGAAATGATTCTATGATTAAATGTACAATCTGCAAAGGAGAATTTTCTATTGCGATTGGTGGACAAAGTGCAATAACAAAGCAGATTGATACTAATAAACATAAAACATCTTTTGATGCAGCGACTTCAACGACTAAACTAAATACATTTTTTAAAACTGATAGTTTTGGACCAAATGAAGATTGAAATAAAAAGTATTTCAAAGAAAAATAATCACGTCTATTCTTGGTTGATGAAGTTTTCAATTTTCTTGTTTTCAAATGATTACAACAAAGATTGACTCTTAAGAGTCGGTTTGTCTAGGTGACATCATGCAACTTTTAAGATTCAACCCTTTTTGTAATCATTTGAAACCAAGAAAATGGAAAAAATTTTAACTTTATGAAAATGTGGATTCTAATATAAGTCAAAAATAAATAAATAAATAAATAAATTTAAAAAAAAAATTAAATTAAAATTAAAATTAAAATTTATTTTCAACTTTACGCCAAAAAGTTATTCTTTATAAAAAGTTTTGCTTGTCTTTGAAAGTCATAAACAATTGCTAAAGTTTTATTGAAATACGCTCTAAAAATTGCAAAATATGAAATTAACCTTAAGCAAAGTAGTCTTACTTTTCATTGTTGTAAAAAATATTATATCAGAAAGTTGTTTCAAAACTTAAGAAAAGCTCAAATACAAAGTTTGGTAGAGATAGTAGCAAAATTTTGTAGACTGCATTTTAAATTATTTTAGCTAAAGAAATATTATTTTTAGGCTAGTGTATAATATAACTATTACTTCCAATAAAACAAAACAAAATTGCGTTTATTTTTTATTCGCAGGACAATTTTTCATTTGTCTACTTGTTTCTAATAAGATTGGCGAATGTGACGTCATGCGCGAAGCAAACTCATTTTCGACGCCTTGTTCAATTACCTTGAAATCTATGCAACCCAAAAGACGCCAAACATTGTTGTGTTTGAAGAGGTTAGTTTGTGATATTAATATAAACCATGGAAGATAGTGTCCAAGAAGTGCCCAAAAAGGGCCGTCACCGCAAGAAGCAGTTATACAATTCGATTCTGCAACAAATGGAATTTTATTTCAGCGATTCTAACCTCAACAAAGACCGCTTTTTGAACCAACTGATCGAAGAAGATCCTTGTAAGTTCAATTCGTCTCCATTTCTTCACTTGTTGACTTCCTAATTGTTTCAGTCATTGATTTGTCGAATTTTCTTATATTCAATAAGATCAAGAAACTCACCACAAACGTGGAAGACATCAAAAAAGCCGTAAGCAAGTCTAAACTGTTGGAACTGTCCGAAGACAAGACCAAAATTCGCAGGAAGACCCCCGTCCAATTCAAGGACAACGTCGACGATTGCACGATATACGTGGAAAGAATAAAGTCGGACGCCACTCACGAATGGCTGATCAGCATTTTTTCCGAGCACGGCAACGTGGCTTACGTGTCCATTCCGAAGTACAAGCAGAACCGAATCAACAAGGGATTCGCGTTCATCGAGTTCGAAAATGAGGCCAGCGCGAAAGACGCCCTCGACTACTTCGAGAGCATCGGCTGCAAGATGTCCCCGGAGGCGGCCCCGGAAGCCCTGCAGAGCATCGTGACGTTCGAAAAGGACGAGGCCGACAAGAAATCGAAGAAGAGAAAATTGAGCGAAAGCGACACCGACGAGTCCGAGAAGAAGAAGGTCAAGAATGAAGGGTCGGAGCGGAAGGTGCCTGAAAATGGCAGCGAGGATGCGGAGGAGAAGAAGAAAGCGAAAGCTAAGAAATCCAGCAAGAGGAAGAATCTCAAGGAATTGGGGCTGCAGGTTTTGTCGAAGAGGGAGTGGAAGAAGATGCGCAATCGGTATTTGGACGCCCAGAAGAAGCAGATGAAGCAGCTGAAACTGCAGTTGAATAGAGCCAGATTTGGGGGATACGGTTATCAGGAAAAAAATAAAATTGACGAAGAAGTGGAAGCTGAAGCTGAAGCTGAAGATAAATGCGTGATTGAGGAATCGACTGAAAAGGCTCCAAAGCTTGAGTACTCACCAGGAGTTATAGTGAAACTTACGCTTGCTGAGCCGGCTGTCGATGGTAGAAAACTTAAGGTAATTCTCAAACTTGTAGTGTACCGGGTCTTTTTTTTAAACTATGTAAATATTCCATTTTAAAGTAATATTCAGTCAACCAATGTAGGCAACCAATCGTACTCTCACGTTAACTTATTTTAGGTTGCGTATTATTAAATTGTAATTGCAAGAACAGTAGAACGATTTATTTAAAAGAAAATTTCGAATTGTCCTCCTTCGCATTCTAAACAATACGCTAAATGATCATAAAACCCTTGCATAACATTTCTTAAATAAATGGAATTTAATTCATTACTGTTCTGACAGATAGTATCGATCTGTTGGAATTGATGAAGAATAAATCCCTGACTTGTCTGAAGCTATTGTTATTTTTTCAACCGATATACAACATTAATTTTTTCTTCTTTTGAATGCATTTTAATAACTAAATTCCAAACTTAAACAATAAAAATTTTATTTCTAAATTGATGGAAATGTCAAATCATTTGTATTATCATTCTGATTTCATTTTTTTTTAATTGAACAGATATTTACATTATATTTTCAATTTAAAAAAGGTGTCAAGTTTTACCGCCGCGGCCATGATACCTATTGAAAATTGAGGGGACAGTGTGCAATTTACATGTTACATCAGTTGAAGTTTACACTTTCGATTATTGCTACAAATTTTCCAAATTACTTTTATTTGAAGCCAAGAAAGTAAAACAGGGTTTTGGGGAAAATTTCAATATTTGGTTTTTTATTTCAAAATTTGTCAAATTTTTCGTAGCATTAATATTTGCAATTTGATTCTTGAGTTAAATCAAAATTAACATAAAGCACGAAAAATTCTTTTATTTATTACTTTCCAACAATGGATAATGCGGTTTACCACCCTAACAATAGTTTATGATCGGCCCATGAAACTGGAGGAGACAGCTTTTCAGTTGTCGTTAGACCTGTATTCTTACGTTAAGTCTAGTGACGGTCATAACATAAAAGTTAAGTACCCTACATCAATATCATTGTCCGGTAAATTGGTCTACTTATGTCGTAAATCATTTACAAAAATACTTTCTAAACGAAAATGGCTTTATTTAATAAATGCAAATTAGTAAAATTATTTCAATTACATTAAGTTGTGTGAAAATATTTTATTGTTCGTACTTCAAAAAAACGAATACATTAAACAACTAGTAATTGAGATAAAGCCAAATTTTTTTACCTGACTAAAAAAAAATTGTTTTTTGTTGTTTCTATGTTTTTTAATAATATAAAATTACTCATGCAACTTATGAGAATTGACAAATTATTTTGAAGGGCTATTTTCCCACCGGCGATAAAACTTGACTCGCCCTGTAAAGTGCGCACCAGGCAAATGAAATAAATTCAGTATGTCAATTATTGTGCATATTGAGAAAAAATCTCAAAACACTACTTTAGAGGAGAGACAAAATAAGTTCTTTACTTTTGAAATTCTGTATAACTTTTTAACATACGTTATAGTTTTTTTCTATAATATATTTAAACAAAAAAACTGTTTGTTTTCACTGTCAAAAAGATATTTTTTTTACATATAATGCTTAAAACTAAATTTGCTCAAAAATTGAGTTACGATATCATTAGAGTCGCACGTCGACACTTCCTATTTAAAAATGTGAGGGTTGCAACTGTCACTCCAAGCAGGTTGAGGTTAAGGATGAAATTTTCACTTTACGGGTAATAGACTAAAAATGACATGTTTTGGTATTTTGTCTCAATATGGACAATAATTGAAATACTGAATTAATTCCATTTAGCTGGCGCACACTGTATATTCTTTTCAGAAATGAACTTCTTTCAACATCTTTCTGCCTTTTTATCTTTTTCTATTTCTTTCTTGTTACTTAGGAGTCTTGGAAGAACATTATTTGAAAATTAATTTTTTCAGGTCGACTTAAAGGCACTGTCACCGGAAATTAGATACGTAGACCTACCAAACGCATCAAGCACTGAAGTTTTCTTAAGATTTTCCAATGCAACGAATGCCCAAGAATTCAAGACCTCGAACACAAACGAAGCATATGCCATTTTGCAAGGAGAAGAGGAACGGAAGTACTGGGAAAAAATTAAAACCGACCGAGACACGAAATTCAGCAAAGAGTTTAAAAAGCAGAGGGGAAGAGACAAGTTGTTGAAAAGGGCCGCAAAGGCATCTGCAAAACATATTAAATTCGAAGATATTGAATAATGTATTTTTTCTTATTACATAATTTGTATAAATTTGTTACTTTACTATCTTCCTCGGAAGCCACCTCCTCCATAACCACGACCACCTCGTCCTCCTCCTCCTCCACCGTATCCACGACCTCCTCCAAATCCGCGTCCACCACCTCCTCCACCGCCAAAACCACGTCCACCTCCTCTGCCACCAAATCCACGGCCTCCTCCTCCTCCACCACCAAATCCTCTACCGCCTCCTCCGCGAGCTCCACCTCTACCCCCGCCTCTCCCTCTTCTCTTTTGAACCGACCCAGGTGGTTGCGGCATGAACCTTTGCAACGGAAGCAATTTGGCAGGATCGATGTACAACTGAAAAATTAACTTGTAAACACTTGAGTCAAGCAATTTTTAAAGTTACCTTTTGATTCTTGTTGAAACTCTCCGCTTTCATATTGTCACCCAATCGAATTGAAACGAAATAGTCTCTTAAATTGCCGAAAATCTCATCAATTTTTCCTATCTGTTCCTTATTTTCTAAGTAAATTGGGGCGTTAAAAAATGGAACGTCTTCAAGCTCTACTTTACAAATTAACTCATCTTGGCAAGGATAGGCGAAGTACCCCAGAGGTATAACTTCTTCCGGAGGGCCCTGGTCAAAATTTCTGTTATAACCTCCACCACCGCCGCCGCCTCTTCCGAAACTGTTTCTGTTGCCACCGTAATTGTTCCTGCCACCTCCACGACCGCCTCCGAAACCTCGACCACCGCCTCTTCCACGAAACGACATCTTCTAAACAATCTTTTGGAACTCGACAATTGTTTTCACATCACACGTGGCTGGGGGTTATGGAACATAAACATAACCTCAACAAGAACTTCACAAACCAACGCCATCTTTATTTACAAGCCGTGAAGCCATGCTTGGCAACACCGCATTAATGCACAGAAGTAGGCCGGGTATCATTGCACGTCGGTTGCAATCGAAACTTATTAAAAAATAACTAACATGAAATGATCCATACTACATCATTATTCTGATAGTATTAAGAAATAAAACAAAAGTTAGTAAGGGCAGGAAATTTTATTTTGTGGTATTTATTAAACATTAAATGACATTATTTACAAATAACATATTTTTAACGTTTATTCTTCTCTTTTGTTAGCGTAGCTAATTTCTTTTTTTTCTCTAAATTTTTAGTGCCATTTGTTTCTTTTGAATATTTTGTGTAGTTATTCAACAGAATATTTGCAAAAACAGAATACAATGTTTTAAACAATCTAGAAACATCGTTGCCACACAGACAATGTAATTCAAATTGTTAAAAAAAGTTATTGGAATTTAAGCTTAACTGTGTCAGTTGAATTAAAATGCCTTTTTGACAGGAAGATTGCAAAAATTTTGTTTCCCACACGCTATTAGCTACAATATATTCTAACAAAGCATACATATGAAAGAAAACACACTTAACATGGTAACTTGGTACACTTAAGCCACCTCGCTGTAAAAAGTCAAAATATTCGTTGCAAACATTACTGCCGCGTCCTTCCTCAAATAAAAAAACACAGGCAGTACATTCCAGTTTTTTGCAAACAGATCGTGCTCCATAGCCACAAACATATATGCAGCTTGATTCCTCGATTTCACATAATTCAAGATAATTTAAAGTTATAATGGGGCGAAATTGATCAATGTCAACATTATATAAATTTGATTCAGTACTTTCATTAGCAAAGTTGCTAAAGCATGCTTCTTTTTTATTGATCATTTTCAAAATATGTCTTATTCGTAATTTGTTTTCTGATTCAATTACTTGCCTAACTGATACATTATAGTTTGATCCAGATAGTCGTCTGTACATTCCAAACCTTTTCTCTAACTTGTCTGTTTGAAATTTCCCCAAGAGTACATATGAAACATTAAATTTTGTTACAGCATCGTTAGCAATTTTACATCACACTTGAGATGCTCTTCTTATTGCTTCAAATGTGTCGGAGCTTAAGCCAGCTTTGTCCTTGAAAGACTGCCATGCTTCTATCCAAGACAAAAAACGTTTCAAAAACAATAACTTTTCATCCTCAATACTACAAACTGGTCCTGCCCATTCATTTCTTTTTATTTTTCCTACGATAGGGTTTTTAGAATTTACAATATCCCACCAGATGCGAAAAATTTGTAAAAAATTTGCAGTATCTGTACATTTTTCTTCCGTTTGTAAAGCAGCAATAGTTGACATATGAAAAACATTATCCACTAACAAAACGTTTTGTCTCTCTAAATTCGAGGGATACAAAGTTTTATAACTCAACTTATATGCTTTTTTAATTAACTTATTTTGCTCGTCCTTGAAAAATAGTCGCAAATGTTCGAAACATGCATACCGTTTTATTGTATAATTTTCAAAATCAGGATATATTAAAGTGTGAAAAGTATCTTTTTTGTTCAACCAGTTATTCCTAACATTTTTAAAAATGTGAACAGTGTCATACGATAGGTAAGTATTAATATCAGGGAAGCATGGATTTGGCATAGATTCGTTTGAAGAAATTAAAGTGAACATATTCTGATTTATTCTATTGTTATCAGTTAGTATCGCAACTATAGGAAAACCACATTTTTGAACAAATTCAATTACCTCATTAACGAGTATCTTTAACTGATCTCCTGTTGTGTTATTCACAGGAACTAGTCGAATAACTTCACTAAAATTACCAAAAGCAGAAGAGATCATAAAAGTTTCAATAGTTTTTGCCAGATCCTTAGCATTATTTTCTGAACTGCCAACAATTCCATTGGCTTTAAAATCTAACTTAGATTTCACATAAATTTCATCAATTTGTAATATTGTATATTTTTCTCGAACAGTCAAGTTTTTGGAAATTTGTTTCAAATAGTGACTTGTATTTGAAAGATTTTTGTCTGGTTTTACATTAAATCTAGAAGATATTTGTTGTAAATATCGTTTACTAGGCAGCAGCAAATGATCTTGTAAGAGCATGTAACAAGACAATGAATATGAATAAGCCATAAATGCAAACAAAATAGTTGCTGGGGAATATTTTCATCTTTTTAACAATATCATGTTTAACTGATCAATTAAAAGTTCCAATTGTTTTTTATGTTGATAGTCTTCCATTTCTTCAGCTTTTTCGTTACACATAACTAAATTTTCATACGACTTTTGCAAGAAAAATTCAAAAGATCAAGTCCTTAAATTGTGTTGACTTACGTTGGCATACCTAACTAATATATTTTCAAGTTGCGACCATCGAGATAATTTTAAATCACAAGGGAGAATCCAGTTCAAATCGTGAGCAGAAATTTCTTCTTTTCCAATAAAGAGTTTTAATGTTAAATCACTTTTCACAAGAACACTACATAAAATTTCGGCGGCACTTAACTCAGTTTCACTTTCAGAAGAACTATTAGAACACTCAATATTTAATAAATACAGCCAAACACCAAAGTTGCTCTTAATTTTAAAGTTCCACTTTGTTTCACTGTTTATACCATTTAGTTTTGTTTGAAAAGTGTCAAGAAAATTTGTAAAGTCATTTATAATATCAGATTTTACATTTTCTTCAATTTTTCCAGCTTCTTTTGATTGCAACGCTTTCCTTCTTACTTCAGGGTCTTTTCGTCTAACTACTGTTGAAGTTGAAGACAGATAAACTGGAAGATTTTGAAAAATTGTGGGTACAGCGTCTTCCTTTAATTTTGGGTGTGCTAATAGCAACGTAGTAACAGTTGACCGTTTTTGTATATCTGATCTAATATAACATCATTTTCGTTAAAATGTTTTATACAAACAGATGAATACTTCGTAGGCCGCCAATTTTTCCTCGGGATAGCTCGAAGCCATTTCTTTTTCGTTTCTTCATCTTTTGGAAATGAAAACGTAGTAACTGCAGCTTGCCCCTTTACGGATACACTTTCGTAATTCGATTTGCAGCTTGGGCACAACATTTTCTAGTCATCTAAAAAGTTTTCATGTGAAAAGCATGAACCAAAGGTTAAATGTACTTACTTTCTATATTGTCGAATATCAAATTATTGAGTTAAATATTCTGATAAATACACACAGGTTTGGAAATACCACAACTATCTAACGTTAACTGCACTTTATAACAATATCAACAACAACTCAATGATGCAATACTGAACTGAAGAACGCAAAATGTCCGCCTAGCAACACTGCTGCCAAATTTCTTAGTTCACGGCTTGTAAAATAAAGATGGCGTTGTCACAAACACATAAATTTTAATTGACTTGTTTAAAATTGCAGTAAAATAACAGTTAAGGGTAGAAAGTGGTGATTAATCTATTTATATGTGCAAATTTCACAAACCGGCTTATATTTTGCCGGTTGACATTACCCCCATCTATCTGCTATAGTAGAAACTCGATTATCCGGAAATAATTTGGGTTGCTAATTTTTGTGATTTAATTTTGATCATTTTATTCATGGCTAATATAGGAGGAAGAAACACGGAATTACAACGATTAAACAACTAAACAAACAAACAAATTCAATACATTAAACAATCCCTTCATATGATAAAAAATTCTTTATCAATCATTTTAAAATTTCATCCTCGAAAAATAAATGATGAAATTAAAAATCATTTGTTTAATTTATCATTTTTAATAATCAATTCTAATCGCGTAATTTAATTTAATAAATCTACGTTATACACAATAAAACAAAATTTGAAAAAATATTGAATGAGCAATCAAAAAATTTTAGGTATTCAATATTTCACTAAAATTTTTAATAATTTTACAAAAACTAAAAGAATTATTACAAATAAATTTAAATTCACATCAAAATATATAGATTCTACTTACAAAAGACATTTTGTGGTTTTGACACACAAAGAGTGAATTTGCTCTCAAAAAAAAATTAACGTTCCAATACAAATGAAACTATACAAATTTACTTCTTAAAAATTAAATACAATTAAGGAAAAAAAACATTCTTTCGTGCATTATTACATTATTAATATCCAAACATTACAAAGCAAATATGTAGATTGCCATATGAATGTAAAAAAAATATTTTTTATAAGTCGAATGTTTTTCAGAATAAGGCAATTAAACTGTAATCTTCAACAGCCACAAAAATCAAGAAAAAGAAAACTTGAAAAAATTATACATTAAAATGTTATTACATAATTATTTTTGTTTCATTAAATCCATTTTATTGTCCCATTTGAAGCCTGTAAGTTGATGCAAAACTTGATAAATGAAAATATGTGCCGTTATTTTTGAAAGTGGTATAAATCCATTTTTTTGTACATCGAAATATTTAAGGGTTTGCGTTTGAATTAATTTAAAAATATTGGCAAATGTTAACCAATTCGGGTGATGTTAACACTATAAACCTGTTAAATGATTGATTAACGTTTGGCAATGATTTTAAACTAATTCAAACGCGAATCGTAAATTATGGTATTACTAGCGATTAAAAAAATTAAAAAGCGAGCGACTTGAAATTTTAAGAAAAGCGTTGGTTCGATTGTGTGATATTTTTATTCAGATTGGTCTCGTTTGAACCAGAGAATCTGGCTTGTACTGTTCATTTTAAAAAACCGGCCTCCCAACTCCCACCCACATCCCTGCCACAATCTCAGCAATCCATTTGCTATCAATTCATTAAATTTTTAGTCTTGCAGCTGCATTTTCAGTGTCCGGTAGTTGCTTCTCAAGTCGATAAATCATTTTCTGGTAAGAGCTTGTGTTAAAATAGTTTTAATACCATTACATCAATAAGTTGTCCTTCAATAAGCCATTTTTTATTTTTTTATTTCAAAAGCCCAAATTTAATTCATTCTGATGACCTGTGACCCCACGAAAGAATTTTTGTTATCAAATCGCCCAACAAATAGCCTTATCAGCATTGCCAAACCTGTTTTTTTTCGGAAATTTATTTTTAGAAGCGTCGAGATTTTTGTTTGCTCCCCCCTCCTCCAACCACTTGTTGCAATTGTACGAAAACTCCAATTTCGCTGCAAGTGACTCATCTAACGGGGCAATTCGACCTTCAAATAAGATTCGGTTAAATGGTTAATGGTTAAATTTGGGCGACCGAGATTTAAATAAAAAAATTGATCCTGGTGGGCGACAGGAAGTGTAACCTTGGCCACCTCGCGATCGATCAAGCGTGCGCGTGCCAAAAAAAGCTTGAAACAAAACGCGGAATTTTTTCCTCGAGAAAAATTGTTTTCTTATCTGCGAAAAATGGCCGAGACTTGTGAACTGCCGGAATCGTGCGAATTGACCGGAGTTTGCGAGCTAAAACGTACGGAAAAGTACACCAACGTGTTCTCGGCGGATCCAGGTCTGCAAAAAGGTCCCCCGCGAAATTTAACCTCAATTTTGGGTTTCAGATACGATGCCCAACTACAAGCTCACCTACTACCCCATCAAGGCCCTCGCTGAGCCGATTCGCTTCCTGCTGAGCTACGGCGGCATCGACTTCGAGGATGTCCGCTTCGACCGCGAAAACTGGCCCCAACTCAAACCAAGTAAGTCCAATCGGTTTTTTCGCGAATTTTGCTCATTACTCCGGTTTAGACATGCCTTTCGGGCAAGTTCCGGTCTTGGAGGTGGACGGAAAGATGGCTCACCAGAGCGTCGCCATCTGTCGGTACCTCGCCAAGCAGGTCAAGCTCACCGGGAAGGACGATTGGGAGGATTTGGAAATCGACTCCATCGTAGATTCCATCAACGATTTGAGAGGAAGTGAGTTATTTGGTTTGATTAGGTTGGTTTTGATTTCTTTGGGGGTTTAGAGATTGGCCTTTATTCTTATGAGACCGATGAGACCATTAAGGAGTCCCGCAAGGAGCCGCTGTTCAAGGAAACCATTCCGTTCTATTTGGAACGCTTTGAGACCATCACCGGCGCCAATAATGGCCACTTTGTTGGAGGAAGGGTCACTTGGGCCGATATCTACTTTGTGGCGCTGTTGGATTATCTGAATAAGATGACCGACACTGATTTGATTGAGAATCGTCCTAATTTGAAGACTGTTAAGGAGAACGTGTTGAGCCTGCCTGCAATCAAGGCCTGGATCGACAAGCGTCCAGAAGATGCTTAGGAATATTTTGTATTATTTGCTTTTTGTTGAAACATTTATTTGCTATTTTTTAAATTTTATTATTTTCTAATTGTCCCCAAATAAAGTTGCTTAAATTACATATTTGCTTCATTGAAGAGTAAGCGAAAATTTCCTCCTTTAAATTGCGAAAAAAGTCCAAGAAACGCTATTTCAGCAAGTAATAAAGCATTTTTTCATAAGTTAAATACTACCTGAAAATCGATTAACTAGAATAAATAAAATAACTCATTAAGAGAAGAAGAAAGCGGGGCTGTACCAAGAACACTAGCAACGTTGCCTCTCTGTATAGCCAAACTTATTCGTTGCTTCAAATATGTTTTGGCTTGAGGAGTTCCCGTTGCTTGAACAATACGCCTCCCCAAATCTTCAAGGAGAGAAAGGGCAGCACTCCAAGGACCCAAAATTTCCACAGCGAAGGCGACGAAAAAATAATCATCAGAAATTTTTTTTTTTTTCTTAACATTTTCTGCCAAGTGTGCAGCAGATCTTGGAGAAAATGAAGAATCAGTCAAATGAGAAGGGGCAAGTGTATCCGTACAAGTAAAATCCCAAACTAAAGATTTACCTACTTTCCATGGAATAACTGTAATACCATCTGGACGTTTGCCATCATCCTTCAGAATACTAGGTTCAAGGATACAAGGGATGTTTGCAGAAGAGAAAGCACGTTTAATAATGTCATTAATACAGCTGTGACGAGAGAGTTTACCAGCACTTTTAATGCACGATAAACCCTGATGACCCAACCAGTCTACAGAAGAACCGCACGAGAAGATATGAGGATGACAGAAATTGATGCACAATCTAAGTGAAATTGCAATTTGTAAAAAGTTTTTTTCTAAAGAGTACCTAATTTACAAGATGGAAGAGCTTCAAGCCAAGCTCCACATTCAAGTTCAGATCCAGCTAATAAGATAGCTTTTTGTGTGATATTTGAGGAAGATAATAAATTTTGAAATATTTTCTCACAGATAGGTAAGTTCCAATTTCTTTGAATAGAAAGCTCTTTTGGGAGTAAAGACGAATTAGAAATTTCCTTCCAATAATCAACAGCCTCGTTAAGGGATGTAATTTCAAAATTAGAAAAACTAGAAGGTAGAATGGACATAATAAGTTCAGAATTAGAAAATATAGAAGACAAAAAGGCAGGCGAGGAAATATCAATTACAGTGAAACCTCCCTAAGGCGACCACTTGTGGTTCTGCCCATATTTGGTCTTTTCCGGAGGTGGTCTTCTTAGAGAACTATAATAAATGTCTAACTACATAATATAATGTTCATATTTTAACTAAACCAAAGCAGAGTAAATGTGAAATGTTGTTTATTCAATAAGAAATACAGAAAATGTTTTATGACGCAAAAAAAAAATTAAAAAGCAAAAATTAATGATTAATAAAATATACTAGAAATACAATATACAAATATATGTACATGATTAATATTAACATTTTTTAAAGAAATCTTCGATTGTACTTTGTCGGCTTGATGTTGCTTTTTTATTTAAAATTTCCTTTTCCAATAGATTTTGGAATTTTGTAATTAATTCAACCGTTTCATATTTTCCAAAATTATAAGACGTACAATAGCTTAAGACCATTAACATAATTTAAGTTATCAGTCAGGGGAATTTCACCAATTTTTTCATCCTCTTCTGACAGTGACTCTTCATCCTGTTGATATTGGGCATTGTGAATGTCAAGAATTTGATTTTCCCAATCGGCTACGTCTTCACATTCTTCATCTTCATTAAATTGAATGTCAATATCGAAGTTAATTTGTTTTGCTAGTTGTATGACTTCTTCTTCACTTAAATCTCGTTCTGTATCATTTTCAATAATGTTGCAATTAATACCGCATTTATTGAAACACTTTTGTATGTTGGTTTGAGTCACAGAATTCCATGCCTCTTTGACATATTCAATCACATCTGCCAATGAATTTTTTTTAATTAGATCGTCTATGTTTTCTGCCGCATCCATATGTGCCAAGAGAGTTGTGATAATGTGGCGTCGATAAAGCAACTTAAAAGAATGAATGACCCCTTGATCTAGTGGCTGTGATGTACTTGATGTGTTTGCAGGCAGAAACAACACATTAATGTTACTGAGCTTCAAATTTTTAGGATGGCATGGAGCGTTGTCCATAAGCAATAATAGTTTTATTTTTTCCTTCTTCATCTTTTTATTAAAATTTTCAATCCACTCTGTGAAAATGGAACCAGTCATCCATGCTTTTTTATTAGCGTACCATTGCACATTCATTTTGGACATGTTCACATTTTTAAAACATCTTGGTCGTAATGCATTGTTTATTATTAACGGTTGTTCTTTTTCGCCCAAAGCATTAGCGCAAAACATTATTGTAATTCGGTTCTTTAATTTTTTAGATCCGTGCGAATTAGAACCTTTAAACGCCAAAGATTTTGTAGGCAAAGCACGATAAAAAAGGCCCGTTTCATCGACATTAAAAATGTCTTTTAAATCGTATCCCTTTAGCAGAGACGGTAATTGTTGAACCCACTCAGCTACATCATTTTTATTTACGGATTCACTTTCACCACATAAAGTCTTTAAAACAATATTATTACGGCGACAAAATTTTTCTAGCCAGCCACCACTTGCCGTAAATGTTTCAATTTTTAACGTCCGTGCAAAGTTAATGGCTTTTTCCTGCAAAATTGGACCACTAATAGGAATTTTCCTGGCCCGTGCACCTTCAAACTAGGCTAACGTTAATTCGTTAATTTCCTTATAAGGTTGATATGTTTCACGTTTTTATGCCATTTTTCTTTTATTGCGGCTTTGTCCTTTAAAATTTTTTGGATTTGAGTTTTTCCGCACTTATATTTCCCGGACAGTTTTCTTTGGGATAAACCGCTTTCTGCATCTTCAATTACTTTTATACGCGTCTATAAATTTAGAGCAATTGGCGCACTTTTGCCAGACATTATCAATCGTTTACACAACACGATCTTTATCCTTTGACTAAAAACCTGTTGACTAAATAAAATACGAAGGAAACTTGAAGTTGTAGGCAGATTAGGACAAGTAACGATATCGACACCCCTCGTTTTCAAACCGGGATAATTTAGAAACCAGCCGAATAACGGTACTAAATAACAAAAGTCAAGTCCCGTTAAAATTTTGCAGCCCGACAAAGTCATTCCCCATTAAACCATTAAAAAAAACGGTCGCCAATACCCAAAAAGGAGCGGTCTCGGTCGGGTTAGAGGGTGGTCGCTTTAGGGAAAAATAAATATATGGAATTTTCATTAATTCAAAACTGTTCTTAACAAAACTGGTCATATTTGGAGGCGGTCGCCTAAAAGAGGTGGTCGTCGCGAGAGATTTCACTGTATAAACCTGATACCTAATCCACCAAAACGGATTGGTAATTTGGCAAATTTAATATCCAAAATTTTTTCCAAAGAAGAAATAACAATATTATCTAATTCAAGACACTCATTTTTAAATTTCCAAAAAAGACAACATCTAAGATTATAAGTGAAATTAGGTATCCATATACGTTTAAAATTTAAATTGGGCAAAAAAAATATGAAAGGGAGATTGTGTAAAAACTGATAGTCCGACAGAGTCGCGGTTTTGCACACATAAAGTACATATAAATAGCTATTTTTGTACAAAGTTTCAATTTTTAAAATTAAAAAATAACAGAATTGTGAATTTTTTAAGAGGACACTAAATTTTATGTACTTTCCGGGTTTTCTCCGGTTCTAATTATCCAATCGGGTCATTCGACCTCACATTCTCTTCGTAATTTAATTCTCTAAAATTAATCTATTGACATCATTAAGATTGCTTCATTAGTTTCCATTTTGCAAGCAAAAAACTAAAAAAAAACACGATTTTTTGTTGAAATTTGCTTATAACAAATTAAAAATTATGATTCTCGAGCTGGAAATTAAGCAGAATTCTACTAACTGTCTTTGACAAAATCGCACAGTCCAGGTATTATTTATGTTAAATTAGGACATTTATTTTGCCCTGTTGTAACCCTAAAACTTCAACAATTTTTAGAGGCAGCACAACCATTTGTTCCGTTTCGAACAAAATTCGACTTCCCTAGGAAACGCAAACAAACTGAAACGTCTGAAAATTTCGAAAAAATGGCCACATCCTACAAACTGATTTATTTCCCGGTGAAGGCCCTCGCCGAGCCGATCCGCTTCCTCCTGAGCTACGGAGGCCTGGACTTCGAGGACGTGCGAATGCAGCAAGATTCATGGCTCGAGGTCAAAAACGGTACGTTCCCAAAAAACAGCGAAAACCGATGAAAACTTGATTTTTAGACATGCCCTTCGGGCAGGTTCCGGTCCTGGAGGTGGACGGCAAGCTGGCCCACCAGAGCGTGGCCATCTCGAGGTACCTCGCCAAGCAGGTCAAGTTGACCGGGGCGGACGACTGGGAGGACCTGGAGATCGACACCATCGTCGACACGATCTGCGACATCAGAGCGAGTGAGTTGGTGCAATTGCGAAAATTAAAATTAACCTTCTGTTCAGAGATAGCCACGTTCAACATGGAAAAAGATGAGGTGCTCAAGGAGGCCCTCAGAGAGACCCTCGTGAATGAGACTTTGCCCTACTACTTGCAGAGGTTGGATGAGATCGCCGAAAGGAACGATGGCCACCTCGCCTTGAATAAGGTTCTTAAGAGTTTTTATTCAATCTTGCACAACTTGGCCCGCAAGCGGGTTACAAGTCGCACGTTTTTATCTGTTAAAAATTGATTTTAGTTAACTTGGGCCGATTTGTACTTCGTTGGTTTATTGGATTATTGCAACGGGGTGACGAAAAGTGACATAATCGAAAACTACCCGAATCTGATTACAGTGAAGGAGAATGTTATGTCCATTCCTGCGATTAAAGTGTGGACCGAAAGCAGACCCGAGTCCGAGTATTGAATTTCATAAACAGTTCTTGCAATAAATTATCTGTAATATGACTTGCTGTTTGTTGTTATGTAATACTAATTGCCACAAAATAAATAATCTTTTTATAAACGATTTTATCGGTCGATTGCGGCTCATCTTGTTGACACTTAAACTCCCCACCGCTTTACGGCGGCAGCTCGATTGTGTAATTTGGAACCAGTTTGGGAGTTTATCAACGTTGTAGTCGTGTCAAGGTCGCGCTCATTTTTATTTCGTTCGAAGGGTAATTCTTCTAGTTTTTACGTCAAAAGTTGGTGGAATTGTTTCAAATGGCACCAACGTACAAATTGACCTACTTCAACTTCCCCGCGCTAGCGGAACCCATTCGGTTCCTCTTAAGCTACGGAGGGGTGGATTTCGAGGATGTGCGCATTGAGCGCGAGAATTGGGCCAGCATAAAACCAAGTAAGTAAAATCATCCTAGCCAGTTAGAGGAAAATAAAAAATTGAAGAAAAAGAAAGGTTATACATACAGTATAAATACGCATGCACAAGGCAATAGAACTGTCATTATAGTACAATTTGAATAAAATTAAATAGGGTTCGAGAAGTGACGACTGAGTATTGTGGGTTGCATTGGTTTTCTAAGATTTACATTGGGAACGGAGTTCCTTTACCAGAAGTGTCGAGCTGGAAATCTGTTGTTTTGTTAAGAAATTCATTTATACTTGAATGTTCAGGTGGTCTATTTTAAAAATTCGTTCGTCGGTCAATGCTTATCGGCACATTTTAAAATTTATATATATTAACCACAATCTTATCGTTGAATAAAAAAGATTAATTCATCAAATTTTTATTTTTAATCATATGATGGAGTTTTTCTAAGGCAGTTATTTAAGTCGATATCAAAATTATTTTGAAGTGTTTATTACATTTTAATAAAAGCTTGTTTTTTAAAAAAAGTTTTTTTACTATAAACTTATTAGCTTCTTTAATCTTGGACAATTTTAATCTTTATTATCTACATTAAATTCGTTTAAGTCATTTATATCTATACCGGGTTTTTACTTTAACATTTTTTACGTACGATGTAAATATCCCTATGTTCAATTTAAAAAAAAAAATTGTCACTCGTTCAATGTATTGCAACCAAGCATACTTTCACACGTCAACTTTGGTTATGTATTAAGTATTAAATTGCAATGGTCAGACGTTAAAACAGTTAAACGATTTATTTAAAATATATAAATGACAAAAGAAAATGGAAAATTAAAAATTTTCAAGTTTCATTTTCTATTTCCTTTTTCCATGTCCATTTACCATTTCCATTGCCGTTTTCCATTTGCCATTTCCGTTTTCCGTTTTCAATTTTCCATTTCAATTTTCCATTTTCATTTTCCATATCTATTTACCATTTTCAATTTTCTATTTCCATTCTCCATATCCATTTACCATTTTCATTTTCTATTTTCCATTTCCATTTTACAATATCCATTTACCGTTTTCGTTTTCAATTTTCCATTCTCCATATTCATTTACCTTTTTCCATTTTCAATTTTCCATTTCCATTTTCCATATCCATTTACCATTTCCATTTTCCATTAGTATGTCCGTTTTCCACTTTCCATCTTCCATCTTCCATTTTCGATTTCCATTTTACATATCCATTTACCATTTCCATCTTCTATTTGCCATTTTCAATGTATGTGTATATGTTCCCTATAGACTCCGAAACCGCTGAACCGATTTTGATGAAATTTTTAGGAAAACTAGTATAGTCTCTTCGATATTTAATTTTATTTAAATTATACCAATTCGACTCGCGAATTTTTGAATTTCAGCAATGCCAATGGGCCAAGTTCCGGTGCTGGAAGTCGACGGACGAGCAGCCGGCCAAAGTTTGGCCATTTCACGTTACCTCGCGAAGCAGTTCAAACTCACCGGCGACAGTGATTGGGAAAATTTGGAAATCGACGCCATCGTCGACACGATCAACGATTTGCGAATAAGTAACTAATTCCGAGAGTTGTCCGCGGCCTAAAATTGAATTTTTAGAGATCATCATGTGGTACCACGAAAAGGACGCAGCGACGAAAGAGGCGAAAAAGCCGGCCCTGTTCAACGAAACTATCCCTTTTTACTTAGAACGTCTGGAAGGGATGGCAAAGAAAAACAAAGGGCACTTCGTGGCCAAAAAAGTAATTTTTGTGCCATTTTCTCCCTTGAGAGTAAATTCTGTTTGTAAAAAAAAAACAAAAATGAGGCTTTTCTCTCCCTTGAGAGTAAACTCTGTTTGTAAAAAAAAATAACAAAAGTGAGGCTTTTCTCTCCGTTGAGAGTAAACTCTGTTTGTAAAAAAAATAACAAAAGTGAGGCTTTTCTCTCCCTTGAGAGTAAATTCTGTTTGTAAAAACAAATAACAAAAATGAGGCTTTTCTCTCCCTTGAGAATAAATTCTGTTTGTAAAAACAAATAACAAAAATGAGGCTTTTCTATCCCTTGAGAGTAAATTCTGTTTGTAAAAACCAATAAAAAAATGAGGCTTTTCTCTCCCTTGAGAGTAAATTCTGTTTGTAAAAACAAATAACAAAAATGAGGCTTTTCTGTCCCTTTAGAGTAAATTCTGTTTGTAAAAAAAAAAACGAAAATAAGACTTTTCTCTCCCTTGTTGAATAACTCACATTTTCCACTTTAGTTGACGTGGGCTGACGTTTACTTCGCCGGTATTTTGGACCACCTGACCAAGATATCTGGGATGGATGTCACCGCTGATAACCCGAACTTGAAAGCTGTCGTCGACAACGTCCTCGCGATTCCCAACATTCAAGCCTGGCTGAAGAAACGACCGAACACAACTTAAAATGTCCGAAATTATTGCAATAAAAAGTAATATTCAATGAAACTGGGGTGTTTTAATTTATTGCCCGGGAAAATTTTCCAGTCACACTTTACGACTTTCTGGAAGTGGGTTACTCATGGGGAAGCTCTGCTTTTTACGAGGGTAAAATTCCGCTCGTGTTCTAAATAAACTTTATCGATGAAATGAGTGCGTTATTTTTTTTATTCGGCAGTAAACCGCGCATTTTATAAATTAAAATGATGTCACTGCCGTTTGTGCAAATAATGAATTTTTGTTTTTTGTCCTGACTCGAGTAGATGCATTACTTATATCAATTTTCAAGATACGTTATCAAACTTTTATACAAACACTGTATGTCAACAAATTACTTTAAATCAGTGTTTGTTTGACAATTCTAACTACAATTAATGAAAACGTTATTAATTGTTTTTTCATTCTGGATTTAATAAAATTACTGCACCGTTGTTATGACGTCATTTATTTGACAAGAAACACCCTGTACATAAAAAATTCTGCCGGAAAAATATAAAATTTGCCAAATTTGTGAAGAAATATTGACGACATTTATTCCGAACCTGTAAAATGTTTTTTGTGCTCTTCAACTTCTTTAGTTTACAACAGCACATGTGTGGATATTGTTGTATACGGTAGAATTATTTTAAAAGTCGGAAGTCCGGAATAAATAATTGACTGATTGTTGGAAAAATTTACAAGTTTCACAATCATACACCGGAGCAATTTTTTCATTACAGATTTATTTCGACTACAAGAACGGAAAAAAGCGTTTCGTCACTAAAACAACAATAAAAAAATCATTATTGCGGCACTGTTTTTGTTCATCGGTGTGACCTCCAAGGTCACCGACTGCCTAATTGCAAAAAAAAAAAGTTTCTAACCTGTCAAAAAAAAAGAAAAATTATCTTTTCACTGTGAGTCAATTTTTCTTATTTTTGAATGTTCTCGAGATTATCCCTAATTTCTCTTTAAGTTAATGTGGGAAAAAATCCAAATTATTTTTTTTAATAATAAAATTTAATCTGTAGCACATCCGGTACTCCGATTTTACAAGCTTAACAAAAGCTGTGAAAAGAATCTCATTGTTTTTTTTTCATATTTTTTATTTCCGACCGCTTTTTGAGGTCTTAAAAAAGCAGGGTGTTTCATGATACCAAGAGTTGACAAAAATATTTGGGGGTTGAAACTAACTCGAATAAGTCGAAAAAAATACGAAAAAAAAATCACAACCTGGTTGTGGCCTATTTTTTCGCCATTGGTTCTCTCGCAGCCGGCAACAGCAATTTACTGCATTTTTTGTAAACACTTGTTTCAAAAGTCCTGTTATTATTGCATTGGAAAACGAAATGGAAAATAAAAATTGAAAATTTGAAATTTGAAATTTTCCATAATTGACGTGTAGAGTATGCTTGGTTGCAAAACATTGACCGATTGACAAATTTTTTTAAAAAATTGAACATAGGGATATTTACATTGTATGTTCAATTTTAAAATAATGTCACGGTATATATGTATAGAGTTGTTATATTATGTAGATATATTCACAACAGAACAAAAAACGACAAATATGTAAAAATGCAATTTATTAATAACAAATAATGATAAATATTTTTTTGATAACTGATATTAGTTTATCTGCAAAGTACAATTTGTCGTGCAAAATTGTCTAGGTCATACAATTCTTACAAGTCACCATATCAACACAACGTATCTATTTTCAAATATGAACCTCCATAAAATTCATGTAATATTTACCGATTAATTGTCAAATAAGACTCCAATTCCACCGCTTATTTCATTTAAATAAACATTTTATGAGAAGCAAACAACTCAAATTAAGTAATTAAGTTGCGATCGGCAAAGTATGGAATTTCAAATTAAACCTCGTTCAAAGAGACAATTTTGAAAAAATCTAAAAAATCGATTTTATCATTGCATAACATGACGAAGTAAACACTTGAGCGCACGGTGTAATTATTTACTTGCAAGATATTAATGACGGAATGATACAGCACATGACGTAGGATTTTATTCACTTGATTCAATCATTAAAATTACACGGCTAATAAAAAAATCTCCATTCCCCACCCTTCCCAACAGCTCCACTATTTAAATGCCGTCCTGATCGATGTGTTCGTCATTCCAGCGAAAAAAATCAACCTTACACGATGGCGCCAAAATACAAGTTGATCTACTTCCAAGCCAGGGCCGTCGCAGAACCGATCCGCTACCTCTTGAGCTACGGAGGGGTCGAATTCGAAGACTACCGCCAACCCAAGGAATCCTGGCCGCAACTCAAACCTAGTAATTTTTCAAACTATCTCCAACTTTTAATTTAATTTGTGAAAATTTCAGCCTTGCCTTTCGGCCAGCTGCCGGTGCTCGAAGTCGATGGGAGAATCCTCCACCAAAGTTTGGCCATCGAGCGCTACTTAGCCAAGCAGTTCAAACTGGTGGGCTCCAGCGATCTGGAAAATTGGGAAATCGACGCCGTCGTCGACACAATCAACGATTTTCGCCAAAGTAAGTCATCTAACTTCTTTTTTTAATTTGTTATTTATTCAGGTCGGTCCACTGAACAGGTAGTGTCAGACTTGCTGACTAAAAAATCGTCTCTAGTTGTTGAAATCATATAACTCGTCGCATTTTAAACAAGCGTTTCTTTCCAGAGGTTGGAGCGTACCACTACGAGACCGACAAGCACATCAAAGAGCATCTGAAGGGGCCGCTGTACAACGAAGTGATTCCGTGCTATTTGGACCGACTCGACGCCATCGCCAAGAAGAACAGCGGCCATCTCGCGTTGGGCAAGCTGACTTGGGCCGATATCTTCTTCGCGGGAATATTGGATTACCTGAACGGAATGTCCGGTGTGGATATGACGGCCAAGCACGCCAACTTGAGGGCCGTTCGGGACAATGTCAACGCGAATCCCAAGATCAAGGCGTGGATCGAAAAGCGGCCCAAAACTGACCTCTAAGCACTTTTAATAATATTGATGTTGTTGCACTTGTTCCTCTGTAATTCGTGGTATTCTGTATGTCGTAATTTAATAAATATCTTTAAATTCAAATCTGCCGCAAAAACGAGGATTTAGTTCGCCGCACCGACCGCATGCAGCGCCAATTTATTGCGGCCATGTTTGTTTTGGTGAAGTGTTTACTTTTCAAATTTTATTATGGATAATACAAATTCGCACAAGGGCGCAAAATGGAACCACTTTCGACGTTTAGTAAAGCTAGTAACGATACTTTTCGCTTGTTTGAGTTATTTATGGCGTGCGCTTTAATAAAGGGAAAAGAAGTTATGTTGAAACTATTTTTATATCTACCGCAAAAACAAGGATTTAGTTCGCCGCACTGATACTATGCATGCAGCGCCAATTTATCACGGCCATATTTGTTTTGGTGAAGTGTTTACTTTTCAAATTTAATTATGGATAATACAAATTCGCAGAGATGTCGAACATGCCTGGCACAAGGGCGCAAACTAGAACCACTTTTGGCATTTAGTAAAGCTAGTAACGATACTTGTTACTTGTTTGAGTTATTTATGGCGTGTGCTGCAATAAAGGTAAAAGAGGTTATGTTTGGACTATTTTTATATTATCCTTTCATTTAGATTAGACGAAATGATGGATTTTCACAATTTGTTTGCTCAGAATGTGTTGCTCAGCAGAGAAGGCGTACCTTTTTAAGGAGCGATGTGAACACAGTGATGCAGTTTGGAAAGAATTCGGAAGACAGTTGAAAAAGAAAGAAACATTGAAACCAGTTCAAGAAAAGTCGGAGCTTACTGTGAGTATTAAAACCCCTGTTGATAATAAATGTGGGACAAATGGGGACACAAAACAAGCAATAGGAAAAACAGAAACCCTTTCACCAACATTTCATGAAAGCACAGAGCTTGTTGATAATAGCAGGGCAAATGGGGACACACAGCAAACAGAACTGGCAACTTCACTAATATTTCATGATAAAAACTCAGAGTTTGATACGAGAATTCAAACTCCTGTTGATAACAAATGTGGGACACATGAGTGCCAGTTGCATGATGGTCCAAAAATTGAAATAAGCAATCCTAAAATTCGCGAGGAAGTTAAATCAGCAAACTCCATTGAAAAAGTTTATTATCCTTGCAAACTATATGCTGACCCTTACCAACACGGCGATTTAAAAAAGTTCGATTGTAATAAGTGTAAAAAAACATTCTCTAATAAATCTCAGTTGGCAGTTCATGCAGAATGTCACGAAGAGACCGAAAGCCACATATGCCAGTATTGTGGAAAGAGTTTTGTGTTATCCGCGAACTTGGTAAGTGTTTTGAGCCTTGAAAGCCAAAATGACTTGATTAACATTTCAGAAAGTGCATATACGGATCCATACCGGCGAAAAGCCGTACAAGTGTGACAAATGTGGCGCAAGTTTTGCCTTCTGGCCATCGCTGCATGCTCATAAATTAAGTTATGTGAAAGAAAAAAATTTTGAATGCAAGGAATGTCACAAGCGGTTTTTGAGATCTGGGACCTTAAGAAAGCACATGTATACGCACACCGGTGGCCAAAAATATCCTTGTTATTTGTGCGCGCAACAATTTAAATGTTCCCAGTCATTGAAACGGCATATTTTAACCCATTCTAATGAACGGCCTTGCAAGTGTAAAGTGTGTCGAAAAGGATTCAGTCGAAATTGCAACTTAAAGGTGCAGATGAAGACACATACTGGAGAGAAACCATACTTTTGTAAGATGTGCAAGAAGGTTTTCACTCAGCCACATTGTTTGCATTCACACAGTGCTAGATTTCATAACGATACAACAAGAACTAGTCTAGGAGCCAATAGGGTTTTGTAGCCAATCAAAGTGTGGCGGCTGCAACCAACTTATTCTTAAGTATTTTGACTTGATTCCAAAAATCTTGGCTCCTAGACTAAGCATTAACTTTATTGAAAATGATATTAAATACACACTCCCTGAAATTTAGGCAACCTCTATTACCTCCATGTTTAAAAAATTAAGTCTTCAGTTGTCCTATAAATTCAATTGGAGGTTATGTTAAAGTAGAACAATTTGACAGTGCTAATTTATCAATTTTCAAATCAATGGATATCAATTCGCAGAAATGCCGAACATGCCTCGCACAAGGTCGCAGACTGACTCCACTTTCGACGCTTAGTAAAGCAAGTGGCAATAAACTTCACATGTCCGATGTATTCATGATGTGTGCTGCAATACAGGTAAAAAGGGCAGTATTTTTGAGCGAATTCAGATTATCTTTTGATTTAGATTTCTCCCAATGATGGATTTTCGCAACATGCTTGTACTGAATGTGTCACATTAGCTGAGAAGGCGTATCTCTTTAAAAAGCGATGTGAATTCAGTGATAAAGTGTGGAATGAATTTAGAAGACGATTAGCACAGGAAATGATCTTAAATCCAGTTGAAAACTCTGAGATTACTGTTGAAATTCCAACACCTGTTAAAATTGTTTATGAACCAGATGAGTATCAATTGGACAGTGATTCAATGATTGAAACAGGATCTGGTAAAATTGATGATGAAATGGACAATGATTTAGATATTAAAGCAATTGAAATTCACGAAGAAATTAAAAGGGAAAGCTTTATTTGCAAATATTGTTGTACAATTTTAACCGATGAAGCAAAACATTCAAGGCACGAACTCTCTCATACAATTGAACCTAAAAAATTGGTTGTAAAAAAGTATGCGATTTATGGTTGTCGTGATTGTTCTGTTGATTGCAAAACAGCAGAAGAATTCATCGAACATTGTCACAAATTACATGAAAACTACATTGAGAAGCTTTATTATCGTTGCAATTTATGTGCAGGAGATTTTCCTCACCTGCCAAGATTTACAGCACATGTTTCAAAAAGACATAAAATATTACATTCCTCTCAATTCAGTAACGTTTTAAAAAAGTTTGAATGCCATGTGTGTCACAATGAATATAAAACACGTGATTCGTTGTGGCACCACATACGGAGACACCACCCTGGCGCACAATTGCCAAAATCCCCAGGTTGGCCCCAATCGTGCAAATATTGTACATATTCACTGAAATCTCGCAAGGACAGATTGACGCATCTCGATCAGGAACATAGTGATTTAAAAATCTTTAGTTGCGATAAATGCGAAAAAACGTTTTTGGAAGAACATCATTTGAAGCTGCATGCTGGAACCCACGACAAAATTAAGAGGCACATGTGCCAGTATTGCGGAAGGAGTTTTGCATGCTCTTCAAATTTAGTAAGTGTTTTTCCAATTTAATTGTGAAGTTATAAAATTTGTATTTTAGAAAACCCACATACGGATCCACACTGGCGAAAAGCCGTTCAAGTGCGATAAATGCGATGCATGTTTCGCACAATGGGCGTCCCTTTATGCTCATAAATTAAATCATGTTCAAGAAAAAAATTTTGAATGCAAGGAATGCCACAAACGGTTTTTGAGGCCTGGGACGTTAAGAGTGCACATGGTGACACACACTGCCGGCCCGAAATATCCTTGTCATTTGTGTCCACAACAACTGAAAAATTCTAAGTCGTTGAAAAGACACCTTTTGGTTCATTCTGGTGCACGTTTTTGTGTTTGTAAAGTGTGTGGAAAGGGATTCAATTCTAGGAGCAACTTACACCAGCACATGGTAACCCACACTGGGGAGAAACGGCATATTTGTACAATTTGTAAGAAGGGATTCAGCCAGGCACATTGTTTGCGATCACATAATGCTAAATTTCACATGGATGGACCATCTTAATGTGGAAAATGTCAAATTACTTTAATAAATTGATAATCAAAAAGTACCAAATTATTATACTGTGATACTGTCCCCACTTAAGTACAATTATATGACAATTGGAGGTTATGTTCATTAAAATCAATTTGACAGTTTGATTAGAAGAAGGAATTCAGAGAAATTTGTTTCAATTATATTGTTATGGACAATACAAATTCACAGAAATGCCGATCATGCCTTGAGCAAGGTTGCACACTGAAACCACTTTCAGGGCTTAGTAAAGCAAGTGAAAATGCACTTCACTTGTCCGATGTATTTATGATGTGTGCTGCAATACAGGTAAAAAGTACAATATTTTTGAAACAATTTCATATTCTTTCATTCAGATTACGCCCAACGATGGATTTTCACAATATGCTTGCATACACTGTATTAACTCAGCCGAGAAGGCGTATCTTTTCAAGAAACAATGTGAACACAGTGATAAAATATGGAATGAATTTAAATGGCGATTACAAAAGGACTCGATATCGAATTTAGTTGAAGTTTTACCTAGTAATGATAATGCAGAGATTATTGTACCAATTCCAACACCTGTTAAAAATGAATGTGAAGCAGATGAGTATGAAATGGACAATGATCCAATGACCGAAACAGGATCTGTTGAAATTGATTATAAAATGGACGATGATTTAGATATTAAGTCAATTGAAATTTATGAAGAACCTAAAACTGAAAACTTCACTTGCAAATACTGTTTGACAATTTTTGTTGATGAAGCAAAACTTTTGATGCATGAACTTGCTCATACAATAGAACCTAAAAAATCAGCTGTAAAGAAATATGTGATTTATGATTGTCCGGAATGTTCTGTTGATGTTAAAACAGCAGAAGCATTCATAGATCATTGTCACAAATTGCATGAAAATTCCATTGAAAAGCTTTATTATCGATGCAAATTATGTGCAGAAGATTTTGATACTCTTCCACAATTTACAGCACATGTTTCAAACAGACATTCTCCTGAATTAACTAACGTTTCAAAAAAGAAATTTGAGTGCCCAGTGTGTGGCAATAAATATAAAACTCATGGTTCGATGCGGGGCCACATACGGAAACTCCATAGCGCACAATTGCTAAAATATCCAATAGAACCTAAAGATGTAGCTGTAAAAAAATATGTAATTTATGGCTGCCGTGAATGTTCTGTTGATTGCAAAACAACAGAAAAATTCATGGAACATTGTCACGAGTTGCATGAAAATTCCATTGAAAAGCTTTATTATCGTTGCAAATCATGTGCAGGAGATTTTCCTCATCTTTCACAATTTAGAACACATGTTTTAAACAGACATAAAACATTACATACTCAATTAACTAACGTTACAAAAAAGAAATTCGAGTGCCAAGTGTGTCACAATGAATATAAAAATGGAGATTCGTTGCGGAGCCACATACGGAAACTACATGGTGCTAAATCGCCGAAATATCCAATCGAACCTAAAGATTTAGCTGTAAAAAAGTACGCAATTTATGGCTGTCGTGAATGTTCTTTTGATTGCAAAACAGCAGAAGAATTCATGGAGCATTGTCACAAATTGCATGAAAACTCCACTGAGAAGCTTTATTATCGTTGCAAATTATGTGCAGCAGATTTCTCTCCTATTTCAGAATTTATAGCACATGTTTCAAACAGACATAAAATATTATATTCTCCTCAATTGACCAACGTTTCAAAAAAGGAATTTGAGTGCCAATTGTGTCACAATGTATATAAAATTCATGATTCGTTGCGGCGCCACATACGGCAGCAACATGGTGGACAATTGCCAAAATCTCCAATTGAACCTAAAGAATTGGCAGTAAAAAGGTATGTGATTTATGGTTGTCGTGAATGTTCTGTTGATTGCAAAACAGCAGAAGAATTCGGGGCACATTGTCACAAATTGCATGAAAACTCCATTGAGAAGCTTTATTATCGTTGCAAATTATGTGAAGGAGATTTTGCTAATCTTCCACAATTTACAACACATGTCTCAAAAAGACATTCCCCACACTTAACCAACGTTTTAAAAAAGAAATTTGAGTGCCAAGTCTGTCACAATGAATATACAATGCGTGAATCGTTGCGGCGCCACATGCGGAAATTCCATGGCGCACAACGGCCAAAATCTCTAATCGAACCTAAAGAATTGGCTGTAAAAAAGTATGTAATTTATCGTTGTCAGGAATGTTCTGTTAATGTTATAAGAGCAGAAGAATTCATGGAACATTGTCAAAAATTGCATGAAAATTCCATTGAGAAGCTTTATTATCGTTGCAAATTATGTACAGAAGATTTTGCTAATCTTCCACAATTTTCAGCACATGTTTCAAAAAGACATAAAGCAATACATTCCCCTCACTTAACTAACGTTTCAAAAAAGGAATTTGAGTGCCAAATGTGTCACCGTGAATATAAAACTCGTGATACGTTTCGGCGCCACATACAGAAACACCATCCGGACGCACAAGTGCCAAAATTCGGAATCAAATCCCCAGGTTGGCCCCAATCATGCAAATATTGTGCATTTCCATTGAAATCCTTCAAGGATAAATTGACACATCTCGATCAAGAACATAGTGATTTAAAAATCTTTAGTTGCTATAAATGCAAAAAAACGTTTTTTGAAGAAATGCAGTTGAAGCGACATGTTGGAACCCACGACAAAGTTAAGAAGCACATGTGCCAGTATTGTGGAAAGAGTTTCGCATGCTCCTCAAATTTAGTGAGTGTTTTTCCCATTTAATTGTGAAATTATATCATTTATGTTTCAGATTGTCCACATCCGAATCCACACTGGCGAAAAACCGGTAAAGTGCGATAAATGCGATGCATGTTTCGCACAAGCGGCGTCCCTTTATGCTCATAAATTAAATCATGCCAAAGAAAAAAATTTTGAATGCAAAGAATGCCACAAACGGTTTTTGTGGCCCGGATCGTTGAGAGTGCACATGGCGACACACACTGCTGCCGCCCCGAAACATCCTTGTCATTTGTGTCCAAAACAACTTAAAGATTCTAAGTCCTTGAAAAGGCACCTCATGATTCATTCTGGTGAAAGTTATTGCGTTTGTAAAGTGTGTCGAAAGGGATTCAATTGTACGAGGAACTTAAGGCAACATATGGTAACCCATACTGGAGAGAAACGGCATATTTGTACAATTTGTAATAAGGGATTCAGCCAGGCACACTGTTTGCGTAAACATAATGCTAAATTTCACGTTGATGAACCTTCTTCTTAATGTTGGAAATGTCAAATTATTTTAATAAATTGTTAATTAAAAAATAGCAAATTATTATATTGTGAAAACTGTTCCTTTTCGGTTATGCCCACCTAATGCGATAGAATTAAACATCAACTTTGATTACCACTAACACCGAAACTTATAACACAACAGAAATCTGGTATTGCCAGGATGAATAACGCCCTCAAATAGTAAATTTTCTTGAAAAACAAATTTTCACCCATGTGAACTATAGGATTATTTGCCCACAGACGGCCATTTTTTGTTGCGCCGGTCCGTGGTAGGAGTATTATATGATGTGCTACAAATTAAACCTTACTTGGTTGAAGTTTGCGCATGACGTCAGACACGGAACAAATATCATTGCTATCATTGAGTGAAGCAAGGAAATTTGAACGATCGTTCGAAATAAAAATTTGAATTCTTTATTTCGAAACATAATAATTTAAAAAACATAAATGTAATGTAACATTATGCTCTAAAACAAGGATTCCCATCCTTTTTAGACCTATCGTCCTCTTTAGTTTAAAATGTTTTAGATTAAAATTTCATAGGTTCAAATTGTTTATAGTCCAGTCATTTTAGTATTCATCTTCTAAAAAATTCCAAGTGAAGATTTTCCTTCGCGATTTTCTTTGCATCGGTATAAGAAACACTGTGCAAGAAGTCCGTTGAAAAATCGTGTCCGCCAAAGAAATTATTGAAGGTCGAAGGCTGCGAAAATCAGTTTTTCTCAAATATCTCGTGAAATATTGGTTTTACGCGAATTTCAGTTATTACAAAATTTGTTTATTATCAAATTCTTCACAAAAAATCGTTGTAATCATTTGAAAACAAGAAAATGGAAAAAAAAATACTTTAGCAAACTTTATAAAAATGTGGATCTTAACATAAATCGAAAAAATAAAAAAAAATTGACCTGAGCACACTTTATGAAAATGTGCACTGCAATTTCAGATTTAATTTCATTTTATGTGCAATTCAGTTCGGTAGGGATTTGAACTTGTTCCGACGGTGACGTCACTGTAACAAGGACAGATTTGTATGTTTGCGCGTTGGCACAACATATAATACTTCCACCACGCGCCGCTCATGGTTCTGGAATGACCTATTTGACAGTTTGATTGGTTAGGAAGAATTCAGGTGGATTTGTTTTAATTATATTGTTATGGACAATACAAACTCACAGAAATGCCGATCATGCCTTGCACAAAGTTGCACACTGAAACCACTTTCGGTGCTTAGTAAAGCAAGTGGGAATGTACTTCAAATATCTGATCTATTTATGATGTGTGCTGCAATACAGGTAAAAGGTACAATCTTTTTGAAACAATTTCATATTCTTTTATTCAGATTGCGCCCAATGATGGATTTTCACAGTATGCTTGCATAAAATGTATAAACTCAGCCGAGAAGGCGTATCTCTTCAAGAAACAATGTGAATACAGTGACAAAGTTTGGAATGAATTTAACAAGCAATTACAAAAGGACACCATATCGACTTTAGTTGAAGGTTTAACTAGTAATGCTAATGCAGAGATTACTGTACCAATTCCAACACTTGTTAAAATTGAATGTGAAGCAGATGAGTATCAAGTGGACAATGATCCAATGACCGAAACAGGATCCGTTGAAATTGATTATGAAATGGACAATGATTTAGATATTAAGTCAATTGAAATTCACGAAGAACCTAAAACTGAAAACTTTACTTGCAAATACTGTTTGACAATTTTTGTTGATGAAGCAAAGCTCTTGATGCATGAACTCGCCCATACAATCGAATCTGAAGAATTAGCTGTAAAAAAGTATGTAATTTATCGTTGTCAGGAATGTTCTGTTGATTGCAAAACAGCAGAAGAATTCATAGAACATTGTTACGAATTGCATGAAAATTCCATTGAAACGCTTTATTATCGTTGCAAATTATGTGCAGAAGATTTTGCTCACCTTTCAAAATTTACAACACATGTTTCAAACAGACATAATACATTGCATTCTCCTCAATTAACTAACGTTTCAAAACCGAAATTTGAGTGCCAAGTGTGTCACAATGAATTTAAAAATCGTGATTCGTTGCGGCGCCACATGAAGAAACTCCATGGTGCAAAATTGATAAAATCTCCAATCGAACCTAAAGAATTGACCGTAAAAAAGTATGTGATTTATGGTTGTCGGGGATGTTCTGTTGATTGTCAAACAGCAAAAGAATTCATGGAACATTGTCACAAATTGCATGAAAATTCCGTTGAGAAGCTTTATTATCGTTGTAAATTATGTGCAGGAGATTTTGATAATCTTTCACAATTTACAACACATGTTTCAAAAGGCCATTCCCCACACCTAACTAACGTTTCAAAAAATAACTTTGAGTGCCAATTGTGTCACAATGAATATAAAAATCGTAATTCGTTGCGGCGCCACATACGGAAACACCATGGCGTACAATTGCCAAAATATCCAATCGAACCTAAAGACTTGGCAGTAAAAAAGCATGTGATTTATGGTTGTCAGGAATGTTCTGTTGTTGTTCAAACAGCAGAAGAATTCATGGAACATTGTCACAAATTACATGAAAACTCCGTTGAGAAGCTTTATTATCGTTGCAAATTATGTGCAGGAGATTTTGCTAATCTTCCAAAATTTACAGCACATGTTTTAAACAGGCATAAATCATTACATTCCCTTCAATTGACTAACGTTTCAAAAAAGGAATTTGAGTGCCAAGTGTGTCACAATGAATATGAACTACGTAATTCGTTGCGGCGCCACATACGGAAGCAACATGGTGGACAATTGCCAAAATCTCGAATCGAACCTAAAGAATTGGCTGTAAAAAACTATGCAATTTATGGTTGTCGTGAATGTTCTGTTGATTGTCAAACAGCAGAAGAATTCATGAAACATTGTCACAAATTGCATGAAAACTCCATTGAAAAGCTTTATTATCGTTGCAAATTATGTGCAGGAGATTTTGCTAATCTTCCCCAATTTGCAACACATGTCTCAAAAAGACATTCCCACATACAGAAACACCATGGTGGAGAATTGCCAAACTCTCCAGTCGAACCTAAAGAATTGGCTGTAAAAAAGTATGTGATTTATGGTTGTAAGGAATGTTCTGTTGATTTTAAAACATCTGAAGAATTTATGCAACATTGTCTCAATTTGCATGAAAATTTTATTGAGAAGCTTTATTATCGTTGCAAATTATGTGCAGGAGATTTTCCTGATCTTTCACAATTTACAGCACATGTTCCAAAAAGCCATAAAGCAATATATTCCCCTCACTTAACGAACGTTTCAAAAAAGGAATTTAAGTGCCAAGTGTGTCACAATGAATTTAAAACTCGTGATTCGTTGCGGGGCCACATATTAAAACATCCTGGCGCACAATTGCCAAAATCTAGAGCTTGGCCTCAATCATGCAAATATTGCACATTTATATTGGAATCCCTAAAGGATAAATTGACACATCTCAATCAGGAACATAGTGATTTAAAAATCTTTACTTGCTATAAATGTGAAAAAACGTTTTTTGAAGAAAAGCAATTGAAGTTACATGTTGGAATCCATGACATAGTTAAGAGGCACATCTGCCAATATTGTGGAAAGAGTTTTGCACGCTCCTCAAATTTAGTGAGTGTTTTTCCCATTTAATTGTGAAGTTATATCATTTATGTTTCAGTTTGTGCACATACGGATCCACACTGGCGAGAAGCCATTCAAGTGTGATAAATGCGATGCATGTTTTGCACAATGGACCTCCCTTTATGCTCATAAATTAAATCATGTCAAAGAGAAAAATTTTGAATGCAAAAAATGCCACAAGCGGTTTTTGAGGCCTGGAACCTTAAGAACACACATGGTGACACATACTGCTAGCCCGAAATATCCGTGTCATTTGTGTCCAAAACAACTTAAAAGTTCCATATTGTTGAGAAGACACGTTTCTCTTCATTCTTGTGAGGATTACTGTGTTTGTAAGGTGTGTGGAAAGGGATTCAATTCTAGGAACAACTTAAGGCAACATATGACAACCCATGGAGAGAAACGGTATATTTGTACAATTTGTAGCAAGAGATTCAGTCAGGCACACTGTTTGCGTTCACATAATGCTAAATTTCACATTGAAGAACCTTCTTCTTAATGTGGGAAACGTCAAATTACTTTAATAAATTTATAATTAAAAAGTACTGAATTATTATACTGTGAAAACTGTCCCCACTTTAGTACAGTACATCTATCCACCATTATTTCGCAAATTATAATTTGCGGTCGAAATCGTTTTCAACGTGTTCCTGAACAAAATTGGAGGTTATGTTTATTGAAATCAATTTGACAGTTTGTTTGGTTAGGAGGAATTCAGGTGGATCTGTTTGAATTAAATTATTATGGACAATATAATTTCACAGAAATGCCGATCATGCCTTGCGCAAGGTTGCACACTGAAACCACTTTCAGGGTTTAGTAAAGCAAGTGAGAATGCACTTCACTTGTCCGATGTATTTATGATGTGTGCTACAATACAGGTAAAAGGTACATTCTTGGTTAAACGATTTCATATTCTTTCGTTCAGATTGCGCCCAACGATGGATTTTCACAATATGCTTGCATACACTGTATTAACTCAGCCGAGAAGGCGTATCTTTTCAAGAAACAATGTGAACACAGTGATAAAATATGGAATGAATTTAAACGGCGATTACAAAAGGACTCTATATCGAATTTAGTTGAAGTTTTACCTATTAATGATCATGCAGAGATTATTGTACCAATTTCAACACCTGTAAAAAATGAATGTGAAGCAGATGAGTATCAAGTGGACAATGATCCAATGACCGAAACAGGATCTGTTGAAATTGATTATGAAATGGACAATGATTTAGATATTAAGTCAATTGAAATTCACGAAGAACCTAAAACTGAAAATTTTACTTGCAAATACTGTTTGACAATTTTGGTTGATGAAGCAAAACTTTTGATGCATGAGCTTGCTCATACAATAGAACCTAAAGAGTTAGCTGTAAAGAAGTATGTGATTTATGATTGTCAGGAATGTTCTGTTGATGTTAAAACAGCAGAAGAATTCATAGAGCATTGTCACAAATTGCATGAAAATTCCATTGAGAAGCTTTATTATCGTTGCAAATTATGTGCAGGAGATTTTGATCACCTTTCAGAATTTACAGCACATGTTTCAAACAGACATAAAACATCACATTCTCCTCAATTAACTAACGTTTCAAAAAACGAATTGGAGTGCCAAGTGTGTCACAATGAATATAAGAATCGTGATTCGTTGCGGCGCCACATGCAGAAACTTCATGGTGCAAAATTGATAAAATCTCCAATCGAACCTAAAGAATTGACTGTACAAAATAAATTTGAGTGCCAAGTGTGTCACAATAAATATAAAATACGTGATTCGTTGCGGCGCCACATAGTGAGACACCATGGTGGGAAATTGCCAAAATCTCCAATTGAACCTCAAGAATTGGCTGTAAAAAAATATGTGATTTATGGTTGCCGTGAATGCTCAGTTGATTGCAAAACATCAGAAGAATTCATGGAACATTGTCACAAATTGCATGAAAACTCCACTGAGAAGCTTTATTATCGTTGCAAATTATGTGCAGGAAATTTTGTTCATATTTCAGAATTTATAACACATGTTTCAAGCAGGCACAAAACATTATATTCCCCTCAATTGACTAACGTCTCAAAAAAGGAATTTGGGTGCCAAGTGTGTCACAATAAATATAAAAATAGTGATTCGTTGCGGCGCCACATGCAGAGACTCCATAGAGCAAAATTGCCAAAATCTCCAATCGAACCTAAAGAATTGGCTGTAAAAAAGTATGTAATTTATGGTTGTCGTGAATGTTCTGTTGTTGTTAAGACAGCACAAGAATTCATCGAGCATTGTCACAAATTGCATGAAAATTCCATTGAGAAGCTTTATTATCGTTGCAAATTATGTGCAAGAGATTTTGCTAATCTGCCACAATTTACAGCACATGTTTCAAAAAGGCATAATGCAATACGTTCTCCTCACTTAACTAACGTTTCAAAAAAGGAATTTGAGTGTCAAGTGTGTCACAATAAATATAAACTACGTGATTCGTTGCGGCGCCACATACGGAATCACCATGGTCAACAATTGCCAAAATCTCCAATTGAGCCTAAAGAATTGGCTGTAAAAAAGTATGTAATTTATGGTTGTCGTGAATGTTCTGTTGATTGCAAAACAACAGAAGAATTCATGAAACATTGTCAAAAATTGCATGAAAATTCCATTGAGAAGCTTTATTATCGTTGCAAATTATGTGCAGGAGATTTTGCTAATCTTCCACAATTTACAGCACATGTCTCAAAAAGACATGCTCCACACTTAACTAACGTTTCAAATGAGAAATTTAAGTGCCACGTGTGTCACAATGAATATAAAATACGTGATTCGTTGCGTCGCCACATAGTGAGAAACCATGGTGGGAAATTGCCAAAATCTCCAATTGAACCAAAAGAATTGGCTGTAAAAAAGTATGTGATTTATGGTTGTCAGGAATGTTCTGTTGATGTTAAAACCGCTGAAGAAATTATGGTACATTGCCACAAATTGCACGAACATTCTACTGAGAAGCTTTATTATCGTTGCAAATTATGTGCAGGAGATTTTCCTAATCTTGCACAATTTACGGCACATGTTTCAAAAAGACACAAAGCAATATATTCCCCTCACTTAGCAAACGTTTCAAAAAAGGAATTTAAGTGCCAAGTGTGTCACAATGAATATAAAACTCGTGATTCGTTTCGGTGCCACATGCGAAAACATCCTGGCGCACAATTGCCAAAATCTGGAGCTTGGCCCCAACCATGCAAGTATTGTTCATTTCCATTGGAATCCTACAAGGATAAATTGACACATCTCAATCAGGAACACAGTGATTTAAAAATCTTTACTTGCTATAAATGCGACAAAACGTTTTTTCAAGAACTGAATTTGAAGCAACATATTGGAATCCACGACAAAGTTAAGAAGCACATGTGCCAGTATTGTGGAAGGAGTTTTGCATGCTCCTCAAATTTAGTGAGTGTTTTACCCATTTAATTGTGAAATTATATCATTTATATTTCAGAATGTTCACATCCGGATCCACACCGGTGAAAAGCCATTCAAGTGCGATAAATGCGATAGATGTTTCGCACAATGGACGGCTCTTTATGCTCATAAATTGAATCATGTCAAAGAAAAAAATTTTGAATGCAAAGAATGCCACAAGCGGTTTTTGAAGCCTGGAACGTTAAGAGCACACATGGCGACACACACTGCAGGCCCGAAATGTCCGTGTCATTTGTGTCCAAAACAACTTAAAAGTTACAAGTTGTTGAGAAGACACCTTTCGATTCATTCTGGTGAAAAGTATTGTGTTTGTAAAGTGTGCGGAAAGGGATTCAATTCTAGGAACAACTTAAGGCAACACGAAAGAACACATGGAGAGAAACGGCATATTTGTACAATTTGTAACAAGCGATTCAGTCAGGCACACTGTTTGCGTTCACATAATGCTAAGTTTCACATTGATGAACCTTCGTAATGTGGGAAAACGTCAAATTACTTTAATAAATTGGTAATTAAAAAGTCAATTATTATACAGTGGAACTTCGTTGTTACGTCCCCGTATATCACGTTTTTCTGTTATTTGTGTCTAATTTGTACAGTCCCGTTTTATTTTAATGTAGATAATACCCGGTTTTACATTTATTTTTCCCGCAATTTACGTTGGAAATAATCAAAATGCAGTTATTAAATTTATTAAAATTAAAAATTCTATTTACCTTAACTCATTCAATTAAATCCATGGCAATCATTGAAATCAATATGTTACGAGTTTTTAGACACGTTTGCACTTTGCATTAATAAAGTATTGCAGACTGGATGCCAGTATTATAGTACATACAATAGAATTCTGGAAAAACGGTTTTTGTAAACAAAAAGAATTTAAATAAAGCCACACATTCATAAACAGCGCAGTATAGTTTGACCGCATCGGGAAAATTACTACCATTGGGGAAGTTTGGCTCTACAGTAACAAAAACAGTAGATTTTTTCATCGACAAATACAAAAATGTTGTTGTCATATGTTCGAAACCTGGAAAACTGACTACCGAGTTGTACAAACAGTTTTTAGAACGCATCATTGCACCATATGTGGAACATAATAAATTTTTATTTATTATTGATTCTTAGGGAGGTCAAACAAATACAGTAATACCTCCAAAATGCACTCCTATATGTAAACCTTGCGACGTGTATCTTTCGTCAAGTTAAAAATTTCCTAAAGCGCTTACAGAATTCTCCTACATTGCTGCAAGAACAGAGAGAAATCGCAGCTCGAGAAGATGCAATTAAATTGCAATTACTTATATTACATCAATTAAGTGCTCCAGTATTCAAATCGATGATATTATGTGCATGGTTTGCGTCAAAACTGACAGATGACCGGTCGATTTTTTTGCATGTTAATGAAATATGTTTTCCCGCTAGTTTATTACAAAAAAAGTGCGCGTGGAACAAAGTTGGATTTATAATTTGTTCCTGGTGCAAATTAGTATTATGTTTTTCTTGTTTTTTTGATAATTATCACCCCACAACGTGTACTCCTTCAGAAGACGACTAATTCACTGATTTCTTTAAAGTTTGTATGTATTTTTTTACTTTTAAAATAAAGAAACATTCGTACATTACGTACATATCGTATAAATTAATTGCGCCGCCTATATGCATGCAAATATATATTTTTTTATATTAACATACTGTGAGCAAAATGTCCGACGAAGCCACCTATCAATATGTTAGGAGTTTTTAGACACGTTTGTACTTTGCAAAGTTTTGTGATTCTGATTAGGTAGATAATTTTTTATTTCATTCGGTATTAATTCTTGAAAAAGTGAATGAACACGTGAACTCACGCGTTTCGCTCGCGCGTAATTTTGATATACCACTTTGGCTAATAAAAAATCGTGAATTAATTTTAAAAAATTCCAGCAATGTAGTCATATTGCAAAAAAACGCGTGTACAAAAGAATTTCAAAGTATGAAGCATTTATAGTACTTATTGAAAGAAACCAATATACACAAGAAATAAATTTACACCAAACTAATTTGTATAATTTTTTAAAGAAAAATTTTCATTGTCTTTAATTTACATTTTCCCTCAAGGTTTTTTTTTCGGTCCCTACAAAAAAGTAAAAACGGGGTTTCACTGTACTATGAAAACTGTCCCAACTGAAGTACAGTTATATGACAATTGGAGGTTATGTTGATTCGAATCAATGTGGCTGTTTGGATAGAAGGAATTCAGGTGGATTTGATTCAATTAAATTACTATGGACAATATAAATTCACAGAAATGCCGATCATGCCTTGCGCAAGGTTGCACACTGAAACCACTTTCAGGGCTTAGTATAGCAAGTGAGAATACACTTCACTTGTCCAATGTATTTATGATGTGTGCTGCAATACAGGTAAATGGCACAACATTTTTTAAACGATTTCATATTCTTTCATTCAGATTGCACCCAATGATGGATTTTCACAATATGCTTGCATACACTGTATTAACTCAGCCGAGAAGGCGTATCTTTTCAAGAAACAATGTGAACACAGTGATAAAATATGGAATGAATTTAAATGGCGATTACAAAAGGACTCGATATCGAATTTAGTTGAAGTTTTACCTAGTAATGATAATGCAGAGATTACTATACCAATTCCAACACTTGTTAAAATTGAATGTGAAGCAGATCAGTATCAAATGGACAATGATCCAATGACTGAAACAGAATCTGTTGAAATTGATGATGAAATGGACAATGATTTAGATATTAAGCCAATTGAAATTTACGAGGAACCTAAAACTGAACAATTTACTTGCACATACTGTTTGACAATTTTTGTTGATGAAGCAAAACTTTTGATGCATGGACTCGCTCATACAATAGAACCTAAAGAATTGGCTGTAAAAAAGTATGCGATTTATGGTTGTCAGGAATGTTCTGTTGTTGTTAACACAGCAGAAGAATTCATAGAACATTGTAACCAATTGCATGAAAATTCCATTGAGAAGCTTTATTATCGTTGCAAATTATGTGCAGAAGATTTTGCTCAACTTCCACAATTCACAACACATGTTTCAAACGGACATAAAACATTGCACTCTCCTCAAGTAACTAACGTTTCAAAAAAGAAATTTAAGTGCGCAGTGTGTCACAATGTATATAAAAATCAAGATTCGTTGCGGGTCCACATACGGAATCGCCATGGCACACAATTGCCAAAATATCCAATCGAACCTAGAGACTTCGCTGTAAAGAAGTATGTGATTTATGGTTGTCAGGAATGTACTGTTGTTAAAACAGCCGAAGAATTCATGGACCATTGTCACAAATTGCATGAAAGTTCCATTGAGAAGCTTTATTATCGTTGCAAATTATGTGCCGGAGATTTTGCTAATCTTTCACAATTTATAGCACATGTTTCAATCAGACATAAAACATTACATTCTCCTCAATTAACTAACGTTTCAAAACACAAATTTGAGTGCACAGTGTGCCACAATGAATATAAAACTCGAGATACGTTGCGGGTCCACATACAGAAACTCCATCGCGAACAATTGCCAAAATATCCAATCGAACCTAGAGACTTAACTGTAAAAAAGTATGTGATTTATGGTTGTCGTGAATGTTCTGTTGATTGCAAAACAGCAGAAGAATTCATGGAACATTGTCACAAATTGCATGAAAACTCCACTGAGAAGCTTTATTATCGTTGCAAATTATGTGCAGGAAATTTTGATAATCTTCCAAAATTTCTAACACACGTTTCAAATAGACATAAAATATTACATTCTCCTCAATTAAGTAACGTTTCAAAAAAGCAATTTGAGTGCCAAGTGTGCCACAATGAATATAAAACTCGTCATTCGTTGAGGAGCCACATACGGAATCACCATGGTGCAGAATTGCCACAATCTCCAATCGAACCTAAAGAATTGGCTGTAAAAACGTATGTGATTTATGGTTGTCGGGAATGTTCTGTTGATTGCAAAACTGCAGAAGAATTCATGGAACATTGTCACAATTTGCATGAAAATTCCATTGAGAAGCTTTATTATCGTTGCAAATTATGTGCAGCAGATTTTGCTAATCTTTCACAATTTACAACACATGTCTCAAAAACACATTCTCCACACTTAACTGACGTTTCAAAAGAGAAATTTAAGTGCCAAGTGTGTCACAATGAATATACATTACGTGAATCGTTGCTGCGCCACATACGGAAACACCATCGCACACAACGGCCAACATCTCTAATTGAACCTCAAGAATTGGATGTAAAAAAGTATGTAATTTATGGTTGTCGGGAATGTTCTGTTTATATTACAAGAGCGGGAGAATTCATAGAACATTGTCAGAAATTGCATGAAAATTCCATTGAGAAGCTTTATTATCGTTGCAAATTATGTGTAGGAGATTTTGCTAATCTTCCACAATTTACAGCACATGTTTTAACAAGACATAAAGATTCCCCTCAAGTAACTAACGTTTCAAAAAATGAATTTAAGTGCCACATATGTCACAATGAATTTAACACTCGTGATTCGTTTCGGCGCCACATACGGAAACACCACCCTGGCGCAGAAGTGCCAAGAGATAAAACCCGAGTTTGGCCCCAATCATGCAAATATTGTCCATTTTTATTGAAATCTTTCAAGGATAAACTGACACATTTTGATCAGGAACATAGTGATTTAAAAATCTTTAGTTGCAATAAATGCAAAAAAACGTTTATTGAAGAAAAGCATTTGAAGATACATCTTCGAATCCACAACAACATTAAGAGGAACATGTGCCAGTATTGTGGAAGGAGTTTTGCAACCGCCTCAAATTTAGTGAGTGTTTTTCCCATTTAATTGTGAAGTTATATCATTTATGTTTCAGGTTGTGCACATACGGATCCACACTGGCGAAAAACCGTACAAATGTGATGAATGTGAGGAATGTTTCACACAATGGGCATCCCTTAGTAGTCATCAATTAACTCATGCCGAAGAAAAAAATTTTGAATGCAAAGAATGCCACAAACGGTTTTTGAAGCCTGGAACGTTGAGATCGCACATGGAAACACACACTGACGGCCCGAAATATCCGTGTCATTTGTGTCCAAAAGAACTTAAAAATTCTAAGTCGTTGAGAAGACACCTTATGATTCATTCTGGTGAAAGTTATTGTGTTTGTAAAGTGTGCGGAAAGGGATTCAATGCGATGAAGAACTTAAAGCAACATATGGTGACTCATACTGGAGAGAAACGGCATGTTTGTACAATTTGTAATAAGGGATTCAGCCAGGCACACTGTTTGCGGTCACATAATGCTAAATTTCATATTGATGAGCCTTCTTCTTAATGTGGGAAACGTCAAATTACTTTAATAAATTGATAATTACAAAGTACTGAATTATTATACTGTGAAAACTGTCCCCACTTTAGTACAGTACATCTATCCACCATTATTTCGCAAATTATAATTTGCGGTCGAAATCATTTTCAACGTGTTCCTGAACAAAATTGGAGGTTATGTTTATTGAAATCAATTTGACAGTTTGTTTGGTTAGGAGGAATTCAGGTGGATCTGTTTAAATTAAATTATTATGGACAATATAATTTCACAGAAATGCCGATCATGCCTTGAGCAAGGTTGCACACTGAAGCCACTTTCAGGGCTTAGTATAGCAAGTGAGAATACACTTCACTTGTCCAATGTATTTATGATGTGTGCTGCAATACAGGTAAATGGGACAACATTTTTTAAACGATTTAATATTCTTTCATTCAGATTACGCCCAACGATGGATTTTCACAATATGCTTGCATACACTGTATTAACTCAGCCGAGAAGGCGTATCTTTTCAAGAAACAATGTGAACACAGTGATAAAATATGGAATGAATTTAAATGGCGATTACAAAAGGACTCGATATCGACTTTAGTTGAAGTTTTACCTAGTAATGATAATGCAGAGATTATTGTACCAATTCCAACACCTATTAAAAATGAATGTGAAGCGGATGAGTATCAAGCGGACAATGATCCAATGACTGAAACAGGATCCGTTGAAATTGATGATGAAATGGACAATGATTTAGATATTAAGTCAATTGAAATTTACGAAGAACCTAAAACTGAAAACTTTACTTGCAAATACTGTTTGACAATTTTTGTTGATGAAGCAAAGCTCTTGATGCATGAACTTGCCCATACAATCGAATCTGAAGAATTAGCTGTAAAAAAGTATGTAATTTATCGTTGTCAGGAATGTTCTGTTGTTGTTAAAACAGCAGAGGAATTCGTAGACCATTGTCACAAATTGCATGAAAATTCCATTGAAAAGCTTTATTATCGTTGCAAATTATGTACAGAAGATTTTGATAATCTTCCACAATTTACAGCACATATTTCAAACAAACATAAGGCATTACATTCTCCTCAATTAACTAAAGTTTCAAAAAAGAAATTTGAGTGCCCAATGTGTCACAATGAATATAAAACTCGTAACTCGTTGCAGGCCCACATAGGGAATGTCCATGGCGTAAAATTGCCGAAATATCCAATCGAACCTAAAGACTTGGCAGTAAAAAAGCATGTGATTTATGGTTGTCAGGAATGTTCTGTTGTTGTTCAAACAGCAGAAGAATTTATGCAACATTGTCACAAATTGCACGAAAATTCGATTGAGAAGCTTTATTATCGTTGCAAATTATGTGCAGGAGATTTTGATAATCTTCCAAAATTTACAGCACATGTTTCAAACAGGCATAAAACATTACATTCTCCTCAATTAACTAACCCTTCAAAAAAGAAGTTCGAGTGCCAAGTATGTCACAATGAATATGAAGTACGTAGTTCGTTGCGGCGCCACATACAGAAGCAACATTCTGGACAATTGCCCACTGCCCGATTTCCAATCGAACCTAAAGAATTAACTGTAAAAAAGTATGTGATTTATGGTTGTCGTGAATGTTCTGTTGATTGTAAAACAGCAGAAAAATTCATGGAACATTGTCACAAATTGCATGAAAACTCCATTGAGAAGCTTTATTATCGTTGCAAATTATGTGCAGCAGATTTTGCTAATCTTCCACAATTTGCAACACATGTCTCAAAAAGACACTCCCCACACTTAACTAACGTTTCAAAAAAGAAATTTGAGTGCCAAGTGTGTCACAATGAATATAAAAATCGCGAGACGTTGCGGGGCCACATGCGGAAAGTACATGACGCAAAATTACCAATCGAACCTACAGAATTGGCTGTAAAAAAGTATGTTATTTATGGTTGTCGAGAATGTTCTATTGATGTTACAAAAGCGAGAGAATTCATGAAGCATTGTCAGAAATTGCATGAAAATTCAATTGAGAAGCTTTATTATCGTTGCAAATTATGTGCAAAAGATTTTGATAATCTGCCACAATTTACAGCACATTTTTCAAAAAAACATAAAGGAATACGTTCCCCTCACTTCACTAACGTTTCAAAAAAGGAGTTTGAGTGCCAAGTATGTCACAATGAATTTAAACTACGTGATTCGTTGCGGCGCCACATACGGAAACACCACCCTGGCGCACAATTGCCAGAATCGGAAATCAATTCCCCAGGTTGGCCCCAATCATGCAAATATTGTGCATTTTCCTTGAAATCTTTCAAGGATAAATTGACACATCTCGATCAGGAACATAGTGATTTAAAAATCTTTAGTTGCTATAAATGCAAAAAAAAGTTTTTTGAAAAATATCATTTGAGGCAACATGTTGAAATCCACGACAAAATTAAGAGGCACATGTGCCAGTATTGTGGAAGGAGATTTGCAAACCACTCAAATTTAGTGAGTGTTTTTCCCATTTAATTGTGAAGTTATATCATTTATGTTTCAGATTATGCACATACGGATCCACACTGGTGAAAAACGGTTCAAATGTGATAAATGTGATGAATGTTTCGTACAATGGGCAACCCTTCATAGTCATAAATTAACTCATGCCAAAGAAAAAAATTTCGAATGCAAAGAATGCCACAAGAGATTTGCGAGGCCTGAAACGTTAAGAAAGCACGTGGCGACACACACTGACGGCCCGAAACATCCTTGTCATTTGTGTCCACAAATACTTAAAAGTTCTATGTCGTTGAGAAGACACCTTATGATTCATTCTGGTGAAAGTTATTGCGTTTGTAAAGTGTGTGGAAAGGGATTCAATTCTAGGAGCAACTTACAGCAGCACATGGTAATCCACACTGGGGAGAAACGGCATATTTGTACAATTTGTAAGAAGGGATTCAGCCAGGCACACTGTTTGCGTTCACATAATGCTAAATTTCACATTGATGAGCCTTCTTCTTAATATGGAAAATGTCAAATTAATTTAATAAATTGGTAATTAAAAAGTTCTAAATTATTATACTGTTAAACTATCCCCACTTAAGTACAGTTATATGATAATTGGAGGTTATCAATTTGACAGTTCGATTGGAAGGTACTATTCAAGTGAATTTGTTTCAATTATATTGTTATGGACAATACAAATTCACAGAAATGCCGATCATGCCTTGAGCAAGGTTGCACACTGAAACCACTTTCAGGGCTTAGTATAGCAAGTGAGAATGCACTTCACTTGTCCGATGTATTTATGATGTGTGCTGCAATACAGGTAAAAGGGACAATGTTTTTCAAACCATTTGATATTCTTTCGTTCAGATTTCGCCCAACGATGGGTTTTCACAATATGCTTGCATACACTGTATTAACTCAGCCGAAAAGGCGTATCTTTTCAAGAAACAATGTGAACACAGTGATAAAATATGGAATGAATTTAAATGGCGATTACAAAAGGACTCGATATCAAATTTAGTTGAAGTTTTACCAAGTAATGATAATGCAGAGATTACTGTGCCAATTCCAGCACCTATTAAAGATGAATGTGAAGCAGATGATTATCAAGCGGACAATGATCCAATGACCGAAACAGGATCCATTGAAATTGATGATGAAATGGACAATGATTTAGATATTAAGTCAATTGAAATTTACGAAGAACCTAAAACTGAAAACTTTACTTGCAAATACTGTTTGACAATTTTTCTTGATGAAGCAAAACTTTTGATGCATGAACTTGCTCATTCAATCGAACCTAAAGAATTAGCTGTAAAAAAGTATGTGATTTATGATTGTCAGGAATGTTCTGTTGATGTTAAAACAGCAGAGGAATTCGTAGAGCATTGTCACAAATTGCATGAAAATTCCATTGAAAAGCTTTATTATCGTTGCAAATTATGTACAGAAGATTTTGATAATCTTCCACAATTTACAGCACATATTTCAAACAAACATAAGGCATTACATTCTCCTCAATTAGTTAAAGTTTCAAAAAAGAAATTTGAGTGCCCAATGTGTCACAAAGAATATAAAACTCGTAACTCGTTGCAGGCCCACATAGGAAATGTCCATGGCGTAAAATTGCCGAAATATCCAATCGAACCCAAAGACTTGGCAGTAAAAAAGCATGTGATTTATGGTTGTCAGGAATGTTCTTTTGTTGTTCAAACAGCAGAAGAATTTATGCAACATTGTCACAAATTGCACGAAAATTCGATTGAGAAGCTTTATTATCGTTGCAAATTATGTGCAGGAGATTTTGATAATCTTCCAAAATTTACAGCACATGTTTCAAACAGGCATAAAACATTACATTCTCCTCAATTAACTAACGCTTCAAAAAAGAAGTTTGAGTGCCAAGTATGTCACAATGAATATGAAGTACGTAATTCGTTGCGGCGCCACATACAGAAGCAACATTCTGGACAATTGCCCACTGCCCGATATCCAATCGAACCTAAAGAATTAACTGTAAAAAAGTATGTGATTTATGGTTGTCGTGAATGTTCTGTTGATTGTAAAACAGCAGAAAAATTCATGGAACATTGTCACAAATTGCATGAAAACTCCACTGAGAAGCTTTATTATCGTTGCAAATTATGCGCAGCAGATTTTGCTAATCTTCCACAATTTGCAACACATGTCTCAAAAAGACACTCCCCACACTTAACTAACGTTTCAAAAAAGATATTTGAGTGCCAAGTGTGTCACAATGAATATAAAAATCGCGAGACGTTGCGGGGCCACATGCGGAAAGTACATGACGCAAAATTACCAATCGAACCTACAGAATTGGCTGTAAAAAAGTATGTTATTTATGGTTGTCGAGAATGTTCTATTGATGTTACAAAAGCGAGAGAATTCATGAAGCATTGTCAGAAATTGCATGAAAATTCGATTGAGAAGCTTTATTATCGTTGCAAATTATGTGCAAAAGATTTTGATAATTTGCCACAATTTACCGCACATTTTTCAAAAAAACATAAAGGAATACGTTCCCCTCACTTCACTAACGTTTCAAAAAAGGAGTTTGAGTGCCAAGTATGTCACAATGAATTTAAACTGCGTGATTCGTTGCGGCGCCACATACGGAAACACCACCCTGGCGCACAATTGCCAGAATCTGAAATCAAATCCCCAGGTTGGCCCCAATCATGCAAATATTGTGCATTTTCCTTGAAATCTTTCAAGGATAAATTGACACATTTTGATCAGGAACATAGTGATTTAAAAATCTTTAGTTGCTATAAATGCAAAAAAACGTTTTTTGAAAAATATCATTTGAGGCTACATGTTGAAATCCACGACAAAATTAAGAGGCACATGTGCCAGTATTGTGGAAGGAGATTTGCAAACCACTCAAATTTAGTGAGTGTTTTTCCCATTTAATTGTGAAGTTATATCATTTATGTTTCAGATTATGCACATACGGATCCACACTGGTGAAAAACGGTTCAAATGTGATAAATGTGATGAATGTTTCGTACAATGGGCAACCCTTCATAGTCATAAATTAACTCATGCCGAAGAAAAAAATTTTGAATGCAAAGAATGCCACAAGCGGTTTTTGAGGTCTGGAACGTTAAGAAAGCACATGGCGACACACAATGACGGCCCGAGACATCCTTGTCATTTGTGTCCAAAACTACTTAAAGATTCTAATTCTTTGAAAAGACACCTTTCGATTCATTCTGGTGAAAAGTATTGTGTTTGTAAAGTGTGCGGAAAGGGATTCAATTCTAGGAGCAACTTACAGCAGCACATGGTAACCCACACTGGAGAGAAACGGCATGTTTGTACAATTTGTAATAAGGGATTCAGCCAGGCACACTGTTTGCGGTCACACAATGCTAAATTTCACGTTGATGAACCTTCTTCTTAATGTTGGAAATGTCAAATTATTTTAATAAATTGTTAATTAAAAAATAGCAAATTATTATACTGTGAAAACTGTCCCAAAATAAGTGTACAAAACATCAAAAGAATTATCCTATTTCTGGAGTAAATATCGGCCAGGTAAGAATAATTATTATTAAGAATTATTTTAATTACAACCATCAACTTTAACAAAATTTAAAAATGATCCAGAGTTATCGGGGTATTTCCACTGATTAATTATTTTCAACCCTTGTTGTAATCATTTGAAAACAAGATAATGGAAAATTTTTTTACCTTTATGAAAATGTGGATCCTAACATAAGTAAAAAAAAAAAAACTGAAGATGTGCACTGCAATTTGCATAGTTTTACCTAGGAAAACTGACTTTTAAGATTCAACCCTCGTTGTAATCATTAGTAAAGAAGAAAATGGAATTTTTCTTTACCTGAGCACACTTTATGAAAATGTGCACTGCAATTTTTGAATTGTTTTTTATTTATTTACTTAAAAATAGTATAAAATAAACCATTAATGCATGAGTGTATTTTAATTAATCAAATACGAACACAGGCACCAATAGTATAAAAATGATAAATCTTTTTTGATTAGCGGAATAACATTTTTTCTTAAAAAAATTAAACATTTCAGATTTAATTTCATTTTATGTGTAATTCAGTCGGTAGGGAGTTGAACTTGTTCCGACGGTGACGTCACTGTTACAAGGACAGATTTGTATATATGCGCGTTGGCACACCATATAATACTCCCACCACGAGTTAGATGAAAATTAGAGGTTATGTTGATTCAAATCAATTTGACAGTTTGATTAGGAGCAAAATTTGTTTGAATTAAATTGTTATGAACAATACAAATTCACAGAGGTGCCGATCATGCCTTGCACGAGGCTGCAAACTGAAACCCCTTTCAGGGTTTAGTAAAGCAAGCGAGAATGCACTTCACATGTCCGATGTATTTATGATGTGTGCTGCAATACAGGTAAAAGATACAATGTTTTTTAACCGATTTCATATTCTTTCATTCAGATTGCGCCCAATGATGGATTTTCACAGTATGCTTGCATAAAATGTATTGAATCAGCCGAGAAGGCGTATCTTTTCAAGAAACAATGTGAACACAGTGACAAAGTTTGGAATGAATTTAAGAAGCGATTACAGAAGGACACGAGATCGAATTCAGTTGAAGCTTTACCTCGTAATGATAACCCAGAGATTACTGTGCCAATTCCGACACTTGTTAAAAATGAATGTGAAGCAGATGAGTATCAAGTTGACAATGATCCAATGAGCGAAACAGAATTTGTTGAAATTGATGATGAAATGGACAATGAAATATGGAATAAATTTAAATGGAGATTACAAAAGGACTCGATATCGACTTTAGTTGAAGTTTTACCTAGTAATAATAATGCAGAGATTATTGTACCAATTCCAACACCTGTTAAAAATGAATGTGAAGCAGATGAGTATCAAGTGGACAATGATCCAATGACCGAAACAGGATCCGTTGAAATTGATGATGAAATGGACAATGATTCAGATGTTAAGTCAATTGAAATTCATGAAGAACCTAAAACTGAAAACTTTACTTGCAAATACTGTCTGACAATTTTTGTTGATGAAGCAAAGCTTTTGATGCATGAACTCGCTCATACAATCGAGCCTAAAAAATCAATCGTAAAAAAGTATGCTATTTATGGTTGTCGTGAATGTTCTGTTGATTGTAAAACAGCAGAAGAATTCGTAGAACATTGTCATCACTTGCACAAGGAATCCATTGAAACGCTTTATTATCGTTGCCAATTAGGTGGAGGCGATTTTGCAAATTTAGTCCGATTCGCAGCACATGTTTCAAAAAAGCACCAAAAAAAAAAGAAATTTCAATGCCAATTATGCGATAAAGAGTATAAATCACGAGATGCATTGATGTACCACATCCGGAGGCTCCATGGTGATTCCAAATTACCACAATCAACTTGGCCTCGACTGTGTAATTATTGCGATTTCTCATTAAACTCCCAGACGGAACGATCGACACATCTCAATCAGGAACACAGCGATTTAAAAACCTCCAGGTGTAATAAATGTGGGAAAACATTCTTCCATAAACGTGCTCTGAAAATCCACGCAGTGAGTCATGATGAGCCTACCAGATTCATGTGTCAGTACTGTGGAAAGAGTTTTACCTCCCCTTCGACTTTGGTAAGTGCTTTTCTTGTTTGAACATGAAGTTGCGTCATTTGCGTTCTAGAAAGCCCACATTCGGATCCACACTGGAGAAAAGCCGTTCAAGTGTGATAAATGCGATGCATCTTATGCACACAAGCCTTCCCTTCGTAGTCATCAATTAACTCATGTCGAAGAAAAAAATTTTGAATGCAAAGAATGCCACAAACTGTTTTTGAGGCCTACAACGTTAAGAAGGCACATGGCGACACACACTGGCAGCCCGAAACATCCTTGTCATTTGTGTCCACAAGTACTTAAAAATTCTACGTCATTGAAAAGACACCTAATGATTCATTCTGGTGAAAGTTATTGTGTTTGTAAAGTGTGTGGCAAGGGATTCAATTCTGTTGGGAACTTAAAGGAACATATGAGAACCCATGGAAAGAGACGGCATTTTTGTATGATTTGTAACAAGGAATTCAGTCAGGAACGCTGGTTGTGGTCACATAATGCTAAATTTCACAACGAGGAGTCTTCTTGATGTGGAAACCTCATTACTTTAATAAATTGGTTATTACAAAATGATAAATTATTATGCTGAGAAAACTGTTCCCTCTGTAGTAAAGGTGCGGCAATGAACCAGGATGATTTGAGGTGGGGTGTAGAGCTCGTTAGGCGGTGGTAGGGACGTAGGTTGACAACTCCTCATAATCAGCATCAGTTACCATTTAGTGTACAGGGTGAGTCAAGTTTTACCGCAGGTGGTAAAATAGCCTTTCAAGATAAGTTGTCAATTCTCATAAATTACAAGAGTAGTTTTATATTATTAAGGAACATTGAAACAAGAAAAAACTTTTTTTTTTAATCAGGTAACGTTTTGGCTTTATATCAATTACTAGTTCAATTTATTAGTTTTTTTTGATGTACGAACGGTAAAATATTTTCACACAATTTAATTGAAATAATTTTACTAATTTGCGTTTAGTAAATAAAGCCATTTCCGTTTTAGAAAGCATTTTTTAAAATGATTACGACATAAATAGACCAATTTACCGGACAATGGCATTGATGTAGGGTACTTGATTTGTTATTTATAAGGGTGACTAAACTTAACTTAAGAATTCAGGTTTGACGACAACTGAAAAGCCGTTTCGTCCAGTTGCTTTTAACCCCCATAAAAAACCGCCATTCAACGGTCTTAATGCAATACCCCTCAATATGCTACGTAACGTCATGTAAATCTTCCAGGACCGACTTTTTGTATTGTACTATTACGGCCACCGATATGTGCACGATAGCTGACACAAATTTCCTTATTTTTCATAGATTAAAGCTGGCTTTATCCAGTGACTTTCGTGAAATAATCTTTGTCGTAAACAAAATAATATTGACATTTGGCTGATTTTTCTATGAAGCAAAAATCAAGTTGCTAAAAAAAATCGTGCACATTTCGGTGGCCGTATTAGTACGTCAAAGGGTTATTCTTGTTACACGTGAAAAATAAATACAAAGTTCATTCTTTAAAAAATAGTTACATTTCTTTCTAAACGGTTGAGTGCGCTGATTGCGACTAATGTAAACTAAACTGTAACTCATGCAGATAGTGAAGGGTTGTCGACCGTCGTTTTTACCACCACCTTACGAGCTCTAAAACCCATCTCAAATCATCCAATTTCATTGTCGGACCTTTATAACAAACGGTGAAAATTGTAGGTTATGTTGATGAAAATCAATTTGATAGTTCGTTTGGTTAGGAGCAAATTTTTTTGAATTAAATTGTTATGGACAATACAAATTCACAGAGATGCCGATCATGCCTTGCACGAGGCTGCAAACTGAAACCACTTTCAGGGCTTAGTAAAGCAAGTGAGAATGCACTTCACATATCCGATGTATTTATGATATGTGCTGCAATACAGGTAAAAGGTACAATCTTTTTGAAACAATTTAATATTCTTTCATTCAGATTACGCCGAATGATGGATTTTCACAGTATGCTTGCATAAAATGTATTAACTCAGCCGAGAAGGCGTATCTCTTCAAGAAACAATGTGAACACAGTGACAAAGTTTGGAATGAATTTAAGAAGCGATTACGAAAAGACACCATATCGAATTTAGTTGAAGTTTTACCTCATAATGATAATGAAGAGATTACTGTGCCAATTCCGACACTTGTTAAAAATGAATGTGAAGCAGATGAGTATCAAATGGACAATGATTCAATGATTGAAACAGGATCTGTTAAAATTAACTATGAAATGGACAATGATTTAGATATTAAGTCAATTGAAATTCATGATGAACCTAAAACTGAAAACTTTACTTGCAAATATTGTTTGACAATTTTTGTTGATGAAGCCAAGCTTTTGATGCACGAACTCGCTCATACAATCGAACCTAAAAGATCAGCCGTAAAAGAGTACGCAATTTATGGTTGTCGTGAATGTTCTGTTGATTGTAAAGCAGCTGAAGAATTCGTAGAACATTGTCATCAATTGCACAAGGAATCCATTGAAACGCTTTATTATCGCTGCCAATTATGTGCAGGCGATTTTGCTGATTTAGTCCGATTCGCAGCACATGTTTCAAAAAAGCACCAAACAAATTCTCAACAATTGACTTATGTGACGAAAAAAAATTTTCAATGCCAATTATGCAACAGAAGCTATAAATCACGAGATGCGCTGATTTTCCACATCCGGAAGCTCCATGGTGATTCAAAATTACCACAATCACCACAATCGTCAACTTGGCCTCGACTGTGTAATTATTGCGATTTCTCGTTAAACTCTCACACGGAACGATTGACACATCTCAATCAGGAACACGGCGATTTAAAAACCTCCAGGTGTAATAAATGTGGGAAAGCATTCTTTCACAAGCGTGCTCTGAAAATCCACGCAGTGAGTCACGAAGAGCCCACCAGATTCATGTGTCAGTACTGTGGAAAGAGTTTTACCTGCCCTTCGAATTTGGTAAGTGCTTTTCTTGTCTGACCATGGAGTTGTGTCATTTGCGTTCTAGAAAGTCCACATTCGGATCCACACTGGAGAAAAGCCGTTCAAATGTGATAAATGCAATGCATGTTATGCACAATGGGCGTCTCTGTATGCTCATAAATTAAATCATATCAAAGAAAAAAATTTTGAATGTAAAGAATGTCACAAACGGTTTTTGAAGCCTGGAACGTTGAGAGTGCACATGGGGACACACACTGTCGGCCCGAAATATCCTTGTCATTTGTGTCCACAACTGCTTAAAAATTCCAAGTCGTTGAGAAGACATCTTCTGATTCATTCTGGGGAACGTTATTGTGTTTGTAAAGTGTGCGGAAAGGGATTCAATGCTATGAGCAATTTAAGACAACATATGACAACCCATGGAGAGAAACGGCATATTTGTACAATTTGTAAGAAGGGATTCAGTCAGGCACACTGTTTGCGATCACATAATGCTAAATTTCACAACGAGGAGCATTGTTAATGTGGGAAACCTCATTACTTTAATAAATTGGTTATTACACAATGGTAAATTATTATGCTGTGAAAACTGTTCCCTCTGTAGTGAAGGTCCAACAATGAAACGGGATTTGAGGTGGGTTGTAGAGCTCATTAGGCGGTGGTAGGGACGTAGGTTGACAACTCCTCATAATCAGCATGAGTTATCATGTAGTATACAGGGTGAGTCAAGTTTTTTCGCCTGTGGTAAAATAGACCTTCAAATTAATTTGTCAATTCTCGTAAATTGCATGAGTAATTTTATATTATTAAGGAACAGAAACAAGAAAAAAAAATTATTTTAATCAGGTAAAATTTTGGCTTTATCTTAATTACTAGTTGTTCAAGTTATTATTTTTTTTGATGTACGAACAGTAAAATATTTTCACACAATTCAGTGTAATTGAAATGATTTTACTAATTTGCTTTTATTAAATAAAGTCATTTTCGTATTAGAAAATATTTTTTTAAATGATGTAGTGGACCAAAATGTGCACTGCAATTTGCATGGTTTTACCTAGGAAAACCTACTTTTAAAATTCAACCCTTGTTGTAATCATTTGAAAACAAGAAAATGGAATTTTTTTTACCTTTATGAAAATGTGGATCCTTTTGCATGCATGCAATTTGCATGATTTTTTACCTAAGAAAACCGACTTTTAAGATTCAACCCTTGTAATCATTTGAAAACAAGAAAATGGAAAAAAAAATTACCTTTATGAAAATGTGGATCCTAACATAAGTAAAAAAAAAAACAAACTTGACCTGAGAATGTGCACTGCAATTTGCATGGTTTTCCTAGGAAAACCGACTTTTAAGATTCAACCCTTCTTGTAATCATTTGAAAACAAGAAAATAGAAAATCGTTTTACTTTAGCAAACTTTATAAAAATGTGGATGCTAACATAAATCGAAAAAAAAATTGACCTTTTTTGATTAGCAGAATAACATTTTTTCGTAAAAAATTCAACATTTCAGATTTAATTTCATTTGTAATTGCAATTCAGTTCGGTAGGGATTTGAACTTGTTCCGACGGTGACGTCACTGGAACAAGGACAGATTTGTATATGCGCCTTGACACACCATATAATACTCCCACCACGCTTTATAACAAAGGATGAAAATTGTAGGTTATGTTGATTCAAATCAATTTGACAATTCGTTTGGTTAAGAGCAAAGTTTTTTTTAATTAAATTGTTATGGATAATACAAATTCACAGAGATGCCGATCATGCCTTGCACGAGACTGCAAGCTGAAACCACTTTCAGGGTTTAGTAAAGCAAGCGAGAATGCACTTCACATGTCCGATGTATTTATGATGTGTGCTGCAATACAGGTAAAAAGTACAATATTTTTGAAAAAATTTCATATTCTTTCATTCAGATTACGCCGAATGATGGATTTTCACAGTATGCTTGCATAAAATGCATAAACTCAGCCGAGAAGGCGTATCTCTTCAAGAAACAATGTGAACACAGTGATAAAGTCTGGAATGAATTTAAAAGGCGATTAGAAAAGGACACCATTCCGAATTCAGTTGAAGTTTTACCCCGTAGCGACAATGCAGAGATTATGGTACCAACTTCAACACCTGTTAAAAATGAATGTGAAGCAGATGAGTATCAAATGGACAATGATCCAATGACCGAAACAGGATCTGTTGAAATTGATGATAAAGTGGACAATGATTTAGATATAAAGTCAGTTGAAATTCGTGGAGAACCTAAAACTGAAAACTTCATGTGCAAATACTGTTTGAAAATTTTTGTTGATGAAGCACAGTTTGCAAGGCACGAACTCCCTCATACAATCGAACCAAAAAAATTAGCTGTAAAGAAGTACGCAATTTATGGTTGCCGAAAATGTTCAGTTGATGTTAAAACAGCAGAAGAGTTCATAGAACATTGTCATCAATTGCACAAGGAATCCATTGAAACGCTTTATTATCGCTGCCAATTATGTGCAGGCGATTTTGCTGATTTAGTCCGATTTGCAGCACATGTTTCAAGAAAACACCAAACATTAAATTCCGACCAATTGACTAACGTGACAAGGAAGAGATTTCAGTGCAAATTATGCGACAGAAGCTACAATTCACGAGATGCATTGCTGTTGCACATGCGCAAACACCCCGATGATCCACCACAATTATCAACTTGGCCTCAAATGTGTAATTATTGCGAATTGTCTTTAAAATCTCACAAGGAACGATTGGCACATCTCAATCAGGAACACAGCGATTTAAAAAACTTCAGTTGTAATAAATGTGGGAAAACATTCTTTCACAAACGTGCTCTGAAAATCCACTCGGTGAGTCATGAAGAGTCGAATAGATTCATGTGTCAGTACTGTGGGAAGAGCCTCACTCATCCTTCAAATTTGGTAAGGGTTGTTTTTTTTTTAACATGAAATTGTGTCATTTGTGATTTAGAAAGTTCACATTCGGATCCACACTGGTGAAAAGCCATTCAAGTGTGATAAATGTGATGCAAGTTTTCCTCAATGGTCGTCACTACGTTCTCATAAATTAATCCATGTGGAAGATAGAAATTTCGAATGTAAAGAATGCCACAAGCGGTTTTTGAGGCCCAGGACCTTACAAGTACACATGCGGGCCCACCATGGTGCTGCCCAAAAATATTCTTGTCATTTATGCCCTCAACAACTTAAACACTCAGACTCATTGAAGAAACACATCTTAACTCACACTAATGAACGGCCTTGCAAGTGTAAAGTGTGTGGAAAAAGGTTCACCCGTATGCACAACTTGAAGGTGCATATGCGCACACATACTGGAGAGAAACCACATTTTTGTGCAATTTGTAAGAAGGGATTTAGTCAAGCTCATTGCTTGCGTTCACATAATGCCAGATTTCATAAGGATAAAGAAGATTCATAATTCAGTTGATATTCAAAATTGTTGTTCCCGAAATTTAGGCAACTTCTTATACTCGGAAAATTGAAGGTTACCTTAATTCGAATCAATAAATTTGGGTGGTTTATTGGTGGTTTTGTTGCCAAACAATGTTATCAGTTATGGACAATACAAACTTGCAGAAATGCCGAACTTGCCTCAAACAAGGTCACAAACTGAAACTACTTACAGGGTTTAGTAAATTTAGTCATACGCTTTCGATCTCTGAAATATTTATGTATTGTGCTTCTATACAGGTAAAAGGGATAATATTTTTCTGCCAAATAATTTCATGTTCCTTTAATTTAGATTAGCCCCAATGATGGATGTTCACAATATGTTTGCTCAAAATGTGTTAAATCTGCAGAGAAAGCATATCGGTTTAAGAAACAATGTGAACATAGTGATAAAGTTTGGAATGAATTCAAAAGGCGATTAAAAATGAAACCGACACTGAAACCGGTTGAACCAAATTTTCATGATGAAACTCCAGAGACGATTGTGCGACTTGACAATTGTGAAATTGATGAAGGCACAAAAACTGAATTGGAATCAGTTTCACTAAATTTACAAGAAACTGTGGTATTAGTGAGCACACAAATTCCTTTTGATGATGAATCGGAAGCAGATGATTACCAAATGGACGATTCAGAAACAAAGCCTGTTGAAGTTTATAATGAAGTGGATTATGATCCGGATATCAAGCCTATTGAAATTCACGAAGAAGTTAAAACCGAAAACTTCATTTGCAAACATTGTTTTACAATTTTTGGCGATGAAGCGAAACATTCGAGGCACGAACTCGCTCATACAATCGAGCCTACAAGAACAGGCGTAAAAGAGTATGCAGTTTATGGTTGTCGAGGATGTTCTGTTGATTGTGAAACAGCAGAAGATTTCATAGAACATTGTGAAAAATTGCACAAGAATTCCAGCGAAGAGCTGTATTATCGTTGCAAATTGTGCGCAGGAGATTTTGCTAATCGTTACCGACTCACAGTGCATGTTTCATCAAGAGATCATCAAAATTTAGAATTGATGGTTCCGACCGGGCGGAAACGCAAATTAAAGTCTTTGAAGGAAAAAGTGCAACATATCGATCAAAACCAAAAGGATTCGAAAAGATTCAGTTGTAATAAATGTGAAGAAACATTTGATAGTAAAAGTAGCTATAAACAACATAAAGGTGTTCATAAGCCACGCACGTGTCAACACTGTGGAAAGACTTTTAAGTGGCCCTCAGAGTTGGTAAGTCTGTTGAAAACTTGAGTTACTTCATTTATCGAATATTGCACATTACAGTGTTTTTTAATTCCAGACATGGTCAGTAAGCTGTGAAAAAAAATTTTTTTAAATTTTTTGTTGGCAGTACAATTTTTGCATAATTATTTAAATGTTAGAATATTGAAGATGAAGGTTTCCTCATTGGAAGTTTTTTTGAAAATGCTTCATTTGACGGAACCGTTTTGTGCTATATTTTCTAATTTTAAAGCTACATTACTAATATAACCTTAATCTGGTATACGTAAAATGCCATTACTATCAACATAAAGTTAAAAAAAACATTTTTTCACAGCCTTCTACCATTTCTGGAATTAAAAAGCACCATAGTGAGTTTTAGTTTTAGAAACTCGCACATTTTTTTGTTTTTGTTCAAGAAAAGAACTTGCAAGCAAGGTCACCTTTTCATGCAATAAAAAATTTGATACATTTTTGACAAATTTATTAACAATAACATCACATCACACTGTTAATTATTAATTAATTGCATCTATTCCATACTCGGCTTCATACAATTTCCAACCGTAAAAACAAAGTAAACTACCTGCAAACCAAATTTTTCATTGTATTTTTTAAGGCTGCGTTATGGTAACAAAAACTGCGTGAATATGTTGCCTTTTGTGATTTCAAATAACTTTTTGAACAAAAAATTTCGAAAAAATATCTAATTCCAGCAAGATATTTGCATTGTAAACCGTTTAATTTTTACGAATTCCGAGAACACAACATCGCAAAGGCGGTTTCTTATAATATTCTCTCTAAATGGGGAATTAGACTTCTGTGAATATTCGGAATTGCAAACAAATATTGTAATTATTTGCTAAATTTGATAGTATAAGTGCAAGACATTGGTAGCTCAAGAATTATGGTGAAGGGAAATAGAAATAAACTAAAAAAGCAAGCTTTAAATTTTCGACAGTGACACTGACGGAAGTTTCGGCCACCATACAATTAATATTTCTGAACGGATTAATTCAGACGCCGGTTTTCACTATAACGCAGCCTTAATTTGAAAAGAAGATTCAAACAGATCGCGCCAAAAGGCAGATCTATGATTGGCTGCCAGCAAACTGCAGGCAGCTGGCGGCCAATCACAGCTCTACCTTTTGGCGCAATCTGTTTGAATCTTCTCAAATTAAAAAATACGGTATATAAAAGGCGCAAGATATTACCAAATATTACTTGGATAGTAAATAACTGTTGCATTTTAGATGAAGCATATAAAGGTCCACAGCAGCGACACGCGGTACAAATGTGACCAGTGCGACGAAAGTTTCGCACATTCAGCAACATTACGGTCTCATAAGTCAATTCATTTATCGAGAAAGCTCGGATTTGGGTCAAAAAACCCGTTTGAATGCAGAATATGCCACAAAAAGTATAAGACACGTGATTCGTTGCGTGCTCACTTTCGAACGCACCCTGGCAATTTAAAATTTGAGTTGCCTCGATCGGCGACTTGGCCTCAACAGTGCCAATATTGTCCGCTGTCGTTGAACTATCTGCACGAAAAAATTGCACATCTCGATCAGGAACACAGCGAATTCAAAAGCGTCAGTTGTGATAAATGCGGAAAGGCATTTTTTAATAAGCTTCAGTTGAAACGACACGTGGTAATTCATGAAGCTGTTAAGAGACACATGTGTCAGTATTGCGGATCGAGTTTTGCATTATCCTCAAATTTGGTAAGTGTGGTTTTCTTGTATAAAATTGGAGTTATTTCATACGCATTCCAGAATCAGCATATTCGGATCCATACTGGTGAAAAGCGTTTCAAATGTGATAAATGCGATGCTTGTTTTTCACAGTGGGCGTCACTGAATACTCATCAGTCGTTTCATGTGGATGAAAAAAAATTTGAGTGCAATGAATGCCACAAAAAATTTAAAACGGTTGGTGCGTTGCGTCGTCACACGCTGATTCATACTAGCGACAAAAGATATCCCTGTCATTTGTGTTCCCGGCAACTTAAAAGTCCTAAATCATTGAAAGCGCATCTTTTATCTCACTCTAATGAACGTGCTTGCCTGTGTAGAATATGTGGAAAGGGGTTCAATCGCATGTGCACTTTAAAGCTGCACTTGCAAACTCACACTGGAGAGAAACCACACGTTTGTACAATTTGTAACAAGAGATTCAGTCAATCTCATTGTTTGCGTATGCACAATGCCTCTTTTCATAAGGATGTTAAAGTGTAAGCAATTGTATACAGGTAACCCTTCAATGGCACGGTAGATATGCGGTATTTTTTAATTTGAGAAGAAGATTCAAACCAACCGCGCCAAAAAATAGATCTATGATTGGCTGTCAGCACACTGCACCCAGCTGGCAACCAATCATAGATCTATCTTTTGGCGCGATTGGTTTGAATCTTCTAAAATTAAATAATTCGGTATAGGTTTCTAGAAAATACCGTGTTATGTGAAATCGTGTTATATGAGGCACAGGGTCAGTACAAAAAGGGGGGTTAAGTTCCGAAAACTCATTAAAAACGAATAATTTGTTTTTAAGTCAATCAAATCAACTTGAGTTTTATTAATATTTCAATTTTTAACCCGGAATTTAATTCTATTTCCTCTTTATCAGTACTCGAGACTTAAAAACTTTGATTGTATAATACAATTCGGATATTCCCCTAATGTTATTCTATTTTTATATGGAATGTGTTAAAAATTACGATTTAAAAGTTTTAATTATATCATAAAATTAGGAGATTGTTCAAATTCCATTCGTATGTAAGTGTGTTGTACAACACAACACCTATGTGTTCAAAACGAACGGTTATACATGTGATTGTGTTAGGTAGAGCGAAACAGCGTTTCCGCAATTTATCTGTTGTGTTAGAGCAAAACTGTGTTATAGAAGGGTTACCTGTGAATTATATGTGATGTAATAATTGTAATGGTATAACATTTTAGCAAAATATAATTGTTGAATGTTGTATTCGGAACGGCAAAATATAAATTGTTGAATGTTGTATATAGGACTCTTTACTTCCCCCAAAAACCCAGCAAGGTCTGCACCAACTCCCAAATACGGGCCAAGTTGTGCATTTAAGGACCAACTTTTGATAATTTTTTGGTCGTGAATTGATTTTGTTCAACTTTCCAGACAATCTCCAGAAGCCTATACATCAGATTTGTCAAAAGAAATTAAAACAATGAAAATGCTCGACTTGGAGAGAATTTAAGTAAAAAATTACCAAAAGCTTGTAGATGAAGGGAGATTGAATTCTTGGTGTTTACTAGATACATTATTAGTCACGCGTTAAAAGGAAGTAAAATCGAAATTTTCTAATCGCTAATTTTCTCTCCTGGAATTTAGGCAACCTCTTACGCTTCGTCATAAAAGTGAAGGTTATGATAATTCAGTTCCATTTGACAGATGTTTTGTTTATCTGGTGGATGAGAGTAGTTTTATTGTCAGATCAAATGGATAATACAAATTTACAAAAATGCCGAACCTGTTTCGCACAAGGTCGTCAACTTACACCACTTTCAGCGCTTAGTGAATCCAGTAATAAAATTCACATATCTGAAATGTTTATGTACTGTGCTTCTATACAGGTAAAAATGGTATTGTTTCTCTTACAAACAATTTCAATTTGATCGTTTAATTTAGATTAGCCTCAATGATGGATGTTCACAGTTGGCTTGTTCGGAATGTGTTAAATCAGCAGAGATAGCATATCGTTTTAAGAAACAATGTGAATACAGCGATAAAATTTGGAATGAATTTAGAAGGCGATTGAAAATGGAACCGGTTGAACCGGATTTTCATGAGGAAAGGAATGGATGTGAAATTGATGGAGGAACAAAGCACACTGCGTTAGAATCAGTATCTCCAAATTTACAAGAAGAAACCCTAGAAGTATTAGCAAATACACAAATTCCTTTTGATGATGAATCTGAAGGAGATGATTACCAAATTGGTGATGATTCAGAAATGGCTGAAACACAGTCTGTTGAATTTCATAAGGAATCGGATGATCCAGATATAAAGCCTATTGAAATTCATGAAGAAGTTAAAACCGAAAGCTTCATTTGCAAATTTTGTTTTGAAATTTTTGTTGATGAAGCAAAACTTTCAAGGCACGAACGGGCTCATACAATCGAGCCTAAAAGGTCAGCCGTAAAAGAGTATGCTATTTATGGTTGTCGAGGATGTTCTGTTGATTGCAAAACAGCAGAAGATTTCATAGAACATTGTCAAAAATTGCACAAAAATTCTATTGAAGAGCTGTATTATCGTTGCAAATTGTGTGCAGGAGATTTTGCTGATCTTTACCGGCTCACAGTGCATGTATCAAAAAAAAACCATCAAAATTTAAAACCGGCTGGACAGAAACGTAAATTAAAATCGCCGGCCACTTGGCCCCAATCTTGTCGATATTGTTCATTGTTGTTAAAATCTGTGAGTGACAAAATGGCACATATCAATCAAGACCACAGCGATTTGAAAAAGTTCAGTTGTAATAAATGTGAAAAAACATTCGTTACTAACTACGGCTGTAATAAACATAAAGAAAAACATAAGCAACGCACGTGTCATCACTGTGGAGAGAGTTTTAGTTGCGCCTCAAATTTGGTGAGTGCTTTTCCTGTTTAAAACTCGAGCTACATCATTCAGCCAATATTACACACTAGTGAGTTTTAGTTTACAGAAACTCATACTCATTTTTTAATTTAGTTTAGTTTAGTTTTTTTGTTTATGTTAATGTGTTGACACCAAAAATCATAAACTTTCGTTAGGGTGGTAAACCGCATTATCCATTGTTAGAAAGTCATGAATAAAAGCATTTTTCGTGCTTCATCTTAAATTTGATTTAACTCAAAAAGTAATAATTGTTTTACGAATCTATTAGCAGATATTAATGCTACGAATAATTTGACTTAATTTTGGAATAAAAAACCAAACATCGAAATTTTTCCCAAAACTCTTTGTTTCACTTTTTGGCTTGAAATAAAAATAATTTGGAAAATTCGTAGTACTAAAAACAATGTAAACTAACTTCAAACCAAATTTTTCGTTATAATTAATAGGCGTTAAATAAAGGGGCGGGATAATACGTTGTACTTCACGCGGATGTTACTAAATATTACTTTTACTGTTACGTTTTAGATGAAGCATATAGAGATCCACCACAACGAAATGCCGTACAAATGTGATGATTGCGATGAAACTTTTACAAATTCAGCAACACTACAGTCTCATCAATCAATTCATGTATCGAAAGAGATGAGATCAAAAAAGCCGTTCGAATGCCGGGTGTGCCACAAAAGGTTTAAAACACGCGATTCGTTGCGTCCTCACATGCGAAGGCACCCGGGTAATTTAAAACTTGAATTACCTCCATCAGTGACTTGGCCACAACATCAAAATTTAAAACCAGCTGGACAGAAACCTACATTAAAATCGCCGGCCATTTGGCCCCAATCTTGTCGATATTGTTCATTGTTGTTAAAATCTGTGAATGAAAAAATGGCACATATCAATCAAGACCACAGCGATTTGAAAAAGTTCAGTTGTAATAAATGTGAAAAAACATTCGTTACTAACTACGGCTGTAATAAACATAAAGAAAAACATAAGCAACGCACGTGTCATCACTGTGGAGAGAGTTTTAGTTGCGCCTCAAAATTGGTGAGTGCTTTTCCTGTTTAAAACTCGAGCTACATACATCCTTCAGCCAATATTACACACTCATTTTTTAGTTTAGTTTAGTTTAGTTTTTTTAGTTTATGTGTTGGCACCAAAAATATAACGCTGACCTTGATGATATTTTTTAATTTATATGAATGTTTTAGGAACGCATACGGGACAAAAGATATTTATTATTTTAAGCAACAAATAAACAAACATTCAGTCAGGCGCGTATTTTATTTTGTTTTTGCAAAAACACTCGTTCAAACAATGTTGTGTAAAAGGCAATTTTTATCTACATAAACTTTCCCTGACGATAAGCAAATTTATTAATAAAGTAATAATTTTTTTACGAATCACATTGCAAATATTAATGCTACGAATAATTTGACAAATTTTGAAATAAAAACCAAACATCGAAATTTTTCCCAAAACTCTTTGCTTTACTTTTTTGGCTTGAAAGAAAAATAATTTGGAAAATATGTCGCACTAATCGAAGGTATAAACTTTAACCGATATAACATGTAAGTTGCATACTTTTCCCTCAATCTTTAATAGGTATTATGGCCGCGCTGGTGAAACTTGACTGACTCTGTATTTACCTAGTAATTAAAATTAAACCGACATTATTCAGTGAATGCGCGCGAAGAATCAACGCTAATTATTAATTAATTAAATGATTACATGAAAGTTGCATCTATTCAACCATACTCGGCTACAAACAGTTCCTAACCGTAAAAACAAAATAAACTAATAACTTCAAACCAAATTTTTCGTTATAATTAATAGGCATTCAATAAAGAGGCGGGATAAAACGTTGTACTTCACGCGGATGTTACTAAATATTACTTTTACTGTTACGTTTTAGATGAAGCATATAAAGATCCACCACAACGAAGAGCCGTACAAATGTGATCATTGCGATGAAACTTTTACAAATTCAGCAACACTACAGTCTCATCAATCAATTCATGTATCGAAAGAGATGAGATCAAAAAAGCCGTTCGAATGCCGGGTGTGCCACAAAAGGTTTAAAACACGCGATTCGTTGCGTCCTCACATGCGAAGGCACCCTGGTAATTTAAAACTTGAATTACCTCCATCAGTGACTTGGCCACAACAGTGCAAATATTGTCCACTGACGTTGAACTATCTGCGCGAAAAAATTGCTCATCTCGATCAAGAACACAGCGAGTTCAAAAACGTCAGTTGTGATAAATGCGGAAAAGCATTTTTCACTAAGGTTCAGCTGAGACAACACGTAGTAATTCATGAACCTGTCAAGAGACACATGTGTCAGTATTGCGGATCGAGTTTTGCAGCCGCCTCAAATTTGGTGAGTGGTGTTTTTGTTTAAAAATGGAATTATTTCATACGCATTCCAGAATCAGCATATTCGGATCCATACTGGTGAAAAGCGTTTCAAATGCGATAAATGCGACGCACGTTTTGCACATTGGGCAACACTGTATACTCATCAGTCGCTTCATACGGACGAAAGAAAATTTGAATGCAATGAATGCAACAAAAAATTTAAATCGGCTCCTGGGTTGCGTCGTCACACGCTAATTCATAGTGACAAAAGGTATCCGTGTCATTTATGTTCACGGCAACTTAAAAGTCGCAAAACATTGAGAGCACATATTTTAACACACTCTAATGAACGTTCTTGTCTGTGTAAAATATGTGGAAAGGGATTTAATCGCAGGTTCACCCTAAAACAGCACATGCAGACGCATACTGGAGAGAAACCACATGTTTGTACAATTTGTAACAAGGGGTTCAGTCAAGCTCATTGTTTGCGTTCACACAATGCTAGTTTTCACAAGGTTGATAAGATGTAAGCAATTGCATGTACATATATACCGGGTCTTTTCTTTAACATTGAACATGCAATGTAAATATATATTCATATATATTCAATTTAAAAGCAATGTATGCAACCAAACATACTCTCACGTCAATTTATGACAAGACATTAGAACAGTAGAATTATTTATTTAGAAGAAAAGTTGCAATACACTTTTAATTGTTCCCCTTCATATTCTAAACAAAGGCTATTTTTCTACCAATTCACTATATTAATCCTTTCTTCTTTTGAGTACACATTAAACTCCAAAAATTTTAAAACAATTTTATTTCTAAATTGAGAAATGTTAAATAATTTTTATAATCAAGGATTGTTGGGATCTATAGTACTGATTGACAATATTTTTTTTAAATGAACACATTTATAAAAAAAGAGACTGTATATGCAATATTGTAATATAATAATAGCAATGTTATGGCATTGTAGCAAAATATAAATTGTTGAATGTTGTGTACTTTCCCCAAACTACCAGCAAGCGTCAGCAAGGTCTGCACCAGTTCCGTAGCCCCAATGCGGGCCAAATTGTGTATTTAAGAGCCGACACTGGCTGCAACACACTTAATGGTTTAAAAAATCGTTCACTTCTAGGTATGTAATTATCACATTATTTTAACACCATTGTTTAAACACGTGGTTGTCGTGTAGCTTGCCGCCATGTTGCACATCACGTCGTTACAGCTAGCGATTTATAGATCAAATGCCCCAAAACGTTTCCAAAGTTTGGATATTTGCGAATATTCACGAATGTCATCAGCGCCATCTATTAAGTCTCTGACGCTGAGATTCGTTTAACTTCAGCTATCTATCTGATCAATTTGACAGTTTGTTTGGTTAGGAACAAATTAGGTGGATTATTGTTATGGACACAATTTCAAAGAAATTGTCTTGCACGAGGCTGCAAACTGAAACCATCTGTAAAACGAAAAGAAATATAATAATTTGTTCAAAATAATTTAATTATTTTTGGTGAGAAACTCCCTTAAATTTAGGCAACTTTTCTAGCTCCTCCCACTTTTCTAAAATTAGAGGTTATGTTAATTCTGTTGTGATCGGTGAATTAATGTTTTTATCGACGCCTCAGTTTTCAAAAAGTATGATTGATACAAATTTACAAAGATGCCGGACATGTCTTGCACAAGACTGCAAATTCCTGCCACTTTCATCTCTGAGCAAAGCCAGCAAAAAGACCCTTTCCTTGTGCGATATTTTTATGATAACTGCTTCAATACAGGTAAAACCAATTAAGTTTTTATTTTAACTGATTTAATTCTATCTTTTAATTTAGATTGCACCCGATGATGGATTTGCACAACACGCTTGCGTACAATGCGTTACATCAGCAGAGAAAGCGTACCTTTTTAGGAAACAGTGCGAATACAGCGATAAAATTTGGAATGATAGTACAAAAGGATTAAAAGAACCAGTAACAGCAAACAATGATTCAGAAATGATTGAAATAAAGTCTGTTGAGATTCATGGTCCAAATTTTGAGTCTGTTAAAATTGAAACTTTTAATTGCAAATATTGTTCTGTAATTTTTGTTGATGAAGCAAGTTGTTCCAGACACGAACTCGCTCATACAATCCAACCTAAAAACATAATCGTACGAAATTATGTAGTCTATGGTTGTCGAGAATGCTCTGTCGATGTTAAGACGGCTGAAGATTTCGTCGAACATTGCCGTAAATCGCATAGGGAATCCGTTGAGAAGCTTTATTATCGTTGCAGATTATGTGCTGGCGATTTTGCTGATTTCGCCCAACTCACAAGGCACGTTTCAGCAAGACATTACAGGAAAGAAAAGACCGTTTCGATCGGGTTGAAACGATTCTTACGAGCGGATATTTGGCCCCAACCTTGTGATCATTGCGAATTGTTATTGAGCTCCCACAAGAATAAAATTGCACATCTCAATCAGCGACACGGCGATTTAAAAAATTTCGGTTGCAGTAAATGCGGCAAAACATTCTTCTTCCTGAGCTCTTTGTTTCGACACGTGGCAATGCATGAAGAAACTAAAATTCACTGCTGCCAAGTGTGTAAAGAGCGTTTTCCGTCACATTCCGATTTGGTAAGTTTCTGACTGTTTGAAACCAGAGTTACATTGTTTTTCCCATATGGTGCAAACAATACGGTGGGCACTGTACAGGGTGAGTTAAGTTTTACCGCCCGTGGCAAAATAGGCCTTTAAAATAATTTGTCAATTCTTATAAATTGCATGAGTAATTTCATATTATTTAGGTACATAGAAACCAAGAAAAAATCTTTTTTTTTTAATCAGGTAAAATTTTGGCTTTCTTTCAATTACTAATTGCTCAATTTATTAGTTTTTTTTATGTACGAACAGTAAAATATTTTAACACAATTTAGTGTAATTGAAATAATTTTACTAATTTGGGTTCATTAAATAAAGCCATTTCCGTATTAGAGGGTATTTTTTTAAATGATTTCGGAGATAAGCAGACCAATTTACCGGACAATGGTATTGGTTTTGGGCACTTGGCTGATTATTTATGACAGTCATAAAGTTAAGTTAAAAAATGCAACGTTACATTTTACAGGACCGGAATAAGGGTCTTCGCTATTTCTTTAAAAGTTCTCAACATCGTAACTAATAGCTACACGGTAATTATAATCATAATAAAAAATAATTTTTGCAATATTAGGTTTTAAACCTAATAAGAAAATCGCTTACCAGCTTCTAATTTTCGTTAGTAAATCTGTCTACAATTTTGTGTTTTAATTTTGCCGTCTGCAAAGTCAATATACCTTATTGAATCTTCTTATAAAATAAATTGCTTAATTTACCCAAAGTTTAAAAACCCTGGTCACAACCCTAGGTCACTTTGTGAATAAAGAAACATTCACATTCGCAACAAATCTTCCAACACTTAAACATCGTTGGTAAAAAGTGAAAATTAAAATTTTGTTTTGTAGAATAGTGAACATTTGTGTTTAGTTCATGTATAATCATGCCATTTCAATACTCAGTCGAGCAGAAACTTGAAATGCTTTTAATTTATGGGTAATGGGGCATCACTTTGAGCATTTTTTATAAATAGTATATTATTACATGAGCAACAAGTAAAGAAGGTTTTTATCCATGAAAATGAAGTTTGCTGCACGAGCCGAAGGCGAGTGCATGTAATCATTCGAGTGGATAAAAACCTTTACTTGCGAGTATAATACTATACTTTATCTACGATCATCCATACAAAATAATAAAACACAATATTTTTAATTTTTGAACATGACACTACGACAGTTAGTTTACATTGTCCAAAAAGAAAAACATGAATATTTTTCTGCAAGCATCACAAATTAACTTAATACAATATTTTCAGAAAAGGAAATACATAGTATTTTTCTCTGCTCGCCATTTTAAAAAAAGTTTCATAAACACATTCATATTTGTGCCGTGATTTTTGTGGTAAAATATTTACTATTGCAGACGTTGCGATACTGCGTACAGGACATTTCATTTCATCATCATTTCATTTTCATTTTCGGTTACGAAAAATTGCTTCACAAATAACGAATTTCACTATTAATACACTTTGGTACGATTTGTTGTCAATTACTTTAGTTTTGTTTGGTTATGTTGTTGCAATTAATGCAAACTATTACCAACGTGGCAATGTTGTAAAATAAAAATCCCAATATTTTTAATTTTCATTGGTCGAAGTCCCGATGGATAAAAATTCTGTCAATTTTACCCATGGCTGGGAACCAATAAGATACTCTCTTTAATTTATCGATGGATAAAATGACAATTTAGAGTAGAGGTTTCACATCAATAATGTTTATATTATATAATGATCGTAGATAAATAAACTTAATATTTACCTATTAAAAACTTATTTTATTTTTCTCACAAATTCCAAAATATGGGTCTGGCAACAACTAAAACGCCGTTCCTTTCAGTTTTATGGGTCGATCATCAGGTATTGTTACGTGGTAGACCGTTGTTGGAAAGTCATAAATAAAAGTATTTTTCTTGCTTTATGTTAAATTTGATTTAACTCAAAAAGTAATAATTTTTAACGAATCAAATTGCAATTAACAATGCTACGAATAATTTGACAAATTTTGAAATGAAAAACATGGAAATTTTCCCCGAAACTCTTTGTTTAACTTTTTTGGCTTCAAATAAGAATGATTTGGAAAACTTGTAGCACTAATCGAAAGCGTAAACTTCAACTGATGTAACATGTAAATTGCATACTTTCCCCTCAAACTTTAATAGGTATTATGGCCGGGGCGATAAAACTTAACTCACCCTGTATAGCGTCCCGAATTTCGAACTTCGAAATCTGGTCGTCTTAATTGTTTGCATTGTAGATGGAACACATAAAGATCCACGGCGGCGAAAAGCTTCAACTACCACAGTCATCAGCCGGTCTCCAAGTGTGCTATTTTTGTACAGTATCATTCAAATCTTTGAAGGAAAAAATGGCACATCTCAATCAAGAACACCCTCAGTTCAAAACCTTCAGGTGCAATAGATGCAGAAAATCGTTCTTCAAAAAGAATCAAATGAAACGACACGAAAAGCTTCATGAAGAAGCCAGCAAACACAAATGCGAGGATTGTGGAGAGAGTTTCCCGTCCTCCTCGGATCTGGTAAGTTCTCTTTCCTATTTGAAAGCGCCATTACGTCATTTACATTCCAGAATGTCCACATAAAGAGCCACAATCGCGAGAAATCATTCAAGTGCGATAAATGCGCTGAATGTTTTACAGATTTGGCACTGTGGTATGCGCACGAATTAAATCATAAGCAAGAAAATTGTTTTGAATGTACGGTGTGTGACAAAAAGTTTAAGACATCTGAAACGTTGAGAAAGCACGTGGGGAGGCACGTCGCTGGCCCGAAATATCTCTGTCATTTGTGTCCAGGACAATTTAAAGATTCTGGTGGTTTGAAGAGACACCTTTCGGCCCATTCGAATGAACGGCCTTATGCGTGTAAAGTGTGCAGGAAAGGATTCTATCGGAAATTCTACCTGAAGCAACACACACTGACGCATACTGGAGAGAAACCGCATGTTTGTACAGTTTGCAAAAAGGGGTTCACTCAGGCACATAGTTTATATTCGCACAAAGTTAGATTTCACAAGGATGGTACTGTAAAATTTTGATGTTTTTAATGCAGGGAACATTAACTTACGAAAATAATAATTAATATTCTGACTTTGATGTTTTTTATTTAAAGACAAGAGTTCTCAAGAGAATTTCTTCAACATTCCCTTAATACGTTGCTAAAATTTGAAACTTTTTGGTTTGCTACAACTGCATCAAGGCGCTAGAGGCGCTGCTTACACGGGATCCTGTCGAGAGTGGAAGTTGCATGTGTTGAATTGTTTGCCCACAGGCGGCCAATTTTTGTTGTGCCGGTCATGGTTCTGGAATGGCCAAAATTGTAGGTTATGTTAGTTCACATCCATTTGACCGATAGTTTGTTATCAGTTGGTTTTATTTTCAAATCAAATGAATAATACAAATTTAGAAAGATGCCGCATGTGCCTTGCACAAAATCACACATTGATACCACTTTCAACATTGAACGTAATTCGCTTGTCCGATATGTTTATGGCCTGGGCTTCCACACAGGTAAAAATGGCAATATTTTTTGAACGATTTCATATTATCCTTATTATCTTTTAGATTAGACCCAAACATAAAATTTCGCAATTTGTTTGTACAGAATGCGTCACATTAGCAGAGAAGGCTTACATTTTTAAACGATTACAAGAGAAACCAATATCAAAACCAGCTTTATTTATACCCGATGAAAACCTGGAGACAATTGTGAGGCCTCAAACTCCTGTTGAAATTAAATGCGAAACAGTTGAACACCAAGGGGAAAACAATCTAGAGAAACCGATATCAAAACCAGCCTTATTTATACCCGATGAAAACCTGGATACAATTGTGAGGCTTCAAACTCCTGTTGAAAATGAATGCGAAACAGTTGAAGTGACAGTTGAACACCAAGTGGAAAACGATCTAGAAATGATTGATATAAAGTCTGTTGAAATCTTGGAGGAAATTAAACCTGAAAAGTTCAGTTGCACAAATTGTGTTGCAATTTTTACTGATGCAGACGAACTTTCCAAGCATAACCTTGCTCATGAAATAGAACCTAAAATTTTGTCCGTTAAAGAGTTAGTAATGTACAGTTGTCGAGAATGTTTTATTGACATTGAAACACCCGACGACTTCATTGAACATTGTTTTACATTGCACGAAAGTTCCATCGAAAACCTTCGTTACCTTTGCAAATTATGTGCAACAGAGTTGCCTAACCTTTGCCAACTCGGAGCACATGTTAACAGGATGCACAAGAAAAAATCTGTGCCACTTGTAAAAGGGCCGAAGCGATTATCACGAACGTCGACTTGGCCCCAAACATGCGGCTATTGCCAATCGCGGCTAAAATCTCTCCACGAAAAAATCGTACATCACAATGAGGCGCACAGTGATTTGAAAAAGTTCAACTGTGATAAATGTGAAAAAAAATTCTTTCATAAAATTGCATTGAAGAGACATTCGGAAATTCATAAAGTGATCAACAGTCACGTGTGCCAGTATTGCGGAAGGAGTTTCACTATGAACTCGTATTTAGTAAGTCGTTTTTCTATTTAAAGGAGTACAATACACAAAAAATAAGTTCCTTTAATTTAAAAGTACATTTAAGTCTAAGAAACATGGTATATGTGTTAAGTTTCTAATCATAGGCCAAACAATAAACCATTTTTTGCAGGAAGAGCATATTCGGATTCACACCGGTGAGAAGCCGTTCAAGTGTAACGAATGCAACGCAAGGTTTTCTCGTCGCGGAGGATTAAGATCTCACATGTACGTTCATGCGACGGAAAATAATTTGGAGTGCACGGAATGCCACAAGAAATTTAAAAGGCCGAGGTCGCTCAAAAGGCACATACGCGCGCACGCTAGTGATGCCCCAACCTATTCTTGTCATTTATGTCCGAAACAGTTTAAATGGTCCAATACTTTGAAGCGACATTTGACAATTCATTCTAATGAGTGCTTTTATGCGTGCAAAGTGTGTGAAAAGGTGTTCAATCGTATGGGCAATTTGAAGGTGCATATGAAGACACATACTGGAGAGAAACCGTACGTTTGTACAATTTGTAAGAAGGCGTTTGGTTATGCACATTGCTTGCGGTCCCACACTGCTAAATGTCACACGAATGGTACTTTACAATCGCAGTCAATTGAATAACAATTTTTATTACAATGGAAAAATATAATTTTTATAAAAATGAATGTATGTGTGTATGTTCCCTATAGACTCCGAAACCGCTGAACCGATTTCGATGAAATTTTCAAGACAACTCTGGCATAGTCTGGAGAGTGTTCCTGTAAAGTTTGGTGCCGATCGGACTAAAAATTTAAAAAAATTCCATCGTGAGACGATGAAAAAAACGGTCTAGCGAACGCGTTTCTTACGAACGCTTCCTTAACGGTAAGAAATATATGAATGCTTTCTATAGAAAAGTTGTAAAGTTTAAAAAGACCTGTAGAAAAGTTCGCGATGACATATATCTATAATATGTTAAGGTTAATTCACAAATTGATAAAATATGACTAAAAAATTACTTAAAATTAATTTTAATATGTCGGGGGTAATTTAAGTAGGTAATGTTAAATTCTTATAAAAAAAAATTTGCTTCTCGTCAGGGAAATTTTATCTAGATAAAAATTGCCTTTTACACAGCATTGTTTGCGGCATGTTTAAATTTCTTAAACGTTCTTTTCCATAGCATCTTATATGAGCAAACCGCTATTGCGTCGCAAGGCGCTAGAGGCGCTTCTTACACGGGATTCCGTCGAGAGTGGAAGTTGCACGCATTAGATTGTTTGCCCACAGGCGGCCATTTTTTGTTCTGCTGACATATAGGTTGTTATCAGATGGTTTTATTTTCAAATCCAATGGATAATACAAATTTAGAAAGATGCTGCACGTGCCTTGCACAAGATCACACATTGATACCACTTTCAACATTGAGCATACTTCACTTGTCCGATATATTTATGGCCTGGGCTTCCGTTCAGGTAAAAATGGCAATATTTTTTGAACGATTTCATATTATCTTGTCTTTTAGATTAGACCCAACGATGAATTTTCGCAATTTGCTTGTACAGAATGCGTCACATTAGCAGAGAAGGCTTACATTTTTAAACGATTACAAGAGAAACCGATATCAAAACCAGCTTTATTTATACCCGGTGAAAACCTGGAGACAATTGTGAGGCCTCAAACTCCTGTTGAAATTAAATGCGAAACATTTGAACACCAAGTGGAAAACGATCTAGAAATGCTTGATATAAAGTCTGTTGAAATCTTGGAGGAAATTAAACCTAAAACGTTTAGTTGCATAAATTGTGTTGCAATTTTTACTGATGTAGACGAACTTTGCAGGCACAACCTTGTTCATGGAATCGAACCTAAAATTTTGTCCGTTAAAGAGTTAGTAATGTACAGTTGCCAAGAATGTTTTATTGACATTGAAACTCCTGATGCCTTCATTGAACATTGTTTTACATTGCACGAAAGTTCCATCGAAAACCTTCGTTACCTTTGCAAATTATGTGCAACAGAGTTGCCTAACCTTTGCCAACTCGGAGCACATGTTAACAGGATGCACAAGAAAAAATCCGTGCCACTTGTAAAAGGGCCGAGGCGATTATCACGAACTTCGACTTGGCCCCAAACATGCGGTTATTGCCAATTGCGGCTAAAATCACTCCACGAAAAAATCGCACATGACAATGAGGCCCACAGTGATTTGAAAAAGTTCAGCTGTGATAAATGTGGAAAAACATTTTTACACAAAAAGCAACTATTGCAACATGCACGATATCATGAAGATGCTAAGAAGTACATGTGTCAGTATTGTGGAAAAATTTTCAAGATGTCCTTCAATTTGGTAAGTAGATTTCCTGTTTAAAGGGGCACAATACACAAAAAATAAGTTTGTTTAATTTAAAATTACATTTAATTCTAAGAAAAATGGTATATGTGTTATGTTTCTACTCAGGTTATTTGATGAGTTATAATAAATTTAAAATAGGTGCGTGACGTCACTGGTCCGTGCTCATCGGGGCGGCCTTTAAAATTGAAGCTACATTGTTTACCTTGCAGCAAAAGCATATCCGGATTTACACTGGTGAGAAGCCGATTTCGATTAAATTTTCAAGAAAACTCTAGCATAGTCTGGAGAGTGTTCCTGTTAAGTTTGGTGCCGATCGGTCTAAAAATTTTTAAAAATTCCATCGTTAGACGATGAAAAAACGGTCGAGCGAATGCGTTTCTTACGAACGCTTCCTTAACGGTAGGAGATATATGAATGCTTTCTATAGAAAAGTTGTAGAGTTTAAAAAGACCTATAAAAAAGTTCGCGACGACATATATCTATATATTAAGGTATTTTCCTATTTGTCGCTTAAAATAATGAATATCTTTTGTCCTGTTCCTAAAACATTCATATAAATCAAAAAATACCATCAAGGTCAGTGTTATATTTTTGACGTCAGCGGGTGGCGAGGGGCAAGACGTGTACGTCTGCGGGTATCACTATTATTTATATTATACCGGGTGTCCAAAACCACCCGTTTTAAAATCTAGAATATCGAGGAAAATTGAAAATTCAAGGTCACTTAGTAGTATATCGATCATGCCCGTTCGATTAGTAATATTTTCAACTTCCGGCTTCCACCGGAAGTGGTCTACTTAGATCGAAAGTCAGCTGTTTAAATGTAGTGTTATATTTTTTTATGGATTCGGGTTCTACGCGAAAAAATTAGAAGTCTTTGTTCGAAAAAAAATTTTTTTTTGGACAAAGTAAAACGCAGCCAAAACTCCTAATAGAAGACGGGGAATCCCCTGATGGTTTAATAAATATTACTCTTTTTACACCACGATTTTACTCAATTCAATTTTATAAAAAAAACTCGAGAACACACTCTCCACCTTTACTTCTAAAACGGAACGCTAGGTGGGCTGTTGCTCATCATTCGGTACCCCATGCACACCTAATATTTGAAATATGAACTCGTCCAACTAAAATCGGTTTACTGCACACACCCACGTAATACTCCATCACAATTTCGGCAAGTTACTAAACTCGGGATCTCTTGTAAACGTTTGGAGGTTAAAATGAGTGGAAACGTTTATTTCTGCAAGCAAATTGTTATGACTGATGCAGATCTGGAGAGATGCCGCACATGCCTTGTACAAGCCTGCGAAGTGATGCCACTTTCAACACTGAGCGTAGCCAGCAACAATACACTTTCCCTTTCTGATGTGTTTATGACATGCGCTGCAATACAGGTAAAGAAGATAATATTTTTTTGAACGATTTCATACCATCCTTGCGTTTAGATTGCACCCAATGATGGATTTTCGCAACATGTTTGTGCGGACTGTATCATAGCAGCAGAGAAAGCGTATCTCTTCAGAAAGCAATGTGAATACAGTGATAATTTCTGGAACAAATCTAAAGAGGAACTCGTTGTGGGAATTCAAACACCTGTCGAAGCAGATGAGTGCGAAATGCACAAAGTTCCGAACAGTCTGGAAACAAGTTTTGTTGAAATTTTTGATGAAGTTAAGAATGATCCAGATGAAGTTAAAATGGGAAAGTTTTGTTGCAAATATTGTTTGACAATTTTAGTTGACGAAGAAACACTTTTAAAGCACGAAATTGCGCATACAGTGGAACCTGAAACACTGATGATAAAACAGGATGTGACTTATGGTTGTCAAGAATGTTCGGTTGATTTTAAAACTGTACAAGGCATCATAGAACATTGTCAAAGTCGCCATGAGGAATTCTTTGAAAATCTTTGCTACACCTGCAAATTATGTGCAAGAGATTTTGCTGATTTAGCCCAACTTTCAACACACGCTTCGACAAGTCATAACAAGTCAATTGTGCCACTCATGAAGCAATTGAGCCATCTCGATGAGGAACACAGAGATCTAAAAAAGTTCAGATGCACGAAATGTACAATAACATTTATTCAAGAAAAGAATCTGAGATTACATGCAGCCACCCACACGGCAGTTAATAGACTCGTGTGCCACTATTGTAGAAAAGGGTTTACGCATTTCTACGCATTTGTGAGTGTCTTGTTTGTTTAAAAGTAAAATTGTATCTTTACATTACAGAAGAGGCATGTGCTTGCCCACATCATTGGAAATTGGTTCGAATGCAAAGTATGTTGTAAAAGATTTAGAACACCTCAAATGTTAAAAGTGCACATGCAGACACACAATTCATGTCGTTTATGTTCAAAACAGTTTAAACGGTCTAACAATTTGGCAGCTCATCTCAAAACTCATACAAATAAATGTGCTTTGACGTGTACAGTGTGCATAAAAGAATTCAGTTGTATAGGCAACTTGAATGAGCACATGAGGATGCATATTGGACAGAAACCATACATTTGCACAATTTGTAAGAAGGCATTTGCTCGTGCATATTCTTTGCGTTCACACACTGTTAACTTTCACAAAAATACTGGATTGCATTGATATGCTACAGGAAAGAAAAAAGAAACCCCTGGATTTAGGCAACTTCTTATGCGTTGGTATGTCTGGAAGACAATATTTCCGATACGTTGTTGCCAAACGTGTCCACAGAATATTTTCCCTAATTTATTTGTTTTCAATTTTTAGTTTATTTTTACTTTAAAGAAATTCTATTGAAAAATTAGCAAATAACTTTGAAACTAAAAGGTGAAACGATAAAAAAGTTTCCCTAATTTATTTGTTTTGTTTGTTTTTTTTTTGTTAATTTTCGAAGTTGTTTCCAATTTCAATTGTATTACAGAACTATTTTTCTGTTTCTGTTTTCTACTGATTAACTTTTTATTTTCAAAGTTATTTTTAATTTTTTCGGAAAGAAACCACCCTGGATTTAGGCAACTGGATATGTCAGGAAGACATTTCTGAGACGTTGTTTGCCAAACGTATCCACAGAATATTCTCCCTAATTTATATGTTTTCAATATTTAGTTTAATTTACTTTATTTTTACTTTAAGAAAATTGTATTGAAAAATTAGCAAATAACTTCAAAAATAAAAGGTGAAACGATAAAAAATTGTTTTTCTTTAATTTTCAAAGTTTTTTCCAATTTCAATTGTATTACAGAACTTAAATTTTGTTTTCTACTAATTAACCTTTTAAATTCCAGCAGGGGCATATTCGTGTCCACACCGGTGAAAAGCCTTTCAAATGTGACAAATGTAATGCATGTTTTTCACAACAGGCAATATTGCGGCAACATAAACTTTGTCACGCTTCAGTAAAGAGGTTCGAATGCAGAGAATGTCACAAAAGGTTTAGAAGAGCTGACTCGGTTAAAGATCACATGCTGGTACACAAGGTTGATCCACCAAAACATTCTTGTCGTTTATGTCAGAAAGAATTTAAACGGATTGATACTTTGAGAAGGCATCTCACAACTCATACTAATGAATTTTCTTATGCGTGTAAAGTGTGCAAGAAGAAATTCAATCGTATGGGAAACTTAAGGACTCACATGATAACCCATACCGGAGAGAAACCATATATTTGTACAATTTGTAAGAAGGCATTTGGTTATGCGCATTGTTTGCGTGCACACACTGCTAAATATCACAGTCAATCTGATAATCATAAATAATATGATGCAAATGTAACAGTTGGTTGTATGGAAAAATATAATTCTATACATGAAACGATAGAACATTTAACCCTTAAGTACTTGCACTATTCTTACGTATACAGGGTGATGAAAAATAGATGCCCATGATTAGCTATATGTTATAGACGATTTCTAACAAAACACGAATTTGAAAGCCAAAACGGAATTTGTTGCCTCTTCACCAAGCTATAAGCTTTTCTATTCCGGCAATAAAAATCTATATGATTAACAGTTTTGCAATAATTTCATTGTTAGAGTCTAAATTTGATGCAGGTGAAGTTATTTGTAATTTTTTCGGAAAGAAACCCCTGAATTTAGACAACTCGGTACGTCAGGAAGACATTACTGATACGTTGTTTGCCAAACGTATCCACAGAATATTCTCCCCAATTTATATGATTTCAATTTTTAGTTTATTTTACTTTATTTTTACTTTAAGAAAATTCTATTGTTAACAAATAACTTCGAAAATAAAAGGTGAAACGATAAAAAATTTTTTGTTTTTATTATTTTCAAAGTTGTTTCCAATTTCAATTGTATTACAGAACTTAAATTTTGTTTTCTACTAATCAACCTTTCATTTTCAATGTTATTTATAATTTTTTCGGAAAGAAACCCGTGGATTTAGACAACTGGGTATGTCAGGAAGACATCTGATACGTTGTTTGCCAAACGTATCCACAGAATATTTTCCCTAATTTATTTGTTTTTTTTAATTTTTGAAGTTGTTTCCAATTTTAAATTGTGTTACAGAACTATTTAATCTAAATTTTTGTTTTTTACTGATTAACCTTTCATTTCCAAAGTTATTAAGGTGGGGGACGCTCAATGTTAATTCTCCATAAGAAGAATTCGATAATTATCTGACACATTTCTTGAGACAATGGTTTGAAACTTTTCGTTCAGATCAGTTAAACTATATTTTAGTAGAAGAGGGTATTAAGAACAAAGACATATGTATGGAAACATCATTAAAAAAAATAAATAGTGACTGCGAAATTATCGTCATTATGTTCTAATTTATTTTAGACCTGAGATTGTGTTTTCTGCAATCTAAGTCATTTGTTCTAGTAGATAATCATTATTGAATGAAAGTGGTAAAAAAAATTAAAAAAAAAATGCTGTAATTAATGAGAAAAATACAATAAGTCAAAAATCCATAAGCCGCTCAAGTTTTGTCGGTAATTTTATGATGATTCCGATAATTTTGCTATAACCGTAGTTAAGCCACCATCGAATAGAGGACCCACGCAAAAATTTTTCAAGGTTCAATGAAATTAGATGCAACCATTTCCACCACGGGAGAAACTATTTCTTATCTGCCGTCGCGATAAGGCACGACACGAATTATATCACGGGCCAGTATTCTGTAAAGTTTTATTTATTGCAATAAAACTGCAACAATTGCTGTTTGTTATTGTTATTATATGTATAATGAAATACCAAATTAAGAATAAAATTTAAATAAACAAAACATTTCCGTGGTTAAAAATTCTTTTGTTTTACTGAACCAAGCTTTCTTTGGCATAAAACAATTTATACAAAACCGCCGGCGATATTTCATCTTTAGTTAATTGAACACATTCAATTTGCTTGTGATGTTTATTATTTGATAATAAAACAGCATGGCATAATTAAACCCACATATTTTCTGCATCGTTGCCCGCTATCAGTGTTTCTAGGAAGAAAATGTTTATGAAACAAATAATATTCGACTGCACGTTCGATGCCGATGATTTTGATAAATTGGCTAAAGTGTTTTATGCTTTGGTGGGTACAGACCATTATCAAAGTCACTTTCCACTGTTATTAGTATTTTGTAATTGTTTTTGTTAATTGAGGGTGTGCGTGTTTAAAATACTTTCTTGAAGTTAGTGAATTTTTTTGTTTGTAAGTGTAAGTGATTTATCGGCTTGGTGAGACTGTTGCAATGGGAAAATCATCAGAAAAATCATATTCGCAGCGTCGCAAAAACACTAAACGCGCCAAATCTATGAAAAAAAATTGGGCAGACAGAAAAAGGTAAGTAATATTGCAACAGATTTTACACTAGGTAACCTATTCAATTGAGGATTGTTTATAAATAATGTAATGTACATTTAAAGCGACTTAAAATCACACTCAAGCATTGAAGGGCAAACAAATGTGGATACTAGTTCTGGCCCATCACCTATAAGTTTACAATTGTCGCCGAGCAAAAGCAATCATGCTCCCGAGGTTCTGGCCACGTACGTTTATGCCGTAAAAAACTTCAAACGACTTTATGACAATTCATTTAATTTCTAGCACCTCTGGCATTACTGAACCACAACCCACAACCCCTTTGCAAGATCCTTGGGATCCTAAAAATGAATATAACAGGTTTTTACATCATATGTATGTAATTATTTACTGACATATTTATTAATTTTAGCATTATGCAACATGAACTCTCTATAGAGACAGTTCCAGATGTTGCTATCAGTAGTAATAGAGTTATAGACATACATTATTTCTACAAATCCTTGGGTTCTGTGTTTCATAGCCATAGGAATAAATGCACATCTGGAACATTAAACATTCAGAAAGAGGTACGAATAGGATTAACCAGTACATTCACTTTGAAGTGCGATATGTGTAATCGTACATACGAACAGAAAACACATGCTCCAGAAAATAGTATGAACATATCTGCAGTTTGGGGTACGCTATCAACTGGGAGTTCGTACAAGCATTTTGAAGAAATGCTAAGTGTAATGAATATACCTAGTCTTTCTAACACGTTATTCTATAAAACTGAAGAAAAATTAAGTTTGGTAATACGTGACATATCATACGTAAACGATAACATTTAGTTACATGTTTTTAATGTAGTTATGGATGGAATCGTCTATAAACGACATGAGACGTGCTGGTGTAGAAGAGAAAGATATTGCTGTACAACTAGGACACGTTGATGAAGATGGAATTCCCTGGATAACAGTGTATTTAGATGGAGGTTGGAGCAAACGCAGCTACGGCCATAACTACGATGCAGCTTCTGGAGTGGTAAAGTTATCTGCTTATAGTAAATAAAAACTTTTTCATTGGAACCTTGGTTTTCATAACATTTTAGGCAGTTATAATCGGGAAGGCTACTGGTAAAGTACTTTACATGGCGGTTCGGAATAAATTCTGCATCATTTGCACTAAAGCAGCAAATAAAAGTATTGATGTGCGGAAACACACATGTTTTAAAAATTGGTCTGGATCATCATCAGCAATGGAGGCAGATATTATAGTGGAAGGATTTTCTACGAGCATAGAAATGCACGGGGTGCGATATAAAAAATTCATTGCTGATGGAGATTCCAGTGTTTTCGCCAAAATTCAAGAGAAAGTGTCGTATGGAAAACAAGTAAAGAGTCGAAAATCTAAACTTGGGTATATCTAAACAGAATTGTTTTGTTATAGGTATTAAAGGTTGAATGCACAAACCATGTTATAAAAAATTATGGTAAAAAACTTTATTCATTTAAAAGTGACAGAACAGGTTTGTCTCTTGCTGCTCGTAAATTGTTGACCCAAAAGAAAATTGTGGAATTGCAAAGAATAGCACAAAAAGCGATTTATGATAACGCCCATGGGGACATTGGAACACTAATAGAAGATTTAGTGAATGTGCCTCATCAAGGTTTATTACTGATCATTTGTTCTGTATATCATTTTCTATAAATGGCATTTTAGGACCATCTTGGCATTCACTGCCGTGGAAAAAAATTACAAACAGAAGTCCTGGGACGTATTTTAAAAAATTTATTGCGAGGGAAGATGCCAACAGATGCAGAAGGAAAATAATTTTCAGACGCCGACCGTCCAAATCAGTTTCAAAGCCGGTAACTTCAAAATCCACAACAGATTATGGTCCATTGGCGTTGCAACCTCAACTTTCTCAGGAGCAAATAGATGCAGAGTGTGAGCGAATTTTAGAATCCATGCAGGTAAAATAGTATTTTATGTAAATAGTCATATTGAAGGTCATATCTTAGATAACACGAGAAGAAAGAGACCACATTGCTAAGAATACAATTGGACAGTTTGATAATGAAGGCACCGTCTAACAGCATCGAAATTTGGTGCAGTTATTAAACGACGTGATGTCACGTCATGTCACGGATTGTTGAAAACTATTTTTTCAACTAAACAAATTTCAACTCCAGCTATAGAATATGGGAAAATTAAAGAGTCCGTCGCACTTTCCTTGCTAGAAGACAAATTAAATGTCACTGTTCATCCTAGTGGGTTATTTATAGATTTGGTTCATCCGTTTCTAGGCGCTTCCCCAGATGGTATGTTATTTGTTTTATACGTATAAAATATATTTTGTTTATTTGTTATTTAGGTTTAATCGGTGATTCTACGCTAGTTGAAGTAAAGTGTTTATTCAAAATTGCCAATTTGGGTATCTCGCTGAACGAAGCTATTAGGCAAGATAAGATCTTATGCCTTGAAATTAATGATGGGTGTATTCAATTGAAACGAAATCACGATTATTACTTTCAGGTGTGTAACGTTAAAATGATTCTAACTCGACTCTAATCGCACAATAAAATAATTTATTTCAATTTAGATCCAGGGGCAATTACATATAACCGGCAGGACAATGTGCTATTTCGTAGTGTACATTAACGATGAACACGACCTATTTGTGGAAGAAATAGCAAGAGATGACAATTTTTGGTATGACGTTATGTTGGAGAAGCTCGTTAGGTTCTACACACAGTGTATGTTACCAGAAATTGTCACAGGAAATTTGAAGAAAGGTTTAAGATGCATTGATCCCCCATATATCTTGGAGGCACAAAAGCGAAGCAAGGAAAAAAAATCCACTATGATCAGGAGTAACATTTAAACATTCCATTTATTTTAGCACATTCGGTTAAATCTATGGAAAACATTGGAATTAATATGTTTTTAGACATGTCTACACTTTGCAAAGTTTTGTGATCGTGATTAGGTGGACAATTTTTTGTTTTATGACGCGAAATTGGAATCTGAAATAAACGACGACAAAATGTATCCTATTACTATGTTATCCCTTGAAATAATTGTAGATGATAACAGTAACGAAAATGAAGAAGTAGAAGTAGAAGAAGACAGAGGCAAAGAAGTAGAAGAAAGCGACTCATAATGTAAGAAAACGCGCCTTGCATTCTACCTCACAGGTGGTGCAGAAACGAATCCATCGTAGCGCCCAAGTTTTCTCAGTCTCATATCTCGAAAACTATTGGTTCCATGTAAATTTTATATAGAACCTTTTTTGTGTAGATTTTGATAATAAACAAATTCTGTTATTATCAAACTTCACGTAAAACCAATATTTCACGAGATATTTGAGAGAAACTGATTTTCGCGATTTTCAACCTACGATAATTTTTTTAGCGGACACGATTTTGCAACAGACAAAGAAAATCCCGAAGGAAAATCTTCACTTGAAATTTTTTAGAAGATTGTTTTTTTTTGTATAAAATGATTGGACCCAACCGGATTTTAGTTACCAAAAATAAAACAGTTTACGCATAATTATCTGATTTTCTTAATTTTTGTTAATTTTCCTATTATTAAATTTTTTAAATTGTTTATGTTAATTTAGAGTGTATGATTAAATTCTTCTAAAGTTTTGATGAGTACATATTATTTTTTACCAACCAACATTGACGCTTCTCAGCAATCTCTGATACTGTTTATATAAATGAGCTGTAACTGATAAGAAAAAGTAAACATATTGTAAGTAAGCATCCCGCGCTTCCGGAAAAATACAAATTGAACGACTTCGTAATGAAACATTTTTTACTCGTGTAGATTTAAAGTATTAATATTTTTTAACTTTTTATCTTTATGTAGTACCTATAAAATAATGTTACATGCAATTTTACGTTGCCACGCATGAATAATATTTACATTTTTCCGTGGTGGAATTGTGTTGTCCTGTACGGTATCAGCAGATTCCTACATGCCGGTAGCTACTTCACACGTCTTTGGTTGCCTAAACATTTTTTATTTTAAGGGGCAAAATTGGTGCCCTCTGAGCGGAAGAATTGTGCGAATACTTGGAAATTTCCCCCCCTTAATAATTTATTCGGAAAGAAACCCCTGGCTTTAGGCAACGTGGTTAACTTAGGAAGACATTTCTGATGCGCTGTTGCCAAGCGTATGCGTAGAATATTTGCCCCAATTTATTTGTTTTAAATTTTTAGAGAATTACAGGGTGAAATTGTTTCATTTTCAAAGTTATTTCTGTTATTTTTCGAAAAGTCTATTATTAATGTTCTTAGGTACGTATCATAATTATATTTTAAGTAATTTAAAAAAATTTAAAGTAAAAGAAATTCTGGTAGTATTCCTTACGTTTGGCAACAACGTTAAAAAAATACAAGATAATTTGAGGTTATGTCAATTGAATTGAAATTGATAGTGGAAAAAAGAAAATTAAATCATGGGAAGTAGGTGCCGCACGTGCCTTGCACAGTATTGCAAACTGATACCACTTTCGGGGCTTAGTAAAGCAAGTGGGAAGAAACTTCACATGTCCGATATATTTATGATGTGTGCTACCATACAAGTAAAAATTGGAATGTTTTTTAAACGATTTCATGTTGTCCTTTCATTTTAGATTGCACCCTATGATGGATTTTCGCAATATGTTTGTTCGGAATGTGTCGCATCAGCAGAGAAAGCGTATCTCTTCCGAAAGCAATGCGAATACAGCGATAAATTTTTGAAAGAATTCAGAGGACCGTTTATAACTTCACCAAACTTACCTATTGAAAAAATTGAGTGCCAAGTGAACAACAATCCAGAAATTACTGAAACGAGATCTGTCGAAATTCATAATGAAGCGAACAATGATCCAGATGTAAAGTCCATTGAAATACACGAAGTTAAAATTGAAAGCTTCACTTGCAAATATTGTTCGACAATTTTTGTTGATGAAGAAAAATTTTTAAGGCACGAACTTGCTCATACGATGGAGCCTAAAAACTTGACAGTAAAAGAATATGTAATTTACGTTTGTCGGACATGTTCCGTTGATTTTAAAACATCTGCAGGCATCTTGGAACATTGTCACAAATTGCATGAAAACTCCATTGAAGGGCTTCATTACCGTTGCAAATTATGTGCGGGAGCTTTTGCTCATTTAACCCAACTCACAAAACATGTTTCAAAAAGACATAAAAGAAGTGAAAGATTCATTTGCCAATATTGTGGAAAATGTTATAGAGGTCTCACCCAATTGGTAAGTGCTTTATTTATTTAAAGAAAGTGGCTATTTATACATACAGTATGTACAGTGCGTTTTTTTAACTGTTGCCATGGTAAAAATTGTACCCCGTGTTAACTTTTGTTCTGTTGAAAATATTTAAACCATTTTTGGAACAAAGTTGGAAGATTCTTTAAACTATCGAATAGATTACAATTTAATATCCTAAACTGTCAAAAAAGTTTTGAAAAAAATATTTTTGTAAAAGCGTATTTCTATCATTTTAAGAGTGTTAACTCTTCTTGCCAAATTTAAGAATTGGTCATTCTTGAGTTTTAAGAATGTTCACTCTTGTGACAGTAAAGTAACTGAGCGCCGTCTGCCGTACAATAATATTCATTCTGTAGGTGTAGTAGCTTGGTAAGAGTTAAGTTATGTTAAGTGTATGTATAAATAGCTAATTGCGTATACATACTGTATGTATAAATATTTTCATCCTTATTTAAAACTAAAATTGCATCGTTTACATTCCAGCAGGGGCATATTCGTGTCCACACCGGTGAAAAGCCGTTCAACTGTGACAAATGCAATGCATGCTTTTCAACACAGTCGATATTGCATTCTCATAAACATTGTCACGCTTTAGAAAAGAGGTACGAATGCAGAGAATGTCACAAAAAGTTTAGAAGATATGACTCGGTTAAAAAGCACATGCTGGTACACAAGGTTGATCCACCAAAACATTCTTGTCGTTTATGTCAGAAAGAATTTAAACGGATTGAAACTTTGAGAAGGCATCTCACAACTCATTCTAATGAATTTTCTTTTGCGTGTAAAGTGTGCAACAAAGAATTCAATCGTATGGGCAACTTAAGGACTCACATGATAACCGATACCGGAGAGAAACCATATATTTGTACAATTTGTAAGAAGGCATTTGGTTATGCGCATTGTTTGCGTGCACACACTGCTAAACATCACAGTCATTCTAATAATGATAAATAATATGCTGCAAATGTAACAGTTGGTTTTATGGAAAAATATAATTGTATACATGAAACGATAGAATATTTAACCCTTAAGTACTTGCATGATTCTTACGTATACAGGGTGATGAAGAATAGATGCCCATGATTAGCTATACACCGTGAATCAATTAGGGTCTACTTCTGAAATTTTCTTAGTTGCAACCAAACATACTAATTCCACTTACCACTTGATACTGCCTTTGATTTAAATTATAAATGGAATCAAAATTGCTTTATTGGCTACAAACGTCAAAATGACAATGTAAGAAATTTAATCAGCAAAATTACGTAAAAGGACTTGACAACTAACGCAAAAATTGTTCAAAATCCATTCCATTGTGGAGCAAAACAAACTTCGACCCGGTTTAAAAACGGCCTTTAAACGCGTTGTAATGTTTCTGGTGTTATGGCCATACACTCAGAACAATGGAATGCTAGATGTATTTTTTAATTTTTGAAAAATTAGAGATCTAGTGCTTGTTTCAATTTGTATTTTTGGTTGCGTTTAAGAAAAATTCAGAAGTAGACCATAATATTGATTCACGGTGTATGTTATAGACGATTTCTAACAAAACACGAATTTGAAAGCCAAAACGGAATTTGTTGTCTCTTCACCAAGTTATAAGCTTTCCTATTCCGGCAATAAAAAACTATATGATTAACAGTTTTGCTATAATTTCATTGTTAGAGTCTAAATTTGATGCATGTGAAGTTATTTCTAATTTTTTCGGAAAGAAACCCCTGTATTTAGGCAACGCGAATATGTCAGGAATACATTTATGATGCGCTGTTGTCAAACGTATCCGTAGAATATTTGCCGCAATTTATTTGTTTAAAATTTTTACAGAAAACTACCTTAAGAACGTAAATAATAAATTTCTACAAAATTCTAGGAAAAATTAAAAATAACTTCGAAAATAAAAAGTAAAACAATTAAAAAAAGCAAAGTTAGAGAATCACAGAGTGAAATTGTTTCATTTTCAAAGTTATTTCTGTTATTTTTCGAAAAGTTTATTATTAATGTTCTTCGGTACGTATCATAATTATATTTTAAGTAAGTAAAAGAAATTCGGGTGGTATTCTTTACGTTTGGCAACAACGTTAAAAAAATACAAGATAATTTGAGGTTATGTCAATTGAATTGAAATTGATAGTGGAAAAAAGAAAATTAAATCATGGGAAGTAGGTGCCGCACGTGCCTTGCACAGTATTGCAAACTGATACCACTTTCGGAGCCTAGTAAAGCAAGTGGGAAGAAACTTCACATGTCCGATATATTTATGACGTGTGCTTCCATACAGGTAAAAATTGTAATGTTTTTTAAACGATTTCATGTTGTCCTTTCATTTTAGATTGCACTCAATGATGGATTTTCGCAATATGTTTGTTCGGAATGTGTCGCATCAGCAGAGAAAGCGTATCTCTTCCGAAAGCAATGTGAATACAGCGATAAATTTTTGAAAGAATTCAGAGGACCGTTTATAACTTCACCAAATTTACCTATTGAAAAAGTTGAGTGCCAAGTGGACAACAATCTGGAAATTACTGAAACGAGATCTGTCGAAATTCATAACGCAGCGAACAATGATCCAGATATAAAGTCCATTGAAATAGACGAAGTTAAAATTGAAAGCTTCACTTGCAAATATTGTTCGACAATTTTTGTTGATGAAGAAAAATTTTTAAGGCACGAACTTGCTCATACCATGGAACCTAAAAACTCGACATTAAAACAATATGTAATTTACGTTTGTCGGACATGTTCCGTTGATTTTGAAACGTCTGAAGGCTTCTTGGAACATTGTCACAAATTACATGAAAACTCCATTGAAGGGATTCATTACCGTTGCAAATTATGTGCGGCAGCTTTTGCTCATTTAACCCAACTCACAAGACATGTTTCAAGAAGACATAAAAGAAGTGAAACATTCATGTGCCAATATTGTGGAAAATGTTATAGAGATCTCACCCAATTGGTAAGTGCTTTATTTATTTAAAGAAAGTGGCTATTTATACATACAGTATGTACAGTGCGTTTTTTTTAACTGTTGCCATAGGGAATTACATGGTAAAAATTGTACCCCGTGTTAACTTTTGTTCTGTTGAAAATATGTAAACCATTTTTGGAACAAAGTTGGAAGATTCTTTAAACTATCGAATAGGTTACAATTCAATATCCTAAACTGTCGAAAAAATTTTGAAAAAAATATTTTTGTAAAAGCGTTTTCTTGCCATTATCATATTTAATTTAAGAGTGTTAATTCTTCTTGCCAAATTTAAGAATTGGTCATTCTTGAGTTTTAAGAATGTTCACTCTTGTGACAGTAAAGTAACTGAGCGCCGTCTGCCGTACAATAAAATTCATTCTGTAGGTGTAGTAGCTTGGTAAGAGTTAAGTTATGTTAAGTGTATGTATAAATAGCCAATTGCGTATACATACTGTATGTATAAATATCTCCATCCTTATTTAAAAGTAAAATTGCATCGTTTACATTCCAGCAGGGGCATATTCGTGTCCACACCGGTGAAAAGCCGTTCAAGTGTGACAAATGCAATGCATGCTTTTCACAACAGTCGATATTGCGTAATCATAAAGATTGTCACGCTTCAGAAAAGAGGTACGAATGCAGAGAATGTCACAAAAGGTTTAGAAGATATGATGCGGTTACAAAGCACATGCGGGTACACAAGGTTGATCCACCAAAACATTCTTGTCGTTTATGTCAGAAAGAATTTAAACGGCTTGAGACTTTGAAAAGGCATCTCAGAACTCATACTAATGAATTTTCTTATGCGTGTAAAGTGTGCAAGAAGGAATTCAATCGTATGGGCAACTTAAGGACTCACATGATAACCCATACCGGAGAGAAACCATATATTTGTACAATTTGTAACAAGGCATTTGGTTATGCGCATTGTTTGCGTGCACACATTGCTAAATATCACAGTCAATCTGATAATCATAAATAATATGATGCAAATGTAACAGTTGGTTGTATGGAAAAATATAATTGTATACATGAAACGATAGAACATTTAATCCTTAAGTACTTGCACTATTCTTACGTATACAAGGTGATGAAAAATAGGTGCCCATGATTAGCTATATCTTATCGACGATTTCTAACAAAATAAAATTTGAAAGCCAAGATGGAATTTGTTGTCTCTTCACCAAGTTATAAGCTTTTCTATTCAGGCAATAAACACCTATATGATTAACAATTTTGCAATAATTTCAATGTCAGAGTCTAAATTTGATGCAGGTGAAGTTATTTCTAATTTTTTCGGAAAGAAACCCCCGTATTTAGGCAACGCGAATATGTCAGGAATACATTTATGATACGTTGTTGCCAAACGTATCCCCAGAATATTTGCCGCCCTTTATTTGTTTTAAAACTTTCGAAAATTGCGTTGAAAATTGGCAATTAACGTAAAAATAAAAGGTAAAACAATATAAAAAGACCGCAAAGTTAAAGAATCACAGGGTGGAATAGTTTCACCTTCAAAATTATTTCTATTTTCTTTCAGAAAGCTTATTATTAATGTTCTTCGGTATGCATCATAATTAAATTTTAATTAATTTTTTTTAAATTCCAGTAGTATTCCTTACGTTTGGCAACAATGTTAAAAAATTTACGTGAACATTTGAGGTTATGTCGATTGAATCAAATTTGTTAGTGGTAGAAAGAAAATTATATCATGGGAAGTAGGTGCCGTACGTGCCTTGCACAGTATTGCAAAGGGATACCACTTTCGGCGCTTAGTAAAGCAAGTGGGAATAAACTTCTCATGTCCGATATATTTATGATGTGTGCTTCCATACAGGTAAAAATTGTAATGTTTTTTAGACGATTTCATGTTGTCCTTTCCTTTTAGATTACACCCAATGATGGATTTTCGCAATATGTTTGTTCGGAATGTGTCGCATCAGCAGAGAAAGCTTATCTCTTCCGAAAGCAATGTGAATACAGCGATAAATTTTTGAAAGAATTCAGAGAACCGTTAGAAAAGGAAACGCCATCGATACCTTCACCAAACTTACCTATTGAAAAAATTGAGTGCCAAGTGAACAACAATCCAGAAATTACTGAAAAGAGATCTGTCGAAATTCATAACGAAGCGAACAACGATCCAGATGTAAAGTCCATTGAAATACACGAAGTTAAAATTGAAAGCTTCACTTGCAAATATTGTTCAACAATTTTTGTTGATGAACAAAAATTTTTAATGCACGAACTTGCTCATACAATGGAACCTAAAAACTTGGCAGTAAAACAATATGTAATTTATGGTTGTCGGGCATGTTCCGTTGATTTTAAAACGTCCGAAGGCTTCTTGGAACATTGTCACAAATTGCATGAAAACTCCATTGAAGGGCTTCATTACCGTTGCAAATTATGTGCGGGAGATTTTACTCATTTAACCCAACTCACAAAACATGTTTCAACAAAGCATCACAAGAAGTTAGGAGTCATTTCATTTCATAAGAGATTCATGTGCCAGTATTGTGGAAAATGTTTCAAAATGCTCAAAGAATTGGTAAGTGCTTTTTTTATTTAAAGAAAGTGGCTATTTATACATACAGTATGTATGTATTGGCTGTTTATACATACGGTATGTGTACCTGGTTGGTCAGGTTTTATAAGGTTTGGCTCGAGCTAAATACTTTAGATGTTGCTCACTGTATGTGTATAAATTAGCAACGGCAAACCATCCATTCAGCTAAACCTGACACTCATAGCATTGTATTAAATTTGACTTTTCCACTGGTGACAATAAAGTAACTGAGTGCCGTCTGCCATGCGATAATTATCATTCTGTAGGTGTAGTAGCTTGATAAGAGTTAAGTTCTGTTAAGTGTATGTATAAATAGCCAATTGCGTATACATACTGTATGTATAAATATCTCCATCCTTATTTAAAAGTAAAATTGCATCGTTTACATTCCAGCAGATGCATATTCGTGTCCACACTGGTGAAAAGCCGTTCAAATGTGACAAATGCAATGCATGCTTTTCACAACAATCGATATTGGGTAAACATAAACTTTGTCACGCTTCAGTAAAGAGGTTCGAATGCAGCGAATGTCACAAAAGGTTTAGGAGATCTGACTCGGTTAAAAACCACATGCTGGTACACAAGGTTGATCCACCAAAACATTCTTGTCGTTTATGTCAGAAAGAATTTAAACGGATTGAGACGTTGAGAAGGCATCTCACTACTCATTCTAATGAATTTTCTTTTGCGTGTAAAGTGTGCAAGAAAGAATTCAATCGTATGAGCAACTTAAGGACACACATGATAACCCATACCGGAGAGAAACCATACATTTGTACAATTTGTAAGAAAGCATTTGGTTATGCGCATTGTTTGCGTGCACACACTGCTAAATATCACAGTCAATCTAATAATAATAAATAATATGTTGCAAATGTAACAGTTGGTTTTATGGGAAAATATAATTGTATACATGAAACGATAGAGCATTTAACCATTAATTTGATGCAGGTGAAGTTATTTCTAATTTTTTCGGATGGAAACCTCTGGATTTAGGCAACTCAAGTATGTCAGGAATACATTTCTGATACGTTGTTTGCCAAATGTATCCACAGAATATTTGTCCTAATTTATTTGTTTTCAATTTATAGTTTACTTTACTTTATTTTTACTTTAAGAAAATTATATTGAAAAATTAGCAAATAACTTCGAAAATAAAAGTTGAAACGATAAAAAATTGTTTTATTTTTATTCTCGGAGTTGTTTCCAATTTCAGTGGTATTACAGAAATATTAAAATAAAATTTTCTTTTCTACTGATTAACCTTTCATTTTAAAAGTTATTTCTATTTTTTTCGGAAAGAAACCCTGTATTTAGGCAACGTGGTTAGATCAGGGAGACTTTTCTGATGCGCTGTTGCCAAACGTATCTGCAGAATATTTGTCCCACTTTATTTGCTTTACATTTTTAGAGAAAACTACTTTAAGAACATAAATAATAAACTTTCGAAAATTGCGTAGAAAATTAGCAATTAACTTTGAAAGTAAAAGAGAAAACAATATATAAAAAAAACAAAGTAAGAGAATCACAGGGTGGAATTGTTTCATCTTCAAAATTATTTCAATTGTTTTTTCGGAAAGCATTTTATTAACGTTCTTCGGTTTTTAATTAATTTTGTTTTCTTAAATTCCGGTAGTATTCCTTACGTTTGGCAACAACATTAAAAAAAATACATGAAAATTTGAGGTTTTGTCAACTGCATTGAAATTGATAGTGGAAGAAAGAAAATTATATCATGGCAAGTAGGTGCCGTACGTGCCTTGCACAGTATTGCAAAGTGGTACCACTTTCAGCGCCTAGTAAAGCAAGTGGGAAGAAACTTCACATGTCCGATATATTTATGATGTGTGCTTCCATACAAGTAAAAATTGGAATGTTTTTTAAACGATTTCATGTTGTCCTTTCGTTTTAGATTGCACCCAATGATGGATTTTCGCAATATGTTTGTTCGGAATGTGTCGCATCAGCAGAGAAAGCGTATCTCTTCCGAAAGCAATGCGAATACAGCGATAAATTTTTGAAAGAATTCAGAGAACCGTTAGAAAAGGAAACGATATTGACACCTTCACCAAATTTACCTGCTGAAAAAATTGAGTGCCAAGTGTACAACGATCCAGAAATTACTGAAAAGACATCTGTCGAAATTCATAATGAAGCGAACAGTGATCCAGATATAAAGTCCGTTGAAATACACGAAGTTAAACTTGAAAGCTTCACTTGCAAATATTGTTCGACAATTTTGGTTGATGAAGAAAAATTTTTAAGGCACGAACTTGCTCATACAATGGAACCTAAAAAATCGGCACTAAAACAATATGCAATTTATGGTTGTCGGTCATGTTCCGTTGATTTTAAAACGTCTGAAGGCTTCTTGGAACATTGTCACAAATTGCATGAAAACTCCATTGAAGGGCTTCATTACCGTTGCAAATTATGTGCGGGAGCTTTTGCTCATTTAACCCAACTCACAAAACATGTTTCAACAAGACATCACAAGAAGTTAAGAGTCATTTCAGTTGTGCCACGTAAAAGATTCATGTGCCAGTATTGTGGAAAATGTTTTGAAAATTTCGCCCTATTGGTAAGTGCTTTGTTTATTTTAAGAAAGGGGCTATTCATACATACAATAACTATAAGCAATTGGCTATATGCAATTGGCTATTTATACATACTGTATGTATAAATATCTCCATCCTTATTTAAAAGTAAAATTGCCTCGTTTACATTCCAGCAGAGGCATATTCGTGGCCACACCGGTGAAAAGCCTTTCAAATGTGACAAATGCAATGCATGCTTTTCACAACAGTCAATATTGCATAATCATAAACTTTGTCACGCTTCAGAAAAGAGGTTCGAATGCAGAGAATGTCACAAAAGGTTTAAAAGATCTTACACGGTTAAAAAGCACATGCTGGTACACAAGGTTGATACACCAAAACATTCCTGTCGTTTATGTCGGAAAGAATTTAAACGAATTGAGACTTTGAAAAGGCATCTCACAACTCATACTAATGAATTTTCATTTGCGTGTAAAGTGTGCAAGAAAGAATTCAATCGTATGGGCAACTTAAGGACACACATGATAACCCATACCGGAGAGAAACCGTACATTTGTACAATTTGTAAAAAGGCATTTGGTTATGCACATTGTTTGCGTGCACACTCCGCTAAATGTCAAAGTCAATCTGATAATGATAAATAATATGCAGCAAATGTAACAGTTGGTTTTATGGGAAAATATAATTGTATACATGAAACGATAGAACATTTAACCATTAATTTCATGCAGGTGAAGTTATTTCTAATTTTTTCGGATAGAAACTTCTGGATTTAGGCAACTCGAGTATGTCAGGAATACATTTCTGATTCGTTGTTTGCCAAATGTATCCACAGAATATTTGTCCTAATTTATTTGTTTTCAATTTATAGTTTACTTTACTTTATTTTTACTTTAAGAAAATTATATTGAAAAATTAGCAATTAACTTCGAAAATAAAAGGTGAAACGATAATAAAATTGTTTTATTTTTATTTCCGAAGTTGTTTCCAATTTCAGTGGTATTACAGAACTATTTAATTCAAATTTTGTTTTCTACTGATTAACCTTTCATTATAAAAGTTATTTCTAATTTTTTTTTGGAAAGAAAGCCTGTATTTAGGCAACGTGGTTAGATCAGTGAGACATTTCTGATGCGCTGTTGCCAATCGTATCTACAGAATATTTGTCGCACTTTATTTGCTTTACATTTTTAGAGAAAACTACTTTAAGAACATAAATAATAAACTTTCGAAAATTGCGTTGAAAGTTGGCAATTAACTTTGAAAGTAAAAGAGAAAACAATATATAAAAAAAAGCAAAATTAGAGAATCACAGGGTGGAATTGTCTCACCTTCAAAATTATTTCAATTTTTTTTCGGAAAGCATTTTATTAATGTTTTCGGTATGCTAAATTTTAATTAATTTTGTTTCCTTAAATTCCAGTAATATTCCTTACGTTTGGCAACAACGTTAAAAAAAATACTTGAAAATGTGAGGTTATGTCGATTGAATTAAATTTGATAGTGCAAAAAAGAAAATTAAATCATGGGAAGTAGGTGCCGCACGTGCCTTGCACAGTATTGCAAAGTGATACCACTTTCGGAACCTAGTAAAGCAAGCGGGAATAAACTTCACATGTCCGATATATTTATGATGTGTGCTTCCATACGGGTAAAGCATGTAATGTTTTTTAAACGATTTCATGTTGTCCTTTCATTTTAGATTGCACCCAATGATGGATTTTCGCAATATGTTTGTTCGGAATGTGTCACATCAGCAGAGAATGCGTATCTCTTCCGAAAGCAATGTGAATACAGCGATAAATTTTTGAAAGAATTCAGAGAACCGTTAGAAAAGGAAACGATATTGACACCTTCACCAAATTTACCTGTTGAAAAAATTGAGTGCCAAGTGAACAACGATCCAGAAATTACTGGAACGAGATCTGTCGAAATTTATAATGAAGCGAACAGTGATCCAGATATAAAGTTCATTGAAATACACGAAGTTAAAATTGAAAGCTTCACTTGCAAATATTGTTCGACAATTTTGGTTGATGAAGAAAAATTTTTAAGGCACGAACTTGCTCATACAATGGAACCTACAAACTGGACAGTAAAACAATATGTAATTTACGTTTGTCGGACATGTTCTGTTGATTTTAAAACGTCTGAAGGCTTCTTGCAACATTGTCACAAATTGCATGAAAACTCCATTGAAGGTCTTCATTACCGTTGCAAATTATGTGCGGGAGCTTTTGCTCAGTTAACCCAACTCACAAGACATGTTTCAACAAGACATCACAAGAGGTTAAGAGTCGTTTCATTTGTGTCACGCAAGAGATTCATGTGCCAGTATTGTGGAAAATGTTTTGAAAATTTCGCCCTATTGGTAAGTGCCTTGTTTGTTTAAAGAAAGGGACTATTCATACATACAATATGTATAAGCAATTGACTATATGCAATTGACTATACAGTGAGGACGCGTGGGTTGGAATAAATTCATTTAAAATTCATGGGTTTGGTTTTTGGAAAAACGCTCGGACACGTCGATTTTTGTTTTTAAAACTGCATCGTTTTTGATATTTATAATTTTAAGATCGTCTTTTGTTTTCGCACTATGACGTCATAAATAATTGTTTTAAATTGCACTCTATATTTTTGGTCACGAATTTGGATGCAGCGCATTTTTCTGAGTAGGAATATGTTAAATTTGTATGACCTTGAAGAGGAAAGTTTTTGAAATAATCAGTCCTAAAGTTTCAAAAATATGATAAAATTGTTAGAGTAGACCACTAATAATATCATCAAGGAAGCGCTGGAAATCGAGCAAAACATTCAATTGTGTGTTTATTTTGTTTTTTTTGATTGTTGATACTTGTCAAGTACAGTTTCAAAGCTTGAAGAATGGCGTGTTTAACTGAGAAACAACGAATAGAAATGTTGATGATGGTAGGATATGACGATAATACTCGAACACACAAGCTAAATTGTTCAATGATAAGTACCCGGAGAAGCCTATTACACAATCAGTAGTTAGTAAGATGGAGAAAAAGTTTAGAGACTTTGGCCACGTAAGAGACAATTACAAAACCAACCATGTTATATTTCCAGAAAGCACACAATTGAATGTTTTGCTCGATTTACAAGAAAATCCTCACAAATCAAGTCGACAAGTAGCTGCAAAACAGTCAGTAAGTAAATCTTCTGTTCTAAAATATTTACACAAGAACAAATGGCACCCATACAAAGTACATTTTCTTCAGGAACTTTTTGAAGACGATCTCGACCGCAGATTAGAATTTTGCGAAATAGTGATGGATAGATGCAATGCCAACCCGGAATTTTTACGTAAGATAGTTTTTTCCGACGAGGCAACATTTTGTTTGAATGGTTCGATAAACAGGCAAAATTTTCGATATTGGGCACCAGAAAATCCACATTGGAGAATGGAAAGTCATACACAATTCCCCCAGAAAGTAAACGTTTGGGCCGAAATTGTGGGTACCTCAATTGTGGGTCCCTTTTTATTGAGGGAACACTTAATTCTGAAAAATATTTAGACTTACTACAAAATGACATAATACCCAGTGTAAGTGCACTGTACCTGAATAATGAAAACCCAAATATACTGGCAGATTCAATATGGTTCCAACACTATTCGAGAACAGTACGAGAATACCTTCATAATGTTTTCCCAAATAGATGGATCGGAAGGAGAGGTTTTATCAAATGGCCAGCTAGGTCTTCAGATTTAATCCCATTAGATTTATATCCATGGGGTTATCTGAAATCTAAAGTCTACTTCAATAAACCGGAAAAATAAACACGCAATGGAATGTTTTGCTCGATTTCCAGCGCTTCCTTGATGATATTATTAGTGGTCTACTCTAATAATTTTATCATAAATTTTTAAAACTTTAGGACTGATTATTTCGAAAACTTTCATCTTCAAGGTCAAACGAATTTGACATTTCTGTACTCAGAAAAATGCGCTGCATCCAAATTCGTGAACAAAAATATAGGATGCAATTTAAAAAATTTATTTATGACGTCATAGTGCGAAAACAAAAGACGATCTTAAAATTATAAATATCAAAAAAGATGCAGTTTTAAAAACAAAAATCGACGTGTCCGAGCGTTTTTCCAAAAACCAAACCCATGAATTTTAAATGAATTTATTCCAACCCACGCATCCTCACTGTATATACATATAGTTTGTATTTTATCCTAATTTAAAAGTAAAATTTAATCATTTACATTCCAGCAGAGGCACATTCGTGGCCACACCGGTGAAAAGCCGTTCAAATGTGACAAATGCAATGCATGCTTTTCACAAAAGTCAATATTGCGTTCTCATAAAGATTGTCACGCTTCAGAAAAGAAATTCGAATGCAAAGAATGTCACAAAAGATTTAAAAGATCTTGCACGGTTAAAAGGCACATGCTGGTACACAAGGTTGATCCACCAAAACATTCTTGTCGTTTATGTCCGAAAGAATTTAATCGGATTGAGACTTTGAAAAGGCATCTCACTACTCATACTAATGAATTTTCTTTTGCGTGCAAAGTGTGCAACAAAGAATTCAATCGTATGAGCAATTTAAGGACACACATGATAACCCATACCGGAGAGAAACCATATATTTGTACAATTTGTAAGAAGGCATTTGGTTATGCGCATTGTTTGCGTGCACACACTGCTAAATGTCACAGTCAATCTGATAATGATAAATAATATACCACAAATGTAACAGTTGGTTTTATGGAAAAATATAATTGTATACATGAAACGATAGAACATTTAACCCTTAAGTACTTGCATTATCCTTACGTATACAGGGTGATGAAAAATAGATGCCCATGATTAGCTATATGTTATAGACGATTTCTAACGAAATACGAATTTGAAAGCCAAAATGGAATTTGTTGTCTCTTCACCAAGTTATAAGCTTTTTTAATCAGGCAATAAAAATCTATATGCTTAACAATTTTGCAATAGTTAAATTGTTAGAGTCTAAATTTGATGCAGGTGAAGTTATTTCTAATTTTTTCGGATAGAAACCCCTGGATTTAGGCAATACATTTCTGATACGTTGTTTGCCAAATGCATCCACAGAATATTTGTCCTAATTTATTTCTTTTCATTTCTTAGTTTACTTTACTTTATTTTTACTTTAAGAAAATTCTATTGAAAAATTAACAAATAACTTCGAAAATTAAGGGTGAAACGATAAAAAAATTGTTTTTTTTTTAATTTTCGAAGTTGTTTCCAATTTCAATGGTATTACAGAACTATTTAATTTAAATTTTCTTTTCTACTTATTAACCTTTCATTTTAAAAGTTATTTTTAATTTTTTCGGAAAGAAACCCCTGGATTTAGGCAACTTGGGTATGTCATGAAGACATTTCTGATGCTATGTTGCTAAACGTATCCGTAGAAGTTATTTGTTTTAAATTTTTAGGAGAAACTTTACTTTAAGAACATAAATAAGAAACTTTCGAAAACTGCGTTGAAAGTTCGCAATTAACTTCGAAAATAAAAGGTAAAACAATATAAAAAAAAGCAAAGTTAGAGAATCACAGGGTGGAATTGTTTCTTTTTCAAAATTATTTCTATTCTTTTTCGGAAAGCTAATTATTAATGTTCTCCGGTATGTATCATAATTAAATTTTAATTTTTTTTTTTAAATTCCAATAATCTTTACGTTTGGCAACGTTTAAAAAATACATGAAAATTTGAGGTTATGTTAATTGAATTGAATTTGATAGTGGAAAAAGAAAATTAAATCATGGTAAGTGGGTGCCGTGCGTGCCTTGCACAGTCTGGCAAAGTGATACCACTTTCGGAGCCTAGTAAAGCAAGTGAGAATAAACTTCAGATGTCCGATATATTTATGATGTGTGCTTCCATACAGGTAAAACATGTAATGTTTTTTAAACGATTTCATGTTGCCCTTTCATTTTAGATTGCACCCAATGATGGATTTTCGCAATATGTTTGTTCGAAATGTGTCGAATCAGCGGAAAAAGCGTATCTCTTTCGAAAGCAATGTGAATACAGCGATAAATATTTAAAAGAATTCAGAGAATCGCTAGAAAAGGAAACAACATTGATACCTTTACCAAATTTAACTGCTGGAAAAGATGAGTGCCAAGTGAACAACAATCCAGAAATTACTGAAACGAGATCTGTCGAAATTCATAATGAAGCGAACAATGATCCAGATGTAAAGTCCATTGAAATACACGAAGTTAAAATTGAAAGCTTCACTTGCAAATATTGTTCGACAATTTTTGTTGATCAAGAAAAATTTTTAAGGCACGAACTTGCTCATGCAATGGAACCTACAAAATCAGTAAAACAATATGTAATGCATGGTTGTCGGGCATGTTACGTTGATTTTAAAACGCCTGCAGCCTTCTTGGGACATTGCCACAAATTTCATGCAAACTCCATTGAAGGGCTTCATTACCATTGCAGATTTTGTGTGGGAGATTTTGCTAATTTAACCCAACTCACAAAACATGTTTTAATAAGGCATCACAAGAAGTTAAGAGTCGTTCCATTTGTGCCACATAAAAGATTCATGTGCCAGTATTGTGGAAAATGTTTTAAAGGTCTCAAACAATTGGTAAGTGCTTTTTTTATTTAAAGAAAGTGGCTATATATACATACAGTATATGCAATTGGCTATAGATACATACTGTATCTGTATCTGGTTGGTCAGGTTTTATAAGATTTGTATAAGTTAGCAACGGCAATACCACCCATTCAGCTAAACCTAACCTGATTGTATTAAAATTGACTTTTCCGCTGGTGACAGTAAAGTAACTGAGTGCCGTCTGCCGTGCAATAATATTCATTCTGTAGGTGTAGTAGCTTGGTAGGAGTTAAGTTATGTTAAGTGTATGTATAAATAGCCAATTGTGTATACATACTGTATGTACATATATGCGTCCTTATTTAAAAGTAAAATTGCATCGTTTACATTCCAGCAGGACCATATTCGTGGCCACACCGGTGAAAAGCCGTTCAAGTGTGACAAATGTAATGCATGCTTTTCACAAGAGTCAATATTGCGTAAGCATAAAGATTGTCACGCTTCAGAAAAGAGGTACGAATGCAGAGAATGTCACAAAAGGTTTAGAAGATATGACGCGATTACAAAGCACATGCTGATACACAAGGTTGATCCACCAAAACATTCTTGTCGTTTATGTCAGAAAGAATTTACACGGATTCAAACTTTGAAAAGGCATCTCACAACTCATACTAATGAATTTTCTTTTGCGTGTAAAGTGTGCAAGAAAGAATTCAATCGTAGGAGCAACTTAAGGACACACATGATAACCCATACCGGAGAGAAACCGTACATTTGTACAATTTGTAAGAAGGCATTTGGTTATGCGCATTGTTTGCGTGCACACACTGCTAAATATCACAGTCATTCTAATAATGATAAATAATATGCTGCAAATGTAACAGGTGGTTTTATGGAAAAATGTAATTCTATACATGAAACGATAGAACATTTAACCCTTAAGTACTTGCATTATCCTTACGTATACAGTGAGGACGCGTGGGTTGGAACAAATTCATTTAAAACGGTATAAGTATATAAAATTTTTAAACAACTAAAGGGCCTCGAGTTATTTTTTCCCTGGATTTAGGCAGCATGCTATACGTCGGTGTGAGGAAGGAAACAAGTAATAACAAAGAAAAGTTGAGGTTATGTCAATTTTGCATCCTTTGGATTGCAAAAAGATTATTAAATCATGGATAAATCAAAATTACAAAGGTGTCGTACATGCCTTGCACGAAATCACAAATTAACACCACTGTCAGTGCTGAGCATAACCAGCAAGAATACGCTTCGCATATCAGATATATTTATGATATGTGCTGCAATACAGGTAAGCAAAACAATGGTTTTTTTTTAAACAATTTCATAATATAATTTTACACAGATTAGGCCCAATGATGGATGTTCGCAGTTTGTTTGCTCAGAATGTGTCACATCAGCAGAGAACGCATATCTTTTTAAGAAACAATGCGAACAGAGCGAAAAAGTTTGGAAACAATTTCTTAAACAATTAAAACCAAAAACAATATTGAAACCAGCCACACCAACTTTCTACGATGAAAATCCCGTTGATGAATACAAAACAAGTGACACAGGATTTGTTGAAATTTACAATGAAGTGGACAATGATCCAGATATAAAGCCCATTGAAATACACGACGAAATTAAAACCGAAAAATTTACCTGCGCACACTGTTCTACAATTTTCATCGACGAAACGAAACATTCAAGGCACGAACTCGCTCATACAATCGAGCCTGAAAATTCATTTGTAAAAAAGCACGTAATTTACGCTTTTTGAGAATGTTCTGTCGATTTTGAAACCCCTGAAGACTTCATAGAACATTGTCACAAATTGCACGAGAATTCGATTGAAAAACTGTGTTACAGTTGCAAGTCGTGCGCAGGAAATTTTGCTGATCTCGACGAACTTGCAACACACGTTTCAACAAGACATAACAAGACAAGACAAGACGCTTGGCCCCAGCCGTGTAATTATTGCAAACTGTCTTTGAATTCCCTTGAGGAAAAAATTATGCATCTCAAACAGGATCATCACTTCAGCTGCGACGAATGCGGCAAAGCGTACTTCAGAAAGGATCACTTGAGACTGCACGTGAGGGGGCACAGTCAGGCTGCGAGGCAGGCGCCGGAAAACAGGTTTCAGTGCAAGAAGTGCCCGAAAAGGTTGAAAACGCTCGATTCGTTGCGTGCTCACATTCGGAGGCACGGCGGCGACCCAAAGCCCGAATTGTCGCAGCTATCGCTGAAATTGAATTGGCCCCAACCGTGCGATTATTGCGGCCTGCCGTTGAAGTCTTTCAATGAAAAAAGAAGACATCACGATCGGGAACACGGTGATTTGAAAGATTTCAAATGCGAACAATGTGGAAAAGGATTCTTTCACAAGTATCTGCTGAAACATCACTTGAAAATTCACGAGACGGTTAAGAGACACATGTGTCAGTACTGCGGGACCGGTTTTAAATGTCCCTCGAATTTGGTAAGTTCTAGGGGATAGATGGGTAACGTGAGACAGTCTGTAAAACGATTTTGAGCATATTTTGGCATAATTGATCCATCAGTATTTTCAAATTTCTTAATTTTTCAAGGTTTTCCACGACTCTTTTGCAGTATTTTTCCTGATCTTTTTCCTGCAATTTGTTTACCTTTAACTAAACCAGTAAAAATTGTCAGTTCAAGTTATATACAGGGTGAGTTAAGTTTTACCGCCCCGGCCATAATACCTATTAAAGATTGAGGGGAAATTATTCAGTTGTTACATCAGTTGAAGTTTACACTTTCGATTAGTGCTACAAGTTTTCCAAATCATTTTTATTTGAAGCCAAAAAAGTAAAACAAAGAGTTTCGGATAAAATTTCCATGTGTGGTTTTTTATTTCAAAATTTGTCAAATTATTCGTAGCATTGTTAATTGCAATTTGATTCGTTAAAAAATTATTACCTTTTGAGTTAAATCAAATTTAACATAAAGCACGAAAAATACTTTTATTTATGACTTTCCAACAATGGATAATACGGTCTACTACGTAACAATACCTGATGATCGACCCATAAAACTGAAGGGAACGGCGTTTTAGTTGTTGCCAGACCCGTATTCTGGAATTTGTGAGAAAAATAAAATAAGTTTTTAATAGGTAAATATTAAGTTTATTTTATAAACGATGCTCAAAGTGATGCCCCATTACTCATAAATTAAAAGCATTTCAAGTTTCTCCTCGACTGAGTATTGAAATGGCATGATTATACGTGAACTAAACACAAATGTTCACTATTCCACAAAACAAAGTTTTAGTTTTCATATTTTACCAACGATGTTTAAGTGTTGGGAGATTTGTTGCGAATGTGAATGTTTCTTTATTCACAAAGTGACCTAGGGTTGTGACCAGGGTTTTTAAACTTTGGGTGAGTTAAGCAATTTATTTTATGGGAAGGTTCAATAACCGATAGGCAAAATTAAAACACAAAATTGTAGACAGATATACTAACGAAAATTAGAAGCTGGTAAGCGATTTTCTTATCAAGTTTAATATTGCAAAAATTATTTTTTATTATGATTATAATTACCGTGTAGCTGTTAGTTACGATGTTGTGAACTTTTGAAGAAATAGCGAAAACCCTTATTTCGGTCCTGTAAAATGTAACGTTGTACTTTTTAACTTAAACTTATGACTGTCATAAATAATCAGTCCAAGTACCCAAAACCAATACCATTGTTAGATGAATTGGTCAGCTTATGTCGTAAATCATTTAAAAAAATACCCTCTAATACGGAAATGGCTTTATTTAATGAACGCAAATTAGTAAAATTATTTCAATTACACTAAATTGTGTGAAAATATTTTACTGTTCGTACATAAAAAAAACTAATAAATTGAGCAATTAGTAATTGATAGAAAGCCAAAATTATACCTGATTAAAAAAAAAGATTTTTCTTGGTTTCTATGTACCTTAATAATATAAAATTACTCATGCAATTTATGAGAATTGACAAATTATTTTAAAGGCCTATTTTGCCACGGGCGATAAAACTTAACTCACCCTGTAGAATAGTTTCAATATTGTTCTAGTGATGTGCTTTTACTCTTAAGATTCCAATATAAGGGAATTTTAGACTAATTACAGCGTTTGGAATTCATTTTTTACTTTGGATATCCTTGTCTCAATCATACTGACCCTAAACAGTGAAATTTGAAAAACTGATTTTTTATAAAAGTAATACCTCCCAATCAGTTTTTTTTTTCGAAAACCAACACCGACAATTAACATTTAAAACCAGAGGCATACGTGCCTACAAGTGATGGGACACCCTGTACAGAACATAGTAGCATAGATATATTTCTGAATCATTTTACACGACCTTGTAACCTCTAAAATTGAAGTTATCTCCATCACTTATATTCTAGAGTGTGCACATACGGCTCCACACCGGTGAGAAGCCTTACAAGTGCGACAAATGCGATGCACGTTTTACACAGTGGTCTTCATGGAACTCTCATCGAGTGAATCATGTGGAAGAAAAAAATTTTCAGTGTAACAAATGCCTCAAAAGGTTTAAAGTGGCTAGTGTTTTAAATCGTCACATGCGCACACATACTGGATACAAAAAATATCCTTGCCATCTGTGTCCAAGAAGACATGCAGATCCCAGCAGTTTGAAGAGACACCTTTTGATCCATTCGGATGCGCGTCCTTATGAGTGTGAAGTGTGCGCGAAAGGATTTAACAGCCCCAAAAACTTGAAGTTGCACATGATGACGCGCACCGGAGAGAGACCACATGTTTGTGCAATTTGTAGAAAGGGATTCATTCAGGTTAATTGTTTGCGTTTGCACACTGCTCGGTATCACAAGCGTGATCTTGCTCAAACAATTTCGTAGCATGAGAAACATTAAATTAGTTTTTTGAAAAAATATATGTAATTTGTTGAGATCATTGCGAATTGTAACAGTTATTTATGTATTAAAGCGATAGTTTATCTTCGAATAAGTAATTTAAGGCTGCCAGGAAAAGTCGTTTTATTAAGTTAGTTGTAAGTGGAACATTATAAAATATTTTCTGGACAACGAAGAAAAAACGAGAGAAGAGCGCCACACATTCATTTCTCTTAATTAAGTGGACATAAAAAAACGACATTTTAATTAATTATATCTCACATTATGTCAGACTGGCTTACATAATTAAAAATTTAAAAGCCTTGTGGGTTGACCATATGTATATTTTATCGGCCACATTTGTAAAAATTGTAATCTGATTTAAAACCGTTTTAAAAATTAAGATCAAATTTGAAGTTGGCACTGAAGGATCGTTTTGCTTGATATTTGTCAGGTAGATAGGCGCGGGAAATTTAATTTTATTTACATATATCTATCCTTCTCTTTCCGGTTTTAAAAATGTCTCATTCGAATCATCATTATCCTCTTTTAACGTTAAAGTATAAATCATGCAAATAATAAACAAAAAGTAAATAAATTTTTTATTATTTATGATTACAACGAAACAGCCATATAAAAATGCATAATCAATTATAACTAAATTTTAATAATAAATCAAACAAATTAAAATAATATTAATTATAAAGAAATTTACTACATGAAGTATTATAACAAAGAATACAGCAAAAGAACTGATTTTACCAACGTCTGTTAAATTGAATTGTATTAAATGCATATCAACAAATTGTTGTAATTATGTCAATGATTGTTTTAACTATCCGCTACGCCTAATTGAGGTTGGTAAAATCGGTTCTTATATTAATTTATAAGTAAAGCTGAATGTTGTAATGACGGATTGGATGCAACATCATATTTAATAAATAATAATAATTTAATAAATGAAATGTTCCAAACGTGAACTTGGCAGATTAGCATTAAGCTATTTTGCATAAAATTGTTCACTTCCAGGTATGTAATTAATACACCTTTGTTTAAACACGTGGTTGTCGTGTAGTTCGCCGCCATGTTGCACATCACGTCATTACAGCAAGCGATTTAGAGATCAAATGGCCCAAAACGTTTCCAAAGTTTGGATATTTACGAATATTATCAGTGCCATCTAGTGAGTCTTCGGCGCCGAGATAAGCTTCCTTCGCCTACCTACGTAATATTTATAAGGTGCTGTAGTTTCTTAAGTAATCCCTAGGAGGCCATGTGATCATTCGGAATTGTAAAACGCCAGGAATTTGGGTAACTTTGTACACTTCATGGAAGAAAATTGGAGGTTAAATGCAGTGGATATTTGTAAAAATCAAATTTGCCTAATACAATGTTACAAAGGTGCCGTACATGTCTTGAACAAGGTCGCAAATTGATACCGTTTTCAGCGATGAGCACAGCCAGCAAGAATACGCTCCACATGTCTGATATATTTATGACATGTGCTTTCATACAGGTAAAAATTGTAATGTTTTTTATAAATGATTTCGTTATCCTTTCATTTAGATTGCACCCAATGATGGATTTTCGCAGTATGCTTGTTCAGAATGTGTTACATCAGCAGAGAAGGCGTACCTTTTTAAGAAACAATGCAAACAAAGCGATAAATTTTGGAATGAATTTAGTAAACGCTTAAAAGAGAAACCAATATCAGACCAAGTTACAACTTCACCAAATTTACCCCAAGAAAACCTGCAGAAAATTGTGAGCATTCAAACTCCTGTTGATGGATGTGAAACTGATGATGATGTGGGGAATGATACAGAAATTATTGAAATAGAATTTGTTGAAATTGATTCAGATATAAAGTCAACTGAAATTCACAAGGACATTGAATATGAACAGTTTACTTGCAAACGTTGTTTGACAATTTTTCTTGATGAAGCAAAACTTTCAAGGCACAAACTTGCTCATACAATCGAACCTAAAAGATCATTGGTAAAAGAGCTCGTAATTTATGGTTGTCGAGAATGTTCCATTGATGCCAAAACGGCAGAAGACTTTGTAGAACATTGCCATAAATTGCACGAGAATTCAATTAAAAAGCTTTACTATCGTTGCAAATTATGTGAAGGAGATTTTGCTAAATTGTCCCAACTTTCAACGCATGTTTCAAAAACACACACACCTCATCGGTCATCTTATGTGTCAAGATTTGAGTGTAAAATATGCCACCAAAAATTTAAAACAATTGATACTTTACATCAACACCAGAAAGCACTACACTACAAATTTAAATTATCGCCATTGTCACAATCCACTTGGCCCCAACCGTGTAATTACTGCGAAGTGTTTTTAAACTCGCACAAGGAACGTTTGGCACATCACGATCAGGAACACGGCGATTTGAAAAGCTTCAGTTGCAATAAATGTGGAAAAACATTTTTACACAAAAAACTTCTGTTGCAACATGCGCTATATCATGAAGATGCTAAGAAGTACATGTGTCAGTATTGCGGAAAAGGTTTCAAGAGATCCTTCAATTTGGTAAGTGGATTTCTTGTTTAAAACCAAAGTTATGCCATTTACATTCCAGAAGGTACATATTCGGATCCACACCGGTGAAAGGCCTTACAAATGCGACAAATGCAATGCTACTTTTCTTCAATGGACAGCACTGCGCACTCATCGAGTGTGTCATGTGGAAGAAAGAAATTTTGAATGTGAAGAATGCCTCAGAAAATTTAAATCAGCACTTTTGCTACGTAGTCACATGGAAACACACACTAATGGCCCCAAATATTCTTGTCACTTATGTCCACAACAACTTAAGACTTCTTGTGGTTTGAAAGTGCACCTTTTAACTCATTCCAATTGTCGCTCTTTTGTGTGTGAAGTGTGCGGAAAGAGATTCAACACCAAGAGCAACCTGAAGACACACATGATAACCCATACTGGAGGGAAATCGCATATTTGTACAATTTGTAAGAAGGGATTCAGTGCGGCACATTGTTTACGTTCGCACAATGCTAGATTTCACAAGGATGACACGGCTCTTTGATAAGAGTTTTTGGATATGATACAAACAGTTAGTTTCGTGGAAGTGCCGTTTACAGTCGGAAAAAGTGGAGCAGTCTCCTTATTGTTTCAATTTTTAGAAAATCTACATCTAGGGAGTGGCGTCACAATCTCTTGTCACATTTGCAACATGTTTTTGTATTGTCGGGGCAATTTTTGGAGAGATGCCCTAATTTATTACAGCTATTACAGATGTGCTGCCCCCATTAGGACAGCTGCGTGCTATATGTCCCGGCTTGTTACAGTTGTAACAAGACGGTTCGTCAGGGCTTTGAGGGCAATCCTTGGCGAAATGTCCCTTGCCAATACAACGATAACATCTCTCCGAGTCCTCCTTGCACTCACGGACGAAGTGGCCGAACCTGTTGCACTTGTAGCATTTTTCACGACCTCTCCCGTAGGAATCGCGACCCCCGCCGTCTTCTCCTCGACCGCCGCCGCTGTCACGGCTCCCACTCTGAGAGCACTCGCGAGCGAAATGACCTGGACGATTGCATTTGTAGCAAACACCGGAACTCATGATTTACTTAAATTGTATCAAGTAATGCACATTGTAGTTAAACGTTTACCAATAAGTCGTAAGCTTATAGAAACATTCAGGACAAGTTAGGTTAAACGTGGAACACAACACTTAAAAATATTACAGAAAAATGTATTTTTGTTGAAAACTTATAAATAACTTCAATCATATGTATCATATGTATCATAGGGATGTATATCGTCGGGTTACTGCAAGAACCAGATAACTCCATTTAGGCATGGATTAGTTTAGTACATCTCTAGGTTTCAAAATTGTCATCGCATGCACAACCAAGACACTTGCCTTGTTTTGGCTGTGCATTCAATGACAATTTTGAGGCCTAGCAACCTACTAAACTACTCCATGCATAAAATGGAGTTATCTTGTTCTTGCAGTAACCCGACGATATGTGTGAAATTAAAGAAATATTTAATTAACAGTTTTTATTTATGTAACACCTACCTGTGTAAGTAGAAAAGTATGAATAGTGTTCGGGTGTTCAAGTGTTCGGGTGAACTACATCAAATTTAGACTGTAACAATGAAATTATTACAAAATTTTAATTCGTATAGATATTTATTGTCTGAAGAGACAACAAATTCCATTTTGGCTTTCAAATTCTTTTTTCATTAAAAATCGTCTATAACATGTAGCAAATCCTAGGTATCATAATGATGTATATGTGCGATAATTAATGAAATATTTAATTAACAGAGTTTTTTTACGTAACAGCTACCTGTGTAAGTAGAAAAGTATGAATAGTGTTTGGGTGTTCGGGTGAACTGCATCAAATTTAGACTCTAACAATGAAATTATTACAAAATTGTTAATCGTTAATTGTTTATTGTCTGAAGAGAGAACAAATTCCATTTTGACTTACAAATTCTTGTTTCGTTGGAAATCGTCTATAACATGTAGCAAATCATATGTATCATAGGGATGTACCTATATGTGTGATAATTAAAGAAATATTTAATTAACAGAGTTTTTATTTACGTAACACCTACCTGTGTAAGTAAAAAAGTATGAATAGTGTTCTGGTGTTCGAGTGTTAAAGTGTTCGAGTGTGAGAGAATAAGATAGTGCGAGAATGAGATAGTAAGAAAATGAAAGAATGAGATAGTGAGAGTGTTTGAGTGTTCAAGCGTTCGAGTGTGAGAGAATAAAATAGTTCGAAAATGAGATAGTGAGAGAATGAGATAGTGAGAAAATAAAAGAATGATATAGTGAGAGAATGAGAATATGAAAGAATGAGATAGTGAGAGTGTTCGAGTGGTTGGGTGTTCGAGTGTTCGGGTGTTCGAGTGTGCACGCACGCACGCACGCACACACACACAACAACTAATTGTATCTAAGCAACCAACACTGGCAGATACTTGCATAAGATAAACAACTGGTGTGTTGACATAACTTTTTTTATTGCAAAATATTTAATACACAATACAATACAATAATACACAACAAGCATGTAAATGAAGGACTATACAAAAAGTCCTGCGATATTTCTGATAAGAATGGATGAATTTTTAATCGCATTTACTAATTTCCGTTTAAAAGGCCCCTAATCAAGTTATTTAGTAAAAAAAAAGATCTATCGAAATAATGTGATTTCCAAATCAAATTGAAACGTAAAACCTTAAATATATCAGAATATAAAAAAGTGACTAGAGTAACTGTCGCGTCGCGCTAATCCTCGTATGCTTCGTCCTGGTGCCGTTTCAATCGCTTCCACAACTGCTTCTTCCAACGCTGGTGTACGATTTACAGAAATCGGCATTATTTGACCATTTTCTCTTAATCTTTGCTCCATTCTTCTAATTAAGTTAGCATTAGGTAGACGTCGATGTGGATACAGTCTAACATATTCTCTAGCAGCTTCCGATGCGTTATTATCTGTCTCACCCAAGCGGAGCAACATGTCTAGATATTCACTGAAATTGTATTCCATTTTAATATTTTTTCGAACATTTGACTTGTATCGTTCAAATTTGACAAGAGAACTGACATTGGAAAGTGAATGATTGTTGCCAACATTTCCTAGGAGATTTGCAATGTAGCGACATTCATAAATATTCCTCAGAGCCAAGAAACCGTACTTTAACATCCGTAATAAATTTGGTTTCAATAGATATCTTACACTTTTTTTTAAGAAGCATCATCAACCGGATGTCCTTGTATCAAGGTTTCCCGCGTATTTGCCAAATAGTTCGAATCAAATGATCCCGAGGGCCGCAGCGACAATTTTTCAAACCTTCCCGCCATTCCCTTCCCTGGATGTGATTAGTCGCAATCACAAAACGCCCCGAATTTAGACAACTTCTTACACTTCATGGAACAAAATTGAAGGTTAAATTCAGTGACGGATTGATGGATATTTTTAAAAGTCAAATTATGGACAATCCAAAATTACCAAGATGCCGTACATGTCTTGAACAAGGTTGCAAATTGATACCATTTTCAGTGATGAGCACAGCCAGCAAGAATACGCTCCACATGTCTGATATATTTATGACATGCGCTTCCATACAGGTAAAAATTGTAATGTTTTTGATAAATGATTTCGTTATCCTTTCATTTAGATTGCACCCAATGATGGGTTTTCGCAATATGCTTGTTCAGATTGTGTTATATCAGCAGAGAAGGCGTACCTTTTTAAGAAACAATGCGAACAGAGCGATAAAGTTTGGAACGAATTTAGTAAACAATTAAAAGAGAAATCAGTACAAGTTACAACTCCAATGAATTTATGTGAAATTGATCATGTGACGAATGATGCAGAAATGAGTGAAGCAGAATTTGTTGAAATTGATCCAGATATAAAGTCAATTGAAATTTACGAGGAAGTTAAAAACGAACAGTTTACTTGCAGACTTTGTTTTACAATTTTTCTTGACGAAGCAAAACTCTCAAGGCACGAACTTGCTCATACAATCGAACCCAAAGAATTAGCCATAAAAGAACATGCAATTTATCATTGTCGAAAATGTTCTGTTAATTTTGAGACTGCAGAAGACTTCATAGAACATTGCCAAAAATTGCACGACAATTCAACCGAAAAGCCTTGTTATAATTGTAAATTATGTGCAGGAGAGTTTGATGATCTTATCGAATTCACGACACATATTTCTAAAACACATGGAAATTTAAAATCAAAACAATTGGCGATTTGGCCGCAATCATGCGCATATTGCCCATTGACATTAAAATCCCGCAATGAAAAAACAGCACATCTCAATCGAGAACACAGCGATTTGAAAACTTTCAGTTGCAGGAAGTGCGGGAAAACGTTCTTTCAGAAGGTCCACTTGAGCAAACATGAAGCATGGCACAATCCAAAATTTGTTGAAGTTGATTCAGATATAAAGTCAATTGAAATTCACAACGACATTGGATATGAACAGTTTACTTGCAAACATTGTTTGACAATTTTTCTTGATGAAGCAAAACTTTCAAGGCACGAACTTGCTCATACAATTGAACCTAAAAAATCATTGGTAAAAGAGCTCGTAATTTATGGTTGTCGAGAATGTTCCATTGATGCCAAAACAGCAGAAGACTTTGTAGAACATTGCCATAACTTGCATGAGAATTCAATTAAAAAGCCTTACTATCGTTGCAAATTATGTGAAAGAAATTTTGCTAAATTGTCCCAACTCTCAACGCATGTTTCAAAAACACACACACCTCATCGGTCATCTCATGGGTCAAGATTTGAGTGCAAAATATGCCACCAAAAATATAAAACAATTGATACTTTGCATTACCACCAAAAGGCACTACACTCAAAAATTAAATTATTGCCATTGTCACAATACACTTGGCCCCGCCCGTGTAATTACTGCGAAGTGTCTTTAAACTCGCACATGGAACGTTTGACACATCACGAACAAGAACACGGCGATTTGAAAAGCTTCAGTTGCAATAAATGTGGAAAAACATTTTTACACAAAAAGCTTCTGTTGCAACATGCGCTATGTCATGAAGATGCTAAGAAGTACATGTGTCAGTATTGCGGAAAAGGTTTCAATAAGTCCTACAATTTGGTAAGTGGATTTTCTGTTTAAAACGGAAGTTACACCGTTTACATTCCAGACGGTACATATTCGGATCCACACCGGTGAAAGGCCTTACAAATGCGACAAATGCGATGCTACTTTTCTTCAATGGACAGCACTGCACACTCATCGAGTGTGTCATGTGGAAGAAAGAAATTTTGAATGTAAAGAATGTCACAAAAAATTGAAATCACGAAATGCGCTACGTGGCCACATGAAAACACACACTGATGGCCCCAAATATTCTTGTCACTTATGTCTAAAACAACTTAAGACTTCTTATGGTTTGAAACTGCACCTTTTAACCCATTCTAATAATCGCTCTTTTGTGTGTGAAGTGTGCGGAAAGAGATTCAATGTTAAGGGCGGCCTGAAGATACACATGGTAACCCATACTGGAAAGAAACCGTATATTTGTTTAATTTGTAATAAGGGATATACTCAGTCGCATCATTTGCGTTCGCACAATGCTAAATTTCACAAGAATGACACGGCACTTTGATAAGAATTTTTGGATATGCTACAAACAGTTAGTTTCGTGGAAGTGCCGTTTACAGTGGTGAAAAGTGGAGCAGGCGCGTTACCAAACATATCTACACAATACTACCGCGAATTTTTTTACTATCAATTTTTAGAAATAACTACTTAATTATATACACTGTGTGTATAGAAAAATGTAAATTTGTTACAAAATTATAAATAACTTCAAAAGTGAAAGGTAAATTATTTTAGACTTTTGGGGGTTGAGTACTCTACGCAGCTTCCACAAGGCTCAATGTACTACATAAGTACAATATATAAATGTTTTACTACACAAAAAAATTTCAAGGCTCTGTTTTTAACCGTCTTGTAGAAAAATGTACCCAAGTGGAAAAAAGTTTACTTTTCAGGAGAATCGAAAAGCTAACTGACTGCTCGGCGGAAATCGCACGACTTTGCGGCCTCTGTCCTCAAATTTGGGGTGCTTTTAGTTATCGTAGAACTCTCGAAATAGAATACCTTTGCTCAAAAACTAATACAGTTATTAAAAGTGCAAAAACAAAACAATTACAATTTTTTCATATCTGACCCCCTTAACCGATTAAGGCCCAAGTATTACGTAAGTAGAATTTTAGTTATTTGTAACCCCCATTCCCCTTGTCAGCAAAAATAAGCAAAGCTCTAGTATTTGTACTGAATCGTCTTTTATTTTTGAAGCCATTTCTAATTTTTCGTTTTCCTTGTTATTTGCGAGATGTAGTTTCTCAAATATCCCCTAGGCGATGATGTGATTAGTCGCAATTGCAAAACGCCCGGAATTTAGACAACTTCTTACACTTCATGGAACAAAATTGGAGGTTAAATTCCGTGGCGAATTGATGGATATTTTTAAAAATCAAATTATGGACAATCCAAATTTACAAAGGTGCCGTACATGTCTTGAACAAGGTCGCAAATTGATACCATTTTCAGTGATGAGCACAGCCAGCAAGAATACGCTTCACATGTCTGATATATTTATGGCATGTGCTTCTATACAGGTAAAAATTGTAATATTCTTGATAAATGATTTCGTTATTCTTTCATTTAGATTGCACCCAATGATGGGTTTTCGCAATATGCTTGTTCAGAATGTGTTACATTAGCAGAGAAGGCGTACCTTTTTAAGAAACAATGCGAACAAAGCGATACATTTTGGAATGAATTTAGTAAACGCTTAAAAGAGAAACCAATATCGGACCAAGTTACAACTTCACCAAATGTACCCCAAGAAAACCTGCAGAGAATTGTGAGCATTCAAACTCCTGTTGATGGATGTGAAACTGATGGTGATGTGACGAATGTTGCAGAAATCATTGAAATAGAATTTGTTGAAATTGATTCAGATATAAAGTCAACTGAAATTAACGAAGACATTGAATATGAACAGTTTACTTGCAAACTTTGTTTTGCAATTTTTCTTGATGAAGCAAAACTTTCAAGGCACAAACTTGCTCATACAATCGAACCTAAAAGATCATTGGTAAAAGAGCTCGCAGTTTATGGTTGTCAAGAATGTTCCATTGATACCAAAACGGCAGAAGACTTCATAGAACATTGCCATAACTTGCACAAGAATTCAATTGAAAAGCTTTACTATCGTTGCAAATTATGCGAAGGAGATTTTGCTAAATTGTCCCAACTCTCAACGCACGTTTCAAAAACACACACACCTCATCGGTCATCTTATGTGTCAAGATTTGAGTGCAAAATATGCCACCAAAAATTTAAAACAAACGATACTTTGCGTCATCACCAGCTGGTACTGCACCCCAAACTTAAATTATCGGCATTGTCACAATCGACTTGGCCCCAACCGTGTAATTACTGCGAAGTGTCTTTAAACTCGCACAAGGAACGTTTGGCACATATCGACCAGGAACACGGCGATTTGAAAAGCTTCAGTTGCAATAAATGTGGAAAAACATTTTTACACGAAAAGCATCTGTTGCAACATGCGCCAGTTCACGAAGAAGTCAAGAAGTTCATGTGTCAGCATTGCGGAAAAGGATTCAAGATCTGCTCGAATTTGGTAAGTGGATTCCTGTTTAAAACCGAAGTTACACCATTTACATTCCAGAAGACGCACATTCGGATCCACACCGGTGAAAAGCCTTATAAGTGTGACAAGTGCGATGCAAGTTTTATACAATGGACAACATTGCGTGGTCATCAACTGTGTCATGTGCAAGAAAGAAATTTTGAATGTAAAGAATGTCACAAAAAATATAAATCAGCGCATGCGCTGCATGTTCACACGCAAAGACACGCTGTTGGCCCCAAATATTCTTGTCATTTGTGTCCACAACAACTTAAAACTCCTCATGGTTTGAAAATGCACCTTTTAACCCATTCTAATAATCGCTTATTTGTGTGTAAAGTGTGCGAAAAGGAATTCAACGGTAAGTACTACCTGAGGGAACACATGAACGCACATCCGGCGCTCAGGCGGTATATTTGTTCAATTTGTAACAAGGGATTTACTCAGTCGCATTGTTTGCGTTCGCACAATGCTAGATTTCACAAGGATGACACGGTACTTTGATAAGAATTTTTGGATGTGCTACAAACAGTTGGTTTCGTGGAAATGCCATTTACAGGGGTGAAAAATGGAGCACGCCCCTTGTTGGCAAACGCATCTACACAATACTGCCTCGACTTTTTTACTTACAATTTTTAGAAATAATTTATCTTAATTATATCACAGTGTGTACAGAAAAATGTAAATTTGTTGAAAAATTATAAATAAGTTTGAAAATAAAAGGTAAATTAATTAAAAAGCTACCGAATTAAGGCAGGGATCTCAGCGCAGTCACTTAAGTGACTTTTGGTGACTTTTCATAAACCCAGTCCTTTTTTCTAATAAAAAGTCATTTCTGTCACTTTATTCTATCCTGTGTTAATTTCATATTTTCCGCCAAGCTTTGGCTCGTGCGACTTCGTTATTACGAATCTGCACCGGGCAGTCGGATAGCATCATGATACTATAACCTTCTACAGATATGATCATCCGGCGGACGAAAATGAGTTCGTTTCGCGCATGACGTCACTAGGTGACAATCGCGTTTGCCTACCTTATTAAACATATAGGAAAACAAGCAAAATACAGACAACTTAAAAATTGTCGTGTGAATAAACGGCAACGGAAATTTAAAAAAATAAACTTATTTTTTTGTTTTGTTTTATTGAGAGTAATAGTGTATACACTTACCTAAAAATAAAATGACCTTAGCTAAAATAATTCAGAATAGTAGTGGAATAGGTTACCTAAGTAATTGTTTTAATTAATTTTCGTTTTCGTCCAGTATGTGGTTGATGTAAATCTTTATTTAGAAATCTAATTCTAAAAAACAATTTACATCTGAAAAACATTGCTTTCGCTTTTTCATCCAAATCTATATCATCTGCAGATTGCATGTGCATTGCTAAATAATTTGGGCAAACTTTTAATGTTGTCCCATTAATTTTGGAAAATATTTTTTGTAGCTGTTCTATTTGTTCCATAAATTCTGGTGTTGCTTTGTATAATCCACCTTCTGACAGGTGATTACTCCATGTCCAGGAAGAATTTGTTTGTTGGGAGGTGAGGTAACCTAAACAAACAATAATAAAAACATACCATACCTATCAACAAAGCCATACGCAATAAGTAACATGCACTGTAAAAAATACATTTTTACCATTCTTCTGCTCATAACCACTCAAATATTAAAACTATGCTACAACTAAATATTACTATAAAAGTCTAAAAATATAAAAAATTAAAAAAAATTAAAAACAAAGTAATTACAAAAATATAAAAAAAAGCTCAAAAATAAACGTGGATTCTCCTCCTTGGTATCTGAAATATAATTATTTATTTTTACCAAGAGATGGACAATTTTTTCTAAGTTTGAAGGCAATATAACCACCTATATTTTCCAGCCCATCATACTCTATTTCTGTTATATCCGGAACGACAGATTCATCGGCAGTAGTTTCGCTCTCAACTGTACTACCTAAGTTAGTTAACATACAGGATGTTAGCACTTTCTCTTGTGGAATGTATGGCTTCCTAATGAAAGGAAGCCTTACATCTACTGCTTCAGTCTGTTCCACATTGGCTGCTTCGGATAGTACGGCTTCATGCTTTCCTAATATGTAGCTTCTTAACCGATATTTAAAATCCAATGGTTTCGGATGATCGTTTAATCCACCTTTGAACCGGATTATACCGAAAAAACCCTCCAAATTATCTTGATTTAACCGATTCGTCAATGTATATTTGATCTTATATTGTTCCTGTAAATCTAAAAATAGCAATTTCAGTGCACTAATGCTCGTCAGTATTCCTTTTTGGAATGGCAACAAATTTTTTTTATCTCCAACACGTAGATTCAGTACAAGTTGCTTCATTCTATCCAAAATGGCATTCTGGGCTTCCAATTCCAGTCCATATGCTTTCTTGCTAGCTCTTGTGTCAGCTTCCACGACAGCAGAATTAAAAATGTCAAACCAGTCATTCACAGTTTTTAATAAGTCTGCACATTCGGACCAGTTATCGCTTTTAATCAGACCCAGGGATGCCATTCTGGATAAAGCACAAGAATTCGTATGGGAGAATAAACGTGTTGCCCATTTAACTTTTTGTCTTTCTGTATGTTTCGGTGTTAAAATTTGTTCTGTTAATTTGTAGGCAATATTTAAATCAGATTTTGCAGTTTCATTATGCAGTTCTAAAAGAGGATCCTTATTAATCAATTTGCCATTTATTTTAAAGCCACTATCCAGAAAATGATTTCGTATTAATTTAATCAAATGGGGAGCATCGCCAAAAACATAGACATTTTTTCCAGACGCAGGATTTTTAAAAAAAGGGTTTCCTTCATGTATATTTAAATCTTTCCACAATCCTCTGTTGCTTCCTCCCAAGTCACTAACTATGCCAACCACATGGTAATCATTTTTTTCTAATTCTACAATTATTTGGTGAAGAATAGTAGTTGTAAATTTGCAATCATATCTAAAATTAAAATTAATCTTTTTAGAATAGACATTATTGACAATTAAGAATTCTGTCGTTACCCATAAAAAATTGGTTGCTTCCAATTTTCAAATATTCCCCTTGCCATAACTACTTGAACATAACTTGATGGTTCCATTACTACGTCATTTTTTCTATCATATTCCCAACACCTTTGGATTTTCATTTCATCGGCTGCTATGATGCATGTTCTTCCAAACGTCGACAGATTTGCATTTTTCATTAAATCAAAAGATATGTTCAGAAGACCAGGTTCAACAATAACTTTTTGGGCCCATCTTCTGAGTGTTGAAACACCAGGCAACGGATGTACCCTTTTCCTAAGTAAACGATATGCCCGTGCACCAGAAGCATATAAAGCTATAGAACTTGATATATCATCAACACTCCATATAACTCGTTTGGTTGGATTTTGGAGTTTATTAATTTGAATAGGAGTGAAAATTGTTTCCAGTTTATCCAGTTTATCAGTAAGTGCTTTATTATCTGACTTTAACTTGGCGAGGTCTGATTTATATTCTTCGACTTGCTGCTGTAAGGCCATCAATTGCTCATCCTTAGATTTATTTTCTATGTCCAATTGTAGCATTCTATCGTCAGTTTGAGTAGCTACACAATTATTTGTAGAAGACGAGTCCATTTCCAACAACCTATCAAAATAAAAGTTTAAATGTTTATGATAATTACACTGTCTACATAATTTTGTTTTACCCCTCATCTGCTTCATTATTTTTAAGATTTTGTTTCAGTTGCCTAATTTGTAATCTTCTGCTGCTACTGGAGATTGTACTTAAAAATTTAATAATTAGTTATTAGTTACACTAAATAAATGATGCAGTTATTAAATGTGCAAAAATAAAAAAATTTTTTTTTTTTGATTTTTTCATATCCGCCCCCTTAAGTACCTAGAATTATTATCTGTTTTTGGTAAATTTAGCTGCGGAATTGCTCCTGGATTAAGTTTTCGATACGTTGGAGTATATCCTAATATTTCACTACTGTAACACATAGGGAAATCTTCATTTTTGAAGTGTTCCGAACAAATTCTTGCATTACGAAAATTGAATTTATCCTTTCGACAGCACCGTGAAATCCATTGCTGATAAATTAGTTTATCCTCAGGAAAACGATAGTAATTTATTTTGACTGTGTTCGTGGGGTCATCCGTTCTGTTATTGCGTTTCAATTTTTTATGGTTGTTGTTGCTACAGCCAAAAACTGCACACTGAACCATTTTTAAAGTTAAAAACTAAAAATAAATAATTTATTAAATATCCTTAAAATTAAATTACCTGAATACTTACTTCACAGTATAAATTCCTTAACCAATAATTAATTGTTTTTTGACTAGTATTTCGGTAGCGACACTTATCAATGTCAATTCGACTGATGTCAAGTGTATTTTACGTAAAAGCTCACTCACAAAATCGTCAAATAACAAACGCTTAACATTCAACAAAACTTCACGACACACGGAATACACGTGTTCTTACGTTCCAAGCAGCTGCGGTTGTCACCTTGTGACGTCGTATGACGTCGTATGTCTGTGGTATGACGTTTGTAAACATGCGCATGATCATATCTTTTGGTTATAGTATCATGGGATAGCATTATTGTAAACAACGTCAGGGAAGCCACAAAACGTGAAAAACCAAACAAAAAAAAAAACTTTTTTATTTGTTTTAGAGTCATATAAAAATGAAAACTTATGTATTTTTTTGCGAGGAACACGATGGTTCAATTAAAAATCGATTTGATCTAAGATTCACAGAGATAGAAGACTATTGGAGCGATCCGAATGATTTTTGTTCCATTGTGTTCGGGAGAAAAAGTGATTTAGACAACTTCTTATACTTCATGGCACAAAATTGGAGGTTAAATTTAGTGGTGGAGTGATGGATATTTGTAAAAATCAAATAATGCACAATACAATGTTACAAAAGTGCCGTACATGTCTTGAACAAGGCCGCAAATTGATACCATTTTCAGTGCTGAGCATAGCCAGCAAGAATACGCTTCACATATCTGATATATTTATGATATGTGCTTCCATACAGGTAAAAATTGTTATGTTTTTGTTAAACGATTTCTTATCCTTTCACGTAGATTACACCCAATGATGGATTTTCCCAATTTGCTTGTTCAGAGTGTGTTATATCAGCAGAGAAGGCGTACCTTTTTAAGAAACAATGCGAACAGAGCGATAAATTTTGGAACGAATTTAGTAAACGATTAAAAGAGAAACCAATATCAGTTACAACTCCACTGAATTTATCCAATGAAAACCTGGGGAAAATTGTGAGGTTTCCAACTCCTGTTGGTGGATATGAAACTGATGATGATGTGACAAATTATGCAGAAATGAGTGAAGCAGAATTTGTTGAAACTGATCCAGATATAAAGTCAATTGAAATTTTCGAGGAAGTTAAAAACGAACAGTTTACTTGCAAACTTTGTTTTACAATTTTTCTTGACGAAGCAAAACTTTCAATGCACGAACTTGCTCATACAATCGAACCCAAAGAATTAGCCATAAAAGAACATGCAATTTATCGTTGTCAAAAATGTTCTGTTAATTTTGAGACTGCAGAAGAGTTCATAGAACATTGCCAAAAATTGCACGACAATTCAACCGAAAAGCCTTGTTATAAATGTAAATTATGTGGAGGAGAGTTTGATGATCTTATCGAACTCACAACACATATTCCTAAAACACATGGAAATTTAAAATCGAAACAATTGGCGATTTGGCCCCAACCGTGCGCATATTGCCCATTGACATTAAAATCCCTCAATGAAAAAACAGCACATCTCAATCGGGAACACAGCGATTTGAAAACTTTCAGTTGCGGGGAGTGTGGAAAAACGTTCTTTCAGAAGGCCCACTTGAGACAACATGAAGCACGGCACAATCCAGTTAAGAAGCACATATGCCAGTATTGCGAGAAGAGTTTTACAATACATTCAAGTTTGGTAAGTTTGATAAACAATTTTGGGTCTTTTGGTTGGTGTGATTGACTGACTAGTTGGTAGTCCTGAATGTTTTGTAACTTTTTTTCGAAAATCCGATGAGGAAATAGTTTTCTTGTGATAATTATTCTTTTGAGGTTAACTGAAATTTATCCAATTCTAGAAATCTGTAAAAATAAAATTTTTACTTTATGTTGATAGCAATGGCATTTGACAACTGTCAGTTTAAGGTTATATTAGAAATGTAATTTTAAAATTTGAAAATATAGCACTAAACGGTTCTGTTGATGAGGAAACCTTTTTTTTTCAGTATTCTGTAACATTTAAGTGATTCTGTCAAAATTTTATAGGTTATGGCATTGCTACCAACATAAAGTGAACAAAAATATATTCTCGCAGGCTTCTAACCGTTTCTGGAATTAAAAAACACACCATACGATATTAACATGATTTATAAGAAATTATAGTTTATGCGTTGCTGCCGTTGTGTGTAAGATGGCACCCCTTGCAACCTCTAAAATTGAAGTTATTTCAATTATTTACGTTTCAGTTGAAGCATATAACAATCCACGTCGGTGCGTCAAGATTTAAGTGCAAAATATGTCACAAAAAATTTAAAACACTAGAAATTTTGCATCAACATAACCGGAAACAACACCCCAAATTGAAATTACCACGATCGACTTGGCCCCGACCGTGTAATTACTGCGAAGTATCTTTAAACTCCCACAAGGAACGTTTGGCACATCACGATCAGGAACACGGCGATTTGAAAAACTTCAGTTGCAATAAATGCGGAAAAACATTTTTACAAGAAAAGAATCTGATTCAACATGCCGCAACTCATGAAGATGCTAAGAAGTTGATGTGTCAGTATTGCGGAAAAAGTTTTACAAATTCCTCCAATTTGGTAAGTGCGTTTTCTGTTTAAAATCAAAGTTACGCTGTTTACATTCCAGAAGGCGCACATTCGGATCCACACCGGTGAAAAGCCTTACAAGTGCGATATTTGCAACGCAAGTTTTGCACAATGGGTATCAATGCGTGGTCATCGAATCCATCATATGGAAGAAAGAAATTTTGAATGTAAAGAATGTCACAAAAAATTTAAAACACTAAATGTGCTACGTGGCCACATGCAAACACACACTGATCGCCCCAAACATTCTTGTCACTTTTGTCCACAACAACTTAGGACTTCGTATGGTTTGAAAAAGCACCTTTTAGTCCATTCTAATGATCGCTCGTTTGTATGTAAAGTGTGCGGAAAGGGATTCAACCGAATGGGCAATTTAAGCCAGCACATGAACATACACGCGGCGGTCAAGCCTTATATTTGTTCCGTTTGTGATAAGGGTTTTACTCAGGCGCATTGTCTGCGTGTGCACAATGCTAGATATCACAAGGATGACACGGTACTTTGATAAAATTTTTTGGATATTCTACAAATAGTTTGTTTCATGGTAGTGCCAAAAAAATATAAATTTGTTGAAAAATTATACATAACTTCAAAAGTAAAAAGCAAATTGATTGAAACAACAAAAGCTGCAGAATTATAGAGCGTTATTTAATGTGATTGTATTATTTTTAGTGAATCGTCTTTTATTTTCAATTTCTAATTTTTCTATAAGTTTCAATAGAATTTTTGTTTTTTTAATCGATTTACTTTTTGCTTTTGAAGTTACTTATTTCTATTTTTTTAATAAAGCTGATTATTAATGTTCTTCTGTATTATATATTGAACTAAAATAAATTCGAGGTAATATTCACTAGACCCGTTTGACACCTCAATTCAGGAAAGTTTTTCCCACACCTTCGCCGTGCCAATTGAAAAACTTGCAGGAATTTTTAGTTGGTCCAAGCATATTAAAATTGCACGAAACTGTAGAAGAAATTAAAACTCTTTTCTTATAGAAAAGGTGAGATTAAAAGTAAATTAATTAAAAACATAAAAGATACCGAATTAAGGGGTCGGAGACGCTGGACAGCTTCCATAAGGATCAATGTATTACATAAGTACAATATATAAATCTGTTGCGACTTTTGCTGTCCTTGTCCTGCAGTTTGGGACGCTTTTAGTTATCGTAGAACTCTCGGAAACTATTTCCAATTTTTCGTTTTTCTTGTTATTTGTGAGATGTTGTAGTTCCTCAAAAATTCCATAGAAATGATGGGATCCTTCGAAATCGCAAAACGCCCGGACTTTAGGCAACTTCTTACACTTCATGGAAGAAAATTGAAGGTTAAATTCAGTGGTGGCATGATGGATATTTGTAAAAATCAAATAATGCACAATACAATGTTACAAAGGTGCCGTACATGTTTTGAACAAGGCCGCAAATTGATACCATTTTCAGTGCTGAGTATAGCCAGCAAGAATGCACTTCACATGTCTGATATATTTATGATATGTGCTTCCATACAGGTAAAAATTGTTATGTTTTTGATAAGCGATTTCGTTATTCTTTCATTTAGATTACACCTAATGATGGATTTTCCCAATATGCTTGTTCAGAGTGTGTTATATCAGCAGAGAAGGCGTACCTTTTTAAGAAACAATGTGAAAAGAGCGTTAAAGTTTGGAATGAATTTAGTAAACGATTAAAAGAGAAGCCAATATCAGTACAAGTTACAACTCCACTGAATTTACCCAATGAAAACCTGGGGAAAATTGTGAGGATTCAAACGCCTGTTGGTGGATGCGAAACTGATCATGTGATGAATGATGCAGAAATGAGTGAAGCAGAATTTGTTGAAACTGATCCAGATATAAAGTCAATTGAAATTTTCGAGGAAGTTAAAAACGAACAGTTTACTTGCAGACTTTGTTTTACAATTTTTCTTGACGAAGCAAAACTTTCAAGGCACGAACTTGCTCATACAATCGAACCCAAAGAATTAGCCATAAAAGAACATGCAATTTATTGTTGTCGAAAATGTTCCGTTAATTTTGAGACTGCAGAAGACTTCATAGAGCATTGCCAAAAATTGCACGACAATTCAACCGAAAAGCCTTATTATATTTGTAAATTATGTACAGGAAAGTTTGATGATCTTATCGAACTCACGACACATATTTCTAAAATGCATGGAAATTTAAAATTAAAACGATTACCACAATCGGTGATTTGGCCTCAACCGTGCGCATATTGTCCATTGACATTAAAATCCCTCAATGAAAAAACAGCACATCACAATCGGGAACACAGCGATTTGAAAACTTTCAGTTGCGGGGAGTGTGGAAAAACGTTCTTTCAGAAGGCCCACTTGAGACAACATGAAGCACGGCACAACCCTGTTAAGAATCACATATGCCAGTATTGCAAGAAGAGTTTTGCAATACATTCACGTTTGGTAAGTTCTTAATGTTTGTTAGTATGTAAAACGATTTTGAGTCTTTTTGTTGGTGTGATTGACTGACTAGTTGGTGGTTCTGCATGTTTTGTAACGTTTTTTTTGAAGATCCAATGAGGAAATAGTTTTCTTGTCACGTGAAAATTATTCTTTTTAGGTTAACTGAAGTTTATCCAATTCCAGAAATCTGCAAAAAAAACATTTTTACTTTATGTTGATAGCAATGGCATTTTACAACTGTCAGTTTACGGTTATACAGGGTGATTCCTATAAAAACCTCCCACGCTTGCCCGATAATAACTGAGTTAGAGTGTGGAAATCGCCCTGTACATATTAGAAATGCAGCTTTAAAATTTGAAAATATAGCACAAAACGGTTCTGTTGATTGGGAAACCTTTTTTTTCAATATTCTGTAACATTTAAGTGATTCTGTCAACATTGTATAGGTTATGGCATTGCTAACAACATAAAGTGAACAAAACTATTTTCCCGCAGCCTTCTAACTGTTTCTGGAATTAAAAAACACTCCATACGACATTAACATGATTTATTAGAAATTATAGTTTTTGCGTTGCCGCCGTTGTGTGTAAGATGGTACCTCTTGCAACCTCTAAAATTGGAGTTATTTTAATTATTTACGTTCCAGATGCAGCATACAAGGATGCATACAAGGATCCTCATCGGTGCGTCAAAATTTAAGTGCATTATATGTCAAAAGAAATTTAAAACACTAGAAGTTATGCAGCAACACAACCGGAAACAACACCCCACATTGAAATTGTCACGGTCGACTTGGCCCCGTCCTTGTAATTACTGCGAAGTGTCTTTAAACTCACACAAGGAACGTTTGACACATCACAATCAGGAACATGGTGATTTGAAAAGCTTCAGTTGCAATAAATGCGGAAAAACATTTTTACAAGAAAAGCATCTGATGCAACATGCCGCAACTCATGAAGATGTTAGAAAGTTGATGTGTCAGTATTGCGGAAAAGGTTTTACGGAATCCTCGAATTTGGTAAGTGCGTTTGCTGCTTAAAATCGAAGTTACACTGTTTACATTCCAGAAGGCGCACATTCGGATCCACACCGGTGAAAAACCTTACAAGTGCGAGATTTGCAACGCAAGTTTTGCACAATGGACAGCACTGCGCAGTCATCGATTCGGTCATATGGAAGAAAGAAATTTTGAATGTAAAGAATGTCACAAAAAATTTAAATCACGAAAGGCGCTACGTGGCCACATGAAAACACACACAGATGGCCCCAAACTTTCTTGTCACTTTTGTCCACAACAACTTAGGACTTCGTATGGTTTGAAAAGACACCTTTTAGTCCATTCGAATGATCGCTCTTTTGTATGTAAAGTGTGCGGAAAGAGATTCAACAGGATGAGTAATTTAACGCAACACATGAACACACATGCTGCAGTCAAGCCTTATATTTGTTCCGTTTGTGATAAGGGATTTAGTCAGGCACATTGTCTGCGTTCGCACAATGCTAGATTTCACAAGGATGACATGAAATCAGTTGCAACTTTACCTTCAACAAATTTACCTGATCAAAATCAACAGGAAATTACTGCTATTCAAATTCCTGTCGATTCAAGTGAAATTGATGAGCACGAAGTGGAGAATCATCAAGAAATGACCAAAACAGGATCTGTTGAAATTTATAGTGAAGTGGACAATGATCAAAATATGAAACTTATTGAAATTTGTGAGGAAATTAGAACAGAACAGTTTGAACAGAGCGATGAAGCTTGGAATGAGTTAAGTAAACAACCAACATTGAAACCAGTTACAACTTCACCAAATTTACCCAATGAAAACCTGGAGATATTTGTGGAGATTGAAACTCCTGTTGAGAGATGTGAAACTGATGTGCACCAAGTGGAGAATGATCAGGAAACGACCGAAACAAGATCTGTTGATATTTATAATAAAGTGGACAGTCATCCAGATATAAATTCCATTGAAATTCACGAGGAAGTTAAAAACGAACAGTTTACTTGCAAACTTTGTTTTACAATTTTTCTCGATGAAGCAAAACTTTCAAGGCACGAACTTGCTCACACAATCCAACCTAAAGCATTAGCCGCAAAAAACTATGTAATTTACAGTTGTCGAGAATGTTCCATTCGTGCGGAAACGGCAGAAGATTTCATAGAACATTGTGAAAAATTGCACGAGAATTCAATTGAAATGCTTTATTATCGTTGCAAATTATGTGAAGGAGATTTTGCTGAATTGTCTCAACTCTCATCACATGTTTCAACAGAACATTATACATCAAATTCTCTTCGGTCATCTCATGGGTCAAGATTTGAGTGCAAAATATGCTACCTAAAATTTAAAACAACTGATTCTTTGTATAAACACAAGCAGAAACACCACCCCAAACTGAAATTGTCACGATCGACTTGGCCCCGACCGTGTAATTACTGCGAAGTGTCTTTAAAATCTCAAAAGGAACGTTTGACGCATCTCGATCAGGAACACGGTGATTTAAAAAGCTTCAGTTGCAATAAATGCGGAAAAACATTTTTACAAGGAAAGCATCTGTATGAACATGCCAGAACTCACGGAGATGTTAATAAGTTCGTGTGTCAGTATTGCGGAAAAGGTTTCAAGATGTCTGCGAATATGGTAAGTTCTTGTTTGTGTAAAACTGCAGTTGAATAGTTTGCGTTATAGAAGAAGCACATGCGGATCCACACTGAGAAAAAGATTTTCAAATGCGTTAACTGCCGCAAAATATATAAAACAGCTGAATTGCTAAATAGGCACATGCAAACGTACGTTCATGAGGGAAAATATCCTTGTCACGTATGCTCAAAAAAATTTAAGAGTTCTTCCAGTTTGAGAAGACATTCTTTACGCCATTCCAATCATCGCTCTTTTGTGTGTGAAGTGTGCGGAAAGGGATTCAATACTGCAAGCAACTTGAAACAGCACACAAGTACCCATGCTGCAGTGAAACCGTACATTTGTTCGATTTGTAATAAGGGATTTGCTCAGGCTCAATGTTTGAGGTCGCATAATGCTAGATTTCACAAGGATGACACGGCACTTTGATAATTTTTTTTTGATATTCTACAAACAGTTGGTTTCATGGAAGTGCCAAAAAAATATAAATTTGTTGAAAAATTATACATAACTTCAAAAGTAAAAAGTAAATTAATTGAAACAACAAAAACTGCAGAATTATAGAGCGTTATTTAATGTGATTGTATTATTTTTAGTGAATCGTCTTTTATTTTCAATTTCTAATTTTTCTATAAGTTTCAATAGATTTTTGTTTTTTTTATCGATTTACTTTTTGCTTTTGAAGTTACTTATTTCTATTTTTTTAATAAAGCTGATTATTAACGTTCTTTTGTATTATATATTGAAGTAAAGTAAATTCGAGGTAATATTCAACAGATAGATAGATACTTTTGGTACCACAATTCGGGCAAGTTTTTATCCACACCTTGGCCATGCCAATCAGGCAATGAAAAACTTGCAGGAATTTTTAATGAAATCACCTGGTTAAATCGATCCAAGCATATTAAAATTGCACGAACTGTAGAAGAAATTAAAACTCCATCCACTTTTGCTACTTCCAATTTTTCAATAAATAATCAATATCTTGTTTTCATTTAATTGTAAATGTTATGTATTTTATTTTAGGTCTTGGGAGTCAACGAAACTAATGTAAAAATTGTCATTCAACAGAAGGGAAACAAATATTTCTATTTCTAGAAAAGACATAAAATGCAAGCGAAGTGCAAATAAATTTTTTGTTGTTTTTTTTTGCATAGAATGTTTTAATTTTACCAGCGACTTCTAGTTTAACATTAAAATTAAAAGTGTGCAAAAAATCATTGTGAAATTTTCACGCATCGATTAAAATAAAATGAGCACTTAAATTTCCAATTTCTGCGCCAAAATCGTGGGGGCCGTTAAGGTGTGGATAAAACCTAGTTATTTGACACAGAAACCAAAACAACTAACTGATGCCTATTCTTTAGTCCCAAACATGCGCACATTTGCCCCCCTAAACGGCAGCCCAATTTTGCCCCAAGCGGTGTCTTAAACCTCATTACGATCCACAGATTAAAAAAAAAAAGTTAAATAATTTCAGGCAGTCAGGGAATTCTTCTTTTGTGTAAAATTGGAGGCCAACCTGATTAGTCAATTTGACAACTTGTCGGTGAATTTAGTGGTTATATTTTGCAATTAAATTATGGACAATACAAATTTATTAAGATGCCGCACATGCCTTGCACAAGATCACAAATTGATACCACTTTCAGTTTTGAGTATAGCCACCCTTCAACTATCCGACATACTCATGAGGTGTGCTTCCATACAGGTAAAATCGGTAACGTTTTTTTAAACGATTTCACATCATTCTTTGATTTAGATTGCACCCAACGATGGATTTTCGCAATACGCTTGTTCAGAATGTGTTACATCAGCAGAGAAGGCATACCTTTTTAGGATACAATGCGAACAAAGCAATGAACTTTGGAACGAACTCAGTAAAAGCCCAAAAAAGCAACCAACAAATCCCCTCAATGAAAACCAAGAGTTAGGTGATGAATGTGAAAGGGGCCAAGGCCCCAAGGACCCAGAAACAAAATCTGTTGAAATTTATGATGAAACGAACAATGATTTAGATATAAAGTCCATCGAAATTCGCGAGGAAGTTAAAACCAAATATATTGCTTGCAAATATTGTTTTTCAATTTTTGTCGATGAAGCCCAACTGTCAAGGCACGAACTCGCGCATACAATCCGACCTAAAAAATTAATCGTAAACAACCATGCGATTTATGGTTGTCGAGAATGTTCTGTTAATATCAAAACGGCAGAAAGCTTCGTACAACATTGCCACGGCCTGCACGAGGACTCGATCGAGAACCTTTATTATCGTTGCAAATTATGCGAAGGAGATTTCGCCGATGTTTCTCAGCTCACAAGACACGTTTCAATAACGCATCAATCGTTACGTACCCGTCGATTAAAGCATGCGTCGCAAAACAAGTTCGAGTGCAAAGCATGTTCCAACAGATACAAATCGCGCGCTTCGTTACGTGAACACTTAAAGAAACACGCTCGTTACCCAGACTTCAAGTCAATACAATTATCACGGTTAACTTGGCCCCAACAGTGTAAATATTGTGAAGTGTTGTTGAAATCGTACAAGGAACGCTTGAAACATAACGATCAGGAGCACAGCGATTTGAAACGCTTCAGGTGCAACAAATGCGAAAAAACATTTTTACGGGAACTGTATTTGACGCGCCATATGGCAACCCACGAAACTAAGCAACATATCTGCCAGTATTGTGGAAAAGGTTTTACGGTTATCGCAAATTTGGTAAGTTTTTGCTTGGTTAACCCTCAACCGGACGCGCCAATTTTTGTAACGTTAGTGCGCGCACGGCGGCGTTTGGACCGCATTTCAAGAACTTTTCTCTCATTTTCTTTTACATTATTTTCGTGGTCTAAACAATTTTCATTGATAAACGTTAGAAAAAAAATACCTTATATTGATTATTTTTTTTAATATACAGGGATGTTCACGAAAAAACGCCCCAGCTTCTAGCACTTTTATTTCAAGTTCGATTGTAACAAACGATACGTCAAATTAAACGGCTTAAAAAGTACTACAGAGTGTAGCTTAAACATCATTTTTACTTGTTTCTCCATTGAAAGGCCGAAGGCCAACGTTATTTTTTTAAATTAGAACCTTTTTTTTTATAATTTGAAGGAGTTTTTTTTTCTGAATTCAACGATATATTGTAATTCGTATTTCTGATTTATTTTAGGGTAATAAAAAAATGATTGAGAAAAATGTTTTAGAAAAATGCTCGAACAGGTCGATTGTTTTATATGCCATTTAAAGATGTAATGAGGTATTCTCATGTATGTTTACTAAAAATAGTTGCCTTAACCCCAAGTAAACTATGTTCACAGGTTTATTTAGCTCATTTGCTTATATTATTTAAATAATTTATTTTAAAAAAATGTGGAGGGGACCTTGACGTCATTGTTTTCATCGCTTTATGGTACCTGCCAATAAGTACAGATGGCGCCGTTTTCACTATATTTGAGAGTAGGTATTAGTTGAAACTAAAAATAGAGTGGATTCGTGTTTGAACGAGTCGAACATATAATGAACGAATGATCATTTGCATTTTGTTTAGATCTTGCATCTACTACTCAGCTATAATTTCTTAGTTTTATAGTGTAATAATTTACGTCGGTATTGCAGTTTCTTACTTTTCTGACGCTGAGATATAAACCAATCAGATTTAAAAAAGGTAATGACGTCAGGTATTTAAAAATTTAAACATTTAATGATTTATTAACAAAAATTATTTAGAACCTGTTAACTTACTGAAGCGTATCATTTGATCATTACTTTCAGAAAATAATTAAAAAATGGAAAAAAAAACAGTAGAATACCCCATTGTCAACCCCCCCCCCCACCTCTCAACCGTTGCGCGCTAGCAACCTCAACGTTTAAAATTAAAATAACAGATACTCCTTGTGATACCTCCTTTGATAGCATTTTTTATACTAAACATAATAAATAAATGTTTTTCAAAATCAGTTCTCCACAATTATATTTTAGGTGTGTGAATAGTGGTGTTTGGAGCGCAATGACAACGAAACAGTACTTTTGCAATTGAATCAAATCGTTGACAGTTCTTGCTATATAACGTAGAATAGGTAACTAATTAATATTATATAGCCCTTTAAAGTCATGTCTGACCCCCAAACGACAGTATCGTCAATAATTTGAGATTTTCGGTCCAAACACCGCACACGCGCGCATTGAAGGGTTAAAACTGAAGTTAGATTGTTTGCATTGCAGAAGGAGCACATACGGATCCACACCGGGGAAAAGCCGTTCAAATGTGACAAATGCGACGCGCGCTTTGCGCACCCGGCGTCGTTTCGCGCTCACAGCCACGAGGAAGAAAGAAACTTTGAATGCAATCAGTGTCACAAAAGATATAAATCAGATACGGTGCTGAACAGGCACATGCGAACACATACGGTTGGGCCGAACTATTCCTGTCACTTATGTCCACAACTGCTTAAAGATTCTAGGTCATTGAGACGACATCTTTCGCTCCATTCCAATCATCGCTCTTTTGTGTGTAAAGAGTGCGGGAAAGGATTCAACAGTACGAACAATTTGAAGCAACACATGAATACCCATGCCGCAGTGAAACCGTACAGTTGTCTAATTTGTGATAAGGGATTTACTCAGTCGCATTGTTTGCGTTCGCACAATGCTAGATTTCACAAGGATGACATGAAATCAGTTGCAGCTTCAACAAATTTGCCTGATCAAAACCAACAGGAAATTACTATAATTCAAATTCCTATTGAGTCATATGAAATTGATGAGTACCAAGTGGAGAATGATCAAGAAATAACCAAAACAGGATCTGTTGAAATTTATAATGAAGTTAAAACAGAACAGTTTGAACAGAGCGATGAAGCTTGGAATGAATTTAGTAAACAACTAAAAGAGAAACCAACATTGAAACAAGTTACAACTTCGCCAAATTTAGTCTATGAAAGTCTGGAAATTCAAACTCGTGTTGAAGGATGTGAAACTGATGAGCATCAAGTGGAGAATGATCAAGAAATGACCAAAACAGGATCTGTTGAAATTTATGAAGAAGTGAACAATGAAATTTGTGAGGAAATTAAAACAGAACAGTTTGAACAAAGTGATGAGGCTTGGAATGAATTTAGTCAACAATTAAAAGAGAAACCAACATTGAAACCAGTTATAACTTCACCAAATTTACCCAATGAAAACCTGGAGTCATTTGTGGAGGTTGAAACTCCTGTTGACAGATGTGAAACTGATGAACACGAAGTGGAGAATGATCAGGAAATGACAGAAACAGGATCTATTGAAATTTATAATAAACCGGACAGTCATCCAGATATAAAATCCATTGAAATTCATGAGCACGTTAAAAACGAACAGTTTCCTTGCAAATATTGTTTTACAATTTTTGTTGATGAAGCAAAACTTTTAAGACACGAACTTGCTCACATAATCCAACCTAAAGAATTAGTAATTTCAACATCAATTATCAATCGTCAATCATCCGTGTTAAGAAATAAGTTTGAGTGCAAAATATGTCACAAAAAATATAAAACCCTCGATTCTTTGCATCAACACAAGCGGAGACACCACCCAAAAATTAAATTGTCCCCATTGTCTCGATCGACTTGGCCCCGACCATGTAATTACTGCGAAGTGTCTTTAAAATCTCACAAGGAACGTATGACGCATCTCGATCAGGAACACGGTGATTTAAAAAGCTTCAGTTGCGATAAATGTGGAAAAACATTTTTACAAGAAAAAAATCTGATTCAACATGCCGGAACTCACGACGATGTTAAGAAGTTCATGTGTCAGCATTGCGGAAGAAGTTTCAAGAAGTCCTCGAATTTGGTAAGTTCTTGTTTGTGTAAAACTGCAGTTGCATAGTTTGCATTGTAGAAGGAGCACATGCGGATCCACACTGAGGAGAAAAAGTTTTTCAAATGTGATGAATGCCACAAAATATATAAAACAGCTAAGTTGCTAAATAGGCACATGCAAACATACGTTCATGAGCGAAAATATCCTTGTCACGTGTGCTCACAAAAACTTACGAGTTCTTCCAGTTTGAGAAGACATTTTTTACGCCATTCCAATCATCGCTCTTTTGTGTGTAAAGAGTGCGGAAAAGGATTCAATACTGCAAGCAACTTGAAGCAGCACACGAGTACCCATGCTGCAGTGAAACCGTACATTTGTTCGATTTGTAATAAGGGATTTGCTCAGGCGCATTGTTTGAGGTCGCATAATTCTAGATTTCACAAGGATGAGGCACAATCGTAATTTTGGAAATTTTATGTTGAAAATGTTCCTGATATCACGTTTTGAAACTACCAAACAAGACAAATTAATTACCTAAGCACTTGCACTGTTTGACATTTGCAAATAAACAAAATGGTAAACAAATTTATCTCTTTCTAATTCGTCAAGATCTATATAGCCTTTTCTCTGTTGGTTTAGTTCCTTGTATTGCCAACCTACATTTTAATTTTTTAACAACTTATCAAATTTACAAAAAAAGCAAATTTTTATTCAATCAATTAAAATAACGTTCAGGTCACAGATAATATTAATTACTAGATTCGCTACATTACCAGTTCAGAAGTACGTATTTGAATTTATATCACCATATTTTCTAGTCGGACGCGAGGGTATAAGATGTTGCCTATATTCAGGGATTTTTTAAATATTCATAAACCAACCAAAATGTTTAATTCTTATATCATCGATTAAGTTGGGGAAAAATACTTCCTCAGAATGTTACATAAAAGTATATAAATTCACCATCCCAACAGTAATTAAACAGTTGCATCCTTGTGATATCTAACATTGTGTGAGCGCAAACAATGCGCCTGAGTAAATCCCTTGTTACAAATTGAACAGATATAAGGTTTGACGGCCGCATGTATGTTCATGTGTTGTCTCAGGTTGCTCGTACTGTTGAATCTCTTTCCGCAGACTTTACACACAAAACAGCCCTGATTAGAATGGGTTAAAAGGTGCTTCTTCAAACCATAAGCATTCCTAAGTTGTTGTGAACATAAGTGACAAGAATATTTGGGGCCAACAGTGTGTGTTTGCATGTGGGCATGAACCGTCCGTGCCGATTTAAATTTTCTGTGACATTCCTTGCATTCAAAATTTCTTTCTTCCATATGGTATACTCGATGAGAACGCATTGATGCCCATTGTGCAAAACTTGCATTGCATTTCTCGCACTTATAAGGCTTTTCGCCGGTGTGGATCCGAATGTGCGCCTTCTGGAATGTAAACAGCGTAACTTCAATTTCAAACAGCAAACGCACTTACCAAATTCGAGGAAACCCTAAAACCTCGACCACAATACTGACACATGAACTTCTTGGCATCTTCATGTTTTGCCGCATGACTGATCAGATGCCTTTCCTGTAAAAATGTTTTTCCACATTTATCGCAACTGAAGCTTTTTAAATCATCGTGATCTTGATCGAGATGCGTCAAACGTTCCTTGTGCGAGTTTAAAGACACTTCACAGTAATTACACGGTCGGGGCCAAGTCGATCGTGACAATTTAAATTTGGGGTGTTGTTTCTTCTTGTGTTTATGCAAGGTATCGAGCGTTTTATATTTCTGGTGGCATATTTTGCACTCGAATCTTGACCCATGAGATGACCGACGAAAATGTGATGTTTTATGTTTTGTTGAGACATGCGACGAGAGTTGGGACAATTCAGCAAAATCTCCTTCGCATAATTTGCAACGATAATAAAGCATTTCGATTGAATTATCGTGCAATTTTTGACAATGTTCTATGAAGTCTTCTGCCGTTTTGGCGCGAATGGAACATTCTCGACAGCTGTAAATTACGTAGTTTTTTGCGGCTAATTCTTTAGGTTGGATTGTGTGAGCAAGTTCGTGCCTTGACAGTTTTGCCTCCTCGAAAAAAATTGTAAAACAAAGTTTGCAAGTAAACTGTTCGTTTTTAACTTCCTCGTAAATTTCAGTTGACTTTATATCTGGATCAGTTTCAACAGATTCTGTTTCAGACATTTCTGCATCATTCGCCACATCATCATCAGTTTCACATCCATCAACAGAAGTTTCGGTCGTGACAATTTTCTGCAGGTTTTCATGGGGTAGATTCAGTGAAGTTGTAACTTGTTCCGATACTGGCTTCTCTTTTAATCGTTTATTAAATTCATTCCAAACTTTATCACTCCGTTCGCATTGTTTCTTAAAAAGGTATGCTTTCTCTGCCGATATAATACATTCTGAACAAGCATATTGCGAAAACCCATCATTGGGTGCAATCTAAATGAAAGGATTACAATGAAATCGTTTAACAAAAACATAACAATTTTTACCTGTATCGAAGCACATATCATAAATATATCAGACATGTGAAGCGTATTCTTGCTGGCTATACTCAGCACTGAAAATGGTATCAATTTGCGGCCTTGTTCAAGACATGTACGGCACCTTTGTAACTTCGTGCTGTGCATAATTTGATTTTTAAAAATATCCATCAATCCACCATTAAAGTTAACCTCCAATTTTCTTCCATGAAGTGTAAGAAGCACAGATAATATAACATAAAGTGTAAGAAGTTGCCTAGCAAATGTTTGAATAGTAACCAAAACGAAAAATTAGAAATAGCTTCGAAAATAAAAGACGGTTTAGTATAATAGTATATTATACCAAAGCGTAGTTAAGAGGTGCAAAGAATTAAAAAAAAACTTGAAATTTCGACATTTTTCTCGAAATTTCACCTTAATTTTTTTTAAAAAAGATGAAATTTCAACCTTTTTAAAAAAGGTGAAATTTCAAGTTTTTTAAAAAGGTGAAATTTCAAGAAAAATGTTGAAATTTCAAGTTTTTTTAAATTTTTTGCATGTCCTAACTACGCTTTCATAATATTATGATAACAATTTTGATATTTTATATTATTTTAATTATCAAAAAATTTATGATACACCACTGAGCGTCTCTGCATGGTCCTTAGATTGGGTCTAACTTTTGGTGCCAGATCGTAACACTGATAAACATGTTATTATGCGTCTCCTCCATTCCATAGTTTAGATAACAACATCCCAATCTCTTGAGATTTTCTTGAGCAAATGTTAATCTCTGTTGAGCATGGTTGTCTGCCAGATCGGATTTTTTAGCAGGGCACCGACAGTGCTGGTGGCGGTGGAGATGCTATTAATTTATTTTATTTTATTGTTAAAACAAACAATTAGAATTAATTTGCCCTGTTATTTAAATTGACCTCTGGCAGTTGACTTGAAAGTATTTTTACAAAGAAAACCTTTCAAAATGTACCCCTTTCTGTGAGGTAGAAATTAAAAAAAAATTAACGTTTGTGCTTGTGAAATGTGGCATTATGTGAACGCAAACAATGCGCCTGACTAAATCCCTTATTACAAATTGTACAAATATAAGGTTTGATTGCAGCGTGTGTGTTCATGTGCTGCCTTAAATTGCTCATACTGTTGAATCCCTTTCCACACACTTTACACATATAAGAGCGAAGATCAGAATGGATTAATAGGTGTCTTTTCAAACCTTGAGAGTCTGCAAATTGTTGCGCACATAAATGGCAGGGGAATTTCGGACGATCACCGGCGTGCGTTTTTACGTGCATTCGCAACGAAGCAGGCGATTTATACAGTTTGTGACACACTTCGCACTCAAACTTGCTTTCCGCCACATGCTTCAACTGATGAGACCGCAACGATGCCCACTGGGTGAAACACGAGTCGCATTTGTTGCACTTGAATGGCTTTTCACCGGTATGGATCCGAATGTGCACAACCTGAAATGTCCACAATTAGGCCAAGTAATAAAGCATTTTTTCAGAACTGACTGTGCGATTATGTCAAAGACAGTTCGTAGTTGAATTCTGCATAATTTCCAACTCGAGAATCATAATTTTTAATTTGTTATAAACAATTTTCAACAAAAAATCGCGTTTTCTTTAGTTTCTTGCTTGTAAATTGGAATTGTTAAATTATGACATTTATTTTGCTCTTTTGCTTGGCCTAAATGTAGCCTCGATTTTAAACAAGCAAAACTTACTAAATTCGCAGACGAGGCGAAACTCCTGCCGCAATGCTGACACATGTGTCTCTTAATTTCGTTATGGATTTCTAAATGCTGTCTCATCAGTCGCCTATTGAAGAACTTTTTTCCGCACTTATTGCATTGGGTGGTTTTCAAATCGCCGTGGTCCTGATCGAAATGCGTCAGCTTTTCCTTGTGAGATTTCAAGAACAATTTGCAGTATTTGCACTTTTGGGGCCAAATCTTCGGCCTCTGCTCGTCCGGCGACAGCCCAATCCACGAATCTCTGTGCCGCTTTCTTGTAACATGCGACGTGATTTGAAAAAGGGCGCGAACCTCCTTCGCGCACAACTTGCAACGATAATAGAGCCTCTCGATGGAATCCTCGTGAAACTTGTGACAATGTTCCACGAAGTCTTCGGCCGTTTTCACATCAACGGAACAATCTCGGCAAACATAAATCACATACTGCCTCAGGAACAGCCTCTTAGGTTGGATCGTGTGAACCAACTCGTGCCGGGAAAGCTTTCCCTCGTCGGCGAAAATTAAATTACAATATGTGCAAATGAAGGATTCGGTTTTAACTTCCTCCTTGATATCGATCAAATCGATCAATTCTTGAGTTTCAGGCACTTGGACTGTTTCACATTTAGTTTCAACAGGACCTTGAACCCTTTCTGGAGGTTCCGGGTTTTCATTGTGAAAATTTGTTTCCATTTCGCATTTATCGACAGGTTTCTCAAACCTCTCAACAGGATTCGAGTTTTCATCGTCAAGGTTTATTAAAGGTGTGGCTGCAACCGATGCCAATGCTGCTTTCTTCAGTCGTCTTTTAAATTCACTCCAAATTTTTTCGTTGTATTCACATTTTTTCTTAAAAACGTATGCTTTCTCTGCCGATGACACACATGTCGAACAAGCAAATTGCGAAAACCCATCGTCGGGTTTGATCTAAATTAAAAAGATATGAAATCGTTTGAAAGAAAAATATAACCTCATTTACCTGAATTGCGGCACAGGACATAAATAAATCGGCCAGTTGAAGTGGATGGTTGCTAGCTTGACTAATTTCCGAAAATTGTATCATTTTTCGATTTTGTGCCAAGCATGTTCGACATCTCCTAATATCTATGTAATCCATAATAATTCGAATTGAAAAAAAAAAACAAGGATAATAAACAAAATGTCAAATTGGCGTGCGGTGAGTAATGATACTAGATATGATCGTCACAGATAATAAAGGTGGGAGTATTATATGGTGTGCTACAATAGTTATTTATATTATTAGGAGTATAAGCAAAGCTTTATGTGCTGTGGCTGATAGGTTGACTGCCGATCGTAGTGAGGCAGCCAAATCAGCCGAAGCACATAAAGCGCTTATACTCCGAATAATATATGTTATTTTTTCTCCAAACGTAAAATTATAATACAAAAATAAGCATCTAATTAACAAGGTTATTTCGGGAAACATTACACTTGTACAAAAATAGCATTGCCTGATAGACACTTTCTAGATATTACCGTAGCAACCGCCAAACAACAAATTATTGTTTGAGAAAAGTCAGTCAATTTTGTGGCAATGTCTAATTCAGACGAAATTCAATTAACTCCACCTGAAATAGCCGAAATAGCAAGAGCCGAGATTGAAAATCTTCTTCCTACAAAGTCAAGCGGTGTTTATGAAGCAGCGTTCAAGAAATTCATTACATGGTGTTTGGAAAAAAATGTATTCGTTTATTCAATCAAGTAACATGGACTTTATATGCTTAAGCATATAAAGTACTTTATCTGCTTAAGCATATAAATGAAACTTCTACTAGCAACATTCTGTCATTTAAATGCCACTTTTATGACGTTTGGAGAAAAACTATATTTTGTTGAAGTTTGCGCATGACGTCAGACACGGAACAAATATCATTGATGATTGCATGGTTTTACCTACGAAAACCGACTTTTAAGATTCAACCCTTGTTGTAATCATTTGAAAACAAGAAAATGGAATTTTTTACCTTTATGAAAATGTGGATCATAACAAGTCAAAAAAAAAGACTTGAAAATTTGCAATGCAATTTGCATGGTTTTACCTAGGAAAACCGACTTTTAAGATTCAACCCTTGTTGTAATCATTTGAAAACAAGAAAGTGAAATTTTTTTTACCTTTATGAAAACGTGGATCCTAACATAAGTCAAAAAAAAAAAAAAATTGACCTGAAAATGTGCACTGCAATTTGCATGGTTTTACCTAGGAAAACCGACTTTTAAGATTTAACTCTTGTTATAATCATTTGAAAACAAGAAAATGGAAAATTTTTTAACCTTTATGAAAATGTGGATCCTAACATAAGTAATATTTTTTACAAAAATAAAAGTCTACTTTGCCTACGGTCAATTTCATGTTTTGTAATTTTTCGAACAACTGTACATTTTAATAAAACTATGGCAATTGTTTATGACTTTCCAAGACAAGCAAAACTTTCTATAAATAATAACATTTTTAAGGTAAAGTTGAAAATATATTTTTTTCCCTGGACACACCGTATATTACCTGATGTCTAATGTATTTTATGTAAAAAATCACTTACGACATTGCCAAGTAACAAACGCTTAACAATCAACAAATCTTCACAACACAAAGAATACATGCAACTTCGGTTTGTCAGCTTGTAACGTCGTATGACGTATGTAAACATTCGCATGATCATATCTGGTTATACTCCTTGTGTTATGCAGTGAAGTTGCCTAACTAAAATTTGAGGTTATGTTTTTTCGACTTTCGAATAAAATTGGGATGGATACAAATTTACAGAGATGCCGTGCATGCCTTGCACAAAGCGGAAAATTGATACCACTTTCAGTATTCAGTATAGCCAGTAGAAATACACTTCACATGTCTGATATATTTATGCTATGTGCTGCAATACAGGTAAATTAAAAACAAGTTTTTCTTGCAACTTGCGTATCCTTTCATTTAGATTACACCCAATGACGAATTTTCGCAATATGCTTGCTCAGACTGCGTTATATCGGCAGAGAAGGCGTACCTTTTTAAGAAACAATGCGAACACAGTGAAAAAATTTGGAACGAGTTTAAAAAACGACAAAAAAATGAAGCAACATTTGAACTGACAGCTTCACCAACACCAAATTCGCAAAACAAAATTGTTGATTATAATTACGAGACGGAAATGATTGAGACAAAATGTATTGAAATTCACGAAGAAGTGAAAATGGAGGAATTTAGTTGCAAATATTGTTTCACAATTTTCACTGATGAAGCGAAACTTTCAAGGCACGAACTCGCGCATACAATCCAACCCAAACAGTTGGTTGTAAAAGAGTATGCAATTTATGGTTGTCGACAATGTTCTGCTGATTGTAAAACGGCAGAAGGATTCATGGAACATTGTCACAGATTGCATGAAGATTCCATTGAAGAACTGCATTATCGGTGCAAATTGTGCGCAGGAGGTTTTGATGGTCTTTCCCAACTCTCGGTGCATGTCTCGAAAAGGCATCACAAGAATTTAAGAACTTGGATTGTCCCCCACACGAAACAAGCAAGATCAGTCTGGCCCCAATCTTGTAAATATTGCAAGTTTCCGTTAAAATCTCACAGGGAAAGATTGAGACATCTCGACCAGCAACACAGCGATTTAAAGAAGTTCAGTTGTGATAAATGTGGAAAAAAGTTCTTTCGTAAATGCGATCTGAACCTGCATTTAGAAATTCACAAAGAGGTTAAAAGCCACATGTGCCAGTATTGCGGAAGGGGTTTTGCATCGTCTTCAAATTTAGTAAGTAGTTCTTGCTCTTTTAAAATCGACGTTGAATCATTTACGTTGCAGATTAAGCATCTACGGATCCACACCGGCGAAAAGCCGTTCAAGTGCAAAGACTGCAACGCAAGTTTCGGACAACAGGAAGCATTGCGTGCTCATTCGTTCATTCATGTCTCCGATAGCAATTTTGAGTGCAAGGAATGCCACAGAAAATTTAGAAGGCCCGACACGTTCAGACAGCACATGCGGGCACACTCCGGTGATGTCCCGAAATATTCCTGTCATTTATGTCCAAAACAACTTAAGGAGGCTACTGGTTTGAGGAAACATATCAAAACTCATGCTAATGAACGTGCGTGTGTGTGCAAAGTGTGCGGAAAAGGGTTCAATCGAAAACACAACTTGGAGGCACACTTGAAGACACATACTGGAGAGAAACCGTACGCTTGTACAATTTGTAAGAAGACATTTGGTTATGCACATTCCTTGCGTTCACACACTGCTAGATATCACAATGACGATACTGCACAAAAATAATCTGGAATTAAAAAACGCACTGTAGTATATTTTTCAACTTGTGTTTTCCTTATTGTACAAATGTTAAAAGCATCCTTATGTTCTTAATAATGTCCTTTTCGATTAGTTGGCGCCAATTCATTTTATTACTTGAATTAAAATTACATCTGAATTTTTTTGATATACAGTCGAACTCCTCTATAGTGACCTCCTCTATAATGATTTTTTCTCTATAGTGATGTTTTTGTCAGGAACGTGCATTTTTGAACGTTTTCCATATAAAAATACCTCTATATTATGATGTTAAGCCTCTATATAGTGATTATTCTTTACGAAAGGTTTACCAAAATTCTCGAGGAACGGAATTTTCGGTAATAGAAAACCTGAAAAATCCTTAAAAGAATTTCTTGCAAAATCCTTACTTATGCAATCAACTTTGGACAGATTTTTTCATCAATAAGTACATGTTATGTAAGTATTCAGATGAAAATTTGTATTGTTTATTAATAACTGTGTGTATTTCTATATGTATACTTAAACAAATATTTTTTCAAATATAATAAATTTTAATTTTTTGTTTTGAATATCAATTGGTTTTTAAAGTGACTGCCAAAATTGTAAAATTATACTTGAATTCTTTATAGTGAAGTTTCTCTATAGTGATGTTTTTTCATGGCTTTTCGAACATCACTATAGAGGAGTTCGACTGTATATGTAAATGCAATTATTATTATGTTTGGACGTAATCTGAATTCAAGAATTATTATTATACTCTAATATAATTTTAATTTATTTCACTGACTTCTAATTTATTTTGAACAATTTTTTCTTGAAACTTTTTTCTCTGGACGAATTTCTATTATGTCATTAAAAAGCAAAACGGCGTGCCATAAAGAGCCTAAAAATAATAATTTTAATTCCAATTTATTTTTTGCGTCAGCGAAGATCTGCGCAAACGCAACATAATATAATATTCAAGATACGAACTGAATCAATTCAAAAAAAAAATACTTCATCACATTCCCCACTGTCTGTACCTTCCTACACAATACAAACAAACCGACGACACAGTTCTAAGCATTGTGAATCAGGTTTTACCTGAACCTTAAAAAAATGTTCGTTCGTTTGTCATTGGATTAATTGGTTTTTTAAATTATGGATAACACAACTTCACAGAGATGCCGAACGTGCCTTGCGAAAAGTCGAAAAATGACGCCAATTTCAGCACTCAGTAAAGCTAGCAACAACACACTTCATCTCTACGATTTATTTATGTTGTGTGCTGCAGTACAGGTAAAAAGATGATTTCATTTTCAAACTATCAATCTTTTTAATTTAGATTGCACCCAATGATGGATTTTCGCAATATGCTTGCTCAAGATGTATCATGTCAGCAGAGAATGCTTGTCTTTTTAAGAAACAGTGCGAACACAGCGATAAAGTTTGGAATGAGTTCGGAAGGCGACTAAACAACAAAACAACATTGACACCTTCACCAAAAATCCAACAGCCTGTTAACAATCAACATGAAACAGTTGACTGCTTCACTGAAACGAAGCTGGCTATGGCTCCACTTTTACCAAATTTTCACAATGAAAACCAAAACTTCATTCTGAAAATCCAATCGCCTGTTGATCATTATGAAACAGACAAGTGCCTCAATGAAACAATAACTCCACCTCTACCAAATTTTCACAATGAAAACCAAAACTTCATTGTGAAAATCCAACTGCCTGTTGATAATCAATATGAAACAGTTGAGTGCACAAATGAAACAATTTCAAAACCACCTTTATCATTTCAAGATGAAAACTCGAAAATTACCGTGAAGGTTCAAATACCTGCTGACAATGAATGTGAAACATTTGAGTGCATCAATGAAACGATATCTTTACCAAATTTCAGTGACGAAAATGCAGAGATAATTGAGTGCAAATTGGAGAATGACCCGATTGAGATAAAGTCTGTTGAAATTTATGAGGAAGTCTTGGATTCAGAAATTTATGAAGAAGCGAACCTTTCGAGGGATGAGCTGGCTCGTGCAATTGAACCAAAAAAATTAGCTGTGAAGGAGTTCGTAATTTATGGTTGTCGACAATGTTCTGCTGATTGTAAAACGGCAGAAGATTTCGTGGAACATTGTCACAAATTGCATGGGGGATCACTTGAAAATCTTTATTATCGATGCAAATTATGTGCAAGAGATTTCGCTGATGTTTTTGCAGTCACAGTGCATGTTTCAACCAGACATAAAATGAAGCTAAGAACGACTCCAAGTGGGCCGAAGCGATCAACTTGGCCCCAAACGTGCAAATATTGCGAACTGTCGTTCAAGTCGCACAGGGAAAAAATTGCACATTTAAGTCAGGAACACGACGATTTAAAAAGAGTCTGCTGTGATAAATGCGGAAAAAAATTCTTCAACTCAGGCAGGTTGCAAAAGCACTTGGTAATTCATGAAAACATCAAGAACCACACTTGCGAGTATTGCGGAAAGAGCTTTAAAACGTCCTCAAGTTTGGTAAGTTGCTTACTCATTTAAAACCTAAATAATATATAGGTGTTCACGAAAAAACGCCCCAGTACTTACATTTTCATTTTAGTAATGCTATTTTTAAATTTAAAACAATAATATATTTTTTTTTAAATTACCAAATAATATCATTTACGATTTAGTTTCATCACATCCCGATCCACGTTGGCAAAAAGCAGTTCAAGTGCACCGAATGCGGCGATTCCTTTCTCCGGGTGTCGTCGTTGCGATCCCACAAGTTGAATCACGTGACGGAGAAAAATTACGAATGCAAGCACTGTCACAAAAGATACAGGAGAGCCGGAGCGTTGCGTTACCACATGCGCATACACGTCGGCGGCCCGAATTATCCTTGCCATTTGTGTCCGCAACAACTGACGACTTCTAGTTCGTTGAAAAGGCACCTTTCGATTCATCGCAACGAACGCACTTATGTTTGCAAGATTTGTGGAAAGGCTTGCAATCGTAACAGCAACTTGAAGATTCACATGAGGACACATACCGGGGAGAAACCGCACGTTTGCACAATTTGCGAGAAGGGGTTCAGTCAGGCTAATTGTTTGCGTGCCCACGTCGCTAAATATCACAAGGACGACATTGATAAATCGTAATTTGATGTCCATTAATTGTATGCACGAAAGAAAAATAAAATAATTTATTGACGAATTTAGGCAATTTATTGTGCACCTATCCCCCGATTTACACGGTTTTCAAAATACACCTATCCCCCGATTTACACGGTACTTTTTTTACACTATTTCGCTTTTGCACGGTTTTCAAAATAACGAATGACGTGTATTGGGATTTTTGATAAATATGCACAATAATAGGGATACTGAATTTATTCCATTTGGCTGGTTCGAACTGTATATTTGTTATTTTACGAATGAACTGCTATTTTTATTTTTCAAAATTTATTATTTAAAAAAAATTACGTTAAATAAATGACTGAATTATGCACATTTTAAGTTGTTTTCGATTTACACGGTTTGGAAATCATTGAAAAGAATATGTTGGCAGTTTTTAGACACGTTTGCACTTTGGAGTTTCGTGATCGTGATTAGGTGGACAATTTTTTATTTCATTCGGTATTGATTCTCGAAAAAGTGAAGGAACACGTGAGCTCACGCGTTTCGCTCGCGCGTAATTTTGATATACCACTTTGGCTACAATAATAAAAAATCGTGAATCAATTAAAACAAGTGCCATACAATGTCGTCCCATGGCAAAGAAAACGCATGCACAAAAGAATTTCAAAGTACGAAGAAATTATAGTATTGCAAGAAACCTATAAGCACAAGAAATAAATTTACACCAAATTTGTGCGATTTTTTAAAGAAAAATTTTCATTGCCCTTAATTTACGTTTTCCTTCCACTTACGTTTTTTTTTTGTCGATCCTTTCAAAAACGGGGTTTCACTGTATTTAGTTCAATAACGAGATACTACGTATAAAGCGCCATTTTTTGTGTACATTATTTTTCATTGGTTTTCTATTTAAATTCAAATTCTTTGATTGCTAAACCAACGAAACTAATATTTATTCAACAGATTGTGAATTAAACCTCCAATGTACCTCCAATTAACTTTTTGAAACAACACGGAAAATTTGAGGTTATGTAATTAATTAATTTAAAGTAAATCATGAATAATTCAAAAAAATGCCGAACATGCCTTGCACAAAATCGTAAACTGAAGCCACTTTTGGAACTGAGTACAGCCAGTAATAACACCCTTCACCTATCTGACGTATTTATGATGTGTGCTTCCGTAGAGGTAAAAGTGGTAACATTTTTATTTAAATTTCCTACTTTTTAATTTAGATTGCACCCAACGATGAATTTTCACAAAATGTTTGTTCAAAATGCATTACGTCAGCAGAGAAAGCGTACCTTTTTAAAAAGCAATGCGAATACAGCGATAAAGTTTGGAAAGAATTCAGCAGACGAATAAAACAGAAACCGGTTTCAATTGGACTTGAAACTCCAGAGATTTCTGTAGGAACTGCTAATAATAAATGTGGAACAATTGAGTGCACCGAAAACCAGGCGCTAATTGTGATAATTGAGAGTGAAAACGGTGAAACAGATGACAACCAAGAAATTGGTAATAAAGCGGACAAAGATCCGGATATAAAGTCCATTGAAATTCACGAGGAAGCCAAAACCGAATTAAATGATCGACCCCAACGCCCAGCACAAGTTTCGAGACGGTACCGTAAAAGAAAACCAATTCCGCGCAGACAGAGACAATTAGCAACTTGGCCGCAAGCGTGCAATTATTGCTCATTGCTGTTAAATTCGCACAAGGAAAAAATCACCCATCGCAACCAGGAACACGGTGATTTAAAAACCTTCGTTTGCGAAAGATGCGGAAAAAGGTTCTTTTACGAACATTATTTGCGCACACACGCAGAAACCCATGAAGAAGCCAGGAGACTCATGTGTCAATATTGCGGAAAGAGTTTTGCAACCACCTCGAATCTGGTAAGATTTCGCCTGTTTAAAACCGGAATTGTGCATTGTCTGCATTCCAGATTCGGCACATACGAATCCATACCGGCGAAAAGCCTTTCAAGTGTGAGAAATGTGGCGTAAGGCTTGCTCGCTGGTGTTCATTAAACTATCATCGATCAATGCATTCACTGGAGAAAAATTACGAGTGCAAGGAATGTCACAAAAAGTTTGTAAGCCACACAATGTTAAGATTGCACATGCGGACACACACCGGAGGGTATCGTTGTCATTTATGTCCAGAGAAACTTGCAACTCCTAATTCATTGAGAAGACATCTTAAGACCCATCCTGGGCCTAAGCAGAGAAACATCTTTGAGCCTAATTTTTAAGAATAATTTAAAATTTACTTAAAGAAAACAAAAAGTTGCAAAAGTTATTAATCGTTGATTTCAGTAAAAACGAAGAGTCGGAATCTTACAATCGGTCTTTTCTGCAAAGATTATGCTTAACAACAGCGCCTCAAAATCCTGAACTACGCCTTCAAATCCTCAACTTTAGCCGCGTTCCTTTTAACCAGAATCTCAGTGATCCTGGCTCATTTTGAGCCGGCTCACTTCGTGACGCGTTCTTTTTACAAATCAGCTGTTTAACTGAAGTGAGATTTTTTGCACCCCCCTTGCCCCAACTGAACTACCTCGCGAACAGACTCATTTTTCTCAGTTTGGCTCAGTTCGTAATTTAAGGTTAAAAGAGTTCTGTCAAATTTGAAAATTCGCCGGTTCTTGTAATATAAACGGACACATTTTTAAATATCTTAAAATTCGTTTAGAAAAGGAATAAATTGTACTTGTAATGATATTTTTGTAGTGATATAGTAATAAAATATTTGATTGATTAACTACTCTATCTTTTTTTATCTTTATCTAGTTTCCGTATATTATCAATTCGATTGTGGTTTATTTTGCAAAGTTTTCTGATTTAGCGAGGGACATTATTTTCGAAATTTTAAGCAAGATGTCCCTAATCGTTTGTAAAACGATGCTTAAACGATTTGTCTATGAAAATACAGCATATTTACCCCGCAATAAATTTCTATAAATTTCATTAACCGTTTCAATAAATCTATAAGATCTCAAACACCTGCTGCGGTGCATGCAAAAATTGAACAAAGTTACAAAGTGCATCAAAACCGTTTTATTTATTTAATGTTTTTAGTTTGTTACCCTAATAGGTCTTACAATTATGTATCAAATGGTTATATCCGAGATGCCGGGAGAAGGTTAGATGACTAACGATAAAGGAGAAATTATGAATTCCTCTTTATTAGTCATTAAACATTTCTCTAACAATCTGTTCTCTTCTTGATCTCCTAAATTGTATACCGCTTACATTATGTACAAAATCTTCGTCATTACAATAAGTCATCATAATCAATACATATATTATGTAACACAGCCGCAGCTACGGAACATTTAACAATTAACATTATATTATTATTTTCAAACATTTTCAATCTACTATATCTACCCTTTAATAGGGCAAAGCCATTTTCTATTACAGTCCTTTGAATTGCAGTTAAATTTTCAATTGTCTTTAAAAAAAGGGTATCAGGCAATCAAAACATGCATAAAAAGTCGTTTCCTTCTCAGCAGAAATTTTCTTCCTACCAAAAGTATGTGTTGGAATCACATTATCTTCTTTCACTTGGTCCTAAAATAAAAAATTGCAATGCAATTAGATTTGATTAGATTAAATCACTACTCTACTGTACCGATAATATAATTATAATATAATTCTGAAATGTTCTTTAAATTCAATTTCATCATATTCTTCAATAGTCTTAAGATAATTCTTTATGCGTTGTAATTTTCGTCTGGGTTTGTTGTATTCATTGGAACTATCGGTATCACTGCTGGAAGTAAATGAATTGGAAATAATAATCTTTGCATCAGACTCAGAATTTCCATTTTGCAATTCCTAAAACATCTCACAAACTTGGTTTCTCGGCAAACATTTTAATAATACTTACACTGATAAGAATAGTTTTCGTGTTCATGTTTTAAATAATTAAACAAAAAATTTCTTTTAAATTTTTTATCGTGTACTGTGACATTTTGACGTTTAAGGTTATGTACTGATCTGAGTCTCGTTTAGTTGTTCTTTTTATGCTGCAAACTGAGCTTGATATTAGTGAGCTGATCTACTCAGATCAGATACGGGTGTCTCAGCTCACTTGCAAAAAGAACACGGCTTTTGCCTCAAAATCCTAAAGTGCGCCTCCAAATCCTAAACTCCGCCTCCAAATTATAAGTCCCGCCTCCAAATTCTAAACTCCGTCCTCAAATCCTAATTTGCCCCTCCAAAACCTAACTTGCGTTCACATACTGCCAGTCATCACATGAATGACACAACACACGTATATTTTAAAACATATGTTTTAATGGCATAAATAAAATAAGATTAGTGCAGATTGAGAAAAAACAACTACTTAATTTCAAAATCAAATGTCATGGGTATAAAATCCAATTATATTTTACAAGTTTTGGTAATATGGTAAGAAAATAACCAACGTTTACAGTGGAATTTTGATAACAATAAATAACCGACTGATGGCATTACAAAAGAGATAAAGGTACTTGCAATTCTTTTCTTTATTATTTAAAGAAATTTGAAGAAAATATTTATTACACAAATTACTTTAAGAAAAATAAAATTACTTATTAAGATCACTGCAGATTGATATTTGGAATGAGCAAACAATGATTAATCCAACCACCTAACCTAATAATTAAATGTCAGTAATGTTACTTCAACTGAAAACTTATTCATCTACATTATTACAGTTTCCTATTTTATAATCCAGCTATATTTTAGAAATCGTGACAATATTTTGGAATGAGTGGATGTTATTATTGTTGATTACGATTAATAACATTCCTAAATAAGTAGCTCATTTCATAACAGACATTTATGGTCACTCTATACCTCTTCAAAAACGAAAGGTTCTTCGAATTTAGTTAGCCCCTTATACTCGAGTTAATTAAACTACATTACAATGTAAATTCAATTACTTTGATTCCAACCGAAACTAAATTCATATTTGTAAAATAGGAAATTGGAGGTTATATTAATTCAGTTCAATCTGACTGTTCCGTTTGTCAGTGTTAAGTTAATTATGGATACAAATTTAGAGAGATGCCGAACGTGCCTTGTAAAAAGTGACAATATGACGCCCCTTTCAGCACCTAGTGGGGCCAGCAACAACGAACTCAACATATCTGAAGTATTTATGATGTGTGCTGCAATACAGGTAAAATGTAATATTTTTTGTTGAAACGATTTGTTATTATTATTTAATTTAGATTAACCCCAATGATGGTTTTTCACAATATGCTTGTTCGAAATGTATTATATCAGCAGAGAAAGCGTACCATTTTAAGAAGCAATGCGAACACAACGATAAAGTTTGGAATGAATTCAGCAAACGACTGAAAAAGAAACCAACTTTTGATGATGAAACATCTGTTGTGAATAAATGTGAAATAGACGAGTTCAAATTGGACCCAGAACTGATTGAAATAAAATACAATGAAGTGGAGAATGAGTCTCTTGAATTTTATGGAGAAGTGAAAACCGAAACGTTTAGTTGCAAAGATTGTGATTTAATTTTTGCCGATGAAGCAACACTTTCAAGGCATGAATTAGCTCACACCATCGAACCTAAGGAATTAGTTGTAAAAGAGTATGTGATTTATGGTTGTCGAGAATGTTCTGTTGATGTCGAAGCAGCAGAAGACTTCTTAGAACATTGTCATATATTGCACGACAATTCGACTGAAAAGCTTTATTATCGTTGCAAGTTATGTGAAGGAGATTTTGCTGATCTTTTACAACTCTCCGTACATGTTTCGAATAAACACAACGTAAAATTGAAAACAATTCCATATGGCCGGAAACGATTATCGAATTGGCCCCGACCGTGCCGTTATTGCGCATTGTTGCTAAAATCTTACAAAGAAAGCATGAAACACCTAAATCAGGAACACAGCAATTTAAAAACCTTCGTTTGCAGTGTGTGCGGAAAAACGTTCTTTCGTCAACCCAGTTTGATGCGACACGTAACAACTCATGAAGAGCCTAAAGCACAAGTGTGCCCCTATTGTGGAAAGGGCTTTGCAAGCACCTCAAGTCTAGTAAGTTATTTGCCTGTTTATAACTGAATTTACTAAGTGTAAAAAAAATAAAAATAAAAGTTGAAATTTCAACTTTTTTCTTGAAATTTCACCATTTTTGAAATTTCATCGTTTAAAAAAAAGTTGAAATTTCAACTTTTTTCTTGAAATTTCACGTTTTTAAAAAAGTTAAAATTTCACCCTTTTTAAAAACTTGAAATTTCACCATTTTTCTTGAAATTTCATTTTTTTTTAAAAAAAACGAAATTTCAATTTTAATATTCTAATTCAGAATTTGATTTTTCAGACTTCAAATCTAATTTTCTTAAGATGTGATTTTTCTGACTCAGAATTTGATTTTTCTGATCAGAATGTGATTGTTCTGACTCAGAATCTAATTTTCTCACTAAGATGTGATTTTTTTGACTCAGAATCAAATTTTCTGACTCAGAATTTGATTTTTCTGACTCAGAATGTGATTTGTCTGACTCAGAATGTAATTTTTCTGACTCAGAATCTAATTTTCTCACTAAGAATGTGATTTTTCTGACTCAGAATCTAATTTTCTTACTCAGAATTTGCTTTTCCTGACTCAGAATTTGATTTTCTGACTTAGAATGTGATTTGTCTTACTCAGAATCTAGTTTTCTGATTCAGAAAAGAAAAAAGTTGAAATTTCAATTTTTTTAAAAAGATCAAGTTTGAAGAAAAAAGTTGAAATTTCAAGTTATTTTTATTTTTTCCACGTCTTAACTACGCTCTCGTAAATTACCTAATTTACATTCTAGAATATTCACATACGGATCCACACCGGTGAAAGACCCTACAAGTGCGATAAATGCAACGCAAGTTTTCCTCAGTCGGCATCGCTACAATCTCATCTATTGAATCACGAGACGAAGAAGAATTACGAATGCAAGGAGTGTCACAAGACGTTCTTAAGGCCCGGAACGTTGAGAGGACACATGCGGACACACACCGGCCATGTCCGAAAATATTCTTGTAATTTATGTCCGCAACAACTTACAACTTCTAATGCATTGAAAAGACACCTTGCGGTTCATGCTAATCTTCGCCCTCACGTGTGTAAAGTGTGTGGAAAGGGATTTAATACCTCCAACAACATAAAGATTCACATGATGACGCATACTGGAGAGAGGCCGTATGTTTGTACATTTTGTAAAAAGGGATTCACTCAGGCTAATTGTTTGCGTCACCACACTGCGAAATATCACAAGGACGACGTTGAACAATCTTAATTTAGTAAAAATGGCTTCTTAGGTTAAGCAACAGAGCAAAATAAATGTCATAAATGCTTTATTGCTTGGCCTATCTTGCAAATCAATCAAGTTTACAAGAAAACGAAATCCCACTAGGAGACACATAGCACAAATATTGTTTTTACCTTTTTTGATTTTGCTGAGGAGTTAATTCACTGTTTTCGAGACACTCTGTTGATTATAATAAATTAAATTAAATAAAATACAAATTAAAAGAAAAAGTCGGTTTACTTAAAAAAAGTAGGGTTTCCCTGAATTTAGGCAACTTCTTGTGCTTCGTTATCAAACGCCCAATAGACTCTAATTTCAGACTAAATTAACAAAACTAATTGTATTTAGTACAGTCCATCGATTAACTGTGAATTAAACTATAACCGTAAGCAGATTATAAATTTCCATTAATTTTCGCAATAATAAAAATTTTGAGGTTATGTTAGTTCAGTTCGATTTGACCGTTTCGTTGTTCGCCAATTAAATTAATTATGAGCAATACAAACTCGCAAAGATGCCGAACATGCCTTGCACAAGGTTGCAAACTGATACCACTGTCGGCGATTAGTAAAGCTTGTGAGAATAAGCTTCGTTTGTCCGATATATTCATGATCTGTGCTGCAATACAGGTAAATTGAATAATGTGTTTCCTCTAACCGATTTCATTTTATTCTCCAATTTAGATCAGTCCCAACGACGGATTTTCGCAGTTGGCTTGTTCGGAATGCGTTATATCAGCAGAGGCAGCGTACCATTTTAAGGCGCAGTGTGAATACAGCGACAAAGTGTGGAATCAGGGACGAAAACCAGCGAAAAAGAAAACATTGAGATCACCAAATTTTCACGACTCAGCTCTTACCGCGATAATTCCGACACTTGTTAAAAATACATTCGAAGAAGATTTACCTTCCCCAAATTTTCAAGACGAAAATCCGGAGCTAATTGTGAAGGTTGAGACAGCTGATGAATACAAACTTACCGACGACCCGGAAATGGCAACAATTGAATTGGAAACTGAGAAATTTGCGTGCAATTATTGCTTTGCGATTTTCACTGACGAAGCCAAGCTTTCGGTGCACGAACTTACGCATAAAAGCGAACCTAAACTGGTTGTAAGAAACTGTCGTAAAAAATTGAAGGCGAAACGATCGTCGACTTGGCCCCAATCGTGTAATTACTGCCCAATGTCCTTACAATCTTATGAGGAAAAAATGATGCATCTCAGTGCGAAACACAGCGATTTAAAAAGTTTCATTTGCAAAATATGTGGAAAAAAGTTCTTTTCAGAACCGAGTTTGAAATTCCATGTCAAAACTCACGAAGAGGGTAAAGAACACGTGTGATAAATGTTAGATAAACACTTCTGGCCCAAAATTCCCTTGCCATTTATGCACGCGAGAACTTTCAACTCCCAGTTCACTGAGGAAAGGATTAAAAAATTAGCGGCAAGTTAAAGGTGCACTCGAGGACAGAAACCGTATGTTTGCCACAATTTGTGAGAAGGCATTTTTATTTAATTTAATTTCACACATTAGAAATTTCAATTTAGTGCCAGTCCCTTGGATGTAGAATTTGGTGTGATTGTACTGATATGTTACATGTCACAAGATCAGCAAAATGGTATAACATTTAAACTGTGTATTTGAATTATTTTCGATGCACAATAAAAAGGAATTTTAGGCAGTTCATAGTTTGTTAACAACTTCACAGCCCCACGTTGTATTCCTTTTATTATTGTAAGTATCCCAACATTACTTCATAATATTATGTTAGAGATAAAACATAAATACAGGGCGCGGAGGTTTTTATGAATCATCCTGTTTAACAACCTATTTATTTATTTATTAGCCAATAAAATTTACATAGTGGAACACAAAAGAGCACACCTGTAAAACCCGCAGAGGTACACAAGGCACCTGTTGGCAGGACTGGTATATATAAAATAATAGAAATATAAAAATAACCTTAACACTTTTTTTTTAATTTTATATTATTACAATATAGAAACAAATTCACTTAATCGCAATAGTTTAGAAAATAGGTTTTATCCAGTTCCTTAGTTTATTTTTTTAAGAGACTTAATCAATATTTAACATTTTTAGGTCATTTGGCAACATATATCAAAAGCCACAATGGCTTTCAGATAACTATTTTTATTACTGACTTTTCTTATGTTTAGGTATAACTAAGTTTTTTCCCCTAGTTATACTAGTTGAAGTGAAGTCCCGATTTTTGAGATCATAGTACTAATATCTTAGAGATACGTAAATCAACAATTGCTCAAGATTCATTGGATTGTCTTGCACGAACCTATTTTTATTTATAATTTTTAAAATTCTATCCTGAAGGTTTTGAAAAGTGTAGTATATCATTCTCATTATTTCAGTTGGCATTGATTTGGAGTTATCATTGTGTTGAATGTGATGGCCCCACTTCAGACTATAATCAAAATTGATTAATAAATATTTATAATTCTCAACCCTAACTATATGTTTATCTCTTATCTTCTATAGCAAGGGTTCCGAAAGTCTTGTGTTATATTAAGTGTCCACAGTTGGTAACTGTTATTATTGAAGCTTTTTTATTCAAAATTAGAAATTCCTTCGGAATAGGTAAAAAAGAAAAAATGTTATTTTAGTGAATATCTCAAGCAGTTGACGTTCGATTGTTTTTTTGCTTTCATTATAATAATCAGCGAAGAAAACACCAATTCGTTGCTAATGTAACCGACTTTGTAACTCCAATAATAACAAAGTTACCAATGGTGGGCACTTAATATAATACAACCTGTATAGTCATCTGCACATTTAAAGATAATAATAATAATAATAAAAATAATATTCTAACTTGCTGCTGAGATATAATTATAAAAGCGCCATTTTAGACAAAAAGGACACTCATTGTCCATTTTCTTATTTTGTGAAGTATGAAGTAAAAATCCAAGTACACGATTTACTCCTTTCATGCACTTGTACTCTACGACACAGTTTAGTAATTTATGAATTTTGTTGCATCATAAATAGAAACGCTTATTTGCATAATGAACTGATTTCATTTGTAATTTAAATTAAATTTTCCCACAGAAAAAATTGGAGGTTATGTTTAGTTTACTTTATTACCGCTAGTTTATTCGTGTCGAATAAAACTGTGATGGATAATACAAATTTACAGAAATGCCGAACGTGCCTTGCACAAACTCACAAATTAATACCACTTTCAGCGTTTAGTATAGCCAGTAAAAATACGCTTCACATTTCTGATATATTTATGGCCTGTGCTGCAATACAGGTAAAAGAGGTTATGTTTTTATTTTAAACCATTTTATTTATTAGATCAGATCCAACGATGGATTTTCGCAATATGCTTGCTCAGAATGCGTCATATCGGCAGAGAAAGCGTACCTTTTCAAGAAACAATGTGAATGCAGCGATAAAATTTGGAAGGAACAATTGAAAGAGATGGCACAACCAGTTGCGGCTTTACCTTCTCCAAAGGTTCACAATGAAAACCCCGAGCCAGTTGTAAGGATTCAAACGCCTGCTCATAACGAAGACGAAGAGGAAAGAAAGACTGTTGAAATTTTTGAAGTGAAAACTGAACAATTTACTTGCAAATATTGTTTCACAATTTTTGTTGATGAAGCAAAACTTTTAAGGCACGAATTTGCGCACACAATCCAACCTAAAAAACCAGCTGTAAAAGAGTATGTAATTTATAGTTGCCGAGACTGCTCTGTTGATGCTAATACAGCTGAAGATTTTATAGAACATTGTGATGCGTTGCACAAGAAATCTATTGAAAAGCTTTATTATCGGTGCAAATTATGTGCGGGAGATTTTGCTGAGTTGTCCCAACTTGCAACGCATGTCGAAAGAAGACACAGAATTTTAAAAATGAACCCAACTGTGCCAGTTACGAAAAGGCAGAACCTGTTCACTCAATATTCGAGTTGGCCCAAAATGTGCAATTATTGCACAATGCAGCTGAAATCGTTCAAAGACAGGATGGTCCACCTCGATCAGAAACACAGTGATTTAAAAAAGTTCGTTTGTGATAAATGTGGCAAAAAATTCTTCCTTAACAGCAATTTGAGAAAACATGCAGAAACTCATGAAGACGTCAAGACCCACATGTGTCAGTACTGTGGAAGAGGTTTTGCTAAGAACTCAACTTTGGTGAGTGCTTTGCCCGTTTAAAATTGAGGTTACGTCTAGGGGTTCTAATCCCGCATCAAAACTTCAGTCCTGCAAACTTGCGGGACTGACGTCATCAATCCCGCGGATTTGCGGGATTACAAACTATCACAATGCTTTTTTCAGTTGCTAAAAAAATTAAGTACCTACCAGAAGTTAGTCATGCAATAAAAGACAACTAAATTCAGAATAAAAGTAGCATTTATTAATAAAAAAACAAATAAGAAAAATTATTGAGATTTCTTTTGGAAATATTTTCAGAGAAATGATAAAGTATTTAAAGTTTGATCTTGTAAATTTGACTTTATTTGATTTTATTGCAGAAGTACATTGTTTCAAATTCGGATATTTTTATTCAGTCCCGCAAATCCCGCATTACTGGTCCCGCAAAAATTATGCGAGATTAGATTCCCTAGTTGCATCATTAACGTTGCAGATTAACCACATACGGATCCACACCGGTGAAAAACCATTTAAGTGCAGTACGTGCAACGCTTCCTTCGCACAGTGGGCGTCGCTGCGTTCCCATCAATCAAATCACATATCGGAAAAAAATTTCGAGTGTGCTGAATGTCACAGAAGGTTTAAAACGTCCAATTTGCTGCTCAGTCACAGCCGGACTCACGCCGAGGGGCCGAAATTTACTTGCCACTTGTGTTCAAAACAACTTAAAAGTTCCAAGTCGCTGAAGGGACATCTTCGGACCCATTCGAACGAACGGCCTCGTATGTGTAAAGTTTGTGGAAAAAGATTCAGTAGAAGGGACAACTTGAAGATTCACATGAGGACACATACCGGGGAAAAACCCCACGTTTGTGCAATTTGTAAGAAGGGATTCAGTCAAGCACATTGCTTGCGTTCACATCATGCCAGATATCACAAGGATGATGCTGCTCAAGTTTAATGTAGGAAACAATAAAAACAATAAAATGATTACAAGTTTCACAAGGTACGTAAAATAGTGTAGAATCTAAGGAAGGAAATTAAGGCAGCTCGTCACTCTAATTTGTAATGTTAATTCAATATAACAGCTGGTTTTTTATTGATAAAGCAAAAATTTCGTAGCCTTCTATAGTGTGTTTTTTAATTCCAGAAACGGTTGTGAAAATTTTTTTTTTTACTTTATGTTGGTAATAATCAGCACTTAATACCAACGGATGTAAAATGCCACTACTATCACCATAAAGTAAAAAGAAATTTTTTTCACAACCGTTTCTGGAATTAAAAAACGTGGTATTACAGTCCTCTTGGTTTATAAACGGATTATAGCAGGTACAAAGTGGAGCATCAAATATACAGTTCAATACTGTCAGCAGTCGAGTTTCAAATTCATTGATTGACTGATGTCTCGAGAATCTTTAGAGATTTCTCAAGAAAAAAGTTAAGATTGTGTGCCATTTTTGCAGTTTATTTGAAACTAGTGCAATTTTAGGTCGAAGGCAAGAAAATTACGAAGTGTGCGGGAAAGGATTCACTGTATCTATAGTTGAAATGTTGTGAATACAATATAATATGTATATTAAATTTTTGAGGTTTTATTTATCTCAAGTGTCGTCCCTTTTACAGAACGAACTGTGTGATTGTTTCAATTCATTTCATTTGTGAAAGGAAACGCCTTTAGCTGTCTTTAAGTTCCTTATTTTCTAAGAAATTCACACAGAAAAAAAATATGTTGCAAGTTTAAAATTTTGCTCTAAATGCTGAGAAAATATTAAATTCGCAAAATGTGGAAAATTTTGTGGAAGTTGAAACGTTTCATGAAGAAGATGATTTGCCCCTAATCGATAAACGCTATTTCCCAAGATTTTCTTGAATTTGTGAAAATTGATGAGAATTTGAAAACGTGCGACCATAACAGATGACATACTGGACATTGTGCAAAAAAATACCATCAGAAGAAAATCTTAGCGATGATGATGGCAAAGATGCTGATGCAAAATTTACGCCCCCTAATATTGCACTATCTGTGAGCAATTTTATTAGCTTTAAATCATTTTGTGGACGAGAATTTGTTATAAAATGTCGCCGTTCTTGAAAAAGCGTTCGAAACGGAATTTCTTAAAACGAAAAAGAAATAATCTAAAATATGCGATTATTTTTAAAAATGAACATTTTTAATACGTATAGAAATAAACGGTTACTTTAAATTTACTAAATTTACTTACTTGGGCCATTTAAGTGATTTAGACTTAAAAAAAATTGGGACCTAACATAGTGTCCGATGGAATATAACGTTCTCTTTGATTGGTCTCTTCGAGAACGTTATACCCGACTTTTACTGTATAATGGAAAAAACGTTTCTTAAATATTTTTAATCATTATCAATTTGATTGTATTATCTTACATGAATTTCGTTGATTAGTAATTATCACTTTGTGGCAGGTTATTGCTTTTAAATCACTGTGCAACAAGTTTCTGAAGAGTGGTATCGTTTTAATTTGTGAAGTTAAGTTTCAGATTGACTCTGTGCTTGTGAGTACACAAAAAAGTTTTGACTGCATGTTTCACTTGAACAAGTTGAAATGTTTTTTATAGATAAGAAGAGGAAAATGTCCGATGACCAGTTAAATCTACGCAAAAGCTTTGAATGTCCTGTATGTTTAGAAGTGATGACTCCTCCAATAGTAATGTGCCAAACAGGTCATTCATTTTGCAAAAAATGCTGCCCAACTCTTGAAAATTGTGCATTATGCAAAAGTGTAATTACTTCTACCCGGAATTTTGCGCTCGAAAGCATAATAAATATCACGGCGAAAGTTTCTAAAACGCCTAATTCAACTAATAATACAGTGTTGCCGAGTATTTACAAATTTTTGTTGTTTCTTTTAATTCTTTTTGTTATATTTTTGGGAAGCACAAAAAATAATAAACAAAGCCCGTCGGTCCACCGAACAAGGAGTGTCAGATTCGCTGACTAAAAATTGCCTCTAGCCCTGAATCAACGACTTTTTATTGCAGTTCTGTAGTTTGAAAACTTTGGTATCGTTTAAGTCGTTATATCAGTAGATGCATATTGGGTAAAGTGACAGAAAAATTAACTTCTATGTTAGTATTTTTTTGTTAATGGGCACTTACAAGCAAAAAATAAATACAGTATTCTTTAAACTAAAGCGTGTTTATGTTTTTGAATTCCTGTATTATCAGAGATACACATTTCCTTAGTTTTCTCTATTGATCTCATGCGTTCATGCACATATTAACGTCGCATGTATTACAACGTTTCTGCAGATGAATAAGCTAACCCCGTTTGGAACGACAGTGCAATTCGAATTATTACCTATGCTCATTTTCAATTTTTACAAATTAAAAAATAGTCTCTTAATAATTTTGTAGTTCATACGTACTTCTATTAATACCTTATTCTAATTCCCTTCATTGTAGTTCATTTTTTAATCAAGAGGAGTGAAGTTGAAGGAACAAATCACAATAAGTACAAAGTACAGTAAATATGTACATTAGATGTGATTAAAAATGAATCAATACAAATGGTTTCTAAATCCAAACAAAGAATTTATTAGTAACAAAAACATTTTGGTACATATTTTGAAATCGATGTACAAACACCAAAATAAACCTGGAACGTTTCAGCAATAAGCGATTTAATTGCACAAAACCATTAAAAGAACGTTATGCTGTAATAAAAAATAAGAAAAAAAATCTAATAAAAAAATGTCTTTAATTACAGGAAAAAACGCTTCTTAAATATTTTTAATCATTATCAATCTGATCGTATTATCTTATCGATACATACATTTCGTTGATTAATAATTATTACTTCGTGGCAGCTTATTGCTATCAGATTACTGGGCAAGATTGTTCTGAAGGTGGTATCGTCGTAATTTTGTGAAAGTTACATTTCGGATTGACTTTGAGCTGGTGAGTAGACAAAAAAGTTTTGACTCCATGTTTCACTTGAACAAGTTGAAATATTTTTTATAGGAAAATGTCCGTTCAAGTGGACGATTACGCTGAGCTGATCCAACAGTTACAATGCAGTGTATGCCATCAATGGCTAACAGTATTTCCAATTTATTTTAATTTATCTCAAGAATTTGTCTGTGGTCGCCATATTTGTGAAGATTCTTATACTCCAGCAAAATTTTTTGAGTCATTTGTTAAAATATTTAAATTTCCTTGTGTATATCAGCAATATGGTTGCAAGAAATTGTTAAATGTTGACCAACTACAGGAACATGAAAGTGACTGTACTTATGAACCTATAAATTGCCCACATTGTCGAAACTGGAAGGGCGATCTTCAAGGACTTAATCTTCACATAGATAGCGCACATGTTATACTAAATCCTCCAATAATCGATTTGCCAACGTTAATTAATCCTGACTTTTCAATCAAAACCTATTTCATCAAAGAAAATGCTCAACTATTTACTATTCAAATAAAATATTTTGGTGAAGGTATACAAGTGTTGGTAATGTTAAACGGTAAAGAACCTGATAATGAATTGTTCAACTATCAATTGCAATTTTATAAAAATGATGCAAACAACACCCTGGCATTTCCTTATTATAAAACAGAGGCATTCAATAATTCTTATAATGCTGCAAAATTTATAGAAATTAAGTTAAGTATGATATATTCAGCTTTGCAAATGAAGTCAAACGTAATTAAAATGAAAATTGTCATTTTGACCAAACAAAAATTGACAGAACAAAACAAGTCAGATATTGATTTAAATAATATTCGCGAAAACCTTGAATGCGCTGTATGTTTAGAAGAGATGACTCCTCCAATCGTAATGTGCCAAACAGGCCATTCATTTTGCAAAGAATGTTGTCCAACTCTACAGAATTGTCCATTATGCAAATGTTTAATTACTTCTACTCGGAATTATGCCCTCGAACGCATGCTAAATAACAAGGCGAAAGTTTCTGAAACGCCTATTTCAACCGATCTTCCAATTCTGTTGACGCCTGGTAACAATATTGATACTGAAACAATTATATTACCGTCTTCGTCTACAAGGATTCTACAACCTATGCTTTGGGAACGATGGCAACTATAAGAATAATAAATTTTATGTCATTTAAGGTAGCAATATTTTTTTACAATTTTTGTTAAGTTATTTTTTTTATTAATAAGTAATTTTTGAGCTTAACTTATTTTTTGAAAACACTGCATATTTTGAGGTCGAAGTTCCCTAACATTAATGAGGTAGTAATCGCGTTTAATTGGGATAGAGGTAATGTTAGCAGAAATATATAAGGAAAACCGAATAGTAAATTTTGCAACCAGGTTTTAATATCAACAAGCTTTCAAAATTTAATTTAGGATTTTGTTAAATGATTAGAAGACTGTTAATAAAATTGAATTACAACAAAATTTGAAAACCGTTTGAGATTTAAATCAACGAGGTTTTGCTGTAGTTGTGTAGTTTGAAAATTTTGGTATCGTTTAAATTGTTATATCAGTAGGTACATATTAGGAATTTATCATTAAAGTGAATAGATTAACTTCTTTGTTTGTATTTTTCTGTTAATAGACACTAATGATCGAAAAATAAATACTTCTTTAAACTAAAGCGTATTTATTTATGTATTTGAATTCCTGTATTTTCAGAGATATAGACTTACCTAGTTTCCTCCATTGCGGCCACCCAAATGTGCACGATTTTTTTCAGCAACTTGATTTTTGCTTTATATCATAGGTGTCCTGAAAAACATCAGCCAAATGTCAATATTATTTTGTTTATGACAAATATTATTTCACGAAAGTCACTGAATAAAGGCAGATGTAATCTACGGAAAAATAGGGAAATTTGTCGCATCTATCGGGCACATTTGGGTGAGGGCAAATGTACGTGCATTTCGTTGATTAATAATTATTACTTCGTGGCAGCTTATTGCTTTCAGATTACTGGGCAAGAAGGTTCTGAAGAGTGGTATCGTTTTAATTTTATGAAAGTTAAATTTCGGATTGATTTTGTGCTTGTGGGTATACCAAAAGGTTTTTACTGCAACTTGAACAAGTTGAAATGTTTTTTTTATAGATAAGATAATTTTGAGAAAAAAAAATGGCTGAAGTTAAATAATCTAGCCAAATGCTTTGAATGCCCTGTATGTTTAGAATTGTTGACTCCTCCAATTGTAATGTGCCAAATAGGCCATTCATTTTGCAAAAAATGCTGCCCAACTCTAAAGAATTGTCCATTATGCAAAACTTTAATTACCTCTTCCGGGAATTTTGCGCTTGAAGGCATAATAAATATCATGAAATCGGGGGGTAGACCATAAACTAATATTTTTCCAATTAAAAAAGATTTCCTTAATAATTTCGTTGCTTATACTTATTCATTATAGTTTATTTAATCAAGAGGAGTGAAATTGAAGGAACAAATCACAATAAGTACAAAGTACAGTAAATATGTACATTAGATGTGATTAAAAATGAATCAGTATAAATGGTTTCTAAAACCAAACAAAGGATTTATTAGTAACAAAAGCATTTTGGTACATATTTGGAAATCGATATACAAACACCAAAATAAACCTGGATCGTTTCAGCAGTAAGCGATTTAATTGCATAAAAGTATTATAAGAAGGTTATGTTGTAGTAAAAAATAAGAAAGAAAATTTCATATAATTACAAAAGTAATGGAAAAACACTTTCAAATATTTTTAGATTGTATTATCTTTTCGGTGCATTTCGGTGCATTTCGTTGATTAGTAATTATTACTTCGTGGCAGCTTACTGCTTTTAGATTCATAGATCACACACAGTGCACAGTTGCAAGAAGTTTCTGAAGAGTGCTATCGTTTTAAATTTGTGAAAGTTAAATTTCAGCTGGACTTTGTGCTTGTGAGTAGACAAAAAGATTTTATTGGATAATTCACAAGTTGAAATATTTTTTACAGGAAAATGTCCTTTGAAATCGATAAGTACGCTGAGCTGGCCCGAAAATTAAAATGCAGCGTATGCCATCGATGGCTGGTATTTCCAATTTATTTCAATTTAGACCAAAAACTTGTCTGCGGCCGCCATACTTGTCAAGATGCATATTCTCGAGCAAAATTTTTTGAGTCATTTGTTAAAACATTTAAATTTCCTTGTGTACATCAGGAACATGGATGTAAGGAATTGTTTAATGCTAACGAACTGCACAACCATGAACTTGACTGTACTTACGAATCTCTAAATTGTCCACGTTGTCAGTGCTGGAAGGGCACTCTTAAAGGACTTAATCGTCACATAAAAGACGAACATACTGTACTATATCCTGCAATAATCAATTTGCCTATCAAAATCTGTTGCAGGCCCTTGAAAACCCATTTCACCAGAAAAAATTCTCGACTATTTACAATTGATATTAACTATGTGGCTGAAGGTATACAAGTGCGTGTGATGTTAAATGGTAGAGAACCCGATAATGAATTGTTCGACTATGGTTTGAAAATTTCTCATGAATTTGTGAAAGGCACTCTTTCACGTTCTTTTGATAAAACGGAAGCATTCAATAATTCCGATAATGCTGCAAAAGGTAATGAAATTAAATTTAGTGAGATACAGTCAGCGTTGCAAATTAAATCAGGCATAGTCAAAATGACGATTGAAATTTTTGCCAAACAAAAATCGACAGACCTTCAATGCTCTGCATGTTTACAAGAGATGACTCCTCCAATAGTAACGTGCGGAACAGGTAATTTATTCTGCAACAAATGTTGCCCAACTTTTAATTGTCAAGTATGCAATAGTGTCATTACTGCTACTCGGAATTATGCGCTCGAAAGCTTGACGAGAAAAGTTTCTGGAACGCCTATTTCATTTTATATTTCTTTATTATGGTTACGATTAATACATTTTACACTATTTAACAGACCCTTTATTGTAGGACCATACTAATAGACGTTTACTATTTAATACCTTGCACGCCCCATTGTACATACATTCTACGCGTCACTTTTGCTACCAACCTCTTTTTCTATACATTCATACAAACTTAACACTCCTCCTCAATTAATTAAATTTGAAACAGATTTAACTAATTGCTATTATTCAATTCTTAACTTAATACAAAAATATAAATGTTTTGAACAATCCAAGGGTTTTGTAAAGATATCTGAAATATTTTCATTTGTTTCTACATATTGTATTTCAATTATTTTCTTAAATACTAGATCTTTTATGAAATGGCTCCTTATGTCGATGTGCTTGCTTCTCTTGCTGTTTTCATATGATTCAATCATCGATATGGCACTTTGATTGTCTATATACAGAACACCTTTTAAATTTACTTGAAAGTCTGTGAGCAGTCCTTTTAAATAAATTAGTTCTGCAGCAGCGTTGGCAGCAGCCAAATATTCTGCTTCTGCTGTCGATATAGCTACGGAGCTTTGTTTTCGCGAGTACCACGAGATAGCACAACCACGGTAAAATATTACACAACCACTTACACTTTTGCGGTCTGTGCGATCACGAGCCCAATCCGCGTCAGAAAATCCTTCCAATGTATCATCCTTCTTTAAATTAAATTCCAGGCACTTATCCCTTGTTCCTTTTAAATACCTTAACACCCTCTTTGCTTGAGTCCATAAGCTTTGAGTTGGTTTGTCCAGGAATTGACTTAGATACGACACTGCAAAAGTAATGTCTGGTCTAGATGTTGTGGCGACAAACATGAGACCACCGATAAGTTGTCTATAAGGAATATTGATTACATTTTCATTTTCTTCATTTTGGAAATTTTTCTCCATTGGAGTTTTGGCTACTTTGCAATCGATTAATTTAAATTTCTGTAGCATTTTTGTAATATGCTTGGTTTGTCGGATTTCCAATTTATCTTTCTTTCGCTCAACTTCCATTCCTAGGAAGGTTTTAATCTCTCCGAGATCCTTTGCTTTAAACTCTTCCTTTAAGGCTATTATTGCTTTTTCGATCATATCGTCATTTCCGGTTATTAAGATGTCATCTACAAATATAAGTATCCAAATGTCGTGTCCAACATATAGACAGAAGTCATGATTTGATCTTATAAAATTGTTGGTACTCATAAATTTATCAAACCTTTCATTCCAGCATCTCGGACTTTCTTTCAATCCATATAGTCCTCTATTCAATCTCAATACTTTGTTTTTATTAACTTCTAGTCCTTCCGGTGACTTGATATACACTTCCGAATTCAGGTGTCCATTCAAAAAGGCAGTTGGAATATCTAGTTGTCGAATTTGATAACATTTTTGTATTGCGAATGTTAAAAATAATCTAACTGTAGAAATTCTTGCCACAGGTGCATAATTCGTGAAGTTCTCCTCCTTAATTTGAAAGCCCTTTGCTACAAGCCTTGCCTTTTTTATTCCATCTTCTTTTGTCTTAAAAACCCATTTAACGTCTATGGCACGTTTTCCGTATGGTAGTATAGTTTCTGTCCAGGTTTTCATCTGAGAATGTGCGTCTAGTTCTCTTCTAATGGCAACCCTCCATTCTTTATCTCTTGATACCGCTTCGCTGTATTCTTGCGGATCATCTACATCGGTTGAAAAACAGTACGCCGTATACAGCTCGTAATCATTCATACGTGATGGTTGATGAATTATTCTTCCAGACTTTGTTATTGTTTCATTCTGGTTTTCTTCGTTATTTCCATTTCTAATCGTTCCTTCTTCTTCTCCTTCAGTATCACTCGTTTCTTCTCTATTTCTATCTTCATTATTTATTACATCACTTTCTTCTCTCTCTTCTTCACAACCGTATTTATTTCCTTCGTTATTTTCATTACTTTGCTTAATGTATTTACTGTCATTTTCATCGAATCTTACATCCCTCGATATTATAATTTGGTCAGTTTCCGGGTCCCATAGTCTATAGCTTGCGCTCCCATAGCCAACCATTCTTGTGCTAATAGCACGTTTTTCCATTTTCGAAGGTGTGGGCAGTATTTTTGCCCATGCTTTACATCCAAATACTCGCAGCCTTGACAAGTCTAATTTTCCAAAATATTTTCTTGCCGGTACATTTCCAAATAGTGCTTTTGTCGGGGATCTATTTAACAAATAAGCTGCACACTGTATGGCTTCGCCCCATAAATGTTTTGGTAGATTTGATTCGATCATCATTGTCCTTGCTTTATCCTGAATTGATCTATTGTACCTCTCTGCGACCCCATTCGACTGTGGTGAATATGGTAGAGTATATTCTAGTTTTATTCCTTTGTTTCTACAAAAACTTTGTAAATCATTAGATGTATACTCACCCCCATTGTCACATCTTATTCTTTGTATTCTTATTCCTTTTTGGTTTTCTACATTCTTAATATAATGCATCAAGTTTTCTCCGGCTTCTCCTTTATGTTTCAATAAGTATATGACACAAAAATGACTGTGGTCATCAATGACGGTTTGATAGTACCTTTCATCATTCTTTGTTGATGGTTTTACCGGACCAGCAATATCGCTGTGAATTAATTCCCCAATTCTTCTTGTTCTTGGTAACTGTTGTTTTCCAAATGGTAGTCTGGTTGATTTTCCTTCCATACATTCATTACATACTTCTTTATTGACCGGTAGATTTAATTTCGTCAAACCCCATCTGTTCAAGTGTCCTAAACGTCGATGCCATAAATTTTCCTCTATGCTACTGTTTACTCTTTCATAATTTTCTGGTTCAATTCTTAATGTGTATAAACTTCCACTTAAATTTGCATAGATATTCAATCCATCTTTATATATCCTTGCACCTTCTTTGTTAAAATTCAATTTTAGATTTGCATCCATTAATTTTCTAACGGAGATTAAATTATGTGTTAATCCAGAGACGATCAATGCTGCTATATTAACATATTGATTTCCACATTTGCCTCTTAATACTCCCCTTTTGTTTGCTGTCAGGGTCTCACCATTTGCTACTTTAATTTTAATGGCATTTTCCATTTTTTCGACTGATGTCATATATTTTTCCAATTTGTCTTTGACTAAATTTTCTGTTGCGCCAGAATCAATAATAAAGTAATGATCATCTGTTAAACATTCTGTGCTTAATGCTACAAATGATAATTCCGTTGTGTTTGCTCGTTCGGTTTTATTGTCCCTTTGACCTAGATAATTTGTATAATTTCCTCTTCCTCGTCCTCGAAACTCTCGACCTCTTCCTGGTCCAGTTTCACTCCTATTTTGTTTTCCAGTATTTCTCCTGCATTGCTTAGCTTTATGCCCTTTCAAACCACAGGTATAACAGGTAAATGGAAAGGCTGTAAAAGATTTTTCTGTCTCAGTCTGTTTAACTTCCTTACCTTGTAGTTTCATCTCTTCATCAAGCAGTCTGGATTTCACAAAGTCCATTGTCAAGTTAGCGCTTACAGTTTCTATTGCTGTAATAACATTTTCGTATTCTTCATTCAATGATAGAAGTAAGTGGCATATTTTATCTTCTTCTTCCATTTTACTTCCCAAATTCTCCAATTCCCTTATTAATGAGTCAAATGTTAAGAAGTGATCTTCTAATCTTTGCCCTTTATTGTGCTTCACTAGCAATAATTTTCGCTTTAATGTAAGTTTTGTGAACACACTGTTACGTTGAAAAATGTCCCGTAGCGCTTTCACCATTTCGCTTGCATATTTTGCATCCTTGATGATATCCAAGTGCTTATCTGTAACGCACTGTATGATAAGCGATTTTGCTTTTGCATCTTTACGTCGATAATCTTCTCGTTCTTTATCGGATTCCAAATCTCCATAATTTATGTCTAAAATTTCCACTACACCTTTTTCTTCTAAAATTGCTTTTATTCTGAAGATCCAATTATTAAAGTTTCCAGTACTTAATTGTGGATATTGAATAATTTGTGTTTTGGCGGTTTCCATGCTTCCAATTTTTAGGTTATCGTTTACCTTTTGTCTGCCCTAACTTTTATGTTATTTTCTTTTCTGGGCCCATAACCTTTTATATTTCTTTATTATGGTTACGATTAATACATTTTACACTATTTAACAGACCCTTTATTGTAGGACCATACTAATAGACGTTTACTATTTAATACCTTGCACGCCCCATTGTACATACATTCTACGCGTCACTTTTGCTACCAACCTCTTTTTCTATACATTCATACAAACTTAACATTTCAATCAATAATCCAGTGTCGCCCTTTGGTTACAATAATGATTCTGTAACATCACCTACGGCTAGGACTCGCAAACATTTACATTCGCAGCGACCACATCCTTATCCTCAGACTAAAGATTAAAGAAGAACGTCTCAAATGTTTGTTGGGCTCCATAGTCTAAAACAGGTATTACATTATGCGAGTTCTCGTATGAGAAGTCGTACTAGTTCTGTCTGTATCGATATGAAATTATTTACACTGCAAGATTTCTCGTGCGTCCTATTGGCTTCGAGAGCTCTTATGAGATTTTTGCTATTAGAACTGCGTCTATTTTCTGTACGAATTTCGATGCGATTTGTGTATTGCAGATGACTCCTCCGATAGCGATGTGCCAAACAGGTCATTCATTTTGCACGAAATGTAGCTCAACTTTGAAAAATTGTCCATTGTGCAAAAGTGGGTTTACTTCGACTCGTAATTATGCGCTTGAAAGCATGGTACATGCGACTGGGCAACATCATAAAATGCCGTCTCTTAAATCGGGAATAAAGCTTCGATTTTTCTAAATTTCTTCTAACTGTTGTAAATTCTCGCGCAGATTAATCGATTCTGTATACGTATATAAACCAGTAGTGCACTAGAGACGCATGCGTGTGTTTTATGTTAAAAAAGACCTGGTATATCGAAATTTTAACTTTAAATCGACCTGTACATTTATTTGTTACCATTTATATCAATTTTATTATAATTCTATTTTTTATAAAATAGGCTATTAAGTAAAAAGACGTTAAGGAGAGAGCACGAAAGGAGCCTCTTGGCGACTTGTTAGAAAAATAATTTGTAATTTTAATGTCATTATGCGTTAAGTCCCATTCTGTATTATCTGTATTTTTTACTGTTCCAATAAAAATAAGATTTCACCAATTCAAATACACTATTTTTTCAATGTAAGTGGTAAGGCATTTGAAAGAATTTTTATTGTACCACTGCATTCTAAGGACATTCCCAAAATGCTGATATTGTTATAATAGCATTAAATTTTTGCTTTCATTAACTTTAGGTTCTTAGAAACAGTTGCAGTTTTAACATTTACATTTCTAATTGTTTATTAATAGCTTATTGATTTGTTTGTTAAGCATAAATATTATCAGTCTGGAAATTCTAATACAGTTCTGATAGTAGTGATGTAGATTGGGACGAATTCCCATTTGGAACAGAAACTCCGCCTAATTGCGACAAAACCTGTTGGAATGCATAAATTCAAACGAACTGGTGAACACACAAATAAAGCTGTAATATGTAAAGGACTTGATAATTTTCCAATGCAATTGTATTGGCAATGCCAACGCCATCTTTATTTACAAGCCGTGAAGCCATGCTTGGCAACACCGCATTAATGCACAGAAGTAGGCCGGGTATCATTGCACGTCGGTTGCAATCGAAACTTATTAAAAAATAACTAACATGAAATGATCCATACTACATCATTATTCTAATAGTATTAAGAAATAAAACAAAAGTTAGTAAGGGCAGGAAATTTTATTTTGTGGTATTTATTAAACATTAAATAACATTATTTACAAATAACATATTTTTAACGTTTATTCTTCTCTTTTGTTAGCGTAGCTAATTTCCTTTTTTTCTCTAAATTTTTAGTGCCATTTGTTTCTTTTGAATATTTTGTGTAGTTATTCAACAGGATATTTGCAAAAACAGAATACAATGTTTTAAACAATCTAGAAACATCGTTGCCACACAGACAATGTAATTCAAATTGTTGAAAAAAGTTATTGGAATTTAAGCTTAACTGTGTCAGTTGAATTAAAATACCTTTTGATTGCAAAAGATTGCAAAAATTTTGTTTCCCACACGCTATTAGCTACAATATATTCTAACAAAGCATACATATGAGAGAAAACACACTTAACATGGTAACATGGTACACTTAAGCCACCTCGCTGTAAAAAGTCAAAATATTCGTTGCAAACATTACTACCGCGTCCTTCCTCAAATAAAAAAACACAGGCAGTACATTCCAGTTTTTTGCAAACAGATCGTGCTCCATAGCCACAAACATATATGCAGCTTGATTCCTCGATTTCACATAATTCAAGATAATTTGAAGTCATAATGGGGCGAAATTGATCAATGTCAACATTATATAAATTTGATTCAGTACTTTCATTAGCAAAGTTGCTAAAGCATGCTTCTTTTTTATTGATCATTTTCAAAATATGTCTTATTCGTAATTTGTTTTCTGATTCAATTACTTGCCTAACTGATACATTATAGTTTGATCCAGATAGTCGTCTGTACATTCCAAACCTTTTCTCTAACTTGTCTGTTTGAAATTTCCCCAAGAGTACATACGAAACATTAAATTTTGTTAAAGCATCGTTAGCAATTTTACATAACACTTGAGATGCTCTTCTTATTGCTTCAAATGTGTCGGAGCTTAAGCCAGCTTTGTCCTTGAAAGACTGCCATGCTTCTATCCAAGACAAAAAACGTTTCAAAAACAATAACTTTTCATCCTCAATACTACAAACTGGTCCTGCCCATTCATTTCTTTTTATTTTTCCTACGATAGGGTTTTTAGAATTTACAATATCCCACCAGATGCGGAAAATTTGTAAAAAATTTGCAGTATCTGTACATTTTTCTTCCGTTTGTAAAGCAGCAATAGTTGACATGAAAAACATTATCCACTAACAAAACGTTTTGTCTCTCTAAATTTGAGGGATACAAAGTTTTATAACTCAACTTATATGCTTTTTTAATTAACTTATTTTGCTCGTCCTTGAAAAATAGTCGCAAATGTTCGAAACATGCATACCGTTTTATTGTATAATTTTCAAAATCAGGATATATTAAAGTGTGAAAAGTATCTTTTTTGTTCAACCAGTTATTCGTAACATTTTTAAAAATGTGAACAGTGTCATACGATAGGTAAGTATTAATATCAGGGAAGCATGGATTTGGCATAGATTCGTTTGAAGAAATTAAAGTGAACATATTCTGATTTATTCTATTGTTATCAGTTAGTATCGCAACTATAGGAAAACCACATTTTTGAACAAATTCAATTACCTCATTAACGAGTATCTTTAACTGATCTCCTGTTGTGTTATTCACAGGAACTAGTCGAATAACTTCACTAAAATTACCAAAAGCAGAAGAGATCATAAAAGTTTGAATAGTTTTTGCCAGATCCTTAGCATTATTTTCTGAACTGCCAACAATTCCATTGGCTTTAAAATCTAACTTAGATTTCACATAAATTTCATCAATTTGTAATATTGTATATTTTTCTCGAACAGTCAAGTTTTTGGAAATTTGTTTCAAATAGTGACTTGTATTTGAAAGATTTTTGTCTGGTTTTACATTAAATCTAGAAGATATTTGTTGTAAATATCGTTTACTAGGCAGCAGCAAATGATCTTGTAAGAGCATGTAACAAGACGATGAATATGAATATGCCATAAATGCAAACAAAATAGTTGCTGGGGAATATTTTCGTCTTTTTAACAATATCATGTTTAACTGATCAATTAAAAGTTCCAATTGTTTTTTATGTTGATAGTCTTCCATTTCTTCAGCTTTTTCGTTACACGTAACTAAATTTTCATACGACTTTTGCAAGAAAAATTCAAAAGATCGAGTCCTTAAATTGTGTTGACTTACGTTGGCATACCTAACTAATATATTTTCAAGTTGCGACCATCGAGATAATTTTAAATCACAAGGGAGAATCCAGTTCAAATCATGAGCAGAAATTTCTTCTTTTCCAATAAAGAGTTTTAATGTTAAATCACTTTTCACAAGAACACTACATAAAATTTCGGCGGCACTTAACTCAGTTTCACTTTCAGAAGAACTATTAGAACACTCAATATTTAATAAATACAGCCAAACACCAAAGTTGCTCTTAATTTTAAAGTTCCACTTTGTTTCACTGTTTATACCATTTAGTTTTGTTTGAAAAGTGTCAAGAAAATTTGTAAAGTCATTTATAATATCAGATTTTACAAATTCTTCAATTTTTCCAGCTTCTTTTGATTGCAACGCTTTCCTTCTTACTTCAGGGTCTTTTCGTCTAACTACTGTTGAAGTTGAAGACAGATAAACTGGAAGATTTTGAAAAATTGTGGGTACAGCGTCTTCCTTTAATTTTGGGTGTGCTAATAGCAACGTAGTAACAGTTGACCCGTTTTTGTATATCTGATCTAATATAACATCATTTTCGTTAAAATGTTTTATACAAACAGATGAATACTTCGTAGGCTGCCAATTTTTCCTCGGGATAGCTCGAAGCCATTTCTTTTTCGTTTCTTCATCTTTTGGAAATGAAAACGTAGTAACTGCAGCTTGCCCCTTTACGGATACACTTTCGTAATTCGATTTGCAGCTTGGGACACAACATTTTCTAGTCATCTAAAAAGTTTTCATGTGAAAAGCATGAACCAAAGGTTAAATGTACTTACTTTCTATATTGTCGAATATCAAATTATTAAGTTAAATATTCTGATAAATACACACAGGTTTGGAAATACCACAACTATCTAACGTTAACTGCACTTTATAACAATATCAACAACAACTCAATGATGCAATGCTGAACTGAAGAACGCAAAATGTCCGCCTAGCAACACTGCTGCCAAATTTCTTAGTTCACGGCTTGTAAAATAAAGATGGCGTTGGCAATGCCCAAAATTTGTAATGTTGCCAACTTCAATTCATAATTCCACTTGTTCATGTTTATTGACACAATAGAAATTCGTTCAGAGAAAAAAGTTTCAAGAAAAAATTGTTCAAAATAAATTATTGGAAGTCAGTGAAATAAATTAAAATTATATAGTTGTGATAAAAATTAATCGTCATAAATGATTTGTAAAACCAAAGAAAGAATTTATTAACAACACAAACATTTTGGTATTTTGAAATCGATGTACAAACAGCAAAATAACCTCGGTGGGTCAATTTAGACCGGACCGGCTGTCGTGTTGTCCGAAGGTTAATATTTTATCAGTGTTGATACTTTATCATTAGTACCTAGTAAGCATTCGTGGCAGTGATGCGTTGTAATCTGTTTGTGTCAATACAACTTCTAAGGTACTCGTTACACCACCGGAGAAAACGTTGCGATTTTGCAGGATGTTTAAACTGTGGGCTGTTTTTTTCTTTATCGAAAACGCACGAAAAACGCATATGTATTTTCCAAATAAAAAGCAGAGTTAAATATTCTAGAAGGTGCAACTTTAGTGCTCGAATTGTGACTGAAACCTCGTTAAAAGTAAGTCTGCATAGTAGTAAGTAAACGTAGAAATAAAACTAGACGTGCCTATTTTTTATAGATAATTCGAAACGAGGCAATTTTAAGAAAAATGTCTGTTCAGCTCGACGATACCGCTGATATAAATCAAAAGTTACAATGCAGTTTGTGTCAGAAATGGCTAACAGTATTTCCAATTTATCTTGACTCATCTAAGAAATTTGTGTGTGGGCGGCACAACCCAGCAGATTCGTATTCGCGATCAAGCGAATTTGAGTCGTTTGTTCAATGGTTTAAATTCCCTTGCGACTATAAAGAATACGGATGCAAAGAATTGTTCAACATTGAGAAACTGCGAAAGCATGAAATGGAATGTATGTATCAACCTATAAGCTGTCGTTATTGTCAAAGTTGGAAGGGCAACCTAATGCAACTTGATCACATCAATGACAAACACAGAAACGCCATACTAGATTCTCCTGCAATAATCGATTTAGGAACATTTTTAAAAACTAGCCCACGACTTTTTGAAACGTATTTCATCAAAGTAAACAACAGTCAATCCTCCAAGTTATTCACCGTTCAATTAAAATGTTCGAAGAAGATCCTCAAGGTTTGCATAATGTACAATGGCCGAGAACCCGAAAATGCACTATACTTACACCAGTTACAATTTTATAGTGCCGATGAAAATAATGCCCTAATGTTTCCTCAAGCCTGTGTTTCGGCGTTGAATAATTCCGACGACGTATTTTTAAAACCGGGAATGTACAAGCAAATCAATTTAAATTTTTTTTAATCTTAATTTTAATTTTAAGCCAAATGAAATGAAAATGAAAATTGTGATTTTGCACAGGGAAAATTTTTTAGAGCGGAAAAACTCTAATGTTGATTTCAATAACATACGTATAAACCTTCAATGTGCAATTTGTTTAGAAGAGATGAATGACTCCTCCGATAAGGATGTGCCAAACAGGTCATTCATTTTGCACGAAATGTTGCTCAACTCTGGAAAATTGCCCATTGTGCAAAAGTTGGTTTACTTCGACTCGTAATTATGCGCTTGAAAGCATACTAAATGCAACGACTGGGCAACATCATGAAATGCCGCTTCTAAAACGGCGAGTAAGGAATTATTTTAAACTTCTGAACTAAACTGTTGTAACCTCTCGCTAGTCCCACTCAATTGGCGCTACAGAAGCAGCATTTCGCGCGGATTAATTGATTTTTCATACGTAAAGAAGCCGAAGGGACGTCGGGTATTTAAACCAGTAGTGCACTAGAAATGCGTGCGTGTGTTTAATGTTAAAAAAGACCTGGTATATCGAAATTTTAACTCTAAATCGACCTGTACATTTATTTGTTACCATTTATATCAATTTTATTATAATTTTGTTTTTTTATAAAATAGGTTATTAAGTAAAAAGACATTAAGGAGAGAGTACGAAAAGAGCCTCTTGACGACTTTTTAGAAAAACAATTTGTAATTTTAATGCCATTATGCGTTAAGTCCTGTTCTGTATTATCTGTGTATTTTTTACTGTTCCAATAAAAATAAGATTTCACCAATTCAAATTCACTATTTTTTCAATGTAAGTGGTAAGGCATTTGAAAGTTTTTTTTGTACCAGTGCATTCTAAGGACATTCCCAAAATGCTGATATTGTTATAATAGCATTAAATTTTTCCTTGCATTAACTTTAGGTTCCTAGAAATAGTTGTAGTTTTAACATTTACCTTTCTAATTGTTTATTTAATCGCTTATTGATTTGTTTGTTAAGCATAAATATTATCAGTCTGGAAATTCTAATACAGTTCTGATAGTAGTGATGTAGATTGGGACGAATTGCCATTTGGAACAGAAACCCCGTCTAATTGCGACAAAACCTGTTTGAATGCATAAATTCAAATGAACTGGTGAACACACAAATAAAGCTGTAGGTAATATGTAAAGGACTTGACAATTTTCCAATGCAATTGTATTGGCAATGTCCAAAATTTGTAATATTGCCAACTTCAATTCATAGTTCCACTTGTTCATGTATGGCACGCCGTTTTGCTTTTTACTGACACAACAGAAATTCGTCCAGAGAAAAAGTTTCCAAAAAAATTGTTAAAAATAAATAAAATTATATTAGATGTGATAAAAATGAATCGTCATAAATGGTTTGTAAAACCAAAGAAAAAATTTATTAACAACACAAACATCTTGGTATTTTCAAATCGATGTACAAACAGCAAAATAACCTCGGTGGGTCAATTTAGACCGAAGAGGCTGTCATGTTGTCTGAAGGTTAACATCTTATCAGTGTTGATACTTTTAAATAATTAAACAAAAAAAAATTGTAAATTTTTTACTGTGTACTGTGACATTTTGACGTTTAAGGTTATGTACTGATCTGAGTCTCGTTTAGTTGTTCTTTTTATGCTGCAAACTGAGCTTGATTTAAATGTGAGATTAGTGAGCTGATCTACTCAGATCAGATACGGGTGTCTCAGCTCACTTGTAAAAAGAACACGGTTTTTGTCATTAGGAAGCATTCATGGCAATGGTGCGTTGTTATGCCTTTGTGTCAATACAACTTCCTAAGAACTAGAGTTAAATAATCTAAAAGGTGCAACTTTAGTGCTCGAATTGTCACTCAAACATTTTTTTACTACATCGTTAAAAGTAAGTCTGCATAGTAGTAAGTAAACGTAGAAATAAAACTAGAAAGTGCCTATTTTTTGTAGATAATTCGAAACGAGGCAATTTTAAGAAAAATGTCTGTTCAACTCGACGATACCGCTGATATAAATCAAAAGTTACAATGCAGTTTGTGTCAGAAATGGCTAACAGTATTTCCAATTTATCTTGACTCATCTACTATGAAATTTGTGTGTGGGCGGCACGAACCAGAAGATTGGTATTCGCGATTAAGCGAATTTGAGTCGTTAGTTCAGTGCTTTAAATTCCCTTGCGACCATAAAGAATACGGATGCGAAGAATTGTTCAACATTGAGAACCTGAAAAAGCATGTAATTGAAGAATGTATGTATAAACCTATAATCTGTCGTTGTTGTCGAAGTTGGAAGGGCAACCTAATGCAACTTGATCATCACATCAATGACGAACACAGAACCGCCATACTGGATTCTCCTGCAATAGTCGATTTGGGAACATTTTTAAAAACTAGCCCACGACTTTTTGAAACGTGTTTCATCAAAGTAAACAACACTCAATCCTCCAAGTTATTCACCGTTCAATTAAAATGTTTGAAAAATATCATCAAGGTTTGCATAATGTACAATGGCCGAGAACCCGAAAATGCACTATACTTTTACCGGTTACAATTTTATAGTACCGATGAAAATAATGCACTAATTTTTCCGCAATACGAAACACAGGCGTTGAATAATTCCGACGACGTATTTTTAAAATCGGGAATGTACAAACAAATCGATTTAAAAATTTTTAATTCGACATTACAAATGAAGTCAGACGAAATGAAAATGAAAATTGTGATTTTCCAAGAGGAAAATTTTTTAAAGCGGAAAAACTCGAATATTGATTTCAATAACATGCGCAAAAACCTTGAATGTGCTATATGTTTAGAAGAGATGACTCCTCCGATAGCGATGTGCAAAACAGGTCATTCATTTTGCACGAAATGTTGCCCAACTCTGAAAAATTGTCCATTGTGCAAAAGTCAGTTTACTTCGACTCGTAATTATGCGCTTGAAAGCATGCTAAATGCGCCTCTAAAACCGCTTATGAGTAGGACTCCGGATTATAATGAACTTATGAAGCAAACTTAAAAAGAGCAAAACCTCACGTCAGGACCACTAAATTGGAGCTACAGAAGCAGCACTTTGCACGGATCAATTGATCCATACGTAAAGCCCAAGGGACGTCTGGTATTACCAGCAGTGCACTAGAGATGCGTGCGTGTGTTTAATGTTAAAAAAAGACCTGGTATATCGAAATTTTAACTCTAAATCGACCTGTAAATTTATTTCTTACCATCTATATCAATTTTATTATAATTTGGTTTTTTTATAAAATAGGTTATTAAGTAAAAAGACATTAAGGAGAGAGCACGAAAAGAGCCTCTTGAGGACTTGTTAGAGGACTTGTTAGAAAAACAAATTGAAATTTTAATGTCATTATGCGTTAAGTCCTGTTCTGTATTATCTGTATTTTTTTACTGTTCCAATAAACATAAGATTTCACCAATTCAAATACACAATTTTTCAACGTAAGTGGTAACAGGCATTTGAAAGAATTTTTATTGTACCAGTGCATTCTAATTCCCAAAATGCTAATATTGTTAATAGCATTAAAATTTTTCCTTTCATTAACTTTAGGTTCTTAGAATTGTAGTTTTAACATCTACCTTGTAATTGTTTATTTAATCTTATTAATTTGTTAAGTATAAATATTATCAGTCTGGAAATTCTAATACAGTTCTGATAGTAGTGATGTAGATTGGGACGAATTGCCATTTGGAACAGAATCTCCGCCTAATTGCGACAAAACCTGTTGGAATGCATAAATTCAAATGAACTGGTGAACACACAAATAAAGCTGTATGTAATATGTAAAGGACTTGACAATTTTCCAATGCAATTGTGTTGGCAATACCCAAAATTTGTAATGTTGCAAACTTCAATTCATAATTCCACTTGTTCATGTATGGTACGACGTTTTGCTTTTTAATGACACGATAGAAATTCGTCCAGAGAAGAAGTTTCAAGAAAAAATTGTTCAAAATAAATTATTGGAAGTCGGTGAAATAAATTAAAATTATATTAGTTGTGATAAAAATGAATCGTCATAAATGGTTTGTAAAACCAAAGAAAGGATTTATTAACAACAAAAACATTTTGGTATTTTATCAGTTTTGATAGTTCGTCTTTAGTAACAATTGCTGGCAGTGGTGTGTTGTTATGTCTTTGTGTCAATACAACTTCCTAAGAAGCAGTTAAATATTCTAAAAGGTGCAACTTTAGTGCTCGAATTGACTCAAACATTTTTTTACCACATCGTTAAAAGTAAGTCTGCGTAGTAGTAAGTAAACATAGAAATAAAACTAGAAGTGCCTATTTTTTGTAGATAATTCGGAACGAGGCAATTTTAAGAAAAATGTCTGTTCAACTCGACGATGCCGCTGATATAAATCAAAAGTTACAATGCGGTTTGTGTCAGAAATGGCTAACAGTATTTCCAATTTATCTTGACTCATCTAAGAAATTTGTGTGTGGCCGGTACGACCCAGAAGATTCGTATTCGCGATCAAGCGAATTTGAGTCGTTAGTTCAGTGCTTTAAATTCCCTTGCGACTATAAAGAATACGGATGCGAAGAATTGTTCAACATTGAGAAACTGCAAAAGCATGAAATGGAATGTATGTATCAACCTATAAGCTGTCGTTATTGCCAAAGTTGGAAGGGCAACGTAATGCAACTTGGCCATCACATCAATGACAAACACAGAAACGCCATACTGGATTCTCCTGCAATAATCGATTTGGGAACATTTTTCAAAACTAGCCCAGAGCTTTTCAAAATGTATTTCATCAAAATTTGAAATTGCCTGGGTACCAATCACTCTTTGGAATGTCTGACATAACCTGTGGATCATTTGAAGCAACCAGATTCCAAAATATTTGACAATTGTAAATGTAAGTCAGGAAGTCATCCATATAGAAATCCTGCTTTAGAATGCTAGAAAATTTAGGCAGAGAATTTTCGCATTCAGTGCCTAATTGAAACAACGAACGAATGGCCAAAAATGAGGTCGAAGCAATACCGTATGCCACAGTATTTAAATTATAAACGCGCAGAGACTCAGATGGAACCATGCGCAACAAGATTCGTTGCAGTGACCTTTGGTTAGGCTCGACTAGAACCTGCCTGCACGACATATCAATATCAATAGATATACTGTCGAAAACGAACAGCAATTGAAAATAAATCCTACTGTTCCGCAGGACCCACCATTTGAATAATATTGAGCGAATGACCACTGGAAGTGGAGATTGAACCATTAAAAGACACCTCGAAGTTTAGTTAACACCCCATGATGAGGAAAAAATTTGAAGAATCTGAGGAATCTGGCACATCAGATGACACGTGACTTAGATCTTCGTATTCCTTCATTAACATAAAATAAACTTCAAACGAAAGATCTTTCTAAAGAAAAGAATCTTTGAGCGCAACCTCTCGAGAATAACCAAGGACCTCATGAGGCCTGGTCTTCGCAGGAATATTCTTCCTTTGAGAGCGCTCGCTTCGTCGGACAGCTCTCAAGTTTCCAGAACCTCTCAAGCTGGTCGAGAACTCCGCCTAGACGATTGAAATGGCAACGAACCATAACGGTAGAAGGGGCTTCTATACGACCCACCACCATCAAAAAAAGTCTTTTGCAATCGTAGATGACCGGGATCCAGTCTTATTTGTTCCGGTTGATTAAAAAGAAGATCAGACAAGTGCAGGTTGCTCGAAGTTATGAACTCTTGATCAACTTGGCAACTGGGAATGTTCCCAGTGATCTTATCGACAGTTAAAAAAGAAAGATTGAAGTTACACCTTGATTGATGCAAATACAGTCACATCACATCTTGAAGGAAAACAAGAATTGACCTTATGGAGGTCTGACTCGGAAATGTCTGTTGATCTCATCGGCAGTGACAATTTTCTAAACAGATTTAGTGTTTTAACATTGGACTGTGAATCAGAATCCATACGAATTTTAATCGATGCTGAACTTCCGGCAGAGTCAACAATCTTCGCGGAGTCGTTGGGCAGAAAAATCTGCGCCTCATTCGTCTGCGCGGGTTCAACTTGCCCTTTCGATGACACGAATCGCTCAGAATGAGTCTTATGTCACTCATTATATCCATCTTTCCGGCAGTGTCAAAATTCTGCGCGGGGATGATAGGCAGTCAAATCTGGGTATCATTGTGACAAAATGCTGAAATCTTGTGTTCGGGTTCAGCTTCTGGTTCTGACAACACGGATCGCTCCGAATGAGTCGACCGTGGTAGTACGTCACTAGTAGAATGTGCCTTTCCCGTACTGCACGGGGACGATAGGCAGCAAAATCTGCTTCTCGTTGTAACAAAATGTTGAAATCTTGTGTTCGGGTTCAGCTTCTGGTTCTGACGACACGGATGGCTCCAATTGAGTCGACCATGATATTACAAAACTTCCAGACGAATTCAGCTTGCGTATCAAAGCTTCAGCTTCAACTTTGAACCAAAAGTACTGCTTCTTGAATTGTAAATATTCATCGTGATCCTCATTGATGCCAATAGCAGTAATGTTCACGTGAATTCCATAGTAATCGGTCAAAATTTGTAAATTAGGGATGATGTTACGGTACCGTGGTTTGCAAAACAGCTGGAAAGTTGAAAGCCTGGACAAGAAAATTCTTGGCTCTAAATCCAGTTCGTTTGGACCAAAATGTTATCTTCTTCTTCTGGAGTTTATGCAGTTGATGGTAAATTGAAGAGGACAACTGTTTTTGTGGACTGTATTATAAATTGATGTCGACGAATGTATTTTGACTGTATTCAGTTTGATGTTGAAAAATACAATGTTTGTTTATAAACAAAAGGGAGACATAATAACTTGATTAAAAAAATGCAAAAAACAGTGACTTGATAAAAAAGGCGTAAACAGTATGTACAGGGTGAGTTAAGTTTTACCGCCCGTGGAAAAATAGGCCTTTAAAATAATTTGTCAATTCTCATAAATTGCATGAGTAATTTTATATTATTAAGGTACATAGAAACCAAGAAAAAATCTTTTTTTTTAATCAGGTAAAATTTTGGCTTTCTTTCAATTACTAATTGCTCAATTTATTAGTTTTTTTTATGTACGAACAGTAAAATATTTTCACACAATTTAGTGTAATTGAAATAATTTTACTAATTTGCGTTAATTAAATAAAGCCATTTCCGTATTAGAGGGTATTTTTTTAAATGATTTACGACATAAGCTGACCAATTCACCTAACAATGGTATTGGCTTTGGGTACTGATTATTTATGACAGTCATAAAGTTAAGTTAAAAAGTACAACGTTACATTTTACAGGACCGGAATAAGGGTCTTCGCTATTTCTTTAAAAGTTCACAACATCGTAACTAACAGCTACACGGTAATTATAATCATAATAAAAAATAATTTTTGCAATATTAGATTTTAAACTTGATAAGAAAATCGCTTACCAGCTTCTAATTTTCGTTAGTATATCTGTCTACAATTTTGTATTTTAATTTTGCCGTTTGCATTTGATTTAACTCAAAAGGTAATAATTTTTTAACGAATCAAATTGCAATTAACAATGCTACGAATAATTTGTCAAATTTTGAAATAAAAAACCAAACATGGAAATTTTACCCGAAACTCTTTGTTTTACTTTTTTGGCTTCAAATAAAAATTTGGAAAACTTGTAGCACTAATCGAAAGTGTAAACTTCAACTGATGTAACATGTAAATTGCATACTTTCCCCTCAATCTTTAATAGGTATTATGGCCGGGGCGGTAAAACTTAACTCACCCTGTATTGTTTTTTGTATTAAATTGGCACTTGAACAAGTGTGGTTATTGAAGTTGGCAATATTTAAAATTTTCGGTATCAAAATTCCATTGGTTGTTTTTTTTGTGTTTTGTGGGAAGAAAGAATAAGGAAAAATACAAATGAAACTGCTTACAAGGAAAACCACTTTTTTGTAATTTTAATTTCATGAATTATAAAGCGAATTAATTTAATTAAAATTTCCTATCTTTTAAACGAATCAAAATCCCATTAACCGATTTCAGAACTGACTCGGCTGTCAGCACCAGCTCATGCTCGGGAACCACAGGCAATATTTCGAACCGCCTCAAAATTTTCGACAAGATGGCTTTCATCTCCAGCATCGCAAATTTTTGACCTGTACAGAAGAACTCAATTCAAGCGAGTTGCGAATTAAAAATCGACTTACCAATGCAGTTCCGAGGACCGGCGCTGAACGGCACAAAAGCGCGCCGCTCAAAATCTTCGGACAAAAAGCGTTTGGGGTCGAATTTTTCCGGGTCGGGAAAGTACAGAGGGTCTCGGTGCATGCCGAAAATGAACACGATCTGGTTAAAATCGGTTTAAAATGTAATCGAGTGTTCAGAATTAAAATCTCACCATATTCGACATTTTCGTGCAATTTTCGCGAAATGAACGGCACAGGGGGATAAATTCGCAGGGCTTCCTTTATAAACAGTTCTAGGTAGTGCATGTCTTCCAGTTCCTGGTAAGTTGCTCCACGCGTTGCATCATCTTCGAAAATTTGTTTCAATTCCTCAACAACTTTTTTCTGGCGATTTTTTAAAAATACAGATCAATTTTTTGTATTACAATCGGAATCAAATGCATCACTGTTCCTAAACTGCCTATTTAATTAAATGGAATAAATCAAATTTCGCCTGCCAACCCTAGTAACAAAGAAATATTTTTTAAATATTTTCCTTGAATATTTAAAAAATATTTTTATGACACGTTTTGCAAATATTTTAGAAATACTTCTAAAAAACATTTAAAACATATTTTTTCAAAACATTTAAAAAATGTTTCTTAAAAAGATTAAAGAAATATTTCAGTTTTTTATTTTTTGATTTTTATTTATTTTTTGTTACAAAATGTAATATTCCTTGAACATCAAGAATTTTTTTTATGTAAATCTAGTATTTTATGAATATGCAGAAACAAATATTTTTTCTTCATATCAATCTAATATTAATTTGAATGTACAAAAATTAATATTTTTTTCTTGTTATAAATCTAATATTTCTTAAATGTACAAAAATAAATATTTTTTTCTTTATGTAAATCTAATATTTTTTGAATATAGAAAAATAATTTTTTTTTTCTTGATATAAGTCTAATATTTCTTGAGTGTACAAAAATAAATATTTTTTTCATTATGTAAATCTAATATTTTTTGAATAGGTATGCAAAAACAAATATTTTTTTCTTGATATAAATCTAATATTTCTTTTATGCACAGAAATAAATATTTTTTTCTTTGCGTAAATCTAATATTTTTTAAATATGCAAAAATAAATATTTTGTAAATATTAAGTAAATATTGTGTCCTACTAGGGAAGTATTGAAAAGTCTAAAGAAAAATTCACACTACAAATACATAGCAGCTGTTTCTGTGTTACCTAAAGGCCCCATCATTTAAGTGATTCTGTCAAAATTGTATACGTTATGAGTATTAAAAGTACAGATTACTACCAACATAAAGTAAAATAAAATATTTTGCCCGTTTTCTAATCGTTCTAGAATTAAAAAACACACCATAGAACATAATGCCATTATTTACGCCAGAAGCCTTAAATGACACACTTGAAAACTTATGGTAAAACTGGTCAGGGCGATTTAAAAGCGTCTCCAATAAAAACATCTGGTACAAAGTGGACCTCATCGATAAGCAACATAATCCAGAGCCGCAATGGAATTTAAAATCATTTGCAGAGCAATTTTAAAAAATAGGAACTTTCGGAACAGTGCACAGTCACTTCTCACCTGCTCTTCTGGATACTTCGACAAGCAAAACAACGAATAATTTATGGCCGCCGCCGTTGTATCACTTCCCTGAAATTATCCAAAAAATAATCATCTTTTCGCGTTTCAACTCACCGCCATTATGAACGTGTCAACTTCAGCCCTGATATCCTCATCGGAAAGTGGTTTGTCATCAATTATACCTTGCAGCAGTAAGTCTAACAATATCGAATGTTTGCCATTTAATATTTGATTTGATTCAAGCAACTCCTTCCTCTGTTTTATGACGGAAGTACTGTAATCTCGCATAATTTTCAACGCCCGTTTTTGGATTTGATAGTCTTCAGTGAATTGATAAGTGAAGTCGAACACTTTCAGAGGCGAAAAGGTCCTTTCAATCAATATTCTGAACATTTCGTGAAAATTTTGAACGTACTCCGAATTGACGTTCTCTTGCGCGTGCACAGATGTCCCCATTGTACTTTCTGAAACGAGTAATGAATTTCGAATTTCTAATGTTGGTTGTTGGTTACCGAGAATCACGTCGAGTGTGCACAAAGAGATTTTAGAAGTCACATCAACTGAATCTTTATTTACTTCACTGCGTAATTTTTCTATCAACACATTACTTGCGGAATCGACAACCTCAACGTATTGTTCGAGATGTTGAGCATGAAACGCAGGATTCAGCAATCGCCTGTGCCCCCTCCATCTGTTACCTGTAAATAGTATATTATTATACAAGTTTTATAAAACGAGTGTAATATACTATTTTTTCTACTTTGGTGCTCTTACAAAAATTTGAAAATTCTGTTTTGAAAATATTCTAGGGATTTTTAGGATTAGGTACTGGTTGTGTTAGTATTTGTCATGTGTCATATGTCAACTAAAATTTAAAATTTAAAATCTCAAGTTTGATATTTTTGTGAAACAGTCATGGAAGAATTAAGTTGTACACTTGACTTGCCCTTGACAGGCCGGCCAGCTTGCTATTACAGCAATACCAACGTAATACGTATAAAAAAATCCAAAAGCAATTTCAGAAAAAGTTTCTTTGCGGCGCTACTTTTAGTTTCACAAAGACTCACTTATGACACCAAAGTAGAATATAGTATATTATTATACAATTTTTATAAGACGATCTATTGTCGTACGAGTAAGTTTGGGGCACGCGAGTGAAGCGAGGAGTGCTCCAATGTTACGAGTACGACAATACGTCTTATAAAACTAGTGTAATATACTATTTTTTCTACTTAGTTTTGTGAAAATTTGAAAATTCTGCTTTCCAAATATTCTAGGGATTTTTAGGATTAGGTACAGGCACAGCAATACCAACGTAATACGTACAAAAAAAAACAAAAACGATTTCATAAAAAGTTCCTTTGTGACGCTACTTTTAGTTTCACAAAGACTCACTTATGACACCAAAGTAGAAAATAGTATATTATTATACAAGTTTTATAAGACGATCTATTGTCGTACGAGTAAGTTTGGGGCACGCGAGTGAAGCAAGGAGTGCTCCAATGTTACGAGTACGACAATACGTCTTATAAAACGAGTGCAATATACCATTTTTTCTACTTTGATGCTCTTAGTTTTATGAAAATTTGAAAATTCTGCTTTCTAAATATTCTAGGGATTTTTAGGATTAGGTACAGGTACAGATACAGTAATACCAACGTAATACGTATAATAAAAAAAAAACGATTTCATAAAAAGTTTCTTTGTGACGCTACTTTCATTTTCACAAAGACTCACTTATGACACCAAAGTAGAAAAATAAAGTTTTGGGTTCCCTGTAACTTGAAAAAAATCGGTACCTGTCGATGTTATCAATCCGCATCCACACCAACTCTCAAAGATTGCGTACATTTCCGATTTGTTGATTAAAGTGTGCGATTTCAGCAGGAAATCCGCTAGTTTGCAGTCGGTCACGACGAGATTTCGCATTTTTGGCCCGACATTCAAGACGTAGGCCCCTCCGTACATTTTTTGAAATTTCACGAAATTCTGTAGTATTGCTGGAAAACCGAGCGTTTCAGAATGCGTTCAAGGTCTACGCGAACCGTTATTGCAACTTACTCTTGGTATTTCCTATTTGTAAAGCATTTCCTAAAATCGGTACTTTTTTTGGACCAGGAAATCGTCTTATGTGCCTGTCAATTTTGTACGTTGTCTTATACCATTCATATACCATGAAAACCAGTACCTGGAATATAAATAATAGCGCCAGGAACACAAACATTTTTACAGATCAAATAAATATTTCATACTGAAGCGGGACTTGCTATTGCCACAGAGTTTAATGAACGAGTTGGTGTTGCGTGAAGGCCGTGGAAATTTTTACACGCGAGTCTTTTCTATGTACGCACTATGTGCGTACGAAATACTTTATAATAGCGAAGCCATTTATGGCTCATCTTTAACTTCACTTGAATATTAATTTATTCGTTGCGCATTCTTATGGAAATTTTAAAATTTTAAAAAAATTGAAATTTCACCTTTTTTCTTGAAATTTTAGATTTTCAAAAAAGTTGAAATTTCAGCCTTTATCTTGAAATTTTACATTTTTAAAAAGATTGAAATTTCACCTTTTTTGAAAATGTAAAATTTCAAGAAAATAGTTGAAATTTAAATTTTTAAAAATTGAAATTTCAACTTTTTTTCTTGAAATTTTACATTTTTTAAAAAGTTGAAATTTCAGCCTTTTTCTTGAAATTTTACATTTTTAAAAAGATTGAAATTTCATTTTATTAAAAAATGTAGTTTCAGGAAAAAAGTTGAAATTTCAATTTTTTAAAAATTTAAATTTCAACTATTTTCTTGAAATTTTACATTTTTTAATAAAATGAAATTTCAGCCTGTTTTCTTGAAATGTTACATTTTGAAAAAAATTTAAATTTCAACTTTTTTCCTGAAACTACATTTTTTAAAAAAATGAAATTTCAACTTTTTTTCTTGAAATTTTATATTTTGAAAAAAATTTAAATTTCCACTCTTTTCTTGAAAGTTTAAGTTTCAACTTTTTTCTCGAAATTTTACTTTTTAAAAATAGACTGTTTCGACTATTCTTAGTCGTTTGTTAATTTTTTCAATTACCAATTTACTTAAAGTGACTAAAAATGGTGTTTCTACCCTACTATCAAAATTTTAACACATCCAACAATTTTATAATGGATTGCAAAATTGAAACAAATTAAAAGCATAGCAATTAATCATCAGTTACCATAAGATCCAGACTGCCATTGTCAACATGCTGTAGTTTGATAATTGAAGAATATTACCTCCAATTTTTAGATTTTTTCCACTAGTGGAAAAATGTTTTATCCCAAAAATGGTCCATTTCGGACTAGGAGAAAACTTTATCTGTCCGGATTAGATTAATACTGTGAATGGAATCACTTTTGTTGCAAAAAATTAACTCGGGTAACTTCAATTCAATTATATCTAATCGAACATTTCAGAAAATACTTACAATTGATGCCAGCTCTACCTAATTATTATTTTCGATGGCATATAAACATGAAAACTTATGTATTTTTTTGCGAGGAACACGATGGTGCAATTAAAAATCGATTTGCTCTAAGATTAACAGAGATAGAAATCTTAAACCTAACCTTACCTAACCAAACCGGGTTTATCTAATCGCGTTTCTCTTTCGAGGATATTTTAGAATTTTTACACTGTTGAGGTTATGTTGTGATTATTTACCTGTTCTAAATAAACAATTGCAATGTTAAAAAAGGAAAAAAATAAAATTGACCTGAGCACACTATGAATATGTGCACTGCAATTTGCATGGTTTTACCTAGGAAAACCGACTCTTAAGATTTTAGAAAATTTTAAAATCTAGAATATTAAGGAAACTGGAAGAGTCAAGGTCACTTTTTTCGTTCGATTTTTTGACCCCCAAATGAAAAGAAAAAAATATATTTATGGATTCGGGATCTACGCGAAAAAATTAGAATATTTTGTTCGAAAAAATTTTTATTTATGGATTCGGGTTATACGCGAAAAAATTAGAATCTCTTGTTTGAAAAAAAATTTTTTTCGTTTGATTTTTGACCTCCCAAAATTGCACGATTTCCCATTCATTAAATCGGCTCGTAAATCAACGATCCCCGGAAAAACATTTTAATTCAGAATTAGGTATTTCTTCAAAATATGTAAAAATACAAAGTGAATATCGCTTTTTTTGTTTTTACACACCTTTTAATTGAAATGTATTTTTGCAATCTTGACCACAATTTCTCGCCTTTCTACATAAAAAATATTTGGTGATCAAACTTGTTCGTAATTAGGCCAGATGTTATATAAATGCAAACTTACCGATCAGTTAAGTACCATTTACGTTTTTGGTGGGTGAATGTTTTTTAGTGCCAATTTTCTAGCAACAGAATCAAGTATGAAAATCATCACAAGAAGAACAATCGAAAATTTTCACAAACAATTAATTCTTTGAAGGTATGTCATAATTTATTACAATATTATTAGTATAATTAAATATTAATATTATTACATAATTTATTTTGATATTTTAAAATGGCATTTTATGATACAATACGGGTGGAGGCTTTGCTTTTTAATGACATAATAGAAATTCGTCCCAAGAAAAAGCTTCTAGAAAAAATTGTACAAATAAATTGGAAGTCAGTGAAATAAATTAAAATTATTATTATTTTGAACAACTTTTTCTTGAAACCTTTTTCTCTAGACGAATTTCTATTACGTCATTAAAAACCAAAACGATGAATAAAATTATCTTTACCTCACTTGTGACTTAAAAACCATACATAAATTGAGCCTGTTTTTAAATGACAGGTCCTGTTCTTCAGCTGACGTCACATATTTTCATTAGAGGAGTTCGATGATGACCCAACTTGGTAAGTCCCATTTTTCACATTATATGTTTAATCAACTTGAAAAATTAAACGCAGAAACATGGACGAAATAAAAATAGCATCTCACAATCAAAATATGCAAATTCCAGTGGCGGCCCATGTTTTTCCGCCGCTGGCGATTATTGCAATCCTCACAGTCGTAACTTACTACTGTTGGTCATACACCTACTGGAAACGAAGAGGGTTGGAATACATCAAACCCACATTTCCCTTAGGGACGTTCGGAGTGAACCCTTTCACGCGAAAGGACATCCTGGAAATTGTGTTCAAAAAACAGTACGACGAATTCAAGCGCAGGGGGTTAAAACACGGCGGCAGCTACATCCTGACGGATCCCTTCTACCTCCCGGTGGACCCCGACGTCATCAAAGACATCATGACGAAGAACTTCCAGCACTTCGTAGACCACGGGACGTACTTCAACGAAAGAGACGACCCCCTGTCCGCCAATGTGTTCAACCTAGAGGGCGCCAAGTGGAGAAATCGCCGAATTAAGTTGTCGCCAACTTTCACCACAAACAAGTTGAAAGGAATGTTTTCGGTCGTCGCTGCGTGCAGCAAGAAGCTCGATGAAGCAATGACCGGTTATTGTCTGCACAGAACTGCAGTCGAAACGAAGGATTTATTGGCGCGTTTCACCATCGACGTAATCGCCACTTGTGGTTTCGGCATAGAATGTGACCCGTTTAGAAACTCTTCCTTTCGGTCGCACGGCAAAGAGATATTCGAGTTTTCAGTCTTTCGATTTTATTTCAATCTCTTCACGGTTGGATTTCCGAGATTGTCCCGTAAATTGGGCTTCAAGGTTTTTCCTGAGGTCAGCGGCGATTTTTTTAAGGGCGTCTTTCAAAGCGTGGTGGCTTACAGAGAGACTAGCGAGACGGTCCGGAAAGATTTTATGCAGACACTGATCGACATGAAAAACGGGCCGCAGAAGTTGACGTTCAATGAGGTGGCTGCAGACGCTTTGTTTTTTTTCGCCGCCGGTTTTGAAACCTCTTCGACGACGATGTGTCTGTGTTTGTACGAACTGGCGTGCCATCAGGAGATTCAAGAAAGGGTCAGGCGAGAAATTAAAGATGTGTTGAAAAAACATGATGGCGAATTTACGTACGAGGCGATTAAGGAGATGAAGTACTTCCAACAAGTGCTTGAAGGTATGAGTTTAATTCATTTTTTAATTCAGAGGAGTGATTCAAAAAATCGCGCCTAAAATTCGAATTTGCCGCCAATTTTCAATTTCACTCCTCCTAATTAAAAAATGACTCGATTTATCCAGAAACTTTGAGAAAATGTCCCTTCCTTCGACGACCAAAAAATGATAATGGAATGTAGGTTTCAAATTTAGCACAAAACGGTTCTGTCGAAGGAAACAATATGGTTATTTTCAAAGAAATTTCCGATAAGCAAAACTTTATCTTCAATATTCTGTAAAATTTAAGTGATTCTGTCAAAATTGTGTTACTACAACATAAAGTTAAAAAAATATTTTTTCATAGTGTTCTAACCGTTTCTGGAATTGAAAAACACCCAGTTTATTTAATTCTTTAAATCATCACAGTACAAAGTACAATAAATAATTACATGATTTGAACTCTATCCACTGTTGAACTATACAAAAATTACATAATAGCAGCCTCCTGCTAGTCATCTTTTTAGAAATCATTTAATAAACAATTACATTTTTCCTCGTCTTTAATCAAAATTAATAAAATGTTCCAAAAGGTTAAAGAAATGTAATGCTGAAAATCGTTGATTTACATTAAGTCTTTTAACGGAGTCTTTTAAAAATTTTAAAAAAATCGAAATTTCAACTTTGAAATTTTATTTAAAAAAAATTAAAATTTCAACTTCTTGAAATTTTTTCATTTTAAAAAAATTGAAATTTCGACTTTTTTCTTGAAATTTTACATTTAAAAAAATTTAAATTTCAACTTCTTGAAATTTTACGTTTTTTAATAAAAAGAAATTTTAACTTTTTTCTTGAAATTTTACATTTTTTAATAAAATGAAATTTGAAATTTTACATTTTTAAAAAATTAAAATTTCAACTTTCTTCTTGAAATTTTACGCTTTTTAATAAAATGAAATTTTAACTTTTTTCTTGAAATTTTACGTTTTTTAATAAAATGAAATTAACTTTTTTCTTGAAATTTTACATTTTTAAAAAATTAAAATTTCAACTTGAAATTTTAACTTTTTTCTTGAAATTTTACATTTTTTAATAAAATGAAATTTGAACTTTGAAATTTTACATTTTTTTAAAATTAAAATTTCAACTCCTTGAAATTTTACGTTTTTTAATAAAATGAAATTTTAGCTTTTTTCTTGAAATTTTACGTTTTTTAATAAAATGAAATTAACTTTTTTCTTGAAATTTTACATTTAAAAAAAATTGAAACTTCAAGAAATTGTACATTTTTAAAAAATTAAAATTTCAACTTCTTGAAATTTTAACTTTTTTCTTGAAATTTTACATTTTTTAATAAATTGAAATTTCAACTTCAAAATTTTACATTTTTCAATAAAATTAAATTTCAACTTTTTTCTCAAAATTTTCCTTTTAAAAAAAAGTTCAAATTGCAACCATAACGGCGAATTCACGCACGAGGCGATTAAGGAGATGAAGTACTTCCAACAAGTGCTTGAAGGTACGAATTTAATGCAGTTCATTTCTTAATTCAGAGGAGTGATTAAAAAAAATTCAAATTTGCCGCCAATTTCAATTTCACTCCTGCCAATTAAAAAATGACTCGATTTCGATTTCTCCAGAAACTTTGAGAAAATATCCCGCCCTTCCTTCGACGACCAGAAAATGCACTCTGGATTACACGGTTCCGGGCACTGATGTCACAATCGAAAAAGGAACAATGGTTTCTATTCTCATTTACGCCATACATCACGATTCTGAATATTACCCACAACCGGAAAAATTCGATCCTGACCGTTTCACCCCTGAAAATAAGGCAACGAGACACCCTTATAACTACATGCCGTTTGGGCAAGGCCCAAGAACTTGTTTGGGTAAGACACGAATCTAATTTGAGGTTTTTCAATTACAGATTATTTTGTAGGATTGCGAATTGCCATGATGATGATGAAGACTGGTGTGGCAGTGCTACTGAACAAATACAAGTTTTGCTTGAGCTCGAACACTGATATTCCTTTACGGATGCACCCACAAAGGTTCTTCTTGGCACCGTTTGGTGGCGTTTGGTTAAATGTGGAAAGGGCCGATACATAAGTCAAACAAGCATAGAATGAAATCAAAAATTATTGTATATTTGGCCTTGCATTGCAATTAATATTAATAAACAAAAATTGTAACTAAATTCTTAGTTAATTGTATTTGAAATGTTCGTGCAAGTTGTGATAAAAACTAATTGAACAAGTTTAATTTCAGTCTAGAGTGTGGTTTTTAATTCCAGAAACGGTTAGAAGGATAGAAAAATGTTTTTTTACTTTGTGTTGATATATTAGTAATGCCAGTTTAAAATTTAGCACAAAACGGTTCTGTCGAAGGAAGCAATATGACTATTTTCAAAGGAACTTCCGATGAGCAAAACTTTATCTTCAATATTCAGTAAAATTTAAGTGATTCTGTTAAAATTGTATAGGTTATAGTATTAAGTGCTTATTTACTACCAACATAAAGTTAAAAAAATATTTTTTCACAGTCTTTTCACCGTTTCTGAAATTGAAAAACACACTATAGTTTATTTAATTCTTTAAATCGTCACAGTACAAAGTACAATAAAAAAAATACATGATTTGAACTCTATCCAATGTTGAACCATACAAAATTTACATAATTGTAGTCTCCTGACTAGTCATTTCTTTAGAAATGATTTAATAAACAATTACATTTTTCCTTGTGTTTAATCAAAATTAATAAAATGTTTGTAATAATGAAAATCGTTGGTAAATATTAGGTATATACTTTGAACCGAGTCTTTTTTAAAAGTTTAAAAAAATTGAAATTTCAATTTTTTTCTTGAAATTTTATATTTTTAAAAAAGTTGAAATTCCAGCTTTTTTTTTTAAATTTTATATTTTGAAAAAAATTGAAATTTCAACTTTTCTCTCGAAATTTTACATTTAAAAAAGTTGAAATTTCAACTTTTTTAAACTTTTAAAAAAAGACTCGTTTCAAAATATAAATAGATTAATGTGGTTTCGACTATTCTCAGTCATTTGTTAATGTTTTCAATTACAAATCTACTTAAAGTGGCTAGGTGTTTCTACCCTATTATCAAAACTTTAACACATCCAACAATTTTGCAATGGATTCCAAAATTAAAACAAAAAAACAAAGCAATCAATCATCAGCTACCATAAGATCCAGACTACCATTGTCAACATTTGAATTAACAAACTTCTGTTCACCACCTCGAATCGATAAAACAGGCGCTACATTTACCTTCCTCTCTTTCATCATGCTGGTCCGTTCCCACCTCCCACTGCCACAAGTTTTGCACTTTGATAACGGAACAATTTCCAGACACACAGTTCGATTACTGCAATTCCCACACTTGAAAAACCTCTTGAAAGAATCGTAAACCCTCAGCGGATGCCTCTCAGTCTTGCACAAATCAGCAGCCGAAAAATAAGTGTATTTGCACTTCAAGCACTGAACGGCTTTACAAGGAACCTTATAAGTCCCCAGCATCTTTTCTTCCAACATTTCCTTCTTTTCTAAAACAGCAAAATATTTTTCCTGCGCTTCATTGTCCTTTTGTTCCAGCAAATCGTTGTGCTTGGACGAAGCTTCCAACATTTTCCTGAAACGGTCAGACACGAAAGGATTGTCAATTTTCGTCACCTTGCTCGCAGGCTCTGTTTTCTCAACATTTTCTAGGACTCGCTTGCGATTCGTCCCTTTCGTCTTCATTGGATCCTTTTTTTTAATTGGACCGTTCAGTTCGACCCACTTAAGGGCGTTCATTTTGGCTCGATTCACATGTCTTTTGGAGACGGCTGCATTTAAATCTATTTCTTTTTTGGCGCCCAACGTGGGGACATTTTTTACTGTCGAGGTTTTTGATTTTAAATCCGCAATCACCTGCAATGCTAGCTCTTTCGACTCGTCTAAAGTTACAGTTTTTGAGAAATCCTGGTTTTCCTGGGTGGCCTTCAGTTTTTTCAGGCGCTCCAAATCGAGACGTCGTTGCTTGTTTGAAAATTCCAAATGGGCGGCTTGAGTCTTGGTGGAGTTTAAGTTCTTGGCTTGAACCAAGCTGTTTGAGTTAACGGTCACTCCCTGCAATTGTTTTAGGATATTTTGGTCCTTTGTGATCTGTGTTTGGGTTTTCGTGGCCTTTATCGCAGTGTAGGATTTTCCTGCATAAAAAACCTCATTTTTTCCGAGGACTTTATTTCGCAAGGCGGTCAGCCCCCCGTGGGTCACTTTCGACTGAAATTCAGAACGTCTGGCGTACTTCTGGTACTCATTTCTGATGTGATACAAACAATATTCGCATTTATTTAAATTAACAAAGGAAGTGCACTTCTCACCGTTTTTCTTCAGGCTCTTGCAAGTCCCCAAATCCTTCGATTGGCCGAAAACCATCACCTTCTCCGCGTTATTTATCGACAGTGAAGGCAAATCTCGAGATCGGTCATTTTTCTCCATCACTGTGGGATTTAAAACGCCCACAACCGTCCCCACGGTCATTTTCCACAACGACTGGCAAGCCTTGCCAAACAAAAACAAAGTCACAGTCTTCAAGTCGTCTTTCAAGTCACTTATCGTCCACAAAGTGTACTGACTTCCTTTTTGTGACGTCAACATGTTACTTTTGTGGACAATCACTCCAGCGATCACCCAATTTTTTTCTGATGTGAGTTTGCCAACAAAATATTTTAATTTCATCAACGAAACCGCTTCTCGGCCTTGCATTCGCTCCTGTAAGACTGCGCTCGATACCAGCGGCTTGGTTATACGAATCCCAAAAATGGGGTCCGTGTAAACATCAGCTGGTTTTTGAGTTGTTGAAGTTGGCGCAAATTTATTCGATTTCCAGCCTGTTGTTTCGTCATGGTTTTGTTGGATTTTGGAAGCTTTCAGTAAATGTTTTATATCCTTTCCAAATTGATTGTAGTTGCTTTCGTGATTCCTGCTCTGTTCGTCATCGGATGAATCGCCAGTGCAAATTTCGCTTTGTGTTGTTAACGGGACGTCGTCTTTATTATCTGAATTATTATCCAAATCTTCCAGAGGTATTAGTTTCAGCTTAGGTGCTTGTTCATTTGCGGCTGATATTAAACAATCCAAAAAGTTTGTTTCACTTGACATATTGAGGTTATGTTGTTAAAAAGCCCGCTATTATTTATTAGTGCGAAATGGAACGGTTTTAGTGCTTTAACTTACGCACTTTTAAACTTACTTTATGATTGTGGGTGGTGCTGGTTCTTAAAATGCGTTAGAACTTGTTATAAAACGTTAAAAACCTGCTTTGAGTTCGACATAATTTATGTGTTTGAACGTGTGGCCACCTATTGGTGAAACTTGGAGGATAGGAAAAGTTTGTGTATGTTTGGTCATCTATATTTAACTAAAATTTTGATTATACATTTTTTAACAGTTTCATCGATTTTAATCATTTGAAAACAAAAAATTTTACCTGAGCACACTTTATGAAAACGTGCGCTGCAATTTGCATGGTTTTACCTAGGAAAACCGACTCTTAAGAGTCAACCCTTGTTGTAATCATTTGAAAACAAAAGAAAGAAAACTGCATCAATCTCAAAGTCGGTCCCCTTTAAATTTGAAAATAAGGGATGATTGTTGTTTTAGCCAGAAGAAAATAAAAAAATAAAAACTTTTTAACAAAAAATTATTTTATTATTTATTATTATTTATTATTATTTATTATTATTTATTATTATTTATTATTATTTATTATTATCTATTATTATCTATTATTTATTATTTATTATTATTTATTATTATTTATTATTATTTATTATTACGTATTATTATTTATTATTATTTATTATTATTTATTATTATTTATTATTATTTATTATTATTTATTATTATTTTTTATTATTTTGATTGTCTTTAAAGTAAATTAATAATCTTCGTTGATTTTTTGTTTGGCACCGACTCAAAATTAGTTACTTACACAAGTTAAGGACCTCAGTTGTTACGACTAAAAAGGTATAAATTGTATTTTTCACTTTTCAGTTTCTTTTTGGTCAGTTTAACAATTTTTTGTTAAAAAGTTTTTTGAGATTTTCGCGCGAATTTCTGCCGGTTAATTGGTTTCCATTAAACAAGTTCAGCGCCGCCACGATTTCTTTACGTCATAACCTCCATTTGTCACAACAGTTATTTTCAAGTCACAATGGAAATTATCAACCAGAAGGAATATCTAAAAAAATATCTGTCGATGGGCAGTGAATTGGGCAAGAAGAAAAAACGAAAAAAATCTAAAAAATCTAATTTGGGCGATAGGTAAATTCTCTATTTAAATTAATTCAACTTAACCTCATTTAATTCAAGGATAACAATTATTGACGACGACGAAGATGTGTTCAGACTAGCTACGGCGGAGGAAGAAGAGGAACTGCTGTGTGGCGGCGAGGACGCCCCACAAATTGTAGGCATCGTCGATGACCGTCCGCTCGAACTTAAAATCGATGATTACAAAAGTGACAAATGGAAAGCCATCGGTTTGGAGGCCGAATCGAACGCAGTTCTTAAAACAGACGCACCGAAAGTCAGCATCACTCTTAATAAACCTAAAGATGTGAAGTTGCAGATAAGTGAAGGTGGACTTCGTCGAATCAGATATGAAATAGGACATCCCTTAACGAAAAGTAAAACCAACAGTGGGGCCTTAAAAAGTGAAAAAAGTAAAGACATCAGTCCGAAACGGAAGCCAAAAGAGGATGATGATTACAGTCCGCCGAGAAGAAGAGCCACTGATAGCCCGTTGGGTAGAAATAATTTTAAAAATACAAAGAGAGAAGATTTAAGTCCCCCTAGGAAGCACAGGGAGGATGATTCCAGTCCCCCGAGAAAAAATAGAAGGTACAATGATCTCAGTCCGGTGAGAAAAGGAAGGAAAAATGAGGATTTCAGTCCACCCAGACGGCAACAAGATTTAAACAAATCAAGAAGCAGGAAAAATGAAGATTGCAGCCCTCCAAGGAGATTTAGAAGAAGTGCCAGCCCACCCAGAAGGAGCAGGAAGCACAGCCCTGTCAGAAGAGAGAGGAGAGACAACCGAAGTCCGAGAAGATCAAACAGTCCACCGCCCAAACTTCAAAAGATGGAGAAAACATTGGATGGTAAACGCGCTGGTTTACAAAACGCCCAGCAATTGATCGAGGAAACTCAAAAATTCAACAAGAAGGAAGAAGAAGTGTTTAAGAGCTTGCCGGCCGAACTTCTGGGGAAAGATGCCGCAACGATTGTGCGCAACAGGAAGACCGGAAAAATTCGCGACCCCCAAAAGGAAGCCGAGGCACAGTTGGAAAAACAGCAGAAGGATGCGGAAATGCAAGAAAAGTATTCGCGATGGGGCCGCGGCCTGAAACAGGTGCAGGATTATTCTGAAAAATTGGCTGAAGATTTGCACGAAATGAACAAGCCGTTGGCTCGCTACGCCGATGATGAGGATCTCGATAAGTACCTACGAGAGCAGGAAAGAGACGGCGATCCAATGTTGGCGTACATAAGGAAGAAGAAAAAAAAACATATCATCGAAACTGGAAAACCAGGTAAGATTTTGTTTTTTTTTATTTTGGAAACGTAAAAAACTTTAAACAAAGCGCCTGTCGGTCCACCGAACAGGTAGTGTCAGATTTGCTGACTAAAAATTGTCTCTAGCCCAGGTGTAAGATGTTAGTAAATTCTCGACTGATTTTAATGTGATTGTTACAGTGAAACCTCAGTTTGAAGGGGAGTACATGCCGAATCGGTTCGGAATTCGGCCTGGATACCGTTGGGACGGTGTGGATCGATCGAGCGGTTATGAAGCCAAATGGCACGAAGTACAAAATAACGCAAAAGCCATGCAGGATGAAGTGTATAAGTGGAGTATCGAGGATATGTAGTTCATTTTGGAATTACAATCCTTGCGCACAATGGCACTGAAGTTTGAAATTAATTGAGAGTCTGTGTAAAATGGCATACACTCAAATGATGTAAGAACACAAATTCAATTACTGATTGTTGTATAATGCAAATTTACTTTATGATTGATTGATTAGGATGTAAAAATAAAATAAGATTAGTGATAAATTCATAATTTTTTCATCGCAAAAAATCCAAACCATTTTATTTTCTAAGTAAAGTAAGAAAATTGTGGACTAAATGAATTACAAAATCATTTCTAATAAGTTAAGTGGACAGCAAATTTAGGAAAATTATTATTTGCCTAGGAATTTAATAAATGCCATCTATTAGATTAGGTTGAATTTAAATAAAGTGTATGTAGGAGATGCATGTGTAAAATGACCCACCCTGTGTTCGCTGACTAATTGGCAACCTTGCATGGGAACAAGAATTTAATTTAAATTTAAATGATTTGGTTTTGTACATTTTGGAAAATCAGGTGAAAAATTTTTTTTTTTTCACTTCGAGATATTTATTTTCCTTAATCGCAATCAAATGGATGCAATTAGAACAATAATATGATTTATTAGGAACAGTTTGTTGCATGAATTATTAATTTAGTAACAAATGTGATAAGCATCCAACGTCATTTTTTGTACCTTGGTGATGGTGCGTGTAAAATGACATACTGAAAAACAATTAAACCCATTTAATAATTTAACTCAAGTCTGACAACTCAACAGAAATAATTTACAAGGGTTCTAGTAGCAATTAAAGTGGGGATTTTTGTGCAGTATTAACATTTATTTTGTGGTTTTAAGTGACACACAAAAATCGGTATGGAATTTTACACACCCCTAATTGATAAAATGATATACTACAACGGCGTGGTGAATTTATTTTCCTGCTGAGACTTTAAATTTGTTTTGAAATTATAATTCTGCATTTTAAAAGACAGGATTATATTATTTGTTTTATAATTAAATTATTTTTGAATAAAAGATTTAGTTTTGAAAAGTATCTCTTTTTACACAGCCTTCCCCAATATACCTAACTGCCCTTTCACAATGTATTGTTGTTGAGTTTAGTAAAGCTGTGTTTTTTGAATTTTTTAAATTTATATGTTTCTTGAGGGCCCTTCAAAAACTTTCGAAAAAAGGGCGCTTTATCTATTTTGGAAGGTATTTTTTAGGAATTTTCATATAAATTTGGTAAGATTTTGATAGAAAATAAGCTTAGAAAATTTAAAAAAACAAGTCCGGCGTCTAGCCAGTTAAAACATAGTAATTGACAATCTAATGTCATTATGACAATCTCTTTTGTAATGTCATTTCAAAATTTCAAAATAACGTGTTTTCATTGGCGGATGTTAGAAGTGTTAACATCGCTCTTAAGTCAAAGTCTACGATTACCATTAACATCATTGTGAACGTAGAAATGATTTTGTACTGTTTTAAATGAAACGTTAACATTACCATCCTAACATTAACATCATTGTGAAAGGGCAGTAACATTACTATTGTTATTAACATCATTGTGAACATCAAAATGATTTTGTACTGTTTTGGCTGTAACATTAACATTACGTTAACATTACCACCCTAACATTAACATTATTGTGAAAGGGCAGTAACTATGAAGTTGGCCTTCGACTTGTTCATTTGTTGCCCAAAAGACTAATAGTTTAAAAGTAAATAAATCTACATTTTTGTATTTTTATAAACATAAATTGCGATTGTGCTTTCACTTAAAATAATTCTTAAGTTGAAAGTAAAATTCTAATGAATAGTTCAATTTCCCCTTAAGTTCCTTGTCCTGACAGAAGGTCGAAATAATCGCCAAAATTTAAATGACGCCAGGAAGTTCAATTTTGCCCTTGCAATCGGCCATTTTTCAAATCTGGCGGCTTTCGACGAAAGAAAAGTTTTCAATTCGCCGCACGAAATCAATACAAAAACAAAATTTGAAAGAAACGCGGCCGCCATCTTGCGAATGAAACCCGCTTCTGCGCCGTCAGTTCGTTTGTTCATTGACGGTGGCCATTCGACGATAGCGTTATATCTCTAGCTTGGCAGCATTTGTTCGTCAGCCCTGTTTTTCGCAAAAATCAAATGTTTCCCTAAAATAATCGTCAAATTTGAAAAGGTAAACTGTAAAATTTATTAAACCAAAAAAAATTCACCGGTTTGACGTATTTATAACCAGACTATGAACCGATCGTATCTGGCTTTTTTTACGGCAGACATATTTTAGCACGCCTTATATTTTTAAATCTACTTTTGGGAACTTTTAATATACGGAAAATGTCAAATTAACTGCAATAAAAACTGCTCTCCCCCCCCCGTTGGGGTTGTAATTTGTTATTGGGTTGTCACAAATTAGAATTAATTGTCAGAGTCAATGTACCTTCATGATGGCAAATTCAAAATTGTGGCTGGATTCTTTAACTGTTCCTTTTCAATCGTTTCAGGATGTCGGTTTCCAGTGCAGTTCAGGACAATCCGCATTGTTTGGTGTGCAACGCAAGAGTCGGAGTATCGACAAGAAATTCACTGCACATTTTCAACAAAGAGGTAAGCTCACACAACCTCCCCATTCACTACTTACGTTTGCTTTCCCTTCAAGTCGCTAACATGCACGGAACAGCCATTGAGTCAGCTGATGCGAAAAATATTAGGAGAGACAATAACAGAAGCGACTGTGCATTCGTTGCTGATCTGCAAGAAATGTTTCAAACTGTTCGATGAAATCGATGAGCTCGAACAGAGGATTGATGAGATTAAAGTCGAACTAATTACTAATTACAAACGTTCTGTAATTAAGAGCAAGAATGGAGACAATGAGAGTGAATCAGATGCAAAGAAAATTCTCGACATACCGTCCTCCGATGATGAATTACAGGTAAATGAGTCAGTTAATATCAACTTAACCTCAAAAGTTAATTTGCAGAGTCCAATGGAGAAGAATTCCTTGCAGACATTGGAAGATATCGAATTGGAGTTGGTTAAAATTCACGGTGGTGATAAAAGTGAGGTGAACGTGAAGGCAGTTCCGCAAGTTGACTTGGATGACTCCAATCAGCCGTTTCATGGCTTTGGGTCTGATATTGTGGACGCAGGTGCCGTGGATAACTCCTCGGATTCCGATTATGAACCACCTGGCGGTGATAATGACGCGTTGCTGGAAGCCGCTGCAATAGCTGAAAAAAGTCTGCAGGATAAAGTGAGAATTAAATCTGAACCGGGATCAGAGAAGCCGATTATACTTCAAAGACGACATTACACCAGTAGTAACCACAAATTGCTACAAAGATTTATTCCGAGGAGAATCAAGGAGGAAGCTTTAGCATCGGTAAGATTTTAAATTCTGTAAATGCAGGGTTCACAGCAACCTGGAAAAATTGGGGAATTTATTTTATGTGCCTGGAAAAAAGTTTAAGATGAAATAGCAAGAAGTTTCTTTTTTTCTTCTGATTTGTAGGTATTTACCACTGAAATTTGGTGATTTCTTATTCATTCGAGCATTATCTGACTACATAGAAATAAAAAGTTCTCTTAGAGGATTTAATGTAATGTTAATTCTTACAATATACAGTGTGTCCTTGGATGGGGTTGCATACTTTTGTAAACTTTCTTATCTATCATTTGGTGACAAAAATCATTCTTGAGAAAAAGTTTTGCTTATTTTGGGAAATCATAAACAGTTGTCCAATTTATAATGAAATGTACAGGGCGCTCTAGAAATTAGAAAGTTGCGAAATCGACCTTAAATAAAGTATCCTTATTTTTCATTTTTTGTGAAAAATGTTATTTTACAAAGTTGTTTCTTAATGTAACAAAATCTTAACCCCTTACCGCCCGATTTTTTTTATACCGTTCAATTAAATATATGTTATTAATTATCGTTATTGAACACTTGAAAAAATACTAAAAAAAATTTTTATCGCAATTTTTTATAAAAAATATTACTCGCGTCAAATATGTCATATATTGCGGTCAGGACCACGTAATACCTTTTATGATGATCTTATAAAACATTTGAGTGTGCCAAATACGGGACAAATAGTGTTAACAACAAAAAATTTACAATAACTTGAAAAAAAAAAACATTTCCATGGTGACCCATATTTGTCACAGGGGGCGGTAAGGGGTTAATTACAAATAACAAAAATACATATACACTTAAAATAACATTTTATTTAAGGCAACGTGAAGACCTCCAACTTGTACACATTTTTTTAGTCTTTCTGAATTCCTCATAAACAGATGGTATTATATCTTCATTTATGGTGGTAACAGCTTCCACGATTTTTTGTTTAACAAATCAGTGTTGTCATCCAACTTGTTATTTATTAATCCAAAATTGGTATTTAAGCTTTTGTTACATTTTGAAAGAATAAGAGTACTTTGGTTAAGGTCAATTTCGTACTTTCTAATTTCTACATTTTATTGTAAATTTCAAAACTGCTTATGATTTCCCAAGATAATCAGAACTTTTTATCAAGAATGATTTTTTTTTTTTTTTTACAAGAGTGGGACACACTGTATGTATATCTATGTTTTTTATATCAGTAGGTTAAAACTATCCTATATAACTTGAACTGAACATTTTGATTTGTTTAATTAAAGTCACAAATTGTTAGAAAAAGGTCAGGGTGGAAAAGGGTCATGGGAAACTTTGAAAACTCAGGAAATTTAAAAATACGTATTTTGTTTTTATTTATTCGAGAGACGTAAAAAACTTTAAACAAAGCGCCTGTCGCTCCACCAAACAGGTAGTATCAGATTTGCTGACTAAAAAATCGTCTGTAGCCCAGGTGTGATTTTAAAAATACAGAATTACTGTGAACCCTGAAAGGGCAGTTTTAATAATTCAGTTTGTTTAGCTCGTGTCGAGAGAAGGCTCACTTTACACCTGCCTGCTCTGCGAGGGCGACGAAACGGTGTGCGGCGAAGCCAAGGCGATCATTCACCACGTCCGAGCCACTCACGAACAACGTTTGTACATTTGTGACGTATGCGGGCAAGATTTTCGAAAACGCAACGAGCTCTCGGCTCACCTCGACGAGCACGTCGCGAACGAAGAAGGGGATTTTCAGTGCGAGGTTTGCAATCGCATCTTCAGCAATTTGAGACTGTTCCGCATACACAAACGAATGCACTATCCCCAGAACAAGGCTTGGACCTGCGACACTTGCGGGAAACGTTACAGTTCTCGAAATCTGCTCGACGAACACATAAACACCCACACCGGGATACGGCCGTACATTTGCCAGCTGTGCGGCAAAGATTTCGCGTCGAAATATACGTACAAAGCGCACGTCAAGACGCACGAGGTCCGACCCAGGCCGTTCCAGTGCCAACAATGCAACAAATCCTTCCTGAGCCAGCAGAACTTAACTCAGCACGAAAGGACGCATTCGGGGATCAAAGAATTCGCTTGCCCACTGTGCGGGAAGCAGTTCGGCTCCTCCCACAATTTAGAAGTGCATTCAATCGTCCACACTGGTTACAAGCCATTTGTGTGCGGCTTGTGCGGAAAAGCGTTCGCCAGGAAGGCGGAGATTCGCGATCACGAGCGCACGCACACCGGCGAACGACCGTATCAGTGCGAATTCTGCGGCGCCACCTTCAGCCAGCGATCAAATCTCCAGTCCCACAAACGCGCCACGCATTATGACGACAAAAGATACAAATGCGACGAGTGTGGCAAAGGATTTAAGAGACGGCGACTGCTTGACTATCACATCAAAGCCGCGCACACCGGCGAGCGACCTTTTAAGTGCTCCGTGTGCGAAGCAACCTTCGTCTACCCCGAGCACTTCAAGAAGCACCGCCGGATCCACACCGGCGAGAAGCCGTTTCTGTGCGAAGTTTGCGGAAAGGCGTTCAACAGCCGGGATAATCGCAATGCGCATCGTTTCGTGCATTCTGACAAGAAGCCCTACGAATGTTTGGTTTGCGGCGCCGGTTTTATGAGGAAACCGATCCTTTACCAGCACATGCAAGCCAGCGGGCACCTGAACGACACGATCGTGGTCAATCAGCCTCGATTGACCACCGACGATGACCAGATCATCACAGTCAATGCAGACGGTGAAATGGAAATTGTGGAGAATGAGATCAGGCAGATGGAGTCCATCGGACATGGGGACGACGAAAATGCGGAAGATTCCAAACTGTACATAGCCGAGCTCAAAGATCACATGCTCGTGGAAGGTGATATGTTTGGTAATTCGAAAGGCACCGTAATCGTCGGAGATCACATGGACGATGAGAATATGGACGAAAACGAGGAAGGCATCGAACACATCATAATCGACGGAGATGTAATTTTTTCCGATTTGTTGTGTTTGTGTGTTAATTTGTTTTTTTTGCAGCAATTGCAGTTTGCGGCTGAAGATGGAGAAGAGGAGGGGGAGGAAGGCGAAGAAGGGGAACAATCTCATCAAATCATGGCAAGTGAAGAAGAGTATGAGGGATTCATCACGAGTGACAGTATAGTTAATAGTGAGACCCAAGTTTTGGACACTCCTGACGGCCAGATAAGGTTAGTGCAAGTGCGTATACCGAATGCTAATGGCGAGGAAGAAGAAGCTTGGATTAAAATCATCAATGAATAAACTTGAGTGTGTACATAGTGGTATTTTTTAGCTTTTCGCTAGGTTAAGAAGTAAGCATTGTAATTCAAATACAGTTTTTTTTGCCGTTACGTAGCTACTAGTAAAGTATTTTCCAATGATCAAAGTTTTTTTTAATACATTTCCCAGTTTAAGGACCTGTTGTTTAGTTGTCGTTTAAGTGCAGGGTGTCCCACCTCCAAAATTGAGCTTTAATTGAAAGTTGTTGGCAATACTGAAAATTTCAATTATTGCCAATTCCATTTCATAACCCGACTTTTTTCTTGTGTCCAGTTAAACCGTAGAAGCATTGCAGTTTTTTTTTCTCTAGTTTATATTTATACTTAAATGGCCCTAAATCTCGAACAATTTTTTCCCTTGTTAGGAAAGTTTTTATTAATTTTCTTTCTTACACCAACTACCACAACAATCAAGTTTTTCTTTAATTAACAAATTTGTACTTTTTTTGAATATAAGTGTAAATAAATAAACTTACATATTATTTTTGTTCCTTATTTTCCACATAATATTTATAAACTTAATTAACGTAACGTAACGTACGTCATATTTTTATTAAAAATACACTTTAAAAGTATTTAGTCAATACACATTAAATTTAACACACATTTTAAAACACATAATTAACCCTAAACCATCGATAATTAGAACTGTATATTACTATTTCACAGTTTTCGCATTCTTATTAGCATCATCAGTAATTATCGACTGACTATATATCTTTGTCTATTTTAGAGTGTTATTTCGTTTTTTCCCCCTCTCCCCACTATTTCGCCTCATTTGTAAGTTTTTCGTATGTTATTTTTATTTATACTTTATATTGTTTATCATTTTTAGTAATATGTCATCTTTTATGCTTATTTGTTCATTTATAAGTTGTATGTTATTTTTATTCTTGTAAATATGTAAATTTTCTGCAATATTCATCCTGACACCTTTCTGCATAATTTTTTCGATTTTCATTGTTTCGTTAATAGTACCGTATTGATGTTTTTCATTGTATAAATGTTTAGTGTAATTGGATGTTGTATTATTCTTGTTGGTATGTTCTTTATACCGCGTATAAAAACTTCTGCCAGTTTGTCCGATATATTTTTTATCACAAGTGTTACATTTAATCGAATAAATACCATTCAACTTATATTTGTCTTCGATTTCTATATTTGGTTTAAAAAATTTGTCTAGTTTTTAAACCAAATATAGAAATCGAAGACAAATATAAGTTGAATGGTATTTATTCGATTAAATGTAACACTTGTGATAAAAAATATATCGGACAAACTGGCAGAAGTTTTTATACGCGGTATAAAGAACATACCAACAAGAATAATACAACATCCAATTACACTAAACATTTATACAATGAAAAACATCAATACGGTACTATTAACGAAACAATGAAAATCGAAAAAATTATGCAGAAAGGTGTCAGGATGAATATTGCAGAAAATTTACATATTTACAAGAATAAAAATAACATACAACTTATAAATGAACAAATAAGCATAAAAGATGACATATTACTAAAAATGATAAACAATATAAAGTATAAATAAAAATAACATACGAAAAACTTACAAATGAGGCGAAATAGTGGGGAGAGGGGGAAAAAACGAAATAACACTCTAAAATAGACAAAGATATATAGTCAGTCGATAATTACTGATGATGCTAATAAGAATGCGAAAACTGTGAAATAGTAATATACAGTTCTAATTATCGATGGTTTAGGGTTAATTATGTGTTTTAAAATGTGTGTTAAATTTAATGTGTATTGACTAAATACTTTTAAAGTGTATTTTTAATAAAAATATGACGTACGTTACGTTACGTTAATTAAGTTTATAAATATTATGTGGAAAATAAGGAACAAAAATAATATGTAAGTTTATTTATTTACACTTATATTCAAATCTCACATATCCACATAAAGGAAAATAAAAAAAGTTAAATAAATTTGTACTTGATCAGAAATGACGTTCTCTTAAACCTATCCGTACTCCATTAACAGACATTAATACCATTTCTACTGACAATGTTATGTCATGTGCAGGAATTGCAGGCACAATTTCAAACTTGCGTAACAGTTTCGATAGCAAAAATGCCATTTCCAACATTGCTAATGTTTTACCTAACAACAGATAAAATTAACGTTTTTAATTCACAATGGTATTAAAGTTACCGATACAGTTGCGAGGGCCCGCCCCGAAAGGTAAATAGCTGTAAGGGTGCAGCTTGTTGATATTTGCTGCTGCAAATCTTTCAGGGTCAAATTTTTCTGGATCAGGAAAGTATTTTGGATTTCTGTGTATTCCAAAAATAAATATTATCAACGACAAGCCTTTAGGTAATATTCCACCATCTATTAAAGGAAAGACAATGTATTTCAGAAAAGTATATTATTCCCATACCATATTCAACATCTTCATCGAGTTTTCTGGAGATAATTGGGCCTGGAGGATAAAGTCTCATCGATTCTTTGATAACCATTTCCAGATACGTCATTTTGTGAAGTTCTTCATAAGTGGCAGCTCTGTTTTGATCATTTCCAAAAATTAATTTTAATTCTTTTATAATATTGTCCTGCAAGATTAAATTACATCAAAACAATTTTTTCAGTTTTTGTTTAATTGGAAATTGCATTTACTTGAATTGTGGAATGTTGACTAAGAACGTAAATTGTGAAGTTTAAAGCAGTGGCAATAGTATGATGACCCTAAAAAAAATTTTATGAAGTAATTGAATTTACTTTAATATATTTTTCTAATCACCCCGAACAAAAAAGTATCAACTTCAGTTCGGACATCTTCATCGGATAATGGTTTCCCATTGACAGTAGCAGTTAATAGAATGTCTAAGAAGCCCAAACGTTCCTTACCACCGTCGTAATCATTCATATTTAACATTTCCTTCTTGCGTTTTATTACGGAATTACTGTAATCGTGCAACACTTTCATTGATTTTTTCTCAATCCAATAATCTTTGGTGAATCTAAAGAACCAGTCCAACATTTTAATTGGTGAAAATGTTCTTTCTATCGTGATTCTGCATAATTCGTGTGTGGACTTTACGTAATCGGAATCTGGATCGTTTTGTGCATTCATAGCTACGTTCATTGTGCTTTCTGTAAAACAATAAATTAATTACTTATGAAATCGATTTTAAATTATTATATTTACCACCAATTATATCGAGGGCACACAATGCGATTCTGGAAAGTATATCAACTGAATCTTTATTCAAATCTTCATTTAATTTTTGTATTAAAGTGTCCGCAGCAGAATCAAAACTTTTGATACATTGCTTCAAAATTTCTGAATGGAATGCAGGTGTGAGGATTCGTCTGTGTTGTCTCCATCGCTCTCCTTAAATGGCCTATTCAATAATTTTGAATAATTTTGCATTAAATTTACCTGTAGTAAAAACTAGTCCAGGTCCTGTCCAATTTTGAAAAAACTGGTACATTTCGGCTTTCGTTAATATTGTTTTAGATTTTAACAAAAATTCTACAAATTTCTCATCTGTAAGGACTAAGTTTGTTAAAGTAGGTCCTATCTTCAATTTGTAGATTCCACCGAATTGTTCTTGCATTTTTGATAAATTGTTTAAAATATCTGCAAATTCAATCGTTGAATAGCACGAAATGAAAACGATGTAATATTTTGTTTAGTGATGTAAAATGAGAATTTCCATATAACTTCTTATCAAAATGACTTACCTTTCAGCGGCCCAATTTGTAAAGCGTTTCCAATAATTGGAATTGTTTTTGGACCTGGAAATTTTTCCAAGTGTTTATCAGGTTTATGAACATTTTTATACCACCATAAGGTAATTATTCCAATTAGTAGCGAAACGAATATTAAAATCGTCAACATTTTAGCAGGTCATCAGTAATATCTTATGAAAATAATTGAACTGTTTTCATTCTAAATAATTTCATAATTATATAAGATATTATAATCTCGTGTTTACTGTTTAACTTTTTTACAGTCAGCAAATGTACACAATTGAAAAAAAATATCTTATTTTAGACTTAAATAAATAATTTACAAAACAAGAATCATGCAACCGGAGTGACGTAAGCGCGTAATTTACACGTGGAGATAAGGATTTGAATTTCTTTTGGTTATTTTAAATTTGGAGCTTTATGTCTCAAATAATATTTCATTTCTTTCGTATTTGGATAATATTTATTGATTTTCTTTGTTATACCAACCACTACAATAGTCAATGTTTTCATTAATTAATAATGAACATTTGTATTCGATCAAAATTGACGTTCTCTTAAACCTATCCGTATTCCATTAGCAGAAGATATTGTTACTTCTACCGACAATGTTATGTCGTGTGCTGGAATTGCAGGCACAATTTCAAACTTTCGCAACAGTTTCGACAGCAGAAATTTCATTTCTAACATCGCAAATTTTTTACCTAAAAATGAACAAAATTAGAAATGTCATTAAAACTTATAAGTTTTAAAGTGACCGATGCAGTTGCGGGGACCTGCCGAGAAGGGCAAATATCTGTAAGGATGCATCTTGTCGATATTTGCTGATGCAAACCTTTCTGGGTCAAAATTTTCTGGATCAGGAAAATATTTTGGATTTCTGTGTATTCCAAAAATAAATACCATCAACGATAAGCCTTTAGGTAGTATTCCGCCATCTAGTCAAGAACAATGAAATGCAATTAGAATTTTGATAAAATGACACGCTACAACACAATGACGAATTCACTCTTCTGACAAAACCTTGAAATTGTTTTATTTATTTCGGAAAAGTATTTCATTTTATGCAACCTTCTCGTACCATATTCAACATCTTCATCCAGTTTTCGGCCGATCATGGGTCCTGGAGAATAAAGTCTCATGGATTCTTTGATAACCATTTCCAGATACTTCATTTTGTGAAGTTCTTCGTATGTGGCAGCTCTGTTTTGATCACTTCCAAATATTAATTTTAATTCTTGTACAACATCGTCCTGCAAGATGTGCATTCAATTACATAGAAAACGAATCTCTCCAGTTTTTACTGATTTTCACGTTGTACTTACTTGAACAGAGAAATGTTTGCTAAGTTCATAAATTGTGAAGTTTAAAGCAGTGGCAATAGTATCATGCCCCTAAAATTTTTTTATCAAAAATGACTGAATTTACGGTTATTCATTTTTATTCACCGCAAACATAAAAAGATTAACTTCAGATCGTACATCTTCATCGGATAAAGGCTTGCCATCGACAGTAGCATTTAACAGAATGTCTAACAAGCCAAAACGTTTCTTGCCACCGACATAATCATTCATATTTAATATTTCTTTCCTCCGTTTTATTACAGAATTACTGTAATCGTGCAACACCTTCATTGCTTTTTTATTAATCCAATAATCTTTGGTAAATCTAAAGAAACAGTCCAACATTTTAATCGGTGAAAATGTTCTTTCTGTCGCGATCCTACAAAGTTCGTGTGTGGACTTTACGTAATCGGAATCTGGATCATTTTGTGCGTTCAAAGCTGTGTCCAATGTGCTTTCTTTAAATCGGAAGAAATTAATTAATTATGAAATCTATTCTAAATTATTATATTTACCACAAATTATATCGAGGGTACACAATGATATTCTGTTACGTATATCAATTGAATCTTTATTCAAATCTTGAGATAATTTTTGTATTAAAATATCCGCAGCAGAATCAAAAATTTCAATTGATTGCTCCAAAATGTCTGAATGGAATGCTGGAGTGAGGATTCGTCTGCGTGGTTTCCATAGTTCTCCTCAAATTGTTCGTTTGTTACATTCGAATAATTTTAAATTAAATTTACCTGTAGTGAAACCAAGTCCAGGTCCTGTCCACTTTTCAAAATACTTGGACATTTCGGCTTTTGTTAATATAGTTTTAGATTTTAATAAAAATTCTATAATTTTCACATCTGTGAGAATTAAGTAGGTTAAAGTAGGTCCAACCTTCAATTTAAATATTCCATCGTATTGCTTTTCCATTTGTGATAAATTTGTTAAGATATCTACAAATTCAGTCATTGAATGGCACAAAATAAAATTGGCATAATATTAATATGTTTACTGTGTGGGGTGTAAAAATTGAGAAATATGGAATTTGTGTGCTAATTGGTCGCATAAAGCACATAAAAGAGTACTTATTTCCTGTTTTATTTTTGTAGTAAATCTGCTCACAATTACCCAAAGTAATAGACATAATAACAGCAATTTATTATTATTATTATTATAAATAATATAAATCAATTATGATTTCATTTACTTAGAAAAAAATCCGCCTGTTATCAAGTTTCCTTTACTCTTGTCAATTTTCCGATTACACCTCGGGACAAAGAATAGAAATTCTTAGAAAAAAGTGTCCGAAAGCACATAAATACCAATGTGATAATTGTTTGAAATTTGAGTTGAATAATCAAAATTATTTAACCACTGTTTAATGTTATCAGTCGGTTATTGTTATCAAAATTTGGAATTCTTAAAGTGATTGCATATTTCTGTTTTCTATTAGATTTAGAATGAAGCATTATTACCAGAAATACGTTTAATATTTATTGCCACAATTCAGTTAAGATTTGACAAATATGACGATACATAATAGAAATGCTTATGAAGTCACCATTCCCTGATTTCTCAAAGTTAAAAATAAAATGTAATATACAAAAACGTCTAAATTTTTATCAAAATGACTTACCTTTCAGCGGCCCGATTTGTAAAGCGTTTCCAATAATTGGAACTGTTTTCGGACCTGGAAATTTTTCCAAGTGTTTATCAGGTTTATGAACATTTTTATACCACCACGAGATTATGGTAATTATTCCAGTTAGTAGCGAAACGAATATCAAAATCGACAACATTTTAGTAAGTAATCAGTGTTATCTTATTAAGTTGTTTCAACTGTTTTCATTCTTACTTATATAGGATATTATAATCACGTTTACTGTTTAATTTTTTTGTAGTCAACAATGTACGCAAATGATAACAATAGTTTATTTGAAACTTAAATAAATAAAGCGATTAAAACAGTAAATTAAAATATTTTCTCTTCAGAGAAATTCGCATTTTGTTGCTTACAAGCCAGAAGTGTCTAATATCATTTTCGGTAAGAACCGGAGTGACGTAAGCGCGTGATTTACACGTGGTGATAACGACTTGAATTTCTATTGGTTATTTTAAATTTGGAGCTTTATGTCTCAAATAATATTTCATTTCTTTCGTATTTTGATAATATTTATTGATTTTCATTGTTATACCAACCACTACAATAGTCAATGTTTTCATTAATTAATAATGAACATTTGTATTCGATCAAAATTGACGTTCTCTTAAACCTATCCGTATTCCATTAACAGAAATTATTGTTATTTCTGCTGACAATGTTATGTCGTGTGCTGGAATTGCAGGCACAATTTCAAACTTTCGTAACAGTTTCGACAACAGAAATTTCACTCCTAACATCGCAAATTTTTGACCTAAAAATAAAGAAAATTAGAAACGCTTTCAAATCATACAAATTTTAAAGTGACCGATGCAGTTGCGAGGACCTGCTCCGAAAGGTAAATAGCTGTAAGGATGCATCTTGTCGATATTTGCTGATGCAAACCTTTCTGGGTCAAATTTTTCTGGATCAGGAAAGTATTTTGGATTTCTGTGTATTCCAAAAATAAATACCATCAACGACAAGCCTTTAGGTAGTATTCCGCCATCTAGTCAAAGACAAACAATAAAATGTAATTAGAATTTTGATAAAATGACACGCTACAACACTATGACGAATTCACTCTTCTGACGAAACTTTGAAATTGTTTTATTTATTTCGGAAAAGTATTTCATTTTGTGCAACCTTCTCGTACCATATGCAACATCTTCATCCAGTTTTCGGGCGATAAAAGGTGCTGGAGGATAAAGTCGCATGGATTCTTTGATAACCATTTCCAGATACGTCATTTTGTGAAGTTCTTCGTAAGTGGCAGCTCTGTTTTGATCACTTCCAAATATTAATTTCAATTCTTTCACAACATCCTCCTGCAAGATGTTCATTCAATTACATAGAAAACAAATCTGTCAAATTTTTACTGATATTCATGTTGCACTTACTTGAACAGAGGAATGTTTGCTAAGTTCATAAATTGTGAAGTTTAAAGTAGTGGCAATACTCTCATGACCCTAAAATTTTTTAATTAAAAATAACTGAATTTATGTTAATACATTTGTTTTCACCGTAAATATAAAAGTATTAACTTCAGATCGTAGATCTTCATCGGATAAAGGCCTCCCATCGACAGTAGCATTTAACAGAATGTCTAACAAGCCAAAACGTTTCTTGCCGTCGAGATAATCATTCATTTTTAATATTTCCTTCTTGCGCTTTATTACGGCATTACTGTAATCGTTCAGCACCTTTATTGCTTTCTTCTCAATCCAATAATCTTTGGTAAATCTAAAGAAACAGTCCAACATTTTAATCGGTGAAAATGTTCTTTCTATCACGATCCTACAAAATTCGTGTGTGGACTTTACGTAATCGGAAACCGGATCGTTTTGTGCGTTCATAGCTGTGTCCATTGTGCTTTCGTTAAATCCGAATAAAGAAATTAATTATGAAATCTATTTTAAATTGTTATATTTACCACAAATTATATCAAGGGCACACAATGATATTCTGGTAAGTATATCAATTGAATCTTTATTCAAATCTTGATATAATTTTTGTACTAAAATATCCGCAGCAGAATCAAAAATTTCAATTGACTGTTCCAAAATGTCTGAATGAAATGCTGGAGTGAGGATTCGTCTGCGTTGTTTCCATTGTTCTCCTTAAATTGTTCGTTTGATACTTTCGAATAACTTTAAATTAAACTTACCTGTAGTGAATCCAAGTCCAGGTCCTGTCCAGTTTTCAAAATGCTTGTAGAATTCGGCTTTAGTTAATATAGTTTTAGATTTTAACAAGAATTCTACAATTTTCACATCTGTGAGAATTAAGTTGGTTAAAGTAGGTCCTATCTTCAATTTAAATATTCCACCGTATTGTTTTTCCATTTGTGATAAATTTGTTAACATTTCTACAAATTCAATCATTGAATGGCACAAAATAAAATTGGCGTAATATTAATATGTTTAGTGTGTGGGGTGTAAAAATTGGGAAATATGGATTTTGTGTGCTAATTTGACGCATAAAGCACATAAAAGAGTACTTATTTCCTGTTTTATTTTTGCAGTAACTCTGCAAACTAATTGACATAATAATAGCCATTTATTATTATTCTTATTATTACCATAAATCAATCATAACGATTACAATTATTTAGAAAAAAATTCGCCTGTTATCAAGTTTCGTTTACTCTTGTCTATTTTCCTATTACACCCCGGGACAAAGAATAGAAATTCTTAGAAAAAAGTGTTCGAAAGCACATAAATAACAACGTGATAATTGTTTGTAATTTGAGTTGAATAATCAAAATTATTTAACTTCTGTTTAATGTTATCAGCCGGTTATTGCTATCACAAATTTAGAAGTCTTAAAGTGAAAAATTGCAAGTTTCAAAGTGAATATATATTTCCGTTTTTCATTAGATTTTGAATGAAGCAATTACCAGAAATAAGTTTGATATTTATTGTCACAATTCAGTTAAGATTTGAAAAATGACGATAACAGAAGTGCTTATAAAGTCATCATTCCTTGATTTCTCAAAGTTAAAAATAAAATGACATATACAAAGACGTCTAAATTTTTATCAAAATGACTTACCTTTCAGCGGACTAATTTGTAAAGCGTTTCCAATAATTGGAACTGTTTTCGGGCCTGGAAATTTTTCCAAGTGTTTATCAGGTTTATGAACATTTTTATACCACCACGAGATTATGGTAATTATTCCAGTTAGTAGCGAAACGAATATCAAAATCGACAACATCTTACTAAGTAATCAGTAATATCTTATGAAGGTAATTCAACTGTTATCATTGCAAATAATTGCATACTTATATGTATACTGTTTCACCTTTTTGTAGTCACAAATGTATACAAATGATGAAAATAAAATTACTTTAAACTTGAATAAATAATTTAGAAAACAAAAATCATGCTACTAAATACAAAGCGATTAAAGCAATAAATTAACATTCTTTTGTTGTTTAAAGCCAAAAGTGTCTAATATACTTTTCGGTAAGAACTGGAGTGACGTAAACGCGTGATTTACACGTGGTGATAACGATTTGAATTTCTATTGGTTATTTTAAATTTGGGGCTTTATGTCTCAAACAATATTCCATTTCTTTCGTATTTGGATAATTTTTATTAATTTTCTTTGTTAGACCAACCACTACAATAGTCAATGTTTTCATTAATTAATAATGGACATTTGTATTCGATCAAAATTGACGTTCTCTTAAACCTATCCGTATTCCATTAGCAGCAGTTAATGTTGCTTCTAGTGACAATGTTATGTGGTGTGCTGGAATTGCTGGCACAATTTCACACTTTCGCAACAGTTTCGACAGCAGAAATTTCATTTCTAACATCGCAAATTTTTTACCTAAAATAAACAAAATTAGAAATCTATTCTAAATTGTTATATTTACCACAAATTATATCGAGGGTACACAATGATATTCTGGTACGTATATCAATTGAATCTTTATTCAAATCTTGAGATAATTTTTGTACTAAAATATCCGCAGCAGAATCAAAATTTTCAATTGACTGCTCCAAAATGTCTGAATGGAATGCTGGAGTGAGGATTCGTCTGCGTTGTTTCCATTGTTCTCCTTAAATTGTTCGCTTGAAACCTTCAAATAATTTTAAATTAAACTTACCTGTAGTGAATGCAAGTCCAGGTCCTGTCCAATTTTCAAAATGCTTGTAGAATTCGGTTTTTGTTAATATAGTTTTAGATTTTAACAAAAATTCTACAATTTTCACATCTCTGAGAATTAAGTTGGTTAAAGTAGGTCCTATCTTCAATTTAAATATTCCATCGTATTGTTTTTCCATTTGTGATAAATTTGTTAAGATATCTACAAATTCAATCATTGAATGGCACAAAATAAAATTGTTTTAAAAATGGAAAAATATGGTTTTTGTGTGGTAAGCAAATAAAAGGTTACTTATTTCCTATTTTATTATTACCCAAACTAATTGACATAATAACAGCCATTTAAGGCATCTATTATTATTATTATTATTATTATTATTATTAATTTAATTAATCATAATGTTGTTAATTGGTTACTTTTATTACAATCAGTCGGTTCCAAAAAAAAACAGTAGTACCTCGAATAGCGAACTTAATTCGTTCTTTGACTTCGTTCGTTAACCGAAATGTTCGTAAACCGAAACAATTTTTCTCGTTCAAACTAATGCAAATCCAATTAATCTGTTCGCTCGCCCAGAAGCATTGTTTCTTGTTTTTGTATGGATTTATGTGTGGCCAAAATATTTGTGAGTTTATGGAGGAGAACGGCGAAATATTTTTAAAATCGTTATCTATGTAATTTGTAATTTTTAAGATCTCAATCCCTATAAAACAATGAAGTAATTTCAACCCAAAATTTACAATACTATTTTTAGGTCAATAATTGTACCCATTCTTTTTGTAGAACGAAATTAAAAGAAGTTTTATGTTCATTTTGAAACTTTTAAATTTTTTTAAAGGAATAATAGTATCTTTGTGCGTTCGTTAACCGAGGCATTGTTCGTTAATCGAGGCGTTCATTATCCGAGGTGCCACTGTACTCTAAACTCTGTTTTGAAGTTTCGGTTACTCTTGTCAATTTTCCTATTACACCTGGGAACAAACAATAGAAATTCTTGGAAAAAATCATTATGATTAAACTCTTCTTTCGAATGTGATAATTGTTCGCAATTTGAGAATAATAATGAAAAGTATTTAACATCTGTTTAATGTTATCAGTCGGTTATTGCTATCAAAATTTAGAAGTCTTAAAGTGAAAAATTGCAAGTTTCAAAGTGAATATATATTTCTGTTTTTCATTAGATTTTGAATACGTTTGATAGTTATTGCCACAATTCAGTTAAGATTTGGCAAATGGCAATAAAAGAAATGTTAAAAATAGAAATTTTGGATCCAAAAACGTCTATATTTTTATCGGAATGACTTACCGTTCAGCGGCCCAATTTGTAAAGCGTTTCCAATAATTGGAACTGTTTTCGGACCTGGAAATTTTTCCAAGTGTTTATCAGGTTTATGAACATTTTTATACCACCATAAGATTATGGTAATTATTCCAATTAGTAGCGAAACGAATATCAAAATCCACAACATTTTAGTAAGTAATCAGTAATATCTTATTAAAATATTTCAACTGCTTTCATTCCAAATAATTGCATACTGTTTCACCTTTTTGTAGTCAGCAAATGTATACAAATGATAAAAAATAATTTATTTTAAACTTACATAAATAATTTAGAAAACAAAAATCATGCTACTAAATACAAAGCGATTAAAGCAATAAATTAACATTCTTTTGTTGTTTAAAGCCAGAAGTGTCTAATATAATTTTCGGTAAGAACCGGATATTATAATCACGTGTTTACTGTTTAATTTTTTTGTAGTCAACCAAGGTAAGCAAATGATAAAAATAATTTATTTTAAACATAAATAAATAAAGCAATTAGAACAATAAATTGAAATTATTTTTTCTTCAGAAAAATTCGCATTTCGTTGCTTACAAGCAAGAAGTGTCTAATATCACTTTCGGTAAGAACTGGAGTGACGTAAGCGCGTGATCGACACGTGGTGATAACGACTTGAATTTCTATTGGTTATTTTAAATTTGGGGCTTTATGTCTCAAACAATATTGCATTTCTTTCGTATTTGGATAATATTTATTGATTTTCATTGTTATACCAACCACTACAATAGTCAATGTTTTCATTAATAAACAAATGGATATTTGTATTCGATCAAAATTGACGTTCTCTTAAACCTATCCGTATTCCATTAACAGAAGTTATTGTTATTTCTGCTGACAATATTACGTCGTGTGCTGGAATTGCAGGCACAATTTCAAACTTTCGCAACAGTTTCGACAGCAGAAATTTCATTTCTAACATCGCAAATCTTTGACCTGAAAATAAAGAAAATTAGAAATGTCATTAAAACTTATAAGTTTTTAAGTGACCGATGCAGTTGCGAGGACCTGCCGAGAAGGGTAAATAGCTGTAAGGATGCAGCTTGTCGATATTTGCTGATGCAAACCTTTCTGGGTCAAATTTTTCTGGATCAGGAAAATATTTTGGATTTCTGTGTATTCCAAAAATAAATACTATCAACGACAAGCCTTTAGGTAATATTCTGCCATCTAGCCAAAGACACAATAAAATGTAATTAGAAATTCGATAAAGTGCCACGCTACAACACAATGACAAATTCATTCTTCTGATAAAGCTTTGAAATTGTTTTATTTATTTTGGAAAAGTATTTCATTTTACGCAACCGTCCTGTACCATATTCAACATCTTCATCCAGTTTTCGGGCGATAAAGGGTGCTGGAGGATAAAGTCACATGGATTCTTTGATAACCATTTCCAGATACTTCATTTTGTGAAGTTCTTCGTATGTGGCAGCTCTGTTTTGATCACTTCCAAATATTAATTTTAATTCTTTCACAACATCCTCCTGCAAGATGTTCATTCAATTACATAGAAAACGAATCTCTCCAGTTTTTACTGATTATCACGTTGCACTTACTTGAACAGAGGAACGTTTGCTAAGTGCATAAATTGTGAAGTTTAAAGCAGTGGCAATAGTATCATGACCCTAAAATTTTTTTATCAAAAATAACTGAATTTATGGTAATTCATTTTTATTCACCGCAAATATAAAAGTATTAACTTCAGATCGTACATCTTCATCGGATAAAGGCCTCGTATCGACAGTAGCATTTAACAGAATGTCTAACAAGCCAAAATGTTTCTTGCCGCCGACATAATCATTAATTTTTAACATTTCCTTCCTGCGCTTTATTACTGCATTACTGTAATCGTTCAACACCTTTATTGCTTTTTTCTCAATCCAATATTCTTTGGTAAATCTAAAGAAACAGTCCAACATTTTAATCGGAGAAAATGTTCTTTCTATCACGATTCTACAAAATTCGTGTGCAGACTTTACGTAATCAGAATCTGGATCGTTTTGTGCGTTCATAGCTGTGTCCTTTCTTTAAATCGGAATAAATTAATTAACTATGAAATCTATTTTAAATTATTATATTTACCACAAACTACATCGAGGGCACACAATGATATTCTGGTAAGTATATCAATTGAATCTTTGTTCACATCTTGATATAATTTTTGTACTAAAATATCCGCAGCAGAATCAAAAATTTCAATTGACTGCTCTAAAATGTCTGAATGGAATGCTGGAGGGAGGATTCGTCTGCGTTGTTTCCACCGTTCTCCTTAAATTGTTCGTTTGATACTTTCGAATAATTTTAAATTAAACTTACCTGTAGCGAATGCAAGTCCAGGTCCTGTCCAATTTTCAAAATACTTGTAGAATTCGGCTTTTGTTAATATAGTTTTAGATTTTAACAAGAATTCTACAATTTTCACATCTGTGAGGACCAAGTTTGTTAAAGTAGGTCCTATCTTCAATTTGTAGATTCCACCGAATTGTTCTTGCATTTTTGATAAATTGTTTAAAATATCTAAAAATTCAATCGTTGAATAGCACGAAATGAAAATGACGTAATATTTTGTTTAGTGCGTGGGTATTCGATAAAATGTGAATTTTCATATAAAAATACCTTCAAATTCTTATCAAAATCACTTACCTTTCGGCGGCCCAATTTGTAAAGCGTTTCCAATAATTGGAATTGTTTTGGGACCTGGAAATTTCTCCAAGTGTTTATCAGGTTTATGAACATTTTTATACCACCACGAGATTATGGTAATTATTCCAGTTAGTAGCGAAACGAATATCAAAATCGACAACATTTCAGTAAGTAATCAGTAATACCTTTCAACTGCTTTCATTCCAAATAATTGCATACTTATACTTCAGCAACTGTATGCAAATGATAAAAAATAATTTATTTTAAACTTAAATAAATAATTTAGAAAACAAAAATCATGCAACTAATTACAAAGCGATTAAAGCAATAAATTAAAATTCTTTTGCCTTCTGATAAATTCGCATTTCATTGCTTAAAAGTCAGAAATGTCTAATATCACTTTCAGTAAGAACTGAAGTGATTTATACGTGGTGATAAGGATCTCAATTTCTATTGGTTATTTTGAAATTTGAGGCTTTATGTTTCAATTTAAGCAATAAGCAATGTTTTCTTCAATTAACAACTAGCTATATCATTAAGACAGGTGAATTTAAAATTCTAAAAAAATATTTTTGAAATCCGTACAGTTACCTCTGTCAAATGATACCCTACACGATATGTTAATTTAAACTTATTTCTTATTGGTATCAAACTGACCCTCCATATTAAATAAAAAAAAATTATCCAGTTATTGACGAGCGATATGTGTGCCAAATTCAAAGTTTCTACGTTACTTAGTTTTCGAGAAAAACCTCTGAGACGGACGGCAGGACACGGAAATGATCTTATAAGGGTTCCGTTTTTCCTTTTTAGGTTCAGAACCCTAAAAACACATTATAGTTGCATTTTAATATTAGTGGTTTTTGAAAACCGCAAATTGTGCCAAAGGTGGGGCCAAAATCAATCGCAAGTCTAAAAATGGTCGTCTTTCTCAGGTTTTTCTGACAATAAATTGGTCTCACTTTGCTATCACATAGGGTATCTTTGAATCTTTATTTGATGAAGCTTGAAATGAAATGCAACCTTGAAGATAAGCAATTTGTTTATTAAATATTTAATCATAGCACATATAAAATATAATTGTATAATTAACAATGTACAAGTGTCCTTAAACTAATATTGTCACAATAATGATATGATGTGAAAGAAGTAATGGCAGTTAATGGCCCAACATTTTGCAATATTTGAGATCGCAAACTTTCGATAAAATTCTTCATAAATAACTATCATACAAACTTACACTTAAAAGAACGAAAAAAAAACTTAGAGATGACACAATTATTAAAGCCACTAATAAAAGTTCTGATTACAAAAATAATTACATCTTATATCACAATATACAAAATTTCTTCGAAAATTATTCTCACTGTGTCATTTGTTGTAAATATCGATTCTCCTCCAACAAAGAGCTCAATGAAGAGGTCAAATCATTTATGACCATGTTAGAAACGGTCCCATCGCCGCACTTCGTCAGCGGGTGGGTGCTGCTGCTGACAGTGTCCGAATTCCCGACCCAATTTTGGCAATTCTGGACGTATTCCAAGGTCCTTTGATAGGCATCCTGCCTCATCCCCAGCGGCTGGACCCCGTTGGAGGTCTGATTGGCCTGGTTGATCCCTGGAGACATTTGCGACTGGCTGATGTCTTTACACTGAATTTCGTTATTCGTACACTGGTGGTAACACTTGTTTTTCCGGCAGTTACAACAGTCTTGGTTTGGGATGCAGTTGGTGTATTGCCTGTAGCAATTCTGATCGAAATGAGCGCATGGTCGAGACATCTGAGCCTGTTGGGGGTGCGTCATCAATTCAGTTGGCGCAGGAGTGGCAACTGCCGGTGATGCCAAAGGTTCGTTGGTTACACAATAAGCGTTTGGGTAATTTGGACTGCAGATGTAGGTGTGCTTGGGTTGTTGGCACCCATTTGGGACGTACCCGTTCTGATTGCACATATAATTGTGGTTGCTGCACTGTGAGCTCGTGGACATTGCCGAGTAAGCATTGTTCACCATTTGCTGCCGGCAAAAGTCCACATTTTGGCAAATTGGCTGAATATGGTTCTGGTTCTGGCACATGCGACCTGCCATCATCTGCCCATTTCCCTCCCAATTGCTCTGCATGTAGCAGAAGTTATGACCAACCTGTCGGTTGTAACAATGATTCTGCATGTCGTTGTGTAACTGGGAAGCCAACATCTGCCCGTTTTGCATCATCTGGTTCTGCATGCTGCACGGGGCATTCGGCGACATCAGTTGAGGGTGGCAGGGAATTTGATTTGGAGCCGGCGAGTGCACCATTTGGGTCATTGGAGACGCGGCCATTTGATTCATATTTCCAGGCGACTCGGCCATTTGATTGCCGGGCGAAGGCACCATTGGCGACATCATCGGGTTCTGCATGTTCCCGTAATTCGAGGACGGAGACTGCATCATCTGGTTGTAAGTAGGAGCCGGTGATGGAAGCATCCGATTCATAGGAGCTGGTGAAGGCATCATGTGATTTAAGGCCCCTGGTGATGGCATCACCTGATTGACCGTTGGGGGTGAAGGTATGATGTGATTGAGGGCTGACGAAGGCGACAACACAGACCCATTGTTCAGACTTTGGGGAGATGATAAAATTTGGCTGAAATTGGACGATGGTGATTGCAACACCCGATTTAAAGGCACAGGGGAAGGTAGTGGTTGTGGAGCTGGACTCGGTAAAGTTTTCTGGTTGTTTCCCGGGAAAGATTCGCTCCATCCCGGATCCGCGACTTGATTCAAATAGTGGACCATTTCGTCAGGTATTACCAATTTATTTTCCACCATTTCGCCTTCACCAACTTCATCCAGAACAACAGCTTGATTGGGGTGTAGTTCCGTTGAGCTGATGGCACCTTTGAGAGGTGATAGTGTAACCGAAGCTGGTCTGGGTGGTGGACTTTTTCTTTCATTAATTGTGTGGCAAGGTTCGGACATTCGCCGATTGTCTGTGCTGTTATTGGTACCATCTGTTGCCCTGGCTGATAGCCAAGTCTGTTGGACCGCCGTTTGTTGAAGGGATGCGTTTTGCGTCTGAAGCACCAGATTATTGTTATTTGGAGTTGAAGTCTGTAATCTCTGCAACTGCCCAGCGAGGAGATGCGAAGCGGGTGGTGGTGGTATGCTAATTCCTCCAGTTGTTACCGTCGACAATTGACTGGACCTTCTTGAACTTCCGGCTGATATTGGGTCATAAAAGGAACCGGGCCCTAGTCCAGGCCTCGAAGCTTGCGACGCCAAACTGCTCTTCCTGCTCATATCAGCACTCTTCATACTGCCGTAATAAGAACTAACAGTTGAATTGCTGTCCCTCCTAATTTGGGCTTGCGTGTTTCCTAGAGGCTGCAGTCTCTGCTGAAGATCCGTAAGCTGAGTTTTTGTTTCAACTTTCAGATCGGTTATTCTCCTGTTCAAATCAGTTATGCCAATGTTCCTCCTCTGAACTGAAGATAAGGGAGGTAGGACTGAAATCTTCGTTTGCAGGTGGGATTTTAGTTTGTTTCGAGAGAGTCTCCCATTGTTTATTGTAATGCCAGCTCGATCGGCTCCTATTCCTACCATGGCTCGTAACACCTCTGGTAAATCATCAATCTGATCAAACAGAGAAAATTATCAGTAATTTTTTGTCAACTCAAGCTAATGGATAAAGTCCGAAACGAAGATATAAGAGATCAGATGAAAGTAGAAGAAAGAAGACTATTGTGGTACGAACATGTAAGAAGAGCGGAAGAGCATAGGTGGATAAACAAGATAACAGAATGGAGCACGGTTGAATGAAGGAAAAGAGGAAGACCTAGAAGATCGTTTAGAGATGAGATCGATGAAGACATGGACAGGAGAGGATTAAGAGAAGGTTAGTGGAAAAATCGAGAGGAATGGAGAAGTTGGTTGAAGGAAGGAAGGCAGTGACAACTGTATCAAATCCTTATATATATATAAAAAAATTTAATTGAAACTGTTGGCAATTACCTGCAAATCCTCTGCGTCATAGTGCCAGGCAGCATCATCCAAAGTTCCTGTTCTTTGGACAGTGGAAGCTGTATCTCCTGACATATCATCGTGGCATCCTCCAGCTAATTGTGTGGCTCCCAACGGACTTCCTTGCTGCTGACCAGGAGAATGAATATCAGACTGGAAAGAATCACAATGAAGATAATGAAAAAATAATTAAAATCCCTTACCTCAGATTTGATGCTTGGGCTGCTGAGACTTGCAGTCTTGTGACTTTGCATGTCTTCGCTTCGCGGACTGGAATCAAGACCAGTAGGGCCATCTTCAGAACCACCATCGATGCCTTTGTGCTTTTTGTTCGCATAAAATTCTGGACCATGCACCGTCTTTACATGTTTCCTCAAGGAACTGGGATCTGTGTAGCGTTTTGTACAACCTGGTGCTTTACACACGTAGGGTTTCTAAAATGAAGATAGTAAAGCTTCTGAAATTGCAAGTTTTGCTCATTACCTCATTACTGTGCGTTCGATTTTGGTGTTTGGCTCGATCTGAAGCGTTACTGAAAGCCTTCGAACAACCAGGGTACTCGCAGGTGTATGGTTTTTCGCCTGTGTGTGATCTTAAATGGGTTTTTAAGTTTTCCAACCTGGAGTAGGCTTTGTAACATCCTTCAAACTATAAAAAGAAGTTAGTTTTGGTTGAGAATATACTTGGAAGAATTACCGTGCACTTGTGTGGCTTTTCTCCGGTGTGGCGACGCATATGCACTACCAACATGTACTGGGCTTTGAAGGGTTTTTCCGCCCTTGAGCAACCTTCCCATCGGCACACGAAAGATTTCTTATTGGCGTGGATATGGTCGTTGTTGATGTGCTTGACCAATTCGTCTTGAGTGCCAAATTCCGTGCCACATTCTCTCCAGTGGCAGTTGGTTTCGATGAAATCTCCAGGCTCATCTTTGAGGTCAGCTTGGTCGCCGTGTCCTTCCGACGCCGTCACATTTTGCCCGCCTCCACCGTTCGAAGGTTCCTTTTTGATCCGCGTTTTTCGCGTCTCAACATCTGAAACTTGCGGCGGTGCTTCGGATTTTTTTCGGGTGTCGTTTAATATCTGCAAACATTTAAAATAAAATGGATCCTCCGATTGGAAAGGCAGACTTACATCAGTCTTAGCAACGTGACCAGTGGACGCGTGAAGGGGGTGGTGTCCCAAGGAGTACATATGATGGGGCGGCGCTGGAGCCGGAGGAAGCGGCAACAGCGTCCCGGCGCTCCTAATCAAGTGTGCCTGTAGTTGCTGCAAGTGCATTCCGGGATGAACGCTAAGTGCGGGGCTGATGGCACCAGCAGATAGATGGCCATAGGAACCACTAGCACTGGACGACCTCGATCCATTCACGATTGAAGCCAGGGAATTGGGGGAGAAGCGAATCATGGAGTTGATGTCGAACGAGTCCGAGTAAGGCGAGGACGAGAGAGCTCTTTTGCGTGATTGTCTTAAGCTCCCCGGTCTTGGGCTGTTCAGGCGGGAACCGTCTATGCTGTACGGAAATTCGCTGCTTGCCAACGTCGATCCTGGATGCAAGTCAGTAAGGCCACGGGTATTCAGGTACTCAGGGGATAATCCTAAACCTGAAAAAGAACCATTTTTAAGCATCGTCGAACACCGGCGCCAGGCTAGGACTAAATTTAGACTGTGGTGACAAGTGGCGAAGCAAAAAGAGTTTGGAACCAACGCACGATTTCCACCGAAAGTTATGTTTCCGCCTGTTGATCCGCTTTTTTGAGACGGGGACAATTTAGATTCGGCATGACGAGGCGTGAATGCGGTCAAATGATGGGTGACACGGAATTAAAGTGCACATACGAGGCTGAAATGAGATAATTTAAACATCCGAATATAATTAATGAGTGCCAGTTTGTTGACATTTCTCAGTCAATCAGTCTGTTTTATTGCGCGTGCTGTTAATGCAGCCGGCCAGTTCGTTCGAAGGTTTTCGGTTGTGAGGAATAAATAATTTCAGGCGGTTTACAAATTTCAATGACAAATTTCTGTTATTTTTTTTATTTTTTTTGTTTCAGTCTTATGATTTTAAAATTTTCAGGATTCTAAAAGGATATTATTTAATTGTATTATATACAAAGTGCTCTTCACACACAGAGGAAAATAACTACTAATTCAGTTTTCAGAAAATTTGATGAAAAATTCGAATTTATTCAATAAAAATAGCAATCATTTCTGACAACCGCTTAATTTTTTTTAAATTTATTGTTGTATCATTATTTTATAATTTTTAGGTTTGTGAAATTAGTTAATATTGTTATATACGAAATATTTTTTACACACAGAACAATGTATCAACTAATTTAGTGTTCGGAAAATTTGATTAGATTCGAATTTATGAAATAAAGAAATAACATTTTAAAAAATTTTTTTTTCAGGTTTGTGAAAGGATATCATTTCATATTTTTATAAACGAAATCTTTTTCGCAAACAGAGAAAAATAACCACTAATTTAGTTTTCAGAAAATGTGATAAAAAATTCGAATTTATTCAATAAGAAAATAGCAATCATTTCTGACAACCGCATTAATTTTTTCTAAATTTACTGTTGTATCATCATTTTAGAATTTTCAGGTTTGTAAAAGGATATTATTTAATATTGTTATATACGAAATATTTTTCACACACAGAACAACGTATCAAGTAATTTAGTGTTCGGAAAATTTCATTAAAGATTCGAATTTATTAAATAAAAAAAAAACAATTTTTTAAATTTTTTTTTCAGGTTTGTAAAAGGATATCATTTAATATTTTTATATATGAAATCTTTTTCACAAACCGAGAAAAATAACTACTAATTTAGTTTTCAGAAAATGTGATGAAAAATTCGAATTTATTCAATAAGAAAATAGCAATCATTTCTGACAACCGCATTAATTTTTTTTAAAATTTATTGTTGTCTCATCATTTTACAATTTTCAGGTTTGTGAAACGATATTGTTTAATATTGTTATATACGAAATATTTTTCACACGCAGAACAACTTATCAACTAATTTAGTGTTCGGAATATTTTATTAAAGATTCGAATTTATTAAATAAAAAAATAATAATTTTTTTAAATTTTTTTTCAGGTTTGTCAAAGGATATCATTTAATATTTTTATATACGAAATCTTTTTCACAAACAGAGAAAACTAACCACTAATTTAGTTTTCAGAAAATGTGATGAAAAATTCGAATTTATTCAATAAGAAAATAGCAATCATTTCTGACAACCGCATTAATTTTTTTTAAATTTATTGTTGTCTCATCATTTCACAATTTTTAGGTGTGAAAGGTTATTATTTAATATTATTATATACGAAATATTTTTCACACACACAACAACGTATCAAATAATTTAGTGTTCGGAAAATTCAATTAAAGATTCGAATTTATTCAATAAAAAAAATAAAATAAATTTTTTTCAGGTCTGTGAAAGGATATCAGTTAATATTGTTATATACGAAATCTTTTTCACAAACAGACAAAAATAACTACTAATTTAGTTTTCAGAAAATATGATGAAAAATTCAAATTTATTAAATAATAAAATAGCAATTATTTCTGACAACCGCATTAATTTTTTAAAATTTATTGTTGTATCATCATTTTACAATTTTTAGTTTTGTGAAAGGATATTATTTAATATTGTTATATACGAAATATTTTTCACACGCAGAACAACGTATCAACTAATTTAGTGTTCGGAAAATTTGATTAAAGATTCGAATTTATTAAATAAAAAAATAATAATTTTTTTAAATTTTTTTTCAGGTTTGTCAAAGGATATCATTTAATATTTTTATATACGAAATCTTTTTCACAAACAGAGAAAACTAACCACTAATTTAGTTCTCAGAAAATGTGATGAAAAATTCGAATTTATTCAATAAGAAAATAGCAATCATTTCTGACAACCGCATTAATTTTTTTAAAATTTATTGTTGTCTCATCATTTCACAATTTTTAGGTGTGAAAGGTTATTATTTAATATTATTATATACGAAATATTTTTCACACACACAACAACGTATCAAATAATTTAGTGTTCGGAAAATTCAATTAAAGATTCGAATTTATTCAATAAAAAAAATAAAATAAATTTTTTTCAGGTCTGTGAAAGGATATCAGTTAATATTGTTATATACGAAATCTTTTTCACAAACAGACAAAAATAACTACTAATTTAGTTTTCAGAAAATATGATGAAAAATTCAAATTTATTAAATAATAAAATAGCAATTATTTCTGACAACCGCATTAATTTTTTAAAATTTATTGTTGTATCATCATTTTACAATTTTTAGTTTTGTGAAAGGATATTATTTAATATTGTTATATACGAAATATTTTTCACACACACAACAACGTATCAAATAATTTAGTGTTCGGAAAATTCAATTAAAGATTCGAATTTATTCAATAAAAAAAATAAAATAAATTTTTTTCAGGTCTGTGAAAGGATATCAGTTAATATTGTTATATACGAAATCTTTTTCACAAACAGACAAAAATAACTACTAATTTAGTTTTCAGAAAATATGATGAAAAATTCGAATTTATTAAATTATTTCTGACAACCGCATTAATTTTTTAAAATTTATTGTTGTATCATCATTTTACAATTTTTAGTTTTGTGAAAGGATATTATTTAATATTGTTATATACGAAATATTTTTCACACACACAACAACGTATCAAATAATTTAGTGTTCGGAAAATTCAACTAAAGATTCGAATTTATTAAATTTAAAAAAATATTTTTTTTAAATTTTCTTCAGGTTTGTGAAAGGATATCATTTAATATCGTTATATACGAAATCTTTTTCACAAACAGAGAAAAATAACTACTAATTTAGTGTTCAGAAAATTTTGACGAAAACTTCAAATTTATCAGATAAGAAAATAATTGTTTCCGTCAACCGCATAAGCATTGCAGCAAACGGAGTTTAAAATTAAACTTGCACTTGCAAAAAACAGTTTTGCATAATTAACTCACAACTCATAAAAAATTCCAATCCAATCTGAGCGGCAAAAGTAAACAAACAACTTAATTCAACAACAGTTGCATCACTTCAACTAAAAATTTGGCAATGTTTGTTTCAGACGGTAAATAAATTCGCCATAAATTGAGATATTTCACGCTTGCAAAAAATCGATTAATAAATTTTTGGGGCCAATTAACTTCGACCTTGGAGCCACCAATTTCCTGATTTAATTAAAAACGTCGGTTTTGCGCTGCGGTTACTTTCGCCGACTCAAAGGCGGCCGATGCGGCCTTCGAATTCGCGCAACTAACCCTTCATTAGCCGATTTCCGGCAACCCTCCGGTTTTGGCAAAAAACCGCAGCGTTCGCTTGGCTGGCTGTGCGAACGGTGACGAGCGGTCTTAGCACAATGTTTAAAATTAACTCCAACCGACCAACGCACGCTGAACTGAAAATAGTGAGGGCAATGGTTCATTAAGTAAATCGTCATGAACTCACCTACATCTGGTTTTAAAGGAAAAAATTAAGCGTGAATTTTTAGGACTCAATTTAATCGGTGGAGGTTATTCAATTAAAGTTTTATTGAACGGGTGCAGGTTTTTCAATTCTGATATAAACTTGTTTGGTAATCGGCCGGCTTCATGCGGCGAGATAATATCTCTGGAAAATTGTTGCAGCAATAAAATCCACCGACGCTCGGACCATTTCTGTGTAATCACTCGTAAAATTCTTAGGGCTGATATCAATGCGCGTTTTATGGCGAATGGTGCATGACCTGCTGTATGCATCTGGTTAAAGTTAAAAACCGACTCATAATCTATTTTCGGTTCTGGTTTAATGGCTTTATTTTTGTGACTGTTTTCTCAACTCAATTTTAAATACTTTTTAATCTTTTCGTGCATTCAGAATGAAGACATAAATTACACCGTGTGCGCTTCGAGGTAAATTCAGGGATCATAGCACTTGTAATTGCAAACAATAGCGACTTTAGTGACTTACCAGAAGAAAAAAGTGACTAAATAGTATATAAAATATAGAAAATAAACTTAAGGCTGGGGAACCCAACCTCAAAAAATGCAGAGTTTTAAGAAACTCAGTATTGCTCAGAAAGTACTTATCAATATATAATTTGCGAAGCAACAGTTGGAAACATAATGTTACCGCATCTAATGATATATTTGCTTTGGCGAAGAAGTGTCTAGTTTTCAAAAATTAACCTCCGAAAGTGCAATTCTCGCAAAAATGTAGTATGACGGTTTTTTACTGAAATCTTTAGAGTTACGAAATATTTTGCAATGCACTTTACAGCACTTATAGAGAATATATTGCCTTGTAAGAAAATATTTTTTTTATTGCGAGAAAGTTGATAACTCAAGAAGAAAAAAATTGACAACAATATTTTTTTGAAAATTTAGTGTGCCAGTAAACTCAGCTCAGCTCAAGAAGTAAGTTATATTGTAGAAATTCCTTCGGGGTACTTATACTAAACATATAGTAGTATAATATGACATGTTTTTTTTATGATAACATGGTGAATATCTTTGAAAAAAAATCTAAAAGTTGTGGTACGAAATACAGTATTATTTGATCGCGTTTTTTATTGCTTTCCGAACGCAACATCGTCAACAAATTACATAAAAATGTTCCTTTAGCACCTAAGAAATAGTTTCCGTAAACCAAATTGGATAAATGTCTAAATTTTACACTTTCGAGGAAAAGTTGTTTTCCCATAAGATTTTAGTCAAATAGTGCGTCCTTTTACTCATAGATGTCCTGTCAAATCTGTACCTTTTTGATTGACGGCATGGATAGAATAATTTCTATTAAAATGCACACTTGATATAGTGCAAAAAACTCTAAAAATTTATAAAAATACACTAATAATGCAAAATATCCATGTTCGCACACGTAAGGATATGAAACATTTTCGAGCCTACTAAATTGTACAATATATATTAGTTTCGAATAGCATCGTAGGAAAAATTGTTTGAAGCATCTATTCACAAAAAATTACAAAAAAAAAACAGTAAATAATGCAGCAATCGTATTGACTGATTTTACCGCCGTTATCGCCGCAGACAATAATATAAATAATATTTATCAAATTATGAGTGTATAAAAATGGGGATAAGATTACTCTTTGCACAATTGAAAATGTGTTTGCAGCCTGTTACGGGATTAATTATAGCAGGTATATCTATGAAAACACAAAATTGGCAAAGAATTAGCAAAAAATTATAGACTAATTTATTTCCGACTGAGTTTAGCGTCGTTATCGCCGCAGACCATAATATGAATAATATTTATCAAGTTACGAGCGTATGAAAAACGCGCAACTCCTTTTTTTGTTCTTTCTCTGTTCAATACGTAAGTTTAAAACCTTATTAGTTAGGATACCTCTTTGGTTGCCTAAAAATTTTTTATTTTAAGGGGCAAAATTGGTGCCCCCTGAGCGGAAGAATTGTGTATTACTTACCAGTTCCCGGACCTTAACACATTTTTAAAAATAAAAATATTTAAATTGAAAAATAATTTATAATGAACTCCAAAATAAAATTAAATATTTTTAACAAACAAAAAAAATCGAAATGAAATGATTATGATAATTAAATCATTTTTTACATTTCTTTTTGTAACAAAATTATCTAATATGACGGTCTTTCTTTAAAGAATATCTTTATTTAATAAATCAACTTCTTTGGTTTTCTCTTCTTCTTTTTTTCTCCTCATCACCAACCCTTCAAGTAAGACTTGAGCAACACCTGTTTCGTAATATCGTTCTTTTCTATTGCTTGTTTCAACTTTCTATGGCTTTTAACCGACTAGTTGCTCATGTGACTTCTCTTTAATTTTGTCTTCCAACTGTTCTTCCAAACCAATTTTTTTTATGTTATCCAAACTATTCCATTTTTGGTTTCTGTTCTACAAGTTCTCGTTTTCTTTGATTTTCTTCACTTCTGATAGTTGTTTTTTCGATTTTAATATGAATTATAAGCTCTACGACCCATATTTAGTAGTTCTTGTGTCATTGGAATCAATTCTATTTGATTATTATATTTTTTTAAACCACTACGACTACGTAACTTGTTATTCAGTGTTCGTAGACTCATGTTTGACTTGTTTGGAGTTAAAATTTGGCCCGAAAGGGGAAATCCCCTTTCAACTGATGCACTTCCATGTGCCAAACATAGACACATTTTAACAACTTGAAATAATTCTTTATAGTGTTTGAAAGATAACCACAATTCGTCTTCTCTTAGGTTTGCATCAAAATTTCTCTTCTCCTCTAATAAGACCAACTGCAGTAATTTGAATTCATCACATACTTTATCCACAGCAATATCTATTAGGCACTTTAGTAACATTATTTGGGCATAACTATGAAAAATATTTCAACGACACTAATTTAATTAAATGATGAACAGCTTTCATATAAAAATGTTGGCAATGTTTTAAAAAAATTAATTGTTCCTTCTCAGATAGCTTCCCAAGTTCTTGTTGAGTTTTTACTCCACAATGGCAAATAGAATTCATGACGATACAAACATCTTTAGTATTTGCAAGAACATCAAAATTAACAGCTGCTTTTTTTAAATATTTGAGTAATATAATCTTAGTTAACTCTTTTAATTCTGAATATAATACTTGAATTAACAGTTCATCCTTTTGAAAAAAATCCGTAAATTTTGTAAAAATGTGCGAAACATTCTATAAAATAAAGATCCACTATAGAAGTTGTATTTTTTTAAAATATAATAATATCTTTATAAGATTTAGTTTTGATTAAAGAACTTCTGTACTTTGGAATAAACTCCAGAAAAGATTTCTTTATTGCTGAATACTGTTCTAAAACACGGCTGATAGCTGGACTCTACGTTAATCACCTGGCACCAACATGTTTTATAAATTTGTGTGAAGATAACTTTAGATCACTCTGAATTTTCTGTCTTCTAATTGTAATAGCCAACCATCAAGGAAATGATACAGAGCAATGATAAAATCTCTTACTTCAGTTGAAAAATTTTGTAATCCTTTTAAAAAAGAATTGTCAGCAATGTGAATATTGCAGGTTTTTTATTTCGAGATGGCGGCCAAAAATTTTCCCGCCAAAATAGTGAAAAAAGTGACTTTAGTGACCAATTTTTAGAAATAGTGACCAATAGTGACCTAAAAACCAAAATAGTGACAAATCACTAAATAGTGACCTCACTATGATCCCTGTAAATTGCGACTCTTAATAAATTTCGCCACAATTACGCCAAATATTATTTTCGACTGCACGCGCGCTCATAACATCCACAAAAAAATAATGAAAACAAACAAGCCCAACAAAAATAAATCATCAACGCTTCATATTTTATAAATATTCAATTAATCCCATCCGCGATTCGCCGGCGTTTAATTTATTACACAAAAAATCGCTCGAAGAACCGTTTTTCGTAATTAATGAAATGGCGTTGCCGCCTGAAAGAAAGCGTTCTGGGAATCGACGAATTCGAGAATTAAGCAAACCGGAGCGAAACCGTTGTTTGATTTAAGAAAAAACCCAATCCAATTAGAGAGATCCGAGTGAAAAGTGTTTCAACTGGTCTGACATTGAGATTTAAATACCCCACAGGAACAGGGTTTAAGTGGGGACATCCGCGTTCAATGAGCGGGACAAGTGGGTAATTCGACCATAGGGGTTCATTTCTTCGGTCGTAAAGGACCCATTGGCGCGAGGGTACCTGCACGGGATATAAATTCCCGCCCGGAATAATTTATTTGAAGTGTGCAGGTTGAGTTCATTGCTGATTTAATTTTATAGGCTTATGAATATTTCTTCGATTTTATGGGGTTAATTTAAGACGTTTAATATTCATATAGTGTGGTTTTTAACCCTTCAGTAGGCGCCTGTTATTTTGTTACACGAGTACACGAGTAGCAATTTTTTATTATTTTGTTATTATTTTTTTTAAGGTAATGATACTTTAATACGTTTTATAACGTGTAAAAAAAATTTTTTGACTTGAAGCAAATTTATAACCGTTTAACATAAATACAATTAGAACTCAACAAAATGGCAACGCTTACGTAGCAGCGGCGAAAAATATCAATAATAACAAACTACCAAAAAATACATGATCATTTTATTTATGAAACAAGATTCCTACAACTATTACAAATAAGTTTTCGTACCAAAATTAAAGAACAAAATATCCCTACCTATTAAAAAAAATGGACGAAGTTACAGTAACATTTCAACCTGTATTTTCGACACAACTCACACAAATGTCTAACAAATGGTCTTTACACATTCAATTATTACATATTTTGCACCATCTTCTTGTAGATTTATTCCTAACTCGACCACATTCACAACAACGTCCTAAAAGTCTTCGTCGTTCTTGAGGCACTGCCGTTGATCTTGATGGTTGACTTAACAGAATTTTTGCACGTCTTTGTAATTCGACTGGTAATTGCAGAATTTCACTTCTTTGAATTTGTCACATTATCTTTTCCAATAAAAAAATTATCTATTGATGTTCCAGCACTTTATTCTACTTCATTATTTTCTTCTTCGTCGTCTGTATTTTCTTGTTCACCTGCCAAATCCTGATCACTTGTTGTTATAATACCTATTTTCTTTCAATTGATATTCTTCTTCATTCAGTTCAGAAAGTTTTTCTTCTGAACTGATTTCATTCAACCACGAATTTTACAGCCAAAAATCAACAATTGTGATCTGGTGTGCAACGTACTAAACTTGTTGATTCTGGTGTTAGTGTATCAATGTCGAAATATATGTACCTCCATTTGATCTATATTTATTTTTGTTAGACTCGAGATGAATAATTAAAATTTATGCTAAATAGTATAATACAGTGCGACCTCGATAATCCGGCCAAGTTTCAATCCGGATTTGATAGTACTCGATAATTCTGACCTGGTTTTTAGACGTCTCAGTCATTTAAGAAGTCTTAATTTGCCTGAACGAGCCTTACATGGTGTTCTTGAAGATAAAGATTGAAGAAACGGAAATGAACCAGGAAAGGATCAAGCAAACAACAATTACAAAGTACTTGACAAAATAATATAAAATTTAATAAGTATGCTTCTGTTTTAAATAATTTTTGTAGTACTATTTTCTAATTATTTTGTATTAAATATTTCCCTTTTCAACAAAAAACTGTCTCGCTTTAGTAATTCGAATTATTTACTTATTTGGATCACCGCGTTTTTAATTAGTCCGGATTATCGAGATCTCACTGTATTGTAATAAAATATTGCGCAGACTATCAATACAGTAAAATTTATAGCCAAGTAGACAAGCAACTATTGGCATATACCGATATTTCTGTTATTAGTGAATCAACACAATCCTTATCTGAGTTACGTTTATTTTTGTTAAGCTTAAAATAATTGTGTAGATGTCAGTAGTGAATACTTCAATGAAATCTCAAACAAACTACAATAATCACGCCGTTAGGCGCGTGGATTACATATTGCAATCCAGTTGGACAAAATATAAGAAAAAATCCTGTAGAATAGTCTTTTTTAGGAAGGTACTGAAAAGATTGTTGATGTATCATAAACAAAACAAAAATAGCATTGATTACATAATGTAATCCACGCGCCCACTTAAGGGTTAATTCAACATTATCAGAGATAAAACATTTCAACTCTTTTAACAATTTCTCCATAGAAAAGAATATTTTTTTCGTTAGTTGCAACAAAAAATTGCAAAAAGCAAGAAGAGTCATTTTAATAACATGAAGTTGTGATATACCGGGTATTTTTTTAAAAATAAAGTCAATGAAACAATCATATGCAGTTGTTAAGTTTCTACCGAGCTGCCAGAGTTCAACGTCTTCTTAAAAAGCAAGCTCAAACGAAGATTAATAAAAAGGATTATTTATTCGTCGAAAGGTTGCATTCGCTTTTTGGGTCGCATGGTATAACGGCAAGTCGCCCGCGCCGCGGATTAAGGCCGTATTTATATAACCAGCAACAATTTTTAATAGAGTTGATATTACACACATGTCAATAAAGTGCGCATTTTATTATGTTAAAGCCATGTTGGGAATCAAGCTGGGAGAGAACGTTGTGTCATTTTATTAGACATTAAAATATCGGACGGGCCCCGACTATAAAAAACGACACGCGGACATTTATGGCCACTGTCTTTCTCACCAATAAACATCAAAGTATGGAGGAAAGTTCTTCAGCTGCGAGTTTCCAGCCGATCTAACAAGCGCAAAAAAATTAAGAGCCTCGGATGTGCGTTTTTAAACGACGTGTTATTAAAAATAATAAATCATAGGATTATGGGTGGTGGCCCACCTGCCACGATGGATGTTCGCAACGCGATTATTAATTGTTGTTCATTAAAATTCGCGAAAACGATATTTTCTCGGGCGTTTCGCGTCTCAATTATAGATACAGTAGAATCCGGTTATAACGGCTTCGGTTATAGCGAACCACCGGTTATAACGAACTTTATTCCAAGTCCCGGCATTTTCCCCTATGCAACAATGTAAAAATTAGTCGGTTATAACGAACTATCGGATATAGAAAGCCTGAAAAAGCTGAAATTAATAAAATTTCAATCGTCTATAACGAACTTTTCATTGTATATAACGCGTAATAACCTTTGAATCTGATGATGACTTGTCATTAAATGAGTGTTTACAAAAATGGAAACAAAAGGAACGTGAGTTTCAGCAATTGAAGGGCTCTACGCAAGAAGTACCTAAGTCACTTTTCATATTCTGTAATATTTGAGATTTGATGTTTCATTGTGACCTGTAAATCACATTGTTTTGAATTTGAATAATCTTTTTTTACTAAAGTAAGTCTTCTTTAGTGAAAAAAGATTAGTCAAAATCAAAACAATGTGATTTCCAGATCAAACAGAAATATAAATCTCAAATATCGCAGAATATGAAAAGTGACTTATTACATAGAGCCCTTCAATTAGAAAATTCAATTTTTTTCGAAAACTTAAACTTGAATGACTAACAATCTAGACAATTAGTTACAACAGAATATTTGGGTATTTGTGGTAGACAAAAGTGGCCAAAAAGAAGCCAATGAGGAATGAGGATGAGCCGGAAGCACCAGCATTACAGATTTTATCTACACAGGAAGCTGTGAGAAGTATTAACAACATTCGTGATTTTTTACAGTTTTACGGAGCGCCGAACTCAATTATTGAAAATCTTAGTGCGTTGAAGCGTGTGTGGGCAATTTATACTTCAGTCGAAAATAAAAAAAGATTCTAAATAAAATTACTTGTTGCATTTTGCTTTGTTTCACTCAAGTTAGTCCTTATATTCTTAATGGTTTTATAAATGTGCATATTTATATTAGACAATGAAGGTCTCATAAAACATTCTTGCATTTATTCTTTCAATAACGCTTATAACGAACTTCGGATATAACGAACCGATTTTGATGGTTCCTTGAGGTTCGTTATAACCGGATTCTACTGTAATTGTGAATTAATTCGGCGGACAATGTTGGGAAAAAATGTCGTTTAAGTAAGCGGTAAGTGGTAACTATAAAACAAAGTAGTAAATAAAACATGTTAACTTTAACTGCTTATTGGTCACTACTCATCCTTTACGATACGCGATAATGAATGGTTTTATGGCGGTTGCATTAGTTGTTTACTAATGAAAGTGCCTCTTCGGAAAACTATCCATTGAATGGCGAAATTTATTATTTTCGATCATTCAGAGAAAATCTTTAAGCTCTTCATCATTCAGTTGAGTGAATCATGGACGAGATGATTTACAGTTTGTTTAACTCTGAAAGTTTGTTTAAAAAATTCAAAAGCAAATGGTAAGAAAAAATACCACCAAACGTTCGTTTTCTACCTCAAAGTGGAAGTAAACTGGATAAAAAAAATTCGAAAAAAATACCGCAAGTTGCAAATGACAATAATAAAAATAAAATAAAAAAATCTTACAACAGGCATTTATGCTGAAACGTTATTTTAAGTTTAAGTTTCCTCTAAATGGTGTCATATTCCATGTTAAAGGGAACTCAAACTTTTTGTGACGTGAGGTATTTGTGATCTTTTTGATGGGAACCAAAGAAAGTGCAGTGTTGATATTATAGTAGGGAAGAGTAACCACAGTCGGGACAGTAACCTAAGATGGGACGTGCCAATTTTACTGTCGAAAATCACTATAGTTCATTTTTTAATTCCAGATAAAAAATAAAAAATGAGATAGCTTCAAAAAACAAAACTTTTAAGTTAACTCAAGTTAAACCACTCCTCTTGCAAGTTATAAATAACGTTACGTGTGATCATTGGAAGAACTGCATCCAGCATATTATAAAGAATGTTCTAGTGTAGTTTGTTCTTTTTATTTTTTATCTCGAATTAAAAAATGAACTATACTATCGCCATATATCATATATAACGTGTCCCGGAAATAATGTCATTCATTTTAACCCGTAGTAGAACTCCTCAAAACAAATATTTTTTCTATGTACCATTTTTTCGAAATCGCAATTTTGTTTTGGCATGTTACCCTCCCTGAAATTGATTTGATAAATCACTGACGGTGATCGAGAATATTAGTTTTTGCAGACTGCATAAAAAATTATCTTTCATTGGATATTCAAGGTATGTGCGTTTTATAATAAATAATTTTTTTACTCACTTATTTAAACCACCCGCCGCACATCTAGTCTTTGTTATTGTGACTTGTAACTTGTAACAATTATTTTGAACACACCATTTTTGGTAGTAAAACTTTGACAAGGACTCAAATTATTTCATTTATGTATTATCATAGCATTTTTCAATTTGCATTCCAGAACTTTACAATAACAGCAACGGTCAAATTAATGAGTTGCTGCGTCGACAGAACCAAAAAGGAGAGAATATTTTCTTGCATTGGTTTTTTGTTCTACGCTTATCGATGTTTAACATTCAGCATTATTATCCATAGGCGGGTAACGAAATAAGAGTCAAATCTCTCAACAATTTTAATTTGTTAATTAAAACGTTTACACCAAAAACTTATTTAAAAAAGTTCTCGGATTTGATGAGTTCTATCACTGGTTAAAATTAATGACATTATTTCTGGGACACGTTGTATATATAAATATGAAGATAGTATCCTATTTTTAAACTATTATCAAACTAAAAGTGTTCCATCTCACGATACTCTCCTCTACTTCTGCTTAACTAAATTTATAGGCAAAGAATTCAAAAAAGTTTTTAATGTTTTTATCTCAAATCGAAAGTGCCATTTGTATTGAAGTTTTAGTGTATGTTTGAATCATTCACAATGAACTCGAGAAAAAATAATTTGTACATCAATTTCAGGTGGAAAGAGCCTTGTAATTAAAATACCAACGATTAACCGTTTTCCTGCCATTGCATTTCCAATGCAAGTTAAAAAAATTAGCCGATTATTTCCGGTTCTCTTCTGACACAAGAAGAAAAAATTGACGTCTTTGTGAACTGGTTGATGACCAAACGCGAGAAGTCAAGCACGCTGTTATGCAAGCGCTTTAACCTCGCAGATTTGCATTTCTCGGTACACAGTGTCTTCTCATAAACCGGACAATAACTACAATGGTACAGTTTTTCGGAAAAAAATTTCGTTTCACAAGAGCGTTGATAAACGGTGCGAATTAAGCGGTTAATTTTTATTTTGTCGCTGGATGAAATTTACAAACCTCGACTAATGCGATCGGATCCGGGTACAGTAATTAAAACTCACCATGTATGGAACTAGCGGTGGAGTGCTGTAGGGAATACAGGTACTCCATGTGGGGCGGCAGACGGTAGGCGGGGTGCAGTTCCCGGCCGAGTAGCTGCAGACCGCCGCCAGGGCCACTGCTCACCCTGAAAATAAATAAAACATTACATTTTCTTGCAAACTTTCAAAAGTATTTTAAACATCGCGCCAAAAATCAGAACTATGATTGGCTGCCAGCAAGCCGGCTTTACACAAATTAAATTCTGGAAAATAGACAGTCGCTATATTGTTGAAGCAGCTAATTTTCACAAATGAGATTTATATAAATGATAAAATCAGTTCTTATCAAAATTATTTTGTTTTGCGCCCTTTTTTGGTTCTATCAGCTCTTATTTTTCCCATTGTACAAATGTTAAGAATACTAAAAGTCAAATTTTCTACCAAATAGATACATGCCACAAATGTTCCACTGAAATAATTTGTTCCTTCAATTTCGCTCCTCCTAATTAAAAAATTAGCAAGTTCCAACATTTCAACTCTTATTATTAGAACGATTTGAAATGCAAAAAAATAGAAAGAATAAAAATTATGGAGAATTTCATCATCTATTGTAAGTGTTATAACTTTTTTCTTGTAACTTGAAGAATAACGCCTTTTTACTCTATCAAAGAAAAATTCGGCTTTACACAGATTAAATTCTGGAAAATAGACAGTCGCCATATTGTCGAAAACAGCTAATTTTCATAAATGACATTTATATAAATGATAAAATCAGTTCTTATCAGAATTATTTTGTTTTGCGCCCTTTTTTGGTTCTATTGCAAACATTTTCTATCAGATCGTTTTTTTTTTCCATTGTAGTAAGAATACTAAAATTCAAATTTTCTGCCAAATAGGTACGTGTTACAAATATTCCACTGTAATAATTTGTTCCTTCAATTTCGCTCCTCCTAATTAAAAAATTACCAAGTTCCAACATTTCAGCTCTTATTATTAGAACGATTTGAAATGCAAAAAATTGGAAAGAATAAAAATTGTAGAGAATTTCAGCATCTATTGTAAGTGTTATAACATTTTTTTCGTAACTTGAAGAATAACGCCTTTTTACTCTATCAAAGAAAAAGTCGACTTTACACAGATTAAATTCTGGAAAATAGACAGTCGCCATATTGTCGAAAACAGCTAATTTTCATAAATGATTTATATAACTGATAAAATCAGTTCTTATCAGAATTATTTTGTTTTGTGCCCTTTTTTGGTTCTATTGCAAACATTTTCTATCAGCTCGTTTTTTCCCATTGTATTAAGAATACTAAAATTCAAATTTTCTGCCAAATAGGTACATGCTACAAATATTCCAGTGTAATAATTTGTTCCTTTAATTTCGCTCCTCCTAATTAAAAAATTACCAAGTTCCAACATTTCAGCTCTTATTATTAGAACGATTTGAAATGCAAAAAATTGGAAAGAATAAAAATTGTAGAGAATTTCAGCATCTATTGTAAGTGTTATAACATTTTTTTTGTAACTTGAAGAATAACGCCTTTTTACTCTATCAAAGAAAAAGTTTTTGTCCGTTGTATAATAGTCGGGGACAATTGACGAAACCTTAAAAATGGCTTGCAACACAAAAAAACGATAAAGATAAATCTTGCCTTTTGTACATTGTTTTGTAATTTGAAAAATGCCATCCGTTTTACCGCCTTAAGAAACTCCTTTTGTTATCTAGTAAAATGTTCCCTGGGCACGTTTGGCCCAACACACACAAAATAGCGATTATAACCAAGAACCAAGCGAACAAGATTAATTTAATTTAATCTTTTGAGGCTCCACAAGTTTATTATTTTCTTTGGAAAAATTATAGCACTGCAAAAAATTAGGGTGCAATTATTTTGCAACTCTCTTAGCCCCGGCTGTTACAGACAAGCAAAAAACGCAGGTTGAAATTGGAGAAAGACATTTCCGAATTACTTACATCATTTGGCGCACAGTAAGACGAATGCAGCGCACTCCGAGTCAAAAATCGACCGACTGTGATGTAAAAAGTTACAGTCGAACCGATCCTGTTTACATATAGCTCTGTGTATATTGCTACTTAAAAACCCACGGAGATGATTTTAGAAATTTAACGAACACGCGACCGCAATCATCTCATTAAATTTGGCAGACTTTCAAGTTTTTCTCCATTCAATGAAAAAGAAACAGACATTACCCCGAGCTCACGCAATCGGCGGATTAAAAAACCGTGTGGGAATCTTTCGATAACCGGAAGAACGCGCATAAATCACTTTCGATTCCAATCAGGAATAATCGCTCGTAAATTTGAAAACTCTCTATCAACGAAAAGTGAATAATTTGTGCTTCAGATTCCCATGTAACGGGTGAGAATCATTGCAAGAAAATCGCGCCGGTTGAACGTCTTATCAAATTAATTTTCCATTCGATAAGTTTCTCTCAACAAATCGATGCGGTGCATTGGAACGAATTGTTTTTATGTGTAATCCCATTGTCTTCTCAAGTGTGTACATGTGTTTGAAATGATCATCAGCGAGACGTCAAACAATTTCAATTTTTAATTGGATTTCGCTGCAGTACAAATTAAATATTGTGCAAACAAGGCAAAACGAGTCGTCGATGAAAAATGCGGTTACCCGAGATATTCGAATTCTTTCCAGTAAAAAAGGTTCCTGGAATAATCACAATTCCGCCTTGTTAGAAAGTTCGCTTTCGGTCACACGCTGATTTCTTGATGTGCGGACTGAAGACGAATTTCGGTTAAATTGACGAAACGTTCCGCAAGTTAAGAAAACGGATAATAGCATTTTTAAATCATCCAAACAAAACTTTTTTGTTATTTTTGTACTTTTCTTCAATTAATGGCAAATGTATTGTCACACAAGTGATGAAAAGCGTTCATTGTAGCATAAGTTCTGCAAAGGTTTTTTTCCAAGAGGGTTATTACACTATTTTTGAAACATCAAGGTAGCTTGATGCAGTTTGAAACGTTTGCAGTTATTCTACATTACTTGACAATTCGAAAGTGCAAATTTAAGTTTGCTGCCAGAAACTACTTACTGGAAATATTCCAGTGTAATTTTCTCGTTCAATTTCGCTCTTCCTAATTAAAAAATTAGTTATAGCAACGTAAAAGGCGAATTGAAGTAGGCGAGACTGGGGTTAGTTGTTACATTTGGTGAAAATCCTTTTAATTTTTGTTTCTGTTGATTTATGAGTTCTCACTATGAGATCGGGTTTGTAAAACTTAAAATTTAATTATACACTGTAGAATTTATTAAGAACTATCTTTCGGTAATAAATTTGTTACGGTTATAAATCAGTTTTTCAACTTCGGTTCCAATTTTTTTATGCGATATTTGTGGGTTGGTGTGGATATTTAAAATGGTACATACTATGAAGGCAAAAACTTTGTATCAGTTGTATGCCAATCGTTGAGAAATCGTTGTCACTGTGTTTCTGGAATAGCTTAGAAAATGATGGCTAAACGGGGTTACCATCACGAGATTTTAAATTTGGAAGCTCGCATAAATGTTATTAAAGACCGCGAAAGAGGTTTATCACAACGAAAGCTAGCTTATAAATACAAATGTGGCAAAACCCAAATTCAGGAGATTTTAAAAAACGCGAAAAAGAAATTGTCTCTAATTAAAAAGTTTAAAAATTGTAAGCAAACTGTTTTAGAACAATATTTTGATAGTAAGACTTCAGAATGTATATCTTTATTTCTTGGTATTGGCTATTTTTTATATCGTGATTTTTTTTTATTTGCATTAATTTTTAAACATTCTATTATTTAATATTGTTAATTTGTCTTGTGTGCGTCTAAATTGGCGCTTTGTATTTTTATGAAAATATAGGCTCTGTATCAACTAGCCCCTGTGTACATTTAACCCCAGTCTCCCTTACACTTGCGGCCACCGAAATGTGCAGGATTTTTTTAACAATTTGATTTTTATTTAAATCCTAGGCGTTCTAAAAGCATCAACAACATTTGGAAATTTATCTCAGGTATCATATAAAACAACTTCCGCATTTCGGACAAGCGGTAATTCGAACATTGCTATAATTCGGACAGTTTGGATACATTTTGAATCGTTGATAGATATTTTAAATTATTTCACGTTTGAAAATTTGACTTTTCAACAATAACAGATTCAATTCTATTAAAAAAAAAGCGACTGAAACAGTCCTCGAAAAGCTGTTAATCTCGGCGATTAAAACCGCGATAGTGTTACCAACGCGGCGGTTTCGAGCGAATATTTTTAAAAACTGTTTTATGCGCTCTTAAAACCGGCGAAAATTTCATTGAAAACGCAAATAAAACGAACTGTCGAGCGATAAAAAAATCCGCACGCATCCAAATATTTATTTAAATCATCGACGTATCGAACTCGCCGATTGCCAGCGACTTTAAAAATAAGACTAAACGCCAGCGAATTTTTATGGCTAAATAAAAGCTAAATCCAGCTAAAGCTAAATTCCTCTCAGCCAAGCGCGGTTGAGCGCACAAAACGCTTCGCGTTCGAATCGGCTTCAGTTCGCACCTCGCTTGTGGAAGGGTTAAACTGCTGTTTGCACCGAATTTAATCGCGCGTTTTGAAAATTTTCCCTTCGCTCCCACGCCCGGTCGAATCGGCCCTTCGTCCGCATACTAAGGAGAATTCCGATGAAAAAGAGTTCGAAGAATGAGGTATAACGGAATAATAATTAGATGTCAACAAATTGATATCAAAGCGACTGTTAGTTCTTTGTATCATCGTTACAATTCTGTCTATCAATCATTGTGTTGGCCACTGGCTGCTTTCATGATCCATTAATTAAATCTTTGGGCCGTGGAAAAAATTGAAATGTAATTAATTTACTGTCAGTGGACAATGTTGATGAAATTATAATAAATAAGATAGCCTACTTATTTTCGCCCGACTTAACTCTGGATAAACTTGGGTAATAACAAATTCGAACTGGTTGGATGGTGACAATTTTTTTATGTTATTTAACCCTCGGTGGGCGCGTCAGAGCCAAAATTAGTGTTAAAACGGTGGCCTCTTGTGTTTCAAGAAAAAATCTAAAATTTATTACAATGTATTGATTTTTTTTAAAGATCAGTATAGGTTGTCCTCAATTTATGACGCGGTGACCACGAGGGTTAAACTGCATTCAGGTGCACTATATTTACCGATTCAGATCATACTGATTTTTTACTGTAGTTCATGTTTTAATTCAGGAGTGATTCAGAATTATCGCGCCAAAGGGTAGATCTATGATTGGCTGCCTCCAGACCGGTTTTACACAGATTAAATGATGGAAAATAGGCAGTCGCCATATTGTAGAAACACTTGATTAGATTTGCGTGACAAAATAGCTAATTTTCGTAAATTACATTTGTATCAGTACAGTAAAACTCCTGTAAAGCGACCACTCGTGGTTCCCTTAAAAAATGGTCTCTTGGAGGAATGGTCGCTTTAGAGAACTTTTTCTTAAATTAATAAAATAAACATCAACTTTAAAACGTTTTATTATCAATAATGAAGACACGCGAAGGCTCCTATATTTTCATAAAAATACAAAGCGTCAATTTAGACGCACACAAGACAAATTAACAATATTAAATAATAAAATGTTTAAAAATTAATGCAAATAAAAAAAATTCGCGATATAAAAAATAGCCAAGACCAAGAAATAAAGATATACATGCTTAAGACTTACTACCAAAATATTGTTCTAAAACCGTTTGCTTACAATTTTTAAATTTTTTAATTAAGACAATTTCTTTTTCGCGTTTTTTGAAATCTCCTAAATTTGGGTTTTGCCACATTTGTATTTAGAAGCTAGCTTTCGTTGTGATAAACCTCTTTCGCTGTCTTTAATAACATTTATGCGAGCTTCCAAATTTAAAATCTCGTGATGGTAACCCCGTTTAGCCATCATTTCTAAGCTATTCCAGAAACACAGTGACAACGATTTCTCAACGACTGGCATACACCTGATACGATTTTTTTGCCTTCATAGTATGTACCATTTTAAATATCCACACTATCCTACAAATATCTCATAAAAAAGTTGGAACCTAAGTTGAAGAACTGATTTATAACCGTAACAAATTTATTACCGAAAGATAGTTCTTAATAAATTCTACAGTGTATAATTAAATTTTAAGTTTTACAAACCCGATCTCATAGTGAGAACTCATAAATCAACAGAAACAAAAATTAAAAGGATTTTCACCAAATGTAACAACTAACCCCAGTCTCGCCTACTTCAATTTGCCTTTTACGTTGCTATAACTAATTTTTTAATTAGGAAGAGCGAAATTGAACGAGCAAATTACACTGGAATATTTCCAGTAAGTAGTTTCTGGCAGCAAACTTAAATTTGCAGTGCGCAGTCACTTTCGAATTGTCAAGTAATTTAGAATAACTGCAAACGTTTCAAACTGCATCAAGCTACCGAGATGTTCAAAAATAGTATAATAACCCTCTTGGAAAAAAACCATTGCAGAACTTATGCTACAATGAACGCTTTTCATCACTTGTGTGACAATACATTTGCCATTAATTGGAACCTAAGTTGAAGAACTGATTTATAACCGGAACAAATTTATTACCGAAAGATAGGGCACTTGACGGAGAAAAGTTCTTAATAATTAAATTTTAAGTTTTCCAAACTCGATCTCATAGTGAGACAACTCATAAATCAACAAAGACAAAAATTAAAAGGATTTTCACAAAGTGAGAAGTGGTCGCTTTAACCGTAAATTGTAAAGGGTAATTACTACTCAACACTTTCTGTTCCAGTCCAAACAACATCCGGGCTTGAGACGATTTTTTAGTCAGCGAATCTGACTCTACCTGTTCGGTGGACCGACAGGTGCTTTGTTTAAGGTTTTTACGTCTCCCGAATAAATAAAAAAAAATTAAAAAAAGTTGTCATTTTATTTTTCCTATTTGAGCATCAAATTTGTGGGTTAGCGCCAAGTTTTAAGTTGAGTGCAGAAATAAATTGCCACAGCCGCACAATGTCATCCGCGAATAAGAAAATTAATTAGTTTTTCCAATTGGCCAAAACCGAGGTGTAAAGTTTCGTTAACAACACAACAAAGAACCCATGCACGTATAACGATTAACGATTCGTGAAATAAATAAATAGGGCATGTGATTGTGCATTATACAGTCTGCTGAACTAACATGACACGCGGACATTGTCTCACGCAAGTCCACCACTGAAAGCGATTCCCATTAATGAACCAATTGAAAAATCGGAATTAACAGGAAGCGGTTATTAAAAAAGGCCGGCCGATTGGGATCTGCGCAGCTTCTCACGGGGCAGCTTTATGCCGCAGATAAATCCAAGTAAAGTGGTAATTGGCACTGAGTTAACATATAGTGTCATGAATTTTGCAATCGCTTTTCCAATCAGGGAATTAAATATTCATGAATGGAGACGTACATGCGGACTCTTCTCGTTACAACCACCAGGTCTTTCTTTTTCAGGGCGGAATTGGACGACTTTCTCTCCGGACAAAGAAAGCCTCTTGCGCAACGACACAGTCAATTCTAAATTTGTTAGCTGGCGATAGAAGCTGACAAAGAACCAGGTATCGCTTTCAGAGTGTAACACTGTTGTAGTGGGGCAGTTCATGTTGTATGCAAATGTGATCTAACGTTTCTTTGAATATGTATAGCGTAAACGGGTATTCACGACCGGCCTATCGAATAATAATTAATTCAAATCACTTGCACAAGAATCGCCGTACAACAAACTTTTTAATTAATGTTGATTTAATACATCAACACCTTTTAAACTCCAAGGTTGGCTCGACGATTGCGACGCTTTTACAAAGAGGGACCAAAAAATCCCATTCAGAAGTTTAAATTGTTGGTACTTGTTCAATGTGTTGGAATCTCGGTTATTTTAGTTTGTGTGTTATTTTGGCCGAACAAAGCGGAAGCAATAAAGTAACTGAATCATCTGGTTTTAGAAGCAAAAATTGAGTCATTACACCCATTAGAACACCTCCAAAGTTGCTGACTTAATTACAAATTAATTGCATTTCAGAAAACATCAATTGTAATTGAGTAAGCACAAATATTTTAGAAAACAACAATTGTATTTCAAAAAACATCAATTGTGTTTCAGAAAACATTAATTTCAATTCAGAAAACAATTTTAATATAGTAAGCACAAATTATGATTTAGAAAACATCAATTGCAATTCAGAAAACATCAAATGTAATTTAGAAAACACTAATTGTAATCCAGGGAACATCAATTTATTGTAATTTATAAAACATCATTGTATTTCATAAAACATTCCAATTGTTTCAGAAAACATTCATTTAAATTCAGAAAACATCAATTGTAATTGAGTAAGCACAAATTATATTTTAGAAAACACCAATTGTAATTCAGAGAACATCAATTGTATTTCAAAAAACATCAATTGTGTTTCAGAAAACATTAATTTCAATTCAGAAAACAATTTTAATATGGTAAGCACAAATTGTGATTTAGAAAACATCAATTGCAATTCAGAAAACATCAATTGTAATTGAATTGTAAATGAATTTATTTTAATTTATAAAACATCAATTGTATTTCAAAAAACATCAATTGTGTTTCAGAAAACAATTTTAATATAGTAAGCACAAATTGTGATTTAGAAAACATCAATTGCAATTCAGAAAACATCAATTGCAATTCAGAAAACATCAATTGCAATTTAAAAAACCCGAATTATTCAGAAAGCATCAATTGTATTCAAAAAAACAACAATTGTGTTTCAGAAAACATTAATTTCAATTCAGAAAACATCAATTGTAATTTAGAAAACACTAATTGTAATTCAAGGAACATCAATTTATTGTAATCATTGTATTTCATAAAACATTAAATTGTTTCAGAAAACATTAAAAAAAAATCAGAAAACATCAATTGTAATTGAGTAAGCGCAAATTGTAATTTAGAAAACATCAATTATTGTATTTCAAAAAACATCTAATGCAATTCAGAAAACATCAATTGCAATTTAAAAAACCCGAATGGTAATGCAGAAAGCATCAATTGTATTCAAAAAAACATCAATTGTGTTTCAGAAAACATTAATTTCAATTCAGAAAACAATTTTAATATAGTAAGCACAAATTATGATTTAGAAAACATCAATTGCAATTCAGAAAACATCAAATGTAATTTAGAAAACACTAATTGTAATTCAGGGAACATCAATTTATTGTAATTTATAAAACATCATTGTATTTCATAAAACATTCCAATTGTTTCACAAAACATTCATTTAAATTCAGAAAACATCAATTGTAATTGAGTAAGCACAAATTATATTTTAGAAAACACCAATTGTAATTCAGAGAACATCAATTGTATTTCAAAAAACATCAATTGTGTTTCAGAAAACATTAATTTCAATTCAGAAAACAATTTTAATATAGTAAGCACAAATTGTGATTTAGAAAACATCAATTGCAATTCAGAAAACATCAATTGTAATTTAGAAAACACTAATTGTAATTCAGAGAACATCAATTTATTGTAATTTATAAAACATCATTGTATTTCATAAAACATTCCAATTATTTCAGAAAAAATCAATTGTAATTGAGTAAGCACAAATTATATTTTAGAAAACACCAATTGTAATTCAGAGAACATCAATTGTATTTCAAAAAACATCAATTGTGTTTCAGAAAACAATTTTAATATAGTAAGCACAAATTGTGATTTAGAAAACATCAATTGCAATTCAGAAAACATCAATTGCAATTCAGAAAACATCAATTGCAATTTAAAAAACCCAAATTGCAATTCAGAAAGCATCAATTGTATTCAAAAAAACAGCAATTGTGTTTCAGAAAACATTCATTTCAATTCCGAAAACAATTTTAATATATTTAACTTTTTCATTTTTCCCTTTATGTGGACATATGAGATTATAAATATAAGTATAAATAAACTTACTTTTTATTGTTCCTTGATTTTCCACAAAAATTTTAATTAGTAGACTTATGTTTAAATTAAGTCTACTAATTAAAATTTTTGTGGAAAATCAAGGAACAATAAAAAGTAAGTTTATTTATACTTATATTTATAATTTTAATATAGTAAGCACAAATTGTAATTTAGAAAACATTAATTGCAAGTCAGAAAACATCAATTGTAATTTAGAAAACACTAATTGTAATTCAGGGAACATCAATTTATTGTAATTTATATAAAACATTAAATTGTTTCAGAAAACATTAAATTAAATTCAGAAAACATCAATTGCAATTTAAAAAACCCGAATTGTAATTCAGAAAGCATCAATTGTATTCAAAAAAACAACAAATGTGTTTCAGAAAACAAATTGTATTTCAGAAAGCATCAATTTATTGTTATTCAGATGTTATGAGATGGAAATTTAGTTGAGATTCTTCAATCGAGAAACGACGTGCTAATCAGAAATTTGAGACATATTTTACCTAATATTTGCAACATTTATTAAATTCAACGAGCAGTCCATAAAATCGTTGAGCATTCGAACAATGCACTTTAGATGAATGGAAACGCTCATTTCCAACGTCGTTTACAAGCAAATTTATTAAAAGCGACATTGCTATTCCTCAGATAATGATGAAGTCTTGTTGAACATTCCCAGTAATGAATTTTCAAGAATTCCCCACCGACGTTGGCGCGATTCTAAATTCGCAAAGTGTAAAGTAGTGTAAACCGACTTAAAATTCATCGCAGACGCTTCCGGGACTCGAAATGAATATTAATTGGTCGGAGATATGAGGAGCAAAAAATTGATTATGCTTCGTGAGATAAAACTCGTTAATTATGAACGAACTGACACTGACATGGTTATCTCCGCGGCGACTCACCTTATAAATTGCCACTATTAACGTATTTCAGGAAGATTTATCACTATTGATTATGTGGATCCAGCAAGACGGTGCGCGCCGGGTCGACCTGCGATTTCATCGCATCTCATCTTTTCCGAGAATCGCGATCCGCCACCGTTTCACACACATCATTGTCAGATGTTCACAATGGAGAAATAGATTGTGGCCATTCAGGTGATATCTTAAATAAGTATGGCTGGTGCTCGGTATGAGATAAACAGCGAACGCAGTGTGTAAAATGGACATACGATGTAAGATCCTATCAGACAGGGGATTTTACTAAGGCTGCAATCCTTTATCGGCAGGTGGCACATTTGATCGCCTACTCAACTCGGTGGAAGAATTTACATGCTTCGAGATCCAGTAAATCTCTGAGGTTACTCCAACTCGGGAATTTATTATTGTACAAATCTAATCGAAAAACTCGCGTGTAATGGCCTTTTGATGGTTACAAAACATTTTAATGCGTTAGGGTAATCTACTGGGATATTTATCACGCCAATTTTAATGGAAGGCGCGCTCGTAACCAACTAAATTATTTAAAAGGATTAAACTGAGATTTTTCAAATGTTTTGGTTTAATATTAAATGATTCTCAAAGTTGCAGCAAATTTTAGTCCTGAAAATTAATTTAATTGTTTCTTTTTCACATATTTAAATGTAGAGCCTCCGAATGTGGTGTTTTTTAAACGTCGAAGGACCTGGTAATTATGTGAGTTGTGTTATTATGTAGGATAGAGGAAAGTCATAACTTATATTTTGTTTATTTTTTATATTCGATTGCACCCAGGTCCTTTTTATGTGGTAGATAAGTTCCACAAAAAACTGCATAAAAAAAGACATTGCTAAAAAATAGGGATAGTATGGAACTTTCCTAAAACCGCATAAAACCAAAGCAACGAATTAAAAAATTAATGAAAATCGCATACACCCCATAAAAAAGACCTGGGATGTTTGCGAAATTAGGTCTTCCAGTAAAGAAAATAATATCAGTCATTTATTATAGTAATTACTATATTTGGGGTATGTAAAGCAAATAAGGCGATTCATACATTTCCGAGTTACCACGATTTTAGTACATCTAATTATAATTTGTCTATATTTTATTCAGCGTATGGTAATTTTTATGCAACATAAAGTTAAATAAATAACCGATTTGTTACTCACATTGATTTTGCTTCGAAGGATACTACATTTGTAGTGACCGACTGTAAACCGTCAAAGGCTGAAGTTTTTTGGTTTATTTTTACTAATTGGTAACTAAAATAATATAAATGAACACGAAGAGTTGATACAGTAATTAATTTATTTAATCGAAACATATATTAATTCTTTCATCAAAAATTTAAATAAAAACAATTGTTTTGACAATTCTTAATTTCTAAAAATTGTCTATTTATCCATCAAAAGTTTGGAAATAATTAAAAGTCGTCTTGCAGGGAGCAAAGCTAAAATAAATAAATATGTAAAATATTGTTGTGAATAATTGCAAAAGAAAATGATTGTTTAGTCAGCATAATTATTGCAAGGGGTTAAAATTTTTATACTATCATTTGGACAATTAAAAACCGCTCAAAGTCATGACAAAAAATATAAGTTGCTATTTCAAAAAAAAGATGTCATTATTTTGGAAGATGTGAAATTAAATTTAAAAATGAACTTGTGTTTGAATTTTGGTGAAAACTCAACAGTTTCAAATATATCGAATTGTTGCGTTACTTTTGCCGCTACTATATACACAAAAAATAACGAATAAACATAAAAACATTGGTACTTATTCTAATTTTAAAAATTCTGATAAATTGTAGGAAAATTAGAAGGTTAAATTTTCTTTCATCTTCTTATTGAAAACATTATTATTGTGCGAAATGAATGCTTTATTACTCTCTGCGAGAATCGCCTTAAGAATTTTATGATGAGTTAGATAATTAAGGAAGAAAATGAGAATGAATTAAATATCCAGCGATAACATAAAATGGCCTTGCCACACTTTCAAAATCAACCAGTTAATAATAGAAAATAATAACAACAAAAATACTCGGAGAAATTTTCACAAACGAGAATGAAACAATCAATTAAAAAGGATGAAAGCCCAGAATTTGGCTCAATTAAAAAATCTCAAAAAAGGCGAACAAAACGTCCAATTAAAAATGATAAATCGGCGATTTTGTAACAGTTTAATCGTCGAGCATTATGTCAACGATTCCCTTAACAAAACAATTTTCAACACTGTACACCGCCCACGCTAGACAATCTTCAGCCGCCTCTATATTACCAACAGGCCAGACGGGTCTAATAAAAGAGCCTCGTATCTTGTCCTCAGAGTCTTCTTCATTCCAGATACCATCTTTACACAGAGGTAAAAAGACCATCTATTCACTAAACGCTGACTCTCGAAACGGTCCCCGCAGGTAGATTTTAGAAACGCACTCACGCATGCCGTTTGAAACTCGCATGCCGGTCACGCTCGTTTCAGGCAGGTCAAGGAGTGCGATTTTAATAAATTTCAAGCCCGTAAATCGCGGACACTTTATGGGCCGTAATAGGAGCGCTCCTACGGAATTAAAACACCTACGGTTGCCAGTGAACGACGCCATCAAACAAGTGCGAATTTGCAAGGAAATAAGCAACCTGTGTAGCCTTAAACTAAGGTAACTAACTATTTTTTGTACAAATGAATTTTCATTGGATTAAGGAGGCCACTTGAGAAGCAAGATTCACAAGATGGCGCCACCGTAGAAAAAGGTGACAATTTTGTAAAATGCTTTTTTCATTAACAAGCTTTTTTATATAAAAAACTAGTGGCGGATATAAAAGATAAAAAAATGATCTAGGTATAGACATAAATTTGCCATGGAAAAACTTGAGAAAAGTATTTATCCAAAAATGTCAAACTTTCAATAATATTTGAATTTTTTGTTAAAAGTAAAGAAAATCTTGCTGATCACACCCTGGAAGCATTAATCATAAGTATACTCGTACATTTTCTAATCACATTTGTCAGTATTTAAGTCGAAAAGCATCGGAAAGTGTGACATTTTTGAATAAATACTTATTTAAGTTTTTCCATGGCAAATTTATGTCTATACCTAGATCATTTTTTTATCTTTTATATCCACCACTATTTTTTTGTATAAAAAAGCTTGTTAATGAAAAACTCTTTTACAAAATTGACACTTTACTACGGTGGCGCCATCTTGCGAATATTGCTTCTCAAGTGGCCCTCTTAAGGTGATGGGGTTTTTAATAAAAACACTGAGACTTCTCCATTCAACTATATGTTTTTAAAATAATATAAAAATTCATTAGTTCTAGAAATAATATTTTTCTGTTGCACGATTCTTTTTAATAATTCTGGATTAAATTCTTAAGACGAATACCACTAATATCTTGCTAAAATTGGGCATAATTTTATTTCTTTATGGTTCAACGCGACGCATCTGATAGAATAGATACAAATGATACGGATCTCAAATCTACTAATAGTATTTTTTGCAATATTCATTAAACACTTCAGTTATTATTGACTCGCATTTAGTTCTTGCACAAGAAAAATTTTCATTATGAAATTATTTTTAATAATTTGGTAGGTTACATGCAACCTGTGAGTAATCGCGGAAACAAATTTCGACTTCAGCAAAATCAAACAGTGCCTGAAGTTAAAACGGAATTTTTAAAGCTTGGCTATTTCACACGAAGAAATAAAATTTGACCTTCATCTCTGCCTCTATGTCAGTAAATTTTGCGAATAGATACATAATTAAAGAAATTTACTATCAAACAAACCTTTGTTGTAAATTATTGAATGCATGAATTGAAGGGGTCAGAATAAAAATGGTATAAATGCATTTTTGAAAATTATGGGATAAGTACGTTTTGTTAAAGCTGAGGTGGCTATTTATTGCACCAAACACAAACTTATAATTAAAATTCTATTCTCTTTTAATTAACTAATATAAAATGTGATTTTATTTTAAAAAAGTCTGTACTGTTTTATAGTTACATAACTTCAAACTGCAATATATGCAAAAAATGTAAATTTTACTTGCACCCTTTTTATTAGAACCCTTTCAATTATTATGGAATGCCTAGTCATTTAACCATTGACGTGCATTATTATTAAATTGGGTACAATTATTTATATAAAATCATATTTTATTTCAATTATTATTTTCGATAAAATAAGATTTTTATGTTATCAATAAATTCGTGACAACACAATAAGTAAATTATCGAAACTAAAATCATTTGCGAAAGATTTCAAAAATAAATACTTTGCGAAGAAATAATTTACGATTTCACTCGTTTAAGGTAAACTTTATGGCAGTCAATAAGTGCCTTTGTTGGGGCAATACATCTTGTTGACACTTTACTCTCGAGCTATGAAAAAATGCGCTTCCTGCACAACGAGCTCAAACGATTTTAATTAAATTATGAGCAAACTATAATAAGTGTCAGCAATAAGCTCATATAAATTTGAAACCAAAATTTTAAATATTTGGAGGCTTGATGAGGGATGCCAATTTCGAAATTTTTTTTACATTTTAATTAATAACTAGCTTAATCGAGACATAATGAAGACAATAATGAAGAAGTGCTACAGGAAATAGAGGAAAATTACAGGAACAATCAAGTTAGAAATTTATACCAAGGAATTAAAAATGAAAGAAAGGAGTTCCAGCCCAAAGCAGTGTTCTACAAAGACAAAAGTGGGAGCATTATTGCAAGTCAGGAAGAAATACTGGGAAGATGGAGTGAGTACTTTGATGAGTTACTAAATGGTGGAAAAGCAGAAAGTGGTGAAGAAGTAAAAATTAGCATTGACAAAAAAGGGGATGAAGAAGGACTGCCACCGCCAACGGAGGAACAGATCTTAGAAATTATAAGAAAGTTAAAAAATAATAAGAGTCCAGGCAGTGACAGAATAACAGCTGAGCTATTCAAGTATAGAGCGCATAAACTAATAGAAAGAATGCACAAATTATTGGAAGAAATATGGAAGAAGGAGGAGATGCCAAGGGAATGGGTACAAGCAATAATATGTCCATTATATAAAAAAGAAGACAAAAGTGAATGTCAGAATTATAGAGGTATATCACTGCTGAACGTAGCCTACAAGATAATGGCTATACACATAAAGAATAAATTAGTGGAAGAAACGGAAAAAGAAATAGGAGAGTACCAAAGTGGTTTTAGGAAGGGAAGGAGTACAATTGATGGAATCTTCACATTACGGGAAATACAAGCTGAAAGTTATGAGTATGGAAAGCCAACGATGGTTCTATTCGTAGACTTCAAACAAGCATACGATAAAGTGAAAAGGAAAGAGCTTTATAAGGCATTAGAACAAATGAAAATCAATAAAAAGTTAATAAGAATGGTTGAGACGACATTAAAAGGAACGGAAAGTGCAGTTACAATAAACAACACAGTGTCAAATCAATTTGAAGTAAAGGAGGGAGTTAGGCAGGGTGATCCTCTGTCATCTGTTCTTTTTAGCATAGTATTGGAACAGGCAATAAGGGAAGCAGAGATCAATAGAAGCGGACTTGTGTACCATAAAAGGCATCAATGCTTGGCATTTGCGGATGATGTAGCAATTGTAACGAGAAGTAAAGAGGAGCTAAAAAATGTAGTTAAAAGGTTAGAGGAAAAGGCAAGAAAAATGGGTCTGTGTATTAATGAGGAAAAGACTAAATACATGGAGTGGACGGAAGAGGAGTTTAAGAAGAATAACAACTTGAGATTGGAAGCAGTTGGAGGCAAGGAATATAAGTTTGAAGAAGTGGAAAAGTTCACATATTTGGGTACTGTCTTTACCAGGAAACCAGGGGTAACAACGGAAATACAATCCAGGCTAATGGCGGGGAATCGATGCCTAGCAGCTCTTAATAGGGTACTACGAAGCAAGATCATTTCTCGGAGAGCTAAGCTAAGGGTGTACATAACTGTAATAAGACCGATAGTTACATATGGGTGCGAAACATGGGTACTAAGTAAAGCGGAACAAACAAGACTGGCGGTATGGGAAAGGAAAGTACTCCGGAAGATATATGGAGGTAAAAGAGTTCAGGAAAGATGGGAAAGAAGAAGCAACAAAGAGCTGCAAGAACTTTACAAGATGCCACAACTGGTTGGAGTGGTAAAAGGACAAAGGTTGAGATGGTTGGGACATGTGATGAGGATGCAGAATAGTAGAGTTCCAAAGAAAATATTGGAAAGTGAAGTAGGTGGAAAAATGAGAAGAGGAAGACCCAAATCGAGATGGAAGGACGAAGTAATTAAGGACATAGGAGACAGTAAAATCAGTAACTGGAAGGAAAGGACAAGGGACAAGAAAGGATGGAGACAAACGGTCAATCAAGCCATGGGCCTTCTAGGCCTGTAGAGCTAAAATATATATATATATATATATATATTAATCGAGACACCATTAAAAAAAGAACCGGATAGAAGAACGCGGACCGATCACTCGTATAAAATGCAACAGCGACCTTGCCTTCAAATCTTAAAAATGTGGCTAAAACGAGTGATGCCGTTTTCCATTTAAATCACATTGCGCCGATGGTTAGCCAAGAGCATTAAGGAAGTTCAACAGCCGTTTTATGTACACTGAACAATTTGAACTAGAAATATTTGATTAATTAAAGGTTAAAGTTTAAATGCCAAATTTGTATATTTTTAGAAGTATTTGTACTTATGGAGTGCAAAAGAATGCAAAGGAGTACTTTTGGAATACAAGTTTTAAAAGTTTTAAAAAAGTAGTACAGAACTCCCCAAAGGAGTAAGTTTGCTCACCTTAGTTAAACGCTGCACCGAGCGCAACAAAGAAATTAGAAACATTTTGAGGCACGTTCGGAATGCAACAGCAATCGCATCCGATACCGGCCACTTAAGCATGCCAATTAACGCGCAGGCACACCCTCAGGTGAGATCGGAGGTGTTAATAGGGACTTATCGTTTCCACATTTTAAAAAAGGCCGAATCGTTTGATAAGTCGGGACAGTGACTGAACGCTGGAACCGTGAGAAAGACATTTCGACTGTTGTGTTATCTTGCGGTTTGATTAAGTCACGGTGGCACTAATTTTTGCGGGGTTTGTCTGTATTGGCGCGGTCCTTTGGTGCCGCACAATCGGAGGTTTCTTGCTTCTGTCGAATTCGGCGCAAATCGTGCGTTTCTTTCGAGTTTTTGTTGTTCAAGTGACGGAGCTAAATTTTTGCGCAAACAACGACGACAGCATTTAATTTCGTCGTTAAATTGAGTCGTCAGAAATTAACGGTTGTTTAAATAATTTTTTGCTAAAAAAGTTGGTTGGATTTAATGTTTGATACTTAGATGATAGTTCTTTGGGTGGTTGATGTCTTACAAACGATAATTTCCGAATTTAAGAAAATTGGTTTGGTTGTTAATTTCAATAAATGCGAACTTTTCTTCCTTAATAATGTTTCGGAATTAGACAAGTCTTCAATTTTGGAGGGATTCGAATTCTTAGCTCCTTGTATTCACGTTTGTAATGTTGAAGACCTTTTTATTCTTGGTTGTCTTATTTTCGATGCAGCAATTCCTCCATTCATTTCTAAATTGATTCATTTTCTTTACTTTCTTCAAATCTGTGTAAAATTAATCCTCATATTAGTTTATTTTTACTCCGCCATTGTTTTTGGATACCTAATTTCACTTATAATCTTACATGTTGTCCTTTATGGAAATTTAAAAATGAGTGTCTTGAATTGGATAATATTGTTATTTCTTCTTTGGAAAAATTTTGAATATTAAATTTACAATAAGATCTTGGACTCGGAAGCCAAATTACCAATCCGTTTTGGTGGATTAGGTATAAGGTCTATAATTGATATTTCCTCGCCTGCCTTTTTGTCTTCTATATTTTCTAATTCTGAACTTATTATATCCATTCTACCTTCTAGTTTTTCTAATTTTGAAATTACATCCCTTAACGAGACTGTTGATTATTGGAAGGAAATTTCTAATTCGTCTTTACTTCCAAAAGAGCTTTCTATTTAAAGAAATTGGGACTTACCTATCTGTGAGAAAATATATCAAAATTTATTATCTTCCTCAAATATCACACAAAAAGCTATCTTATTAGCTGGATCTGAACTTGAATCTGAAGTTTGGCTTGAAGCTTTTCCATCTTGTAAATTAGGTACTCTTTTAGAAAAAAACATCTTACAAATTGCAATTTCACTTAGATTGGGCATCAATTTCTGTCATCCTCATATCTGCCCGTGCGGTTCTTCTGTAGACTCGTTTGGTCATCATGGTTTATCGTGCATTAAAAGTGCTGGTAGACTCTCTCGTCACAGCTGTATTAATGACATTATTAAACGTTCTTTCTCTTCTGACAACATCCCTTGTATCCTTGAACCTAGTATTCTGAAGGATGATGGCAAACGTCCAGATGATATTAGTTATTCCATGGAAAGTAGGTAAATCTTTAGTTTGGGATTTTACTTGTACGGATACACTTGCCCCTTCTCATTTGACTGATTCTTCATTTTTTGCAAGATCTGCTGCACACTTGGCAGAAAATGTTAAGAAAAAAAAATATAAGGCAATTGCTGATGATTATTTTTTCGTCGCCTTCGCTGTGGAAACTTTGGGCCCTTGGAGTGCTGCCCTTTCTCTCCTTGAGGATTTGGGAAGGCGTATTGTTCAAAGAACGGGAATTCCCCAAGCCAAAACATATTTGAAGCATCGAATAAGTTTGGCTATACAGAGAGGCAACGTTGCTAGTGTTCTTCTTCTTCTTCTCTTAATGAGTTATTTTATTTATTCTAGTTATTACTTATGTTATGTTATTTTATGTTATCGTTAACCAAATGTACCTATTTTTAAGTTCTCTAAAGCGAACACTCCTCCAAGAGACCATTTTTTAAGGGAACCACGGGTGGTCGCTTTACAGGAGTTTTACTGTAATTCCAACTCAAGTTTTAAAAAATATAAATTCAACGATTTGTGCAACTGAAACTCCTTTAACCCTTATCCGGTCAAGGTGAGTCCGTTGGACTCAACGACCCACTTTTTTTCAATTATTTCAATTAATATATGCGGAACATCAAATTCTTTTTGTGACTTCTTCTAAAATCCTAATTGACATATGTACCCACTGATAAAATAAATTAAAAATATTCCATAATGCAAAAAAATAAATAAATAAAAATTTCCGAACGTAAGCGCACAGTATGAGTTCAGCAGACTCGTCGCATTTTTGTGGATATAATAATGCAGACTTGCATATTTGTTAATAAGTGCTATTATGTTGTGATTATTAGTAGTTTACGAGTCACTCGGTAACAACGTCCCTCTATAATATTGAATTGTCAGCGATTTTATGACAATTTAAAATCTAGATCTGGTACGTACTGACCGTATAATTCTTGTACATACCTACCTAATTATTACAATTTTTATAGAACATTTCAGTTACTGTTTAAAAATAATTAAATAAATGGCAAGTAAGGGACTTACTCGCGAACAACTGCAAGAAATTATTGTCAATTTGTCAAGCGTCGAAGAGGCAAATAGCATCATTCAATCCTATGCTGAATCTATATCTGAGGATGACAACATATTTCTGGCTAGTGAGGAAGCCGATGTTCAAAACATTGACAATGATGAAATTGAAAATATTGAAGAGGTAGGTGCCCATGTTATGACTGGAAAAGATGGTACAAAGTGGACAGATAAGCCTGATGTCATTGGTCGTACTAGGGCATGCAATATAATAAGAAGTCGTTTACACAAGGTTTGCCTTCCACCAGGAAAAGAATTAGAAAATCCTTTGGATTCTTTCTGTCTATATATAACAGATGAAATTGTAGCCCAAATTGTAAAATTTACAAATACTGAAGCAATCCGTGTTCTATCTGCAGAAAAATGGAAATGTTGCGACAAAATAGAGCTTGACGCTTTTTTTGGACTTTTGCTCACTGCCGGCCATTTGAAATTTAACAATACTAGCTATGATGTGCTTTGGAGTTCTTTTTATGGCCCTCCAATCTTTCGAGCAGCAATGAGTTTGAATAGATTCAAAGCACTGCTGCGCTTCATTAGATTTGACGATAAAGAAACTAGATCAGAACGCCGTAAAAAAGACAAACTTGCTGCCATTCGAGATATATGGACTGAAGTAAATAACAATTTGAGAAAATATTATATGCCTGGGAAAAATATAACCGTGGATGAGCAACTCGTTCCTTATCGAGGTCGTTGTCCCTTCAAACAATACATACCGTCGAAACCTGACAAATATGGTATGAAAATCTGGTGGGTATGTGATTCTGAAACATTTTATCCACTAAACGGTATCCCTTACTGTGGCAAAGAAGGTAATACCGTTACCCATGGGCTTGGCAAAAAAGTTGTAGAATCACTTACTCAACCATATTACAGGACACACAGAAACGTAACCTTTGACAATTATTTTACTGATTTAACATTAGCACACAATTTACTTTCAAATGGACTTACTATGGTAGGAACGGTAAGAAAGAACAAGGCATTCATTCCAAAAGAATTTCAACCAGGTAAACTTCGTAAAGAAAGTTCATCAATTTTCGGGTTTAGCAAGAATGCAACGCTTGTATCTTATGTACCTAAACCTCGAAGGAGTGTAATTGTGCTATCAACAATGTATTTTACAAAAGAACTTAGTAATGTAAAAAATAAGCCCGAAATGATTATGTACTATAATAAAACAAAAGCTGGGGTTGATACCCTAGATCAGATGGTTCATGAATATATGTGCAAAAGACGTACAAACCGTTGGCCTTTTGCTTTTTTTATGAATTTGTTAGATGTGGTAGGAGTAGCATCTTATGTTATATGGAGAAACTTAAATCCCGAATGGAATGATCAAAAACACGAGAAAAGGCGTTTGTTTCTCGTTTCTGTGGCTGAAGCACTTGTAATACCACACATACAGAGACGCAAATGTTTTGGCCTACAGAAAGACGTAAGGACGGCTATAAAAAGATTTTTACCAGAAGAACCAAAAGAAATACAACCAAGCACTTCTGGAGGTAGGCATGCTAAACGAAGATGCCATATATGTCCCTCAAAGAAAAGCAGAATGCAAAAGCAGAGATGCAACAATTGTGATAATTCGATGTGCAATGAACATTCCACAATAACTCGTATCTGTTTCAAGTGTTCAAATAAATAAGAGAATTTTTTTTATGAACCTTTGTATTTTTATTCAACGCATTAATAAACTGTTTACATTACTTTTGTGTCTAATATCTTGCTTATTTATTTATATATTTCGACATTATTTTACTTTAGAAAAGTTAAACTACGAAGAAAATCGAATTTTTAAGTATCGAGTCCGATGGACTCCGACTGTACGTCCGCGTTAGTAAAAAATACTGTTCGGATGAGGGTTAAACATTCTAAAACATGGAAAAATCATTTGTATTAGCAATTTTATCCAATTAATTCCAATTCTGCATTTAGTAAAATATCAATTCCGCCAGACTGCACCAACCACAATATCAAAATTCAAAAAAATTGTATTCCTGTAAATTGCGGTCAAGTTCGCATTAGCTGCAATTTAACACGTTTCTTGGTGCTTAATCAATGCGACAACAACATTTAATCTGCAAGGAATTCAGAGTTCGGCTCGCGGTTCTTTCCCCTCCGAATAATAAAGAAATACCACGAAAGCGAGGAATGCCAAAGAACAATCATTAGCGTTATCGGATTAGAACTAGCGCTGCCAATTATGCTCTCAAAATGCAGTCTTTCTTGTGTAAACAGCGGACTTCCGGCGCATCAATAAGCGAGCAATTAATCGGGAAAAAACCAGCAACAAACGAGATCTAATTACGAGTCGCACAAATCGAAGAAAAAAAATGATATCAATTATCGCTAATTAAAACTTTAATTGCCAGAGACCAGTCTGGCGGTTAATGAACAAATTATCGCCGATAAGCGCTCCGAATAATGTCATAATCCGGACAAAAATCGGCGGAAAAAATCCCAATTACGTTGCCATCTGCCGTCCGCCTCTCGAATAAAATTATCACATTTTATTCGGACGTTAAAAACCGCTTTTTATTGTTATTCCAATCCGGCGGCTTTACGACCCGAGATTCAGACAGATAGAACCTTAGATTTCCCTCGGAAATTCAATTCCGAGATTAGAATAAAATAAATATAAATTTTAATAAAATTTCATAAGTCAGATCGGATATCGGTGGGCTTGGAGTTAAGATGATAAACGACTTTATTATGCCCTCTCCAGCGAAAACCGGCTTTAGTAACTTCATCATCGCTCAGCGCTTGTGGCTGCTTCATTTTTTCTGTGGGTCAACGTTTACAGTTGAAGATTTGAATTCCGTGCGTCGAAAATATTTTAATTATTGTTTATAGAGTTGTAGGTTGCGCAATTAGAGTCGTAAACACGCGGTTTCGCGCCCAATTTAATTGGCGGCTTTAATTTAATTAAGTAAAAGTAGTATATGGCAACACTGCACTTTCTTTCGTTCCTATCTATCTAATATCTAATCTTGCTTTTACACTTTTTACAACATAAATTAAATTAGTCAATTCAAACACTTTGATGTGTAAATTGTAAATTTGTTGCGCAAGTGACACTTACTACAAATTTAGTTAAATAAAAATAGTATATGGCAACACTGCACTTTCTTTTGTTCCTATATATCTAATACCTAATTTTGCTTTTACACTTTTTACAACATAAATTAAATTCTTGAATTCAAACACTTTTATTCAGATTGCACACAAAAGAATGTTAAATTTCAATTTTTGCGACAGCAAGAAATTTTAATGGCCACCAGTTCAGAATAGATCGACTCTCGACTTAAAAATAAATTTCCCGTTAAGTGTAACTTTGTATCTTTGGCACTTACTGCAAATTTGGTTAAATAGAAGCAACACTGGACTTTCCTTTGTTTGCCTCCTGAAATTTTGTAGGAGTTACATCAACATAAATGAAAACAAACGATTTTGAATTACCTGCAGATTAAATTTTTATAAGAGTGCCAGCTAAATTGCAACACCGCAAACAAATGATTTAAGTTAGGTTAGTAAGCCCAGAAATGGCGCGGTTTCATTTAACTGGCACTTACAACGTTAAGTTGTCCTTGAAGAGTTTTTGAAATTAAATAGACGACTCTTTCGATTTTAAGGAACACTTCAGATTTAAGTTGAGATGGTGCAAACATTATTTCTTTCATTTTATTGTAGTTTTGTTGGCGTTTTCTGTCGTCATGTCTTTTTTTTTTGTAAAACAAATTTCATGGTCCACTTGGTCGACACATTCTGTATAATAAAATAAAACAATTTAAATTAAAATTGTCCCAATTTGTTTTTTTAAATTTAATTGTTTGTACTTTTTTTAGCCAAATTGAAAACAGTTTTGCGCTAATTGCATTTTCATAGATAATACAACGAGTGGAATCGTGACTATCGATAATCACATGAGTTGGAACACGAAACATGTTGTCAAAAACTAATTCCACGAGCCTGAAAGACGAGTGGAATTATTTGACAACTTTTCAAGGATTGTATTCGTCAGATTATGTCACGAATGAACAATTTAATACTTTTTCGGGCAAAATATAATTCCGGGAGTCGCAGAACTCTGTAAATTGGGCCCAAATATACTTTTGAGACCTTACAGTGTTAGATGGTTTATGGGTTTGTATGTTTTCTTCAATACTTTTTGAGGAAGAATTACCGAAACGCGCCATTCTTTCTAACTGTGACATTTCAGTTGACAGCATGGCACACCAGATTGGCGGAGTAGCTCGCGTGATTATCACTTATTAGTCAAATTCCCCAGTTATGATTATCATTTATTAGGCGGTCGTTAGGATAGGGAAAAAAGCACCCTGAGTGATATAATCATAAATAATACAACGAGTGAAATCGTGACTATCGACAATCGCATGAGTTGGGACACGAAACATGTCATAAATTAATTCCACGAGTCTGAAAGTCGAGTGGAATTATTTGGCAACATGTTGAATGCATCAACCCATGTGATTATTAACAGTCGCGATTCTAAGAATTGTGTTCCTCACATTACATCGCGTTTGTGGCTGCTTCATTTTTTCTGTGGGTCAACGTTTATAGTTGAAGATTTAAATTCCGTGCGTCGAAAATATTTTAATTATTGTTTATGAAGTTGTAGGTTGCGCAATTAGAATCGTAAACACGCGGTTTCGCGCCCAATTTAATTGGCCGCTTTTTATGCAAATAAACGGAAAACGAAGGTCGACGTAATAAAGCTATTTATACGCGGGACGGAATCTTAAAAATAGCGCATTTCCCATTGAACGTTACTTGCAGTTTTCGCCGGCTGAAGATTCTTTTGCTCTCTCGACACGGCGATTAAAAGCGCTTTATTAAATCGCACGTGAAGCGGAACGCAATCGCAATAATTAAGCGGATTTTTTCGCTGTGTGCATCGAATATTTGCGCTTTCTGAAATTCCTGAAAACGGTTTTTCAACTGCGGCCAATCGTGAATTAAGATTTTTGTAAGAAAAATGCAAATTAAAATTCATTGTTGGCCGAGATTAAAAATTGTGTTGAATTCGGTTTGATGCGGTTTGTGTTTTTCCAAAAGGCTTGCCGGACTTTTTTTATTTCAATCGTTTTCTTGGTAACTTGGTAAACTCATTTTAATTATGTTGTGTGAAAGAATTTTGCCTCCTTTTATTTAAAAATACATAATTAATTTTCTTTCGTTTTTATTTTGTTTGACAATAAATATATTTATTGGCGCAGTCGGTAGGATTGCAACATTATTTTTTTGCAGAATTTTGTTCTCAAGTAATAATGATGAATTGATAAAACTTAACTTGACATACCGTCTCCTTTTTTAAAATTAAAGATACAATGTAAATATCCTTATATGCAATTTTAAAAAAAATAAAGTCAATCAGTAGTGTATATCCCAGCAATCCTTGCTAATACAAATGATTTGGCATTTTTGTCAATTTAGAAAGAAAAAATTTCATTATTGAAGTTTAAGTTTGGAACTTAGTTATTAAATTGTATCCAAAAGAAGAAAAAATTGATGTTATGAATTGGTATAAAAATAACAATCGCTTCAGACAAGCCAGAGATTGATGTTCCATCAATTATTTCGACAGATCGATACCATCTATCGGAACAGTAATGAATTAAATCCCATTTATTTAAGAAATACCGTGCAGGATTTTACAATCGTTTAGCGTATTGTTTAGAATTTGACGGAGAACAATTCAAAAATTTATTTTAATTTTTCTTTTAAATACAGTTCTAACGTCTTGTCATTACAATTTAATTTGACGTGAGAGTACGATTGGTTGCATACATGGCCTGATTGACTTTATGGTTTTTTAAATTGATTATAGGGATATTTAGATCTATGTTCGGCGTTAAACAAAAGACTCGGTAAAGAGAAAGTAAATAAATAAAGGATTATTCAAGACAGAGGTTAATGAAGTCAATTCAAAATGATTATGATGAAAATTAAATCGAAAAACAATTTAGCTGCATGAATTATATTGAAACTTTCATATATGAAAGTATCACAATGAGACGTTACAAGGGGTATATTACACCTGTCCAGGGTTCTCCGAAAAATTCGATATAGGTAGAAGCACCACTTGCAGCCACTACACCACTTTTAGCCACTTTACTTGTAAAAATGTGTTTATAAGGTTTGCGGTAAGTAAAGAACCAAGAATGTGTTTCAATGGCGTTTTTAAATTCCAAAAAAAAATGTAAGTCCACGCATCTGTCTCTATTTCTCTATATTGTGTTTAGTGTTTTGGTTAAGAAACAAGGTAGGTCTCATTAATTAATTAATAAAGTTTGAGATATAAATAGACAGGGCCTGTTAGAGCCAGTTGGAGGCCCAGGTCAAGGAACATACTTGGCTCCCTAGACAGTGCGTTTTTTAACTGTTGCCATAAGGAATTGCATGGTAAAAATTGTACCCCGTGTTAACTCTTGTTCTGACGAAAATTTTTAAACCATTTTTGTAACAAAGTTGGAAGATTCTTTAAACTGTCGAATAGAATACAATTCAATTTCCTAAAGTGCCAAAAAAGTTTTGAAAAAAATGTTTTTGTAAAAGCGTTTTCTTGCCACTATAATTTCTGAAATGTCAGTTGACTTTTGTCATTTTGTTTAGGGAATTACTTAGTAGGGCCATTTTTTATTGACGGAAATTTGAACCAGCATAAATACCGAGATCTTCTTCAAATGGAGGTAGGCTCTTAGTTGGATGCTTTAATGGAGCAATAATATTTCAAGATGATGGAGAACCAGCCCATTCCATTCCATTCCAGCTTGCTAGAAATGAGTGACATAAAAGCGCTTTTATAAAAAATTTTTTTTTCTAAATTTTTTCGACAGTTTAGGATATTGAATTGTAATCTATTCGATAGTTTAAAGAATCTTCCAACTTTGTTCCAAAAATAGTTGAAATATTTTCATCAGAACAAAAGTTAACGCGGGGTACAATGGCAACAGTTAAAAAAACGCACGGTATAATGAAAAAAAATAAAATAACTAAAATAAAGTTTTTAATCGTTTTGTGTAGTTTCAAATAGTGTTGTTTGAAGGTCCCCTCAATTAAGAGGCCCATGTCAAAAGACCCTCGTAACCCCTCCCCCTTCCTGGGCCTGTAAATAATGTTCCTTACGGCTTCTTAAAAATTTGTTAATTTTTTTCAATTACCAAATAGTTTAGAGTGGCTAAAAGTGGTGCCTCTACCCTATATCCGTGGTAAGTGTGTTTAAATCTTGTTTTCAGAGCCATAGAAATATTTTAGAATTTTCAAAGATTTAAATAACAAGCAGGGAATTAAATGTCAGATAATTGCACTTCTTCCTGTTATAAGAATTTTTCTCATTTTTGTCTTGTTGTGGACTTTAGGCTCAGAGATTTGTGTAATTAACACTCAAACAGATTTGAATTTTCAAAGAACTTATATTTAATTAAATTAATTTACCAAAACTCCTGAAAATCTATCTCCATCAATGTGTTTCAACTTCCATCCAACTCCGCTTTCATTATCAGAAAAAAATCTTTTTTAATCCTCAAAAACATGACTGTTCCATCAAATTATGTTCTCGAAGCTACTTTTTATCTATTGAAACGTCTGAAGAAAGAAACCTTTGATTTCAGATGAATGGCATTTTTCATCTTGAAAACTCACAAGTGGACGACGTTTTTTGTCCTTTCGACCGCAATTTAATCGCAACAAATCCCAAAAACTGAAATCGCAACAACATAATCGCCGGCAACGAAAATAATCGCAGAAAAAGAGCCGCGCGGATAATGCAACGGAATTAGACAAAGCATCGTGTTGACAGCGTGCTTGAACCGAAGCATCTAAATAAAAACAGCCGTCAGTCCGAGTGCACACAAGAAGAGCCATGCACCAAGAGTCGGAGGAACTTCAATTGGGGAAAAAGACTTACTGTGGCTTTTCATGCTTGGAAAAATCCAAAATCACACACACTCAAGAACTATTGGCTATTGGAACACATTTAATTTACATTTTATGCAGCCCATAAGCGCATTGAACTCCCAGCAGCGCACCCACGCACGTCAACAAAGGAACAAGTAGAGCACCGACCGCAGAAGCGCACCATCACCGACAGCGGCGTTCCCCGGCACAGCCACGAAAACGGCGCAGAACGGGGTCGAAGAGCGCGGGCCACAAATCGCGCGCGTCAAGTAAGATGTCGGGAGGCTAAAGTGAAACTGAACTTTAGTTTGTGAAGCGAGTCGAGGTCGGGAGGAGAGACCGACCACCCAAGCCGCTAGACCAATCTCTGCACAGAATGTCTTATTCTCGGACCGACATTATAATAAAACACAATCACGATGAAATAAGACCGCGAGGATGATTGAGTTGTGGATTGCGGACTGCTGGGGGCGGTCGAAGATGGCCGGGAGCGCGGACAATTTCGCCCCGAATGTTATTAACTAGCGCACTCGGAGGATTCGTGCGCTCGCTAATCGCTCGAGCGCAGGTGAGGGAAATTAATCGCCTTGAGGTTCTAATTTTGTTTTTACACTTTTCACAACATAAATTAAATTAGCGAATTCAAACACTTTGATGTGCAAATTGTAAACTTGTTGCACAAGTGACACTTACTACTAATTTAGTTAAGTAAAAGTAGTATATGGCAACACTGCACTTTCTTTTGTTCCTATCTATCTAATATCTAATTTTGTTTTTACACTTTTCAGAACATAAACTAAATTAGTGAAGTCAAACACTTTGATGTGTAAGTTGTAAACTTGTTGCACAAGTGACACTACTAATATAGTTAAGTAGAAGTAGTATATGGCAACACTGCGCTTTCTTTTGTTCCTATCTATCTAATTTCTAATTTTGTTTTTACACTTTTCAGAACATAAATTAAATTAGTGAATTCAAATATCTTGATGTGTAAGTTGTTGTAAACTTGTTGCACAAGTGACACTTACTACAAATTTAGTTAAGTAAAAGTAGTATATGGCAACACTGCACTTTTTGCTCCTATATATCTAATATCTAATTTTGTCTACACTTTTCAGGGCATAAAGTAAATTAGTGAAGTCAAACACTTTGATGTGTAAGTTGTAAACTTGTTGCACAAGTGACACTACTAATTTAGTTAAGTAGAAGTAGTATATGGCAACACTGCGCTTTCTTTTGTTCCTATCTATCTAATTTCTAATTTTGTTTTTACACTTTTCAGAACATAAACTAAATTAGTGAATTCAAATACTTTGATGTGTAAGTTGTTGTAAACTTGTTGCACAAGTGGCACTACAAATTTAGTTAAATAGAAGTAGTATATGGCAACACCGCACTTTCTTTTGTTCCTATCTAACGAATATCCAATTTTGTTTTTACACTTTCCAGAATATAAATTATATTAGTGGATTTACACAGTTTGATCTGTAAGTTGTAAACTTGTTGCAGAAGTGACACTTACTACAAATTTAGTTAAGTAAAAGTAGTATACGGCAACACTGCACTTTCTCTTGTTCCTATATATCTAATATCCAATTTTGTTTTTACACTTTTCAGAACATGAATTAAATTAGTAAATTCAAACACTTTGATATGTAAATTGTAAACTTGTTGCACGAGTGACACTTACTACAAATTTAGTTAAGTAAAAATGGCATATGGTAACACTGCGCTTTCTTTTGTTCTTATCTATCTAATATACAATTTTGTTTTTACACTTTTCAGAACATAAATTAAATTAATAAATTCAAACACTTTGATGTGTAAATTGTAAACTTATTGCACAAGTGACACTTACTACAAATTTAGTTAAGTAAAAGTAGTATATGGCAACACTGCAGTTTCTTTTGTTCCCATATATCTAATATCTAATTTTGTTTTTACACTTTTTACAACATAAATTAAATTATTGAATTGAAACACTTTTATACAGATTGCACACAAAAGAATGTTAAATTTCAATTTTTGCGACAGCAAGAAATTTTAATGGCCACCACTCCAGAATAAATCGACTCTCGACTTAAGAATAAATTTCCCGTTGAGTGTAACTTTGTAACTTTGGCACTTACTGCAAATTTGGTTGAATAGAAGCAACACTGGACTTTCCTTTGTTTGCCTCCTGAAATTTTGTAGGAGTTACATCAACATAAATGAAAACAAACGATTTTGAATTACCTGGAGATTAAAGTTTTATAAGAGTGCCAGCTAAATTGCATCACCGCAAAAAAATGAATTGGGTTAGGTTATTAAGCCCAGAAATGGCGCGGTTTCATTTAACTAGCACTTACAATGTTAAGTTGTCCTTGAAGAGTTTCTGAAATTAAATAGGCGACTCTTTCGATTTTAAGGGACACTTCAGATTTAAGTTGAGATGGTGCAATCATTATTTTTTCCGTTTTATTGAAGTTTTGTTGGCGTTTTTTTTTGTAAAACAAATTTTATGGTCCACTTGGTCAACACATTCTGTATAATAAAATAAAACAATTCAAATTGAAATTGCCTCAATTTTTTTTTTAAATTTAATTGTTTGCACTTTTTAGCCAAATTGTAAACAGTTTTGCGCTAATTGTATTTTCACAGATAATACAAAGAGTGGAATCGTGACTATCGATAATCGCATGAGTTGGGACATGAAACATGTTGTCAAAAATTAATTCCACGAGCCTGAAAGACGAGTGAAATTATTTGACAACTTTTCAAGGATTGTATTCGTCAGATTATGTCACGAATGAACAATTTAATACTTTTTCGGGCAAAATATAATTCCGGGAGTCGCAGAACTCGGTAAATTGGGCCCAAATATACTTTTGAGACCTTACAGTGTTAGATGGTTTATGGTTTTGTATGTTTTCTTCAATACATTTTAAGGAAGAATTACTGAAACGCGCCATTCTTTCTAACTGTGACATTTCAGTTGACAGCATGGCACACCAAATTTGCGGAGTAGCACGCGTGATTATCACTTATTAGTCAAATTCCCCAGTTATGATTATCATTTATTAGGCGGTCGTTAGCATAGAGAAACAAGCACTCTGAGTGATATAATAAAAATAATGTTAGTAGGTGGTTTATATAATATTTTTAGAATTCAATTACCGGAGGTATTTTAAAAATATAAAATTCTACACATTCGGACGATTTGTGCGCAGGTGCGGGAAATTAATCGCCTCTTGGCTCTAATTACGGTCGTGATGGGGGAAATCGGCCCGAAATTGGCAACAGTCAGACAATCCATTCAGAGCTGTCAGCCCATTAAACTAAGTTCTTTGTTTAGAGCGAAATTTGCATCGCAGGACCGCGCGCTCGCGAGTAAAAGGCCCCAATCCAGTTTTGCTGTTTATTGCTTTTTTTGGTCGACACTGGTTTTAAGTTGTTTGTATAGCAGGTGACGATGGTGTAACCCCATATTAAAATAGAATCAAAAGTTAATTTGTTTTATGTTTGCCACGCTGGTTGTTCGTCTGTTGGATTTTTTGCGCGACCGCCGATCCGCGATTAATTCGTTTTTTAATTAAGTTGTTTCGGCGGTTTATCGGCGAATAAAGGCCTTTCGCTGGCTGTACGGGGGTCGCCAAGGAATTAACGGGACGTAATGACGGTCGCTTTAAATTCCGAGTGCTGGAACGTCAACAACCTCGGTGAACGTCGCTAAATATGCCGTAAAACCAGGCTCCATAAAAATATAAACAAAAAATGGAACAAGAACTTAAATACAATTTTACCTTTTCTCATAATCATGCCGTAAAAAAATCCGGTGTAGGATTTTATATTTTTAAAATACCTCCGGTAATTGAATTCTAAAAATATGATATAAACTACCTACCAACATTATTTTGATTAAATCATTCAGAGTATTTTTTTCCCTATCCTAACAATTTATGATTATATCACTCCGCCTAACGACCGCCTAATAAATGATAATCAGAACTGGATAATTTGACTAATAAGTGATAATCACGCGTGCTACTCCGCAAATCTGGTGTGCCATGCTGTCAACTGAAATGACACAGTTAGAAAGAATGGCGCGTTTCAGTAATTCATCCTTAAAAAGTTTTGAAGAAAACATACAAAACCATAAACCATCTAACACTGTAAGGTCTCAGAAGTATATTTGGGCCCAATTTACCGAGTTTGGCGACTCTCGGAATTATATTTTCCCCGAAAAAGTATTAAATTGTTCATTCGTGACATAATCTGACGAATACAATCCTTGAAAAGTTGTCAAATAATTCCACTCGTCTTTCAGGCTCGTGGAATTAATTTTTGACAACATGTTTCGCGTCCCAACTCATGCGATTATCGATAGTCACGATTCTACTTGTATTATCTATGAAAATACAATTGGCGCAAAACTGTCTTCAATTTGGCCAAAAAAAAAAATGCAAACAATTACATTTAAAAAAAACATTGGGACAATTTCAATTTGAATTGCTTTATTTTATTATACAGAATGTGTTGACGTTGACCAAGTGGACCATGAAATTTGTTTTACAAAAAAAAAGACATGACGACAGAAAACGCCAACAAAACTTCAATAAAATGAAAGAAATAATGTTTGCACCAACTTAAATCTGAAGTGTCCCTTAAAATCGAAAGAGCCGCCTATTTAATTTCAAAAACTCCTTAAGGGCAACTTAATGTCGTAAGTGCTAGTTAAATGAAATCGGGCCATTTCTGGGCTTACTAACCTAACTTAAATCATTTGTTTGCGGCGTTGCAATTTAGCTGGCACTCTTATAAAAATTTAATCTGCAGGTAATTCAAAATCGTTTGTTTTCATTTATGTTGATGTAACTCCTACAAAATTTCAGGAGGCAAACAAAGGAAAGTCCAGTGTTGCTTCTATTTAACCAAATTTGCAGTAAGTGCTAAAGATACAAAGTTACACTTAACGGGAAATTTATTTTTAAGTCGAGAATCGATTTATTCTGAAGTGGTGGCCATTAAAGTTTCTTGCTGTCGCAAAAATTGAAAGTTAACATTCTTTTTATATAAAAATGTTTCAATTCAATAACTTAATTTATGTTGTAAAAAGTGTAAAAACAAAATTAGATATTAGATAAATAGGAAGAAAAGAAAGTGCAGTGTTGCTATACACTACTTCTACTTAACTAAATTTGCAGTAAGTGTCAAAGTCAAAGTGTTTGAATTCACTAATTTAATTTATGTTCTGAAAAGTGTAAAAATAAAATTGGAAATTCGTTATCTAATTTCCTATCAAAAAATCGCTTTATCAAAGAAATTAATTTCGAAATTAAAATTCAATTTACATGTTAAAGAGGCCACAGGCGATTTAATCAAAAAAAAATAATTCGATAATAATTTTTATTAAAAATTATAACACAAATTAATTCCGAACTGCCATTATATCCAAAATTCGATGGCAGATAAAATTGTGAAATAATTAATTAATTGTAATTACGGCACAACTGTGTGATTACCTATGGCTAATTTATAATATTTTTCATATAATTATACAGTATCTGATTACATCGGGGAAGCGCAGTTAACTGCCTGTAAATCGAACCTCGCCTTAATAATTCAATTTGCCTCGTCCACCGGCGAACCTTACGAATCCTGATTTTCCACTGGTCGAATCGATCCGTCACGTCCAAATCTCGCTCGTTTCGGAACAAAACAAAATTCGCAGGAAACGCAGAAAAAATTAGGAACATTTCAATCCCGTTTTTAGTCCCATTCTTCGTCATAGCCCGTTTTTAAATCGGGAGGAGCGTTAGAAGGCCACGAAATTATTGTTTTGTTTAATTTATGTTGGCAGGAATGAGTGTCAGATGTAAATCAACATAAACTAAAACAGTATGTTATTCAATGAGCATTTATGTGAGAATTACGACACGAGCCGTAGGTGAGTATTGTACCATCACACATTTTCACCGATTTTATTTGTAAAAAGCACAAATTTTAGGAATTTACTAGGTTAACAGTAACTATGAACTGTCAAAATTGATCAATTTTAGATCCGCCCCTCCCATGGCAACATTGCATTGCATTTTCATTGGTTAAAAATTTGTAACTTAATAAAAAAATTGTATCTTAATGGAAATCATTAAGGTACAAGTAGTAAATGTCTAATAAATCGATTAAAGTATGGACGTAGAAAAAAACAATTATTTTGTAGTCTTCTAACGCTCTTCCTGGTTTAAAAATCACACCACCACACATTTTCACCGATTTTATTTGTAAAAAGCACAAATTTTAGGAATTTACTAGATTAACAGTAACTATGAACTGTCAACAATGATAAATTGTAGATTCGTCCCTCCCGATGGCAACATTGCAATGCATTTCCATTGGTTAAAAATTTGTAACTTAACAAAAAAAATTGTATCTTAATGGAAATCATTAAGGTACAAGTAGTAAATGTCTAATAAATCGATTAAAGTAAGGACGTAGAAAAAAACAATTATTTTGTAGTCTTCTAACGCTCTTCCTGGTTTAAAAATCACACCATCACACATTTACACCGATTTTATTTGTAAAAAGCACAAATTTTAGGAATTTACTAGGTTAACAGTAACTATGAACTGTCAAAATTGATAAATTCTAGATTCGCCCCTCCCCATGGCAACATTGCATTGCATTTCCATTGGTTAAAAATTTGTAACTTAACAAAAAAAATTGTACCTTAATGGAAATCATTAAGGTACATGTAGTAAATGTCTAATAAATCGATTAAAGTATGGACGTAGAAAAAAACAATTATTTTGTAGTCTTCTAAAGCTCTTCCTGGTTTAAAAATCACACCATCACACATTTACACCGATTTTATTTGTAAAAAGCACAAATTTTAGGAATTTACTAGGTTAACAGTAACTATGAACTGTCAAAATTGATCAATTTTAGATCCGCCCCTCCCATGGCAACATTGCATTGCATTTTCATTGGTTAAAAATTTGTAACTTAATAAAAAAATTGTATCTTAATGGAAATCATTAAGGTACAAGTAGTAAATGTCTAATAAATCGATTAAAGTATGGACGTAGAAAAAAACAATTATTTTGTAGTCTTCTAACGCTCTTCCTGGTTTAAAAATCACACCACCACACATTTTCACCGATTTTATTTGTAAAAAGCACAAATTTTAGGAATTTACTAGATTAACAGTAACTATGAACTGTCAAAATTGATCAATTTTAGATCCGCCCCTCCCATGGCAACATTGCATTGCATTTTCATTGGTTAAAAATTTGTAACTTAATAAAAAAATTGTATCTTAATGGAAATCATTAAGGTACAAGTAGTAAATGTCTAATAAATCGATTAAAGTAAGGACGTAGAAAAAAACAATTATTTTGTAGTCTTCTAACGCTCTTCCTGGTTTAAAAATCACACCATCACACATTTACACCGATTTTATTTGTAAAAAGCACAAATTTTAGGAATTTACTAGGTTAACAGTAACTATGAACTGTCAAAATTGATAAATTTTAGATCCGCCCCTCCCCATGGCAACATTGCATTGCATTTTCATTGGTTAAAAATTTGTAACTTAATAAAAAAATTGTATCTTAATGGAAATCATTAAGGTACAAGTAGTAAATGTCTAATAAATCGCTTAAAGTATGGACGTAGAAAAAAACAATTATTTTGTAGTCTTCTAACGCTCTTCCTGGTTTAAAAATCACACCACCACACATTTTCACCGATTTTATTTTGTAAAAAGCACAAATTTTAGGAATGTACTAGGTTAACAGTAACTATGAACTGTCAAAATTGATAAATTGTAGATTCGCCCTTCCCCATGGCAACATTGCATCGCATTTCCATTGGTTAAAAATTTGTAACTTAACAAAAAAAATTGTACCTTAATGGAAATCATTAAGGTACATGTAGTAAATGTCTAATAAATCGATTAAAGTATGGACGTAGAAAAAAACAATTATTTTGTAGTCTTCTAACGCTCTTCCTGGTTTAAAAATCACACCATCACACATTTACACCGATTTTATTTGTAAAAAGCACAAATTTTAGGAATTTACTAGGTTAACAGTAACTATGAACCGTCAAAATTGATCAATTTTAGATCCGCCCCTCCCATGGCAACATTGCATTGCATTTTCATTGGTTAAAAATTTGTAACTTAATAAAAAAATTGTATCTTAATGGAAATCATTAAGGTACAAGTAGTAAATGTCTAATAAATCGATTAAAGTATGGACGTAGAAAAAAACAATTATTTTGTAGTCTTCTAACGCTCTTCCTGGTTTAAAAATCACACCACCACACATTTTCACCGATTTTATTTGTAAAAAGCACAAATTTTAGGAATTTACTAGATTAACAGTAACTATGAACTGTCAACAATGATAAATTGTAGATTCGTCCCTCCCGATGGCAACATTGCAATGCATTTCCATTGGTTAAAAATTTGTAACTTAACAAAAAAAATTGTATCTTAATGGAAATCATTAAGGTACAAGTAGTAAATGTCTAATAAATCGATTAAAGTAAGGACGTAGAAAAAAACAATTATTTTGTAGTCTTCTAACGCTCTTCCTGGTTTAAAAATCACACCATCACACATTTACACCGATTTTATTTGTAAAAAGCACAAATTTTAGGAATTTACTAGGTTAACAGTAACTATGAACTGTCAAAATTGATAAATTTTAGATCCGCCCCTCCCCATGGCAACATTGCATTGCATTTTCATTGGTTAAAAATTTGTAACTTAATAAAAAAATTGTATCTTAATGGAAATCATTAAGGTACAAGTAGTAAATGTCTAATAAATCGCTTAAAGTATGGACGTAGAAAAAAACAATTATTTTGTAGTCTTCTAACGCTCTTCCTGGTTTAAAAATCACACCACCACACATTTTCACCGATTTAATTTTGTAAAAAGCACAAATTTTAGGAATGTACTAGGTTAACAGTAACTATGAACTGTCAAAATTGATAAATTCTAGATTCGCCCCTCCCCATGGCAACATTGCATTGCATTTCCATTGGTTAAAAATTTGTAACTTAACAAAAAAAATTGTATCTTAATGGAAATCATTAAGGTACAAGTAGTAAATGTCTAATAAATCGATTAAAGTAAGGACGTAGAAAAAAACAATTATTTTGTAGTCTTCTAACACTCTTCCTGGTTTAAACATCACACCATCACACATTTACACCGATTTTATTTGTAAAAAGCACAAATTTTAGGAATTTACTAGGTTAACAGTAACTATGAACTGTCAAAATTGATAAATTTTAGATCCGCCCCTCCCCATGGCAACATTGCATTGCATTTTCATTGGTTAAAAATTTGTAACTTAATAAAAAAATTGTATCTTAATGGAAATCATTAAGGTACAAGTAGTAAATGTCTAATAAATCGATTAAAGTAAGGACGTAGAAAAAAACAATTATTTTGTAGTCTTCTAACGCTCTTCCTGGTTTAAACATCACACCATCACACATTTTCACCGATTTTATTTGTAAAAAGCACAAATTTTAGGAATTTACTAGGTTAACAGTAACTATGAACTGTCAAAATTGATAAATTCTAGATTCGCCCCTCCCCATGGCAACATTGCATTGCATTTCCATTGGTTAAAAATTTGTAACTTAACAAAAAAAATTGTATCTTAATGGAAATCATTAAGGTACAAGTAGTAAATGTCTAATAAATCGATTAAAGTAAGGACGTAGAAAAAAACAATTATTTTGTAGTCTTCTAACGCTCTTCCTGGTTTAAACATCACACCATCACACATTTTCACCGATTTTATTTGTAAAAAGCACAAATTTTAGGAATTTACTAGGTTAACAGTAACTATGAACTGTCAACATTGATAAATTCTAGATTCGCCCCTCCCCATGGCAACATTGCATTGCATTTCCATTGGTTAAAAATTTGTAACTTAACAAAAAAAATTGTATCTTAATGGAAATCATTAAGGTACAAGTAGTAAATGTCTAATAAATCGATTAAAGTAAGGACGTAGAAAAAAACAATTATTTTGTAGTCTTCTAACGCTCTTCCTGGTTTAAACATCACACCATCACACATTTTCACCGATTTTATTTGTAAAAAGCACAAATTTTAGGAATTTACTAGGTTAACAGTAACTATGAACTGTCAAAATTGATAAATTCTAGATTCGCCCCTCCCCATGGCAACATTGCATTGCATTTCCATTGGTTAAAAATTTGTAACTTAACAAAAAAAATTGTATCTTAATGGAAATCATTAAGGTACAAGTAGTAAATGTCTAATAAATCGATTAAAGTAAGGGCGTAGAAAAAAACAATTATTTTGTAGTCTTCTAACGCTCTTCCTGGTTTAAACATCACACCATCACACATTTACACCGATTTTATTTGTAAAAAGCACAAATTTTAGGAATTTACTAGGTTAACAGTAACTATGAACTGTCAAAATTGATAAATTTTAGATCCGCCCCTCCCCATGGCAACATTGCATTGCATTTTCATTGGTTAAAAATTTGTAACTTAATAAAAAAATTGTATCTTAATGGAAATCATTAAGGTACAAGTAGTAAATGTCTAATAAATCGCTTAAAGTATGGACGTAGAAAAAAACAATTATTTTGTAGTCTTCTAACGCTCTTCCTGGTTTAAACATCACACCATCACACATTTTCACCGATTTTATTTGTAAAAAGCACAAATTTTAGGAATTTACTAGGTTAACAGTAACTATGAACTGTCAACATTGATAAATTCTAGATTCGCCCCTCCCCATGGCAACATTGCATTGCATTTCCATTGGTTAAAAATTTGTAACTTAACAAAAAAAATTGTATCTTAATGGAAATCATTAAGGTACAAGTAGTAAATGTCTAATAAATCGATTAAAGTAAGGACGTAGAAAAAAACAATTATTTTGTAGTCTTCTAACGCTCTTCCTGGTTTAAACATCACACCATCACACATTTTCACCGATTTTATTTGTAAAAAGCACAAATTTTAGGAATTTACTAGGTTAACAGTAACTATGAACTGTCAAAATTGATAAATTCTAGATTCGCCCCTCCCCATGGCAACATTGCATTGCATTTCCATTGGTTAAAAATTTGTAACTTAACAAAAAAAATTGTATCTTAATGGAAATCATTAAGGTACAAGTAGTAAATGTCTAATAAATCGATTAAAGTAAGGACGTAGAAAAAAACAATTATTTTGTAGTCTTCTAACGCTCTTCCTGGTTTAAACATCACACCATCACACATTTACACCGATTTTATTTGTAAAAAGCACAAATTTTAGGAATTTACTAGGTTAACAGTAACTATGAACTGTCAAAATTGATAAATTTTAGATCCGCCCCTCCCCATGGCAACATTGCATTGCATTTTCATTGGTTAAAAATTTGTAACTTAATAAAAAAATTGTATCTTAATGGAAATCATTAAGGTACAAGTAGTAAATGTCTAATAAATCGCTTAAAGTATGGACGTAGAAAAAAACAATTATTTTGTAGTCTTCTAACGCTCTTCCTGGTTTAAACATCACACCATCACACATTTTCACCGATTTTATTTGTAAAAAGCACAAATTTTAGGAATTTACTAGGTTAACAGTAACTATGAACTGTCAAAATTGATAAATTCTAGATTCGCCCCTCCCCATGGCAACATTGCATTGCATTTCCATTGGTTAAAAATTTGTAACTTAACAAAAAAAATTGTATCTTAATGGAAATCATTAAGGTACAAGTAGTAAATGTCTAATAAATCGATTAAAGTAAGGACGTAGAAAAAAACAATTATTTTGTAGTCTTCTAACGCTCTTCCTGGTTTAAACATCACACCATCACACATTTTCACCGATTTTATTTGTAAAAAGCACAAATTTTAGGAATTTACTAGGTTAACAGTAACTATGAACTGTCAAAATTGATAAATTCTAGATTCGCCCCTCCCCATGGCAACATTGCATTGCATTTCCATTGGTTAAAAATTTGTAACTTAACAAAAAAAATTGTATCTTAATGGAAATCATTAAGGTACAAGTAGTAAATGTCTAATAAATCGATTAAAGTAAGGACGTAGAAAAAAACAATTATTTTGTAGTCTTCTAACGCTCTTCCTGGTTTAAACATCACACCATCACACATTTACACCGATTTTATTTGTAAAAAGCACAAATTTTAGGAATTTACTAGGTTAACAGTAACTATGAACTGTCAAAATTGATAAATTTTAGATCCGCCCCTCCCCATGGCAACATTGCATTGCATTTTCATTGGTTAAAAATTTGTAACTTAATAAAAAAATTGTATCTTAATGGAAATCATTAAGGTACAAGTAGTAAATGTCTAATAAATCGATTAAAGTAAGGACGTAGAAAAAAACAATTATTTTGTAGTCTTCTAACGCTCTTCCTGGTTTAAACATCACACCATCACACATTTTCACCGATTTTATTTGTAAAAAGCACAAATTTTAGGAATTTACTAGGTTAACAGTAACTATGAACTGTCAAAATTGATAAATTCTAGATTCGCCCCTCCCCAGGGCAACATTGCATTGCATTTCCATTGGTTAAAAATTTGTAACTTAACAAAAAAAATTGTATCTTAATGGAAATCATTAAGGTACAAGTAGTAAATGTCTAATAAATCGATTAAAGTAAGGACGTAGAAAAAAACAATTATTTTGTAGTCTTCTAACGCTCTTCCTGGTTTAAACATCACACCATCACACATTTACACCGATTTTATTTGTAAAAAGCACAAATTTTAGGAATTTACTAGGTTAACAGTAACTATGAACTGTCAAAATTGATAAATTTTAGATCCGCCCCTCCCCATGGCAACATTGCATTGCATTTTCATTGGTTAAAAATTTGTAACTTAATAAAAAAATTGTATCTTAATGGAAATCATTAAGGTACAAGTAGTAAATGTCTAATAAATCGCTTAAAGTATGGACGTAGAAAAAAACAATTATTTTGTAGTCTTCTAACGCTCTTCCTGGTTTAAAAATCACACCACCACACATTTTCACCGATTTTATTTTGTAAAAAGCACAAATTTTAGGAATGTACTAGGTTAACAGTAACTATGAACTGTCAAAATTGATAAATTCTAGATTCGCCCCTCCCCATGGCAACATTGCATTGCATTTCCATTGGTTAAAAATTTGTAACTTAACAAAAAAATTGTATCTTAATGGAAATCATTAAGGTACAAGTAGTAAATGTCTAATAAATCGATTAAAGTAAGGACGTAGAAAAAAACAATTATTTTGTAGTCTTCTAACGCTCTTCCTGGTTTAAACATCACACCATCACACATTTTCACCGATTTTATTTGTAAAAAGCACAAATTTTAGGAATTTACTAGGTTAACAGTAACTATGAACTGTCAAAATTGATCAATTTTAGATCCGCCCCTCCCATGGCAACATTGCATTGCATTTTCATTGGTTAAAAATTTGTAACTTAATAAAAAAATTGTATCTTAATGGAAATCATTAAGGTACAAGTAGTAAATGTCTAATAAATCGCTTAAAGTATGGACGTAGAAAAAAACAATTATTTTGTAGTCTTCTAACGCTCTTCCTGGTTTAAACATCACACCATCACACATTTTCACCGATTTTATTTGTAAAAAGCACAAATTTTAGGAATTTACTAGGTTAACAGTAACTATGAACTGTCAACATTGATAAATTCTAGATTCGCCCCTCCCCATGGCAACATTGCATTGCATTTCTATTGGTTAAAAAATTGTAACTTAATAAAAAAATTGTATCTTAATGGAAATCATTAAGGTACAAGTAGTAAATGTCTAATAAATCGATTAAAGTAAGGACGTAGAAAAAAAAAATTATTTTGTAGTCTTCTAACGCTCTTCCTGGTTTAAAAATCACACCATCACACATTTTCACCGATTTTATTTGTAAAAAGCACAAATTTTAGGAATTTAGGTTAACAGTAACTATAAACTGTCAAAATTGATAAATTTTAGATCCGCCCTTCCTCATGGCAACATTGCATTGCATTTCCATTGGTTAAAAATTTGTAACTTAATAAAAAAATTGTACCTTAATGGGAATCGTTAAGGTATAAGTAGTAAATGTCTAATAAATCTATTATTAAAGTATGGACGTAGAAAAAAACAATTATTTTAGTCTTCTAACGCTTTTCCTGGTTTAAGAATTGCAGAAATTTTCAAACAGTATCGTCAGAGTTTCCAGATTTTTTTTGCGTTTGCAGGTTCGGTTGTTGGAAATAAAAAAGGTGGGTTGAGAAAAAAACCGTTGGAATCGTGCGAGTTGGGATATTGGCAAGTGTGACCCAGTCGAGAACGGTCACAGTTGGAAAATTTTAATCACTTCCCGGCCATAAATCCGCAGTCTGATCAGTAAATATTTTACATTTCAAATCAGTAATCACTCACGGCGTAATTGCAGCGCTCTATGTCTTTGTAATGCTCCCATGAAAGTGTCACAATGATTGAAGTGTGGAAAAAGCGCTGATCGACCGTAACGAAAACTTCCGCGTAAAATAACGTTTCGGAGAAAATCGAAAATAAATCCGCTTTTTTCGCCCCGCTATTGAGTTATTAATCGGCGAAAAAAGCCGAGCATGAATTTCGTCTAATTCGTAATAATAGTCATTACGACACCGGCCGGTTTTTTGCTTCCGTAACCCAGTTTAGGGGCGCAATCAATCTAGCATACTTTTGTAATTAATATGTAAAGCAGTCGATATCTTCATTGTGATGTTGATTAGCATAAGATCGTTATCGAGTAGATTACTTCCATGATTTATGCTTCGAACAAGTACATATTTATATGGCCACCAGCATTTAATGCGTGGAGATACGATCACACTACCGAAAAAGTTATTCATTGTATCGAGGTATCCGTGCCTTTTTAATTAAAATCGACACGCACGCGATGCTCAACAGGGACGGAATTTAAACTAACCGTAAACGTTTTGTACCTTGTAAAGCCAACTTTCGTTAATGAAATTCTTGAAAAAAATTAAATTGGGGCATCTGCCTTACAGATTTAGTCGTCATCAAAATATCTAATAACAGCATTTCGGTTTAATCATCTTCAACAGTCTCCATTCTCAAATAAAATTATAGTACAATAATTACGACCTTATTTATAACTTCTGTCGCTTTTTGTGCTATATTTTCTAATTTTAATTTTAGTATGTAAAATGTGACGTGATTATAATTTGTTATAATTTAAAAAATATATAAAAAGAATAAGTGTTGTGGGAAAAAAGGAAAATTTATATGGAAAAATTCAATTCAGTAAGTTAACTTTTTGAATTTTTCAAAACTAACAAACAAAAAAACACCCACAAAGGGAAAAAACATCAATTAATTATTGTATTCTAATTTTAAGGCTACATTACCAATATAACATAAAATTTAAAAAAAAGTTTTGTTTTGTTTGTTCTGGAATCAAAAAGTCCACTATAATAACGAGCATTTAGACTAAAAAAATTCAGTAACAAAATGTGTAAAACAAACTGAATTATAGTTCTTCCTGTATTTTGCTATCAAAAGAGTGATTTAAAAAATAATTTTGACCAGTTGTAATAACCCGACTGTTAATTTTCAAAAAACGTTACTATTTATAAAAGTTGAGTCACTTTTATTTTTATTCTTGCCGAAACTTAATAAAATTTAACAAGTAATCCAATTATTATTAGTAAATAGTGGCAAACATGACATTAATTTTTTTAGTGTCAATGATTCAAAAAACAAATAAAAAGTTTGCAATTCTGATAAAACAACAATCAGCGAATAAAATAAAAATATTTACACAAATTAACTCATTTTGATTCTTTAAACAGAAAAGCTTTAAAAAATCGCCTCAATGACTTTTTTGACTGAAAAATAAATTAAAAAATTACCCAACCATTTTTAATACAAAATAAACATTTAAAATTCTTATTTTGTAGCACAAAACAAATATCTGCAAATTAAGTAACACCCATTCGCACAACTCCAACTTAAATCTTAATTTTCCCCTAAAATTTGTAAGTGTCACACATTCCATTACACCAACTTCTTAAGGAAAGCTTTAATATTCCAAGCGCTAGTTAGTTAAATCGCACTATTTCTGAGCTTATTTTGTTCCTTGAGTAAGTATCAACAGTAACCTAACCTAAATCACTTATTTACAGTGTTCAAATTCAGTGTGGATTGGTTAAATTATTAGAAAAATATTCGGCACTCATGAAAATTTACTCAAAATGTCATGGAATAACAAATATGAGACAAGCAGTTTCAACATCTCTTGTAATACATCTACTAATTTTTACAATCGCCGTAAATCTTTGTTTTACTTAATACGAAATTTCAGTAACAAACTCGCATGGTTTTATAAAGTGAGGTTATGTCTTTGTGATTGTTTTGAGATGGGAACAGTGTTGTCATATATTACTTGTACTTAACTAAATTTGCAGTAAGTGACATTAATTTTTTTAGTGTCATGATTCAAAAAACAAATAAAAAGTTTGCAACTTTAATAAAACAACAATCAGCGAATGGAATAAAAATATTTATACAAATTAACTCATTTTGATTCTTTAAACAGAAAATCTTTAAAAAATCGCCTCAATGACTTTTTTGATTGGAAAATAAATTAAAAAAACATTTAAAAAAATTCTTATTTTGAAGCACAAAACAAATATCTGCAAATTAAGTAACGCCCATTCGCACGACTTCAACTTAAATTTTAAGTTCCCCCTAAAATTTGTAAGTGTCACACATTCCATTACATCAACTTCTTAAGGAAAGCTTTAATATTTCAAATGCTAGTTAGTTAAATCGCACTATTTCTGAGCTAATTTTGTTCCTTAAGTAAGTATCACTAGTAACCTAACCTAAATCACTTGTTTACAGTGTTCCAATTCAGTGTGGATTGTTAAAATTATTAGAAAAATATTTGACACTCATGAAAATTTACTCAGAATGTCATGGAATAACAAATATGAGACAAGCAGTTTCAACATCTCTTGTAAATACATCTCCTAATTTTTACAATCGCTGTAAATCTTTTGTTTTACCTAATACGAAACTTCAGTAACAAAGTCGCATGGTTTTATAAAGTGAGGTTATGTCTTTGTGATCTTTTTGAGATGGGAACAGTGTTGCCATATATTACTAGTTCTTAACTAAATTTGCAGTAAGTGCCAATGGTACAAATTTACAATTAACGTTGTACAAATGGGCGCAAGAGTTTTAGAAAAATTTAAATACAGTAAACCCTCTATTTATACGATGAGTAGGTTCCAAATAAATGATTAGAAGCTTGCAATTGATATTTTCACACATTTTATCTTTATTGGCTCAAATTGAAAAATAATTGTGGCTAAATATAAATAGTAATCAGTTAGCTCCAGTTTGCAGTTCTTATAATTACAGCACAGCATTTCTTAAATAAACTGATTTTAATTGTTATATTTTTTTCTTCTTTTGAATACATTTTAATAACTAAATTCCAAACTTAAACTTCAACAATCCAATTGTGAATTTTTAAATTGGGATTATACACTATTGATTGACATTTTTTTAAATTGTATGTTCAATTTAAAAAAGAGGCGTTTCAAGAATTTTAAAGCGAACAAAACATGTGTAAAAGGCCCCCGTTACGGTATCATGCGATTTAAATTACAAACCTTGGACAAAAAGTCCGGCCCGGCAATAATTAGAGCTTACGCAACAACAAACACTTACAATAAAATTCCGGGCATCAAAAAACGCTTTGATCCGTCAAAGAGGTGCCAGCATTGAGCCGTACAGAACGTTAACACGAAGCTACCAGTATTAAACAACAAAATAAGTGTTAATAGCGAAAGGACCCAGGGCGAATTCTTCGGCTAAAATTGCTTATTTAAGCGTTTTGAAACCTGTCGTGCCACAGCGCAGAGTGGCGAAGACCAAAAAAACGCGCCTCACGAAATTTCGTCTCGAAACGAGCCGAAAGGCGTCATCAAGCAGCAAACGCCACGATGAACACAAAACGACCACGCGAAGCGCAATGAAGTATGAGAAAACAAAATTGCCGCAATTATGGGTTTCGGAATCGTGGTCGAAGACCGCCCATGTAACCACAGCTTCGGGGATCCCACAAGTCAAGTTTATTCGTTCTTCATATCTCAATTATATTGTAGACAGCTGCGTGCGACGCTACCTCTTCGGCTCTTTCCGCCATTTGGAAGCGATTTTTTTTCGGAAAAAATTCGATCCGTTATTTTTAGCCTCCATTAGGTTCTGACTGCGTTTGATGTGTGATTTTTGTTTGAATGAAGTGCGCCACGCGTTCGCGTAGAAAATACGATGGCCGTGCCAGTTCCTGTGTCCTTTGGAGGACATACTTGGAACTCGGAATGAGTACGCTTCATTATTATTGCTGTCCATGAACGTGAAACAAAGGGTTACATGATGTGAATAAGTGATAAGATTTCTATCGAAGGGATCATTATTTATGTACGCACATGTCATAACAAAACGTCAGAGAGACACTCGCGCTGTTAGTTAATACATTTGCACATGCAGTCATATCAGGTTCTTATCCTTTTGCATTTTCCAGTTTGCAATCTTTTTATTTCATTCATTTTATCGGGTGAAGGGAGCTTCAAGGTGAAATAAATTAGATTTCTTTCAAATACCCTCAAAAAAGTGGCGTTTTCTAAACGTCGAAGGCCCTGGTAGTTGTGTGAGTTGGGTTATTATGTGAGATAGAGGAAATCCATCTTATTTTTTGTTTATTTTTTATATTCGATTACACACAAGTCTTTTTAGAAAACCACAGAAAATCGAATAAAACAATTTGCATAAAAAAAGACATTGAGAAAAATAGGGATAGGTTCCATACTTTCCTAAAACCGTATAAAACTTAAGCAACGAATTAAAAAATTAATGAAAATTGCATAAGAACACACCGCATAAAAAAGACCTGGGATGTTCGCGAAATTAGGCCTTCCAGTAAAGAAAATAATATCAAAAAGTCATTTATTATAATTATTATACTTGGGGTATGTAATGCAAATAAGGCGATTCATACATTTTTGAGTTACCACGATTTTAGTACATCTAATTATAATTTGTCTATATTTTACTCAGCGTTTGGTAATTTTTATGCAACATAAAGTTGAATAAGTAACCGATTTGTTACTCACATTGATTTTGCTTCGAAGGGTACTACATTTGTATTGGCCAACTGTAAACCGTCAAAGGCTGAAATTTTTGGTTTATTTTTAATGATTGGCACTAAAATAATATAAATGAACACGAAGAGTTGATATAGAAATTAATTTATTTAATCGAAACATATATTAATTCTTTCATCAAAAATTTAAATAAAAACAATTGTTTTTACAATTCTTAATTTCTAAAAATTATCTATTTATCCATCAAAAGATTGGAAGTAATTAAAAAATTTTTGAGCAAAGTTAAAATAAATAAATATGTAAAATATTGTTGTGAATAATTTCAAGAGAAATTGATTGTTTAGTCGGCATAATTATTGCAAGTAAGGGGTAAAAATTTATATACAGTAGAATCCGGTTATAACGGATTCGGTTATAGCAAACCACCGGTTATAACGAACTTTACTTCAAGTCCCGACATTTTCCCCTATGCAACAATGTAAAAATTAGTCGGTTATAACGAACTCGGATATAACGAACTATCGGATATAGCGAACCTGAAAAAGCCGAAATTAATAAAATTTCAATCGTCTATAACGAAATTTTCATTGTATATAACGCGTAATAACCTTTGAATCTGATGATGACTTGTTATTAAATGAGTGGTTACAAAAATAGAAACAAATGGAACGTGAATTTCAGCAATTGAAGAGCTCCATGCAAGAAGTATCTAAGTCACTTTCATATTCTGTGATATTTGAGATTTGATGTTTCAATGTGACCTGTAAATCACATTGTTTTGACCTTGAATAATCTTTTTTTTTACTAAAGTAAGTCTTCTTTAGTGAAAAAGGATTAGTCAAAATCAAAACAATGTGATTTCCAGATCAAACAGAAATATAAATCTCAAATATCACAGAATATGAAAAGTGACTTAGACTTCTTGCGTAGAGCCCTTCAATTAGAAAATTCAAATATTTTCGAAAACTTAAACATGAAAGACTAATGTTGACAATTTATTAGTTACAACAGAATATTTGGGTATTTGTGGTAGACAAAAGTGGCCAAAAAGAAGCCAATGTGGAATGAGGATGAGCCGGAAGCACCAGCATTACAGATTTTATCTACACAGGAAGCTGTGAGAAGTATTAACAACATTCGTGATTTTTTACAGGTTTATGGTGCGCCGAACTCAATTATTGAAAATCTTAGCGACGTTGAAACGTGTGTGGGCAATTTATACTTCAGTTGAAAATTAAAAAAAAATTCAAATAAAATTACTTGTTGCAATTTGCTTTGTTCCACTTAAGTTTAGTCCCTATATTCTTAATGGTTTTATAAATGTGCATATTTATATTAGACAATGAAGGTCCCATAAAACATTCTTGCATTTATTCTTTCAATAACGCTTATAACGAACTTCGGATATAACGAACCGATTTTGATGGTTCCTTGAGGTTTGTTACAACCGGATTCTACTGTACTATCATTTGGAGAATTAAAAAACCTCTCAAAGTCATGACAAGCAAATATAAGTTGCTATTTTACCTTAGCAAACTTTATGAAAATGTGGATCCTAACATAAGCCAAAAAAAAAAAAAAATGAAAAAAAATTGACCTGAAAATGTGCACTGCAATTTGCATGGTTTTACCTAGGAAAACCGACTGTTAAGATTCACCTTGTTGTAATTATTTGAAAACAAGAAAATGGAAAACATTTTTACCTTAGCAAACTTTATGAAAATGTGGATCCTAATATAAACCCAACAAAAAAAAAGGTAGAATTCATTAAAGTTATTTGAAAAATTTTCTGCTCAAAACTTTTTTAAAAAATGTTTATGGCATAACAACTTAATAATTCACTCGGAAAGGCTATAATTTATTACCAATTTTAACTTAAAACTTCAAAAAAACATAGAATTTTCTTTTGCGGAGTCACAGTCCGCAGCGACTACTAATGTCTCAAAAAAGGTGCGACTACTGGAAGGTTAACAGAACATTGCAATTCAAATAAGTGTAGAAAATTAAAATTAATTTGAATATAAAAAATAAAATGGCTCAAAAAACACAGTTTCATTTAAAATCAGGAACATCTCTATAACTTCATTAGCGCAACAATCCTTCATTAGCTTACCTGCGAATTTCGATAACATCTCAATCGGGAATCGAAAAATAATTAGGGTGCGAAAAGGGATCGAGGCGTTTAGGAACCATGCGTGCATTTCTTGTGGATAATTTGGCTCGTTGCAACTCATCAAGAGCCAGCTGCTCGCTTTAATGATGTTTTAGGCCATAAATCATCTGATGAGTGACGGATTTTGATTATAAATTAGAAGGTGCTGTTATGCACGTAGTCGTGTTTCAGTTTTTGATTTTGGCAATTAATTTTAATTATATTAATTAGACGTGGCCGGCGGCCGGCTCTGAATACAAAGATATGTGACCGTAAAGTGATAATGGCACAAACTTCCTCGAGTTAACTGCTGCGAGTCCTCGTAAGAGCGAAATAATGGGACGTGATTGCTTAGGAGGACGGGACTTTCCCTTTTTAGCGCTGGCTGCTTAGCGTAATGACTTTCGCCGGTTGGCCAAGAAATGTTAATTGCGAAGTTTAATTAGAGCTCGAGTTGTACGCAAAATCGAAGACTCGTCCAAGACGTGATTTTTTTATGTATTGCAGAACCTCAAGGTATGAGTGAGGAATTTAGTTGTGGCCATTAAGGTGATTCTCGCAGAGAGAAGTGTTGTAAAAATATGGCTAAAATATAAGGTGACCAACTATTTTTTATACAAAAGGAGTACAACTGAATTTTCATTGGATATGGTGATTCGGTTTGAATAAAAACACAGTCTTCTCCATTCAACTATATGTTTTTTAAACAATATCAAAATTCATTAGTTCAAAATAGGAAAGGAAAGGTTTTTTCTATATAAAGTCCCTTTTCGCCGTTTTATAAAACGGCGACCCGTCATTTTGTTACATTGTAGAACGCGAAACGTCGTTACAGTAAGGCTGACCAACATTTGGCTGTATTACAACCCGCCTAAACGTTAACCAGCCGATTTACAAAATCGAGCCGTTTTATAATGCGGCTAGCCGGTTTGTATTGTAGCGAATTCTACAATCCGTCTGCGACATATGTAACCCAATATCCCCAAAAAGTGGATATTGAATAAACCAATATTAACTTGACGATTTGTCAAATAACTTCAAAATTTACAATACATTAGTGTTTTTTTTTAATATGAAAAAAACGTACGCTGTCATTGTGTGCAGCTTTTCCATCACGCACCTTGGCTTCGTGCTTGAAACAAGCAACCACACACTTTGAAAATTATTGGACAGTGCACTTGTATCGAAAATGATTATTACAGATTTACCTTGGGCTGTTGTAAACCGAAAATGTCAAAATGTATACTTTTGCCTAAAGCAGCTATTACATTGTGCGAGTTCTCGTACGAGTTTACAATTCGAGTGCTCTTACAAGTAACTCTTGGCTGTAATGTCGTAAAGCATATAGGTTTTAATTTACACTGCAAGAGAGAAATCTGAACTGTCAAAAATATTAAAATATAAATTCAACTCGGGTATATTTTAAAACGGTCCTGTTTTATGACAATGTTCGATGCATTTAAGGAAATCATACAATTTTTGGTGGCAAATGTTCATTATCCAATATCTGTAGGATGGTGAAATTAGTGTTGTGGCTTATTTGAAGCGACTTAAAGCACTTCATTTAGCATTGTTAAATAATTTCCAATTCCCAATAACTCTTTTTTATTATTTACTATTCAAATAAAAACTGTTTAATAATGTTGGACTTTCTGATAATAAGCTCAATTGGTTAGTGGTAAATTATTTATGAACAGACAATCTCATTAGAACAAGAATCTTTTCTCATTAAAAAAATTATTGGTATTAATTAATTATCATTCGAATGCAGATTCGGTTAAAAATCTTAACAACGCCGTGTTCACTCTAATAACCCTTAGAAAAAATTAAGAAACATTATTAATATAAATGTTAAAATATAATTTATTATTGTAAGTAAAGAGTCTTTAGAAAATGTTGATAAAGTGGTAAAATATTTAAAACATTTAGTTCTATATACTGGTTGGTATAATCAAATGTCCAGCGGAGCCAGGGAATGTCAAAAATTATCAATTATTAATTCTCGTTTCACATAAACACCAACAACGCAAGAACAGCTGTGAAATAAGTCAAGTACGCAGGTGCAATACAAAAATCGCATCGAAATTCGTACCGAAAATAGGCGCAGTTCTAATAGCAAAAATCTCATAAGAGCTCTCGAAACCAATTGCACGAGAAATCTTGCAATGTAAATAATTTCATATCGATACGGACAGAACTCGTACGACTTCTCATACGAGAACTCGCATAATGTAATACCTGTTTTAGACGTCAATAGTCAATAGTCAATAGTCGCTCCGCAATATGCAAAAACAAAACAAAAATAATGTAACTGCAGCTCTGATATTGCTTCACTAACATTTAGGCAATAAATTAGGAAGGTACTGAAAACGGCCGTTCGAGAGAATGGGAAATTCCTTGAAAAATCAAAAAAAACAGTCGTGCGGAGCGAGATTCCGCATGCGACTACTGGAAGGTTAAGAATATCCCTTTCTATTGTATTATTTTAATTACTTAATCACACATCGGATTTAGTGACATCCGGATATAACGACTTTTACTGTATTACATACCAAAAGTTGTAAGAAATTTTGGTTACATAATTTTTGGAAAATCTCTGAATAATCAGAAAAATACCAAAAGAAAATATGAAATTTTTTAACGCCCGTTGAGGGTCGGTCTGTAGAAGTTTGAGTATAAATGAATTAATTGGGAGAGATCGGGTCAACGTCTCTTAATTTTTTTCACGGATGTGCGTGCCAGAAGAATGTATAGGAATAAAGAGGCTGCTATTTAAATCAATTTGGGCGATTGTGTTATAAATTTTTTTGGTGCCGTCGATATTTCAAGTTTCCAGTCGTACATACAATAGAACCGAAAGTTATTAGATCACAGCACGCAAGCCGTATCGGATATTAGTCATAATAATCATTTATCGGGCCGAGCTCGATTATTACTCTTTATAACTTGTTTTCAATGCTCGCGGTTGTCGACTGATATTCATCTCCTCGCCAACTTTAAGATCCGATGATCAGATATAATGAGTGTTTTGATTCAATGCCGTATTCATCTCGGAAGATACGCTCTTTGAAAATAAATAACTGAATGTCTCAATTGCGGCGCAGAAACACGCTTTCAGTTGTACACTTTATATTCCGTGACCTCTTCTCTCTCTCTCCGGCGGATTCCTTGTTGATTTTCAATGATTTGCGATTATTGGCCGCAATCTAAAATGTGGCCGGCGTTTTAATGCAGTTTTTTGTTGTTGTAATGAAGAAAATATTTCAAATCTCTCAATTAACTTTTTGCCGTTTATTCAGATTAGCGGAATTCAATTTTTCAAAGAAAAAATATTGCGAACGGAATCTCGGGTTTTCAAGCGATTCCCAGGAACGTTAAGAAATCGCTCTACTTTATCAGCGAGTGCAAATGGACAATTTCCAGCTACAAATTGCATTTAATAATAAACCGTTTAGTAATAGTTATTTATGTACCAAGTCAGTAAAGTGATTCTTTATCGAACTAGTCTGAGATTATGAGCCGAGCGAGCGAAGCGAGCTAGGCGAGTAACAGACGAGTTCGATAAAGGCACTTTACTGCAGTGGTGCATACAAAATTTTATCGCCAACCGTAAAAATTTATAATTAAAAAAAATGGAGTTACACATTTTATTATGACAAAGTAAACAGCGAATACAAAACAAATCTACTTATTAGTTATATTAAACGTGAACGTACACCCTGACGCATTATAAAAATTAATTCCTGAAGTCGAAGGGGTTTGAATTGAAAATGTTTGAGGATTATTATCTATGTTAATAATTTGTAAATCTTTATTTGAATTGTCATTGGTAACAACTATGTTGTCAGTTTGATTTTCACCTAAAATCGTCTTTGCGATTTTTGTTTTATTGAGCACAGATTCCTCAACATAGGACTCTGCAATCGTGTCGCTTTTCCACCCTCCATGGCGTTTTAAATTTTCCTTACTACCGCCTGCGTTGGCAAAGAGAGTGGCAGACGTTCTGCGAAAACAATGTCCCGTATAAAGTGATGGTTCTGGCAAATGCAGATAGTTGGCAATTTTGCTTGGTACACTTCCAAAAGTATGGATTCCAACTGGCTGGACTGAGCATTTGCCATTTCTATAAGTTAGGAAAAATCGGTCGTGGGGCGTCTGCTTAGGACGCAGAGTTAAATATTTGTTAAATAATTCTATGGATTTTACTTTTCCTTCAAACTCTGAAGTGATTACAAATAGTCGAGGCCTGTTGGTCTTTGTTTGAGGTATATGAACAACCAGAATTGTTTCTTTATGCTTTATGTCACTTACTTTTAAATTTAAAAGTTCTTCATTACGTAAAGCCCCAGCAATGCCAAACACAACACAAATCTAAAATAATTACAACATTTATATCAAATTGGTTTTTCAAAAGTTGGCATTAATTACCTTCATCATTAAGTACATTTCATCCGGTGCATTTAGTAAAAATTCAAGTATTTCTTCTTGTGAAAGGGTTTTGGACTTTTTTGGAATATGATTTCTTCCTTTTTGTTTTAAAAAAGCCGTAAGCTTTTTGTATTTACTAATATCAACGTCATTTTTTGCTGAAAGGGTTGCTTTTACCATGGAATAATATGACCACATCGAAGAAGGAGAATACTCTTTCGATAAATCGAAAAAATACGCCAGTAAAACGTTTTCACTATATTTTTTAATTTCGTGTTTCTTGCACCACTCCATGAATATGTCATACTGGCGATTGTATTTTTCGAGTGATTTTTGAGGCAGAATTTCCAAAGACGTCTCTAACGACTTCTTCTGAATTTCAGGCGGCGTGCACTGAAGGTCTTCTTCCATTATTTTCTACAAATAATTCGCCACAAAACTTTTACTGCTGGAGCTGTCACAGTGACAAACGATTTCTGTTTAATGTCAAACAGTTATGGCTATTTTGATAAATATTTGCGGCAGGTAAAATGCTTGATTTGTACAGTAGGATAAAGTGTTTGTTTACTTCCGAAAAACGCTATGGTAATGCATGGCTCTATTGACGGTTGGCGATAAACATAATTATACACGTTATAATTGCAATATTCCTTTTGGAGATAAAGCTCAAATTAAGCAATCAACAGTAAACTCGATTTAATAGCGTGCGATATGGCCTACAAATAACTTTCGGCGAAAATTTGAATCAATTAAAATTTCTATTTAATTAAAAAATTAACAAATAACTGGAGTTTGAAATTAGCTCGTTATAAGAGGATTTCGTTAAAAGCGGATTATTATGTAAAGACATTTTTTATTGAAAATATTATTTGTTGACATAAATTAGTAAAATGCGTGTACGTTACAGTTGTTTCATATATAAATTTAGGCGTACTTATTAACCGAAATAGTCTGTAATAGTCTGTTTCGTCAATTAAATTTTCCAAATTTGTCAAAAATGAAAAAAATGTTCCGCTCCATTTAGAGTAGTTTCGGCTTCAAAATAACTCTTCAATTTTGCCAGGCACTTTCTAGCTTCCGTAGGCGAAATCTTTTCTGGTAAAAGGGCCGGTTCATCATCAACAGTTTTACCAATTTCAGTTTGAGTTTGATTGTATTTTTGGTGCGGATTCTCAACGATGTCATTCTCGATTGGGATTTCACTAGTACATACAAAATTGTCAACCGTCACATACTCCTGAAAGTTGACTTTTTCAGCCTTTAATGCGATACAAAGTTCACTTTGCCAATTTTAAGCTGGGCCAACTTCTCCTATAAATTCAGCATGTTTGAAACAATTTTTTATTGTGGTTTGCGTAATACTTTTCCAAGCTCGGTCTACAAATCGAATGGCGTCTAGAAGTGTTACCCGATCCTCTTTTTCCATTTCAATGCCATCTATCAAATGCAACACAAGCACTTTTCGAAAATGAAATTTAAGGAAGTTTATAATTTCTTGGTCCATAGGCTGCAGTATTGAAGTCGTTTTGGGAGGTAGAAATGCCAATTTGATATTTTTTACGTTTAATTTATCGGAGGTTGAGATGATAATTCTTCGGTAACCTAAGTGAAACTGATTCTTTACCGCCTGAAGCCTGATTAGTTGGAATCAGCACATTTCTAAGTAAACCATTATCAATATTAGTCGAAGGTATGTATTTAGATCTATATCAGGATTTTTTTATATAAAATTTCAATACAACCGACGTTATAACCGATCTCGTAATATGCGGACATTTTTAACTGCGTTTGCATAGTAAATCAAATTTCTCTATGTGTATTGCTCGTTATAAGCGGTGTCTCGTTATATCCGGTATTCGTTAAAAGCGGATTCTACTGTATTATTAAGCTGAAATGCTGTAATTTAATTATTTACGAAAACATATATATATTTTAGCATGGCTTGAATACAATTGTTGCTTTCTGAATTACAATTATACTTTCTGAACTACATTGATACTTTCTGATTTACAATTGGTGTTTTCTGACTTACAATTGACGAACCTCAATTACAATTCATGCTTTCTGAATTACAATTAAATAATCTAAACTACAATTAATGCTTTCTGAATTACAATTGATACTTTTTGATTTACAATTGGTTTTTTCTGAATTACAATTAAATAATCTGAACTACAATTATACTTCCTGAATTACCATTGATACTTTCTGATTTACAATTACATAATCTGAACTACAATTAATACTTTCTGAATTACAATTGATACTTTCTGATTTACATTTGGTGTTTTCTGAATTTCCAGTTACTGATTTTACTGCCTCCTATGTCCTTAATTACTTCATCCTTCCATTATTTACGAAAACATACTTATTGCTAATTGATTAACCTTCTGTTAATAACATGTGGTCTCAGAGACCGACCAATTTGTAAATTTACGATTACAATTGAACTGATTAGAAATTTAATCGATATAAAGAAACTCGAAGTTTTATCAGAATTATCGCTATAATTCCGTGTTCCTTCCTCAAATAACGAATTGTGATTGGCTATATTAGCCATGAATAAAATAATCCCCTAAAAACGATAGCTAGGCTTATGTTTAAACGGTGTCTGAACAAGAATAAAAATAAATTGGTTGAGAAAAAGTAATGTTTATAAATGATAGATGAATAAACATGGTCAAGTGAGCGAGCGAGGATAAACTGTGTGTGTTTTTCATACTTATTAATTCATTTTTTGCCCACTCGATAAACGAGTGGTTTTAAAAGTGAAAATTTATTTGTACTCGATTATCTCTGCTCGCATGATCGCACCGTCGATGAGATCCGCGGTTCATTGGTGTTCTTGTAATCATCAGCTCGGCGTACAAAGCGCTGCCGCTGTTCTAAAAACGTCGCTTCGGTTGCCGCGAGCCTCTGCTTGAGAACACATGTAACCGCCTTCTTCATACGCTTTTTGCTTGTCTGTCTGCTTGCCGTTCAATTAGTACAGCATACAAGTTTGTATAATACGCTACCGGTCCCGTACTTGATGAGGTGATTATTTTCCCGTGCGCGCAGGTTCCATTTCGACGCTCCTCTTCGCGCCGGATTTTCGCGTTTGTTTAAAACCCGGTAAACAGAAGTAATGATTGCTTTTCAGAAAAAAGGGGAAGTCACTTTTGATTGATTCGTCGCGGCCTTTTTATGGACGCGACTTGATGGTTTATCACTCAGTTTTCTAAACTAGTTTCCCTGGGTCGGCACTTTGATCAATCTCTAATAGATATAGCTGCATGATTTTGTTAGTTCGATTCACAGCGGGCCTCGGAACATGCACGCTTTTTCTCAAAGCACATTCTAGACAAGTTATTGCCTTGTTGTTGTCTATGTTAAGAGTCCGCGGAGGCCGTTTGCGATAAAAAAATGCATAAATGTCGCATCGTAATCGCTCATTGCACGAAAAAATTATGCGAAAACGAATACATCAGCCGCGGCCTGATGAAAATGGAAATTTATACCGGATTTATTGCTTACACAACTACATCTTGTATATGGACGCGCAACATCCGACGACTCAACTAGGCTTTTTTTTGCTCGCAATTATGTTATTAAATGTTTTTGGCTCAACCACGTCGATCGGCTAATTCGATCAAATTTCATTTCGTTTCGAAAGTGAAGCAAGTTCACTTAAATAACGACGCCAAAACGGGGTAGACAAGTAGTTTAAATGTGAAAACTATCACCCTAATACCAATACTTCAAAAATCTTCATCGTCGAAACTAAGAATTAGTATACAGTAAAAGTCGTATAATAGGCCAAGCAACAGACCAAAAAAATGTCATAATTTAACACAAATACTACTCGGAAACCGACTGTGCGATTACATAATTTCCAACTCGATAATCATAATTTTTAATTTGTTACAAACAATTTACAAGAAAAAATCGCTTTTTTTTTAGTTCTTTGGTTTAAAATGGAAACTAATGAAGCAATCTTAATTATGTCAATAGACGACTTGTAAAGAATTAAATTAGGAAGAGAATGAGAGGTCGAATGACCCGATCGGATAATTAGAATCGGAGAAAACCCGGAGAGCCCGAAAAATTCAGTATTTTCTTAAAAAATTCACAATTGCGCCATTTTTTAATGTTAAGAACTGAAACTTTGCGCAATGATAGTTATTTATATGCACTTGATGTGTGCAAAACCCCGACTCTGACGGACTAACAGTTTTTGCACAATCTCCATTTTATTTTTTTTGTGATATTTTTGCGGAGGGCTGGATGCTCCTGTAATTGCCCGATTTAAATTTTAAAAACTTGCTTGTAAAATAGAAACTAATGAAGCAATCTTAATTATGTCAATAGACGACTTGTAAAGAATTAAATTAGGAAGAGAATGAGAGGTCGAATGACCCGATCGGATAATTAGAATCGGAGAAAACCCGGAGAGCCCGAAAAATTCAGTATTTTCTTAAAAAATTCACAATTGCGCCATTTTTTAATGTTAAGAACTGAAACTTTGCGCAATGATAGTTACTTATATGCACTTGATGTGTGCAAAACCCCGACTCTGACGGACTAACAGTTTTTGCACAATCTCCATTTTATTTTTTTTGTGATATTTTTGCGGAGGACTGGATGCTCCTGTAATTGCCCGATTTAAATTTTAAAAACTTGCTTGTAAAATAGAAACTAATGAAGCAATCTTAATTATGTCAATAGACGACTTGTAAAGAATTAAATTACGAAGAGAATGAGAGGTCGAATGACCCGATCGGATAATTAGAATCGGAGAAAACCCGGAGAGCCCGAAAAATTCAGTATTTTCTTAAAAAATTCACAATTGCGCCATTTTTTAATGTTAAGAACTGAAACTTTGCGCAATGATAGTTATTTATATGCACTTGATGTGTGCAAAACCCCGACTCTGACGGACTAACAGTTTTTGCACAATCTCCATTTTATTTTTTTTGTGATATTTTTGCGGAGGGCTGGATGCTCCTGTAATTGCCCGATTTAAATTTTAAAAACTTGCTTGTAAAATAGAAACTAATGAAGCAATCTTAATTATGTCAATAGACGACTTGTAAAGAATTAAATTACGAAGAGAATGAGAGGTCGAATGACCCGATCGGATAATTAGAATCGGAGAAAACCCGGAGAGCCCGAAAAATTCAGTATTTTCTTAAAAAATTCACAATTGCGCCATTTTTTAATGTTAAGAACTGAAACTTTGCGCAATGATAGTTATTTATATGCACTTGATGTGTGCAAAACCCCGACTCTGACGGACTAACAGTTTTTGCACAATCTCCATTTTATTTTTTTTGTGATATTTTTGCGGAGGGCTGGATGCTCCTGTAATTGCCCGATTTAAATTTTAAAAACTTGCTTGTAAAATAGAAACTAATGAAGCAATCTTAATTATGTCAATAGACGACTTGTAAAGAATTAAATTAGGAAGAGAATGAGAGGTCGAATGACCCGATCGGATAATTAGAATCGGAGAAAACCCGGAGAGCCCGAAAAATTCAGTATTTTCTTAAAAAATTCACAATTGCGCCATTTTTTAATGTTAAGAACTGAAACTTTGCGCAATGATAGTTACTTATATGCACTTGATGTGTGCAAAACCCCGACTCTGACGGACTAACAGTTTTTGCACAATCTCCATTTTATTTTTTTTGTGATATTTTTGCGGAGGACTGGATGCTCCTGTAATTGCCCGATTTAAATTTTAAAAACTTGCTTGTAAAATAGAAACTAATGAAGCAATCTTAATTATGTCAATAGACGACTTGTAAAGAATTAAATTACGAAGAGAATGAGAGGTCGAATGACCCGATCGGATAATTAGAATCGGAGAACCCGGAAAGCCCGGAAAATTCAGTATTTTCTTAAAAAATTCACAATTCCTCCATTTTTTAATTTTAAGAACTGAAACTTTGCACAAAGATAGCTATTTCTATGCACTTTATGTGTGCTAAACCCCGACTCTGACGGGCTAACAGTTTTTGCACAATCTCCATTTCATTTTTTTTTGTGATATTTTCGTGGAGGGCAGGAGCTCCTGTAATTGTCAGATTTAAATTTTAAAACCAGAATTGGAAACTAGACGCGTACAGCAACAAAACGTGTATTTTGATTTTTCCATAAAATGCAGTGTAAGATAGGCCGCTGCGATGAACAAAGACCAGTGACGTCACGCGTCTATTTTAAATTTATTATAACTCATCAAACAACCTTACTAGAAACATATACCATTTTTCTTAGAATTAAACGTACTTTTAAATTAAACTAACTTATTTTTTGTGTATTGTGTTCCTTTAAGTGGCTAAAAATGGCACCTTTACCCCACTAAATGCGACTAGGAAAATTTTGAAAGCTGTTCCTCGCAACATTTATGGTTGGGATTGAATGAGGGATGAACCCGACGTTCAAGTGTGCGCACAAGACCAGAAACTGAATGGAGGAATAAATCAACGTTTAAAAAAATGAAACCAGCTTATCGATATAACATATTTGTAGTAGATTTATAGATGATGTCATTTTATCCGACAGGTCAATTAGTTCACGTGTTATCAGTTCTGTTTCGTTTCTACGCATATCTTGTTAAAAATTAATAATTATTAATTTTGATTGATAAATGATTGATGCGCGTGGAAAAACTTTAATTAAATTTATTTATGTGCGAGCTGAAGATTTATTTGCATGTGTGTCTCGGTATTTTTTATGTCGAGACAATTAATCTCGGTGAACAGATGCACACAGAAATCGGTCTCGCGATGACCCCGCGACTTTTTGTCCCGTTTGACCCGCGCTTATTTATGGCCTACGTGTTTCGCCTTCGCACCCTTTTCATCGTGCCAAACGGGATTAAAGTGGTGCAAATCGCCGAGGGATTTGCATGCATTTCGCTCGTGGCGTTGACTCACAAACGTTTGGCTGGTCTTTGTTTCAATTCAAAAGTTGGGCTTGTGGTTTTTCATCATTTTTTTTTAAACACAACTTCTCAAATCTGGGATTCGCATAATAATTTGAAATGGAAGTGAATAGGGTAGATGCGCCACTTTTAGCTACTTTAAGCAAATTTGTAATTGCAAAAATTAACAAATGACTAAGAATAGCCGTAAACCACATTACTTTATTTATATCTTGAACTGACTCTTTATATTATTATTAAGCTGAAATGCTGTAATTTAATTATTTATGAAAACATACTAATTGCGAATTGATTAACCTTCTGTTACTAACGTGCGGTCTCAGAGACCGACCAATTTGTAAATTTACGATTACAATTGAACTGATTAGAAATTTAAGTCGTACATTCAGATAGCTTCCTGTCTAGTGATTTTAGTGAAACTGCGAAAAGGGACTGAAGAATTGTTAGACATTTTTTAAAAAAGGAACCTTATAGTTATAAAAAAAAGTCATAACTATAAGGAAAAGGTTTAACTCAATATAAAAGGCTTTTTTATAAAATGTCTAACAATTTTTCAGTCCTTTAACAAACGAACTGAAAGTTATTCAGCGATTTGTGAAACGTTAAACTTTTCAGCGATTCGTGAAACGTTAAACTTTTCAGTGAAATTGTAAATATTCTCTGTTGATTCTATACTGGTTCTCTTTTGGACCATTGAACAAGCTAATTTTAACTTAAACTTTAACTTAAACTTTGGTGTACATGTCGCAGCCATATTGTAGAATCCGCCGCAATATGATGCGGCTAGCCACTTTACAAAGCAGCTCTGTTTTATAAAACGGCTGAGTAACGTTTAGGCAGATTGTTTAGCTGAAATGTTGACTATGTGTAATGTAGGGCGACAATCAACCATATTGTAGATGTCGGCGGCGAATTGTAAATTCAGTCGTTTTCTAAATGATTGGGGAGATTGGAAAATATAGAATGAACAGAGAATTTTTACAATTTGACTGAAAATTTTAGGTGTTTTATAAATCGCTGAATAACACAGCCCGTTTGATAAAGGAAGAATGTTAGACATTTTATAAAAAAAACCTTTTATATTGGGTTAAACCTTTTTCTTGTAGTTATGACTTTATATTTGTCATAGCTACAAGGAAAGGTTTACTTATATAAAGTCCCTTTTCGCCGTTTTATAAAACGGCGACCCGTCATTTTGTTACATTGGAGAACGCGAAACGTCGTGACAGTAAGGCTGACCAACGTTTAGCCGCATTATAACCCGCCTAAACGTTAACCAGCCGATTTACAAAACCGAGCCGTTTTATAATGCGGCTAGCCGGTTTGTATTGTAGCGGATTCTGCAATCCGTCTGCGACATCTATAACCCAATATCCCCAAAAAGTGGATATTGAACAAACCAATATTAACTTGACGATTTGTCAGCCAACTTCAAAATTTACAATAAATTAATGTTTTTTTTAATATGAAAAACCGTACGCTGTCATTTTGTGCAGCTTTTCCACACAACTTGGCTTCGTGCTTGAAACAAGCAACCACACACTTTGAAAATTATTGGACAGTCACTTGTATCGAAAATGATTATTACAGATTTACCTTCGGCTGTTGTGAACCGAAAATGTCAAAATGTATACAAAGATTTGCCTAAGACGTCAATAGTCGCTGCGGAGTCTCAGTCCGCAATATGCAAAAAAAAGGAAAAATAATGTATCTGCACCTCTGATATTGCTCCCCTAACATTTAGACAATAAATTGGGAAGGTACTAAAAACGGCCTTTCGAGAGAATGAAAAATTCCTTGGAAAATCAAAACAACATAGTCTACTACTGCGACTACTGGAAGGTTAAGCTAATTTGTAATTAAAAAATTAACGAATGCCCTAAACTACGTTATTCTATTTATATTTTTTAGTTGCTTAGTTTAATTTAGCCCAACCTTCTAAACGTCAAATAAAATAATTATGGCGACAATTTTAGAAGTGGCTGAAAGTGGTGTCTGTACGCCACTTCAAATTGGCTAACTGCATGGCGATAACGGTGTTAACGATTGGACTTCCGGTCGTAAATATGAAAATTATTTGACGCCGACCGTAAAACGTGGAGTGTCTGAAGACGCCACGGCACATTCGAGGCACACTCGACTCCCCGAGTAGCAGAAAAAGGCTCATTGAAGGCCGGGGAGCAGCGATCCAATTAATTAGTGCACATGATTCGGTAATTTGTACACATGCAGCATCCGTCCAATTACGATCCGCGGCCGCAGTTGTAGTTATTCGACAGCAAGGTTTTTATCCGAATTGATATTTGGACGTAACAACCGGGGAATGTCGTAACAATGGGTCTATTATCTACCTGATGGCATTCGGGCTTAATTATGCGTTGTTTGGTGCAGGTGAAAAGCGGTCTTGTTTACATCGGACAATGCGATCCGATCATGGAAAGATGCTGTGTGGTTGATCAAGTGTCAAGCGTGATGAGTTGATTCATTGTTAGGATCAATTGTCTAAACTCGCATGTTAAGACAAAAAGATATTTCGGCTTAATCAGCGCGTCTGCTTTTGTTGCAGTACCAAATTATTTTTGGGCGAAAACTTAAATGGTTCTCAAATACTCAACAAGACGAAAATTCAGCCCCAACAAGACCTCAATTTTCCGTTATCAGTTTTTGTCATTTGTGTCATATTTCATGAATTTTTGAGCTTTCCTTTTCATACTTTTTTTATTTATAATTTTTTTAGTGTAAAAATATCGAAATTTATCCGTTTTTATTGAAATTCGTCGTAATTTCGATTAGAAATCCTGTGATGTATAATTTTCAAGTCGTAACAAATAAATCAGGCGAGTGTTGTCACAAAAATGCAGTTGTTGCAGCCAGATTATACAGGAATCGATAAAACATTTAAACACTGTTTTAATTAACTATTTTTCATGAATTTTTGAGCTTTCCTTTTCATACATTATTTGTTGATAATTTTCTTAGTGTAAAAATATCAAAACCTTATCCGTTTTTATTGAAATTCTTAATAATTTCGATTAGAAATCCTGTGATGTATAATTTTCAAGTCATAACAAATAAATCAGGCGAGTGTTGTCACAAAAATGCAGTTGTTGCAGCCAGATTATACAGACATCGTTACCCTGAACGACAAAACATTTAAACACTGTTTTAATTAACTAAAAATAAATACAAAAATTATGAAAATGAAAACCATGTGAAGAGTTTTTATCATCTGGCGTCGCGACACTCATTTGTGTCATTTTCATGAATTTTTGACCTTTCCTTTTCATACATTATTTGTTTATAATTTTTTTAGTGTTAAAATATCAAAACCTTATCCGTTTTTATTGAAATTCCTAATAATTTCGATTAGAAATCCTGTGATGTATAATTTTCAAGTCGTAACAAATAAATCAGGCGAGTGTTGTCACAAAAATGCAGTTGTTGCAGCCAGATTATACAGGAATCGATAAAACATTTAAACACTGTTTTAATTAACTATTTTTCATGAATTTTTGAGCTTTCCTTTTCATACATTATTTGTTGATAATTTTCTTAGTGTAAAAATATCAAAACCTTATCCGTTTTTATTGAAATTCTTAATAATTTCGATTAGAAATCCTGTGATGTATAATTTTCAAGTCATAACAAATAAATCAGGCGAGTGTTGTCACAAAAATGCAGTTGTTGCAGCCAGATTATACAGACATCGTTACCCTGAACGACAAAACATTTAAACACTGTTTTAATTAACTAAAAATAAATACAAAAATTATGAAAATGAAAACCATGTGAAGAGTTTTTATCATCTGGCGTCGCGACACTCATTTGTGTCATTTTCATGAATTTTTGACCTTTCCTTTTCATACATTATTTGTTTATAATTTTTTTAGTGTTAAAATATCAAAACCTTATCCGTTTTTATTGAAATTCCTAATAATTTCGATTAGAAATCCTGTGATGTATAATTTTCAAGTCGTAACAAATAAATCAGGCGAGTGTTGTCACAAAAATGCAGTTGTTGCAGCCAGATTATACAGGAATCGATAAAACATTTAAACACTGTTTTAATTAACTATTTTTCATGAATTTTTGAGCTTTCCTTTTCATACATTATTTGTTGATAATTTTCTTAGTGTAAAAATATCAAAACCTTATCCGTTTTTATTGAAATTCTTAATAATTTCGATTAGAAATCCTGTGATGTATAATTTTCAAGTCATAACAAATAAATCAGGCGAGTGTTGTCACAAAAATGCAGTTGTTGCAGCCAGATTATACAGGCATCGTTACCCTGAACGACAAAACATTTAAACACTGTTTTAATTAACTAAAAATAAATACAAAAATTATGAAAATGAAAACCATGTGAAGAGTTTTTATCATCTGGCGTCGCGACACTCATTTGTGTCATTTTCATGAATTTTTGACCTTTCCTTTTCATACATTATTTGTTTATAATTTTTTTAGTGTTAAAATATCAAAACCTTATCCGTTTTTATTGAAATTCCTAATAATTTCGATTAGAAATCCTGTGATGTATAATTTTCAAGTCGTAACAAATAAATCAGGCGAGTGTTGTCACAAAAATGCAGTTGTTGCAGCCAGATTAAACAGGCATCGCTACCCTGAACGACAAAACATTTAAACACTGTCTTAATTAATTAAAAATTAATACAAAAGTGAAAACCATGTGAAGATAATTCAACGAAGTGTTCAAATTGACGTCCATCATTTTCTAAACAGGCTCGACTGTGTCTCATTCGCGACCGGATAAATTTAAATTGGAAGGGTTTAAGTCAGGATTATACTTTTTTACAATATCTGGTTTACCATAAACAAAAACTAATACCAACAGTTTATGAAATAGGCAAAATTTGGAAATAATAATTAAATATTTGAGATCAATTTGGTGACGGTTTATTTCAATGCTGTTTTCCTCATTCCTCGATGCATATTCACATTCTGAAAGCACCCAGAAAGAGGCGACCTGAAAAAAGTGCGCGGTAACCGTTAATTTCGAAAAAACAACGACTCCAAGCGACAAGCACAGAAAGTCAAGAAAACAAAAGTAAAAAATCGCGCCGTGCAACACAATACTCTCTGCAACACAACATAAACAAGCTGGAAACCATAAAGAATTAAAATTCGCACATGCTGCACGAACTTCATAAATATTTCAACATAAGCAAGTACTTTAGTGCTCAATTTTCTCCCGCTCCACGCAATAAATTCGCTCACCTCAGAACCGCCAAAAAATTAAATTTTACCATTAAAGAAAACAGCAAAATGTAGGCAATTAATTAGAATTATACCATTATTGCAAATTTCTCATACACCCAGTATAATAGGAAAATAATTTCAATTTTTTAAATTCCAATTAGAACTTGTAAATAATTTACTATACAGGGTGATGAAAAAAAGGTGCCCATGATTGATATTGGGACAACGCTTTTTGTTGAAGCATTGTGGAAATCGCAACAAAACTGGTCTAAATAGATTCTGTTTGAAATTAAAACAGTTTGTCTAAGAACACAACGTGACAGTACTGCACATATTTCTTTTTGTAAAGAATTACTTTCAGGTAGGCCTACTTCTTATATCTAAGTAACTAACACTGACACTGTCACTTGCGTAAGACAAACAACTGTCACGTTGACATAACTTTTTTAATTTCAAAAGATTTAATGTAATTAAACAATAATGCACAACAAACAGGTAATTGAAGGACTGTAGGCAAAAAGTCCCTAAGTGAAGTAGAGATTTTCTACTATTTGCGCTATTTCTGATAAGAATGGATGAACTTTCGGTCGCACTTACTGATTATCGTTTAAAAGGCCCCTAACCATGTTATTTAGTAAAAACAGATCAGTCAAAAACGAAATAATGTAATTTCCAGATCAAATTGAAAATAAAATCTCAAATATCTCAAAATAGGAAAAAGTGACTTAGAGTGACTGTCGCGCTAATCCTTGTATGTTTCGTCCTGATTCAGTTTCAATCGCTTCCACAACTGCTTCCTCCAACGGTGTTGTACGAACTTCACTAGGTCGTCTACCGTTTACAGAAATCGGCACTATTTGGTCATTTTCTCTTAATTTTTTGCTCCACTTTACTAATTACGTTAGCATCTGAATGACGTCGTTGTGGATACACTCTAGCACATTCTCTAGCAGCTTCCGATGCGTTATTATCTGTCTCACCCAAGCGGAGCAACATGTTTAGATATTCACTGAAATTGTATTACATTTTAAGACTTTTTTCACCTTTATTTCATCACCCTGTATAATTAACAAATTTCTTTTCAGTAACGACGAGCCTGATTATTTCTTGATGCAAAATTTGACCGAGTTCAGCATTCCATTTATGAACAAACAAAATAATTTACGACCATTTATTTTCACTTGTCTATAATTACCTTTAATTTCAGTTAAGGCGAATTAAATTTAAACGATCAATCGATATCGACTCGGCGGCGGCCTGATTATTAGCTGCCGCGGTAGCTCTTCGTGCCATTTAGCGGAGGCCGAAAATTAGGCGACCGGGCAAGAAACGGCCGAAGAAATTCCGATTTTAAAATTTCGACCGCTTGAATAATGCATGGGGCGAAAAAAATCCGGCCCATTGTTCGCAACGGTGCCGAAAAAGTCCGGTGTTTTGACGTGTCCTCGATGAAGTTATATTTATTTCGACAATTAGATGGCTCGTAAATTCGTCCGAAACTCGTCAGAAGAGCTGACGGGGCTTCTGTATCGACGTTAAACCTCAAGACAAAGCCAATTATAAGACTCGTACTTAATTACCACTCTGCCGGCAAAAAACATGATGGCCTGGTCAGATTTATTACCGAATACAAACGACCTTTTCGGTCTCGAGATTGTTTTCACTGATGTATTATGCCGTAGAATGTCGGCGGGAATTTTTTTTTCATAAGCGACGTAAATGGGCAAGCAGCCTCGCCGGACGGTACCGAGCGCAAAAACGCGCAATTATCGCGCAGCCCAAAGTGCCCAAAGTGCCCAAAGTGCGTCTCGACTTGTCCGGCTCTGTGGGCCTGAGACGGCGAAACGAGTTTACCAAAGAGGCGAACAAAAATTGTCGGCAACGAATTAATCACTTAATAAATAATTCAAAAAGCGCCTCCGGCCGAAGAGGCGATCCGGCCTGGCAGTCTTTTTTACGACACGTTTCGCTTACGCCGATCTAACGCAATGATATCTCACTTGGAACTCGGTTTTACTGTTAACAAATTTTTGTGTATTAAATGCAAAGGGATTATAATATGATTATTTTATTGTTTCCTATATCCTGATTACAGTTTTCTGTCTTTCAAATCGCCTTGCTGTGAACGTCTGCATTATATTTTTAACTCAGTAGACGCCTGTTATTTTGTTACACGAGTAGGCGCGTGGATTACATATGTAACTCATTTTGATTATTCATTATGGTGTTAACAAAACAGTTTGTTATTATTTTTTTAAGGTAATGATACTTTAATGCCCTTTATAACGTGTAAAAAAAAATTTTGCCTTGAAGTAAATTTATAACCGTTTAACATAAATAAAATTAGAACTCTCCAAAATGGCAATACTTACTTAGTAGCAACGAAAAATACAAATAATAATATACTTACAAAAAATATATGATTACTCTATTTATGAAACAAGATTCCTACAACTATTTAAAATAAGTTTTCGTACCAAAATTAAAGAACAAAATACCCCTACCTATAAAAAAAGAATGGATGAAGTTACAGTAACATTTCAACCTGTATTTTCGACACAATTCACACAAATGTCTAAGAAATGGCCTTTACACATCCACTTATTACAGATTTTCTACCATTTTCTTGTAGATTTATTCCTAACTCGACCACATTCATAACAACGTCCTAAGGGTCCTCGAAGTTTCTGAGGCACTATCATTGATCTTGATGGTTGACCTAACAGAATTTTTGCACGTCTTTGTAATTCGACTGGTAATTGCAGAATTTCACTTCTTTGAATTGGTCACATTATCTTTTCCAATAAAAAAATTATCTATTGATGTTCCAGCACTTTCTTCTACTTCATTATTTTCTTCTTCGTCGTCTGTATTTTCTTATTCACCTGCCAAATCCTGATCACTTGTTGTTATAATACCTATTTTTTTTTTCAATTGATATTCTTCTTCATTCAGTTCAGAAAGTTTTTCTTCTGAACTGGTTTCACTCAACCACGAATTTTACAGCCAAAAATCAACAATCGCGATCTGGTGTGCAACGTACTAAACTTTCGAGGATTTTGGTGTTAGTGTATCAATGTCGAAATATATCTACCTTCATTTGATCTACGTTTATTTTTGTTAGGCTCGAAATGAATAATTAAAATTTATGCTGAATAGTATAGTACAGTGCGACCTCGATAATCCGGCCAAGTTTCAATCCGAATTTGATAGTACTCGGTAATTCTGACATGGTTTTTAGACGTCTCCGTCATTTAAGAAGCCTTAATTTGCCTGAACGAGCCCTACTTGATGTTCTTGAAGATAAAGATTGAAAGAAACGGAAATGTACCAGGAAAGGATCAAGCAAGCAACAATTACAAAGTACTTCACAAAATAATATAAAATTTAATAAGTATGATTCTGTTTTAAATAATTTTTGTAGTAATATTTTCTAGTTATTTTGTATTAAATATTTTTCTTTTCAACAAAAAACTGTCTCGCTTTAGTAATTCAAATTATTTATTTATTCGGATCGCCGCGTTTTTAATTAGTCCGCATTATAGAGGTCTCACTGTATTGTAATAAAATATTGCGCAAACTATCGATACAGTAAAATTTATAGCCAAGTAGACAAACAACTATCGGCATAATTATACCGATATTTCTATTATTAGTGAATCAACACAATCTAAGGAAAATATACCTCCTTATCTGATTTACGTTTATTTTTGTTTAACTTAAAATAACTGTGTAGATGTCAATACTTCAATACTTCAATGAAATCTCAAACTAAAATAATCACGCGGTTAGGCGCGTGGATTACATATTGCAATCCAGTTGGATAAAATATTTTTTTCGCCACCTAGGCGAGAAGAAAAAAATTGCTTGATAAAATAATATTGTAGAATAGTCTTTTTTTAGGAAGGTACTGAAAAGATTGTTGATGTGTCATAAGCAAAAGAAAAATAGCATTGAAAATAGGAATACATATATAATCCCCGCGCCCACTCAAGGGTTAATGGTACCAAAAGGAATTTCGACCCCTTTAGAATTGGGATTATTCTGTAGAAAGCACTTTTGTATATTACATGCAAACATAACTGACAGGGATTATACGATTATTTTATTGTTACCAATATCCTGCTTACAGTTTTCTGTCTCTCAAATCGCCTTGCTGAGGACTTCTGAAGCCCGTAGCAAATTGTTTACATTCTTGGCATTATATTTTTTAAGCAGCTAATGGTGCAGTTTAAAATAAACACTTTTCTGTACCCTCTTAAAAATTGACATTTTGTGTACTCATAATTCATTGTACCAAGCATAACTGACAGGTATTGTTTCCTTAATTTTTTTTCTATTTACCTTAATAACAAATTTTTTTGAAACTGATTCAACTTGTGAATTTAAACTAAATACAGTAGAATCCGGTTATAACGGCTTCGGTTATAGCGAACCACCGGTTACAACGAACTTTATTTCAAGTCCCGACATTTTCCCCTATGCAACAATATAAAAATTAGTCGGTTATAACGAACTCTGATATAACGAACTATCGGATATAGCGAACCTGAAAAAGCTGAAATTAATAAAACTTCAATCGTCTATAACGAACTTTTCATTGTATATAACGCGTAATAATCTTTGAAGCTGATGATGACTTGTCATTAAATGAGTGGTTACAAAAATAGAAACAAAAGGAACGTGAATTTCAGCAATTGAAGGGCTCTATTCAAGAAATACCTAAGTCACTTTCATATTCTGTGATATTTGAGATTTGATGTTTCAATGTGACCTGTAAATAACATTGTCTTGACCTTGAACAATCGTTTTTTTACTAAAGTCAGTCTTCTTTAGTGAAAAAGGATTGGTCAAATTAAAAACAATGCGATTTCCAGATCAAACAGAAATATAAAGCTCAAATATCACAGAATATGAAAAGTGACTTAGCCTTCTCGCATAGAACCCCTCAATTAGAAAATTCAATTTTTTTCGAAAACTTAAACATGAATTAATATAGACAATTTATTAGTTACAACAGAATATTTGGGTATTTGTGGTAGACAAAAGTGGCCAAAAAGAAGCCAATGTGGAATGAGGATGAGCCGGAAGCACCAGCATTACAGATTTTATCTACACAGGAAGTTGTGAGAAGTATTAACAACATTCGTGATTTTTTACAGTTTTACGGTGCGCCGAACTCAATTATTGAAAATCTTAGTGACGTTGAAACGTGTGTGGGTAATTTATACTTCAGTCGAAAATTAAAAAAAAATCAAATAAAATTACTTGTTGCATTTTGCTTTGTTTCACTTAAGTTTAGTCCTTATATTCTTAATGGTTTTATAAATGTGCATATTTATATTAGACAATGAAGGTCTCATAAAACATTCTTGCATTTATTCTTTCAATAACGCTTATAACGAACTTCGGATATAACGGTTCCTTGAGGTTCGTTATAACCGGATTCCACTGTATTGAAATGAAGGTGAGGAATTTTTGGAGTTGGGTCCGCTGACCAAACCGAAGGGTGACTGGCGAAAAGGCGATCGGGAATGAATTCAAGGTGCGTTTTGGAGATTACAAACAAACGAGCTTAGGTAAAGAGCTTAAAGATATCGAAAACGAGGGTGTTCGTCGTCGAGCAGCTTGCGTTCGTGTCTGTGCATCTCATTTAAAGCAACACCGCGAGTTTATCTATAGGAAATTGATTTAGTTGTCTAGAGTCTTGTGGGCGTGTTGTGTTTGTATCTCGAGGTCAGATGGTATCTTGAGCCGGGGATGCGCACGATTTATGGCTATGAAATCCATCCGCTATAACTTACGGCCATCGTGATACCGTGCGGGGTTGCGCAGCCATTGTTGTTACATCTAGTGTCGAAGGAAATGTTTCCTTTTCGTACAATGCAAACCAACTCTGTATTTATGTTTTATTTACTGCAGTCCACTTTTATTCCACACGACGCGGTGCTTTAACTTGAGTTACTGTTATTGCTTTTGATGTTCTTCGGTTACGTTTGACGTCGCGAATTCGCTGGCTCGTTTTCGGGCAGACAAGTGCGCTTTTGTGCAATCGAAAATTTTTATTGTACAATTTTTTGTTTCGTCAATGATACAGATTGCAAACCAAATTCGATTCCAATAAAATCGTCACATTATATTTTAAAATGAATTTTTCTAAATAATTTATAAAGAACAAATTACTAAATCCATTTGTCAACAAAAGTAAATTGCTAAAAAATATATTTCTGGATGATTTTTCATTGTAAAAAGGTTGAAGATTGTAAACCAAATTCAATACATAATGATACCTTTTAAAATGAATTTTTATAAATAAATTTGTAACCAAAGAAATCACTAAATCGTTTGTCAACGTCGACAAGAATTCAAGAACGCAAATCAATACATTTCATTGTAAAAAGATAAAGATTGTGAGCCAAATTCAAATCATTTTAAAACAAATTTTTCTAATAAAATTTTTGAAAGAATTATTTATAAAAGAATTTGTCAACATAACTTAACACGATTTCAGGAATAAATTGTTAAAAAATACATTTCTCAATGATTTTTCACTGCAGAAAGTATAAAATTTATAAAAGAAATTCAATATTAATAAAACAACCAAACGAATTTCTAAATCCTTCTCAACAACAAGGTTTCAAACATAAATTGCTATGAAATACATTTCTGATTAATTTTTATTTCGAAATGGATAAAGAGAGAACCAAATTAATTTTAAAATGATTTTTTCTAAATGAGTTTATAAAAGAACAAATTCCTAAATCACTTGTCAAGATAGCTTCACAAGGTTTTAAAAATAAATTGCCGAAAAATATATTTCTGGACGATTTTTCATTATAAAAAGGATAAAGATTGTCAACCAAAATCAATTCTCATAAAGGACATTGCATTTTAAAATTAATTTTTCTAAATAATTTTGCAACGAACAAAATTGCTAAATATCTTGTCAATCACAAATTGCTAAGAAATACATTTCTGAATGATTTTTATTTCGAAATGGATAGAGAGAACCAACTTAATTTTAAAATAATTTTTTCTAAATGAGTTTATAAAAGAACAAATTCCTAAATCACTTGTCAACATAGCTTCACAAGGTTTTAAAAATAAATTTCTAAAAAATATATTTCTTGATGATTTTTCATTATAAAATGGATTAAGATTGTCAACCAAATTCAATTCTCGTAAAGGGCATTACATTTTAAAATTAATTTTTCTAATTAATTTTGCAACGAACAAAATTGCTAAATATCTTGTCAACAACAAATTGCTAAGAAATACATTTCTGAATGATTTTTATTTCGAAATGGATAAAGAGCGAACCAAACTAATTTTAAAATGATTTTTTCTAAATGAGTTTATAAAAGAACAAATTCCTAAATCACTTGTCAAGATAGCTTCACAAGGTTTTAAAAATAAATTGCCGAAAAATATATTTCTGGATGATTTTTCATTATAAAAAGGAAAGATTGTCAACCAAAATCAATTCTCATAAAGGACATTGCATTTTAAAATTAATTTTTGTAAATAATTTTGCAACGAACAAAATTGCTAAATATCTTGTCAACAACAAATTGCTAAGAAATACATTTTTGAATGATTTTTATTTCGAAATGGATAAAGAGAGAACCAAATTAATTTTAAAATGATTTTTTCTAAATGAGTTTATAAAAGAACAAATTCCTAAATCACTTGTCAACATAGCTTAACAAGGTTTTACAAATAAATTGCTGGAAAATATATTTCTGGATGATTTTTCATTATAAAAAGGATAAAGATTGTCAACCAAATTCAATTCTCATAAAGGACATTGCATTTTAAAATTAATTTTTCTAAATAATTTTTGACAACATTATTACTTTAAAATGAAGTTTAAACTTGTCAAGAAATAAATAAACAAAAATAAATTCTTTTCATAAAAAGAACTCAAAATGACAGATTTAAAATAACTTTTCTGAATTTTTCAAAGCGCAAAACCAACTAAATAAATTTAAAAAAAAAATCGTTAAAGCTTAATTTAACTTAAGCCGCGCACAACATTAATCCTCTGGTGCTAAACCTGCTGGCGCGAGAAAATAGAGGACTGGAAGAGATTCATCATAATTCCCTGATCAAAAGTGCCTGTATTAAAGGTAGATCGAGTAAATCACAAAACGACCAGCGAGCAACGCTAACAGATGAGTCTGTCAGCCGACACAGTGTGTAATGCATGCGCCTGTAGGATTATCACGCTAAATTTAAGAAGTCGCCTAAGCAGCTTGAAAAATGACAGCGACTTATTATTAATTAGTCGGCCGAAAAGGCGACTTCGCGCACTTTAATGGCCACATCGATGTGACGAGATCATCAACCGAGTTTCATCTTTATTCGTCGCCGCACGATAATCTACGAAAGCGTAGTTAGGACTGCAAAAAATAAAAAATAAACTTGAAATTTCAACATTTTTCGTGAAATTTCACCTTTTTTAAAAAAACTTGAAATTTCACCTTTTAAAAAACTTGAAATTTCACCTTTTAAAAAAGTTGAAATTTCACCTTTTTTTAAAGTACGAAAGCGTAGTAAGGACATGCAAAAAAAAAACAACTTGAAATTACACCTTTTTTAAAAAAACTTGAAATTTCACCTTTTTTAAAAAAACTTGAAATACGAAAGCGTAGTTAGGAGATGCAAAAAATTTAAAAAAAACTTCAAATTTCGCCTTTTTTAAAAAAACTTGAAATTTCACCTTTTTTAAAAAACTTGAAATTTTACCTTTTTTAAAAAAGTTGAAATACGAAAGCGTAGTTAGGACATGCAAAAAAAAAAAACTTGAAATACGAAAGCGTAGTTAGGAGATGCAAAAAATTTAAAAAAAACTTGAAATTTCACCTTTTTTAAAAAAAGTTGAAATTTTACCTATTTTAAAAAAGTTGAAATTTCCCCTTTTTTAAAAAAACTTGAAATTTCAGTTTTTTTTAAAAAACTTGAAATTTCGCCTTTTTTAAAAAAGTTGAAATTTCACCTTTTTTAAAAAAAACTTGAAATACGAAAGCGTAGTTAGGAGATGCAAAAAATTTAAAAAAAACTTGAAATTTCACCTTTTTTAAAAAAAGTTGAAATTTTACCTATTTTAAAAAAGTTGAAATTTCCCCTTTTTTAAAAAAACTTGAAATTTCAGTTTTTTTTAAAAAACTTGAAATTTCGCCTTTTTTAAAAAAGTTGAAATTTCACCTTTTTTAAAATAACTTGAAATTTTACCTTTTTTAAAAAAGTTGAAATTTCACCTTTTTTAAAAAAAACTTGAAATACGAAAGCGTAGTTAGGACATGCAAAAAATTTTAAAAAAAGTTGAAATTTCACCTTTTTTAAAAAAACTTGAAAGTTTACCTTTTTTAAAAAACTTGAAATTTCACCTTTTCTTAAAAAACTTGAAATTTCACCTTTTTAAAAAAACTTGAAATACGAAAGCGTAGTTAGGACATGCAAAAATAAAATAAAAACTTGAAATTTCACCTTTTTTAAAAAACTTGAAATTTCAGCTTTTTTTAAAGAACTTGAAATTTTACCTTGACTTGAAATACGAAAGCGTAGTTAGGACATGCAAAAAATTTAAAAAAAGTTGAAATTTCACCTTTTTTAAAAAAACTTGAAATTTTACCTTTTTTAAAAAAGTTGAAATTTCCCCCTTTTTAAAAAAACTTGAAATTTCAGCTTTTTTTAAAAAACTTGAAATTTCGCCTTTTTTAAAAAAGTTGAAATTTCACCTTTTTTAAAAAAACTTGAAATTTTACCTTTTTTAAAAAAGTTGAAATTTCACCTTTTTTAAAAAAAACTTGAAATACGAAAGCGTAGTTAGGACATGCAAAAAATTTTAAAAAAAGTTGAAATTTCACCTTTTTTAAAAAAACTTGAAATTTTACCTTTTTTAAAAAACTTGAAATTTCACCTTTTCTTAAAAAACTTGAAATTTCACCTTTTTAAAAAAACTTGAAATACGAAAGCGTAGTTAGAACATGCAAAAAATAAAATAAAAACTTGAAATTTCACCTTTTTTAAAAAAACTTGAAATTTCAGCTTTTTTTAAAGAACTTGAAATTTTACCTTTTTTAAAAAAGTTGAAATTTCACCTTTTTTAAAAAAAACTTGAAATACGAAAGCGTAGTTAGGACATGCAAAAAATTTAAAAAAAGTTGAAATTTCACCTTTTTTAAAAAAACTTGAAATTTTACCTTTTTTAAAAAAGTTGAAATTTCAAGAAAAACGTTGAAATTTCAAGTTTTTTTTTATGTTTTGCATGTCCTAACTACGCTTTCGTATTTCAAGGTGCGATTTCAAGAAAACTGTTGAATTTTCAAGTTTTATTTTATTTTTTGCATGTCCTAACTACGCTTTCGTAATAATCAGACTCCGAAACGCGCACAGAGAACGTTGGATTCCTGCGACCGATTAAGATCTCCGGACATGGAATGAAGCATAGAAAACACTACCTTACGATGTTTATGCGTCTAGACCTTTTGTCGAATCGGACACCTGAAAACATTTTTCGAGCCAATTATCGATTTATAATTTACCGGTTGATTAAGTCGTTCGTGGTGCGTTATTTTTTCTAGTAAATTAATTCCGTTTACGGTTTCGTGACATGTTTACATTTTTCCTACTGAAAACACCGATTTAAAACATCATAAATCCGGCCGGGGTTTTTTATGGGCGTCAAAATTTTTATAAACTTGCGGAAGTTCTAAAAATATTTTCGTAGGGGCGCGTTCGAAATTAAACAAACAACTTTCTGTAAGCAAACAGATCTGTTTGAATAAATGTGTGCGTGTCCTGCAACAAAAGCCGTTCTCAGCAGGAATTTATGACATTCCCGGAAGGCAGCGTCGTGATATATAATTCTAAATATTTTATGTTTTGCATTATAATATATTGTCAGTGGTAAACTTCCCTTTGATATTCATTTGGATAGTTGGTTTTTTGATAATGAGCTACTTTTAAGTTACTCCCAAGGTCATTTTTGTATTGTAGCGATTGTAATGGCACATTTACATTGAATCTGAATGAAGCCTGCTGCAATTCTGCATATAACACGTTTGGATTTTTATGCGCGTGATGTCATGACTGCGGAGATAATCGCAAGTGTGTGTTTATATGCAAGGAGGCAAGTGAATATAAGTCAACTTGAAGAGTTATGTTAAAAGCAATGTGGTAGTCAAAAAATATCAAAACATAACTCAGAACTGTATTACTTAACAATTTGTTCTTGAAACATTGTTAATACTTTAGTTGACAAGCGATTCAATAATGTTTGGTTCTAAAATACTTATTTTAAATTGTTATGTTATGATCCAGTAACATTATGTTGACAAGTGATTTAGAAATTTGTTTTTTTATAAATTTATTTAGAAAAATTTATCATATGGTAATATCAGCATGGTTAGTTCACAATCTTTGTCCATTTCAAAATGAAAAATCGGCCATTTTTTGCCAATCTATTCTTGAAATCTCTCTATTGTTACGTTGACGAATGATTTAGTGATTCGTTTGGATACAAACTTAATTAATAAAATTAATTTTGAAATGTATTGTTTTCACTTTGTCAGGATAGAATTTGGTTGACAATCTTTATCCCTTTTACAATGAGAATCTTTTAAAAAAAAAATTTCTTAACAATTTGTTCTTGAAACCTTGTTAAGCTATGTTGACAAGTGATTTAGAAATTTGTTGTTTATAATTTATTGAGAAAAATTCATTGTAAAATTGTAATATTATCAACATGGAATTTAGTTCACAATATTTTTGTCTATTTCGGACTGAAAAATCACCCAGAAATGCATTTCTTGGTCATTTATTCTTGAAATCTCTTTATTACTATGTTGACAAAGTGATTTACTGGGTTACAAATTTATTTGATAAAATTTACTTCAAAATGTAAAGTTATCACTTTATCAGAATTTAAATTGGCTGACAATCTTTATCCTCTTAACAATGAAAAATCTTTCAGAATTTGTTTTCTTAACAATTTGTTGTTGAAACCTTGTTAGGCTATGTTGACAAGTGATTTAATAAATTTGCTTTTTTATAAATGTATTTAGAAAAATTCACTGTAAAATTGTCATATTATCAACATGGAATTTAGTTTCTAATATTTTTGTCTATTTCAGACTGAAAAATCACTCAGAAATGAATTTCTTGGTAATTTATTCTTGAAATCTCTTTATTGCTATGTTGATAAAGTGATTTGTTTGGTTGCAAATTTATTTAATAAAATTCAGTTCAAAATGTAATGTCATCAGAATTGAATTGGCTGCCAATCTTTATCCTTTTGACAATGAAAAACCTTTCAGAATTTGTTTTCTTAACAATTTGTTGTTGCAACCTTGTTAAGCTATGTTGACAAGTGATTTAGGAATTTGTTCTTTTATAAATTTGTTTAGAAAAATTCATTGTAAAATTGTAATATATCAACATGGAATTTAGTTTACAATATTTTTGTCTATTTCAGACTGAAAAATCACTCAGAAATGCATTTCTTGGTAATTTATTCTTGAAATCTAGTACAATGTTGACAAAGTGATTTGTTTGGTTACAAATTTAGTTAATAAAATTCATTTTAAAATGTAATGTTATCACTTTATCAGAATTGAATTTGTCTGACAATCTTTATCCTTTTGACAATGAAAAATCTTTTAGAATTTGTTTTCTTAACAATTTGTTGTTGGAACCTTGTTAAGCTATGTTGACAAGTGATTTAAGAAATTTTTCTTTATAAATTTATTTAGAAAAAATCACTGTTAAATTGTAATATTATAAACATGGAATTTAGTTTACAACATTTTTGTCTATTTCAGACTGAAAAATCACTCAGAAATGCATTTCTTGGTAATTTATTCTTGAAATCATTTTATTGCTATGTTGACAAAGTGATTTATTGGGTTACAAATTTATTTAATAAAATTCGCTTTAAAATGAATTGTTAACACTTTATCACAATCGAATTTGGCTGACAATCATAATCCTTTTGACAATAAAAAATCTTTCAGAATTTGTTTTCTTAACAATTTCAGGTTGAAACCTTGTTAAGAAGCTATGTTGACAAGTGATTGTAATATTATCAACATGAAATTTAGTTTACAATATTTTTATCTATTTCGGACTGAAAAATTACTCAGAAATGCATGTCTTGGTAATTTATTCTTGAAATCTCTTTAGTACTGTGTTGACAAAGTGATTTGTTTGGTTACAAATTTAGTTAATAAAATTAATGTCATCACTTTATCAGAATTGAATTAAGTTGGCAATCTTTGTTCTCTTTACAATGAAAAATCTTAGAATTTGTTTTCTTAACAATTTGTTCTTCAAACCTTGTTGACGAAAGTGATATTATTATCAGCATCGAATTTAGCTCACAATCTTAATCCATTTCAGAAAGAAAAATCATCCAGAAATGTATTTCTCGTCAATATTATGTTGGGAAATGATTTGTTTGGTTACAAATTTATTTAGAAAGATTCATTTTAAAATGCAATGTTATAATGTTAAATATTCTTCTATAATTAATTGAAAAATTCGTTTGAAAATAAACACTAAATAAACTAATTTTTCCGCAGTTACAATTCGGAAACAAACAAAGGGAGTGTGGATAATTTTTAATTCGTGCAGTTAAAAGTCGATAATTGCTGTCAAATTATAGTGCAGGTTTTACAATAGCAGGCAGATTACAAATAACGAGCGGCGAATTGTACGTAGGTATTATCCGAATGTTCCAGTCAACTGGATCGCAATTAGTCGGACGGCATAAAGAAGAGGACGTAAAGATAACGAACGAGGCGATATGTAATAATTAGTCCATTCGTCGCGGCCCAACGGCGATAATTTGATCCGGGATCTGCATTTTTCTTGTTTAATTCGTTTCCACACAACTGTTTTCGTGCTTAATTGTGTAATTACTCGTTTCGGCATTAAACAAGGCAATTCCACTTTACCACCGGTTCTATTTATCAGAGTTAAATATGTTTATCCGCAAGTGAAGTAACGCGGACAAAAAAAAAGTTAATAAAGATTCCACCATAGATAGAGTTCATTAACTTCATCTCCTAACTGCGAGCTTTATCTGCTTGAGTTATCGAAACCATAAAAAAATAACTAGTTTTATGGGAAAATAATGAAGTTTCCGATCCGGTCAGAAAATCCATTCTTTTACCGAAACTCGCGTTTCTCGCAGCAAGCCAGCGGGACGCCGCAAACAAAGGTCCCGTTTTTAATTTTTCTTTTTACGCGTCGCCTCGTTTTTAATTGTCGCCTGCAAATCGTCCAAATTGGTTGGTATAATTTTACAAATATGGGCGATTAATTGGAATGAAACTAACCGTTTCCTGTTGGCATAAATAATGGAAAAAGGTGCTGTTGTCTCTTTACGGTAGCCGGGACTTAATTAATGGTCGAAGTCGCATTTTTGAAAGCGTGAAAAATTTTCCTGTTCGCCTTACCCGCACGTGGACAACAATAAATGGGCCAGAAGCTTACCTGCAACAAAATAAAGTAACATTAGAATTTGCTCGTTTGTTAAAACCGACAAATTATTATTGTGTTCGCGGTTTAAAAATATATAAGTATGAGTGGGGAATTTAGTCGCGTCTCGTTAAGGTGTAAAGTCAAAAAAGGTTTCATAAGTTTCGAAATTAGAGTAAAGCCGAGTGCCTACCGTATGTTCAAGGATTTGCTCAATCGCTTTTAACCCATTAAGTACCAGCGTCATATTTATAGGACAGGCGATGAAACTTTTTTTTTAATTAAAATTTGTTCAAATTTTACACAACTTTTACAGTAATTAGTTAATACATCACTATACTGTAGTGTATTTTTTTTTCGTGTCAGTTTTGTTGTACTTTATGAACAAAAAAATATTGAACTTGAAGTAATTTTCTTTGATGTGCATCAATGTAATCATTTACCGATATTTGTTGCAAGCGGCCAGTTTTTTTTCAATTATTACATTATATTTGTTGAAAAAGGTTTATCTCATCTATTAGTAAAGTGGTTTAGACTATACATCTTCAAAACGCTTGTTTTATTGTTGATCTAAGATGATCGTCATATAAATATGACACTGGGACAAAGCACTATCAAAACGCTCGCTCAAGTTCATCGCGGTCTGTATTGTATTAGTGGTGTTTTACAGCAAAATATTATTACCAGGTATTATTTTATTACAATGGTATATTATTTACGGTAAGTAACTATCTAATTTAAAATTTGCACTGTTCTTTTTTCTGTAAATATTTTCAAATATTTGTTGCAAGGTTTAAAAATATCATCATTTCGGTAAAGTATGAGTGGAGAATTTAGTCGCTTCTCGTTAAGGTGTAAAGTCAAAAAAGGTTTCATAAGTTTCGAAATTAGAGTAAAGCCGAGTGCCTACCGTATGTTCAAGGATTTGCTCAATCGCTTTTAACCCATTAAGTACCAGCGTCATATTTATAGGACAGGCGATGTAACTTTTTTTTAACCATTAAAATTTGTTCAAATTTTACACAACTTTTATAGTAATTAGTTAATACCTCACTATACTGTAGTGTATTTTTTTTCGTGTCAGTTTTGTTGTAGTTTATGAACAAAAAAATATTGAACTTGGCGTAATTTTCTTTGATGTACATCAATGTAATCATTTACGAATATTTGTTGCAAGCGGACAGTTTTTTTTTTTCAATTTATTACATTATATTTGTTGAAAAAGGTTTATCACACTATTAGTAAGATGGTTTAAACTATACATTTTCAAAACGCGTGTGTTATTGTTGATCTAAGGTGATTGTCATATAAATATGACACTAGGACAAAGCACTATCAAAACGCTTCGCTCAAATTCGTCGCGGTCTGTATTGCATTAGTGGTGTTTTACAGCAAAATATTATTACCAGGTATTATTTTGTTACAATGGTATATTATTTACGGTAAGTAACTATCTAATTTAAAATTTGCACTGTTCTTTTTTCTGTAGATATTTTCGAATATTTGTTGCAAGAGGATATTTTTTCTTTCAATTTATGACATGAATTTTGTTGAAAAGCGTGTGTCTCATCTATTAGTACTATGTTTATACTATAAAAATCTTTAAAAACTGTCTTTTGCTACGATTATATATTATTTACCTAATTTGAACATTACTGAAGTGAAGAGGCGAAGTGGCTTTTATTTATCCCGCATAATAACACAACATATACAACTACCAGGGCCTCCGATTTAAATTGGTGAAGTCGCCTTAATGTTGGAGGACCCTGCACATTCAACAAACGAAGTGAAGATAATTTTTTATGAAGAAAAAGTGATATCCACTCAAAACTCAAAGCTAATATTGCCAAGACATAAACACAAATTTTTGAGTTCACTTGTACACCCGAGAGGTAAATATTTGTATGTTTACTTTCCAGGAAAAATCGCATTAGTTTCGGTGCTAAATTCTCGAAATTGGCAACAGGCGGCGCCCTTTGTAATCGCCCTTACAAGGTTTCAGTTCCAGGAACGTGAAAGCCTGCCAAAAAAAAATTATTGTCCTTTTCGGCTTTCAGGCAAATTGGACCCCTCCAATAAAAGCGTTCTCCGAAATGTGTTCCAAAATCGGCACTTAAAATCACGGGGAGCAATTACCAGGGGCACTCGAAAACGTCCCGTCTCGAACCACGTCGAGTTAATAGGTGCAGTAAAGCATTTATAACGCAACGACAGGTCGAAAGCCAATAACAGTTTAATCACCGAAAAATAAAATTAAATAAAGCTCGCGCAATAAAATATCCAGAAATCGACGAGTCACACGGCGAGCTGATAAATGAGGCGGTCGGTTTCGGCGATTTTAATGAAAACTCATTAAAAACGCAATCTAAGAATCGTGATTGATGTTCGCGAGGAACGGACAACTCACTTTTAGAACAATGATGTATTTGCGCGGTTTTTCCGAGATTCATTTCGACTTGTCTTCGTCGATTGAAAAATGATTGATGGCCCGATTTGATTAATTCGTCCATCTTTATGTTAATTACAGGCACAATGACTTAATTAGCGCCGAAAACTTTTCTGGCACAAACTGAATCGTTTTGTAGTTGCGTATTTTCGCACGTCTGAAACGGCCTGTTCTCGCTTCCGCTTTTCGGTTTATGGTGTTTACAAAATAATAAAATCACCGCCTTGCAGGAAACGGGACGAAAAAAAATCGGATGCGTCACGACAAATATTTCTGGCGTGCGTTTCGAGAAGCTGCTTACTATGCCACGGTAATTTTAAATGAATTTTGGCAACAGCTTCAAATTTGTACTACGACTGTGTTACAAATTTTGATGAAGAATAATTGGTGCCGAATTTGCTCATTAAAATTCATCTTAGCCGGCGCCAAATGATTCATGTTTTATAAATGCGATGCAATTGAGTAGAGAAAGCCTGGCAAGACAATGGGGCCGAAAATAAGTGTTCCCTGCAGTTTTCGCTCAAAAGGAACCAAAAATCGACGGTCATCATTCTCAGTATTGGGTGCTATTCATCTGCACACATTGTTTACGCCTCATTGGAGGAGTTAGTTTTCCATAGCAGGTCATTTGCGCCACAAACTGATTTTTTTGTTATTAGTACAGTGCGCCCCAAAATAGACGGTGCGGAAAAATGAAACTTTTATTACCTTTTGATTTTTATAACTTAATTTGTTAAGTCCCAAACCGCTCTTTTTCGAAGATAGGGGGCGATTAAAAATTTCCGGTAAAAAAAAATTATGACTTCATATTACATAAAAGATTCTTAATCTACAAAAACTACTGAAAATGACTACCAACAGCTATCATCGGCTATCATATCTTCTTCATTTTCGACTTAGGAAAAAATAATTTTAATATTATTCAAACTGTTATCGCCCTCTATCTTTGACAAAAAGCGTTTTTCTGAAAATCATCAAAGGACAAAAAGCCCTTCAAATAACCCCTGAATTTTTGCTGCATGTTTAGGAAACACCCAGTATAAGTGAAAATTGTAAAAATATCCTCCATTGCCACAGAGAGCCCAAAATTTATACACGAAACTAATAGGTTTTGATTTAGTCCGTGGTGTTAATAAATATTTGATCATTTCATCAACTGGTAATTTTTTTTTAAAAATTCCGTATTTTTTAAATACATTATTGACCATTTGAATCAAAGGTCTAAATTTGAAACGTTTTATTTTTAGAAATTCATTTCTTAGCATACAGTAATAATATCTACACCAGGGTCCTCCTCTTTACTTCAGTAATGTTCAAATTAGGTAAAAAATATACAATCGTAGCAAAAACCAGTTTTTAAAGATTTTTATAGTATAAACATAGTACTAATAAATAAGACACACGTTTCTCAACAAAAATCATGCCATAAATTGAAAAAAAAAGTATCCGCTTGCAACAAATATTCGAAAATATTCACAGAAAAAAAACAGTGCAAATTTTAAATTAAATAGTTACTTACCGTAAATAATATACCATTGTAACAAAATAATACCTGGTAAGAATATTTTGCTGTAAAACACCACTAATGCAATACAGACCGCGATGAACTTGAGCGAGAGTTTTGATAGTGCTTTGTCCCAGTGTCATATTTATATGACGATCATCTTAGATCAACAATAAAACAAGCGTTTTGAAGATGTATAGTCTAAACCACTTTACTAATAGATGAGATAAACCTTTTTCAACAAATATAATGTAATAAATTGAAAAAAAACTGTCGGTTTGCAATAAATATTCGTAAATGATTACATTAATGTACATCAAAGAAAATTACTTCAAGTTCAATATTTTTTTGTTCATAAACTATAACAATAATGACACGAAAAAAAAATACACTACAGTATAGTGATGTATTAACTAATTACTGTAAAAGTTGTGTAAAATTTGAACAAATTTTAATTAAAAAAAAATGTTACATCGCCTGTCCTATAAATATGACGCTAGGACTTCATGGGTTAAAATTATGATTTTTTTAAAGTTTATCAAGTTTCGATAAATTCAATTTTCTCCGCAACTAAAAATCGTTTGCAGAATCCGGGTACAGTAGAATCCGATTATAGCAAGGACGCACTGAAAATATTATTTGTTGACATAAATTAGTAAAATGCGTGTACGTTACAGTTGTTTCATATATAAATTTAGGCGTACTTATTAACCGAAATAGTCTGTAATAGTCTGTTTCGTTAAGTAAATTTTCCAAATTTGCCAAAAAATGAAAAAAATGTTCCGCCCATCTAGAGTAGTTTCGATTTCAAAAAAACTCTTCAATTTTGCCAGGCATTTTCTAGCTTCCGTAGGCGAAATCTTTTCTAGTAAAAGGGCCGGTTCATCATCAGATTTAGCAATTTCAGTTTGGGATTTTGGGATTTGTCGGTTGGGATTTTACTAGTGCATACAAAATTGTCAACCGTCACATACTCCTGAAAGTTGACTTTTTCAGCCCTTAATGCAATACCAAGTTCACTTTGCCAATTTTCAGCTGGACCAACTTCTCCTGTAAATCCAGCAAGTTTGAAACAATTTCTTATTGTGGTTTGCGTAATACTTTTCCAAGCTCGGTCTACAAATCGAATGGCGTCTAGAAGTGTTACCCGGTTATCTTTTCCCATTTCAATGCCATCTATCAAATGCAACAAAAGCATTTTTTGAAAATGAAATTTAAGGAAGTTTATCATTCCTTGGTCCATAGGTTACAGTATTGAAGTCGTGTTGGGAGGTAGAAATGCCAATTTAATATTTTTTACGTTTAATTTACCAGAGGTTGACATGATAATTCTTTGGTAACCTAAGTGAAACTGATTCTTTACCGCCTGAAGCCTGATTAGTTGGAATCAGCACATTTCTAAGTAAACCATTATCAATATTAGTCGAAGGTATATATTTAGATCTCGCTATATCAGGATTTTTTTATATAAAATTTCAATACAACCGACGTTATAACCGGAGTCTCGTTATAACCGATCTTGTAATATGCGGACATTTTAAACCGCGTTTGCATAGTAAATCAAATTTCTCTAGGTATGTGAATTGCTCGTTATAAGCGGTGTCTCGTTATATCCGGTATTCGTTACAAGCGGATTCTACTGTAGTCCCTTTTGGGTTTTTGAACATGCACAAACTTTTGGCAGATTTAGATTTTTAAAGAAATTGAAGATGAAAGTTTTTCCCATATGGTGCGAACAATATGGCGGGTACTGTATAGTTGAGCCTAAAAATGTCAAAAACAAATGTTTTTTTTTAATTTATGAATTATGACCCGTCATATAAATACCTTACGGATTTGTTACTTTAGCCATATTTTTACAACAAAGAACCGTTAAATTAACGCTTCATTTCTCCCCGGCCGAATCGCCTTAATGAAAACTCAAGCAAAATAAATCAATTTCCGAAAATTGCTATCAGCGAACGAACCACCACTGACGCCTAACTATCAGTGACTTAATCTCAGCTCATAAAGGAATAGTGTCAAGGACCGGAGTACATCTGGAATTAATATAGTCTCTCCATGAACAAACGCCAGGGCCGTAATTTCCCCCCGGATTTGCACTGTTTCAGCCGGACAGCTAATTTCGGAAAGGACCGGACCGAAAGCGCAAAACCGCATTTTCGACAGACTTTTTTCCACATTAGCCCCGGCCGTTAAAGAGACAAGCAATAAAGAACAATTCAAACCGTCGACGTTCCTAGAAACTGACACATCAATTAAGAGCGATCCTGTCAGAAAAAATCAAAACATCAACTATAAACATTAAACAGTTCTTATTGTCTTTTTTGCGCCGGCAGTCGTTTTGGTCACAGACGCTACCATAAAATTTTACGAGCGGCTCTCTGCCGGAGACAATAAACCGCGCTCACCGGAGCAAAGATGGAACGGCTGAAGTCGTCATCGCTGCCCATTGATGGCTCTGCTGCGTGTCTTAACTCGATCATATTCAAATCTCCAGCGCTTTATGACGTGACGATTGTTCGGCGGTGTGAAGTCCTTTCTTCCTCGTTTTACGGCCTGCCCGGAATTTTATGGCGTCGCACAGAGTTTCTCTTTGATTGAGAGTGTGTGTGCGAGCTGTGTTATGAAATTTACGCCCGCATGGTTTCATTGAACTCAATGATGCCCTTTTTATTGTCTCACATAAGAGAGATGTCACTTGTCAAGAATAGGAGGATGTGTTATTATGCCTCTAAAAATAACAACATATTGTGTAACGTGTTTTATTTTGAGATATAACCGCGGATCGTTGTACCATTACAGTGCAGGACTCGATCTATATTAATATCTCTATTTATGTTCCTTCAACCAGTTTTCAAATTTTTTACTGTTCGTTTTTAATTTTGCCCTTCTTACACCGGTGTTTATGCTGCTCTATTTATAACGATGTGACACATTCAATTGAAAGAAAATAGGAATTATAACAAGTGATCAAGATTCGGCAGATAAACAAGAAAATACAGACGACGAAGAAAATTATGAGGAATGAATAGTGAAGTGCTAGAACATCAATAGATAATTTTTTTATTGGAAAAATAATGTAACAAATTCAAAGAAGTGAAATTCTGCAATTACCAGTCGAATTACAAAAACGTGCAAAGATTCTGTTAAATCAAATTCAGTTCAGAAGAAAAACTTTCAACTGAATGAAGAAGAATATCAATTGAAAAAAAATAGGTATTATAACAACAAGTGATCACGATTTGGCAGGTGAACAGGAAAATACAGACGACGACGAAGAAAATAATGAAGCAGAAGAAAGTGCTAGAACATCAATAGATAATTTTTTATTGGAAAAGATAATGTGACAAATTCAAAGAAGTGAAATTCTGAAATTACCAGTCGAATTACAAAGACGTACAAAAATACTGTTAGGTCAAATTCAGTTCAGAAGAAAAACTTTCTGAACTGAATGAAGAAGAATATCAATTGAAAAAAAATAGGTATTATAACAACAAGTGATCACGATTTGGCAGGTAAACAAGAAAATACAGACGACGAAGAAGAAAATAATGAAGCAGAAGAAAGTGCTAGAACATCAATAGATAATTTTTTATTGGGAAAGATAATGTGACAAATTCAAAAAAGTGAAATTCTGCAATTACCAGTCGAATTACAAAGACGTGCAAAAATACTGTTAGGACAAATTCAATTCAGAAGAAAAACTTACTGAACTGAATGAAGAAGAATATCAATTGAAAAAAAAATAGGTATTATAACAACAAGTGATCACGTTTTGGCAGGTGAACAAGAAAATACAGACGACGAAGAAGAAAATAATGAAGTAGAAGAAAGTGCTAGAAAATCAATAGATAATTTTATTATTGGGAAAGATAATGTGACAAATCCAAAAAAGTGAAATTCTGCAATTACCAGTCGAATTACAAAGACGTGCAAAAATACTGTTAGGACAAATTCAATTCAGAAGAAAAACTTTCTGAACTGAATGAAGAAGAATATCAATTGAAAAAAAAAAGGTATTATAATAAAAAGTGATTACGATTTGGCAGGTGAACAGGAAAATACAGACGACGAAGAAGAAAATAATGAAGTAGAAGAAAGTGCTAGAAAATCAATAGATAATTTTATTATTGGGAAAGATAATGTGACAAATTCAAAAAAGTGAAATTCTGCAATTACCAGTCGAATTACAAAGACGTGCAAAAATACTGTTAGGACAAATTCAATTCAGAAGAAAAACTTACTGAACTGAATGAAGAAGAATATCAATTGAAAAAAAAATAGGTATTATAACAACAAGTGATCACGATTTGGCAGGTGAACAAGAAAATACAGACGACGAAGAAGAAAATAATGAAGTAGAAGAAAGTGCTAGAAAATCAATAGATAATTTTATTATTGGGAAAGATAATGTGACAAATTCAAAAAAGTGAAATTCTGCAATTACCAGTCGAATTACAAAGACGTGCAAAAATACTGTTAGGACAAATTCAATTCAGAAGAAAAACTTTCTGAACTGAATGAAGAAGAATATCAATTGAAAAAAAAAAGGTATTATAATAAAAAGTGATTACGATTTGGCAGGTGAACAGGAAAATACAGACGACGAAGAAGAAAATAATGAAGTAGAAGAAAGTGCTAGAAAATCAATAGATAATTTTATTATTGGGAAAGATAATGTGACAAATTCAAAAAAGTGAAATTCTGCAATTACCAGTCGAATTACAAAGACGTGCAAAAATACTGTTAGGACAAATTCAATTCAGAAGAAAAACTTACTGAACTGAATGAAGAAGAATATCAATTGAAAAAAAAATAGGTATTATAACAACAAGTGATCACGATTTGGCAGGTGAACAAGAAAATACAGACGACGAAGAAGAAAATAATGAAGTAGAAGAAAGTGCTAGAAAATCAATAGATAATTTTATTATTGGGAAAGATAATGTGACAAATTCAAAGAAGTGAAATTCTGCAATTACCAGTCGAATTACAAAGACGTCGCAAAGATTCTGTTAGGTCAACCATCAAAATCAACGGCAGTGCCTCAAGAACGACGAGAACCTTTAGGACGTTGTTATGAATGTGGTCGAGTTAGGAATAAATCTACAAGAAGATGGTGTAAAATATGTAATAATTTGATGTGCAAAGACCATTTGTTAGACATTTGTGTGAGTTGTGTCGAAAATGCAGGTTGAAATGTTATTGTAACTTCATCCATTTTTTTTTATAGGTAGAGGTATTTTGTTCTTTAATTTTGGTACGAAAACTTATTTGTAATAGTTATAGGAATCTTGTTTCATAAATAAAGTGATCATATATTTTTTGTATGTTATTATTTATATTTTCCGTCGCTGCTATTTATGTTATTTATGTTAAACAGTTATAAATTTCCTTCAAGATAAATTTTTTTTTCACGTTATAAAAGGTATTAAAGTATCATTAAAATAATAACAAGATATTTTGTTAACACCATAATAAATAATAAGAATTGGTTACATATGTAATCCACGCGCTTACTCGTGTAACAAAATAACAGGCGCCTCCTGAAGAGTTAATATCTCTATTTATGTTCCTTCAAACAGTTTTCAAAACTTTTCCTGTTCGTTTTGAATTTTTTTTAAATTTTTATCATGATGTGACACATTCATTCTCCTACAATTTTCATGCATTTGAATAGTTTTAATTAAAAAAAATCTATTTGGCAAAACAAACTTGGTGCTGATGTAGTAATGAGAGAATAAAAAAACCATTGTCGCCAAAAAAATCGGTAATTGCGCCAATCTCGGTCGATTACGGAATTTAAAAACGATAATAGGCCGATTACGGTAATACCATTCATTAGGCGCAATCTCGCCAATCCCACGTGGTCGCTCGCATTAGCGAAGTCCGCTTTGATGAATGGGAAGAACAGAAAAAATACACAACTGTCAAAAGAAAATTTGCAACTTGTTATTCGAGCAAACACTAAATATTAAATATTTAAAAACAAACATGATAAGTATATTATCACATTACTCCGAGCAACCATATCAAACAAAGTAAATTTGAATATACTGTAAAGTCTAAATATTGAACTAGTCGAGGCAAAGTTTACTTATGGTAGTGTGTTATATACAGCGCCGGTATTTATTTTTACAATTCGGTAGCATCAGTCGCCGTCTCGCTCCATCTCCAGCCGACCGTGAGAGAAAGAGGACCGAAATTGAACGCGGTGAAATTAACAACCGACATCTTAATAACGTTTTTGAACTTTAACTCTTAAAGACAACATTTTTTTGTAACCGCCGTGTATCTTATCATTAAGGAGAATACCCACACATTTGAATAACGAAATTATGCATAATTCAAGTTTAACAACTTTTTTGGACGCGCACTGTCACTAAATAGACATTCCTCTTCTGTTAATTAGACGACACCATTAACAATTTATTTAGAGCCGGGCGTTTAAGTGTTTATTAATCACTTCTTCGGCGCACAACAAAATTCCTCGCGGGAAAAAACCGATTCGACCGGATTTTTTCCCGGCTACGAACGAATATTTTATATTCATGGAAGACTGGCGGAATGGGAAATGACTTCTCTGCAACTACAATGAGCCATAAACGCGCTCATAAAAGGCATACAAATGCCCTTTAATTATATCAAATTGTCGCCTAAAAAAATTTAAAAAAATAAGTGACGCTTGCACTTGAAAATGCCTTGTGTATTTTTTGTGGTTGAAGTGCCGCCCTCAAAACGCCTTTGGATTCTTGTCAAAAACCAGTCTGCTTTTTTTTAGATTAGAATTTTATTTTTGGGCAAATGTAAGTGCCAAGTGTTGTGTTGTTGAGGCCGTTTTCGTCGCCCTTACACACTGACAATTTATAGCATTGTCCAAATTAACAACTGCTTTGGTACGGATATTTTTCTTACATAACAAAATGCAATATTTTAACGTCGAAGGAATTGACTCGAGAATTGCCAATAATTGAGTATAAGACAAATGGTTTGTTGAAGAAATGGCCACCAATAAAATTGCGCGCTGTCGCGGTTAAAAAAATAAATAAATAAATAAAAATAAAAAATAAAATTTAAAAAAAAATAAAAATAAAATCTCTACAATTAATTTTTTTAAATATTTTGTGTGACTAAACAATGGTTTGTGTATAAATGTGTTTTTAAAATGTTTTTTTAAATATTTTAAATTTATAACAAAAGTGACCATGAGTATAAAAAAGGAACAAGGTAAATAATTTTTGAAAAAATATTAAATTGTTATCTTCAAAACTTGTTTATTTCACAGAGTGGTGGCGAAGTTAGACTACCAAATATTTTTCAGGCATTAGAAGCTATTAATTTATTTAAATCAAGTTTCCCTTGTTATGTAAAATTGTTTACTTACAAATTTCTTTCCTTTTTTCATAACAATATTTTTAAAATTTTTCACTTATTACAAATCACAAACATTTTAAAAAACACATTTTTAAAAAAGAGTCAACACAATGATTTAACTGAAACATTTTTTTTTCAGTTTCGTGCATCCATCGTCAGTAATCATTGCATACTAAAAAAAAGAAAAAAAATATGTTTCAGTTTAATCATTGTGTTGACTCTTTTAAAAATGTGTTTTTTAAAATGTAATATGTGTAATTGACGTTGTTTTAAAGAATGTGTTTTTCAAAATGTTTGTGATTTGTAAAAGTGAAAAATTTTAAAAATATTGATATGAAAAAAGGAGAGAAATTTGTAAGTAAAGAAGCTATTAATATTTTGAAAAATTTTGCTTTATTTGCCCAAAGTGAAGATTTGGTTGCAGATATTTCTATAGTCGATAGAAAAATAGAAATACTCAATTTTCAACAAAAGGAAAAACTAAACTTTTGTAATATTGAACTAATTTTAATTATTCTATTGTATTATTTTAATTTAATAAACATTACTTTTCTTAAATTAAATTATTTAATCAAACATCGGATTTAACGACATCCGGATAAATAACTATCATAATTGGTCGTCGCTATATACGACTTTTACTGTATCAGGTTTTTTTATGATAAAAAGGCAAAACCTTGAAACAGCAAGATTAGATATTTTCGCGAAGCTTCTGCAATTAGCTCTTCATCTATAAAATTTGCAGTTGACTCGTTTTGTCCGTTATTCCCCGAAGTTATTTACGAATGACTCGTCCCAACCAACGAAGTTGTACTGTAATTATGCTGGTCGATATTTGGGATCTTTTTTAACACAAACTTTCATTAATTAAATTTTTTATAAGAAGTAAATGAGAATGTATAAAATAAATAAGATTTGATATTTTCAAAAAATTGAATGAAAAAATAAAGTGGTAATTGACGAGAAATGAACCCCTTGCCGCAGTAGTCTAGGGTCACAAGTGCGGTTAATAATCAGCAGGGGAAAACCGTGTCGTCGCTGAAAGCTAATTCGGTGCATTAATCTCCCACCGCATGAAAGCACCAGTGCCACATAATTCACCACATTACAAGTTCACTCGCCGTCTAATTACGGTAAATGATTAGATTTTAATTAACAAACAGCATCCACCGGACTTGCAAAAAAAACGCACTATTGATTTTTAACGGCGATCAAATTGCCTGATTAAATAATATTAAATTTTTTTTTTTTGTATTAAATTGGGTTCAATTTAGGTACATTTGCTTAACGATAACATAAAATCACATAACATAAGTAATAACTAGAATAAATAAAATAACTCATAACTCTCTGAATAGCCAAACTTATTCGTTGCTTCAAATATGTTTTGGCTTGAGGAATTCCCGTTGTTTGAACAATACGCCTCCCCAAATCTTCAAGGAGAGAAAGGGCAGCACTCCAAGGACCCAAAGTTTCCACAGCGAAGGCGACGAAAAAATAATCATCAGAAATTGCCTTTTTTTTTTTTCTTAACATTTTCTGCCAAGTGTGCAGCAGATTTTGCAGAAAATGAAGAATCAGTCAAATGAGAAGGGGCAAGTGTATCCGTACAAGTAAAATCCCAAACTAAAGATTTACCTACTTTCCATGGAATAACTGTAATACCATCTGGACGTTTGCCATCATCCTTCAGAATACTAGGTTCAAGGATACCAGGGATGTTGGTAGAAGAGAAAGCACGTTTAATAATGTCATTAATACAGCTGTGAAAAGAGAGTCTACCAGCACTTTTAATGCACGATAAACCATGATGACCCAACGAGTCTGCAGAAGAATCACACGAGTAGATATGAGGATGACAGAAATTGTTGCCCAATCTAAGTGAAATTGCAATTTGTAAAAAGTTTTTTTCTTAAAAGAGTACCTGATTTACAAGATGGAAGAGCTTCAAGCCAAGCTCCAGATTCAAGTTCAGATCCAGCTAATAAGATAGCTTTTTGTGTGATATTTGAGGAAGATAATAAATTTTGAAATATTTTCTCACAGATAGGTAAGTCCCAATTTCTTTGAATAGAAAGCTCTTTTGGAAGTAAAACCGAATTAGAAATTTCCTTCCAATAATCAACAGCCTCGTTAAGGGATGTAATTTCAAAATTAGAAAAACTAGAAGGTAGAATGGACATAATAAGTTCAGAATTAGAAAATATAAAAGACAAAAAGGCAGGCGAGGAAATATCAATTATGGACCTTATACCTAATCCACCAAAACGGATTGGTAATTTGGCTTCGAGTCCAAGATCTTATCGTAAATTTAATATTCAAAATTTTTCCAAAGAAGAAATAACAATATTATCCAATTCAAGACACTCATTTTTAAATTTCCAAAAAGGACAACATCTAAGATTATAAGTGAAATTAGGAATCCAAAAACAATGCCGGAGTAAAAATAAACTAATAAGAGGATTAATTTTACACAGATTTGAAGAAAGTAAAGGGAATGAATCAATTTTTTAGAAATGGATGGAGGAGTTGCTGCATCGAAAATAGGACAACCAAGAATAAAAAGGTCTTCAACATTACAAACGTGAATACAAGGAGCTAATAATTCGAATCTCTCCAAAATTGAAGACTTGTCTAATTCCGAAACATTATTAAGGATGAAAAGTTCTCGTTTATTGAAATTAAGAGCCAAACCAATTTTCTTAAATTTGGAAATTATCGTTTCTAAGTCTTGTAAGACATCAACCACCTAAAGAACCATCATCTAGGTACCAAACATTCAATTCTGAATTCAAATTCTTAGTAATAATTTTGTATTTTTTATTTATATCTAAATACAGTGTATTTAAAAAAAAATTATTTTAATTTATTTTAAACCTATTTTTATATAAAGGACTTACGGCTTTAACGGACCCCCCCTCCCCCGATTAGTCGGTTATATTGAGGCTTTATTGAAATTAAGAACCAAACCAATTTTCTTAAATAATATTAAATAATAATTTGGCGAATGGTCATAAGAAGTTATTGACCTTCGGCTCCGTCATTTTGCCTCGAATACCGACCAAATACGCAGACTTGTAAGTACGCCTGTGATTTGCGAGTGATCCCATTTATATGTCTCTATAAAACAAGCCTCGGCACAATTAAAAAGAGCGCGCTTAATGATAACATTTAAATGCGGACGAGTCCGCGGCAATTATTTACAAAGTGCGGTGGCAAAAACCGCGATACGCAGACGGCAGCGTTAATTGCGTCGAACCAGTACCAGTACCAGTACCAGTACCAGTTCGCGTCCCAGCCGGACGTACCCCATAGGCCTTTAATATGAAAAGGATTTATGACAAACGACAAATTACTCTATCACTTATGCACGCGATTAGTCTCGCTAATGCGCCTCTACATCTTCCCTTTATTTCCTGAGACATCAAAGTGCGAATTTCTCGGCCTGCGAAATTAATCTCGATGCCTTTGTGACGAAATGTTTTCCACGATTTTGTAAACGAATGCCAGATGCGATAACCTCTCATAATTTCAGTGGTCAGTGTCATCAATGCGCGCGGTCTCTCCTCCGTCCGCGGAATGTGGCTCTATTATGGAATCAAGTTCTACAAACATACGCATTAACACCAAGAGCGTCCGGTCACCAATTTACATCTCAATATCGGAAAATGTGTCCACTTCGCTTTTATGACCTGGCGGGTGTTGGCCGAGTGTTGTAATATCAGATTTTTGGCTCTTCTCAAATTTCCAAATTTTATTTATTTAGGGGGACAATTAATTTAAGGGCAGAAACATGATCCGTCATAACTAGCGAATATTATCAAGTGGATTTTATTAATTAAACTTGCCTTAAGGCGATTCTCGCAGAGAGAAATGAAGCATTAATTGAACGGTTCTTTGTTGTAAAAATATGGCTAAAAGAACAAATAAATTTTCGTGAAAAAAATATATTATGATAAAATTAGTTTAGTTTGAGGGTGTGTGACATTCAGAATTTTTAGCACGCCTTTGGGTTTTTCTTAAAAAAATCTGAAAATCACGAAATTATTTGCCCTACTTTATAACGCTATTCTGACTTTATTATTTTTATTTAAAGACAACCGTTCTCAAATTCTTCAACATTCCCTTAATACGTTACTAAAATTTGAAATTTTTTGGTTCGTTACAACTGCCGTAATTTCGTGACACAACTTTCTTCTAAAAACGAATTTCAGCCACAGAATGTATTCAATGTGTAACTCTATCCTTCTACTCGTGACTCTGTCTTGTGAATCGACCTGGTTCTTTATCGAGTATTTATTTTTTCCTTATTGTTTTCAAGGAATTTGCATGGCCAGAAAAAGTGCTAACTGGTCCAAATTTTGTTGTAATCAAAAGAGTCTGTATTGTAAATGGCACATAATATTCACATCATGATAAAATTACTAAAGACTAGAGAGAATCAGTTTTATGGATTCCAGAACGACGCAAAATAACCACGACGTCAGTTTTTGGAAAAATTTGCAAGCTTAGATCTACAACTGATTCAGCTAAAACGGCACGAAAAATGCTCAAAATTTTTTCATCATTTTTTTGATTGAACATGAACTGAGGGCAATCTGAGAGTTTTCCGAATCCATCCAACAAGTGATAAATCCTTGTGGATCATTTTTGGATGAAAATGACTGTTACCTTGGTACAACACCAGATGGTCTTGTTGGCGAAAATGAATTTGTCGAAGAAAACTGTCCATACAGCTGTAGAAATTTAACGCCCTTAGAAGCAATCCAATCAAAGAAATAGGTTTATATGAAATTTAAATCGGGACAGTTTCTATTGAAAAGGAGGTACAATTATTATTTTCAAGTGCAGAGTCGATTACATGTGTCTGGTAAAGACTTTTGTTATTGTATTATATGGGTGCCAAAAGGGTCGATTTATGAAAAAATTTCGCAGGATAATAATTTAGTCAATAAGAAGATGAAAGAAAAATTAAGAACCTTCTATTTTACCTACAATTTATCAGAAATTTTAAAATTAGAATAAGTACCAATGGTTTGTTTTTATGTTTAATCGTTATTTTTTGTGTATATAGTAGTGGCAAAAGTAACGCAACAATTAGATATAACTGAAACTGTTGAGTTTTGACCAAAATCCAACAAGTTAATTTTTAAATTTAATTTCAGATCTTCCAAAATAATCACATCTTTTTCTTGAAATATCAACTTCTATTTTTTTGTCATGACTGAGAGGTTTTTCAATTCTCCAAATAATAGTATAAAAATTTTAACCCCTTATTTGCAGTAATTATGCTGACTAAACAATCATTTTCTCTTGAAATTATTCACAACAATATTTTACATATTTATTTATTTTAGCTTTGCTCCCTGCAAGAAGATTTTTAATTATTTCTAATCTTTTGATGGATAAATAGACAATTTTTAGAAATTAAGAATTATCAAAACAATTGTTTTTATTTAAATTTTTAATGGAAGAATTAATATATGTTTAGATTAAATAAATTAATTACTGTATCAACTCTTCGTGTTCATTTATATTATTTTAGTTGCCAATCAGTAAAAATAAACCAAAAAACTTCAGCCTTTGACGGTTTACAGTTGGCCCCTACAAATGCAGTACCCTTCGAAGCAAAATCAATGTGAGTAACAAATCGGTTACTTATTCAACTTTATGTTGCATAAAAATTACCATACGATGAGTAAAATATAGACAAATTATAATTAGATGTACTAAAATCGTGGTAACTCGAAAATGTATGAATCGCCTTATTTGCATTACATACCCCAAGTATAATAATTATTACAATAAATGACGTTTTGATATTATTTTCTTTACTGGAAGGCCTAATTTCGCAAACATCCCAGGTCTTTTTTATGAGGTGTGTTCTTATGCAATTTTCATTTATTTTTTAATTTGTTGCTTTGTTTTTATGCGGTTTTAGGAAAGTATGGAACCTATCCCTATTTTTACCAATGTCTTTTTTTATGCAAATTTTTTTTATCGGGTTTTCTGTGAAACTTATCTACCGCATAAAAAAGACCTGGGTGTAATCGAATATAAAACATAAACAAAAGATAAGTTATGGCTTTCCTCTCTCCTACATAATAACACAACTCACACAACTACAGCATTATTTATGGTTCAGCCTCAAATAAAATAATTGTTACTTTAAATGAGAAATAAAGTGGCTAAAAGTGGTGTAACTACTCTACTCCCTTAAAAAGGACAGTTACAACAAGAACATGAAAACAATTTTAAATTTTAAATCAAATGAGTAAACGTGCGTTAAACGACTGTTTACAAGCAACAGATAATTATCAGTTTGTAAAGTTGATGAGAGCGGGCAGTGCTGGGAGCAAAAAGTATGTTGCACGCATCGATTGTGTGTGTGTGGGTTTATCAGGAGAACAAAGAAGGCAAACAGGGATAAAATACAAAGTACTACCAGGAACAAGCCGGCACTTGTATCGCATTTTGTTTCTAAATAAAATCAGCGCAGCATAATAAAACCGTAAACGCCGCAAATAGCAAACGTTTTTCATGTCGAGCTAATAAGAAAAAGGTTGCGACATGTCCAGTGCGCCAACAAACAGGCATAAAACGAGAACACGAAAAATCTCGTGTAACAACTTTTTAAAGATGTCTAATACACATATAAATCGTCATTATACGTAATGGCAGCATGAAGACATGCCAGCGGGAATGTAGCTTCAAAAATAATCGTTGCGCACACATCCATATGTCAATCCGAGATAATATACGGCCGGCCGTTTTGCAAAACTTGTATCGAGAGTCGGTACGCGCTGATCCCCTTTTTACTAGACTCGAAACAACTCAGTGATATGTTGGCATGTGAGCCCCAGCTCCAAATGAAATATCTTCTCCTTTCGCAATTAAAAAATCTCTTCGATTCCTGCGACACATGTTGGTCGACTTTGTTTTCTCAATCGCAATTATTTTTGCCGGAGGCTTGATTGTTCAATCCCGGATTTGGAGCCAATAATAATTGATGAGCTTTGAGCTGTTCCATTATGATAATCGAATAAACTGTAATTTATTTTAATTTTTTTCCTTTTAATTAACTTGATTCAGTCAGAACGTTTTGGCTCTAATTAGCGCATTTTTGTATCCCATTTTTTGCGCAAACAACTCAATCAAATTGATTGGAACTGTAAATTTTAAGTCTGCAAATTTTATGTTAAATTTCCTGTGACTTTTAATTTTAAATTTCTTATTAAAAATTGGTAGTTAGTTACATAAATCATATTATTTAATTGACTTGCTGTAACATTTTTTTAATGGCCCTGATGAAGTTTGTTATTAATATAGTTCTTAAATTCTTAATTTTTTGTTGCAAATTTGGTGGATAAAAAAATTCCTAATGTAAAAAATCCAAAAAAAAATCCAATGATATAATACATACAGTAAAACTCCTGTAAAGCGACCATTCGTGGTTCCCTTAAAAATTCTTAAATTAATATAAAATAAACAGCACATTAACTTTAAAACGTTTTCTTATCAATAATGAAGACACGCGAAGGCTCCTATATTTTCATAAAAAATACAAAGCGTGAATTTAGACGTACACAAGACAAAAATAATATTAAATAATAGACTGTTTAAAAATTAATGCAAACAGAAAAAATTCACGATATAAAAAATGGCCAAGACCAAGAAATAAAGATATACATTCTTAAGACTTACTACCAAAATATTGTTCTAAAACAGTTTGCTTACAATTTTTAATTTCTTTAATTAGAGACAATTCCTTTTTCGCGTTTTTTAAAATCTCCTGAATTTGGGTTTTGCCACATTTGCATTTAGAAGTCAGCTTTCGTTGCAATAAACCTCTTTCGCTGTCTTCAATAACATTTATGCGAGCTTCCAAATTTAAAATCTCGTGATGGTAACCCCGTTTAGCCATCATTTTCTAAGCTATTCCAGAAGCACAGTGACAACGATTTCTCAACGACTGGCATACAACTGATACGATTTGTTTGGCTTCATAGTATGTATCATTTTAAATATCCACACGAACCCACAAATATCGCAAAAAAAATTGGAACCAAAGTTGAAGAACTGATTTATAAACGTAACAAATTTATTACCGAAAGATAGGGCATGTGTCAAGCACTTGACGGAGAAAGGTTCTTAATAAATTCTGCAGTGTATAATTGACATTTTAAGTTTTACAAACCCGATCTCATAGTGAGACAACTCATAAATCAAAAAAGACAAAAATTAATAGGATTTTCACAAAGTGAAAAGTGGTCGCTTTAGAGAACTTTATGTTAAATTAATATAAAATAAACACCATATTAATTTTAAAACCTTTTTATTATCAATAATGAAGACACGCGAAGGCTCCTATATTTTCATAAAAATACAAAGCGTCAATTTAGACGCACACAAGACAAATTAATAATATTAAATAATAGAACGTTTAAAAATTAATGCAAATAAAAAAATTCACGATATAAAAAATAGCCAAGACCAAGAAATACAGATATACATTCTTAAAACTTACTACCAAAATATTGTTCTATAACAGTTTGCTTACAATTTTTAAATTTTTTAATTAGAGACAATTTGTTTTTCGGGTTTTTTAAAATCTCCTGAATTTGGGTTTTGCCACATTTGTATTTAGAAGCTAGCTTTCGTTGCGATAAACCTCTTTCGCTGTCTTTAATAACATTTATGCGAGCTTCCAAATTTAAAATCTTGTGATGGTAACCCCGTTTAGCCATCATTTTCTAAGCTATTCCAGAAGCACAGTGACAACAATTTCTCAACGACTGGCATAAACAGACACGAATTTTTTGCTTTCATAGTATGTACCATTTTAAATATCCACACGAGCCCACAAATATCGCATAAAAAAATTGGAACCGAAGTTGAAGAACTGATTTATAATCGTAACAAATTTATTACCGAAAGATAGGGCATGTGTCAAGCACTTGACGGAGAAAGGTTCTTAATAAATTCTGCAGTGTATAATTGACATTTTAAGTTTTACAAACCCGATCTCATAGTGAGACAACTCATAAATCAACAATGATAAAAATTAAAAGGATTTTCATAAAGTGAGTGAGAAATGGTCGCTTTAATGCAAAGAAATCTGGTGTATCGTTTTTGAAAAAAAAAATTAAAAACTATGTTTTCTTTTTTCTGCATTTTGAATTGCACTTATTTGAATTGTCAGTATTTGTTTTTGTAACATTTGAGGAAAATCTTTTCGTACTTCCACGTTTTGGTTGGCGTATTGATTATGATTTTTGCCTGTAATTTTGCCTTAAACTGGCTCAAAGTGGTGCCTCTATCATACTTCTCTTTATCTACCTTCAAGAACCCAAATTTTTTATTCAAATATTTTTTTCCGGACTTAACAATTAAATAATCGTCCGGTTCTTAACCGGATCGAAGATGTAAAAATATCCGTAACTGAACGGCACTTAATTAGGAAAATCCGCGCGCTCAACAATGTTTGTACGGCACCGTCGCATTGTCTTTGCAACGCCAGAATAATTTCGCGACAATTGTGTCACAAAAATCGCCGAGTCAGCCGCGATTGTTCGTCTCATAAACGCTCGATGGGCCTTTATTCTAGCGACCGAAAAAAACCTTTGATCTCTCCTGGCCTGGTCGAAACGTTCTGATGCAAGCGATTGTAATCGGCTTACGACGTCACCAAAACCCACAAAATAATCTGTAATTTCAACGATATTTTTTCTCCTCGATAGAAGACTTCCTCGCAGGTGTTTTGGTGAGGTTGTTGCCAGTCATACCGACATAGCGAGTGTCCATTTATCAGTCGAATTGTGCTGTCAATACTCCGCTGAACACTGTCTGTGTGTTGCCCCCGCTCGCCCCCTGGGCCCCTTGTGCCAATGATTGGGCTGGTTTTTGTCACGATGTCCGAGCCTTGTATTGTCAGCCGCATTCTTTCCGACATGTCGATATATCACTCGGTATTTAAACTTAAGAGTTAAGTAACCGAGGAATATAAATGGCCGAAATGTGGGACTCGATCGTATCGCACAATGGTGGTTGCAAAACCGATTATGTACAGAAAAATTCACGTGCGCCTACGTCTCTCCGATTTTTAATTGGTTTCGTATTTCGAAAAATTGATTGGATGCTCGCAACGATTTACGCCGTTCATTATTCATAGCGTGACTTTGTACGCCTGCGAATGGCGGGCCAATCGAACATTGTTAAATCTGAATCGACTTCATAAACGCTTAATTTCGGTGGATTTACATAGCCGCTTTTTATATTTATTTTGGGACGAGTCTGATTTGCGAGCTTGAGCCGGCGGGACGGATTCGATTAGGTATTACCACTTGCCAATTAAATTTTAACAGTCAAACTTACTATGGTGTGTTTTTTAATTCCAGAAACGGTTAGGAGACAGTGAAAAATATTTTTTTTTTACTTTATGTTGGTAGTAATCAGTACTTAATACCTATACAATTTTGACAGAATTGCATCAATGTTAAACAGGTATTACATTATACGAGTTCTCGTATGAGAAGTCGTACGAGTTCTGTCCGTATCGATATGAAATTATTTACATTGCAAGATTTCTCGTGCAATTGGTTTCGAGAGCTCTTATGAGATTTTTGCTATTAGAACTGCGTCTATTTTCTGTACGAATTTCGATGCGATTTTTGTATTGCACCTGCGTACTTGACTTATTTCACAGCTGTTCTTGCGTTGTTGGTGTTTATGTGAAACGAGAATTAATAATTGATAATTTTTTGACATTCCCTGGCTCCGCTGGATATTTGATTATACCAACCAGTACATAAAACTAAATGTTTTAAATATTTTACCGCTTTATCAACATTTTCTAAAGACTCTTTACTTACAATAATAAATTATATTTTAACATTTATATTAATAATGTTTCTTAATTTTTTCTAAGGGTTATTAGAGTGAACACTGCGTTGTTAAGATTTTTTAACCGAATCTGCATTCGAATGATAATTAATACCAATAATTTTTTTAATGAGAAAAGATTCTTGTTCTAATGAGATTGTCTGTTCATAAATAATTTACCACTAACCAATTGAGATTATTATCAGAAAGTCCAACATTATTAGACAGTTTTTATTTGAATAGTAAATAATTTAAAAAAGTTATTGGGAATTGGAAATTATTTAACAATTCTAAATGAAGTGCTTTAAGTCCCTTTAAATAAGCCACCACACTAATTTCACCATCCTACAGATATTGAATAATGAACATTTGCCACCAAAAATTGTATGATTTCCTTAAATGCATCGAACATTGTCATAAAACAGGACCGATCTAAAATATACCAGAGTTGAATTTATATTTTAATATTTTTGACAGTTCAGATTTCTCTCTTGCAGTGTAAATTAAAACCTATATGCTTTACGAGATTCCAGCCAAGAGTTACTTGTAAGAGCACTCGAATTGTAAACTCGTACGAGAACTCGCACAATGTAATAGCTGCTTTACCAAATATTGAAGATGAAGTGTTAGTCATCGAAATTTTCTTCGACAATTGCTTCTTTCGACAGAACCGTTTTGTGCTATATTTTCTAATTTTAAAGCTACATTACTAATATAAAACTGACAGATGGAAAATGACATTACTATCAACATAAAGTAAAAAGAAAATGTTTTTTCACAGCCTTAATAACTATCATTTAGACTAAAAAAATTGTAAATTAGAATTCAGTAAAAAAATGTGTAAAACAAACTGAATGATAGTTCTTCCTGTATTTTGTTTTGTCAAAAGAGTAATTTAAAAAATAATTTTGGCCAGTTGTAATCACAGCGTTACTATATATAACACTTGAATCACTTTTATTTTTACTCTCGCCGAACCCTAATAAAATTTAACAAGTAATCCAACAATCCAATTATTATTAGTAAATGGTGGCAAACATGACATTAATTTTTTAGTGTCACGATTCAAAAAACAAATAAAAAGTTTGCAATTCTAATAAAACAACAATCAGCGAATAAAATAAAAATATTTACACAAATTAACTCATTTTGATTCTTTAAACAGAAAAGCTTTAAAAATCGCCTAAATGACTTTATTGATTGAAAAGTAAATTAAAAAATTACCCAACCATTTTTATTACAAACTAAATTTTTGACACACAAAACAAATATCTGCAAATTAAGTAACGCCCATTCGCACGACTCCAACTTAAATTTTAATTTTCCCCTAAAATTTGTAAGTGTCACACAATTCCATTACAACTTCTTAAGGAAAGCTTTAATATTCCAAGTGCTAGTTATTTAAATCGCACTATTTCTGAGCTTATTTTATTCCTTGAGTAAGTATTAACAGTAACCTAACCTAAATCACTTGTTTACAGTGTTCCAATTCAGTGTGGATTGGTTAAATTATTAGAAAAATATTTGGCACTCATCAAAATTTACTCAGAATGTCATGAAATAACAAATCTGAAACAATCAGTTTCAACATCTCTTGTAAATACATCTACTAATTTTTACAATCGCTTCTAAATCTTTTGTTTTACTTAATACGAAATTTCAGTAACAAACTCGCATGGTTTTATCAAGTGTGGTTATGTCTTTGTGATCTTTTTGAGATGGGAACAGTGTTGCCATATATTACTAGTTCTTAACTAAATTTGCAGTAAGTGCCAATAGTACAAATTTACAATTAACGTTGTACAAACGGGTGCAAGAGTTTTAGAAAAATTTAAATACAAACAAACCCTCTATTTACATGATGAGTAGGTTTCAAATAAATTATTAGAAGCCCGCGATTGACATTTTCACACATTTTATCTTTATTGGCTCAAATTGAAAAATAATTGTGGGTAAATATAAGTAGTAATCACTTAGCTCCAGTTTAGAGTTTTTGTAATCACTGTTTTGACTGCAATATCCAAGTTTATTACATAGTACAAATTCTTTATTTTATTTTTCTACGACCACCACTGAAAATTATGGATATTGTACAAACAATATACTTTTATCAACATTGACAGTGACAGTACGATTTAATTCTGAGGCCCAGTTCAAACACAGTAAATAATATTTCAAATAGATTAATAAAATATTTGTTTATTTACTTTCAATGTGCAATTATCATTAATAATTTTGATAAATAAAGAATCAAAGACATTTTGATTTTTACGTTAAGTAGTCCGATTGCCAACTAATAAAGCATTTAATTTTTTTAAATTTCCGTGAATTATGTGGTCTAAATTTTCGAATTTTTATTTATTACAGAAAATAAATGAAACGACCAGCAAATTTTAGATTGATTGATGATTTATATCGTCGGTAGGTGTATTACGTTGAAGTATGTACTTCAAAATCAGCCAGCTTTTTGAACGTCGAGGCAGGCAATATATTTCAATTTGATAGACTTATGTCGGCCATATTATTTCACATGCAAGTAAAAATGGAGGGATTGCTGTATTCACAGTTCTATCAAATGCAGCAATTTTTAAATGATTGATATACATTAATTTTCTTTCAAATTGATGATGAGTCAAGAAATAAGTAAAATCTTTTTGTAATAAAATTGAAACAGCTAATTCTTGATGTTTCCATTATGAAAATAAATTTAACTAAAGTTTGAAGATGAGTTGGGTAAAATTTGGCAGTCAGCAATTACAATCTCTCAGACAAACAAATCGGAATTGAGATACGATCTGCAAGTTTAATTGCAGCAATCATCCTCTTCAACGTCTCCTCTCAAAGCTCCATTATCACTTTATCGCTTGTTTTAAAAATTCGTCCGCTGCGGTGAAGAGTACTTTCCAAGTATGTAAAGTATTATTAAACAAGTGCACTCCAGAAATATGTACTTTGTATTAAAAGCTTCGCAGCGATCAGATAATAAGATGCGGGCTCAAAAAAAAACCTTCGTTCGAACAGGAAATTTTTTCCTCATTGTGGCACAAATCCGGTCGTAAAAGAAACTGCTACAAATTTTGTGTAAAGTCTTTAAATGCTTTTAAGGACCGACTACCTAGAACCTGCCATCCTTTTGAATACAAAAGAGATCATGGGGTTTGTTGAAATCTGAAAGATTTCCGACTGAAAGGAATTTGGAGACTCACCCGGGCGGTGTGGGGTGGTGGAACGGCGCCGTCGGCGGCTGCATCCTCGGGTCCCAGATGTACCGTCCCTCGTGGGTGCGCTGGTCGACCGGAAGCGGCGCGTGGAAGGCGGCGAACGCCGACGGGAACTGCAGGGGCAGACCTGCAGACATAGCTGCTTGAAAATCTACCTCTTTCTCAGGCATAGCACATTTCACGTCGCACATTTAGGGGCATTTCTCTGGGGGACCGAGTGGCAAACTGGGAAACTGTCCGACGCTCCTGAGGACGCTAGTGCACATGTTTCCCGATTTTTTTTCCTTGGCATCGCACGCCAGCGGGAGAGTGGACCCTGCGCGCGGCGAAGAGTATTTTTATCCGTGATGGTGCACTCGATAATAACAATTACTAGTCGATTAAATTTGCATGCACTCGATTTTATTGTCCGGGTTTTGGCACTTAAAAAAACTGTTTAATAACAGTCCGAGAAACAAAGTTAATGACACAGTGGAAGGCACATGTTGTGTTAGTTAATCGGTGTAAATACGACGCACCGAGCTAAGGACTACGGGGAACTAACTAGAGGCAAGCGAACAGTTGACAGGCAGACCTTACAACTCAACTAACAAGTCTAGAAGAGGGGAAAACGGAGAGGTGCCAGCTCCAGACCAACTGCGAGGGAATGGACTCACATTCTGTGCTCTTTTTGTCCAGTGGTGTAGGTTCCGGGAGCCCCACAAAAATTTTTGCAACCCCAGGAGGAGGGGCGCCTCATGTAAACGAGTCACGCACCCCTGACTTCCGAGCGCACGCACGCAATTTTTTTGCAATTTATTAAGTTGTGAAAAAACTTCCCAAGCCGGGTATTAAGCCATAAAAATAAATCTCTGCAAACAGGTTTGCGCAAATCAAAAATTTTATTGCACAAAAGGAAAAACGCGGCCGATTTCTCCACCACTGGCCGAACGAGAAAATGCCTTTACTAACTTCATTAATGCAGCAGACTGCAACAGAACGTTTTAATTGAGGCGCACCGCTCTTACAATTTTAGTGAATTAGTGCGCTTTTTGCTGAGATAAAAAAGCGGATTCCTGAAAACCCGCGACGATTTAATGTGTTAATTTACATCTGAATTTATATTGTGTTTGTTTAGGAAGACCGGCTAAACAATGATGTTTATGTTGGCTTCTAAAAATATTGTATTGTTACATCATTTTTACTGCCTTAACTGGTCGAAATCGAAAATAAAAAAACTCATTCATTGGGAACAGGCCCGGTCGTTTAACTGAGCCGCAATAAAACGTTTCTATTCACCAAATTGAAGCCGGTGACCAAATCGGATTCTTTCAGCCCACGGTTCGACGAAAGTATCCCAAACGATTTTTTTACTAGCGCCAAATTCGACAGTAAAATCGAAAAATCCCACGTCGGATTATTCTGACTTTAATGGCGGCATTGACTTGCTTTATCTAAGAATTTATTAAAAAAAATGTAAATTGGGACGTTTCATAACTTTTTCAAATTTTTTTTTTTTTATAACAAGCCGAAATACAGAAATTTTGTCTTCAAAGGGTTGAGAAGTGTTTTTTTCATTTCTGCAAAATTTTGTTAATTTTAACTTTGTTTTTTTACAATAATCGCCAAATTATTTTATTCGCTAAAGAAATCAAACAGAAACGCAATTTTTCTTTAGAAAATTGAACAAACGTTTCTTTCAGTCCCAAAGAAAAAACTGTAAATTGGTAAATATTAAAATCTTTATGTTCGTTTTTTTTATTTTTCACAATTAACAGTTTTAAACAACAAAAAAAGAATATGTAAATTTTTGCAGTTTTCAATCGTATAACACCTTTTATGTGACGAGTACATAATGCGGGACTTTATGAACGAGCCATGATGGAGCGAGCGCAGAGGCCGAGGCTGATAAATAAGGCGAGTACGTAAAGATTTTTTATTACCTAAAGAGACATTACAAAGCAAACTTCGATATTAAAAAAATTAATAGTTTCGAAGTGTGCGTAGTTTCTAATATTTCAATGGCCGCCATTATAAAAATTGCCAAGCGACTGTTTTACTACAACATAAAGTGATCCTTAAGTAAAACCTAATTCCTTTGTTAATTATTTTAAGTAAGTGTCAACAGTAATCTAACCTCAATCATTTGTTTGCTTAATGAAGTTGTGATACTTTATTTAATTCATTACAAACTGACGAGTTCTTGTAAAGGGAGTTTTTGTGTTTGTGATCGTTTTACAAATTAATAGAAACAAAAAAAGTGCGGCGTTGCCATAAATTACTTCTACTTAACTAAGTGACAATGGTACAACAAGTTTACAACTATGTGCAAGTTTATTTTTAAGTGAAAATCGATTTTTTTTAAACAGTTCAAAGCAATTTTCTTCATCTCCGACAACAGTGTGAATAAAATTTGTAATTTGAATTTTCATCACATATTTTCTTGTCTTTGAAACAATTCATAAAAAAATGATTAAACATTGTAAAATTTAGTTACTTTTATTACCATAATCCGTTTTCATTTTTGCTAAATTATTTTTTCTCCAACTTTCTTATAACACCTCATTTTTAATATTATTTTAAGTGACCACTTCTCACTTTGTGAAAATCCTTTTAATTTTTGTCTTTGTTGTTTTATGAGATCACCATGAGATTGGGTTTGTAAAAATTAAAATGGCAGTTATACACTGTAGAATTTATTAGGAACCTTTCTCCGTCACGTGCTTGACACATGCCCTATCTTTCGGTAATAAATTTGTTACGTTTATAAATCAGTTCTTCAACCTTAGTTCCAACTTTTTTATGCGATATTTGTATACATTTTGACATTTTCGGTTTACAACAGACAAATCTGTAATAATAATTTTCGATACAAGTGCACTGTCCAATAATTTTCAAAGTGTGATTGCTTGTTTCAAGCACGAAGCCAAGGTGGATGATGGAAAAGCTGCACAAAATGACAACATACGTTTTTTCATATTAAAAAAAAACCGTTAATTTATTGTAAACTTTGAAGTTGTTTGACAAATCGCCAAGTTAATATTGGTTTGTTCACTATCCACTTTTTGGGGATATTGGGTTATAGATGTTGCAGACTGATTGTAGAATCCGCTACAATACAAACCGGTTAGCCGCATTATAAAACGGCTCGGTTTTGTAAATCGGCTGGTTAACGTTTAGGCGGGTTGTCATACGGCTAAACCTTGGTCAGTCTTACTGTAACGACGTTTCGCATTCTCCAATGCAACAAAATGACGGGTCGCCGTTTTATAAAACGGCGAAAAGAGACTTTATATAAAGAAAACCTTTCCTTGTAGCTATGACAAATATAAAGTCATAACTATAAGAAAAAGGTTTAACTCAATATAAAAGGTTTTTTTTTATAAAATGTCTAACAATTTTTCCTTTATCAAACGGACTGAGTTATTCAGCGATTCGTAAAACACCCAAAATTTTCAGTCAAATTGTAAAAATTCTCTGTTCATTCTATATTTTACAATCTCCCCAATCATTTAGAAAACGACTGAATTTACAATTCGCCGCCGACATCTACAATATGGCTGATTGTCGCCCTACATTACACATAGTCAACATTCCGGCTAAACAATTTGCCTAAACGTTAATCAGTCGTTTTCCAAAACAGAGCTGCTTTGTATAGTGGCTAGCCACTTCATATTGCGGCGGATTCTACAATATGGTTACGACATGTACACCAAAGTTTAAGTTCAAGTTCAAGTTAAAATTGGCTTGTTCAATGGTCCACAGGAGAACCAGTAAAATAAAAAGTTTTCAGTATTTATTTTGTACAATATCTAGTAAAATTATTAAAATTTTGTGTTGCAGGTAGTATTCATTAAAGTTTTTTGAAAATTTTTCTGGTCAAAACTTTTATTTTAATGTTTATGACATAACAACTTAAAAATACACTTAAAATTTCAAAAAAATATAGAATTTTCTTTTGTGGAGTCAAAAAAGGTGCGACTACTGGAAGGTTAAACAAAAAATGACCATCTTGTTGATAAATTCATCAACCCCATCAATGAGACCATAAAATCAGTATCAATTCCGATGAAAGAAGGCCGCTCCATTAACCACATGATGACCCTTGGACAAAAAAACACATCCGCTATAATTTCAGGCGCTCCACACCCTTCAATCAAATCGGCCGGCGCGACCAGATTTCCACCAAATTGTGCAACAAACAAACAAACAAACCAGCCACCAACTCTCCGTACGCTACAAAACCATAACAAACGCGCCTCATATCGGTATTCATTTTATTCAAACCAGAACCAGATTTAAAATCGTAGGAGTATTCAGTTTCTTCTCAAAGCGATAATGTAAATAGAAATATTGTTCGAGCGGTCGGTCCGGTCGTCGACAAAGCACAAAACTACTAAAGCAGGAAAAAGATGTTCATACTTGTAGATGACCTCTAAACTATACGAGAGACAAGAATGGAAAACTCAGCAGGCAGTGGAGTGAAAGAACCTTCATCCAAATTCCATAGGTCCTACTTCATCCCAAATCGCTTTCGAACCGGACCGGGCTCTTCATCTCACCGGATTTCTCCGTCCGGTGGATGAAATCAATTTTTGGGCGACAAATTAATTGCGTGGCTCGCGACAGACTGACATTTTCCGCCCCGTTTTCGACGATTTTGATCAGGGCCGGATCGGCGCCCTTGCGAGGGTTGTGGGTGAATTCTTGAGGTCGAATGCGAGTGAGGATGAGGTAGAGGCGGATCAAAAAAGAAAGAACAAGGCTCGTAGCTGCGAGTGTAGAAGATTGGGTTGACCTTGAATACATAAATGAAGTTATTAAGACATTAGGCGGTTGTGGCCACACTCGCTCGCCTCGCTTGAATTATATTATTATATCTCTCAGCAAAATCACGGGAGCTATATCTAATTTAGTCGATGTATTAATTATAGGAAACATGGCCATGTCACAGGCTAAATAACGGCGGATTCCTCGAGTGCAGTAAAACCTCGATATAAAGGACTAATTGGGGGGAGGGGTGTCCGTCCGTTAAAGCCGTAAGTCCGTTATATAAAAATAGGTTTAAAATAAATCAAAAAACTTTTTTTTAGATATAAATAAAAAATACAAAATTATCATTAAGAATTTGAATTCAGAATTGAATGTTTGGTACTTAGATGATGGTTCTTTAGGTGGTTGATGTCTTACAAGACTTAGAAACGATAATTTCCCAATTTAAGAAAATTGGTTTGGTTGTTAATTTCAATAAATGAGAACTTTTCTTCCTTAATAATGTTTTGGAATTAGACAAATCTTCAATTTTGGAGAGATTCGAATTATTAACTCCTTGTATTCACGTTTGTAATGTTGAAGACCTTTTTATTCTTGGTTGTCTTATTTTCGATGCAGCAATGTCTCCATTCATTTCTAAAAAAATTGATTCATTCTCTTTACTTTCTTCAAATCTGTGTAAAATTAATCCTCATATTAGTTTATTTTTACAACGCTATTGTTTTTGGATACCTAATTTCACTTATAATCTTAGATGTTGTCCTTTTTGGAAATTTAAAAATGAGTGTCTTGGATAATATTGTTATTTCTTCTTTGGATAAAATTTTGAATATTAAATTTACAATAAGATCTTGGACCCAAGCCAAATTACCAATCCGTTTTGGTGGATTAGGTATAAGGTCCATAATTGATATTTCCTCGCCTGCCTCTTTGTCTTCTATATTTTCTAATTCTGAACTTATTATGTCCATTCTATCTTCTAGTTTTTCCAATTTTGAAATTACATCCCTTAACGAGGCTGTTGATTATTGGAAGGAAATTTCTAATTCGTCTTTACTTCCAAAAGAGCTTTCTATTCAAAGAAATTGGGACTTACCTAACTGTGAGGAAATATTTCAAAATTTATTATCTTCCTCAAATATCACACAAAAAGCTATCTTATTAGCTGGATCTGAACTTGAACCTGGAGGTTGGCTTGAAGCTCTTCCATCTTGTAAATTAGGTACTCTTTTAGAAAAAAACTTTTTACAAATTGCAATTTCACTTAGATTGGGCAATTTCTGTCATCCTCATATCTGCTCGTGCGGTTCTTCTGCAGACTCGTTGGGTCATCATGGTTTATCGTGCATTAAAAGTGCTGGTAGACTCTCTCGTCACAGCTGTATTAATGACATTATTAAACGTGCTTTCTCTTCTGCCAACATCCTTTGTATCCTTGAACCTAGTATTCTGAGGGATGATGGCAAACGTCCAGATGGTATTACAGTTATTCCATGGAAAGTAGGTAAATATTAGTTTGGGATTTTACTTGTACGGATACACTTGCCCCTTCTCATTTGACTGATTCTTCATTTTCTGCAAGATCTGCTGCACACTTGGCAGAAAATGTTAAGGAAAAAAAATATAAGTCAATTTCTGATGATTATTTTGTTCGTCGTCTTCGCTGTGGAAACTTTGGGTCCTTGGAGTGCTGCCCTTTCTCTCCTTGAAGATTTGGAGAGGCGTATTGTTCAAACAACAGGAATTCTTCAAGCCAAGACATATTTGAAGCAACGAATAAGTTTGGCTATACAGAGAGGCAACGTTGCTAGTGTTCTTGGTACAGCCCCGCTTTCTTCTTCTCTTAATGAGTTCTTTTACTTATTCTAGTTATTACTTATGTTATGTTATTTTATGTTATCGTTAATCATTGAAATAAATAACTCTGAAATAATAAATAATAAATAAACACAAACAATATTCTATTTAATTGTCTTCGGTTGCTTTCGGTAATCCTACTTTGAAAAAGGAATCAAGTTGTGTTTGCACTTTTGAAGTTTGCTGTTTTTTTATAATCAACTCTCGAAAATTACGAAAATGCGTATAATATAGTTGAACTTTGTTATCTGACGAATAGTCAATAAATGTTATTAGATCGTCGAGATGTGATCTTATCACTCATAACTTCATTTTTGGCAGTGTTGTTTCTTCTTCTTCTTCTTCGCTATCTTCATTTCCATCCTCATTTTTTAGGTTCATAACTTTATCTGCTATTTCACTTTCAGTCATGATATTATACCCAGGGCCTTCATCTACTTCTAGCCATTGTAAAACATCTTCCTTAGCTAGTTCTTCTCCGGCATTATTATGTATTGTCCTACAGAAATCAGGAACTTCCAACCCTTCTAAATCTATGCCTGCATATTGGCCATCAAACAAATTCTTCCAACCATTTTTTAATGTTTGCTCTTTCACCTCTTTCCATGCCGCAGCAAAATTAAAAATTGTTGATTTTAAATTGTAACACTTCAAGTTTTGCAAGGTACGCTGTCTTCTTGTATCTTCTGCATTATCTTCATCCTGCAATACTTCATCTAAAAACTTTCTGCGATATATTCGTTTGGTTGCCAAAATTATTCCCTGATCCATGGGTTGAATAAGCGATGTTGTATTTTTTTGGCAAAAACATACAACTAAAGTGGCCATCTTCTGAACGTAGAATATTTTCAGAGGGATGAGCAGGAGCGTTGTCTAAAATCAATAAACATTTCACCTCCTCCGGCGGTATTCCCAGTTTCTTCTCTTGAAATTTTCTCACAGTAGGTACAAATTCTCTAAAAAACCAATTTTTGAAAATATCTGAATAATAATAATAATAATATTAACAGGACGTTTTTAATTTTTTTACATTTGACCGGATTTTTTGTGCGTTATATCGAGGTTTTACTGTAGTTTGATTGGGGCCGGGGCGCTCCGGGCCAGTGATTGTTCTCGGATAATCATGATTTGGAAGAATTATGATTTTTTTGGCCGATACCTGCCTGCCTAGCCTACCCACCGGTTGGATATGGTCGTTATGTCATAATTACGCATGAATTGTGACTGCGTTTTTTCTTTTGGATTTATCATTGCTTTACTACCTGTTTACGACAGGCTGCGAACATATAACAGGCCAATTGTTGTAATAATTGCCGCGTTAGAGACAAAACATTGGAAATTATCGGTTTGTTGTGAGCAAACATTTACTTGTGTTTAGCGCACGCATTGCCGTAGAGGAAACTCGAATTGCCGTTTTTCCTGTGAGCGCGCCGCAACAACCTCGTTAAACACAATCGTTTCCGTTGCTGGATGTAACGAGAAAGAAAATACAGTGAAATCTCTCGCGACGACCACCTCTTTTAGGCGACCGCCTCCAAATATGACCAGTTTTGTTAAGAACAGTTTTGAATTAATGAAAATTCCATATATTTATTTTTCCCTAAAGCGACCACCCTCTAACCCGACCGAGTCCGCTCCTTTTTGGGTATTGGCGACCGTTTTTTTTAATGGTTTAATGGGGAATGACTTTGTCGGGCTGCAAAATTTTAACGGGACTTGACTTTTATTATTTAGTACCGTTATTCGGCTGGTTTCTAAATTATCCCGGTTTGAAAACGAGGGGTGTCGATATCGTTACTTGTCCTAATCTGCCTACAACTTCAAGTTTCCTTCGTATTTTATTTAGTCAACAGGTTTTTAGTCAAAGGATAAAGATCGTGTTGTGTAAACGATTGATAATGTCTGGCAAAAGTGCGCCAATTGCTCTAAATTTATAGACGCGTATAAAAGTAATTGAAGATGCAGAAAGCGGTTTATCCCAAAGAAAACTGTCCGGGAAATATAAGTGCGGAAAAACTCAAATCCAAAAAATTTTAAAGGACAAAGCCGCAATAAAAGAAAAATGGCATAAAAACGCCAACAAAAATCAAAAACGTGAAACATATCAACCTTATAAGGAAATTAACGAATTAACGTTAGCCTGGTTTGAAGGTGCACGGGCCAGGAAAATTCCTATTAGTGGTCCAATTTTGCAGGAAAAAGCCATTAACTTTGCACGGACGTTAAAAATTGAAACATTTACTGCAAGTGGTGGCTGGCTAGAAAAATTTTGTCGCCGTAATAATATTGTTTTAAAGACTTTATGTGGTGAAAGTGAATCCGTAAATAAAAATGATGTAGCTGAGTGGGTTCAACAATTACCGTCTCTGCTAAAGGGATACGATTTAAAAGACATTTTTAATGTCGATGAAACGGGCCTTTTTTATCGTGCTTTGCCTACAAAATCTTTGGCGTTTAAAGGTTCTAATTCGCACGGATCTAAAAAATTAAAGAACCGAATTACAATAATGTTTTGCGCTAATGCTTTGGGCGAAAAAGAACAACCGTTAATAATAAACAATGCATTACGACCAAGATGTTTTAAAAATGTGAACATGTCCAAAATGAATGTGCAATGGTACGCTAATAAAAAAGCATGGATGACTGGTTCCATTTTCACAGAGTGGATTGAAAATTTTAATAAAAAGATGAAGAAGGAAAAAAGAAAAATATTATTGCTTATGGACAACGCTCCATGCCATCCTAAAAATTTGAAGCTCAGTAACATTAATGTGTTGTTTCTGCCTGCAAACACATCAAGTACATCACAGCCACTAGATCAAGGGGTCATTCATTCTTTTAAGTTGCTTTATCGACGCCACATTATCACAACTCTCTTGGCACATATGGATGCGGCAGAAAACATAGACGATCTAATTAAAAAAATTTCATTGGCAGATGTGATTGAATATGTCAAAGAGGCATGGAATTCTGTGACTCAAACCAACATACAAAAGTGTTTCAATAAATGCGGTATTAATTGCAACATTATTGAAAATGATACAGAACGAGATTTAAGTGAAGAAGAAGTCATACAACTAGCAAAACAAATTAACTTCGATATTGACATTCAATTTAATGAAGATGAAGAATGTGAAGACGTAGCCGATTGGGAAAATCAAATTCTTGACATTCACAATGCCCAATATCAACAGGATGAAGAGTCACTGTCAGAAGAGGATGAAAAAATTGGTGAAATTCCCCTGACTGATAACTTAAATTATGTTAATGGTCTTAAGCTATTGTACGTCTTATAATTTTGGAAAATATGAAACGGTTGAATTAATTACAAAATTCCAAAATCTATTGGAAAAGGAAATTTTAAATAAAAAAGCAACATCAAGCCGACAAAGTACAATCGAAGATTTCTTTAAAAAATGTTAATATTAATCATGTACATATATTTGTATATTGTATTTCTAGTATATTTTATTAATCATTAATTTTTGCTTTTTAATTTTTTTTTTGCGTCATAAAACATTTTCTGTATTTCTTATTGAATAAACATTTCACATTTACTCTGCTTTGGTTTAGTTAAAATATGAACATTATATTATGTAGTTAGACATTTATTATAGTTCTCTAAGAAGACCACCTCCGGAAAAGACCAAATATGGGCAGAACCACAAGTGGTCGCCTTAGGGAGGTTTCACTGTACATAGTTGACAACGTGCGAGAGACCTGAAATAGTTCTGAATTTAAGATTTTAAAAATTGAATTTACTCGAAAAAAATTGGTATACACTACTTTCAGTCACTTTAAGCAATGAAATGAAAAATACATAGTATATTATATACCGAGAGTTGTAAGAAACATTACGCACAAGTCAAAAAAGTTGACGAGGGCGTAATTGTTTTGCAACTAGAGTTGTGGTACTTTTTTGTTGAGCACATTAATTCCAGGTAATTAAAATAATGTCATATGTTATAGAGATGATAAAAAACAAATTGTTTTATATAATAAATGCGTTCAAAACAGTAATTACAAAAACTGCAAACTGGAACTATGTGATTACTATTTATATTTACCCGCAATTATTTTTCAATTATAGCCAATAAAGATAAAATGCGTGAAAATGTCAATCGCGGGCTTCTACTAATTTATTTGGAATCTACTCATTGTGTAAATAGAGGGTTTACTCAATTTAAATTTTTCTAAAACTCTTGCGCCCGTTTGTACAACGTTAATTGTAAATTTGTACCATTGCCACTTACTGCAAATTTAGTTAAGTACTAGTAATATATGGCAACACTGTCCCATCTCAAAAAGATCACAAAGACATAACCACACTTTATAAAACCATGCGAGTTTGTTACTGAAGTTTCGTATTAAGTAAAACAAAAGTTTTACAGCGATTGTAAAAATTAGTAGATGTATTTACAAGAGTAGTTGAAACTGCTTGTCTCATATTTGTTATTCCATGACATTCTGAGTAAATTTTTGTGAGTGTCAAATATTTTTCTAATAATTTAACCAATCAACTGAATTGGAACACTGTAAATAAGTGATTTAGGTTAGGTTACTGTTGATACTTACTTAAAGAACAAAATAGTGCGATTTAACTAACTAGCACTTGGAATATTAAAGCTTTCCTTAAGAAGTTGATGTAATGGAATGTGTGACACTTACAAATTTTAGGGGAAACTTAATATTTAAGTTGGAGTCGTGCGAATGGGTGTTACTTAACTTGCAGATATTTGTTTTGTGCTTCAAAATAAGAATTTTAAATGTTTATTTTGTATTAAAAATGGTTGGGTAATTTTTTAATTTATTTTTGAATCAAAAAAGTCATTGAGGCGATTTTTTAAAGCTTTGCTGTTTAAAGAATCAAAATGAGTTAATTTGTGTAAATATTTTTATTTTATTCGCTGATTATTGCTTTATTAAAATTGCAAACTTTTTATTTGTTTTTTGAATCATGACACTAAAAAAATTAAGGTCATGTTTGCCACCATTTACTAATAATAATTGGATTGTCGGATTACTTGTCAAATTTTATTAGGTTTCGGCAAAAGTAAAAATAAAAGTGACTCAACTTTTATAAATAGTAACGCTTTTTTGAAAATTAACAGTCGGGTGATTACAACTGGCCAAAATTATTTTTTAAATCACTCTTTTGGCAAAGCAAAATACAGGAAGAAATATCATTCAGTGTGTTTTACACATTTTCTTACTGAATTCTAATTTACCATTTTTTTAGTCTAAATGATAGTTATTATAGTGCGTTTTTTAATTCCAGAAAAGGTTACAAGGCTGTGAAAAACATTTTTTTAACTTTATGTTGATAGTAATGGCGTTTTATATTTGTCAGTTTAAACTTATATTAGTAATGTAGCTTCAAGATTAGAAAATATAGTACAAAACGGTTCTGTCTAAGGAAACATTTTTCAAAGAAGCCTTTAGAAACTTTATCTTCAATATTCTGTGACATTTAAGTGATTCTGTCAAGATTGTATAGGTTATGACATGAATGGCTGATTACTACCAACATAAAGTAAAAAAAAAAATGTTTTTTACAGTCTTCTAACCTTTTCTGGAATTAAAAAACACACTATAAGCAATAAAATAGCGCAGTACAATAAAACAGCCCCAAAAAAGATCCTAAATTTCGTACTCGCATCATTTAAAAAGTAGCCGTGACTAATCACCGAATACCACGACTATCAGCTTCTTTTCCCAAGCACAAAATCCACCTGTACGCATACACAAAATATTAAAACCGCATTTTATGTGTTTATTACGTGTTAAAATACAAAAATAAACAGATCCAATCATTCAGCGACAATGTTGAAAGACGTAAAATACCCCACAGCTGTTTTCTGCGCACAAAAGCGTTTAGGCAATTTTTTGCACGACCAGAAAAAAAACCTCTCGAGATTACCTTGAAACTCGGTGATTTTTTCCATTCCCAAGAACGGGGGATAAAAAATTGCGACTGCAAAATTAAAATAGATAAGCGGCGGTATTATTTACTTGCTGGAAATAAATCAGAATTGCTGGAAATTAGTCGAGAAGTGCGCTGATGCGGAAGGAGCGCGGGTCCGGGGCCCGCCTCACAAAAGGATTTGAGGTGCGAAACTTATCGACATGACACTAATGCCACTGGGATAGAATGCCTCGAAATTGTGCGTTAAAAACAGGCTTGGAAATAAAAAATTGCTATTGCGCTACTTGAAGTTGTAATAATATTGTTCCATCGAGGTTGTGTATTTTTAATCGACTGATTGTCATTAAGTGGCGCATATTAATGCGGCGGGAATGGTGGGAAGCGCGGCAGAGAAGATAAATGCGGATTTTAGCGGGAGCCTGCTAAGTTGTAAACTGGAGGATTTTATTGCGATAATCATTTTTATGGCCTAGGCAAACTTTTGCCTCCTAAGTAAATAATTTCTTTCAATATGACTTTCGGAAATAAACTGCTGGCCAATCTAATCAGCTGTTTTGACAATATGGCGACTGTGTAAAGCTGGCTTGCTGGCAACCAATCATAGATCTACCTTTTGGCGCGATTTTTTGAATCACTTCTCATTCCATTCTTATTGCATGACTACCGAGATCATATGTGTTTATACAGGTTGTATTATATTAAGTGTCCACCATTGGTAACTTTGTCATTATTGGAGTTACAAAGTCGGTTAAATTAGCAAAGAATTAGTGTTTTTTCCGCTGATTACCATAATGGAAGCAAAAAAACAATCCAACGTCAACTGTTCGAGATATTCAAGAAAATAACATTTTTCTAAATGGAATGCCTTATCTTTCTTTGCATATTTCCTATAATTACTATAATTTTTTTGCCATCGAGGCGTTAAAATTTGCTGGAAAGCCGACGTTTGAAAAATAAGTGTTAATGCCATTTTTATAGCTCATTTTTTAATTAGGAGGAGTAAAACTGGAAGAACAAATTACACTGGATTATTTCCTTTATGCACATAAAAAGTCGTAATCGCCATGGTTTTCCTCAGTTTTATAGCGATTAAATTTTGATGCTTCAAATGTGTCAAATTTACCTGATTATTTCCTTCATGCACATAAAAAGTCCCAGTCACCATGGTTTTCCTCAGTTTTATAGCGATTAAATTTTGACGTATCAAAGGTGTCAAAATTTACCCGATTAAATTTTGACGTTTAATAGCTTCTGAATTTTTTTTGCAATCGTTATCAAAGATTCCTCGACAAGTAAATAAGTAATTTGTTGTAAAATCTATTTATTCAAATTAATAATCAGGAAATAATCATGCCGAATACCCCGCGTGCATGAAAATAGCCTGATTAAATTTTTACGTTTTTGTCGCAACGTTTACCATAAAGAAATATTTCTCGTAAATTTTCCACCCAAAATCCCTCGTGCTGCGCACTCGAGATTTTGTTACGTGGCAAATTTGCTCGACATATTTCTAGGCAAAACATTTTGACAGAAACGTCAAAATTTAATCGGCTATTTTGATGCACTTGTGATATTACTGTTGATTAAATTTTGACGTTTAATCACTTCTGATTTTTTTTTTTGCAATCGTTATGAAAGATCCTTCGACAAGTAAATAAATAATTCGTTGTAAAATCTATTCATTCAGATTAATAATCAGGAAATAATCATGCCGAATACCCCGCGTGTATGAAAACAGCCTGATTATATTTTTACGTTTTTGTCGCAACGTTTTGCCATAAAGAAATATTTCTCGTAAATTTTCCACCCAAAATTCCTTATTATCCATGGCTTAGTAAGGATGCTACATCAGTTTAAATTATAAAACAAACAATATAACATAAAAGCATAAACTTAATTAATAAATAATAATTGTTTTTTAAAATTAACATAACTTTTAATTGTTTAATTGTTTAAAAAGATGAACTGGGTTTTCATAGTTAAAACTGAACCGTTGGTTCTTAGGAATATTTGCACTGCTCTATTTATCACGCTATGTGACACATTCATTCTTCTATAACGCTTAACGAGCTTCCGAAGCAGTACATGAATAATGGGGTGGAATTCCTCAAGACTTTGTCAATACCCTCAAAGAAAGTATGCCGAGAAGATGTATTTCAAGCAGGTACTAGTTCTACAAAGTTTTAGAACCAGTAGTCGTTATTATGTAAGAGCATCAGAGCTTAGAATAATATTATTTAACAATACAATAATAATTGACACAAAATTTGATTGAAAACAATGTTTTGTTGGTGGACCAAAAAGAAAACATTTTATTTAGTTTATTCAAATTTCTTTTTCCCTTGTTATGTAAAATGTATGTTTACTTACAAATTTCGTTCCTTGTTCATAACAATTTTTAAAAACTTTTTTAACACTTAACAAATCACAAACATTTTAAAAAACACATTCTTTAAAACATTGTCAAATACACATATTACATTTTAAGAAACATATTTTTAAAAAGAGTCAACACAATGATGATGATATACAAAATATGAGATCAAGTAATTTTCAAAAATTAGTTAATGAACTTGTTATAAGTATATATTTTGAAAATATAAAAAAGAACTAAAACTTTCTATTACCTAACTTAAAATACTAAATTTTATTAACTAAATAAATAAGGAAAAGTTCAGAAACTTTAATCCAAAGAAAAATCATTGTGTTGACTCTTTTTAAAAATGTGTTTTTTAAAATGTAATATATGTATTTGACAATGTTTTAAAGAATGCGTTTTTTAAAATGTTTGTGATATGTTAAGTGTTAAAAAAGTTTTTAAAAATTGTTATGAACAAGGAACGAAATTTGTAAGTAAAAAAGAAAACAGTTTATCAAATCCTCGTTATACCGAGAGTTCAAAAACGAGCCAAACAGGAAATTTTCAGTAATTCAGGAATTATTCTCTCTATCTGAACAACTTAATCGCACATACAGACGACTCGGTCGCGAGTGGATCGGCTTTCTTGAGAGTCGCGAAACGCACAGATTGACGAGATGATACATCCAAAATGTGACAAGCGGCAAAGTAGTTCCATCAAAGACGAACCGCGCCTGGCTCTATCAGCAGTGCGTTCCGATTCGTTATCAAACACATCTACATTTTCAGCTAGCTGTGCTAAAGAGCTCTCAATTAAAAATGGCTCGTTTGGAGCGTCCGCGGTAAAAGCGTGAAAACCCCACTTCAGAGAATTCGTTCCTTTTCGATAAATGAGAACCGGCTCGGATGGGCGTTACAAAACCGAGCATAATAATATGGCAGGTTACAAACGGAAAGTGTCATTTATTTCAAACGAGGTGTTTCAAAAGGCCCGAAACCCAACAATTTTTTTCTCCGGAATGAAGATATTTATCGCCGAGCGTTTCTCGATTTTATGTGTTTTTTGGCGTTTATTGTTCGAAGGGAGGACTGGAAGTGAATATCTCATCGAGACAACTGGGTCGTATGAATTGAATCGGGTGCAACAAGTGCATGCTGGAATTGCTGAGGCGGTGACATCAGGCGCGAAGGAAAACAATGTCATTTTAACACAATGTCATCATCGAATGACCGCGAACGCACGCCGCAAGCATTCAAATTGCTCAGTTGGTAATTACCTATTTGTGGCAACGACATGTGAGTTATTCGACCGGAGAAAAACAAGCTGTGCCACAGTAATGGCTTTTGTTGACTCTAGGCAACTTAATGGTCAGGATTTATTTTTGCAGCCGACAATGACTTCTAAATATTAAACTGGCTCATTTTTTAATTCAGAGGATTGATTCAAAAAATCGCGCCAATACAAAAACTCAAATTTACCGCCGAAAACTCCTTACTAGAAATATTCCAGTGTAATTTGAGGAGCTTAAATTCAAAAGGAATAATATCCATTTTTACTTTATTGGAGAAAACAAAGGTTTTTCAATAGCAGCAATACTGAAAATCATCAAAAATAAATACATGCATTGAATTTCGGGATATACTTAATGGTACATTTAACAGAAATTGGAAATTACCAAAAAAGAAATGGATAAAACTCTTTTTGAACTAAAAACCAGGATAAAACTCCATTAGAATAGAAATTGAACCGGGAAAAAGTGTTGGTATAGGTAAATTGTGGAGCGACTGTAGATTACAAAATTAAACTTTATTGAAAAACATTGAAAAATGTAAGAAATAAACCAAAATAGTTGTTGATTACAAAAAAATATTAAGTCTTCTATATTCTATATTCCGTTGTATTTTCCTACTTCCCTGACTACTCACACTCGCAACTTCCAATTCTATTTTTAACCCTAGAATACTAACGTTACTGGAATTAATAGTTTACTGTCAAGCAAAATTCAACTGTGGCCAATATTGCCGATATTACGGTTTACAAATAAGAGCTAGGAGTTCCTGCTCATTTTGCATTTACTTATTTATATTACAAATCTGAAACAGTGGTAGTAACAATTCCAAACGTCGCATTTAATATTGTTAGTTAAGTTCGTCGATGCCGATACCTAAATTTGAATGTACAGATGTTTAATTTTGTTGAAATAAATATGGTTTTAAAGCTTTCCGACAGAAAATTCAGACCATATACTGAAGATAGGAAGTAAAAAATTGTTTGATGGGCACTGGTTTACAGCGAGTTAACAGCTTCTTATCTATAACCCAATACGATTCAAAACATATCAACTAAAGTCGCTTATTGTATGCAAGCAAGGCGTCAAATTGAAGATCGTTAGTACTCTAGGGTTAATATGGACGTCAATTTAATAATAGAGGACGTAGACGACACTTTCTGGTAATTATACAATGCAAGTAGAAACTGAGGAGGTTTCTGATGAATCAGATGAAGAATCAGAAATCAATAATGTAGCAAATTATCAACAAGCCGTTGGCATGGTAAAAAAATGAAAAAAATTCTTTAAAAATCTAGGTGATTCCAAAACAATGAAGGTATTGTCTTGTATACCTATAAATTACATATTCAACAAATTCCTTTTGAATTTGAAATATTTTGGATAATTTCCCTTTTGAAACTAAGCTTCAATTATGATTGCAATTTCAAATAGGATGAAATATTTTTTGAACTTATTTGAATCAGAATGAGGTATATGCTACCATCTTTAACACAAAAACCAAATTTTTGGATAATATCCCTTTTGAATTTAAGCTCCTCATTTGTTCTTTCGATTTCACTCCTCCTAATTAAAAAATGAGGTATAAAAAATGGAATTTTTCAACGTCGATGGCAAAAAAGTGCGACACAAGCAACAAAAAACGCAGTAAAACTCACACAGGAGCAATATATCGGATAGGTAACGAGGAATCCATTAAAATAAATTGTAGACGAAGCCGGACGACCTGTAAAAGTGTGCACATAAAATTAATAACGTCGAATTTTATACGTAACATTTTTACAGCTTTTGGTGTCTAGTTATGGTAGGCAACCGTTCATTAAAAACTAGTCAGTGTCGTTACGCTCGTTTCTCGTTCAGTTTAGAGGATCACTATTTCCCCGGGCTAATTGCCACGTTGAAAAGCCTCGCTTTTTAAGATTTTCTTTGTGTTGAAGTTATTTATTTGAAAGGTGCCCGAGAATAAAACGTATCGGTCACAAAAAAATTACCTGCAGCACACAACCGATCGCGTATCTCCCCCAATTATTTCGTGAAGTTAAAAGTATCAGGCACGTGCATATTTTAAATCACAAATTAAATAGTGCATATAAAACTGCACATAAAAATCCGTTAATTGAAACCAGTTTGTTTTTAATTCGTCACATTAAAATAAATTTAAACAAATCACATTCCATTTAATTAATGGGGCAGTTTTCAGCTCGTCAGAGGCTACAGGGTGAGTTAAGTTTTACCGCCCCGGCCATAATACCTATTAAAGATTGAGGGGAAAGTATGCAATTTACATGTTACATCAATTGAAGTTTACACTTTCGATTAGTGCTACAAGTTTCTAAATCATTTTTATTTGAAGCCAAAAAAGTAAAACAAAGAGTTTCGGGTAAAATTTTCATGTTTGGTTTCTTATTTCAAAATTTGTCAAATTATTCGTAGCATTGTTAATTGCAATTTGATTCGTTAAAAAATTATTACTTTTTGGGTTAAATCAAATTTAACATAAAGCACGAAAGATACTTTTATTTATGACTTTCCAACAATGGATAATACGGTTTACCTCGTAACAATACCTGATGATCGACCCATAAAACTGAAGGGAACGGCGTTTTAGTTGTTACCAAACCCGTATTCTGTAATTTGTGAGAAAAATAAAGTAAGTTTTTAATAGGTAAATATTAAGTTTATTTTATAAAAGATGCTCAAAGTGATGCCCCATTACCCATAAATTAAAGGCATTTCAAGCTTCTCCTCGACTGAGTATTGAAATGGCATGATTATACCTGAACTAAACACAAATGTTCACTATTCCACAAAACAAAGTTTTAATTTTCACTTTCTACCAACGATGTTTAAGTGTTGGAAGATTTGTTGCGAATGTGAATGTTTCTTTATTCACAAAGTGACCTAGGGTTGTGACCAGGGTTTTTAAACTTTGGGTAAATTAAGCAATTTATTTTATGGGAAGGTTCAATAACCGATAGGTATATTGACTTTGCAGACGGCAAAATTAAAACACAAAATTGTAGACAGATATACTAACGAAAATTAGAAGCTGGTAAACGATTTTCTTATCAAGTTTAAAATCTGATATTGCAAAAATTATTTTTTATTATGATTATAATTACCGTGTAGCTGTTAGTTACGATGTTGTGAACTTTTAAAGAACTTTATTCCGGTCCTGTAAAATGTAACGTTGTACTTTTTAACTTAACTTTATGACTGTCATAAATAATCAGTACCCAAAACCAATACCATTGTTAGGTGAATTGGTCAGCTTATGTCGTAAATCATTTAAAAAAATACCCTCTAATATGGAAATGGCTTTATTTAATGAACCCAAATTAGTAAAAGTATTTCAATTACACTAAATTGTGTGAAAATATTTTACTGTTCGTACATAAAAAAAACTAATAAATTGAGTAATTAGTAATTGAAAGAAAGCCAAAATTTTACCTGATTAAAGAAAAAGATTTTTTCTTGATTTCTATGTACCTTAATAATATAAAATTACTCATGCAATTTATGAGAATTGACAAATTATTTTAAAGGGCTATTTTGCCACCGGCGGTAAAACTTAACTCACCCTGTACATTGAATAATTTTAATTTCAATCATGCGAGATTAATGCTCCAGCCGCATGACCGTTCGACCAAGAAACTTTAACGTTTCAACTAAAAGGAGTTGCGTGTGTGACAACCATTACATCGCTCCACAGTAGCATCTGAAGCATTTGCATACATTGCAGGGTCACTAATGAGCATGTTGAGTTGCTAACTTGTTTGCCCATAGTCCCTATCTCGTTCCATTATAAACAATATTGTTTGAGCGACTTCATGATTTATTTTGGGTCACAAGAGTGACAGCTTTTTCGCAATTAGTACAAATTTTGAGACAGTTCTGGCGTGGAAGTTTACCGCTCGCATCAACAGATTTGTGAGAGGTCCTTTATCTTCCTACCTGGAACTCTTAAAATTTCGTGTTAAAATCGGTCCCTAAATGTGATACAAAAATAAAAGTTCGTAATAAATATATCACGGAGTTACAAAGGCGAAAAATTCTTTTCTACGGTGGTGCTTTGTTGCTGCGGCTCCCCACTATATTCCGATTGTTCGCTAAAATCGGGGATTCGGCCACAGAGACTCTTCAGACCGTGAAAACGGATTATATACTAATTCGGTTCCAATATTTTTCACTTGTAATCACAGGGAGCTTTTTTTATCCAAATAAATGACGAGCTTAAAGTTTAAAGAGATACAGTGCAGTCCGGATTAAGTGAACTTGAAAAATGCATCAAAATTGGTTCACTTTATCCGAGATTCATTATAAACGAAACACAAAATGCTTTATGTTTATTATGGGAAGATTTTTTGGTATTTCAAATAGCGTTCACTATAACCGGAAGTTCACTAAAACCGGGTTCATTATATCCGGACTCTACTGTATTATCCAAAAATTTTGTTTTTGTGTTAAAGATGGTATCATATACCTCATTCTGATTCTGACCCGGAGTCAGCTCAAATAAGTTCAAAAAATATTTCATTCTATTTGAGATTGCAATCATAATTGAAGCTTAGTTTCAAAAGGGATATTATCCAAAATATTTTAAATTCAAAAGGAATTTGTTGAATATGTAATTTATAGATATACAAGGCAATACCTTCATTGCTTTGGAATCGCCTAGATTTTTAAAGAATTTTTGTAAATTTTTTACTTTGCCAACGGCTTGTTGATAATTTGCTACATTATTGATTTCTGATTCTTCATCTGATTCATCAGAAACCTCCTCAGTTTCTACTTGCATTGTATAATTACCAGAAAGTGTCGTCTACGTCCTCTATTATTAAATTGACGTCCATATTAACCCTAGAGTACTAACGATCTTCAATTTGACGCCTTGCTTGCATACAATAAGCGACTTTAGTTGACATGTTTTGAATCGTATTGGGTTATAGATAAGAAGCTGTTAACTCGCTGTAAACCAGTGCCCATCAAACAATTTTTTACTTCCTATCTTCAGTATATGGTCTGAATTTTTGTCGGAAAGCTTTTAAACCATATTTATTTCAACAAAATTAAACATCTGTACATTCAAATTTAGGTATCGGCATCGACGAACTTAACTAACAATATTAAATGCGACGTTTGGAATTGTTACTACCACTGTTTCAGATTTATAATATAAATAAGTAAATGCAAAATGAACAGAAACTCCTAGCTCTTATTTGTAAACCGTAATATCGGCAATATTGGCCACAGTTGAATTTTGCCTGACAGTAAACTATTAATTCCAGTAACGTTAGTATTCTAGGGTTAAAAATAGAATTGGAAGTTGCGAGTGTGAGTAGTCAGGGAAGTAGGAAAAGACAACGGAATATAAAATATAGAAGACTTAATATTTTTTTGTAATCAACAACTATTTTGGTTTATTTCTTACATTTTTCAATGTATTTCAATAAAGTTTAATTTTGTAATCTATAGTCGCTCCACAATTTACCAATACCAACACTTTTTCCCGGTTCAATTTCTATTCAAATGGAGTTTTATCCTGATTTTTAGTTCAAAAAGAGTTTTATCCAATTCTTTTTTGCAAGAAGTCCGCCATTAGTAATTTCCAATTTCTGTTAAAAGTACCATTATATCCTGAAATTCAATGCGTGTATTTGTTTTTGATGATTTTCAGTATTGTTACTATTGAAAAACCTTTGTTTTCTCCAATAAGGTAAAAATGGATATTATTCCTTTTGAATTTAAGCTCCTCATTAATTTAGTTGATGAAATAGATTGCCCCCGTAAAACAGCGAGTCCGGCAGGACGAGCTGTTTTACTAAGAATAAAAAGAAAATTGGAATTTTTTTACACGAATTAAATTATCCGATTAAAAATTCAAATTTAATAGAGCCATTGCGGCTAATTTATAACGAAAATTAAGCGCTAAAAACAAGGTAAATCGATACGTCGGCTGGTTTATGTGACAGGACAGTTCGTGTAAAAATGGAATTTTTTTGTATAAATTAGCGTTTCAATTAGGCACTGCGGGAGCGACGATCCGTGGAAATAAAGTTTTGCCTTTTTATTTCCAGAAATTCACCGAAATTTATTCGAGCTGTTACAATCGGGTATTGTTCGCTTTCCCATCGGTTTCGAGAACCTATTAAATGGCGAATAGAAAAATGTAACAACATTAATTATGATCTAAGTGTTGCCGTGAAATCGATTATTTCTGCTGCCATATGGTTTACCTTACACAAAACTTTACGGCCGGAGTGATTTTACCGCAATGGCGAGGCTACGGTTGTAACATGTGAAATCGGACACCGAAATTTTGTCCTCTTTGTTTATGTCAATGGGGCAAAACTCATCGTAAATAAACAAGAGATCAATGGAACCGTCCCAAAATGTGAACACAAGTTAAACATTGAAAATGATGTCCTTCAATTTCCCGATTTTTACAAGCTACCGTTTTATTGAAATGATTAAAAATTAATATGTTTATTCATGATTTATTAATTATGAAGATGCCTGTGTTAGAAAGTAAAATTGTCAACATTTTATTACCAAAAATTTGGAATTTTTAAAACCCTGATAACAAATTTCAAATTGCCAATTAATAAGTGTGTCATTTGTAACCCTAGAGTAGGCGCGTAGATTACATAAATATAATCTAGTGTTCTTATTTTCAATGCTTTTTTTGTTTTGCTTATGACACATCAACAATCTTTCAGTAGCTTCCTAAAAAAGACGATTCTACAGGATTGTTCGCATATTGTAACAAATTGACAAAAAATACCGTAACCGCAATATTATTGAAAGAACGCGTACATTTCAAAATAAAGATTATGATTCGATTAGGCTAAAAATCAATTTTTAAAACGATTTACGATATAAATATAAATTACGTTGAAAAAAATACCCGGGATCAACATACTAACCTGTTTTGGCGTAAATTAAGGCACTGCAGAGTAACAGGCAGTAATAACAAAACTTCTTTACTAACAAGTAAATAAAATAGTTAAATTTAACAAATTCTTCTTGCATATTATTATTTTACTTTAAATTATATCGTTCTAAATTTATTGAAGATACAAAAATTTTCGCATCTGTTAAAAAGGTATATTGGAATGCAACCGCTCGAAAGCCGTTTTCATTGTTACACATAGACCTATTATCCACTGCACTTTATCGTAATTATGACATCTGGATCATAAAAAAGTCTGAGGTGTTGCCTGAATTAAGGCGTACAAAATTTTTAGGGATGCGCAGCCTTAACTAACAATTCAACCAACAAGATTGTAATCAGTTATATTAAACGTTCACCATTGATTAGTAATGATGAGTTATTTTTTTTTAGTACTGTAAGACACCAAATAGATTTGATCTAAACTTTTTTTTGCATTTTTATAGTTAACTTTACATTTTTTTTCTATCTGTGAATTTTTTTTTCTTTTCTTATGAATCATTTTTGAGTCGTAATGAAAAATCGAACATCTATTAAAATGATTTATGATTCACTTACGGCCAAAATTTCCTGGGCAAAAAAGTTGTTCGCAATCGAACCGAGCGCATAAATCAAATCTTTTTTATTTGCAACTGACGCACGCACGCAAAAACACAGATCGTCGCAGATAAATTTTTTCGATAAACAAACACGATAGCGCTCAACGGCTTTATTAACATTCGAATCGAACCGTTCTGTTGGTATTGGAAATTAGTGGTATTTTAAAGCGATTACAAATCGAGATTGAGCCAATAACAGCAATTGATATTTATTTGCGCGCCGTGCAATTTGCATGCAAATAAAAAACCTCCGGTAATAACAGCTCTTCATTTTCTCGGCGGCCGGCGTTTATCTTGCGCTCGGAACCAATCTCGTCTGACCGCCGGTTTTGGAACGAAATTTCCTCGCGAGGAAATTCCTCCGTGTAAATCTGAACATGAACAGAAAGCGGATCGAACCGCTGGGTGTGGCATGTGTGCGATGGGTTAAATGGGGTGGTGAACACATACAGGGTGAGTTAAGTTTTACCGCCCGGGCCATAATACCTATTAAAGATTGAGGGGAAATGATGCAATTTACATGTTACATCAGTTGAAGTTTACACTTTCGATTAGTGCTACAAATTTTCCAAATCATTTTTATTTGAAGCCAAAAAAGTAAAACTAAGAGTTTCGGGTAAAATTTCCATGTTTGGTTTTTTATTTCAAAATTTGTCAAATTATTCGTAGCATTGTTAACTGCAATTTGATTCGTTAAAAAATTATTACTTTTTGAGTTAAATCAAATTTAACATAAAGCACGAAAAATACTTTTATTTCTGACTTTCCAACAATGGATAATACGGTCTACCACGTAACAATACCTGATGATCGACCCATAAAACTGAAGGGAACGGCGTTTTAGTTGTTGCCAGACCCGTATTCTGGAATTTGTGAGAAAAATAAAATAAGTTTTTAATAGATAAATATTAAGTTTATTTTATAAAAGATGCTCAAAGTGATGCCCCATTATCCATAAATTAAAAGCATTTCAAGCTTCTCCTCGACTGAGTATTGAAATGGCATGATTATACCTGAACTAAACACAATTGTTCACTATTCCACAAAACAAAGTTTCAATTTTCACTTTTTACCAACGATGTTTAAGTGTTGGAAGATTTGTTGCGAATGTGAATGTTTCTTTATTCACAAAGTGACCTAGGGTTGTGACCAGGGTTTTTTAACTTTGGGTGAATTAAGCAATTTATTTTATGGGAAGGTTCAATAACCGATAGGTATGTTGACTTTGCAGACGGCAAAATTAAAACACAAAATTGTAGACAGATATACTAACGAAAATTAGAAGCTGGTAAACGATTTTCTTATCAAGTTTAAAATCTAATATTGCAAAATTTATTTTTTATTATGATTATAATTACCGTGTAGTTGTTAATTACGATGTTATGAACTTTTAAAGAAATAGCGAAGACCTTATTCCGGTCCTGTAAACTGTAACGTTGTACTTTTTAACTTAACTTTATGACTGTCATAAATAATCAGTACCCAAAACCAATATCATTGTTAGGTGAATTGGTCAGCTTATGTCGTAAATCATTTAAAAAAATACCCTCTAATACGGAAATGGCTTTATTTAATGAACGCAAATTGGTAAAATTATTTCAATTACACTAAATTGTGTGAAAATATTTTACTGTTCGTACATAAAAAATACTAATAAATTGAGCAATTAGTAATTGAAAGAAAGCCAAAATTTTACCTGATTAAAAAAAAAGAATTTTTCTTGGTTTCTATGCACCTTAATAATATAAAATTACTCATGCAATTTATGAGAATTGACAAATTATTTTAAAGACCTATTTTGCCACGGGCGGTAAAACTTAACTAACCCTGTACAGTCGTCCTTAAGATAATGAACTGGTGTTTGGAACACCTGTCTCACGGATTTTAAAAAGTAACTCCGAAAAGTCCGGTTTCCATTATTAAACTTATCCATCAGGTGCGCTCTAGGAAGTCACTTTAAATAAGTTATCGTTTCTTTAATTATTAGTTCCATAATAATTTTTTATGCACGCTCGAGATAAATTGGTTACCAGTCGCACCTTCGGCTGGAAGACAGGTAGCAATCATAAATAAACTTATAATGATATCTCTTTTGCAATTAACGGGAGATCTTGATCTCGGGACGAGATTTATGCAAAAGTCTTTTATTCGGGTCTAATCAATTAGACAGACACCGCGAGTGTGGTCGTTATTGCACAACTGTTGGAAATGCGAGAATGGCTAATAATAAACGTTGAAAATTTTGGATCTCAAAAAGCTGTCTTCAAAGTAATTTATTTATTATTTTAAAATTTGTTTCATTAACACATTAGTGTCGGGTACTCATTGTCTGCACTTTTTTCGGACTATTTTTACAAATATGCTCGAATTTCGTGTTTACGGAAAACGTATTAATTCGTGGCCCGCACTCAACGCACAGTTTGTGAAGAACGTATTAATACGTCTCCTGCAAACAATGTGTTAATTACCAATTAACATAAAATTTATGTTTTTAATCACAATAATAGTTATTTATGTTACAAAGCCGAAAAACGTGATATTCTTTTCGGCCATATAGCATATATATTATAATTTAAGCTTATTCTCATTCATTTATTTAAAAGGGTCTTCATGAACGATTTTTAAAATTAATATGACCTTTTGAATTTATGTCCTATTAAGTTAATGTAGATAATAAAGATTAAAATTGTCCAAGACTAAAAAATAATTTCTAGTAAAAAAACTTTTTCAATAAAACAAGCTTTTATTAAAATGTACGCCTTTATTTTTAATCATTTAGGTCAATATCAAAATTAGTTTTAAATTTTTTCTACCTCTCAATAAAAGCTTGTTTTTTAAAAAAAGTTTTTTTACTATAAATGATTTCAAATATTCTGTTTGAAAACGAAACCCGACTTTAAAAGTATTTCCGATATTATTGCTGTTAAAGTACCCCTGCTGGAAAACGATAAGTACCTACTGCGACAATTGTAAATCTTTCTGACGTAGCTCGAAAATCGGCAAAAACTAGCTACTTCAATTTCGGTTCTTGATCTAAAGAACATTGAATAAATCAAAAACTATTGCGTTGTTTAAAACAGCTAGGCGTCAGCTCAAAATAAAAGTCTAATCTACGAGTCCAAAAAATTTTAATACAAAATTTTGATAACTGAAGACATAAACAGGAATTTTGGAATTTAATGTTTTAATTAATAACATGGTTAATTACGATTATTTAATTATGGCTTGAGATCAGCTCAAAATAGATTGGTATTCTCTGTAAGACGAAATATCGACCTCCTTTTCAAAATTAAAAATAAAGGTATAAAAAAGGAATTACGTTTTACATGTATTGAAAATCTTAGGGTGGAACGCCGTTAACTCATAAAGCAGAAGTCGAGAAACAGATTGATAGATTTTGCAGTTTGATAAAATCTCAGTGAATGTATTTCAATTAGTTATAGATAAACTATTGTAATTCCTGCGTATACATTTATAATAAACATACATTTATTGTGTAGGTGTCAATATAAACACCTGGGGGATAATAATTTGAAAAATAACTTTAATAATAACTAAAAGTGGTCCAAATTGCGCAAAACGTTTACATCATGCGTTATATGATTGTCACCACAATAAGCCTTAACAAGTGGTATGAAGAAATGAATTACTCCCATCGGTTCCAGTTTCGAAATCGGTTTTCTTTTGTGCTCGTCGAGTTACCCAACGCCAAAGCTCACCAACCTCATCAAACCATTTAATAAATAATTGTATGCAAATTCGCTGGCGACCCAAAATTTTCTAATTTGCATCTTATTCCACGCGTCGATTTTGAAAAACGTCATAAGAGTGGGCCGCTTTACGATTATTGAATTTGACAATCGTGTAGCGCTTGAGAGGATGATGAATACAATATATGAATACAATGGAAAGAAATCCTTTCGTTGTTTTCGGTTGGAACATTTGAAATTGAAAATATTCACAGATAAAGTACCACCTTCGGGTTCGGCGCGACTCTCGGCCTGAATGAGACATTCCAAGTGTCCTGCTGTCTCCCGGCACAGATGCATTTAAAAAGATGAAAAGAACTTGATGTTACTGAAACACAATAAGTGTTCCGTGGCCCATGAAGTCATGCGGTTCGGCCCGATTGTTCGCCTATGTGTTTTATCTGCTTTGTGCCGCTTTGAGCATCTTTTCGCCACATCTCGAGTCGAAATTGAGGGGCAATTAATGTTTCGAGCGCTAATTCGATTCCATCGTTAATAAATTCTAATAAGGCCAAAACTGCTAAAAGCCGTTTTGAATGTAATAAAAGTCGACGCTGAAAGTTTTTAGCATTGACTTAATTGAATTTATGGCAGTAAATGTCTTGCTGCCGCAATTTTGTTACAAAAAATAATTAACGCAGTCAAAAATGTCCGCTGCATAAAATAGCCTATTTTATGACTCGATGAGATGAAAAAGCGCTCAATAAACGTCTCAATTTTGAAAGCGGTTTATCCGTTGTATTTATATTACAGTTCATTGACCAAAGGCCAAACCAATGAAAATAACTTGAGAATTTTCTTCAACTTAATTTTAAATTTCAAAAGAATTGCAAGTAAATTTTGAAATAATTTTTTTTTATCTTCCTAATTTTGAAAGATCAGTTGAAATTCGTAAATCTTACTCCATAATGGTCGCTCAAGTGCTACTTACTACTATAATCACAAACAGAATACCCTACATGGCAGCAGTGGCGGCTCATATAATCAGGGTCGTGTTTTTATCAACAAAATATCCACAAAATTTTATACAGTTTATAGTTTTTGATAGAACGTATCTATTTTCTTGTGACATTATCATTATTTTGCTAAATGTGTTTCCAATATGCCGAATTTAACTGAGATTGGATGTTGATTGTACCTAATATTGCTAACTCCATTGAATTGTGAAGATGACTTTTGCAGTTTTCATGCTTTTTTATTTTTTCACTCAAGTGTACTAAATCAGTCACCTGTGTCCATGCTTTATCGCCACCAAAAAGCAAACGTGGAAAGCAAAAAAGAGCATTTTTCTTGTTGCAGCTACAAATCCAGTTATTCCTTGCATAAATTTCTTTGTTGAACTGACGTTTATATGGTTTTCCACGACTAATAACGCTTGTTTCAATAATAATGTCCGGCAGCGGTCGACCTTTATTTTTCAAATCTATTTTTTCTTCGTAACTATACTTCACAAATCGTTAAAGTTAATCACATTGTCCACAACATCCATTGTCAAAAAAACACTAATACAATACACGAACACGAAAGTATAAAATCAAAGTTTACAACGACGAAGTCATAAGGCGAAAAACGGCACCTAACATTACGTCTGAAATCTGGAACAGAACTATTTTTTGTCACATTATCATTATGCTGCTTGTTTGTGATTCCAATATGCCGAATTTAACTGAGATTGGATGTTGATTGTTCCTAATATTGTTAACTCCATCGAATTATGAAGATGATTTATGAAGTTTTCATGCTTTTTTATTTTTTCACTCAAGTGTACTAAATTAGTCACTCCTACCTGTGTCCATGCTTTATCTCAATCAAAAAGCAAACATGGAAAGCAAAAAAGAGCATTTTTCTTGTTGCAGCCACAAGTCCAGTTATTCCTTGCATAAATTTCCTTGTCGAACTGACGTTTATATGGTTTTCCACGTCTAATACCGCTTGTTTCAATAATAATGTCCGGAAGCGGTCGACCTTTATTTTTCAAATCCATTTTTTTTTCGTAACCATACTTCACAAATCGTTAAAGTTAATCAAATTGTCCACAACATCCATTGTCAAAAAGACACTAATACAATACACGAACACGAAAGTATAAAATCAAAGTTTACAACGACAAAGCCGCAAAGCGAAAAACGGCACGTAACATTACGTCTGAAATCTGGAACAGAACTATTTTTTGTCACATTATCATTATGCTGCTGTATGTGTTTCCAATATGCCGAATTTAACTGAGATTGGATGTTGATTGTTCCTAATATTGTTAACTCCATCGAATTGTGAAGATGATTTTTGGAGTTTTCATGCTTTTTTATTTTTTCACTCAAGTGTACTAAATCAGTCACTCTTACCTGTGTCCATGTTTTATCTTCACCAAAAAGCAAACATGGAAAGCAAAAAAGGGCATTTTTTTGTTGCAGTCACAAATCCAGTCATTCCTTGCATAAATTTCTTCGTTGAACTGACGTTTATATGGTTTACCACGACTAATACCACTTGTTTCAATAATAATGTCCGGCAGCGGTCGACCTTTATTTTTCAAATCTATTTTCTCGTCGTAACTATACTTCACAAATCGCTTAAAGTTAATCAAATTGTCCACAACATCCATTGTCAAAAAAACACTAATACAATACACGAACACGAAAGTATAAAATCATAGTTTACAACGACAAAGCCACAAAGCGAAAACCGCACGTAACAACGTCCGAAATCTGAAACAGAACTGCGTGAAATGCAGCACACAAAGAGCATTAAACTAACGAAAGAGTTTGGGTGTGTGCAGAACGCGAGGGGGATAGTGGGGGCGTCTCAAGCAGTTCTGTACACTGCTTCGAATGGCCCAGTATAAAAACAATGGCGCGCTCCACTGAAACCACGACAAAACTTAACTGGTTTGTTGGAATGTTGGATCCTCGATTGCATTGAGACTTGCGATTAAGAAAATAAAATTCTGTGACGAAATACAAACGAAGTTAATTTTTTGGTATTTTTCATTTGACTTTAATATCATCTCTTGATTAAAGAGAGATTTTTTTTTCGTACTTCCATGTTTTGGTTGATTTCCTATGATTTTTGATTGTACTTTTAGTAGTTTAGTAGTTTTTTTTTATAAGTAATATAACTTGACCTTTGCGTTTTCTGTTGCAAATTTAAGTGAAAATTATAAAATTGAAAATCTGTGTTTTTAAAATAGTAAGAATATTTTATCAATTGACACACATCTAAAATGAACATCAGCAATATTTGGCACCTTAACCTCTCCAACTATCAATTACAGAATTAAGTTGACACTATGACCTTAACAACATCTTATTGAATAGGAGTATTACCTAATGATTTTACAAGGTAGAAGAATTTCGCAGGATTGAAATTTATAATTTTTATAACATGTTTTCTGTCCAGGACAAAGAAACCACCCTTTAAATTACAAACTAAAAGTTTAGGTAAACACATAAATATCTAAATTTCCCATTTTGAGAAAATCAAAGAGATGTAATGATTAATCCATCATTGTAAATTATTGACACAAGGGTTTTTCCCCAACACCGTCAATTAAACAGTAAATAATTATCACGCAGATTAAGAGAAAAAAAACTGCCCAAAAAAGCCCAATTCAACAGGAAGTATGATGAATGATTGTTCTCTCTCGAAGGAATTTTTTCTGATCGATGAATAATGGCCCCAGCACTTCCTATACGAAAAGTCCGTTCAAGATGCCTTCACCTTTTCGTAACGATCTTGTAAGAATCCAAACCACTTACACCGTTTACGAACGTTTCGAAGGCCAAAATGTCAGGTCGTTTGCCTTAGCGTGCGCGCAAAATGCAAATTGAGTCTTCATTAGTGATCTGATAGTCAATTAAAGAATTCAACTCTTACTTTTATTCATGGAAATTAGTGTTTGCATTAACGGCCCACACTCCCTCGACTTTAATTGGGGGGCCTCTAATGCCCGCGGCGCTGTTTTGATGCGCTCAGGCGGAATTTATCATACGAAATTTATCATACGAAACCCGGACCGTTTGAGACTCTGTAGCCGCAGAACTCATGTCAAGTGGTTGTATTCGCGCGTGTTTCTGCCTAAGCATGACTTCATTACCATACATGAATGCATAACTTGGCCAGAAATTGCAAAGTTCTTTGGTCTTTTCTGCTCCGGGATGAAGACAACACGGACAATGGCACCCGATTGGCAGTTGACTTCTCATTACCATTTCTACACGCGAGCTTCGGTTCGTTCGAATTGAGTTATTTAGTTCTTTGCAAATCGATGAGGACACGATTTACCTTGTGAAAATAGATTCCGCCCTGGGAATCGGGACTTTGTTTGTGATGAAAGCTTCACGTGATCGAATTACAATTGACCGCGTCAGAAATCAATTATTTATGATCTCTTGCTTGTTGGTATGCAGGAAGACTCAATTCAATGGTACAAATTAAAAAAAACCGTTTTGCCTTTAGGAAGATTTAAATTAAATAAAATTGCAAGATTCCAAATAAGGAAATAAAATTAGGGAAGGATGTGTAAAATGGCATACCACATACTGGCAACACCGCATGGCGACCAAAAAACCGAGAAGTGAATTCAACCAATTTGGTTTTAAACCGTATTTTTTCTACACTCAAAAAAATGCCACTTAAGAATTTATAAAGAATGCTTATCTTGAGTTTAGAAACGATGAACGTGCTTAATTGTAGCAGGTACAATATTAAACTAAGCTAATTACCGTTTTGGTTTAAATGTTACAGAATATTGAAGATAAAGTTTTTAAAGGCTTTTTTGAAAAATGCTTCCTTAGACAGAACCGTTTTGTACTATATTTTCTAATTTTGAAGCTATATTACTAATATAACTTTAAACTGACAAATATAAAATGCTATTACTATCAACATAAAGTAAAAAAAAATGTTTTCACAGCCTTCTAACTTTTTCTGGAATTAAAAAACGCACTATACTAACGATAATTTAGACTAAAAAAATTGTAAATTAGAATTCAGTAAAAAAATGTGTAAAAGACACTGAATGATATTTCTTCCTGTATTTTGCATTGTCAAAAGAGTGATTTAAAAAATAATTTTGGCCAGTTGTAATCACCCGACTGTTAATTTTCAAAAAAGCGTTACTATTTATAAAAGGTGAGTCACTTTTATTTTTACTCTTGCCGAAACCTAATAAAATTTAACAAGTAATCCGACAATCCAATTATTATTAGTAAATAGTGGCAAACATGACATTAATTTTTTTAGTGTCATGATTCAAAAAACAAAAAAAAAAGTTTGCCATAAATAAAACAACTATCAGCGAATAAAATAAAAATATTTGCATAAATTAGCTCATTTTGATTCTTTAAACAGAAAAGCTTTAAAAAATCGCCTCGATGACTTTTTTGATTGACAAATAAATTTAAAAATTACCTAACCATTTTTAATACAAAATAAACATTTAAAATTCTTATTTTGACACACAAAACAAATATCTGCAAGCTAAGTAACACGCATTCGCACGACTCCAACTTAAATTTTAAGTTTCCCCTAAAATTTGTAAGTGTCCATTACATCAACTTCTTAAGGAAAGCTTTAATATTCCAAGTGCTAATTAGTTAAATCGCACTATTTCTGAACTTATTTTGTTCCTTAAGTAAGTATCAACAGTAACTTAACCTAAATCACTTGTTTACAGTGTTCCAATTCAGTGTGGATTGGTTAAATTATCAGAAAAATATTTGACACTCATGAAAATTTACTCAGAATGTCATGGAATAACAAATATGAGACAAACAGTTTCAACATCTCTTGTAAATACATCTACTAATTTTTACAATCGCGGTAAATCTTTTGTTTTACTTAATACGAAATTTCAGTAACAAACTAGCATGGTTTTATAAAGTGAGGTTATGTCTTTGTGATCTTTTTGAGATGGGAACAGTGTTGCCATATATTACTTGTACTTAACTAAATTTGCAGTAAGTGATAATGGTACCAATTTAAAATTAAAATTGTACAAACATTTTGTTTCTTTGTTTTTAGATTGATGTAGATTTTGGCCGATTATTTCTTGAGACAAAAACAATTTATTTGTATGGCGGCCAAAATTCATTGAGAAGAATGACTTTGAGGAACTTCCACTTCATATGCGTACATCTATTACCAAATGATAATGTGGTTCTTAAACTGAAAATGTATTTTTAAACAGGATGTGATGTGATGTTAAATTTTCACCTAATAATAAAAATAAGTATGAGAAATAACTTTATATTCTAAAATTTCCTTCAATTCAAGCATTCCACTCTACAATTCATAAAAATTATAAAAAGGTTATACAAGTGTTTATTTAATATAATAAGACCATCTTCAATTCTTAAATAAGAAAACACATTAATTAAGAACATTCTTAAGTAATTAAATAAAAGTTCTTGAAATCACCAATGACCTATACTTAAATGTAAAACCTATAAAAGTTCTTAAAATTACAGAGACCCATTCTTGAATTTGTCACAAAGAATCAACGTTCTAGAAATTAAGAATGTCCCGTTCTTAAATTTGACAAACAGAAAAACATTCTTAAAATCAAGCATGAAATTTGACAACAAGAATGAACATTCTTAAAAATCAAGAATGACCAATTCTTGGGTCAAAAACTAAGAACGTGCAATTTTCAATTTAAGCCCGAATTTTCTTACACAAAAAAAAATTTTCTGAGTGTATTACTAGACATACAGTTTTAAATTTCCCGCATTTTCCGAACAGATTGTTTGTGTCACACAACAGCTCCAACCCCCTCCCCCCGGTCCTTTAAGTACTTCGCAACACCGAGGTCATTATTACATTTTTATCATTTTTTGAATATTTAACTTTTTACAAATTGAAAAGAATAAAACATTTTTGGAAACTTTTTCCAGGGTTGTTTCTGTCGTTTTAAAGGGACATCTACAATCGCATGCAAGCATTACACGACCTTCCTGTCAAGTTTTCACCAGACTTGTCAAAAATGAGCTCGTTTTGGAGGGTTCTAGGAATAACGTGAGTAGTCCTCAACCGAAAAGTAAAATTTGACTTTGTCTTCTTTGTTTCTAGTTACGTTACCTACTCGAACATCGCCGCAAGATTGCTGCGAGATTCGCTGAAAGCGCAATTTCGAAACGAGGCCCAGAGGAGGAACGAGCTTAAGGTCGTGATTATGCCGTGGTACAACGGAAAACCGGTGGACATACGTAAGTACGAATTTTAGGTCGCGCTCCGGGGAACGCGTGGCACTTGGTCATGAACAATAACAAGTGGGTGGTTTGTTGATTTAATTAAGTCACAAACAATGCCTAGATTTCTATTACGTTTGGAGATACCACTTCGGAACAATGTTTCTGACGCACTCGTGAATATCTTTGCATTGTGATTACAGACTACTGTAACACGTTTACACCTTAAAATCGCCCACGTGGCCGTTTCGTACCAAAGTTGGGTTCTCGTCATACTTAACGGCACGGAACGGTTTTTGACGGTTTTGTTATGATTTGTGAGAGTATTCGGGAGCAGTTTTATTAATCACCGTTTAAGAGGACAGGCGACGCGGACCGTCAGTCAAATTTTGACTTCAGAATTCTTTGAATTATTTGCAATCATAAAATTTCAACAGGTGGACTTAATTGCTTATATTATTTAAACGATCATAATTGATTTTAATTTCCAATCATAAGATAAGTGTTTGCCGTTTGTTGACAATCTTTATTTTGGCAACGTATTAATAATCAGCGACCTCTGAAATAACTAGAATTTTGGTTGAAATAAATTGTCGTCCTTGCTATTTCATAGTTTGATCAGAATTGATATGTTAGCGGCAAAAATCACATTCAGAGTCAGAAAAAGCAGATTTTGAGACAGAGAAATCGATTCTGAGTAGGAAAAATCACATTCAGAGTCAGAGAAAGCAGATTCTGAAAGAGAAAAATAGATTCTCAGTACGGAAAATCACATTCAGAGTCCGAAAAAGCAGATTTTGAGACAGAAAAATCGATTCTGAGTAGAAAAATCACATTCAAAGTCAGGAAAAGCAGATTCTGAGACAGAAAAATCAATTCTGCGTAGGAAAAATCACATTCAGAGTCAGGAAAAGCAGATTCTGAGTAGGAAAAATCACATTCAGAGCCAGAAAAAGCAGATTCTGAGACAGAAAATTCGATTCTGAGTAGGAAAAATCACATTCAGAGCCCGAAAAAGCAGATTCTGAGACAGAAAATTCGATTCTGAGCAGTAAGAATCACGTTTAGAGTCAGAAAAAGCAAATTCTGAGACAGAAAAATCGATTCTGAGTCGGAAAAATCACATGCAGAGCCCGAAAAAGTAGATTCTGGGACAGAAAAATCGATTCAGAGTAGGAAAGATCTCATTCAGAGCCAGGAAAAGCAGATTTTGAGACAGAAAAATCAATTCTGAGTAGGAAAAATCCCATTCAAAGTCAGAAAAAGCAGATCTTGAGTCAGAAAAATCGATTCTGAGTGAAAAAGGCAATTTCAGAATCAAAAAAATTCAATTCTGAATTAAAATCATCACATTCTGAGTCGGAAAAACCACATTCAGAGTTAGAGAAAGCAGATTCTGAGACAGAAAAAATCGATTCTGAGCCGGAAAATCACATTCAAATCAGAAAAGCAGATTCTGAGACAGAAAAATCGATTCTGAGTAGGAAAAATCACATTCAAAGTCAGAAAAAGCAGATTCTGAGACAGAGAAATCGATTCTGAGTCGGAACAATCTCATTCAGAGTCAGAAAAAGCAGATTCTGAGACAGACAAATCGATTCTGAGTAGGAAAAATCACATTCAAAGTCAGAAAAAGCAGATTCTGAGACAGAGAAATCGATTCTGAGTCGGAAAAATCTCATTCAGAGTCAGAAAAAGCAGATTCTGAGACAGACAAATCGATTCTGAGTAGGAAAGATCACATTCAAAGTCAGAAAAAGCAGATTCTGAGACAGAGAAATCGATTCTGAGTCGGAAAAATCTCATTCAGAGTCAAAAAAAGCAGATTCTGAGACAGAAAAATCGATTTTGAGTAGGAAAAATCACATTAAAAATTCAGAAAAATCAGATTATGAGACAGAGAAATCGATTCTGAGTCGGAAAAATCTCATTCAGAGTCAGAAAAAGCAGATCCTGAGTAAAAAAATCGATTCTGAGTGAAAAAAGGCAAATTCAGAATTAAAAAATTCAATTCTGAATCAAAATCATCACATTCTGAGTCGGAAAAACCACATTCAGAGTTAGAGAAAGCAGATTCTGAGACAGAAAAATCGATTCTGAGCCGGAAAATCACATTCAAATCAGAAAAGCAGATACTGAGACAGAAAAATCGATTCTGAGCAGGAAAAATCACATTCAAAGTCTGAAAAAGCAGGTTCTGAGACAGAGAAATCGTATCTGAGTAGGAAAAATCACATTCAAAGTCAGAAAAAGCAGATCCTGAGTAAAAAAATCGATTCTAAGTGAAAAAAGGCAAATTCAGAATCAAAAAATTCAATTCTGAATTAAAATCATCACATTCTGAGTCGGAAAAATCACATCCAGAGTTAGAGAAAGCAGATTCTGAGATAGAAAAATCGATTCTGAGCCGGAAAATCACATTCAAATCAGAAAAGCAGATTCTGAGACAGAAAAATCGATTCTGAGTAGGAAAGATCACATTCAAAGTCAGAAAAAGCAGATTCTGAGACAGAGAAATCGATTCTGAGTTGGAAAAATCTCATTCAGAGTCAAAAAAAGAAGACTCTGAGACAGAAAAATCGATTCTGAGTAGGAAAAATCTCATTCAGAGTCAGAAAAAGCAGATTCTGAGACAGACAAATCGATTCTGAGTAGGAAAGATCACATTCAAAGTCAGAAAAAGCAGATTCTGGGACAGAGAAATCGATTCTGAGTCGGAAAAATCTCATTCAGAGTCAAGAAAAGGAGATTCTGAGACAGAAAAATCGATTCTGAGTAGGAAAAATCACATTCAAAGTCAGAAAAAGCAGATCCTGAGTAAAAAAAAAATCGATTCTGAGTGAAAGAAGGCAAATTCAGAGTCAAAAAATTCAATGCTGAATTAAAATCATCACATTCTGAGTCGGAAAAATCACATTCAGAGTTAGAGAAAGAAGATTCTGAGACAGAAAAATCGATTCTGAGCCGGAAAATCACATTCAAATCAGAAAAGCAGATTCTGAGACAGAAAAATCGATTCTGAGTAGGAAAAATCACATTCAAAGTCAGAAAAAGCAGATCCTGAGTAAAAAAAATCGATTCTGAGTGAAAAAAAGCAAATTCAGAGTCAAAAAATTCAATGCTGAATCAAAATCATCACATTCTGAGTCGGAAAAATCACATTCAGAGTCAGAAAAAGCAGATTCTGAGACAGAAAAATCGATTCTGAGCCGGAAAAATCACATTCAGAGTCAGGAAAAGCAGATTCTGGGACAGAAAAATCGATTCTGAGTGAAAAAGGCAAATTCAGAGTAAAAAAATCAATTCTGAATCAAAATAATCACATTCTGAGTCAGAAAGTTAGTAAGTGGTCAGTTGACACGCAGTAAGTATGCAGTAAGTATGCAGTAAGTATGCCTTTAAGTATGACGAGAACCTTAAGTCAGCAAAGATTCAAATTCTCAACCCCTTCGAGCCACAAACGCAATCGGGCGAACATTTAGTGCACAGAGTTGGTGGTTATTGGGAGTGTGGCGTGTGATGTCAAAATCTGACACTGATAACTAACAGTTCAACATTGTATCAACATTGTAACAACATTGTATCAACATTGTAACAACATTGTAACAACATTGTAACAACATTTCGTGGACACTGCCTCAAGTAACCCCAAAATTTAAATTTTTTGATCTTTCAAACCATTTTTATGACATAATTTCAAAATTAAAACGAGTCAGCAACCTTGAAATTTAAAAACCATCCATTTGACAATACCAAGATGCGCAGTGCAACCGCGCAAGGTTCATGAAAATATCCACGTGGCTCATAGCTTGCTTACAATCGTTTTAGTTTAGGTTGAGGTTTTTTGGGACCTTCGAATGTTCAAAATGTTAAATAAACGTTTTTTTCAGATAAAAAGAAGCGGCCGACTAAATAATATGTCCCACGCTGTATTAGATTTAAAATAAATACCTGAATCGCCGAGGAGTTGTTGTTTATTTATTAAGGTGACGTTATTCACGATGCATTACGTTTTGCATATGGGGACAAAGGAAGCTGATTATAATTCTTGCACATTGCACCCGTGTCGGAATTGACGAGTGATTTATAATTGGCTACCTGATGCGCGATAATTGCCTCTGCATTTGTAATCATTTCCGGTGCGAATTAAAAATTTGATGACTTAATTGTTCGCACGTAGCTTATATTTCCTCCCACTGTAATTTATTAAAGTACATTTTGTGTGCGTCCGATCGCTGAAAGGGTCGTAAACGCCGAGTATCTTCATCATTTCTTTATGGACGATTTCGTGTCTCGACAATAAAGTGGCGGGCGAGCATAAAAGAACGGTAATTTTGTTATTTGTTTTTGGTCATTGCAAAATTTAGAATTGGGGAATTTATATGAAATCAGATTTTTTGTGTTGTTAAAAAACTAAAATTCAAATTTGCCGCCAAAAACTATTTGCTACAAATATTCCAGTGTAATTAGTTCTGTCAATTTCACTCCTCCTAATTAAAAAATGAACTATAATGGTCCATTTCAATTGACTGGCAGTTTAAGTAAATTAAAAGCTGATTTTGGGGAAGGTAATTAATAAAGTCATACAGTCCATAAAAAAATACAACCTTACTTTGATATAATGAAATTAAACATAAATCGAATAGAAAATGATATAAATTACTACGAAATAAAAGAGTTTAGAAACACAATAATAACTTCGTTAGAAATTACAACGGATTACATTTTTTATATACTGTTTACCAAGACCCTTAGAACAGGGAGTGGGAGGAAGGAGCATTTGCTACCGATTATGGACGGCAGGTGGGGAACAAAGTCGGCCATTTGTATCAACCTCGTTTTGACACATCGTTTGTTATGTTTTCTATGCCAAGTGGTTTTTGAGTGTTTTTTTGTGATTTAAAGACCTTAGTTTGTAATTTTTGTGGTGGATCGAGTAGAGTATAGTGTATTTATAGTTTTTAAGACTTTAGTGATAGTTAATAGTTGATAGTTGAAAGAAACTTAGAACTAAAACATTTGTGTAACATGGTGAGTTGTGCTGCGTGTGGCTGCACCAAAACGCCCAAGACTACTTCTCAAGGGATCACGTTTCATCGGCAAATGTTTATTATTTTATTTAAAATTCAATTAGGTTCAAATTCAGGCAAAAATATTATTTTGAGTCTATGTTGACATTGACATTGACAAGCCGGTTCATTGGCGTGCGTGGGTAATTCTTGAACCAAATTACAAAGTTTTAATATTGATTTTTTTGTTTTGTGAGTGAAAATAAACTAGTTTTAACTTAATTTGGCCTATAATAAAAAATTTAAATTTTCAGTTTTCCCCAAGACGAGAGAAAAAAGTTTTACTTGCAGGCGTAAAATATGCGATGGAAATCCTATTCGATACGCCACTGACAAGGATCCGCCATTTGCATCAACCTTCCCGTTCCCCTGCAACCTTGCTCCTTCCTACCACTCTCTGTTCTAAGCCAAGACCCTATACTACAACACAATAAAATATAAAAACAATATAAAATACATTACTTATGCACAAACACTCAAATTGAATTGTACATACTAAATGAAGTTTTTAACGTGCATAATACTTCACATTAAACGATACCATAATCATTCATTTGCAATCATATTGAATTATTTTGGAACGATTAAACTAAAAAACATATACTTAATAAACCAACAAATTCAAAACATCAAGCAATCCTTCATATTACTTTCAAATTTCATGTTCAAAAAATAAATCATGAAATTAAAATTCATTTGTTAAAGTTAACATCTTTAATAATTAATTCTCATCGTATCATTTCATTTGGTAAATATACACTATACATATACAATAAAACAAAATTTGAAAAAAATAATGAATCAAGAGTGGAACAATTTGAATAAACACAAACAAAGCTTCTACCACAAAGTTATTCTTTCCTACAGTTAATCACAGAACACAAAATACTACCCAAATAATATAAATAATAATATATAAATATAATGAACCCCAAAATAAGTGAAACTTTAATGAGGTTTATTATAAATTAATGAATAGCGATAATTTTGAAGCCTTCCAAATTTTTGTCACGATCTTATGAAATAAAATCAAAATTCTAATTTATTTTAAAATGTTCTTATAGTTGTATTATTTATAGTTTTTAGTTAAATGTTAATTTAAATTGAATTTTAAGTTATGTTAATTTAAAAAAAATGTTATTTATTAATTAAGTTTATGTTTTTATGTTATGTTTGCTTTATAATTTAAACACATGTGACCATGCAATGAGAATGGAATGAGAAGTGATTCAAAAAATCGCGCCAAAAGGTAGATCTATGATTGGTTGCCAGCAAGCCAGCTTTACACAGTCGCCATATTGTCAAAACAGCTGATTAGATTAACCAGCAGTTTATTTGCGAAAGTCATATTGAAAGAAATTATTTACTTAAACAGGTATTACATTATGCCAGTTCTAGTATGAGAAGTCGTACGAGTTCTGTCCATATCGATATGAAATTATTTACACTGCAAGATTTCTCGTGCGTCCTATTGGTTTCGAGAACTCTTATGAGATTTTTGCTATTAGAACTGCGCCTATTTTCTGTACGAATTTCGATGCGATTTTTGTATTGCACATGCGTACTTGACTTATTTCACAGCTGTTCTTGCGTTGTTGGTGTTTATGTCAAACGAGAATTAATAACTGATAATTTTTTGACATTCCCTGGCTCCGCTGGACATTTGATTATACCAACCAGTATATAGAACTAAACGTTTTAAATATTTTACCACTTTATCAACATTTTCTAAAGACTCTTTACTTACAATAATAAATTATATTTTAGCATTTATATTAATAATGTTCCTTAATTTTTTCTAAGGGTTATTAGAGTGTGTTGTTAAGATTTTTTAACCGAATCTGCATTCGAATGATAATTAATTAATGAAAATAATTTTTTTAATGAGAAAAGATTCTTGTTCTAATGAGATTGTCTGTTCATAAATAATTTACCACTAACCAATTGAGCTTATTATCAGAAAGTCCAACATTATTAAACAGTTTTTATTTGAATAGTAAATAATAAAAAAAAGTTATTGGGAATTGGAAATTATTTAACAATGTTAAATGAAGTGCTTTAAGTCGCTTCAAATAAGTCACCACACTAATTTCACTATCCTACAGATATTGAATAATGAACATTTGCCACCAAAAATTGTATGATTTCCTTAAATGCATCGACCATTGTCATAAAACAGGACCGTTTAAAATATACCTGAGTTGAATTCATATTTTAATATTTTTGACAGTTCAGATTTCTCTCTTGCAGTGTAAATTAAAACCTATATGCTTTACGAGATTCCAGCCAAGAGTTACTTGTAAGAGCACTCGAATTGTAAACTCCTACGAGAACTCGCACAATGTAATAGCTGCTTTACAATAATAAATTATATTTTAACATTTATATTAATAATGTTCCTTAATTTTTTCTAAGGGTTATTAAAGTGAACACGGCGTTGTTAAGATTTTTTAACCGAATCTGCATTCGAATGATAATTAATTAATACCAATAATTTTTTTAATAAGAAAAGATTCTTGTTCTAATGAGATTGTCTGTTCATAAATAATTTACCACTAACCAATTGAGATTATTATCAGAAAGTCCAACATTATTAAACAGTTTTTATTTGAATAGTAAATAATAAAAAAAAGTTATTGGGAATTGGAAATTATTTAACAATGCTAAATGAAGTGCTTTAAGTCGTTTCAAATAAGCCACCAGACTAATTTCACTATCCTACAGATATTGGATAATGAACATTTGCCACCAAAAATTGTATGATTTCCTTAAATGCATCGAACATTGTCATAAAACAGGACCGTTTTAAAATATACCCGAGTTGAATTTATATTTTAATATTTTTGACAGTTCAGATTTCTCTCTTGCAGTGTAAATTAAAACCTATATGCTTTACGAGATTCCAGCCAAGAGTTACTTGTAAGGGCACTCGAATTGTGAACTCGTACGAGAACTCGCACAATGTAATAGCTCCTTAAAAATAATTGACGACTTTTACCATGAAAATGGTTTAAATTTTTAATGTGCGCTGAACTTATCGGTTCCACTCAAAAATTTTAGATTTCCGAATTAATTAATCGCGGCCATTGTCAGCCTTTAAATAGAGGTGCGCGTTAATTACTTCTCGGAACCCGCTAAATAAATTGGTTAATAAAATGATTTAATTGCTTCGGGAATCATTAAATTTTCGAGTTTCACAAAAGACATCCTCGTAGTAATGACCGTTCCGCGCAAAACCGGCGATTGGTTTACGCGTCGCCTTTCTTATTCGCGGGTCTTTATTTCGCACTTTATTTCGACTCGTTTTTAATTTTTGAAATATGAAAATGTATTCAAGCCGCGTCACGAGACGGTAATTGAAACATTCGTCCGGATTCGTTGGTGGACGCTGGCTTAATTATTTTTTCCCGGCGATAATTGATGTGCGCGTCTGAGGTCCGCTTGTCAATCTTGAGAATGCAGTTATTTATATTGCATTTACATAGTTAATTACTGAAATAATAAATAACGTCGACGTGGGCCGGCGCGTACGCGTGAAAGTACTACGATTGTAAAGCAATCTTTTATTTTCATGTTGGCGTTTATTGTGCACCACATAATAATGATATAAATAAATTATTCGGCGTGGGACGTTACTACTATTGATTAAATTAAATCACTTGTAAAATTTTAATTGGAAACGATTCCTTAATTAGTTGCGCCTGAACGTTTTAAATTATTCACGAGCGATTATTAAGCGATTTGAGCGCTCTCTTTTTTCGATTCATAATAAATCGATCAAAATTGCATCTGCTAAATTGGGTGTTTTCCCACCGTGCGAATTTACCCTTCACATATTTTTGATTTTAATTAGTGACGCAATGGTACCGATGAAATTGCGATGGGCGAAAAAACCGTTTCTCGTGCAGCGAAATTTATGCTAGCTGAGGGCGACTCGCTCAAAAATGCATGCAAATGAATCGAGTTTGATTAAAACGACTTAATCCTTCTGGAAAGGCAGTGACAGCATCCGGTGCAATAATAATAATGGTGCCATCCTTGAGTTATTGGGCGTCTTCCAGGATTATTTTTGTAATTAGTGCTTTTTGTTCAATTTTATTCAAAGTGTAAAAATACTGGAATCAAAATTTTTTAGAATATGTTTGATTTATCAGAAGTTATTTTTTTCAATTTGTTTTATATCAATGTCAGTGTGAAACTTAAAATTCTGTTAACTGATATTATTACAAACCTGCAGAAAAATGCAGAAGTTGATATGAAAATTTTAGCTCTTAAATTGTTGGCCAAAAAGTTTCCTGAAGTGATAAAAGCCGCATTGGTGCAAACAAAAATTGTTAAATTATTATTATTATTGGCTTGAAACTTGAAATTCTGTTAACTGATATCTTTACAACGCTGTAAAAAAATGCAGAAGTTAGTATGAAAATTGTAGCTTTTAAATGCTGACTTAAAAGTTTCCTAAAGTGATAAAAAGCACATTGGGACAAACAAAAATTGTTAAAATATTAACCAATCAAGACAGTGGCTTGAAACTTGAAATTCTGTCAACTGATATCTTTACAAAGCTGTAAAAAATTACAGAAGTTAGTATGAAAATTGTAGCTTTTAAATGCTGACTTAAAAGTTTCCTAAAGTGATAAAAAGCACATTGGGACAAACAAAAATTGTTAAAATATTAACCAATCAAGATATTGGCTTGAAACTTGAAATTCTGTTAACTGATATCTTTACAAAGCTGTAAAAAAATGCAGAAGTTAATGTGAAAATTGCAGCTTTTAAATGCTGACTTAAAAGTTTCCTAAAGTAATGAAAAGTACATTGGGGCAAACAAAAATTGTTCAAATATTAACCACTCAAGATATTGGCTTGAAACTTGAATTTTTGATAACTGGTATCTTTACAAATCTGCAGGAAAATTCAGAAGTTAATATGAAAATTGTAGCTTTTAAATGCTGACTTAAAAGTTTCCTAAAGTGATAAAAAGCACATTGAAACAAACAAAAACTGTTAACATATTAACCAATCAAAATATTGGCTTGAAACTTGAAATTCTGATAACTGATATCTTTACAAAGCTGCAGAAAAATGCTGAAGTTAATATGAAAATTGTAGCTTTTAAATGCTGACTTAAAAGTTTCCTAAAGTGACAAAAAGCACATTGGGACAAACAAAAATTGTTAAAATATTAACCAATCAAGATATTGGCTTGAAACTTGATATTCTGATAACTGACATCTTTACAAAGCTCAAAAAAAATACAAAAGTTAATATGAAAATTGTAGCTTTCTAGCGCTGACTTAAAAGTTTCCTAAAATAATAAAAAACACATTGGGACAAACAAAAATTGTTAAATTATTAACCAATCAAGATATTTTCTTAAAACTTGAAATTCTGATAACTGATATCTTTACAAAGGTCCAAAAAAATGCAAAAGTTAATATGAAAATTGTAGCTTTCAAGTGCTGACTTAAAAGTTTCCTAAAATAATAAAAAACACATTGGGACAAACAAAAATTGTTAAAATATTAACCAATCAATATATTGGCTTGAAACTTGAAATTCTGTTAACCGATATCTTTACAAAGCTGTAAAAAAATGCAGAAGTTATTATGAAAATTGTAGCTTTCTAGTGCTGACTTAAAAGTTTCCTAAAATAATAAAAAACTAATAAAAAGCATATTGGGACAAACAAAAATTGTTAAAATATTAACCAATCAATATATTGGCTTGAAACTTGATATTCTGTTAACTGATATCTTTACAAAGCTCCAAAAAAATGCAAAAGTTATTATGAAAAGTGTAGCTTTCAAATGTTGACTTAAAGGTTTCCTAAAGTAATAAAAAGCATATTGGGACAAACAAAAATTGTTAAAATATTAACCAATCAAGATATTGGCTTGAAACTTGAAATTCTGATAACCGATATCTTTACAAAGCTGCAGAAAAAATGCAGATGTTAATATGAAAATTGTAGTAGCTTTTTATAAGTTTCCTAAATTAATAAAAAGTACATTGGGGCAAACAAAAATTGTTAAAATATTAACCAATCAACCAGTGGCTTGAAACTTGAAATTCTGATAACTGGTATCATTACAAAGCTTCAAAAAATGTAGAAACTAATGTGAAAATTGTATCTTTTAAATGTTGACCGAAAAGTTGTTAAAATATTAACTAAACAAAGTATCGACATGAAACTTTCTGAAAATTATTGTGATTAGGTACCAACTTGAATTTCCAAAATTGTACGACTATTCTAAACTTTTTAAATCTTTCAACGTTTTAAATTACTAAGCATACTAAAGTACTTAAGAAAAACTAAACAACCACCTTGCAAAGCTCGAACATGCAGTAAACTTACAAATACATTCAAATTTCAAAACATAATTGTTCGAATTCGTAAACAAAGCCCGCGCTGACGGCTCACTTGCAGCAAGCCATTGTGACCATCACGGCACATCAACCCCCGCGGAACAATACTTCCACACCACCGAACAAAAAAAAAACGATAACTTGCAAGAAGCCCATTATCACCGCAAGCGCCCAAATAAGTCGCCAGCCTAAAAAACGAGCGAACCTAACTTCGTATTTACGGTTCAATCGGCAGGTAATCAAGTTACGTATTTACTTGTATTTTTTTCGATACGTTTGTCGGCGAGTTAGCGACGCCCATGGCTCAATCGTAAAGGTAACGCAGTCGTTATTATCGAACGCCGTTTGATGAGCGTTCCCTGCCGTGACATATTTATTTAAATGCTGACTTATATTCAAATAAACGAATTTAATGAAACAAAAGTCGTTACCGACGACGGAAAATTTTAATTCGGTTGAGAACATCTGTCGGGTGAAACATGACACTTGGAAAAGTGTCCTCAATTGACCACTCTATTTAAGCGCACCTGTAACAATTTATGGTGGCTGAAAAGCGTGTTCTGAATAACAAGCAAACTGATGATAATAAATTTCATTTTTAATGTGACACATTCTTCCCATCGAAAAATATTGTTCTGATGACTAGCGTTTTTTTTTGTCACGATGCAATACAAGGCTGATGAATATGTAATGAGTTGTAAACTCGGTCACATGGGAACATCCCATTCTGAAACATTCGTGCCGATCAACAATTGGACGATTTTACTTTCATAAATCGCAACGAAACGAAAAGTTTTCATGAAAGCGAAATGCGCTTTCAAATATTTCCTGAAGTCGATTTCATTCACTGTTGTCAATTATTAAGACTTGATGTTCTTATTGGACATGAGATGTTCCTATAGTGCGCTGTTTAATTTCAGAAACGGTTAGAAGGGTGTAAAAATAGTTTTTTCTTGTCTTGATTTAATTTCAAGCGAATGTACCAATAAAAAGAGATCTGTATTGATTCAGAAAAATATACATGATGTTTTTAAATAGAAAAATAGAAGAGTTTATTTTCTCACTTTGTGAAAATCCTTTTAATTTTTGTCTTTGTTGATTTATGAGTTGTCTCACTATGAGATCGGGTTTGTAAAACTTAAAATGTCAATAATACAGTGTAGAATTTACTAACAACCTTTCTCCGTCAAGTGACACATGCCCTATCTTTCGGTAATAAATTTGTTACGTTTATAAATCAGTTCTTCAACTTCGGTTCCAACTTCTTTATGCGATATTTGTGGGCTTGTGTGGATATTTAAAATGGTACATACTATGAAGGCAAAAAATTCCTATCAGTTGTATGCCAGTCGTTGAGAAATCGTTGTCATTGTGCTTCTGAAATAACTTAGAAAATGATAGCTAAACGGAGATTTTAAATTTGGAAGCTCGCATAAATGTTATTAAAGACAGCGAAAGAGGTTTATCGCAACGAAAGCTAGCCTCTACATACAAATGTGGCAAAACCCAAATTTAAGAGATTTTAAAAAACGCGAAAAAGAAATTGTCTCTCATTAGAAAATTTAAAAATTGTGAGCAAACTGTTTTAGAACAATATTTTGGTAGTAAGCTTTAAGCATGTACAGTAGAATCCGGTTATAACGAACCTCAAGGAACCGTCAAAATCGGTTCGTTATATCCGAAGTTCGTTATAAGCGTTACTGAAAGAATAAATGCAAGAATGTTTTATGAGACCTTCATTGTCTAATTTAAATATGCATATTTATAAAACCATTAAGAATATAAGGACTAAACTTAAGTGAAACAAAGCAAAATGCAACAAGTAATTTTATTTGAATTTTTTTTTATTTGCGACTAAAGTATAAATTGTCCACACACGTTTCAACGTCACTAAGTGTTTCAATAATTGAGTTCGGCGCACCGTAAAACTGTAAAAATCACGAATGTTGTTAATACTTCTCACAGCTTCCTGTGTAGATAAAATCTGTAATGCTGGTGCTTCCGGCTCATCCTCATTCCTCATTGGCTTCTTTTTGGCCACTTTTGTCTACCACAAATACCCAAATATTCTGTTGTAACTAATAATTTGTCTACATTAATTGTCATTCATGTTTAAGTTTTCGAAAAAATTTGAATTTTCTAATTGAAGGGCTCTATGTAAGTAGTATCTAAGTCACTTTTCATATTCTGCGATTTTTGAGATTTATATTTCTGTTTGATCTGGAAATCACATTGTTCTGATTTTGACTAATCTTTTTTCACTAAAGAAGACTTACTTTAGTAAAAAAAAGATTATTCAAGGTCAAAACAATATGATTTACAGGTGACATTGAAACATCAAATCTCAAATATCACAGAATATGAAAGTGACTTGGGTACTTCTTGCATAGAACCCTTCAATTGCTGAAATTCACGTTCCCTTTGTTTCTCTTTTTGTAACCACTCATTTAATGACAAGTCATCATCAGATTCAAAGGTTATTACGCGTTATATACAATGGAAAGTTCGTTATAGACGATTGAAATTTTATTAATTTTAGCTTTTTCAGGTTCGCTATATCCGATAGTTCGTTATATCCGAGTTCGTTATAACCGACTAATTTTTACACTGTTGCATAGGGGAAAATGTCGGGACTTGAAATAAAGTTCGTTATAACCGGTGGTTCGCTATAACCGAAGCCGTTATAACCGGATTCTACTGTATATCTTTATTTCTTGGTCTTGGCTATTTTTTATATCGTGAATTTTTTTAATTTGTATCAATTTTTAAACATTCTTTTATTTAATATTATTAATTTGTTTTGTGTGCGTCTAAATTGACGCTTTGTATTTTTATGCAGATATAGGAGCCTTCACATTCTTCATTATTGATAATAAAACGTTTTAAAGTTGGTGTTTATTTTATATTAATTTAAGAAAAAGTTCTCTAAAGAGACCATTTTTTAAGGAAACCACGAGTGGTCGCTTTACAGGAGTTCTACTGTATTTCTTTAATAAATTTTGTTTGGTAGATGTATTTTTAAAGATCTCTTCAAGTTCGTGTTAACGAGGGTTTACTGTAGTGATGGCATTTTACAAATTGATATTGATATTAAAAGATATTCGTTGCGAATTGTTTAAAAACACAAACTGTATGTCAATTTGTAATAAAAACTATCTTTTTCACAACATGAATTTACCCCACGTTCAAAATAAACGGCTCATCTTGAATTTGCCTGTTTCTGTTAATTTTATCTTATTGATCTGAATTAGGATCATTGTTTTTTTTATTGGTGTTATTTATGTTGGCGAATTTTTTATTCAGAACCGATGTATAATTTGCAAACGAATAAATTACACGCTGGTCGGTTTTTGTAAAGTTCCGAACCGCCTGAAAAATTGCACAGGTGGCATTGTTAAACGCAATTACAAATTAAACAAGAAATATACGGTTATTACCGGTAACTATACGTTGCTCGCGTAATGACTATATTAAAATGATGAATGCGAATGTATAAACATTATTCCTGAAAAACCAGAAACGCAATCAAACGCGCATAATTAAAAAGCGTGTAAAGAGTTGAAATTATTACTTATGCGGAGATTACCAGAAATTTGCAATTATGCATGCACTGCCGCATTATCATACGCTACCTACCGCACATCTCAATCTCAATCCGATTGCATTTTGCGGTAACAATCTTTGATTTTATTTAATTTCGTAGGACCGAAAAATAATTCAGCTGACTAGCAAACCGGTTGGGGGTACCATGCAATTTAATTTAATTTTCGGGCCGTATGAAATTAATTTATTCATTAAGTCTCCTATTTCATAATTTTGGACAATATGTTTACAGGCTAAGATTAAATATGAATTTTAATCGGCCAATAAAGCATTTTTCTTCCCACATTTATAAAGAAAAAGATAAATAATAACGGCACCGATTTTTTGTTTTCAGCAAAAAAAATCTACACAGTCGTTATTCGCACTCAGCCGAGCGCTGCCGTAAATCATATCAACCAACAGAAAAATCTCTATTAATTTTCTCTAATGAGCGATTTTTACAACAAAACGGAGTCGCGTTAATACATTCCGAGTTACTTACATAACCACATTCCGTGCATTTAAATTATGAAAGCGATTCAATAAAATATAAAAATTCATAAAACAGGAAAAAGCAACAATCAAATTTATGGTGGTAATTTTTCGCTGCAGACTTGCGATTTTTTAGCTGATGCCACTTAATTAAGCTATTCGGAATGGGACTAACGAACCAGTTCAGCCGCTCGCAACATAATACAACATAATAATACGAGTAAGGATTAAACATTAGCGCTGATTATTATCGCCGGCATTATCGAAATAACGCAATAATTGATAATTATACATTATTATTATGTAAATGTGCGTCTAACGCCATGACGCATGTGGCCGTTTAAAATAAACGACACTCTAGTTACTGTGATGTCTATATAAGGATCAGCGAAAGACGACGCATTAAAATTTTTAATTCGGCCCATTTACATTCATAGCTTTTACGACATTCTGTTGAAGTATAAATTAAAATATGAAAATGCACAGTCTGAAGTTCAAGTTTGAGATGTCAAGAAAATCGTGGGAATTAAACGTCACGAGCTTTTTACTGTTTACAACCATTTTTTTATAATAATCACAAATGTTTATTTCAGCTGTTTATTTATTGCGAAATAAATTAAATAAAAGTTGAGCTTTTTAATATTTACAACTTATTTTCTGCATTTTTTTTGTAAATTGAAGAACAGTCCTACAAACTTTTTATTTCAACTGCCCATAAACCTGAAATTGTATGAGGTATGAAAAAATATTTAAATGAAGGTCGAAGAGCTTTTTATTATTTACAACTTCTTTATGCATATTTTTTTGTAACTTCCTTTCTAATCCTCCAAATACCATTATTAATTCAGCTGACCATAAATTAGAAATAGTTGGAGATATAAAAAAGTAATTCTAATAAAAGTTGAGAATATTTTTATTATTTACAACTTCTTTTGTACATATTTTACTGTAACTTAAAAAATTACCCCTTTGAAGTTTTGATTTTCTTGAATTAATTGCATATTTTTATTTCAACTGCCCATAAATTAAAAATAGTGCCAGATAAGAAAAAATGGTTTTAATAGAAGTTGAAGAGCTTTTTATTACTAACAAATTCTTTTACACATATTTTTTTATAACTTGAAAAATAATGAGCTCCGTAGTTCTTCAAATAAGATCTTTTTATTTCAACCGAGCATAAATTTGAAATAGTCGGAGATATAAAAAAATTATTTCAACAAACGTTCAAGAGCCTATTGATATTTACAACTTCTTGTCTACATATTTTTTCGTAACTTGAAAAATAAGGATTTTAGAGTCCTCCAGTTTTCATTTTCTTAAATTATTGTTCAGAAATTTTCAACCGCTCATAAATTAGAAATAGTGTGAGATACGAAAAATTGTTTTAAAAAAAATTTCACAAGCTCTCTATTGCTTACAACTTCTTTTACACATAATTTTTTGTCTCTTTAAAAATAATGGCCTTTTTAGTTCGACAAATAATATCGAATGTCCTCATTTATTAGAAATAATTGGAGATAAAAAGAAACGATTTCAACAAAAATTTAAGAGCTTTTTAATTTTTACAACTTATTTTATCTATATTTCTTCGTAACTGGAAAAATAATGATTTTGCAATTCTTCAAAGTTTTGATTTGCTGATTTTTCATATTTTTCTTTCAATGACCCATAAATTAATAATAATGGTGAGATATGAAAAAATGATTTAACTAAAAGTTGAAGAGCTTTGCATTATTTACAACTTTTTTCATGTACATTTTATCGTAACTTGGAAAAATAATTCCCTTTTTGTCCTCCAAATAACAATGCATATTATTATTTCAACCGGCCATAATTTAGGAACAGTTGGAGATCTAAAACAACCATTCAAATAAAAGTTGTAGGGCGCTTTAACATTTACAAATTCTTCTATAGATATTTTTTCGTAACTTGGCAAATAATGGCTTTGTAGTTCTCCACATTGAATTTTTCTAAATTATTTCCTGGGTTTATCGATTTTTCTAGAAAAACCCCACAACCCATCGATTGGAAATGGGTGAGACATGAAAAAGTGACCGAGTTGTAGAACTTTTCAATATCTACAATTTCTTTTCTACATATTTTTTCGTAACTTGAAAAATAATGATTTTAGAGTCCTCCAGTTTTCATTTTCTTAAATTATTGTCCAGAAATTTTCAACCGCTCATAAATTAGAAATAGTGTGAGATATGAAAAATTGTTTTAAATAAACTTTCACAAGCTCTCTATTGCTTACAACTTCTTTTACACATAATTCTTTGTGTCTTAAAAAATAATGGCCTTTTTAATTCGACAAATAATGTTGCATGTCTTTATTTATTAGAAACAATTGGAGGATAAAAAGAAACGATTTCAACAAAAAATTGAAGAGCTTTTTAATATTCACTTCTTTTATCTATATTTCTTCGTAACTGGAAAAATAATAACTTTGCAATTCTTCAAAGTTTTGATTTGCTGATTTTTCATATTTTTCTTTCTATGTCCCATAAATTAATAATGGTGAGATATGAAAAAATGATTTATATAAAAGTTGAAGAGCTTTGCATTATTTACAACTTCTTTCATGTACATTTTATCGTAACTTGGAAAAATAATTCCCTTTTTGTCCTCCAAATAACAATGCATATTATTATTTCAACCGGCCATAATTTAGGAACAGTTGGAGATCTAAAAAATCCATTCAAATAAAAGTTGTAGGGCGTCTTAACATTTATAAATTCTTCTATAGATATTTTTTCGTAACTTGGAAAATAATGGCTTTGTAGTCCTCCAAAGTTTGAATTTTCCTAAATTATTTCCTGGATATCGATTTTTCTAGAAATACCCCACAACCCATCGATTGGAAATGGGTAAGACATGAAGAAGTGACCAAGTTGTAGAACTTTTTAACATCTACAACTTCTTTTCTACATATTTTTTCGTAACTTGAAAAATAATCATTTTAGAGTCCTCCAGTTTTCGTTTTCTTAAATTATTGTCCAGAAATTTTCAACCGCTCATAAATTAGAAATAGTGTGAGATATGAAAAATTAGTTTAAATAAAATTTGATAAGCTCTTTATTGCTTACAACTTCTTTGACACATAATTTTTTGTGTCTTAAAAAATAATGGCCTTTTTCGACAAATAATGTTGCATGTCTTTATTTATTAGAAACAATTGGAGGATAAAAAGAAACGATTTCAACAAAAAATTGAAGAGCTTTTTAATATTCACTTCTTTTATCTATATTTCTTCGTAACTGGAAAAATAATAACTTTGCAATTCTTCAAAGTTTTGATTTGCTGATTTTTCATATTTTTCTTTCTATGTCCCATAAATTAATAATGGTGAGATATGAAAAAATGATTTATATAAAAGTTGAAGAGCTTTGCATTATTTACAACTTCTTTCATGTACATTTTATCGTAACTTGGAAAAATAATTCCCTTTTTGTCCTCCAAATAACAATGCATATTATTATTTCAACCGGCCATAATTTAGGAACAGTTGGAGATCTAAAAAAACCATTCAAATAAAAGTTGTAGGGCGTCTTAACATTTATAAATTCTTCTATAGATATTTTTTCGTAACTTGGAAAATAATGGCTTTGTAGTCCTCCAAAGTTTGAATTTTCCTAAATTATTTCCTGGGTATCGATTTTTCTAGAAATACCCCACAACCCATCGATTGGAAATGGGTAAGACATGAAGAAGTGACCAAGTTGTAGAACTTTTTAACATCTACAACTTCTTTTCTACATATTTTTTCGTAACTTGAAAAATAATCATTTTAGAGTCCTCCAGTTTTCGTTTTCTTAAATTATTGTCCAGAAATTTTCAACCGCTCATAAATTAGAAATAGTGTGAGATATGAAAAATTAGTTTAAATAAAATTTGATAAGCTCTTTATTGCTTACAACTTCTTTGACACATAATTTTTTGTGTCTTAAAAAATAATGGCCTTTTTCGACAAATAATGTTGCATGTCTTTATTTATTAGAAACAATTGGAGGATAAAAAGAAACGATTTCAACAAAAAATTGAAGAGCTTTTTAATATTCACTTCTTTTATCTATATTTCTTCGTAACTGGAAAAATAATAACTTTGCAATTCTTCAAAGTTTTGATTTGCTGATTTTTCATATTTTTCTTTCTATGTCCCATAAATTAATAATGGTGAGATATGAAAAAATGATTTATATAAAAGTTGAAGAGCTTTGCATTATTTACAACTTCTTTCATGTACATTTTATCGTAACTTGGAAAAATAATTCCCTTTTTGTCCTCCAAATAACAATGCATATTATTATTTCAACCGGCCATAATTTAGGAACAGTTGGAGATCTAAAAAAACCATTCAAATAAAAGTTGTAGGGCGTCTTAACATTTATAAATTCTTCTATAGATATTTTTTCGTAACTTGGAAAATAATGGCTTTGTAGTCCTCCAAAGTTTGAATTTTCCTAAATTATTTCCTGGGTATCGATTTTTCTAGAAATACCCCACAACCCATCGATTGGAAATGGGTAAGACATGAAGAAGTGACCAAGTTGTAGAACTTTTTAACATCTACAACTTCTTTTCTACATATTTTTTCGTAACTTGAAAAATAATCATTTTAGAGTCCTCCGTTTTCGTTTTCTTAAATTATTGTCCAGAAATTTTCAACCGCTCATAAATTAGAAATAGTGTGAGATATGAAAAATTAGTTTAAATAAAATTTGATAAGCTCTTTATTGCTTACAACTTCTTTGACACATAATTTTTTGTGTCTTAAAAAATAATGGCCTTTTTCGACAAATAATGTTGCATGTCTTTATTTATTAGAAACAATTGGAGGATAAAAAGAAACGATTTCAACAAAAAATTGAAGAGCTTTTTAATATTCACTTCTTTTATCTATATTTCTTCGTAACTGGAAAAATAATAACTTTGCAATTCTTCAAAGTTTTGATTTGCTGATTTTTCATATTTTTCTTTCTATGTCCCATAAATTAATAATGGTGAGATATGAAAAAATGATTTATATAAAAGTTGAAGAGCTTTGCATTATTTACAACTTCTTTCATGTACATTTTATCGCAACTTGGAAAAATAATTCCCTTTTGTCCTCCAAACAACAATGCATATTATTATTTCAACCGGCCATAATTTAGGAACAGTTGGAGATCTAAAAAAACCATTCAAATAAAAGTTTTAGGGCGTTTTAACATTTACAAATTCTTCTATAGATATTTTTTCGTAACTTGGAAAATAATGGCTTTGTAGTCCTCCAAAGTTTGAATTTTTCTAAATTGTTTCCTTGGTTTATCGATTTTGCTATAAATAGGTGAGACATGAAGAAATGATCGAGTTGTAGAACTTTTAAATACCTACAACTTATTTTATAAATATTTTTTTGTAACTCGAAAAACAATGCCATTTTCAATTTATAAAAATTTGTGTCTACAATTTTGTTAAAAATTAAATTGAAAACGACTCAATTAAATTATTAAGGGCCCTTTAACGACAACAACATTTTTTCTTCTTCAGCGTCCTTTCACTCTTCCAACCGCATTTAAATTTTTTAATTGGACCATTTACTTTAGATTAAGTTTCAATGAAGATACAAACGTTATTTCGTCAGGTCGGCCGTAAAATGAGTCGAGCGTTCGGGGGCAAGGAGCGAAATCGGATAAAACCACCTGTTGATGTTCCTCCTCCATAAGAGCCCGTATCTCGATTTACATAAGTTAGAGACGGGGCAAGCAAAACAAAATATTTCACGCGAAAGATTTGAGAGATGGTGAGATTGCGCGGCCGGTGTCGGATTTTTTTCCGTTTCTTTTTAAATGGTCCATAAAACGGGCATCAAGATGATCTGGAGTGCGAGCAGGTTTGAGAAAGTCGGTGGCGCACACCGGCCCGAGGTACGCATACAGGTATACACGGCGAACGTTCTCGGAATCGAACCAGCTGTGGCGGTGAAGATGAAGATCTCGGGCGACGGTGGGAGGACCGGCCGCTGTTTGCTGAGGACGTTATATATTACACCCTGTCACGGGCGCGACCCAGCCAGCCTCTTACTAACGGGCTCACACGCATTCTTTGTGTGGTAGGTAACACTAACTGCCCGGCTCGCACGCTAACTCTGCTCGTGGTCAAAAATCCGTCCCAGAAATACAGGGTGATGAAAAAAAGGTGCCCATGATTGACATTGGGACAATGCTTTCTGTTCAAGTATTGTGGAAATCGCAACAAAAGTGGTCCAAATAGATCCTGTTTAAAATTAAAACAGTTTGTCTAAAAGTGCCTTTACATTATAGGATTTGTCGCAAGATTAGTCCTAGGACTAGTCCAATAGCAAGTTTTGACGCCTTTACATTGTAGGATTTCTCGCGCGACTCCTGACTTTCGACAAGTCTTGGGATTTTTATGAAAGTAGCGCGTCCCTACTTTGTTTCGACTAGTCGTAGGATTTTCGACTCGACGCATGCGCATATGAGTCTGGTCGCCAATGTGATCGCTTGCAACTCGCAATTTGTTTTGATAATTGAGGTTATGGTAAAAGTTCCCGGTTTTTAAAATGACAAGTACGGAAGAAAAAGTAAGTTTAAAAGCAACTGTAAGTAATCGTTGGATGATTTTTCAAACTTTATTTTCTTAAGCCGAATATTACCTGGACCAAATCAATGTTGGTTCATTTTTTGGAACAAGTTGAACAACATCCATGCCTCTACGACAATAAACATGCATTGCACGCAAATAAACATGCAAGAAGGAATGCATTATTTGAACTTGTGGAGACACTGAAGCAGTTTGATTCGAAGATCTCTCAAGAGCATGTTAAGGGAAAATTATCAAATGTCCGTTCCCAGCTGTCACGAGAAATAAACAGAGGGAAAAGAAAACGTTCAGGTGCTGGAACAGATGAATATGAAGAGGAACACGTTTGGTGGTATGAAAGAGCACAGTTCTTGATTCCTTGTATCCTACCAAGGAAGAGCAAAGATTCTATGCAGAATGACATTGTAAGTACCTAAAGAATATTAATTGTTGAAAAAGGACGTAATGAAAATATCTATTTCTCAGAGTACTACAGAAAGTCAGATCGAAACAGAACTGTACAATAACCTAGATGATACCTCAGACATGGAATTATCGGAAAACAATTCGATGTTGCAAGCATGTTCACGGCCAACCAAAAAATGCAAGAGGCAGGAGGTTGAGGAAGATCCAGTGCTCAAAAAAACAGTAGACGCATTAGAGGTTTTGAACAGTCAGCTGTTGTTTTCAAGTAACGAGGTATCCGATAATGGTACAACTGCTTTTGGGAAATATGTGGGTTCTGAATTGTCACATATAAAGGACGCAGTACTTCTTAATGAAGCGCAGGTTGAAATTAGTGGAATCTTATACAAATACAAAAAAAGTTTTCTGACAAAAAACATTCCAAACGAAGATTGTTAAAAAAATACATTTGAGTTATAATTATATAGATTTAATTGCAATTTTTTTACACTTCAAAATTAATGATAAAACAATTTTAAAAAATTAAAGTTTTTAACAGCTTCCCATTGCCATGGTACAAATCCTATTCCATTAAAATATTCTGTAAACTTTCTCCGTATTTCAATGGGTTCATTTGCAGGTCTAGGAGTAGATCTTTTTTCTAGACCAGTAATAAATGTATTTTGTCTCCATCGTCCAGGTGTTAGAGTCGTTAAGTCTGTATTTTCAAAATCACCTCCGTGAAGGTACGACTTTCCATCTTGACTTTTAATAAAATTATGTAGAACGCAACATGTCAAAGTAATACTTTGTACTTTTTCCACTGACAAATTTATGTCCGTCTGGAGTACCTGGAAACGATTGGCTAAGATTCCGAATGCATTTTCGACAATTCTTCTCGCACGACTCAACCGATAGTTAAATATTCTTTCCTGGTTTGAAATTCGTAGACCCCAGGGCTTCATCATACGATTTGTTAGACGAAATGCATCATCAGCTACTATGACATAGGGTAAACAGACATTTGTATTTGGTAAAGTTCTGGCTTCGGGGAAGTTCAATAAATTTCTCTTTACTGCATCACATAAAACCGAGTTGTTGTAGACTCCCCCATCACTAATTCGCCCATTACACCCTACATCTACGAAAATAAAATTATATTCTGCATCAACCAGGGCGAGTAGTACGATGCTATTGAACCCTTTATAGTTATAATAATAGGAACCATCCGATTTTTTAGCTCTGAATGCAATATGTTTACCATCTACAAAATCTCAAATTATTTAATCACTTTAGACAGTAACTTGTAGCAGTACCTAAGGCACCCAGGCAGTTTGGAAAATTCCACAATTGTTCAAATCCTTTTGAGATTGTTTCCCATTCTTCTGGTGTCCTTGGCGTCTATAAAAAAAAAGAATTTAGTTAAGTACCACAAGTTCAGAGGCCTTAATATTTGAACTCACCTTTAGATATTCATTATGCAAAACAGCATAAATTGCTTTTACTGTTTCTGGAATTATTATCGAAAGGGATGGTACAGAAATTCTAAAAGCATAATGGAGACTGGTAAATGTTTCACCAGTTGCGAGGTAGCGAAGAGTAACTAAAAGCCTGTAAAATGACATTTGTTTTGTAAATGTATACATATACATGGTATCAAATAACTTGCCTTGTTTTGCTTGAAATACATTCACGTAACACCGTATTACGTCTCCCAATAATATGTTTCACTTTTTCCAATAGCATATAAAATGTTTTAACCGTCATCCGTGTAAAATTTTTAAAACTGCGCTCATCTTCTATTTGTAATTCCCGAAAAATTCAATTCGAAAGCCCTAGTCCCTCATCTCGTCGAAGTAGCCACTGTCGAGCCCATATTTTTCTGGAACGAATGCCTTTGGACCTTTTCCTTTTACGATTTATCAATGTTCTTTGCAATAACAGCAAAAGAACAGAAATCAGTCTAGCCCGGAATGCACTGATAATACGGCGCATGTTTATTTATTTATTTCACTTTAGTAAAACACAGTGCTCGTCTGCAAGCGTGATTTTGACAATTTGACATTTGACATTTAAGTCGAAATATTTGTCCCACAGTGTGAACGGCTCAAAACATATAAATTTATATTTTCAATCCTAGGACTTGTCTTGGCTATTTGTCTTAATACAAGTCCTAGGAAAAATCTTATAATGTAAAGGCACTTTAAGAGCACAACGTGGCAATACTGCACATATTTCTTTTTCTAAAGAATTACTTTCAGGTAGGCCTACTTCTTGTATCTAAGTAACTAACACTGACAGATACTGTCACTTGCGTAAGACAAACAACTGTCACGTTGACATAACTTTTTATTCCAAAAGAATTTAATGTAATTAAACAAGAATACACAACAAACAGGTAATTGAAGGGCTGTATGCAAAAAGTCCCTAAGTGACGTAGAGATTTTCTACTATTTGCGCTATTTCTGATAAGAATGGATGAACTTACGGTTGCACTTACTGATTCCCGTTTAACCTTCCGGAGCTAACAATACATTTACGATTTTTGCCAAGCATTTTTTCCCTAGTTGAGGCAAATTTCTGCCGTCCTCAGTACCTTTCGATCTCAAATAGAGTCAGTTGCCCTCAAGTTGTCAGAGTTGAGCGTTGAACAGTTCTTAAGTTATAAACGCTTTCGGTCTCACAGACCGATGTTAGTCTATTAGTTATATAATTGGCCAAGTTCGTCTGTAACTCTATATTTACCTTAATCAACGGTGCTTTGCTAGCATTAATATATTATTTTATTCGAGATTATTCTTGGAAATGTTTCTTGCAACTAAACAATACTTTATCAACTCATTGCGTTTCTGCTAGTTTAGTTATAATTATTCAGCTGTTGAAATAAGTTCTACGCTGTTTCGTTAGGTGCAATATTTTCACTTTTCCATCAGTATATAAAAAATGGCTGCCTGCACTGGTGAGGAAGTACAGAAAACACTTTTCGACTCTAATAAATTTACCATACATTTTCGAAACTTTATGACCGATTATTTCGAAAACTTTCCTCTTCAAGGTCATACGAATTTGACATATTCCTACTCAGAAAAATGTGCTGCATCCAAATTCGCCATCAAAAGTATGGGGTACTATTTAAAAAAATTGATGATGACGTCATAGTACGAAAACAAAAGACGATCGTAAAAATTATAAATATTAAAAAAGATGCAGTTTTAAAAACTAAAGTTGACCGGTCCGAGGATTTTTTGTGAAAATTCTTCTAAAATGTTTTATCGAATTTATTCCATACTTTACGAAAGCACTGTATATAAACATAATAACCCGGAAGAAAAAATTCTAAGAAGAAAATTTTTAGAACTTCTTGGACACCAGCTAGTTGAGGAGCATATTAAAAATCGAGTTACTAGTACATTTCTGATCCTAATCCGAAAACTCCAATCTATGGAAGATGTTATTATTGCTGCAGCAAGAAAAATAGAAAATCGAAATACAAATGACAGAAATGCCCAAAATTTATGTGCTTGGAGCATTTAGTACCGATATGCCAGACATGTGTTCTCCAAGAAGAACAGTAATTTGGACTGCAAAGTTTCAGTTCTTTCGAAATATTGGGATAATTTGTTTCTTTTATATTTATTTAACAAAAGTTTCGTTTGCGTCATATTTTATAATAAAGGAAAGTAATCATGTCGTATTTTTTAATTTTCTAATATTTTACGTTTCACTAAATTTTTAATTTTTTATAATTTTATATTTTTTATAATAAAAGCTCTATGAACACACAAACTTGGTTAAATTACCCAAACACTTTATATTTAAGAAATAAAATTTAAACCAAGTAATTTTCCAAAAGCCAGCTGTAATTTTTCCAATTGGTCTATGAGACCGATGTTCGACTTCATGTTTTATAAAGCTAAGTTAGTTCCCAAAGGTTAAAAGGCCCCTAACAATGTTATTTATTAAAAACAGATCAGTCAAAAACGAAATAATGTAATTTCCAGATCAAATTGAAACATAGAATCTCAAATATCTCAGAATAGGAAAAAGTGACTTAGAGTGATTGTCGCGCTAATCCTTGTATGCTTCGTCCTGATCCAGTTTTAATCGCTTCCACAACTGCTTCCTCCAATGGTGCTGTACGAACTTCACGAGGTCGTTTACCGTTTACAGAAATCGGCACTATTTGGTCATTTTCTCTTAATTTTTGCTCCACTTTTCTAATTACGTTAGCATCTGGATGACGTTGATGTGGATACACTCTAGCATATTCTCTAGCAGCTTCCGATGCGTTATTATCTGTCTCATCCAAGCGGAGCAACATGTCTAGATAATCACTGAAATTGTATTCCATTTTAAGACTTTTTAGGACATTTGACTTGTATCGTTTAAATGTGACAAGAGAACTGACATTGAAAAGTGAATTATTGTTGCCAACGTTTCCTAGGAGATTTGCGATGTTGCGACATTGATAAATTTTCCTCGGAGCCAAGAAACCGTACTTTTGACATCGGTAATAAAGTTGGTTTCAATAGATTTTTTACACTTTTTTTAAAAAAGCACCATCAATTGCATCAAATTTAGACCCTAACAATGAAATTATTACAAAATTGATAATCGTATAGATTTTTATTGTCTGAATAGGAAAGCTTATAACTTGGTGAAGAGACAACAAATTTTATTTTGGCTTTCAAATTCGTGTTTCGTTAGAAATCGTCTATAACATGGAGATACTCACGGATACCTTTATTTCATCACCCTGTATTTCGGCTAATTTTTGTTATTCCAAAAAGAAACGATTTCTGCCATCTCAACGGCTTTGAGGTGGGCCTGCCGTGGGAGTAACCCCGATGACGTCCGAACTCGACACTTAATTTAATTTTAAATTAAGTTATCAAATTCGTTGATATTTCCTTTCAAAAAGAACCAATGTGGACGCGTTTTGTACCTGTTTGTGACCGATTACTTCCCTTTCGAGATATCGAATTAAGAAATCACCTGCTTGTAGGTAGAACCGATGATTACCGCGGTGCAGATAGATTTTATGCGTCTCATTATCGAGAATTTATAAATGGGACCATTTTTCGTTATCTCAGAGATTTACGATTCGATCGGAAACGCTTTTAATTATTTGTTTTATGTGTCTTGTTAGTAGAAAAAAATGGCAGATGCAGGAATTTCTTGTTTTTCGTGTCTTTGCATGATTTAATACTTCTGTGAAACATAAATTTGTGTAATGGCTATAATTGCTGGGTATAACGCCATTATTATCGTACCGGATGCTGTCGTTTGGTTGGCAAAAGGAACGATTGAGTCATTTTAGTCGAATACAATGCCCCCAGGCATCAACCTGGAATTCAAAATCTGAGTTGTTCTACAAAGCTAGAATATGTTAATTTAATTTGTTCTAACAATGAGCTACAATTTTCATGGTAACTTTTACACTTTTTGGCAGGTTTGTCATACCAGTTATTAAGTTAATATTATTAAGTTTCAAGCCAAAAAGTTTAACAATTTTTGTTTCTCCCAATGTGGCTTCTATCACTTCAGGAAACTTTTAAGTCAGCATTTAAAAGCTACAATTTTCATATTAACTTCTGAATTTTTTACAGCTTTTTAAAGATATCAGTTAGCAGAATTTCAAGTTTCAAGCCAATATTTTGATTGGTTAATATTTTAACAATTTCTGTTTGTCTCAATTTTCTTTTTATTACTTTAGGAAACTTTTAAGTCGGCATTCAAAAGCTACAATTTTCATATTAACTTCTGCATTTTTTTGGAGCTTTGTAAAGATATCAGTTAACAGAATTTCAAGTTTCAAGCCAATATTTTGATTGGTTAATATTTTAACAATTGTTGTTTGTTCCAATGTGTTTTTTATTACTTTAGGAAACTTTTAAGTCAGCATTTAAAAGCTACAATTTTCATATTAACTTCTGCATTTTTTGCAGCTTTGTAAAGAGATCAGTTATCAGAATTTCAAGTTTCAAACCAATATCTTGATTGGTTAATATTTTAACAATTGTTGTTTGTTCCAATGTGTTTTTTATTACTTTAGGAAACTTTTAAGTCAGCATTTAAAAGCTACAATTTTCATATTAACTTCTGCATTTTTTGCAGCTTTGTAAAGAGATCAGTTATCAGAATTTCAAGTTTCAAACCAATATCTTGATTGGTTAATATTTTAACAATTGTTGTTTGTTCCAATGTGTTTTTTATTACTTTAGGAAACTTTTAAGTCAGCATTTAAAAGCTACAATTTTCATATTAACTTCTGCATTTTTTGCAGCTTTGTAAAGAGATCAGTTATCAGAATTTCAAGTTTCAAACCAATATCTTGATTGGTTAATATTTTAACAATTTTTGTTTACCCCAATCTGCTTTTTATTACTTTAGGAAAATTTTAAGTCAGCATTTAAAAGCTATAAATTTCATATTAACTTCTGCATTTTTTTGAAGCTTTGTAATGATAATAGTTAACAGAATTTCAAGTTTCAAGCCAATATCTTGATTGGTTAATATTTTAACAATTTTTGTTTGTCCCAATGTGCTTTTTATCACTTTAGGAAACTTTTAAGTCAGCATTTAAAAGCTACAATTTTCATACTAACTTCTGCATTTTTTTACAGCGTTGTAAAGATATCAGTTAACAGAATTTTAAGTTTCAAGCCAATAATAATAATAATTTAACAATTTTTGTTTGCACCAATGCGGCTTTTATCACTTCAGGAAACTTTTTGGCCAACAATTTAAGAGCTAAAATTTTCATATCAACTTCTGCATTTTTCTGCAGCTTTGTAAAAATATCAGTTATCAGAATTTCAAGTTTCAAGCCAATATTTTGATTGGTTAATATTTTAACAATTTCTGTTTGTCTCAATTTTCTTTTTATTACTTTAGGAAACTTCTAAGTCGGCATTCAAAAGCTACAATTTTCATATTAACTTCTGCATTTTTTTGGAGCTTTGTAAAGATATCAGTTAACAGAATTTCAAGTTTCAAGCCAATATTTTGATTGGTTAATATTTTAACAATTTCTGTTTGTCTCAATTTTCTTTTTATTACTTTAGGAAACTTCTAAGTCGGCATTCAAAAGCTACAATTTTCATATTAACTTCTGCATTTTTTTGGAGCTTTGTAAAGATATCAGTTAACAGAATTTCAAGTTTCAAGCCAATATTTTGATTGGTTAAAATTTTAACAATTTTTGTTTGTCCCAATGTGTTTTTTATCACTTCAGGAAACTTTTAAGTTAGCATTTAAAAGCTACAATTTTCATATTAACTTTTGAATTTTTTACAGCTTTTTAAAGATATCAGTTAGCAGAATTTCAAGTTTCAAGCCAATATCTTGATTGATTAATATTTTAACAATTTTTGTTTGTCCCAATTTGCTTTTTATCACTTTAGGAAACTTTTAAGTCAGCATTCAAAAGCTACAATTTTCATATTAACTTCTGCATTTTTTTGGAGCTTTGTATAGATATCAGTTAACAGAATTTCAAGTTTCAAGCCAATATTTTGATTGGTTAATATTTTAACAATTTTTGTTTGCCTCAATGTGCTTTTTATCACTTAAGGAAACTTATAAGTTAGCATTTGAAAGCTACAATTTTCATATTAACTTCTGCATTTTTTTACCGCTTTGTAATGATATCAGTTACCAGAATTTCAAGTTTCAAGCCAATATTTTAATTGGTTATTACTTTAACAATTTTTGTTTGTCCCAATGTGCTTTTTATCACTTAGGAAACTTTTAAGTGAGCATTTAAAAGCTACAATTTTCATATTAACTTCTGCATTTTTTGCAGCTTTGTAAAGAGATCAGTTATCAGAATTTCAAGTTTCAAACCAATATCTTGATTGGTTAATATTTTAACAATTTTTGTTTGCCCCAATCTGCTTTTTATTACTTTAGGAAAATTTTAAGTCAGCATTTAAAAGCTATAAATTTCATATTAACTTCTGCATTTTTTTGAAGCTTTGTAATGATAATAGTTAACAGAATTTCAAGTTTCAAGCCAATATCTTGATTGGTTAATATTTTAACAATTTTTGTTTGTCCCAATGTGCTTTTTATCACTTTAGGAAACTTTTAAGTCAGCATTTAAAAGCTACAATTTTCATACTAACTTCTGCATTTTTTTACAGCGTTGTAAAGATATCAGTTAACAGAATTTTAAGTTTCAAGCCAATAATAATAATAATTTAACAATTTTTGTTTGCACCAATGCGGCTTTTATCACTTCAGGAAACTTTTTGGCCAACAATTTAAGAGCTAAAATTTTCATATCAACTTCTGCATTTTTCTGCAGCTTTGTAAAAATATCAGTTATCAGAATTTCAAGTTTCAAGCCAATATTTTGATTGGTTAATATTTTAACAATTTCTGTTTGTCTCAATTTTCTTTTTATTACTTTAGGAAACTTCTAAGTCGGCATTCAAAAGCTACAATTTTCATATTAACTTCTGCATTTTTTTGGAGCTTTGTAAAGATATCAGTTAACAGAATTTCAAGTTTCAAGCCAATATTTTGATTGGTTAATATTTTAACAATTTCTGTTTGTCTCAATTTTCTTTTTATTACTTTAGGAAACTTCTAAGTCGGCATTCAAAAGCTACAATTTTCATATTAACTTCTGCATTTTTTTGGAGCTTTGTAAAGATATCAGTTAACAGAATTTCAAGTTTCAAGCCAATATTTTGATTGGTTAAAATTTTAACAATTTTTGTTTGTCCCAATGTGTTTTTTATCACTTCAGGAAACTTTTAAGTTAGCATTTAAAAGCTACAATTTTCATATTAACTTTTGAATTTTTTACAGCTTTTTAAAGATATCAGTTAGCAGAATTTCAAGTTTCAAGCCAATATCTTGATTGATTAATATTTTAACAATTTTTGTTTGTCCCAATTTGCTTTTTATCACTTTAGGAAACTTTTAAGTCAGCATTCAAAAGCTACAATTTTCATATTAACTTCTGCATTTTTTTGGAGCTTTGTATAGATATCAGTTAACAGAATTTCAAGTTTCAAGCCAATATTTTGATTGGTTAATATTTTAACAATTTTTGTTTGCCTCAATGTGCTTTTTATCACTTAAGGAAACTTATAAGTTAGCATTTGAAAGCTACAATTTTCATATTAACTTCTGCATTTTTTTACCGCTTTGTAATGATATCAGTTACCAGAATTTCAAGTTTCAAGCCAATATTTTAATTGGTTATTACTTTAACAATTTTTGTTTGTCCCAATGTGCTTTTTATCACTTAGGAAACTTTTAAGTGAGCATTTAAAAGCTACAATTTTCATATTAACTTCTGCATTTTTTTACAGCTTTGTAATGATATCAGTTACCAGAATTTCAAGTTTCAAGCCAATATTTTAATTGGTTAATATTTTAACAATTTTTGTTTGTCCCAATGTGCTTTTTATCACTTTAAGAAACTTTTAAGTCAGCATTTAAAAGCTGCAGTTTTCATATTAACTTCAGCATTTTTTTGGAGCTTTGTAAAGATATCAGTTAACAGAATTTCAAGTTTCAAGCCAATATTTTGATTGGTTAATATTTTAACAATTGTTGTTTGTTTCAATGTGCTTTTTATTACTTTAGGAAACTTTTAAGTCAACATTCAAAAGCTACAATTTTCATATTAACTTCTGCATTTTTTTACACCTTTTTAAAGATATCAGTTATTAGAATTTTAAGTTTCAAGCCAATATCTTAATATCTTAATTGGTTAATATTTTAACAATTTTTGTTTGTATCATTTAAATGCTATAATTTTCAGAATTGTTCTGCAACTTTGTAAAGATATGAATTATCAGCATTTTAAGTTTTACGGACTTAATTTTTAACACAATTGAGGATCATAATTGTAACTAAGAACGTTAACCTGCTCTTGCGACAGATAAAAATAATGAATGAATGAAAATAGCTGAAACATTAATTTAAAATCTTTTGAAGTATCCTCGCACTCAGAAATTCCGAATCTCACGGTAAATTCGGTCCAGTAAATAATGATCACCGATAGTATTTAAGTTCGTGATTACTCGTTGATTACAATGTAAATCGCATCGTCTCATTTAAATTTTGAGGCGGATTTGTGGCGAAAAGTTGTAAAAATCAACTGTTCAACTGGTTGCTCACCATATAGTTAGAGAGTATCAATCATCGTTGACAGCTTTATAACTTGGTTCAATTCAGAAACGCATCAATATAAATTACATCTGAAAATTTCTCAAATATAATTACGCGAAGGTGAGCGTTCTGAAAACGTGTGTTTGTTGTGGCCAATTTATTACTGTTTATGAAGCGCATGCAACAGTTTAGGAAACCGTTGTTGTGACGTTCTCCGGCCGGTTCAACGTCTCAATTATTTGCAACAAACGCACCGTTTGCGCCCGATTCCGATTCGATATTAATTCCATGCCTGGCTTGCGATCGCACAATGATGATGAGAGTTTAACGCGAGAAATTAATAATTATATCCGCCAAGTGACAACATTGTAGATTGGTTGAGCGTTTTTACTTTTGCGTTAGTGCAAAGTGCAAGGCTAAGAGGTACAACATGTTCCATCTTGTCATTCGGGCAATGTCTGTCGTCTCGTCTAGGCGTTATAAATCTTTGTTAGTACGAGACAATCCTCGCAAGACAACGACAAATATAAATAATAATAAAAAAAAAGTTAATGCGTTATGCTGAATAGGAATATAAATTGCGGTTTCCATTAAGTGATTTTTACTGTTTATGTTATTGGAGATTTATTTAAATACTATGTTGCAGGATTTAATTAATTCTTGTATTAACACATCAACTTGAAACTTGAATTTATGATTTTTATAAAATCTTTTACTATTTTAAGATTATATTATGTAATGAAATGTCAAAAATTAACCGAATAACAAATAAATTTGTTTTGAAAATTAGAGGATTTATGCTTGAGATGGCTACTCATGGCGAGATGGCACAGCAGTTCCTTCTCAATTATACAAACATTTTTAAAACCACCCTAAAGATTGTTGACAAATACAATTTGCTTTTATTGCTTTAGCGTACGCCTTAATACCGGCAACACCTCAGACTTTTTTATAATCCAGATGTCACTATAATTACGGTAAAGTGCAGTGGATAATAGGTCTATGTGTAACAATGAAAACGGCTTTTGAGGGGTTGCATTCCAATATACCTTTTCAACAGATGCGAAAATTTTTGTATCTTCAATAAATTTAGAACGATATAATTTAAAGTAAAATAATAATATGTAAGAAGAATCTGTTAAATTTAACAATTTTATTTACTTATTGTTAGTAAAGAAGTTTTGTTATTACTGCATGTTACTCTGCAAAGGCTTAATTTACGCCAAAATGGGTTAGTTTGTTAATCCCGGGTATTTCTTTCAACGTAATTTATATTTATATCGTAAATCGTTTTAAAAATTGATTTTTAGCCGTTTTAAATTCTATTAATGACATATCCGGAATATCATCTATCTCCATATCACCATAATCAGAATCTTTATTTTGAAATGTACGCTTTCTTTTAATAATTTCGCGGTTACTGTATTTTTTGTCAATTTGTTACAATATGCGAACAAACAGATAATGGAATGCAGCTGACTAGTTAAAATTTTAGGCCAAATAACCTGTCTGAAGAAAGACTGTATTGTCGAACGTCATAAAATTTTATTATTTATTCTAGAAAATTCTGTTCAGAACTCGGAACAGATGGTGAATTTCGTATTCGAAAGGACTAATATTTTTTAATAAATTAAAACACAACGAGTAAAAGATTAACCCCTTAACGCACAGTTTTTTTTATAGCAAATTGTAGTTTTAGCTTATTATAAGTTATTACAACTACAGCTTATTTTTTTTAATTAATGTGGGATAAAACAGCTAAACAATTGTTTTAGAAAGAAATTATAATTTGAGCTAGCTTATTCTCATTAATTCATTTAAAAGAGTCTTCACGAACGATTTTTAAAATTAATATGACCTTAGAGTTGAATTTATATCCTATTAAGTTAATGTAGATAATAAAGATCAAAATTGTACAAGACTAAAAATAATTTATAGTAAAAAAACTTTTTCAATAAAACAAGCTTTTATTAAAATGTACGCCTTTATTTTTAATCATTTAGGCCAATATCAAAATTAGTTTTAAATTTTTTCTGCGTCTTGTTTTTTAAAAAAAGTCTTTTTACTATAAATTATTTCAAACATAGTTTGAAAACAAAACCTAGCTTTAAAAGTATTTCGGATATCACTGCTGTTAAAGTATCCTTGCTGGGAAACGATAAGTACCTACTGCGACGTTGTAAATCTTTTTGACGCGTTCGAAAATCGGCAAAAATTTGCTACTTCAATTTCGGTTCTTGATCTAAAGAACATTGAATAAATCAAAAACTATTACGTTGTTTAAAACAGCTAGGCGTCAGCTCAAAATAAAAAGTCTAATCTACGAGTCCAAAAAATTTTAATACAAAATTTTGATAACTGAATGCATAAACAGGAATTTCGAAATTTGATGTTTTAATTAATAACTTGGTTAATTATGATTATTTAATTACGGTTTGGGGTCAGCTCAAAATAAATTGGTATACTCGACCTCCTTTTCATAATTAAAAATAAAGGTATAAAAAGGAATTGCGTTTTACATGTATTGAAAAACTTAGGATGAAACGGCGTTAACTTATAAAGCAGAAGTCGAGAAACAGATTGGTAGATTTGCAGTTTGATAGAATCTAAGTGAATGATGTATTTCAATTAGTTGTAGATAAACTATTGTATTTGTTGCGTATATATTTATAATAAACATACATTTATTGTCTAGCTGGGGGATAATAATTTGAAAAATAACTTTAGGCAAAAAGTACAGTCGAATTTCTAGTATTGTTTACTTACAAATTAGTTTCCTTTTTTTCCATAACAATATTTTAAATTATTTTTTCACTTTTTTACAAATCACAACATTTTAAAAAACACTCTTTAAAACAACGTCAAATACACAATTTTAAAAAACACACTTTTTAAAATTGTGTATTTGTGTATTTTAAAAAACACACTTTTTAAAATTGTGTATTTGTGTATTTTAAAAAACACACTTTTTAAAATTGTGTATTTGTGTATTTTAAAAAACACATTTTTAAAAATTGTGTATTTGTGTATTTTAAAAAACACATTTTTTAAAATTGTGTAATTGTGTATTTTAAAAAACACATTTTTTAAAATTGTGTATTTGTGTATTTAAAAAAACACACTTTTTAAAATTGTGTATTTGTGTATTTTAAAAAACACATTTTTTAAAATTGTGTATTTGTGTATTTTAAAAAACACTTTTTAAAATTGTGTATTTGTGTATTTTAAAAAACACATTTTTTAAAATTGTGTATTTGTGTATTTTAAAAAACACATTTTTTAAAATTGTGTAATTGTGTATTTTAAAAAACACATTTTTTAAAATTGTGTATTTGTGTATTTAAAAAAATACACTTTTTAAAATTGTGTATTTGTGTATTTTAAAAAACACATTTTTTAAAATTGAGTATTTGTGTATTTTAAAAAACACATTTTTTAAAATTGTGTATTTGTGTATTTTAAAAAACACACTTTTTAAAATTGTGTATTTGTGTATTTTAAAAAACACACTTTTGAAAATTGTGTATTTGTGTATTTTAAAAAACACATTTTTTAAAATTGAGTATTTGTGTATTTTAAAAAACACATTTTTTAAAATTGTGTAATTTTGTATTTTAAAAAACACATTTTTTAAAATTGTGTATTTGTGTATTTAAAAAAACACACTTTTTAAAATTGTGTATTTGTGTATTTTAAAAAACACATTTTTTAAAATTGAGTATTTGTGTATTTAAAAAAACACACTTTTTAAAATTGTGTATTTGTGTATTTTAAAAAACACATTTTTTAAAATTGAGTATTTGTGTATTTTAAAAAACACATTTTTTAAAATTGTGTATTTGTGTATTTTAAAAAACACACTTTTTAAAATTGTGTATTTGTGTATTTTAAAAAACATACTTTTTAAAATTGTGTATTTGTGTATTTTAAAAAACACACTTTTGAAAATTGTGTATTTGTGTATTTTAAAAAACACATTTTTTAAAATTGTGTATTTGTGTATTTTAAAAAACACACTTTTTAAAATTGTGTAATTTTGTATTTTAAAAAACACATTTTTTAAAATTGTGTATTTGTGTATTTAAAAAAACACACTTTTTAAAATTGTGTATTTGTGTATTTTAAAAAACACATTTTTTAAAATTGAGTATTTGTGTATTTTAAAAAACACATTTTTTAAAATTGTGTATTTGTGTATTTTAAAAAACACACTTTTTAAAATTGTGTATTTGTGTATTTTAAAAAACACACTTTTTAAAATTGTGTATTTGTGTATTTTAAAAAACACATTTTTTAAAATTGTGTATTTGACGTTGTTTTAAAGAGTGTGTTTTTTAAAATGTTGTGATTTGTAAAAAAATGAAAAAATAATTTAAAATATTGTTATGGAAAAAAAGGAAACTAATTTGTAAGTAAACAACTTTACATAACAAGAAAAACCTGATTTAAATAAAATTCTAGTATTGTGTCAAAATTCCCCTAAAGATTGTCAATAATTTCTGTTTGAATTATACAAAAACATTATGTGGAAAAAAACGGCCAATGCAGTTAAATAATAAATAATTATCTCCAAACCAATTTGTTTAGATTTATTAATCTCGGCAAAGTCTAATTAGCAGTCGGACACATAATTTCAGATAAGCACCGTTAATTTGCATACAAAAATTTACGACCAACGAGGTAATTAAAACCTCTCACTGATTTTTTTGCGTGACCGGGAGCCTTAACATTTTGAGAAAAACTTTACAAGTACTTTGCGGTAACCGAATCCTGTTAGACACGGATCAAATTTCCCCGCGGAATTAATTCAGCAGGGCCGCTTGTCAACCAAACACTTGTTAAATCGGCGATTTTTTCGCTCAGCCTGGCTCGCCGGCAAAATCGCGAACCCGACACGATTTCTGGAACCACGAAAACGAAGGGACCACTGGTGGCGTCGAATTTTACCTGCCTTTTTACCTTAGTAGCCGTGAAATTACTTGTCCGGGAAAAAATCGATTGTCCGGGCTTAAATCGAAGTTTATTGTTGTGAACAAACAGCAAAAAACTAAAACGGCCTTCGATTGATTTTGTGTAATCAAATCGGGCGACGATCGTCGCTACGTTCGTTCCTCGGCGAGCGCTTCCGGTGATAAAGCCGGAGAGTTTTTGTGAACTGGAGAGTATTTAACGGGAAAATTATTAAATACAGCGCGCCCATTCGTGCGTGAGGTTTAAATTAACCAGACAAAACATACCACTGGTTCCATCAACACATTTTGGCCGTCGTTATTCGTGCTTAAAGATTTACATATTGAAAGCCACCTGAGTTCTCTCTTTGGCCGTGAATTGCACTTTTAACATTTTAGGATGCACAAACTTGTAATCGCTTTATTTCATTTCAAACGTTTATTTTGATTTGAACGTTTCACGTTTGGAAATTGGTTTATTTTTACTGTTTGCAATTAAAGAAATATTTACTCGTTATTTCATTTAAATGAATAAACGCTCTTGAAATGTTTATGTACTTTCAGAAACTTTTGGCGAATTTGAGACGTTTATTGATTTAATTGGCGTTCATTTGATTGAAAGTGGTTTGCTGGAATAACATTTTTTTTTACAAAATAAATGAAGTGCTGGATAAAAAATTTCCTTATGGTAGAACTTTAAACTTATTTTCTTTCGTTACTCAACATAGTTGGATCAAAATCACCAAGGTGGAAAATTTCAAGATCAGTTTTATGACGAAAAATATAACTAGCTATAATGATGACAATTACTTTATATTGTCACTAAATTTGTGTTTAAACAATACTTTGATAGGGCAGCGCATATAATCCATTACTTTCTTTGTAATATTGCTTTGAATCAGAGCTTTCGCTAAAAACAGTCATTTCGGGAACGTTTTTGTAAAGTTAATGAAATGTCCAAAAAATACAATTTTTTTTTTGCTTTATTCTGCGAGGTAGGTATATATTCATCGATATTATATAAAAAAAATAATAACAATAATAAGCATACAATTTTTTTGAAGCAAAATACATCAAGAACGAAGATTAATTGCTATTTTCATACATACAATTTAAAAATTCAGTAACATTTATAATTAAATTTACATACATAGAATTAAGGTTATTTAATATAACTACAATCTTTTTTTGGAGAAGATAACTAAAATTGTATGTGTTTTATTTAATTTTAGTAACGTTCTCGGGAATGATCAGGCGTTCCCGGAATGACAAAAATGTTTGCTGAATGACGATAATGATATTATAGGGTAAGGGTATATTTAAATCATGAACGACAGTTTCAGAAATCAAAAGTGGCAACAGTTTAAAAAAACGCGCTGTAGATGCTACAGACGAACGTCATGATAGTGACAATGAAAGTCCAGAGTTAAATAATAGAAACCAGACTGTTAAGAATAACGAGGCAGTTAAAAGTTTCAGTTTGTGCATAAAGTGGACAGAAGAAACTAATATACTACAAGATGTTCTTGTAAGTACTTTAAAGATTAAAAGAACCGACTATTACAATGAACCAGAAAAGGATCAGGCAAACAATTACAAAGTACTTCACAAAATAATATAAAATTTAATAAGTACGCTTCTGTTTTAAATAATTTTTGTTTATGTGTTATTTTCTAGTTGTTTTGTATTAAATGTTTCTGTTTCCAATAAAAAAACAGTCCCGCTTCAGTAATCTGAATTATTTAGTTATGCGAATTAGTTCGGATTATTGAGGTCGCACTGTATCTTAATCGGTTGATTTCCTGCAAAACTATTTTTGTAGCAATAAACAACACAGTCATATTTTATTATTCAACATAACTTTCAAGCTAACATTTAATTAAGTTTATGATCTTATTTAAATTTAAAATATTCGGAATGTTTACAAAACTGTTAATTTTTAATTTCTGATGGATATCTCAATCGGTAGATTTTTATTATTCACTGTAATTTTCAAGACAAAATTTGAATAATTCTGGAAAGCTGAATACCTAATGAGTTATCAAATTTTTATACAAATGCCAAATTTAAATAATTTTGAGATTACATTTAAACAAAAAAAATTCAGAACGTTTACAAAACCATTAATTTTCCATTTCAGGTCAATTGATGTTTTAATCGGTTAACTTTTGGTCAAAATTATTATGGTAGCAAGTAATAAAACATGCAGTCACTTTTTAATATCATTGTAACTGTCCAGCCAAACTTGAAATATTTCTAAACAACAGAAATCACTTCAGTAAAGCCTTAAGCTCGAGCTTTAGTAAATCCAGCGGAAAAAATAAAGAACTTAAAAATTGTGTTGGCAATGCTGAAAACTTGAATCACTAACTACACTCAATAATTTCAAATACTTAGACATCTGAACAAGTGGAATTATGAAGTGAAGGATACAGTCAGTAAAATTTTCACTGAACGACCGGTCATTAAACTTTTAATAGAAAAAAATTGTTTTCATTGAGTAACATTAAAGAAAATGAAGTGAAGTATGCAGTGAGTGAAATTTTCAGTATTGCCAACACAAATTTTAATTTTTTTATTTGTTCCCCGGATTTAAGCCTTCACTGAACGACCGGTCATTAAACTATTAATAGAAAAAAATTGTTTTCATTGAGTAACATTAAAAAAAAATGAAGTGAAGTATGCAGTGAGTCAAATTTTCAATATTGCCAACACAAATTTCAAGTTTTTTATTTTTTTCCCCGGATTTAAACTTTCACTGAACGACCGGTCATTAAATTTTTAATAGAAAAAAATCGTTCTCATTGAGTAACATTGAAAAAAATGAAGTGAAGTATGCAGTGAGGAAAATTTTCAGTATTGCCAATACAAATTTTAAGTTTTTATTTTTTCCCCCGGATTTAAACCTTCACTGAACGACCGGTCATTAAACTTTTAATAGAAAAAAATTGTTTTCATTGAGTAACATTAAAAAAATTGAAGTGGATTATGCAGTGAATCAAATTTTCAGTATTGCCAACACAAATTGTAAGTTTTTTATTTTTTCTCCCGAAATTAAGCTTTCACTGAACGACCGGTCATTAAACTTTTAATAGAAAAAAATTGTTTTCATTGAGTAACATTAAAAAAAATGAAGTGAGTGAAATTTTCAGTATTGCCAACACAAATTTTAAGTTTTTTATTTTTTCTCCCGAAATTAAGCTTTCACTGAACGACCGGTCATTAAACTTTTAATAGAAAAAAATTGTTTTCATTGAGTAACATTAAAAAAAATGAAGTGAGTGAAATTTTCAGTATTGCCAACACAAATTTTAAGTTTTTTATTTTTTCTCCCGAAATTAAGCTTTCACTGAACGACCGGTCATTAAACTTTTAATGGAAAAAAATTGTTTTCATTGAGTAACATTAAAAAAAATGAAGTGAGTGAAATTTTCAGTATTGCCAACACAAATTTTAAGTTTTTTATTTTTTCTCCCGAAATTAAGCTTTCACTGAACGACCGGTCATTAAACTTTTAATAGAAAAAAATTGTTTTCATTGAGTAACATTAAAAAAAATTAAGTGAGTGAAATTTTCAGTATTGCCAACACAAATTTTAAGTTTTTTATTTTTTCTCCCGAAATTAAGCTTTCACTGAACGACCGGTCATTAAACTTTTAATAGAAAAAAATTGTTTTCATTGAGTAACATTAAAAAAAATGAAGTGAGTGAAATTTTCAGTATTGCCAACACAAATTTTAAGTTTTTTATTTTTTCTCCCGAAATTAAGCTTTCACTGAACGACCGGTCATTAAACTTTTAATAGAAAAAAATTGTTTTCATTGAGTAACATTAAAAAAAATGAAGTGAGTGAAATTTTCAGTATTGCCAACACAAATTTTAAGTTTTTTATTTTTTCTCCCGAAATTAAGCTTTCACTGAACGATCGGTCATTAAACTTTTAATAGAAAAAATTGCTTTCATTGAGTAACATTAAAAAAAATGAAGTGAGTTAAATTTTCAGTATTACCAACACAAATTTTAAGTTTTTTATGTTTTCTCCCGAAATTAGCTTTCACTGAACGACCGGTCATTAAACTTTTAATAGAAAAAAATTGTTTTCATTGAGTAACATTAAAAAAAATGGAGTGAGTGAAATTTTCATTATTGCCAACACAAATTTTAAGTTTTTTATTTTTTCTCCCGAAATTAAGCTTTCACTGAACGACCGGTCATTAAGCTTTTAATAGAAAAAAATTGTTTTCATTGAGTAACATTAAAAAAAATGAAGTGAGTGAAATTTTCAGTATTGCCAACACAAATTTTAAGTTTTTTATTTTTTCTCCCGAAATTAAGCTTTCACTGAACGATCGGTCATTAAACTTTTAATAGAAAAAATTGCTTTCATTGAGTAACATTAAAAAAAATGAAGTGAGTTAAATTTTCAGTATTACCAACACAAATTTTAAGTTTTTTATGTTTTCTCCCGAAATTAGCTTTCACTGAACGACCGGTCATTAAACTTTTAATAGAAAAAAATTGTTTTCATTGAGTAACATTAAAAAAAATGAAGTGAGTGAAATTTTCAGTATTGCCAACACAAATTTTAAGTTTTTTATTTTTTCTCCCGAAATTAAGCTTTCACTGAACGACCGGTCATTAAACTTTTAATAGAAAAAAATTGTTTTCATTGAGTAACATTAAAAAAAATGAAGTGAGTGAAATTTTCAGTATTGCCAACACAAATTTTAAGTTTTTTATTTTTTCTCCCGAAATTAAGCTTTCACTGAACGACCGGTCATTAAACTTTTAATAGAAAAAAATTGTTTTCATTGAGTAACATTAAAAAAAATTAAGTGAGTGAAATTTTCAGTATTGCCAACACAAATTTTAAGTTTTTTATTTTTTCTCCCGAAATTAAGCTTTCACTGAACGATCGGTCATTAAACTTTTAATAGAAAAAATTGCTTTCATTGAGTAACATTAAAAAAAATGAAGTGAGTTAAATTTTCAGTATTACCAACACAAATTTTAAGTTTTTTATGTTTTCTCCCGAAATTAGCTTTCACTGAACGACCGGTCATTAAACTTTTAATAGAAAAAAATTGTTTTCATTGAGTAACATTAAAAAAAATGAAGTGAGTGAAATTTTCAGTATTGCCAACACAAATTTTAAGTTTTTTATTTTTTCTCCCGAAATTAAGCTTTCACTGAACGACCGGTCATTAAACTTTTAATAGAAAAAAATTGTTTTCATTGAGTAACATTAAAAAAAATGAAGTGAGTGAAATTTTCAGTATTGCCAACACAAATTTTAAGTTTTTATTTTTTCTCCCGAAATTAAGCTTTCACTGAACGACCGGTCATTAAACTTTTAATAGAAAAAAATTGTTTTCATTGAGTAACATTAAAAAAAATGAAGTGAGTGAAATTTTCAGTATTGCCAACACAAATTTTAAGTTTTTTATTTTTTCTCCCGAAATTAAGCTTTCACTGAACGACCGGTCATTAAACTTTTAATAGAAAAAAATTGTTTTCATTGAGTAACATTAAAAAAAATGAAGTGAGTGAAATTTTCAGTATTGCCAACACAAATTTTAAGTTTTTTATTTTTTCTCCCGAAATTAAGCTTTCACTGAACGACCGGTCATTAAACTTTTAATAGAAAAAAATTGTTTTCATTGAGTAACATTAAAAAAAATGGAGTGAGTGAAATTTTCAGTATTGCCAATACAAATTTTAAGTTTTTTATTTTTTCTCCCGGATTTAAGCTTTCACTGAACGACTGGTCATTAAACTTTTAATAGAAAAAAGTTGTTTTCATTGAGTAACATTTAAAAAAATGAAGTGAAGTATGCAGTGAGTCAAATTTTCAATATTGCCAACACAAATTTCAATTTTTTTATTTTTTCTCCCGGATTTAAGCTTTCACTGAACGACTGGTCATTAAACTTTTAATAGAAAAAAGTTGTTTTCATTGAGTAACATTTAAAAAAATGAAGTGAAGTATGCAGTGAGTCAAATTTTCAATATTGCCAACACAAATTTCAATTTTTTTACTTTTTCTCCCGGATTTAAGCTTTCACTGAACGGCCGGTCATTAAACTTTTATTAGAAAAAAATTGTTTTCATTGAGTAACATTAAAAGAAATGAAGTGAAGTATGCAGTGAGTCAAATTTTCAATATTGCCAACACAAATTTTAAGTTTTTTATTTTTCCCCCCAGATTTAAGCCTTCACTGAACGACCGGTCATTAAACTTTTAATAGAAAAAATTTGTTTTTATTGAGTAACATTAAAAAAATTAAGTGAGTGAAATTTTCAGTATTGCCAACACAAAATTTACGTTTTTTATTTTTTCTCCCGAAATTAAGCTTTCACTGAACGATCGGTCATTAAACTTTTAATAGAAAAAATTGCTTTCATTGAGTAACATTAAAAAAAATGAAGTGAGTTAAATTTTCAGTATTACCAACACAAATTTTAAGTTTTTTATGTTTTCTCCCGAAATTAGCTTTCACTGAACGACCGGTCATTAAACTTTTAATAGAAAAAAATTGTTTTCATTGAGTAACATTAAAAAAAATGGAGTGAGTGAAATTTTCATTATTGCCAACACAAATTTTAAGTTTTTTATTTTTTCTCCCGAAATTAAGCTTTCACTGAACGACCGGTCATTAAGCTTTTAATAGAAAAAAATTGTTTTCATTGAGTAACATTAAAAAAATTGAAATTAAAAATTAGGAGACTAAGATTAATTTTGAACGCGACTGAAAATGGCCTCTGAAAGCATTGTGAACCGGCAAATAACATGAATTATTAATAGGCCTGGTGCAAATACGATTAATTGCGGCCGACACGTCGCAAGTGATCACAGCGATTAATTAAGATGCCTGCAATTGCTACCGAGTTTCGCACGCCCACCCGGTCACCTGTACGGCTGTGGTGCGCACCTCACAACCACAGCACGAAAAAAAAATTAATCAATTGTCGAAGCTTTGAGCCCAGATCGTAAGCCGAGATTACACGTGTAGCGGACGGAAAGGTGAGATTTCTGTAAAAAGAAGCACACGAGGGTCCGGGCGAATTCCAAAAGTCGGTCGCCAGCGTCAAAACTGGTTTCCAGCGCCTCTATATTTATCGCCGCCGCCGTTTTCCGTTGCACGCTCGGCCGATAAAAATCGGTCGAAAAATTTTCGAAAACCGACCCTGAAAAAGTCGCCAATTTCTGGGAAAACGAATCAGGGTTTCTTGCCCGCGAGGCGAGACGCGCAACACGTCGACATTCGCGCGATTTGCGCGCAGCAAAAACTCGAATTCCGCAAAAATGTATCTACACGCACATTTGTGCTCGGACTTTTAATCTTCGCTGTTGCATTATTCATGGACCGAATCGACGCCGCGGTTATCTCGAGAGAGCCAATAAATTTTCCGAAAAAAACCGACTCGGATAAGCGCTCAAGCGATTCACAAGTCCCTCGATATTGACTTGTAGGTGTGAATTTATTGCGTTTTAATAAGAAAATACAAGATTTGTACTACATGTGTTTGCCGCAGTGTCTCCAGCTATGTGCAATGTTTACAACGACCACAGATCGATTCATTAACCTTCCAGTAGTCGCGTGCGGAGTCTCGCTCCGCACGACTATGGTTTTTGATTTTCCAAGGAATTTCCCATTTTCTCGAACGACCGTTTTCAGTGCCTTCCTAATTTATTGTCTAAATGTTAGTGGAGCTGCAGATACATTATTTTTGCTTTTTTTGCATATTGCGGACTGAGACTCCGCAGCGACTATTGACGTCTTAAGCAAATCTTTGCCTACATTTTGACATTTTCGGTTTACAACAGCCCAAGGTAAATCTGTAATAATTATTTTCGGTACAAGTGCACTGTTCAATAATTTTCAGAGTTTGTGGTTGTTAATTTCAAGCACGAAGCCAAGTTGTGTGGAAAAGCTGCACAAAATAACAGCGTACGTTTTTTCATAATAAAAAAAACAATTAATTTATTGTAAATTTTGAAGTTGTTTGACAAATCGTCAAGTTAATATTGGCTGTTCAATATCCACTTTTTGGGGATATTGGGTTATAGATGTCTCACACGGATTGTAGAATCCGCTACAATACAAACCGGCTAGCCGCATTATAAAACGGCTCGGTTTTGTAAATCGGCTGGTTAACGTTTAGGCGGGTTGTAATACGGCTAAACCTTGGTCAGCCTTATTGTAACGACGTTTCGCGTTCTCCAATGCAACAAAATGACGGGTCGCCCTTTTATAAAACGGCGAAAAGGGCTTTATATAAAGAAAACCTTTCCTTGTAGCTACGACAAATATGAAGTCATAACTATAAGAAAAAGGTTTAACTCAATATAAAAGGTTTTTTTTTAATAAAATGTCTAACAATTCTTCCTTTATCAAACGGACTGAGTTATTCAGCGATTCATAAAACACCTAAAATTTTCAGTCAAATTGTAAAAATTCTCTGTTCATTCTATATTTTACAATCTCCCCAATCATTTAGAAAACGACTGAATTTACAATTCTTCGCCGACATCTACAATATGGCTGATTGTCGCTCTACATTACACATAGTCAACATTCCGGCTAAACAATCTGCCTAAACGTTAATCAGCCGTTTTACAAAACAGAGCTTCTTTGTAAAGTGGTTAGCCGCTTCATATTGCGGCGGATTCTACAATATGGCTGCGACATGTAACCAAAGTTTAAGTTTAAGTTTAAGTTAAAATTAGCTTGTTCAATGGTTCACAAGAGAACCAGTTAAATAAAAAGTTTTCATTATTTATTTTGTACAATATCTAGTAAAATTATTAAAATTTTGTTTTATGGGTAGTATTCATTAAAGTTTCTTGAAAATTTATCTGCTCAAAACTTTTTTTTTAATGTTTATGGCTATAATTTATTACTAATTTGAACTTAAAATTTCAAAAAAATATGAAATTATCTTTTGCTAATACAGCTAATGCTCAAAAAAGTGCGACTACTGGAAGGTTAAACAAATACACACGATAGTTTTAAATTTGGGATCTTTCTAAATGGGCCTACGACTCATTTTGTGGTATTGGTTTATTTATGTAAGAAATTGCGGGCCACATAAAATCTTCAAGAGAAAAATAAATAAATACAGATTTTTGTATAAAAATAATTAATTGACATTTGCCAAGACTTCTAAGTCCAATTTGGCATCGGTCAGTTTCTGCGTCATCTGTTAAAATATTTCCGAACTTGTAGGAAGTTGGGAAGTAACCATTTCACGGTTGGGAAGTGAACTTATTAAAGGTAGGGAAATGCCATTTTACTAACCGATTGTAAATAAAAGGTTTAATGATTTACTTACTGGAATTGCCGGTGTCCGTGGGAAGAATCCCATTCGGGAAGAAGTAGAGTAATTGTCATGAAAGTCCAGTGTTATCCATTGTATCACACCTGAAAATAAATGTTTTTGAGTCAGTTCGAAATTTGAGTACGTAAATGACAAATCATTAGAATTGCTGGAATATACGCTACTGTTCGCCTTTATTTTTAAATTGAACAAAATTAATTTTGGCGGGATATATTTGAATCACTCCTCTGAATTAAAAAATGAATTTAATGAATTTAAGGTGGGTTTGGTAGGTCTAGAAGTGAGGTTAGAATTATTGAATTTTCAATCCAAGTTAATTTAAATATTACAACTTTAAGAAACATTTACTCAGTGTACACTGTAGCCTACTTAATACCGAATGAGGAGACATACTTGAGAAATTTTGGTAATGAGCAAAATCGCTTGAAAATATTTTAATATAACATAATAAATTATGAAAAGTATATGTCATCATACCTTCATGCCAGTGGTTTGCGATTTCTACCTTTTGAAGCTTATCTGCACTGTATATTTTAAATTAATTTGGATTGAAAATTCAATAATTCTAACCTCACTTCTAGACCTACCAAACCATTGCCTCCTTTACTTTACAAGCCATGCTGATCGATTTGGCAACGTCGCACCAAGTTATCACAGTAGTCCGACCGAAAATGAATCTAAAATGTATTCATTTGTACTTATTAATTAATTACTTTTAACGCTGTAGTTTTTAAAAAATATCCACGTATTATTCGTTTTTACGATACGATGGTAGTAAATTAAAAAAATCACAGTTACAGAATATTTATTTTGTTTGTTACATAAATTAATATTATAGTTGGTTTAATATTTTAATAACTAGGTTGTGCTTCGAATGAAAATTTAATTAGGTGTTTATGCATTTATTTTGGATCCAATATCAACTTAACTAGAATGTGTTCATATTTCTCTGGAATATTTCACTTTTAACAAAAATGAAAACCGAACTAATTATATAAAATAAGAGTCTATTTTTTAGATATGTTGGTTTTGCAGTAAATACTATGTTCCTGTAGCTATGAAATCGGCACTATAACTCAAAATTGTTTTGTGTGTTGCAAGTGTGTGTTGCAAGTACCGTTTATGAGGTAATATGAGATATTCTCTAATATAATTGTAGGCTGAAGCTGATTGCGAATACAACATAAATGAAAACATCACTGTTTCAGTTGTGTAAGATTTCTTTTTATTTACTAATAACTTCATTTGATTATCAATTATTTCCAAGTGATTTTTCTATTCATACGTTTCATCATCAACAGCTAATTCAGAACCTTTTTGAAAGAAATAATTCGCCTTTTTTAAAAAATATTCAATTGATGCACTTTCTACTTGATAAGTTTTCAATTTGAGACCACCTTGAAAGTAACAAATCATTTGGCAAAATCCATTTTAAATCATGTGCAGAAATTGCAATTCCATTTACATTAACATGCAGTGTCAACTTCGATGTAATTATAATTGTACAAACAACTTTTAATTCTTCCTCCAATATATTGATTCCATCTAAGTCCACATTTAAAATATAGAAACACACACACATATCACTTATTTTATAAGTCCACTTGTTAACATTTTTTAAACGTGCTGCAAAGTTTTGCAGGAAATTATCATAACTTCCAATTAAATCTTTTTGTAAAAACTTGTCAATCGCTTCAGAATGTCGCTGCATTTGTGCTTGTCGTTTGACATGCGGTGATTTTCTTGTAGGAGGCTGAATTGTGGAAAGATATGACGGTAAGTTTGGAAATATTTGCGGAACTGCATCGTCGCACAATTTTGGACGATTCAATAACAATTCCTGCACTTCACGATTGGGGTTTTTACATTTTTGAAATTTAATAATGTAAGTTTCAGAAAAGTGTTTGATGCAAACGGATGAATGCTGCGTTGGCTTCCAATTTTTCCTAGGTATAGCTCGCACCCATGCTTCCCTTCGAGTGTCCTCTTTGGGAAAGGAAAAGGTGGTTACAGCCAGCTGATTGTTCTTTAATTCGCTGTCATAATTGGATTTACATCCGGGAATAACACATCTTCTAGGCATCTATAACAAAAATCACGACACACACTTTTCACTCATTTTTCGTTTTTGTGGAAAGTAAGGTTACGAGCAGCATGTGAACATTTTAAACATAAGTAATCAGTTAAATAATTTACCTTGCTCGTTAACGTTATATAATAAGTCAATTATTAATATTTCACGTCACGCAATTGATTCAATTAAACGTACTTCGTGCTGAAATAGACGATAATTAACACCACTATTAACACCTTGTACATTCACAAAGATAGGGCCATAGGACTACGAAGCAACGTTGCCAAATTTCAACAACACGGCTTGTAAGTGTAGGTGGCATTGTACCAAACCCACCTTAAGTTTTATTATAATTTTTGTGTTTTTATTTATTTTAAAAACTGAATGTCTGCACTTCGTTAACAACTTGCCGGTCTTTTAACGGGCGAAATACCCATTTAAAATGACCTCATCTTGACTTAACCCACCAGCAACAAAAAAATTTCATCAAAATAAAGCGTTCAAGCAGAAAATTCCGCACGCCACTGGCGAGAGTTATGATGTGCAGAGGCAGGACAAAACAACACATGTTAAACACGTCGCCTTTCCGGACTATCAAATCGTCAAGATCATTTTTCATCTCAAATAAGTCCTTAAAAATTCACTGGAAACGTAAGCACCGTAACAGATTTACGAGCTACCGCGATGCACATGACACATCACAACGGGCCGGGTCACAAAAATAATTCCGACCGAGAACATGTAAATTCTCGATTATGGCGAAATTAATCTCGAAACATTTCTCGAGTCATTATTCATGCGAGGGTTGGGGTTGTGTCTTCAAACCACTCCCTACACCGTAAGTTCCCACGTGCTAATAGGGCGCGTCGCCTTTGTGTCATGGAACACATCAACATGTGGCAGAGGACGTAATCATCTCGTTACACCACACCACTGATTTAATGATTGCTAGAGTCCGTTTTTAAACCTTGAAGAGCGTTAGAGGGCTGGGAATATATACGGGGTGGGTTAAGTTTTACCGCCCGTGGCAAAATAGGTCTTTAAAATAATTTGTCAATCCTCATAAATTCAATGAGTAATTTTATATTATTAAGGTACAGTAGAATCCGGTTATAACGACTCCGGTTATAGCGAACCACCGGTTATAACGAACTTTATTCCAAGTCCCGACATTTTCCTCTATGTAACAATGTAAAAAACAATCGGTTATAACGAACTCGGATATAACGAACTATCGGATATAGCGAACCTGAAAAGCCGAAATTAATAAAATTGTAATCGGCTATAACGAACTTTGTATTGCATATAACGCGTAATAACCTTTGAATCTGATGATGATTTGTCATTAAATGAGTAGTAGTTAAATAGAAACAAAGGGAAGTGAATTTCAGCAATTGTTTCTCTTTCGGGGATATTTTGGAATTTTTACACTGTTGAGGTTGTATTGTGATTATTTACCTGTTCTAAATAAACAATTGCACTGTTAAAAAAGAAAAAAAAGTGAGTCTTCTGTAGTAAAAAAAGATCAGTCAAAATCAAAACAATGTGATTTCCAGATCAAACAGAAATATAAATCTCAAATATCACAGAATATGAAAAGTGACTTAGGTACTTCTTGCATGGAGCCCTTCAATTAGAAAATTCAAATTTTTTCGAAAACCTAAACATGAGTGACAATTTATTAGTTACAACAGAATATTTGTGTATTTGTGGTAGACAAGAAGAAGCCAATGAGGAATGAGGATGAGCCGGAAGCACCAGCATTGCAGATTTTATCTACACAGGAAGCTGTGAGAACTATTAACAACATTCGTAATTTTTTACAGTTTTACGGTGTGCCGAACTCAATTATTGAAAATCTTAGTGACGTTGAAACGCGTGTGGACAATTTATACTTTAAAAATGCGACAGTTCAGTCAAAAATAACAAATTGTTTCAAATAAAATTACTTGTTGCATTATGCTTTGTTTCACTTAAGTTTAATCCTTATATTCTTAATGGTTTTATACATATGCATATTTATATTAGACCAATAAAGGTCTCATAAAACACTCTTGCGTTTATTCTTTCAATAGCGTTTATAACGAACTTCGGATATAATGAACCGATTTTGACGGTCCCTTGAGGTTCGTTATAACCGGATTCTACTGTACATAGAAACCAAGAAAAAATCTGTTTTCTTAATCAGGTAAAATTTTGGCTTTCTTTCAATTACTAATTGCTCAATTTATTAGTTTTTTTTATGTACGAACAGTAAAATATTTTCACACAATTTAGTGTAATTGAACTAATTTTACTAATTTGGGTTCATTAAATAAAGCCATTTCCGTATTAGAGGGTATTTTTTAAATGATTTACGACATAAGCTGACCAATTCACCTAACAATGGTATTGGTTTTGGGTACTTGGCTGATTATTTATGACAGTCATAAAGTTAAGTTAAAAAAGTACAACGTTACATTTTACAGGATCGGAATAAGGGTCTTCGCTATTTCTTTAAAAGTTCACAACATCGTAATTAACAGCTACACGGTAATTATAATCATAATAAAAAATAATTTTTGCAATATTAGATTTTAAACTTGATAAGAAAATCGCCTACCAGCTTCTAATTTTCGTTAGTATATCTGTCTACAATTTTGCGTTTTAATTTTGCCATCTGCAAAGTCAATATACCTATCGGTTATTGAACCTTCCCATAAAATAAATTGCGTAATTTACCCAAAGTTTAAAAACCCTGGTCACAACCCTAGGTCACTTTGTGAATAAGGAAACATTCACATTCGCAATAAATCTTCCAACCATTAAACATCGTTGGTAAAAAATGAAAATTAAAACTTTGTTTTGTGGAATAGTGAACATTTGTGTTTAGTTCAGGTATAATCATGCCATTTCAATACTCAGTCGAGGAGAAGCTTGAACTTTTAATTTATGGGTAATGGGGCATCACTTTGAGCATCTTTTATAAAATAAACTTAATATTTACCTATTAGAAACTTATTTTATTTTTCTCGCAAATTCCAGAATACGGGCCTGGCAACAACTAAAACGCCGTTCCCTTCAGTTTTATGGGTCGATCATCAGGTATTGTTGCGTGGTAGACCGTATTATCCATTGTTGGAAAGTCATAAATAAAAGTATTTTTCGCGCTTTATGTTAAATTTGATTTAACTCAAAAGGTAATAATTTTTTAACGAATCAAATTGCAATTAATTACGAATAATTTGACAAATTTTGAAATAAAAAACCAAACATGGAAATTTTACCCGAAACTTTTTGTTTTACTTTTTTGCTTCAAATAAAAATGATTTGTAAAACTTGTAGCACTAATCGAAAGTGTAAACTTCAACTGATGTAACAACTGAATAATTTCCCCTCAATCTTTAATAGGTATTATGGCCGGGGCGGTAAAACTTAACTCACCCTGTATATTTTTAAGTTTGGGTTGGTATTGGTATTTTGCATCTGACTTCACTAATCCAGGTTGTAGTAAATGATCATTTTGATGAGGAATATTAAAAATATTCTGCAACTTTTAAGTTGTCTAAATTGTATAGGTTATTGAGCGCTCATTACTGCCAACATAAATTAAATAACACCACAATTCCGTAGCCTTGTAACGCTCCTCCCGGTTTAAAAATGGACTTGATTTTTTTTTGAGATTGGTTGTAAATAACGATTTCAGAAAAAAATAAACTTGATTGGTGTTTTTAGATCGGATTTATGAAAGTAGAAAAAGATTTACATAATCAGGAATAAACCCTAACATTAACGCACATAAACAATAAGCCGTTTCAGATAGGGGATCCTCCAGTTGTCGATAATGCGAGGAGGTGGTGCCCTTTCATTTTCTTCTTAGCAAGATAATTAGAACGTGTAGCACCTTGAGATCACACCTTCGTTATTTACGGACATACCTTGATGTCTCGACGGGAAAATTTAAATTGTGGAATCGTGGCTAATAAAATACACCTGCTGTATGCACCTCATTAAAAAACTAAATTGCGTTCGCCTGAACTTGAAGTAAATTACTCATTTCTTCATATTTTCTGAAAAATTGATTTCTTTTATCGGCCTCACAAGTTACATCCAAGTCGTAAACAACAGTTAATTAATTCGGCCGTAAAACAGACTCATAAGCTATCAACTGATTTATGTCGACGCAGGGGTTAAAATTTAACAGTTTTTGAGTGATTTATAGGAAAGTCGATGCGGAATATTTATAGTAGCATCCGCCAGCGACCGACTACCTTTATAATAAACACGATTCTTTGGTTTTAAAATAGACGCCATAAGGCAGTTGTCATGTCTGTAAAATGTGTGTTTAATCCGGCGATTGTGGTTTGTTAGTAAATTATAAAGTCTGTCCAAATCCTGTTCATTCAGAGGGCAGGCGGGAATCGTCGAGGTGATCTTTAATACGGATACAACGCTTAATTAATCTGACGTTTTGAAAAATCGACTTCACTCGCATTTAAGGCGGAAAAAATTAAAAGCCAGCAAGATGTTAACAAAGTGCAGACATTCCGTTTTTAAAATAAATAAAAACACAAAAGTTACTGCAATAAAAAATTAAATTCGTTAAATTCATTTTTTAGTTCGGAGGAGTGATTCAAATATATCCCGCCAAAATTGATTTTGTACAATTTAAAGTCGTAAATTAGAGCAAATAATTTCGTGATTTTCTGAATTTTTTAAAACCCAAGGGCGACCGAAAATTCTGAATGTCACTCCCCCTCAAACTAAACTAGTTTTATCAATATATATTTTTTTTAGCAAAATTTATTTGTTATTTTAGCCATATTTTTACAACAAAGAACCGTTCAATTAATGCTTCATTTCTCTCTGCGAGAATCACCTTATGGAAACCGACTCCCTTAAAATCAACCCATAATAAAATATCGTTATCGAAATAAATTACTAGTAACAATTTTTTACTGATACTGAAAGATATACAGTGTCTGCCATATTGTTCGTACCATATGGGAAAAACTTTTATCTTTGGTTTCTTTAAAAATCTAAATCTGCCAATCTACTCGGATTCTGCAAAGAATTTTTGGTTTTAAGAGAAAATGGAATTTATTGAAACTTCAAAAACTAAAAATAAATCATAATTTTAAAATGAAAATTATTTTTGACGAAATTTAGATAACATTAGTTAGATATTCAGTAGATGCGATGCCAATTATTAAATCAGATCAGATCAACCGATGTCCAAAAAAATTGTTATTTTTCAAATTTCAACTTTCTCTTACAATTTCCACGTGTAATTTTGAATTTTAATTAATTCAAATCTAAGTATAGTTAGTTTATTTATTTTTGTCTTAAAAAAATTAACTAAACTAGTACATTTTAAATTGCAAATGAAATTTTTAATTTCAACAGAAATTCTGTCACGTTATTTTACAATTTTGGTTGAAAGCTTTTTTATCACGAAAGACCACATTTTAAGTTTCAGCTTGTTTTATAATTTACTCAAAATACATGTAACTTAACAATTAATGTGAATAAATACAAAAAAGCGTATTTTTCCGTTAAACGCACTAGAAAATTATAATAATAAGATGGATACTTTTTCAATAAGCGAATAACTGTTTTATGTTTGACAGTATCATTAGTATTTTCACAATTAAGTAAAAGTGAGAAAATTGAAATTGTTTTAATTGTAGGTGACCAATATGAAACGTTGAGAGACATCCTGGTAAAAATATCTCCCATACAACAGTTGGACAAATTTATTCAAAATTTAAAAGTACGGGAACCATTGCAAATAAATTTAATCATCCACATGGTCATTGGTTCACTGACGAAGAACACCAGCTGCAGATTTTGCAAACAGTAAAATATAACGATGATTTTATTGTTATAACGGAAACATATACTTTTAAAAAAAAAATTATTCACTTAAATTGTTAAGTTACATGTATTTTGAGTAAATTAGAAAGCAAGCTGAAACTTAAAATGTGGTTTTTCGTGATAAAAAAGCTTTGCACCAAAAATAAAAAATAACATGACAAAATTTCTTTTGAAATTAAAAATTACATTTGTAATATTCATTCATTCATTTTTTTAAGACAAAAATATACAAATCAACTTAGATTTGAAATAATTAAAATTCAAGATTACACGTAGAAATTGTAAGAGAAAGTTGAAATTTGAAAAATAACAATTTTCTAACTAATGTTAGCAAATTTCGTCACAAATAATTATCATTTTAAAATTATGATTTTTTTCCAGATTTTGAAGGCTCGATAAATTCCATTTTCTCTGAAACCAAAAATCGTTTGCAGAATCCGAGTAGTCCATTTTGGGCTTTTGAACATGCACAAACTTTTGGAAGATTTAGATTTTTAAAGAAATCGAAGATGAAAGTTATTTCCATATGGTGCGAACAATATGGCGGGCACTCTATATTGCGAATTTTATGTTAATTTGTAATAAGAATTACCTATAACTATTAATTTCAGTCCATTTGGGCCGCCCTGTATAGTCAACAGTAATATCACAAGTGCATCAAAATAGCCGAATAAATTTTAACGTTTCTGTCAAAATGTTTTGCCTACAAATATGTCGAGCAAATTTGCCACGTAACAAAATCTCGAGTGCGAAGCACGAGGGATTTTGGGTGGAAAATTTACGAGAAATATTTCTTTATGGCAAAACGTTGCGACAAAAAACGTAAAAATTTAATCAGGCTGTTTTCATGCACGCGGGGTATTCGGCATGATTATTTCCTGATTATTAATTTGAATAAATAGATTTAATAACGAATTATTTATTTACTTGTCGAGGAATCTTTGATAATGATTGCAAAAAAAATTCAGAAGCGATTAAACGTCAAAATTTAATCGGGTAAATTTTGACACCTTTGAGACGTCAAAATTTAATCGGGTAAATTTTGACACGTTTGAAGCGTCAAAATTTAATCGCTATAAAACTGAGGAAAACCATGGTGACTGGGACTTTTTATGTGCATGAAGGAAATAATCAACAGTAATATCCCAAGTGCATCAAAATAGCCGAATAAATTTTAACGTTTCTGTCAAAATGTTTTGTCTAGAAATATGTCGAACAAATTTGCCACGTAACAAAATCTCGAGTGCGAAGCACGAGAGATTTTGGGTGGAAAAATTCGAAAAAATTCGGCATGATTATTTCCTGATTATTAATTTGAATAAATAGATTTAATAACGAATTATTTATTTACTTGTCGAGGAATCTTTGATATTGATTGCAAAAAAAATTCAGAAGCTATTAAACGTCAAAATTTAATCGGGTAAATTTTGACACCTTTGAGACGTCAAAATTTAATCGGGTAAATTTTGACACGTTAATTTAATCGCTATAAAACTGAGGAAAACCATGGTGACTGTGACGTTTTACGTGCATGAAGGAAATAATCAACAGTAATATCCCAAGTGCATCAAAATAGCCGAATAAATTTTAACGTTTCTGTCAAAATGTTTTGTCTAGAAATATGTCGAGCAAATTTGCCACGTAACAAAATCTCGAGTGCGAAGCACGAGGGATTTTGGGTGGAAAATTTACGAGAAATATTTCTTTATGGCAAAACGTTGCGACAAAAAACGTAAAAATTTAATCAGGCTGTTTTCATGCACGCGGGGTATTCGGCATGATTATTTCCTGATTATTAATTTGAATAAATAGATTTAATAACGAATTATTTATTTACTTGTCGAGGAATCTTTGATAATGATTGCAAAAAAAATTCAGAAGCTATTAAACGTCAAAATTGAGACGTCAAAATTTAATCGGGTAAATTTTGACACGTTTGAAGCGTCAAAATTTAATCGCTATAAAACTGAGGAAAACCATGGTGACTGGGATTTTTTATGTGCATGAAGGAAATAATCAACAGTAATATCCCAAGTGCATCAAAATAGCCGAATAAATTTTAACGTTTCTGTCAAAATGTTTTGCCTACAAATATGTCGAGCAAATTTGCCACGTAACAAAATCTCGAGTGCGAAGCACGAGGGATTTTGGGTGGAAAATTTACGAGAAATATTTCTTTATGGCAAAACGTTGCGACAAAAAACGTAAAAATTTAATCAGGCTGTTTTCATGCACGCGGGGTGTATTCGGCATGATTATTTCCTGATTATTAATTTGAATAAATAGATTTAATAACGAATTATTTATTTACTTGTCGAGGAATCTTTGATAATGATTGCAAAAAAAATTCAGAAGCGATTAAACGTCAAAATTTAATCGGGTAAATTTTGACACCTTTGAGACGTCAAAATTTAATCGGGTAAATTTTGACACGTTTGAAGCGTCAAAATTTAATCGCTATAAAACTGAGGAAAACCATGGTGACTGGGACTTTTTATGTGCATGAAGGAAATAATCAACAGTAATATCCCAAGTGCATCAAAATAGCCGAATAAATTTTAACGTTTCTGTCAAAATGTTTTGTCTAGAAATATGTCGAACAAATTTGCCACGTAACAAAATCTCGAGTGCGAAGCACGAGAGATTTTGGGTGGAAAAATTCGAAAAAATTCGGCATGATTATTTCCTGATTATTAATTTGAATAAATAGATTTAATAACGAATTATTTATTTACTTGTCGAGGAATCTTTGATATTGATTGCAAAAAAAATTCAGAAGCTATTAAACGTCAAAATTTAATCGGGTAAATTTTGACACCTTTGAGACGTCAAAATTTAATCGGGTAAATTTTGACACGTTAATTTAATCGCTATAAAACTGAGGAAAACCATGGTGACTGTGACGTTTTACGTGCATGAAGGAAATAATCAACAGTAATATCCCAAGTGCATCAAAATAGCCGAATAAATTTTAACGTTTCTGTCAAAATGTTTTGTCTAGAAATATGTCGAGCAAATTTGCCACGTAACAAAATCTCGAGTGCGAAGCACGAGGGATTTTGGGTGGAAAATTTACGAGAAATATTTCTTTATGGCAAAACGTTGCGACAAAAAACGTAAAAATTTAATCAGGCTGTTTTCATGCACGCGGGGTATTCGGCATGATTATTTCCTGATTATTAATTTGAATAAATAGATTTAATAACGAATTATTTATTTACTTGTCGAGGAATCTTTGATAATGATTGCAAAAAAAATTCAGAAGCTATTAAACGTCAAAATTGAGACGTCAAAATTTAATCGGGTAAATTTTGACACGTTTGAAGCGTCAAAATTTAATCGCTATAAAACTGAGGAAAACCATGGTGACTGGGATTTTTTATGTGCATGAAGGAAATAATCAACAGTAATATCCCAAGTGCATCAAAATAGCCGAATAAATTTTAACGTTTCTGTCAAAATGTTTTGCCTACAAATATGTCGAGCAAATTTGCCACGTAACAAAATCTCGAGTGCGAAGCACGAGGGATTTTGGGTGGAAAATTTACGAGAAATATTTCTTTATGGCAAAACGTTGCGACAAAAAACGTAAAAATTTAATCAGGCTGTTTTCATGCACGCGGGGTGTATTCGGCATGATTATTTCCTGATTATTAATTTGAATAAATAGATTTAATAACGAATTATTTATTTACTTGTCGAGGAATCTTTGATAATGATTGCAAAAAAAATTCAGAAGCGATTAAACGTCAAAATTTAATCGGGTAAATTTTGACACCTTTGAGACGTCAAAATTTAATCGGGTAAATTTTGACACGTTAATTTAATCGCTATAAAACTGAGGAAAACCATGGTGACTGTGACGTTTTACGTGCATGAAGGAAATAATCAACAGTAATATCCCAAGTGCATCAAAATAGCCGAATAAATTTTAACGTTTCTGTCAAAATGTTTTGTCTAGAAATATGTCGAGCAAATTTGCCACGTAACAAAATCTCGAGTGCGAAGCACGAGGGATTTTGGGTGGAAAATTTACGAGAAATATTTCTTTATGGCAAAACGTTGCGACAAAAAACGTAAAAATTTAATCAGGCTGTTTTCATGCACGCGGGGTATTCGGCATGATTATTTCCTGATTATTAATTTGAATAAATAGATTTAATAACGAATTATTTATTTACTTGTCGAGGAATCTTTGATAATGATTGCAAAAAAAATTCAGAAGCTATTAAACGTCAAAATTGAGACGTCAAAATTTAATCGGGTAAATTTTGACACGTTTGAAGCGTCAAAATTTAATCGCTATAAAACTGAGGAAAACCATGGTGACTGGGATTTTTTATGTGCATGAAGGAAATAATCAACAGTAATATCCCAAGTGCATCAAAATAGCCGAATAAATTTTAACGTTTCTGTCAAAATGTTTTGCCTACAAATATGTCGAGCAAATTTGCCACGTAACAAAATCTCGAGTGCGAAGCACGAGGGATTTTGGGTGGAAAATTTACGAGAAATATTTCTTTATGGCAAAACGTTGCGACAAAAAACGTAAAAATTTAATCAGGCTGTTTTCATGCACGCGGGGTGTATTCGGCATGATTATTTCCTGATTATTAATTTGAATAAATAGATTTAATAACGAATTATTTATTTACTTGTCGAGGAATCTTTGATAATGATTGCAAAAAAAAATTCAGAAGCTATTAATCGTCAAAATTTAATCGGGTAAATTTTGACACCTTTGAGACGTCAAAATTTAATCGGGTAAATTTTGACACGTTTGAAACGTCAAAATTTAATCGCTGTAAAACTGAGGAAAACCATGATGACTGGGACTTTTTATGTGCATGAAGGAAATAATCAATGTTAATTTTACCAAGCACAAAACTGAAATTTATGTTGCGTTAGGATTGTAATGTGACGACATTAATTGGTAATTGTCAACTCGGAATTTCAAAATGCGATTGGCGTTGCGGCGCGCCACTGTTTTAACCATTAATGACTGTCGGTTAGGGGTGCGGAATGTGTCGACCAATCGTTACTTGTGTCCAAACATTTGACTGATCACCCGCTGTAACCATGTGTTGCGGAAACACTACTTTGAAATTTAATATCGACCAAAACGGATCCATTCTCTCCGGCTACTCCTCGCGCCGCATCCAACCCTCCGGTTCCCGAAACGATTTTTTACGATTGTAGCACGTCAAATCTCGTAAACGTCTCATTTGATGGGCCGCTAATGACTCCACTAACTCGTTACATTATCCCCGGATTTGCATAATCAGAGTTTACACACGATAGAAAAACAGATCACGTTTTAATCGCTCGAACGTACGCGAGATGCAAAAAGCGATAAACTATGCGCGCAGCCGGTCGTTATATTCGTCTAACGAACGGAAATAAGAAGTGTAGCCGAGAAACACCCAAGGGTATGAAATAAGGCACACAAACGTGGGCAGATGACGGAGCCACGTACGCATTATCTTGATAATAGTGTTGCTATACAAACATGTCTTAAAAGAGCCGCTTCGATCATTATAAGGGAAACTAGAACCGGCTATAAGTTGATGTCTCACTCGTCTCGCTTGTCTGTGAGTGTGTGTGTGCAGTCGATCAGTCTGTTTCAGCGTTCCTTGACAACTGCGAGCGTTCGCCGAGCGCAACCCTTGCCTCCACTGAGTCGAATTTCTAGTATTGTGTTTCTTAATTTGATTTCGCTGGTGGGAAAGCGCATTACAATGGCCTTTTCAAGTTTAATAGATGAATGTCACATTCACTGTCGAGCCAGCTTATTATAATTAATGCGACTTATTGTCGAACACCAACAATATTTTATGACCACTTTCTAGTCGCAGGTGAATCGTAAAAAGATATTTTTGCTTGTTTAATTTTTGATTTATTTTCTACAAACATTTCACCCCATACCATAATTGAATTTCCGCCAAAATATTAGCTTCTCCTTTGAGATAAAAGTGCAGTCAAAAATTAGATAATTGTTGCCCTAATTCATGCATGATTTACCAAGTTTCAACTTTCAGTATTCATCTTGTAAAAAATTTCAAGTGAAGAGTTTCCTTTGGGATTTTCTTCGTACCGGTATAAGAAACACTGTGCAAAAAGTCCGATGAGAAATCGTGCCCGCTAAAGAAGTCGAAGGTCGCGAAAATCAGTTTTTCTCAAATATCTCATGAAGTATGGGTTTTACGTGAATTTTGGTTATTATAAAATTCGTTTACTATCAAAATCTACACAAAAAAGGTTTCTTATAGCGATCGACCTGAGCACACTTTATGAAAATGTGCACTGCAATTTGCATGGTTTTACCTAGAAAAACCGATTTTTAAAATTCAACCCTTTTTGTAATCATTTGAAAACAAGAAAATGGAAAAAAAATTACCTTTACGAAAATGTGGATTTTAACATAAGTAAAAAAACAAACAAAAAATTAAAAATAAAAAAAATGGAGTTTTAGAGGAAGATTGTGTGTTTTTTTTGTATAAAATGACTGAACTATAAACCAAGTAAGGACGGCTTTATTTAGTTTATTTAGTTGACTACACTGAAAAAAATGCTACCTAAGAATTTTTTAAAAACCCACTTCTTACATTAAGAACTGATAAAAGTCTTGTATTTAGCACGAATTGCTATTAAAACGAACAATATTAAATCTAGCAAACCACCGTTTTGGATTTAGCACGGGGATTCTCAATTTGTGGTGACCTCACTGAAGGTTCGAGATGAACGTTGGATCCTAGGGTTCCATAATACGATTGTTTAGAAGCCTTGCGCGAAAACAATTGTACGGAATGTTGTAAATTGCTTTATGACCTTCTGCAAGGGACTGTTTACTAACAATACATAAATTACTTTAGAATTTCTTACAAATTTAGTTGAAAAACGTTACACCAAACTCGGCTTGCAGTAAGAAAATACATATTACGGTGTGCATTTTCTGTATTTTTATTGTAAAGTGAATTTTTAGTAACTTACGTAATTAGTGAATGTTTACTTGTGAAGAAATGGGAAATATTACAAGTCGTTTTTGCGGAAAGGAAATCTGCATAAAATGGAATCACACCAAGAATTATTGTTTATAGACGAATGGTCATTATTGAAGCATTCAAACTGGTCTATATTGGTAAACTTTTATAATAATATATACATGGTACAATGTAAACATTTTGTTTCGTTGTTTTTAGATTGATGCAGATTTTGGCCAATTATTTCTTGAGAGAAAAACAATTTATTTGTGTGGCGGCCAAAATTCATTGAAAAGGCTGAAGACTTCGACGAACTTCCATTTCATATACGTACATCTGTTACCAAATGATAATGTGGTTCTTAAACTGAAATGTATTTTTAAACAGAATGTGATGTGATGTTACATTTTCACCTACTAATCAAAATATGTATGAGAAATAACTTCATATTGTAAAATTTCTTCAATTCAAGCATTCCATTCAACAATTCATAAAAATTAGAAAAAAATTATTGTATTTACAAGTGCTTATTTAATATAATAAGAAGGCAATCTACATTTCTTAAATAAGAAAACACATTAATTAAGAGCATTCTTAAGTAATTAAATAAAAGTTCTTGAAATCAACATGACCTATTTTTAAATGTAAAACTTATAAAAGTTCATAAAATTAGAACGACCCTTTCTTGAATTTGTCACGAAGAATCAACGTTCTTGAAATTGAGAATGTCCCGTTCTTAAATTTGACAAATAGAATAAACATTCTTAAAACTCAAGAATGACCAATTTTCTTACCTATAATAAATTTTTTTCTGAATGTCTTTCTTTGCAGATTACAGGTTGCTTGTTACCACTTTCAAACTCTTTAATTATTGATATTCTTTCATTGATAGAAAATGATTTTCTTGTTTTAGAGGACGACATATAGTACAGGATATTACACGAAGTGTTCTTTGCTTGAAAAGTTGTCAAAGACTAAAAAAAAAATATGCAGACGCCACGGTTAGCAGGCAAAATACATTTCCGATAAAATTCTAGTTATCCAGACCCACACGTGTCTCTATTTCTTCCTGGAACTCTCGTAATATCCGATCTGCATTCAAAACTTCTCGGAATTTCCGCAATTACCGATTTGGGACGAAGCAAAATCTCGTTATATCAGAAACGCACTCGCTATAAAAAGGGGAAATTTATAGAGGAGTTCTACTGTATACAAGAATTGTTGTTGCCAGGTTTTTACGTTATTCAATATTAATTATTGGACAGTAAAGGCGTGGTTATATCGAGGAAGACTTATAAAAGATGCAAAAATAGATAAATCATAATAATAGCAACTTGGAACTAAATAAGAAACAATGACTGCTAATCGCCAACATTATCGGTAGCTAATAGCGCAATTGCATGCGCCGATGCAATATTGTAAATAACTTCACTTGGCAATATTGTATCGGTTATTACAGTAGGCAGTTTTCCAATTTTAACGCGCGCTCGATTGCAATTTATGGTTCTGTTAGAATAATATAACGACCATAAGAGCGCAGCTGATTTGTGAATATAATTCAGTCTGATTTCAGTGCGCTTTGACAATTTTTCTTCGGAATTAATTGGAACATTGATGGATTGCCACGATAGCCATCGCGAGTATGGCTACCACACGGCCAACAGAACAAGAGGTTTATTAATTATCCATTTTCCGTCATTAAAACGGCGAGATAATCCGCAATTAGTTGCCTGAAGGTGTTACAACCCAATTAAAAAATCCGACTCGGTGTAATTGGCCGCTAAAATTTTTTGCTCGGTCGGTTTTCATGTATTTGCAAATAATAATTTCATTTTAATAAGTTGCAGTGATTTTATCTACCGCTGCGACGCGACACGTTTCCTGTTTATTGTAATTTTTAGTTAAACTCGATTTCATTATCGACGCAATTATAGACTGTTCTAACGATGACCTTTTTGACTTACGTTAAAAGTGTTAATAATACAACTGTCGAAATATAGAAATATCAAATACAATGACAAACTTTCGTTCAGCTCAACAAGATTGTGAAATACAGAAAAATTACAGTAAAACTTTTTTGACATGAAATGTTATTGTCAATGTAGCCAGTAATGGAAAGGGCGTTGATTGTATAAATGTGCTTGTTAAATTCTGAACAGCGATCAAATTATGCCAATTTTTTAATAATCATTGTTCGAATTACTTTAACATTCCGACCTCTTGCAAGATTGATTCCTTTTTTGTGTATAAATTGACTGGGATTAGGCCAATTCGCATTCCAGAATGCGCATTAAATTCTGTTTTGAAAGAATTAATGTTTGCATTTTCAGATAAATGTGAGAATCGATTGGTATTTCAATTGATATTTATTCGGTTTACACATAAATGGTATTTGTGTAGATTCAACGGCATTTTATATATACAGTAGAATCCGGTTATAACGAACCTTCAGGAACCGTCAAAATCGGTTCGTTATATCCGAAGTTCGTTATAAGCGTTATTGAAAGAATAATTGCAAGAATGTTTTATGAGATTCATTGTCTAATATGAATATACACATTTATAAAATCATTAAGAATATAAGGACTAACCTTAAGTGAAACAAAGCAAAATGCAACAAGTAATTTTATTTTAAATTTTTTTAAATTTTCGACTGAAGTATAAATTGCCCACACACGTTTCAACGTCACTAAGATTTTCAATAATTGAGTTCGGCGCATCGTAAAACTGTAAAAAATCCTGTGCAGATAAAATCTGTAATGCTGCTGCTTCCGGCTCATCCTCATTCCACATTGGCTTCTTTTTGGCCACTTTTGTCTACCACAAATACCCAAATATTCTATTGTAACTAATAAATTGTCTACATTAATAGTTATTCATGTTTAAGTTTTCGAAAAAATGTGAATTTTCTAATTGAAGGGTTCTATGTAAGAAGTATCTAAGTCACTTTTCATATTCTGTGATATTTGAGATTTATATTTCTGTTTGATTTGGAAATCACATTGTTTTGATTTTGACTAATCTTTTTTCACTAAAGAAGACTTACTTTAGTAAAAAAAAGATTATCCAAGGCCAAAACAATGTGATTTGCAGGTCACATTGAAACATCAAATCTCAAATATCACAGAATATGAAAGTGACTTAGGTGCTTCTTGCATAAAGCCCTCCAATTGCTGAAATTCACGTTCCCTTTGTTTCTATTTTTGTAACCACTCATTTAATGACAAGTCATCATCGGATTCAAAAGTTATTACGCGTTATATACAATGGAAAGTTCGTTATAGACGATTGAAATTTTATTAATTTCAGCTTTTTCAGGTTCGCTATATCCGATAGTTCGTTATATCCGAGTTCGCTATAACCGGCTAATTTTTACATTGTTGCATAGGGGAAAATGGCGGGACTTGAAATAAAGTTCGTTATAACCGGTGGTTCGCAATAACCGAAGTCGTTATAACCGAATTCTACTGTACTTGGCAAAGGAATTTCTTATAGAAAATTCTCCACTAAAGGTTGATGGTTTTCCAAATTGAATGTGGGCGTTTTTCGTACAAAACAACAAAGTCTTCAAGACTCCTACAATAATCTCATTTTTTTTTATGTCCGTTGGGCCCCTTTAAAATTTATTTTGCTTTTATTATATTAAAGTTGACTTATATTACTTGTACTTATTTTTGCATGAACTCTTTTCAAGTTGTAAACAAGGTAACACTGCAAAAAGAATTTTTTCTTGTGCAACAAGGCTGTTCACTTTACACAGGTTCCACTGCTGCTTCAAATCGGAGTTGCATAAGAATTATTATCTAAGTGACCTTCTTATCATGTGACGATTTAAAGGGATGCCCCGAATATAACAACAAAGTACGAATCTTTACTGGCAGTATCTCTTCAGAAAGCGAAGCTGAATGAGTTAATTTCCAACTTAAAACAACCACATAAAATTTGGGTACTGTCGAAGCAGATCCAAATTGAATATGGGTGTTTTTCGAACAAGACAACAAAGTCTTCAAGACTCCTACAGTAATCTCATTTTTTATGTCCGTTGGGGCCCTTTAGAATTTATTTTGCTTTTATTATATTAAAGTTGACTTATATTACTTGTACTTATTTTTGCATGAACTCTTTTCAACTTGTAAACAAGGTAACACTGCAAGAAGAATTTTTTCTTGTGCAACAAGGCTGTTAACTTCACACAGGTTCCACTGCTGCTTCAAATCGGAGTTACATAAGAATTATTATCTAAGTGACCTTCTTATCATGTGACGATTTAAAGAGATACCCCGAATATAACATCAAAGTGCGAATTTTTACTGGCAGTATCTCTTCAGAAAGCGAAGCTGAATAAGTTAATTTCCGACTTAAAACAACTACATAAAATATGGGTACTGTCGAAGCAGATCCAAATTGAATATGGGTGTTTTTCGAACAAGACAACAAAGTCTTCAAGACTCCTACAGTAATCTCATTTTTTATGTCCGTTGGGGCCCTTTAGAATTTATTTTGCTTTTATTATATTAAAGTTGACTTATATTACTTGTACTTATTTTTGCATGAACTCTTTTCAACTTGTAAACAAGGTAACACTGCAAGAAGAATTTTTTCTTGTGCAACAAGGCTGTTAACTTCACACAGGTTCCACTGCTGCTTCAAATCGGAGTTACATAAGAATTATTATCTAAGTGACCTTCTTATCATGTGACGATTTAAAGAGATGCCCCGAATATAACATCAAAGTGCGAATTTTTACTGGCAGTATCTCTTCAGAAAGCGAAGCTGAATAAGTTAATTTCCGACTTAAAACAACTACATAAAATATGGGTACTGTCGAAGCAGATCCAAATTGAATATGGGTGTTTTTCGAACAAGACAACAAAGTCTTCAAGACTCCTACAGTAATCTCATTTTTTATGTCCGTTGGGGCCCTTTAGAATTTATTTTGCTTTTATTATATTAAAGTTGACTTATATTACTTGTACTTATTTTTGCATGAACTCTTTTCAACTTGTAAACAAGGTAACACTGCAAGAAGAATTTTTTCTTGTGCAACAAGGCTGTTAACTTCACACAGGTTCCACTGCTGCTTCAAATCGGAGTTACATAAGAATTATTATCTAAGTGACCTTCTTATCATGTGACGATTTAAAGAGATACCCCGAATATAACATCAAAGTGCGAATTTTTACTGGCAGTATCTCTTCAGAAAGCGAAGCTGAATAAGTTAATTTCCGACTTAAAACAACTACATAAAATATGGGTACTGTCGAAGCAGATCCAAATTGAATATGGGTGTTTTTCGAACAAGACAACAAAGTCTTCAAGACTCCTACAGTAATCTCATTTTTTATGTCCGTTGGGGCCCTTTAGAATTTATTTTGCTTTTATTATATTAAAGTTGACTTATATTACTTGTACTTATTTTTGCATGAACTCTTTTCAACTTGTAAACAAGGTAACACTGCAAGAAGAATTTTTTCTTGTGCAACAAGGCTGTTAACTTCACACAGGTTCCACTGCTGCTTCAAATCGGAGTTACATAAGAATTATTATCTAAGTGACCTTCTTATCATGTGACGATTTAAAGAGATACCCCGAATATAACATCAAAGTGCGAATTTTTACTGGCAGTATCTCTTCAGAAAGCGAAGCTGAATAAGTTAATTTCCGACTTAAAACAACTACATAAAATATGGGTACTGTCGAAGCAGATCCAAATTGAATATGGGTGTTTTTCGAACAAGACAACAAAGTCTTCAAGACTCCTACAGTAATCTCATTTTTTATGTCCGTTGGGGCCCTTTAGAATTTATTTTGCTTTTATTATATTAAAGTTGACTTATATTACTTGTACTTATTTTTGCATGAACTCTTTTCAACTTGTAAACAAGGTAACACTGCAAGAAGAATTTTTTCTTGTGCAACAAGGCTGTTAACTTCACACAGGTTCCACTGCTGCTTCAAATCGGAGTTACATAAGAATTATTATCTAAGTGACCTTCTTATCATGTGACGATTTAAAGAGATGCCCCGAATATAACATCAAAGTGCGAATTTTTACTGGCAGTATCTCTTCAGAAAGCGAAGCTGAATAAGTTAATTTCCGACTTAAAACAACTACATAAAATATGGGTACTGTCGAAGCAGATCCAAATTGAATATGGGTGTTTTTCGAACAAGACAACAAAGTCTTCAAGACTCCTACAGTAATCTCATTTTTTATGTCCGTTGGGGCCCTTTAGAATTTATTTTGCTTTTATTATATTAAAGTTGACTTATATTACTTGTACTTATTTTTGCATGAACTCTTTTCAACTTGTAAACAAGGTAACACTGCAAGAAGAATTTTTTCTTGTGCAACAAGGCTGTTAACTTCACACAGGTTCCACTGCTGCTTCAAATCGGAGTTACATAAGAATTATTATCTAAGTGACCTTCTTATCATGTGACGATTTAAAGAGATACCCCGAATATAACATCAAAGTGCGAATTTTTACTGGCAGTATCTCTTCAGAAAGCGAAGCTGAATAAGTTAATTTCCGACTTAAAACAACTACATAAAATATGGGTACTGTCGAAGCAGATCCAAATTGAATATGGGTGTTTTTCGAACAAGACAACAAAGTCTTCAAGACTCCTACAGTAATCTCATTTTTTATGTCCGTTGGGGCCCTTTAGAATTTATTTTGCTTTTATTATATTAAAGTTGACTTATATTACTTGTACTTATTTTTGCATGAACTCTTTTCAACTTGTAAACAAGGTAACACTGCAAGAAGAATTTTTTCTTGTGCAACAAGGCTGTTAACTTCACACAGGTTCCACTGCTGCTTCAAATCGGAGTTACATAAGAATTATTATCTAAGTGACCTTCTTATCATGTGACGATTTAAAGAGATGCCCCGAATATAACATCAAAGTACGAATTTTACAGGCAGTATCTCTTCAGAAACCGAAGCGGAATAAGTTAATTTCCAACTTAAAACAACTACATAAATATGGGTACCGTCGAAGCAGACGAAATGGCCTTCTTCGAAAAAGTATCTCGAGTGTGGTGGGAACCAAACGGTCCACTAAAACAACTTCATTCCCTGAACGAGCTCATGGTGCCTCTTATGGCCAAAAGCGTCGCAGAATCTGGAATTTGCCTTCCAAACTACATAAATTCGCCAACACCTCTGAGAGGCCTATCAATTTTGGACGTTGGATGCGGAGGTAGGCCAAGGTAACATTTTAACCAAATAACATTCCAAATTCACAGCTGGATTAACGTCGGAAGCTTTGGCCAAATTGGGCTGCGAAGTAACCGGCTTGGATCCCTGTGAGGAAATGATCAAAGTGGCGACAGAACATGCGGCTTTGAATCGCGATTTGACCAACTTGAAGTACGTTTCGAGCGACGTCGAAACCTTCGCCGAACAAAACGAGGAGAAATTCGACGTGATTGTGTCCTGTGGAGTGCTGGAACACGTCACCAAGTACGAGGAATACTTGGAGGCTTGCGTTAAATGTCTGAAAAGGGGGGGTTCCATATTCGTGATTACATTTAACAGGACGTATCTGGCTTGGTTTGGAGCTGTGTTCCTGGCTGAGTACGTGTTGAATCTGGCACCTCGAGGAATCCATCAGTGGAAAAAATTCGTTGCACTGGCCGAAACGAAACGCGTTTTGAAAAAACGTAATTTGTTGAAATTGTAGTTAAAAAAGTTAATTTTTGAAGTTGCAGGTAATTGTGGGAAGAAATCTGTAGTTCAAGTGATGTTTAATTTATTTGCTGGCGCTTGGTATTTGACTAGATTCAAAGGAATAGTTTATGGAATACACTCCATTAAAGAATAATGGTTTTCCCAATACAATATGGTAGTTTTTCGTAGAAGAAAACAAAGTCTTGAAGACCCTACCGTAGCCTAATTGCTTTATGCTTGTTTGAATGTATTTTGCTTCGATTGTATTAAAAAAATGTTTTATTCTAAGAATCTTCAAGTCTTGTTAGTTAACTACATAAATGCTATAAATAGTGTAAAGGAATTGTCTCCGGCTTATCTACATATTTGTTTTAACACTCAACGCACTTTCTATAATCTTCAAAATTATACTTCCTCTTTTTTTATTCTTTAAAAAAATTAACTTTCTTTGATATGAATTAAATGATAAGCGGTTCTAAAATATGCTTAAGAACTTTGACACAAAAGTGTTTTGCTAATCTAAAGCTACTTGTCCATTTACAATGATGACCTTCTCGTATCGCACATTAAAAGTAATATACAGTTAAACATGTCGAAATCGCTATAAATTTTACAAACTTACAGTAAACGCTCGATTTAGAAAATACAATTGAACGATTCCGAAAATCTTATAGAAATCTGCCATTGGTGTACTGTTACCACTCTGTTTGGATTTTATTTTATGTTTTATGTATTTATCCGGTAACATTTTTATTTTGAAATCAATTTAAGGGAAGTGTAAGTTTTAAACCAATATTCTGCTGTCCCAAAAACGAGGTTCCACTGTGGTTGAAAACTGTAAAGTTGGGCTGAATATTTGGCCTTGGTGGTTCAACAAAAAACAAACCTCAACTAAGTAATATCAAATTATAAGGAGTGTTGATGGTGCCTTATATCAAAAACAGTTTGATCGAATCTGGAATTTGCCACCAAGAAGAATTTGTACATTTTGTGCTTCGCCGTGTATCGTTGGCTGGAGAAAAAATAGTATGTTTCATTTCGACTAAAAGTTGCTGTTTTGACTCACAATTTTGTATTCCCTCGGTTGCGTTACGCTACGGCTCGCCCACACAATATTTGCTCACTAAAAAGTGACACTTATAATCGTAATGCAACAATATACTACAGTAAAACTCCTCCAACCGACCACTCGCCCTAAACGACCACTCCTGTATCCTGTGACCGGCAATTTGCGGTTAAAGCGACCACTTCTCACTTTGTGAAAATCCTTTTAATTTTTGTTTTTGTTGATTTATGAGTTGTCTCACTATGAGATCGGGTTTGTAAAACTTAAAATGTCAATTATGCACTGCAGAATTTATTAAGAACCTTTCTCCGTCGAGTGCTTGACACATGCTCTATCTTTCGGTAATAAATTTGTTATGATTATAAATCAGTTCTTCAATTTCGGTTCCAATTTTTTTATGCGATATTTGTGCGCTCGTGTGGATATTTAAAATGGTACATACTATGAAGGCAAAAAATTCGTTTCAGTTGTATGCCAGTCGTTGAGAAATCGCTGTCACTGTGCTTCTGGAATAGCTTAGAAAATGATGGCTAAACGGGGTTACCATCACGAAATTTTAAATTTGGAAGCTCGCATAAATGTTATTAAAGACAGCGAAAGAGGTTTATCGCAACGAAAGCTAGCTTCTAAATACAAATGTGGCAAAATCCAAATTCAGGAGATTTTAAAAAACGCGAAAAAGAAATTGTCTCTAATTAAAAAATTTAAAAATTGTAAGCAAACTGTTTTAGAACAATATTTTGGTGGTAAGTCTTAAGTATGTATATCTTTATTTCTTGGGCTTGGCTATTTTTTATATCGTGAATTTTTTTATTTGCATTAATTTTCAAACATTCTATTAGTTAATATTATTAATTTGTATTGTGTGCGTCTAAATTGACGCTTTGTATTTTTATGAAAATATAGGAGCCCTTGCATTCTTCATTATTGATAATAAAACGTTTTAAAGTTGGTGTTTATTTTATATTAATTTAAGAAAATGTTCTCTAAAGAGACCATTTTTTAAGGGAACCACGAGTGGTCGCTTTACAGGAGTTTTACTGTATTTTCTCCGACCGCCTTAAAATACAGTAGAATCCGGTTATAACGAACCTCAAGGAACCGTCAAAATCGGTTCGTTATATCCGAAGTTCGTTATAGGCGTTACTGAAAGAATAAATGCAAGAATGTTTTATGAGACCTTCATTGTCTAATTTAAATATGCATATTTATAAAACCATTAAGAATATAAGGACTAAACTTAAGTGAAAAAAGCAAAATGCAACAAGTAATTTTATTTGATTTTTTTTTTATTTTCGACTAAAGTATAAATTGTCCACACACGTTTCAACGTCACTAAGTGTTTCAATAATTGAGTTCGGCGCACCGTAAAACTGTAAAAATCACGAATGTTGTTAATACTCCTCTCAGCTTCCTGTGTAGATAAAATCTGTAATGCTGGTACTTCCGGCTCATCCTCATTCCTCATTGGCTTCTTTTTGGCCACTTTTGTCTACCACAAATACCCAAATATTCTGTTGTAACTAATAATTTGTCTACATTAATTGTCATTCATGTTTAAGTTTTCGAAAAAATTTGAATTTTCTAATTGAAGGGCTCTATGTAAGTAGTATCTAAGTCACTTTTCATATTCTGCGATTTTTGAGATTTATATTTCTGTTTGATCTGGAAATCACATTGTTCTGATTTTGACTAATCTTTTTTCACTAAAGAAGACTTACTTTAGTAAAAAAAAGATTATTCAAGGTCAAAACAATATGATTTGCAGGTCACATTGAAACATCAAATCTCAAATATCACAGAATATGAAAGTGACTTAGGTACTTCTTGCATAGAACCCTTCAGGTACTTCTTGCATAGAACCCTTCAATTGCTGAAATTCACGTTCCCTTTGTTTCTCTTTTTGTAACCACTCATTTAATGACAAGTCATCATCAGATTCTAAGGTTATTACGCGTTATATACAATGGAAAGTTCGTTATAGACGATTGAAATTTTATTAATTTTAGCTTTTTCAGGTTCGCTATATCCGATAGTTCGTTATATCCGAGTTCGTTATAACCGACTAATTTTTACATTGCTGCATAGAGGAAAATGTCGGGACTTGGAATAAAGTTCGTTATAACCGGTGGTTCGCTATAACCGAAGCCGTTATAACCGGATTCTACTGTACTTCATTTTTAACACCATTTTTGTAAGATAAACTGTTTTTTATAACTAAGAAAAAAGCGCGTTTCAGCACTTTTAATTTTAATGCAATAATATACTATTATGAATTAACCCTTCACACATAACAAAATCTCTTCAAAATCAAAATTTTAATTAATTTATTGCGTATTGACTAAACATTGTTATGTGCAAGTTAAAATAATGTGTATAAGTGCGTTTTTTACAATGTTTTCATTTAAGGCGAAAAGAGAACCATGAGTATAAACAGTAACAATTTCAAGGTAAGTTTAAAATAAACAACTATTTATTTTTTAATTAAAGAGTTGAATTCGAATTTTTCTATTAATATATTTGCATCCACTTTGTCGAGGTTACTGGACGAGGTAAACGAGACATCATAACCAAAACTAGTTTTATATTCCGACTGTAAATTATAGTTTTCCAATTTATCTTACCTAAGTGCGACGAAACCAGATACACTTAGAAAGAGAAAAAGCCATTTTCGCAGCTCGACTCGACATTTGGCAAACAGTACTTTCCACAAGTGGGTCGCGATCACTAAATTCCAACATGGGAAGTGTCGATGAAGATGAAATGATTATGTTCCAAAGCCAAGCCGCAGACTGGTGGAACCCAAACGGACCAGCAGGAGGACTTCACGTACTAAGTGCCTTTATTGTACCGCACATACAAAAATGTGCGGGTTCCAACACCTCAACACCCCTGAAAAACCTATCAATTCTGGACGCAGGATGCGGAGGTACTGAACATTAACAATTGAGGAGCTTGGTGCAAAACAGGGATAAGTCATTATTTTCCCAATATCGAGTTATGCCATTTGAATGTATTGTAAATTAGTTGTCGTTTGATGTAAGAATGGGACAAGTTATAATGTCATAATGAAGTTAAAACTACTTTTGACTCATCCCATAACGCGTCTTTGATGCAAGAAGGAGATAAATCCAATTTTCATATGGTGACTTATCCCCTTTTTGCATCAAGGTCTTCAATTACTTCAAATAATTTTTTCTTATAGCCGGAATCATGTCGGAAGCTTTGGCCAAGCTGGGTTGGGAAGTAACTGGCTTAGATCCATGCGAGGGTATGATTACAGCGGCCAAAGAACATGCGGAGGGTTTTCCGAATTTGAACTACGTTTTGGCTGAGATTGAAGCTTTCGCAGAGAAAAACGAAGGCAAATTTGACGTGGTTGTGTCCTGCGACGTTTTGGAACACGTCACCAAGTACGAGCAATATTTGGAAGCTTGCGTGAAATGCTTGAAGAAAGGGGGTTCCATAATTGTGGTTACCTTCAACCGAACGTTTGTGGCTTGGATTGGGACAATAGTTTTGGCCGAATATGTAATGAGGGTCGTTCCTGTTGGCACTCACCACTGGAACAAGTTTATTGCTTTGAAAGACACTAAACGGGTTTTGAAGAATTGTAAGTGGATCCAAACTGTATTTTGGTGCGAAATTCATGTTTTGTTTGCAGATGGATGCGAGACCAAATCTGTAGTTGGGATGATGGCTAATGTGCTGACGGGTAATTGGTATTTTACTAGATGTAAAAGTATGGAGTATGCAATACATTCAATAAAAAAATAATTTTTCGATTCAGTTAATTAGGTTTTAATAATTTCAATGTAACGTTTTGTCAATTTTTAAAATTTTAAATATTAATTAGGAAGAATAGTTATTGATATTTTTATTTCTTTACTTACCACAAACCTTATAAAAAAAAATTTACAAGTAAAATAGCTAGAAGTGCTGTAGTGGCTGACAGTGGTGTCTCTACCCTACAATATTGTCTTAATTACTTATTAAAGGATAAAACGCAAAATTATTTTATGATGCGAGAGGAACGAAGTAAACAAGATTAAATCAATATTATAATTAAAATTTGTTTATTGTAATTATACAGGGTGGTCCATCGTACAGCATTTTTGAGATAAAACCTTTTTCCGGTAAACGAAAAATTCCGAAAATTAGAAGTAATATTCTTCAGTTAGCAAATAACAACATAATAATTAAATTTAAATCGAGTTTTCCTTGTTATGTAATTAATATTGTTACTCACAATTTTTGTTCCTTTTTGTTCCATAACAAATTTAAAAAGAACTTTGTTAAAAACGTGTTTTAAGATGTATTTTGTAATTGTAAATTGTAATATGTAAAATGTAAAGTGAAAAGTTTAAAAAAAAAATTGTTATGGAAAAAAGGAACAAAAATTGTAAGTAACAACATAATTTTACTAGATGTAAAAGTGTGGAGTATGCAATACACTCAATAAAAAAATAATTTTTTGATTCAGTTAATTAGCTTTTAATAATTTCAATGTAACGTTTTGTCAATTCTTAAAATTTTAAATATTAATTGGGAAGAATAGTTATTGATTTTTTTATTTCTTTACTTACCACAAACCTTATAAAAAAAAATTTACAAGTAAAATAGCTAGAAGTTGTGTAGTGGCTGACAGTGGTTTCTCTACCCTACTTATTAAAGGATAAAAGGCGAAATTATTTTACAATGCGAGAGGAACGAAGTAAACAAGATAAAATTAATATTATAATTAAAATTTGTTTATTGTAATTATACAGGGTGGTCCATCGTACAGCATTTTTGAGATAAAACCTTTTTCCGGTAAACGAAAAATTCTGAAAATTAGAAGTAATAATCTTCAATTAGCAAATAACAACATAATAATTAAATTTAAATCGAGTTTTCCTTGTTCTGTAATTAATATTGTTACTTACAATTTTTGTTCCTTTTTTCCATAACCAATTTTGAAAAACTTCGTTAAAAATGTGTTTTAAGATGTATTTTGTAATTGTAGATTGTAATATGTATTATTGACGTACTTTTAAAATGTAAAGTATAAAGTTTAAAAAAACAATGTTATGGAAAAAAGGAACAATAATTGTAAGTAACAACATAATTTTACTAGATGTAAAAGTGTGGAGTATGCAATACACTCAATAAAAAAATAATTTTTCGATTCAGTTAATTAGCTTTTAATAATTTCAATGTGACGTTTTATTAATTTTTAAAATTTTAAATATTAATTTGGAAGAATAGTTATTGATTTTTTTATTTCTTTACTTACCACAAACCTTATAAAAAAAAATTTACAAGTAAAATAGCTAGAAGTTGTGTAGCGGCTGACAGTGGTTTCTCTACCCTACTTATTAAAAGATAAAAGGCGAAATTGTTTTACATTGCGAGAAGAACGAAGTAAACAAGATAAAATCAATATTACAATTAAAATTTGTTTATTGTAATTATACAGGATGGTCCATCGTACAGCATTTTTGAGATAAAACCTTTTTCCGGTAAACGAAATATTCTAAAAATTAGAAGTAATATTCTTCAATTAGCAAATAACATAACAATTAAATTTAAATCGAGTTCTTCTTATTATGTAATTAATATTGTTACTTACAATTTTTGTTCCTTTTTTCCATAACAAATTTTAAAAAACTTTGTTAAAAATGTGTTTTAAGATGTATTTTGTAATTGTAAATTGTAATATGTAAAATGTAAAGTAAAACGTTTAAAAAAAAATTGTTATGGAAAAAAGAAACAAAAATTGTAAGTAACAACATAATAATTGGCAAATTGACATTTAGATTTCAATAGTAGCTGAATAAATTGTATTCTAATATCATGTTGTGTATTTATGGCAAAATCCTTAAATTACAATGTTGCGTTAAAACTATTCAGAGTGATTTAAAAGCGCCTGCAAAAAAACATTTACATGACATCTTCTTTAAAATCTTTTAAATACAGTTTATTGTCAGTGACTACATTATAATAGAATGGGACTAATTAGCAGTCTCATAGATATGTAAAAACAGTAACGATTAGCATCTGACACAAAGTAACAAAGCAAAAATATCTGGACCCATATGGTAGGTATTCCGTTTGTGATTATGGTGGCGCTTAAGCTACTATTGTCATTTAATATTTACGATCTTCCAAGGGAACAGTTTTAAACACTTAGTAATTTGAAATTGACAGCTCTATCAAAATTTTAAATTTCGGCAATGTGTTCTCTGAGACATTTTAAACGTGGCGACCTGAAAAACAAAAAAAAAGTTTGTCCATAGAAAATTTTAAATAATGTAAAATAATTCTCCTTAAATTATTATTATTTTGGTGTGCTTGTTCACCTCAAAATTTGTGTGTCAGAATTTGACCATTTTAAGAATTCGCTGATCTAATCGAATCCAGTTACAGAAGATGTTGTTCTACTTACTTACATTACTTGAGTGAACTTTCTAACAAAACGAGTTACATTACAAGATCAATAGTATTAGTTTAATAAGGATAAGATATCTCCTTATGGCCGCAATTGAAAGTTTATCTTCAGTAGCCTATTACAACTGGTTCGCGACCGTTGCATCCAACATGGTAACTGTAGATGAAGATGAAATGATTATTTTCCGAAAACAAGCTTCAGACTGGTGGAACCCAAACGGCCCAGCGAAAGGGCTGCATTCAATAAGCGTCGTCTTGGTGCCCCGCATAAAAAAACTAGTGATCGAATCTGGAGTGTGTCGCGGGGAGTACTTAAACACCCCAACACCCTTCCAAGGCCTGTCGATTTTGGACGCAGGATGCGGAGGTAACTATAATCACCAATTTCATGACTATACAGGGTGAGTTAAGTTTTACCGCCCCGGCCATAATACCTATTAAAGATTGAGGGGAAAGTATGCAATTTACATGTTACATCAGTTGAAGTTTACACTTTCGATTAGTGCTACAAGTTTCCAAATCATTTTTATTTGAAGCAAAAAAGTAAAGCAGAGTTTCGGGTAAAATTTCCATGTTTGGTTTTTTATTTCAAAATTTGTCAAATTATTCGTATCATTGTTGATTGCAATTTGATTCGTTAAACAATTATTACTTTTTGAGTTAAATCAAATTTAACATAAAGCGCGAAAAATACTTTTATTTATGACTTTCCAACAATGGATAATACGGTCTACCACGTAACAATACCTGATGATCGACCCATAAAACTGAAGGGAACGGCGTTTTAGTTGTTGCCAGACCCGTATTCTGGAATTTGTGAGAAAACTAAAATAAGTTTTTAATAGGTAAATATTAAGTTTATTTTATGAAAGATACTCAAAGTGATGCCCCATTACCCATAAATTAAAAGCATTTCAAGCTTCTCCTCGACTGAGTATTGAAATGGCATGATTATACCTGAACTAAACACAAATGTTCACTATTCCACAAAACAAAGTTTTAATTTTCACTTTTTACCAACGATGTTTAAGTGTTGGAAGATTTGTTGCGAATGTGAATGTTTCTTTATTCACAAAGTGACCTAGGGTTGTGACCAGGGTTTTTAAACTTTGGGTGAATTAAGCAATTTATTTTATGGGAACGTTCAATAACCGATAGGTATATTGACTTTGCAGACGGCAAAATTAAAACACAAAATTGTAGACAGATATACTAACGAAAATTAGAAGCTGGTAAGCGATTTTCTTATCAAGTTTAAAATCTAATATTGCAAAAATTATTTTTTATTATGATTATAATTACCGTTTAGCTGTTAGTTATGATGTTGTGAACTTTTAAAGAAATAGCGAAGACCCTTATTCCGGTCCTGTAAAATGTAACGTTGCACTTTTTAACTTAACTTTATGACTGTCATAAATAATCAGTCAAGTACCCAAAACCAATACCATTGTCAGGTGAATTGGTCAGCTTATGTCGTAAATCATTTAAAAATACCCTCTAATAAGGAAATGGCTTTATTTAATGAACCCAAATTAGTAAAATTATTTCAATTACACTAAATTGTGTAAAAATATTGTACTGTTCGTACATAAAAAAACTAATAAATTGAGCAATTAGTAATTGAAAGAAAGCCAACATTTTACCTGATTAAAAAAAAAGATTTTTTCTTGGTTTCTATGTACCTTAATAATATAAAATTACTCATGCAATTTATGAGAATTGACAAATTATTTTAAAGGCCTATTTTGCCACGGGCGGGAAAACTTAACTCACCCTGTATTGTAGCATTTACGAGGCGGAGCGTTGCGACCCCGAAACATTTTTTTCTTTGTTGCAAGAAGCAACCAGATTATTTTTTACTTTACAGCCGGAATAACTACTGAAGCCTTGTCGAAACTAGGCTGTGCCGTAACGGGTTTGGATCCCTGCGAGGAGATGATCAAAGTGGCGAAAGGGCACGCCGCTCTGAATCCCGATTTGTCGAATGTGAACTATGTTTTAAGTGACGTGGAAACTTTCGCCGAGAAAAACGCAGCGAAATTCGACGTGGTTGTGTCTTGCACCGTTTTGGAGCACGTCACCAAGTATGAGGACTATTTGGAAGCTTGCATCAAATGCCTGAAAAAGGGAGGCTCCATATTCGTGATTACTTTCAACAGGACGTTTCTGGCTTGGTTTGGGGGAATCATTCTGGCCGAATACGTGCTGAGGTTCATTCGTGTTGGAACCCACCAGTGGCGAAAATTTATTGCGCTGGAAGAAACGAAACGGGTTTTGAAAAAATGCAAGTCAATTAAAACCTGAATATAAATAATTAATGTTGTGTTTTCAGATAATTGCGAGGCAAAATCGGTAATTGGGTTGATTACTAATATGCTGACGAATACTTGCTATTGCACAAGATATAAAGGCGTTCTTTACGGAGTGCATTCGATAAAACAGTAATTTTCCGATCGGCGTTGATCTTATTAAAATTTTAAATGTAATGTTTCTTAATCGTATTATTTTGGATTTACTTAGATTATTCACATTGTATATGAAATCCCCATTTTTTTAAGGCGATTCTCGCAGAGAGAAATGAAGCATTAATTGAACGGTCCTTTGTTGTAAAAATATGGCTAAAATAACAAATAAAGTTTGCTAAAAAAAATATATTATGATAAAACTAGTTTAGTTTGGATCTTTCTTAAAAAAATCAGAAAATCACGAAATTATTTGCTCTACTTTATGACGCTATTCTGACTTTAATTTTTTTAATTTAAAGACAACAGTTCTCAAGAGAGTTTCTTCAACATTCCCTTAATACGTTGCTAAAATTTGAAATTTTTTGGTTCGCTACAACTGCCGTAATTTCGTGACACAACTTTCTTGTAAAAGCGAATTGCAGCCGAGAAATGTATTTAATAGGTAACTCTATCCTTCTACACGTGACTCTGTCTTGTGAATCGACCGTGTTCTTTATTGAGTATTTATTTTTTCCTTGCCGTTTTCAAGGAATTTGCATGTCCAGTAAAAGTGGTAACTGGTCTAAATTTTGTTGTAATCAAAAGAGTCTGTATTGTAAATGGCACATAATATTCACATCGTGTTAAAATTACTAAAGACCAGAGAGAATCAGTTTTATGAATTTCAGAACGACGTAAAAGAATCACGGCCTCAGTTTTTGGAAAAATGTGCAAGCTTAGGTCTACAATTGATTTAGCTAAAACGGGACGGAAAATGCTCAAAATGTTTTCGTCAGCCAGCACTGCCTTGATTGAATATGAACTGAGGGCAATCAGAGAGTTTTCCGAATCCATCCAACAAGTGATAGATCCTTGTGGATTATTTGTGGATGAAAATGACTGCTACCTTGGTACAACACCAGATGGTCTTGTTGGCGAAAATGAATTTGTCGAAGTAAAGTTCTCTGTACAGCTGTAGAAATGTAATGACCTTAGAAGCAACCCAATCAAAGAAATTGGTTTATGTGGAATTTGGAAGATGAAAGAAAAATTAAGAACCTTCTATTTTTCCTACAATTTATCAGAAATTTTAAAATTAGAGTAAGTAAGTACCAATCTATCTATCGATAGATAGAAAACTATAAATCGAGAAAATGGCCGTAGCTCCGTTAATACTGGAGCAACTCAATTGATTCTTGTTCCATCGTTTCCGGCAGAAAACGTTATCCTAGTAAGGAAAAAAAAGAGAGAAAAAAGAGCGAGAGAGAAAAAAGCCAAACCAAGGAAAAAACCTTTTTTTCTTTCTTGCTTATAGCGTCATAAAAACGTGAAAACTTATGTATTTTTTTGCTCTAACCTAACCTAACCTATCTTAACCTGATCAAACTGGGTTTATCTTTTCGTGTTTCTCTTTCGGGGATATTTTTAGAATTTTTACACTGTTGAGGTTATGTTGTGATTATTTACCTGTCCTAAATAAACAATTGCACTGTTAAAAAAAAATTAAAAAAATATTGACCTGAGCACACCTTATGAAAATGTCCACTGCAATGTGCATGTTTTTTTTTTGGCCAGAGAGTTATACAGGGTCTTTCACAACTCGCGCCCTAGGGAAAATGAGGAAACGCGCGACGGCATTAAGATGTGTGTAAAGAAAATAAAATCTAACTTGAAAGGTACCTATTAGAGAAAAGACATCTTAAAGTTAACCAATCAGAGACAGGCGCCCTCAAGGTGTGTGTCGTAATTTTACGTTACTAGGTTATAAGAAAAAAGCAAATCTTTAAAATTATGTGGGTGCCTGGGTTTTTTGAAAAATGTCACTGTCAAATTAAATTTGATAAAGTGAAGTCAAAACGTTTTAATCTGCCCATAATCATGTATTCAGCCGCTGATTATCTCGAAATGATTATAATTTTTGGGGAATGTGGTCGTAACGCCACGGAAGCAGCGAGGGTCTTTTCCGAACGTTTTCCGGACAGAAATCACCCTGCTCACAAGGTAATACTGCGAGCGATTGCAAGGACGCACGAGACAGGTCAAGTTCTACCAAATCGAAAAGAGTCTGATGGTCCTCCCATGACTGCGCGTACAGTTCAGAATGAAGAAGCCATTCTAAATGCTGTTGCAGAAGATGGTACCAGAAGCCTTGCCGAAATTGCTAGCCCATTGGGTATTTCTAGTAGTTCGGTCGCATTCAGGAAGCTTTTGCTACAATTACTCCTGAAATGGCCACAAATTCTAAACGGAGTCTGTTGCGGCGGGCACGGTTATCCTTGCAAATGGATGGGGGCCACTTTGAGCACTTGCTCTGATTGTATTTATTTCTCGTTGCGTGATTCCTCTTAGCTATGTTGTTTCTGTTGTTATTATTATGTTATACCATTCCTCCTGCTTTTTAACATAAATTCACGCGTTATAATAAAGGTTCTTTTCAGAACCGCCATTTGTTGTTTTATTTAACAAACCTAAACTTGATTAAGATGATGGCGAGTGTGACATCTTGAATGACATCTGCCTTAACCTAACATGTTGATGTTGACACTTTAGCGGGCATGCCATTCTGACATTATTTAATTGTGCCAATTTATAACCTTAGCAACCGATTTTATTCACATTAACACCTGAGAGTTCCCTTTCTGGAATTGGTGGAACTTAGATGTCTCACAACTCTCTTATGCAAGCCATTAATTGTTTTTCGTTTGCATTTTCTTGCAACCTATTGTCGTCGGCACATGTATGTTTTCTCTAGGGCGCGAGTTGTGAAAGACCCTGTATACTATAGTAGCGTCAAAAGTAACGCAACAATTCGCTATATCTGAAACTGTTGAGTTTTGACCAAAATCCAAAAACAAGTTCATTTTCAAATTTAATTTCACATCTTCCAAAATAATGACATCTTTTTTTGAAATAGCAACTTATATTTTTTTGCCATGACTTTGAGAGGTTTTTTAATTGTCTAAATGATAGTATAAAAATTTTAACCCGTTACTTGCAATAATTATGCTGAGTAAACATACATTTTCTCTTGAAATTATTCACAACAATATTTTACATATTTATTTATTTTAGCTTTGCTCCCTGCAAGAAGATTTTTAATTATTTCTAATCTTTTGATGGATAAATAGACAATTTTTAGAAATTAAGAATTGTCAAAACAATTGTTTTTATTTAAATTTTTGATGAAAGAATTAATATATGTTTCGATTAAATAAATTAATTACTGTATCAACTCTTTGTGTTCATTTATGTATTATTTTAGTTGCCAATCAGTAAAAATAAACCATAAAACTTCAGCCTTTGACGGTTTACAGTTGGCCCCTACAAATGCAGTACCCTTCGAAGCAAAATCAATGTGAGTAACAAATCGGTTACTTATTCAACTTTATGTTGCATAAAAATTACCATACGCTGAGTAAAATATAGACAAATTATAATTAGATGTACTAAAATTGTGGTAACTCGAAAATGTATGAATCGCCTTATTTGCATTACATACTCCAAATATAATAATTATAATAAATGACTTTTTGTTATTATTTTCTTTACTGGAAGGCCTAATTTCGCGAACATCCCAGGTTTTTTTTTTTATTCGGTGTGTTCTTATGCAATTTTCATTTATTTTTTAATTCGTTGCTTTGGTTTTATGCGGTTTTAGGAAAGTATGGAACCTATCCCTATTTTTACCAACGTCCTTTTTTATACAAATTTTTTTTATCCGGTTTTCTGTGGAACTTATCTACCTCATAAAAAAGACCTGGGTGTAATCGAATATAAAACATAAACAAAAGATAAGTTATGGCTTTCTTCTATCCCACATAATAACACAACTCACACAACCACAAATTTAAGGAGAAGTTTTAAATCGTTATTTTTTTATCGATTTTTTTTTGGTCGCAAAAATCCCATCTGCCTATTTTCCAAAATTTAATCTGTGTATAACCGGCCTACAAGCAGCCAATCCTAGATCGATATTTTGGCGCGATTTTTGGAATCATTCCTCTCAATTAAAAAACGAACTAAACGACTTCTAATAGCAGAGGAATCTTCATCACGACGAAATGAATGTGTTTAAAACTCGAATCGCCCCAATACCAAGAAATCGTTAAATAAAATTCGAAAAATTCAATCGGGCCGAATTCAACGAACTGAAATATTCAAATTGGACTCAACATGATTTGCAGTTGGAGCGCTTAATTACGCCGTCACGATTTCAGCAAATATTAAAAATTAACGTCGTCACTTACAGCGATGATATCCGTGAAAAATTCAAAGCGCGTCCCGCTGTTCTCGACTTTTCGTGTGAGTTCTTGTTAGCAGAAAACCTGCGGTCGGGCGTTGCAAATAGCCGAATTCGTCCGGGGTTTGGCTATTTTTTATTGCGGTTTCGGACCTCCCAACCCGCGAGAGCGTTTAATTTACGGCGATCCTCTCGCTTCCGCGAACCGCGTTGGCTCCGATTCAGAGTTTCCTGATTGAGAAATTAATTTACGATTATGAACAGCCTTTTTTGTGCGTGGAAAAAACGAGATCGAACCGAGCAGGTTCCTAATTATGTGATTCAGTAATCACTTCATCATGAGCGGGAATCTTAGTCACGAACTAATTCCACACTCCCCAGATTACTACAAACCGGTGGTTTATTTTAAACAGGTAGTTCAACGGCCAGTTTTTTGCCGCGTTTCTATTTTTAAAAATTACTCGAAAAATCCCCACGAAGATACAGTCGAACTTCGGTGAAAAACCCGGGTAAAAAAGGGTTTTTATGGAGCGGAAAAAATTTCACGAGTCCGAAATTGCTCAATTTAATTTTTGAGAATTTTTGTGAAAATTTCGAGTTTGGTAAAAATCGACTTGCGAGTTCGACTGTAGTTCGACAGCCTAATTGTCTATCTGGGCAGCCATGACAAAAACGTGTGTTGCTTACAAAGGCCGGGGACCGCTTTTGGGTCGCAACAGAATGGTCGGAATATAAAAGAATTTTAAGGAGCAGAGTTGCGTATTCACAGTCATAATCGGCTTTGCACAAATTAGTTGTTAATCTCTTACTGTGGTCGCATTTCTCGCATCGTCTCACATGCAAAATACAAAGCCGCACGGTATAATATTTTTAACAGCCTTGATCCGGGCCTAAATTAAATCGCCGCTTAGTTATCGGCTTGTTTTGCAGGTTCCTCATTACCTGGTTTAAATCTCGTTGCAACTTAGTGTTCAAAACAGGTAATAAAGAAAATGTAAGTGTTTTTCTTTGTCGGTAAGTGATTGAGAATAAAAAATGATATAGTCGCCACGAGAAATGTTTGAAAACCATTATAAGTAATAAATCATTTTTTAATTCAAAAATATGGCGCCAAAATCAACGATTGGCTGCTAAATTATGGAAAATAGGCAGACGCCATATTTAGAAAACAGCTGAATTTTGGGTGTCATATTAGCTAATTTTCGATGTATATAAGGGAGAGTATCGTGAGATGGGACATTCTTACTTTGATATTTTTTTAAAGGGACAAATTTAACTTAATTTTTAGTTTGTATTTTGTAGTTTAATTTATAATATGTTATAATTTTTTAATGTTTTAAGAATACTTAGTAATGTTAACAGACAAAGTAAGAGAAGTACAATTAAAAGGATTTAATTTTAAAAAAAGGACAAATTAAGCTTGAAAAGAACATTTTGGAATCTTGATAAAAAAAGAATTATTAATTCTCTTAATATTTTTTTTTAAAATTTTGTTTTCCAAAAATTGTTTTTGTTACTGTTTCCACAGCTAAAGAAGAGATTTTTGCCTCAAGTTTTCCTGTACAGAGTGAGGCAAGTTTTACCGCCGGTGGCCCTTCAAAATGATTTGTCAATTCTCGTAAATTGCATGAGTAATTAAGTATATATTATTAAAGAATATAGAAACAAGAAAAAGGATTGTTGTAATCAGGTAAAATTTTGGCTTTATCTCAATTACTAGTTGTTCAATTTATTAGTTTCTTTGATGTACGAAGAGTAAAATATTTTCATACAATTTGAAAGAATTTTACTAATTTGCGTTTATCAAATAAAGCTATTTCCGTATTAGAAGGTATTGTTTTAAATGATTTGCGACATAAGTAGCCCAATTTACCGGACAATGGCATTGATGTAGGATACTTGTTTTTTTATTTATGGCGGTCACTAAACTTAACTTAAGAATGCAGCTCTAATGGCAACTGAAAAAATGTCTCGTCCAGTGTGATGGGTCGATCATAAACTATTGTTAGGGTGGTAAACCGCATTATCCATTGCTAGAAAATCATAAATAAAGGCATTTTTGTGCTTTATCTTAAATTTGATTTAACTCAAAAAATAATAATTTGTTTACGAATCAAATTTTGAAATAAAAGTCAAACATCGAAATTTTACCCAAAACTCTTTGTTTTATTTTTTTTGCTTCAAATAAAAATAATTTCGAAAATTTGTAGCACCAATCGAAAGTGCAAACTTCAACTGATGCAACATGTAAATTGCATACTTTCCCCTCAATTTTTAATAGGTATTATGGCAGCGGCGATAAAACTTGACTCACCCTGTATAGGGTGACTCGGTTAAAATAGTAGAATCTACAGTTTTCCTCTTCTTTGCAGCTCTTCGTTCATTTGCATCTCAAAAACGAAAAAAAATTTAGACTTTTTTAAATTTAAGTTAACTGCCCAAGATGGGACCTGTCACGTCTTTGGAAACACATAAAGTCCCATCTTTGGTAATCATATCATTCTTTGTTTACATTTGGGTTGTAAAAAATTGAAACAATCCCAAAAGTAAAATATTGCACACAATTAACCAGCTTTAGTCATTGTTATATGTGCTGTAATAGTATATTATTTAACGAGCACATAATGTAGGCTATTATTAACGAAGATGAAAGTTTGTAAATACGAGTCGAAGACGAGTATTTACAAACATCTGAGTTCATAATAGCCATTATGTGCGAGAAAAATACAGCTGTTTATCTACAATCAAAATTATATTCGATAAAACTTTGAAATGCTGATAAGTTCCGAAGCAAAATTGACACCGAAATTAAACCGAAACCAAAACGTGATTTTCATCGAGAAGCCTTTGCTTCCAGTTGTCATGGGCGCGAAAAAAATAACAAGGATTTGTCAGTTAGCAAGAAAAATACGAACGTGTTTTTCTTTTCCTTATATTATATTTTGAAAGTGACGACTTAACCAGCCTCAAGTTGTGACACTTCTCCGATTCTCGCGATAGCCGAGGTCTCCCTAATGGATAATAGTGTTTTACTCGTTCCTAATTTTCTTTTTCCCGCAAGGGCGTCGTGCATTGGCACCGTCCGATAATTGTTCCGTCCCGTAACAGTTAAGTGCAAATATTCCCTCAGTAATAGAAGAAGGAAGAAGAAGAAGAGATTAGGCAGAATACCTCGGTGTTTTACCATTCCCTCGCGAGGAGACATGGTTCTGATTTTAATACGGTGTTACTGTCGCCCAGAATTGAACCCGAGACATTTGTTTAGGTAGCCTCGTAAAAACTAAGGTACCAAAACTAATCATTCTACCGTGCGCATAGGCAACCAACATTACTCTCCGTTCATTAATGAAAATAAATAGGCAACCAACAATACGCTCCGTCTATTAATGAAAATGAAACTGAAGGGGCATGACCTGTGGATAAGGTGCCTTGTTATGTATCCATGGCTAGCATATGAAATGAACGTATTACGTCATGATTGTAGATAAATAAATATAATGATTTCTTACTTTAAACGCACTAAATCTTATTATTTTCAGCTCAATAAGTGAACAAATTTAATACTGACGCAATCGTTTAAGATTATGGAACAAAATTTGAAATGGGAATTGAGAATAGGATACTAACTTTATATATATAAGATATATGGCGATTTTAGTGCTTTTTCAAAAATAAATTGGCATGTGCCATCTTAGGATACTGTTCTGACTGTGATTACTCTCCCCTAAGAGATGAAACCCGTTCTTATTCTGTTTTCCACATTGTAGAATCATTGAAAATACTGAAATTCAAATTTGTCGCCAAAAACTACTTGCTAGAAATATTTCAGTGTAATTTGTTCTTTCAATTTCACTCCTCCTAATTATAAAGTAAACTATAACCCTCCCAAAATTTCCAATTATGAATATAAGAAATTATTTGTTTGGAAGAAGGACAACATTCATAACAAATCACGATTTTCTCCAATCTGGGGACACACTGTATAAATATAAATTTAGCAATTTTCTATCCACTTACAGCCAATTCCAGCAAATTCATTAAGTTGGTGAGTCACCATCGCGCGCTCAAAAACGGATCTAAAAATTTACTCGGATGAAGTTCGACGCCTTTTTTCAGGCAACAACACTATTTACGACAGATCAATTTTAGCGATTTTGTGCAAGTCATAAAATTGTAATTTTAAATATTCATACCGTCATTACCTGCTCGCGCCCAAAACTCTTTTCCACCAAATAGACAACGCTCGCAGCGTTTAAGCAAGAATGCAGCGTGAACGTACCAGTTATCCGGCCGCCACCTGTTCGCGGCCTTTTCAAAAATTAACCAAGGACTGAAGATGGTGGCATAGCCACCGAAACGCGTCTATGTGAGTAATTTTATATTATTTTATATAAATTTTTTTTGTGATTAAAGGTTCTTGTTTTTATTTTCAAGGACAACAACCTGTTATAATGTTCTCCGATATGCTATATTACAAAAATGTTGTACGGGTTCTGTTACAAATATGCAAGGAACGTTTTGATATAATAATTTGAATGGACTGTATATTTATAATTTTATTTTCAAGCTGACACTGAATGCAACTTGTTCTACAAGCAAATATTTTTTATACTGAAAAATAACAAATCATGTCACTAAGTAATTAAAACAATAGAAAATGAACAAACAAAATAACTCAAGGCATGACTGAAAAGAAAGCTAAACATGGAACTAAATATGACCCCCCGGCCGAGAACCGGTCAACCTTGGTTTACTGGCAAATAAACATTTTTAAAATTTTATAATTTTATAATTTCTGCATTTTTATATTAAAAAACTAGCTAAATTAGCTCATCAAATGTAACTGTTCGCCAGATTCGATTGCTGCAACCTCGAAATTCTGTTAAAGAAAGCTAAACATGGAACTAAACATGACCCCCCGGCCGAGAACCGGTTAACCTTGGTTTACTGTCAAATAAATATTTTTAAAATTTTATAATTGTATAATTTCTGCATTTTTATATTAAAAAACTAGCTAAATTAGCTCATCAAATGTAACTGTTCGCCAGATTCGATTGCTGCAACCTCGAAATTCTGTTAAAGAAAGCTAAACATGGAACTAAACATGACCCCCCGGCCGAGAACCGGTGAACCTTGGTTTACTGTCAAATAAATATTTTTAAAATTTTATAATTGTATAATTTCTGCATTTTTATATTAAAAAACTAGCTAAATTAGCTCATCAAATGTAACTGTTCGCCAGATTCGATTGCTGCAACCTCGAAATTCTGTTAAAGAAAGCTAAACATGGAACTAAACATGACCCCCCGGCCGAGAACCGGTGAACCTTGGTTTACTGTCAAATAAATATTTTTAAAATTTTATAATTGTATAATTTCTGCATTTTTATATTAAAAAACTAGCTAAATTAGCTCATCAAATGTAACTGTTCGCCAGATTCGATTGCTGCAACCTCGAAATTCTGTTAAAGAAAGCTAAACATGGAACTAAACATGACCCCCCGGCCGAGAACCGGTGAACCTTGGTTTACTGTCAAATAAATATTTTTAAAATTTTATAATTGTATAATTTCTGCATTTTTATATTAAAAAACTAGCTAAATTAGCTCATCAAATGTAACTGTTCGCCAGATTCGATTGCTGCAACCTCGAAATTCTGTTAAAGAAAGCTAAACATGGAACTAAACATGACCCCCCGGCCGAGAACCGGTGAACCTTGGTTTACTGTCAAATAAATATTTTTAAAATTTTATAATTGTATAATTTCTGCATTTTTATATTAAAAAACTAGCTAAATTAGCTCATCAAATGTAACTGTTCGCCAGATTCGATTGCTGCAACCTCGAAATTCTGTTAAAGAAAGCTAAACATGGAACTAAACATGACCCCCCGGCCGAGAACCGGTGAACCTTGGTTTACTGTCAAATAAATATTTTTAAAATTTTATAATTGTATAATTTCTGCATTTTTATATTAAAAAACTAGCTAAATTATCTCATCAAATGTAACTGTTCGCCAGATTCGATTGCTGCAACCTCGAAATTCTGTTAAGGAAAGCTAAACATGGAACTAAACATGACCCCCCGGCCGAGAACCGGTTAACCTTGGTTTACTGTCAAATAAATATTTTTAAAATTTTATAATTGTATAATTTCTGCATTTTTATATTAAAAAACTAGCTAAATTAGCTCATCAAATGTAACTGTTCGCCAGATTCGATTGCTGCAACCTCGAAATTCTGTTAAAGAAAGCTAAACATGGAACTAAACATGACCCCCCGGCCGAGAACCGGTGAACCTTGGTTTACTGTCAAATAAATATTTTTAAAATTTTATAATTGTATAATTTCTGCATTTTTATATTAAAAAACTAGCTAAATTAGCTCATCAAATGTAACTGTTCGCCAGATTCGATTGCTGCAACCTCGAAATTCTGTTAAAGAAAGCTAAACATGGAACTAAACATGACCCCCCGGCCGAGAACCGGTGAACCTTGGTTTACTGTCAAATAAATATTTTTAAAATTTTATAATTGTATAATTTCTGCATTTTTATATTAAAAAACTAGCTAAATTATCTCATCAAATGTAACTGTTCGCCAGATTCGATTGCTGCAACCTCGAAATTCTGTTAAGGAAAGCTAAACATGGAACTAAACATGACCCCCCGGCCGAGAACCGGTTAACCTTGGTTTACTGTCAAATAAATATTTTTAAAATTTTATAATTGTATAATTTCTGCATTTTTATATTAAAAAACTAGCTAAATTAGCTCATCAAATGTAACTGTTCGCCAGATTCGATTGCTGCAACCTCGAAATTCTGTTAAAGAAAGCTAAACATGGAACTAAACATGACCCCCCGGCCGAGAACCGGTGAACCTTGGTTTACTGTCAAATAAATATTTTTAAAATTTTATAATTGTATAATTTCTGCATTTTTATATTAAAAAACTAGCTAAATTAGCTCATCAAATGTAACTGTTCGCCAGATTCGATTGCTGCAACCTCGAAATTCTGTTAAAGAAAGCTAAACATGGAACTAAACATGACCCCCCGGCCGAGAACCGGTGAACCTTGGTTTACTGTCAAATAAATATTTTTAAAATTTTATAATTGTATAATTTCTGCATTTTTATATTAAAAAACTAGCTAAATTATCTCATCAAATGTAACTGTTCGCCAGATTCGATTGCTGCAACCTCGAAATTCTGTTAAGGAAAGCTAAACATGGAACTAAACATGACCCCCCGGCCGAGAACCGGTTAACCTTGGTTTACTGTCAAATAAATATTTTTAAAATTTTATAATTGTATAATTTCTGCATTTTTATATTAAAAAACTAGCTAAATTATCTCATCAAATGTAACTGTTCGCCAGATTCGATTGCTGCAACCTCGAAATTCTGTTAAAGAAAGCTAAACATGGAACTAAACATGACCCCCCGGCCGAGAACCGGTGAACCTTGGTTTACTGTCAAATAAATATTTTTAAAATTTTATAATTGTATAATTTCTGCATTTTTATATTAAAAAACTAGCTAAATTAGCTCATCAAATGTAACTGTTCGCCAGATTCGATTGCTGCAACCTCGAAATTCTGTTAAAGAAAGCTAAACATGGAACTAAACATGACCCCCCGGCCGAGAACCGGTGAACCTTGGTTTACTGTCAAATAAATATTTTTAAAATTTTATAATTGTATAATTTCTGCATTTTTATATTAAAAAACTAGCTAAATTAGCTCATCAAATGTAACTGTTCGCCAGATTCGATTGCTGCAACCTCGAAATTCTGTTAAAGAAAGCTAAACATGGAACTAAACATGACCCCCCGGCCGAGAACCGGTGAACCTTGGTTTACTGTCAAATAAATATTTTTAAAATTTTATAATTGTATAATTTCTGCATTTTTATATTAAAAAACTAGCTAAATTAGCTCATCAAATGTAACTGTTCGCCAGATTCGATTGCTGCAACCTCGAAATTCTGTTAAAGAAAGCTAAACATGGAACTAAACATGACCCCCCGGCCGAGAACCGGTGAACCTTGGTTTACTGTCAAATAAATATTTTTAAAATTTTATAATTGTATAATTTCTGCATTTTTATATTAAAAAACTAGCTAAATTAGCTCATCAAATGTAACTGTTCGCCAGATTCGATTGCTGCAACCTCGAAATTCTGTTAAAGAAAGCTAAACATGGAACTAAACATGACCCCCCGGCCGAGAACCGGTGAACCTTGGTTTACTGTCAAATAAATATTTTTAAAATTTTATAATTGTATAATTTCTGCATTTTTATATTAAAAAACTAGCTAAATTAGCTCATCAAATGTAACTGTTCGCCAGATTCGATTGCTGCAACCTCGAAATTCTGTTAAAGAAAGCTAAACATGGAACTAAACATGACCCCCCGGCCGAGAACCGGTGAACCTTGGTTTACTGTCAAATAAATATTTTTAAAATTTTATAATTGTATAATTTCTGCATTTTTATATTAAAAAACTAGCTAAATTAGCTCATCAAATGTAACTGTTCGCCAGATTCGATTGCTGCAACCTCGAAATTCTGTTAAAGAAAGCTAAACATGGAACTAAACATGACCCCCCGGCCGAGAACCGGTGAACCTTGGTTTACTGGAAAATAAATATTTTTAAAATTTTACAATTTTTTAATTTCTGTATTTTTATATTAAAAAACTAGCTAAATTATCTCATCAAATGCAACTGTTTGCCAGATACGATTGCTGCAACCTCGAAATCCTGCTAAAAGGCTGCCAACAGGTGCGTTCATCCTAGTAGGAGCGGCTCTGATTTTCTCGTTAAGCCAGATAATTTTTTGCGAACCGCAAAAAAGCGGAGCCGGTTTCTCCAGTTCCTTATGAGCTTGACTGAGGCACGGCTTTCGCGACAACTAACAAATTACTTGAGATAACCATCTGGTAATTAAAAGCAGCCATTATTTCGCATATTAATTCAATAATTATTGATTATTCACGGATTTATGTAATCACTTTAGTGCATACCGAATTGGTCTCGTTTAACGACGGCGTATCCTGAACTAACAGTATCGTTGACCTGGATGTTGATACAAACGTAATTTGTTATCGGTTATAATTGCGACTAAATTATTGAGGTGTTGGTGGTGAAATCTTGTTTGTTTTGACAGTTGCTGTGAGTTGAATTTATAAATATACACAGAACCTACAGGCTTAACTGCGACGGGTTGATGACAGCCTTCCGTTTCTCAAAATATTCAACTGGAAATAACTCAACTTGCGCCCTTAATTTTCGGCCTTTTTGGGCGTCGTAACCAATTCGTAAAAGAGTCCTGCAAATATGGGTTTTCAAACGCGCCTTTGCGATTAGATCAAAAAATTGATAAAAATAAAAAAATACAAGAACCTTCAAAAACAATTTTTTATATAAAATTAAATTACTCACATAGACGAATTTCGGTGGCTATGCCACCATCTTCAGTACATCTACTCTACTCTACTTTATTTATTTTCAAACAACACCACGAATATTTATTTACAAATAAAAAAATTCTAAATGATCAAAATAACAATTCCATAAAATCTTTAAATATTTTATTCACCATTATGTATTAAATTCTTAATAGCAGTAGGAAAGAAATTAAAAAATACTTTTATGAATTTTTGTGATTATTTGTACATAGTTTTAAATTCATTAGACAATAAAATTCAATAAAATCAATGTACCTAATTTGTTTACAAACTACAAAATTCCAAATAATCAAAATAACATTAAATAAAGTCTGTACATATGTTTTATTTACATGTATTAAATTCTTAAAAAGGATAATATAAAAAAATTACAAATGTAAGATTTTGGTAATTTTTTTGTGTTTATTTGAATTTTTAAATTCATTGCTATTGCGTTTTAGGCAGTGAAAAATTTTCATTCGGCAAAATAATTTGCACACATCTAGTTTCGGAAAGTTAGAACACGAAGGCACATAATCAATTTTGCTAAATATTTTTACAACATTTTGTTTTATTGAAAATGCTTCAAAGTTCAAATTAAATAAATTGTCTAACAAAATTAATAAAATCTTTAACTTTTTCATTTTATTTACCTTATGTGGACATATAATTATATACATAAGTAAGTAAACTTACTTTTTGTGTGTCCTTTGTTTTCCACATACTTATTTAATTATTTAACTTAAATGAATAAATTTAAGTCATGTCATGTTTTTAACACTTTAAAAAACCAAAAATTGAAACAGACGATAAATATAATTTGAATGGGATATACTCGATTAAATGTAATACATGTAACAAAAAATATGTAGGCCAGACTGGCAGAAGTTTCTACACACGTTACAAAGAACACATCAATAAAAATAACACAACATCTAACTACACAAAACATTTATACCAAGAAAAACACCAATATGGAACAATTGAAGGAACAATGAAGATTGAAAAAATATTGCAGAAAGGGGTTAGAATGAACATAGCAGAAAACATACATATTTACAAAAATAAAATAAAATACAACTTATAAACGAACAATTAAGCGTTAAAGACGATATGTTACTAAAACTAATAAATAAAGTTAAAGTATAAAATAGTGTAAAAATAAAAAACAAAAATAACATAAAAAAAATGAACAGATAAGTCGAAAATGAAAGGGGAAAAGATATAAGTCAAAAAATATAAAGAAACATAGACAGTGGATTGATTACTACTGATGAAGCAATAACGCGAAAATTGTTTCAATAATTAAACAGTTATAGTATCGATGTTTTTTAAAATAATTGTTGTTTGTATTAAATGTATTTGTGTTTAATAATGTGTGACAAAACTTTTTAAAATGTTAAATAACAATGAAACGTTTTTCAAAGTGTTAAAAACATGACATGACTTAAATTCATTCATTTAAGTTAAATAATTAAATAAGTATGCGGAAAACAAAGGACATACAAAAAGTAAGTTTACTTACTTATGTATATAATAAAATCTTCATTAGGCATAACTAAATTTCCAAAAGTTATCTTTGGTTTCGTATGCTTTCAGATGACAAAATAAATTAGAAGAAGTTAAAATTTTGGTTTCTAATTCCTTGCATACGGTACAATTGTGAAATGACAAAATTTTTTTGTACAAATAACCACAAACGTAAAACAAAGCATTTTTGGCGAGGAAATCAATTTCTCTGAAATCAGTGAAATTGAAGCTGAGTTGATTATTTGAAATTGACACCGGCTGCTGTTCATTAACAAACTTTTCTAAAATATTTTCATTTATAACAGTTAACAATTGATCAAAATCATTGGCACAGTTTACACTTACATTATGATCTAAGTAATTTAATGCAAATAATTTTTTAATATTTTTTATAAAATTGTTCTGAAATATTTGTGGAGTAGGATTTGTACTGTTGCCCCCGAACCCCTAACAATTCCAAACCAATTTTCAAGAGCATCTTGATTAAGCCTTCTGGTACACAGGAACCAACGGCCTTCATTTTTTAATTCGACCCACAGAAATTTTAAAGCCCTCAAAACATTTAATTTTGTTTGTAATTAATTTACCAGCAATATCAAAAATTTTAATAGATTTTATCAGATCTGCCATTTCATCTAAAAATTTCATTTGGTATTCAGTCCCCATAAATGATAAATTATATTTTTTAGCATTTTTATGTTTTGGCGAATTTAGTAAATCAAATGATTTATCATAGTCATAATTTATCGGGTTTATATGGATGTTCGTTAACTTTGGAGCTAAATTTAGAGATTTTCGTTTCTCAGAACTATAAAAAGTTTCTTTCCAAGATGCTTTTTTATCATTAAAAAATACGTCATATTTTAACAAATTTTTTCTGACTGATTTTATTAAATGTGGAACATCAAAAAAATAAAAAACTTTTTTTTCGTCCACAAAAAAATACGGGGTTTCAACTGATACTCCTAAACTTCTAGATAATTCTCTAAAATTACCTCCTTGATCAGTTACAACTGCTCTTACATTGGCACCAGACTCTAATTGTAATTTTTGTATGAACTTTAGAACTATTCACTTTAAATTCTCACCTTTGCAAGTAGTGTTTGTAAAAAAATAACATAGGGGTAGCTTAAAATTATTAAATATTCCTCTAGCCATAATTACCTATCACCTTCATTATGAAAGCCAATAATTTGATCTTTACTGAGATTATAAAATAACGAACATTTTAATGGCATTTCACCACCACCTATACAGGACGAGTAATAAACTATAAACACTCCCAACAAACTTCTAACAGCCATTTAAAAACAATACAAAACGAACTGTAAAATCCAAAATTCCATAATTTTCAATAAATTTCTCTGACATTTTGATCAATTAACTGTTATAAATGAAAATATTTTAGAAAAATTTGTTAATAAACAGCAGCCGGTGTCAATTTCAAATAATCAACTCAGTTCCAATTTCACTGATTTCAGAGAAATTGATTTCCTCGCCAAAAATGCTTTGTTTTACGTTTGTGGTTATTTGTACAAAAAAATGTTGTCATTTCACAATTGTACCGTATGCAAGGAATTAGAAATCAAAAATTTAACTTCTTCTAATTTATTTTGCCATCTGAAAGCATACGAAACCAAAGATAACAGAACTTTTGTAAACTTAGTCATGCCTAATGAAGATTTTATTCATTTTGTTACACAATTTCTTTAATTTGAACTTTGAAGCATTTTCAATAAAGCAAAATGTTGGTCGGGAACTTGTAAAATATTTAGCAAAATTGATTATGTGCCTTCGTATTCTAACTTTCCGAAACTAGTGTGCAAATTATTTTACCGAATGAAAATTTTTCACTGCCTAAAACGCAATAACAATGAATTTAAAAATTCAAATAAACACAAAAAAAAATTATCAAAATCTTACATTTGTAATTTTTTTATATTATCTTTTTTAAGAATTTAATACATACATGTAAATAAAACATACGTACAAACTTTATTTAATGTTATTTTGATTATTTGGAATTTTGTAGTTTGTAAATAAATTAGGTAAATTGATTTTATTGAATTTTATTGTCTAATGAATTTAAAACTGTACAAATAACACAAAAATTCATAAAAGTATTTTTTAATTTTTTTCCTACTACTATTAAGAATTTAATACATAATACATAACTTTGAAGCATTTTCAATAAAACAAAATATTGGTCGGGAACTTGTAAAAATATTTAGCAAAATTGATTATGTGCCTTCGTGTCCTAACTTTTCGAAACTATATGTGTGCAAATTATTTTGCCGAATGAACATTTTTCACTGCTTAAAACGCAATAACAATGAATTAAAAAATTCAAATAAACAAAAAAAAAATATCAAAATCTTTCATTTGTAATTTTTTTATATTATCTTTTTTAAGAATTTAATACATGTAAATAAAACATATGTACAGACTTTATTTAATGTTATTTTGATTATTTGGAATTTTGTAGTTTGTAAATAAATTAGGTAAATTGATTTTATTGAATTTTATTGTCTAATGAATTTAAAACTATGTACAAATAACACAAAAATTCATAAAAGTATTTTTTAATTTTTTTCCTACTACTATTAAGAATTTAATACATAATACATAACTTCGAAGCATTTTCAATAAAACAAAATATTGGTCGGGAACTTGTAAAAATATTTAGCAAAATTGATTATGTGCCTTCGTGTCCTAACTTTTCGAAACTATATGTGTGCAAATTATTTTGCCGAATGAACATTTTTCACTGCCTAAAACGCAATAACAATGAATTAAAAAAATTCAAATAAACAAAAAAAAAATATCAAAATCTTTCATTTGTAATTTTTTTATATTATCTTTTTTAAGAATTTAATACATGTAAATAAAACATATGTACAGACTTTATTTAATGTTATTTTGATTATTTGGAATTTTGTAGTTTGTAAATAAATTAGGTAAATTGATTTTATTGAATTTTATTGTCTAATGAATTTAAAACTATGTACAAATAACACAAAAATTCATAAAAGTATTTTTTAATTTTTTTCCTACTACTATTAAGAATTTAATACATAATACATAACTTCGAAGCATTTTCAATAAAACAAAATATTGGTCGGGAACTTGTAAAAATATTTAGCAAAATTGATTATGTGCCTTCGTGTCCTAACTTTTCGAAACTATATGTGTGCAAATTATTTTGCCGAATGAACATTTTTCACTGCCTAAAACGCAATAACAATGAATTAAAAAAATTCAAATAAACAAAAAAAAAAATCAAAATCTTACATTTGTAATTTTTTTATATTATCTTTTTTAAGAATTTAATACATGTAAATAAAACATACGTACAAACTTTATTTAATGTTATTTTGATTATTTGGAATTTTGTAGTTTGTAAATAAATTAGGTAAATTGATTTTATTGAATTTTATTGTCTAATGAATTTAAAACTATGTACAAATAACACAAAAATTCATAAAAGTATTTTTTAATTTTTTTCCTACTACTATTAAGAATTTAATACATAATACATAACTTCGAAGCATTTTCAATAAAACAAAATATTGGTCGGGAACTTGTAAAAATATTTAGCAAAATTGATTATGTGCCTTCGTGTCCTAACTTTTCGAAACTATATGTGTGCAAATTATTTTGCCGAATGAACATTTTTCACTGCCTAAAACGCAATAACAATGAATTAAAAAAATTCAAATAAACAAAAAAAAAAATCAAAATCTTACATTTGTAATTTTTTTATATTATCTTTTTTAAGAATTTAATACATGTAAATAAAACATACGTACAAACTTTATTTAATGTTATTTTGATTATTTGGAATTTTGTAGTTTGTAAATAAATTAGGTAAATTGATTTTATTGAATTTTATTGTCTAATGAATTTAAAACTATGTACAAATAACACAAAAATTCATAAAAGTATTTTTTAATTTTTTTCCTACTACTATTAAGAATTTAATACATAACGGTGAATAAAATATGTAAAGATTTTATGGAATTGTTATTTTGATCATTTAGAATTTTTTTATTAGTAAATAAATATTCGTGGTGTTTGAAAATAACCCGTATCTTACATTCCTGTTATTGGTCTTTTGAGCAGATTTTAACATTCAAAATCAACGACATCGAATAACAAAAGGTTTTCACCTCGTTTCGCTTCTTGTTCATTTATGTATCTATTCTCTGATTAGATCCCGGGCGACGAGTCGCCGCTGGTCCGACAAGGCGCGCGTGTTGCAGCCAGATGCGGACCGAATATATTTAACCGTAATTACTTCCTGCGGAGAGACAATTATATACCTCCTCTAGGAATCCACCAAGATATAAATGAGAACGATGATTTGGCAGATAATGGGACATCATCGGCTCGGAAATTTTTCACCCTTCTTTGAGCGCTGGTCAACGACGACAAATAGCCACTAATGACTTTTGGCGTTTTTTTCCGCAGTGTTGTTTGCGGTTATCCGCATTTGCCACGAGGGTTCTAATCTCCTAGTTAGTAGACATGATGTTTCCATCAGCTCGGGTCTTTTGTTGGCGCAGAAAAAATAAACCGCGCAGCCTCCCTAATGCCGTGCACCCTTTTTAAGCTGGTCCTCATTGTTTACGTGATCCCTTAATGCCTCTAATAGGTCGATACAACAATGCAAAAAATTGGTTTTCGCTCACTAATTTTTTAGAATGGTACAAACAGTTTCTTGTTGGTTCAATACGCTGATTATCATATTTTGCTGTATTTGGCAAATGTCAAAAATGTGCAGAAGCTCACTGGTTGCGTCAAAGCTATTTGTAAAACGGTGGTTATACAGGGTGGTATAAGTTTTACCGCCGGTGGCGAAATGGCGCTTCAAAATAGTTTGTCAATTCTCATATATTTCATGAGTAATTTTATATAACTAAGGAACATAAAAACTAGAATTTTTTTTAAATTAAGGAAAATTTCGGCTCATTAATTTTTTTGGAGTAGGAACATTAAGGTATTTTCACACAATTTACTGTAATTTAATTAATTTTACCAACGTACGTTTCTTAAATAAATGCATTTACGTTTTTTTTTTTTTTGTATAATTTATGAAAAGGTTAAGGGTACTTGACTTATTAATATACTATATACAGTAAAAATCGTATATAGCGACGGCCAAGGGATCGTCCAATTATGGTCGTTATATCCGGATGTCCTGCAATTTTTAGTTTTTCTATTCATCAAATTATTAAGAATTTGAATTCAGAATTGAATGTTTGGTACTTAGATGATGGTTCTTTAGGTGGTTGATGTCTTACAAGACTTATAAACGATAATTTCCGAATTTAAGAAAATTGGTTTGGTTCTTAATTTCAATAAGTGCGAACTTTTCTTCCTTAATAATGTTTCGGAATTAGACAAGTCTTCAATTTTGGAGAGATTCGAATTATTAGCTCTTTTTATTCACGTTTGTAATGTTGAAGACCTTTTTATTCTTGGTTGTCCTATTTTAGAAGCAACAATTCCTCCATTCATTTCTAAAAAATTGATTCATTCTCTTTATTTTCTTCAAATTTATGTGAAATTAATCCTCGTATTAGTTTATTTTTACTCCGCCATTGTTTTTGGATACCTAATTTCACTTATAATCTCAGATGTGGTCCTTTTTGGAAATTTTAAAATGAGTGTCTTGAATTGGACAATATTGTTATTTCTTTGGAAAAATTTTGAATATTAAATTTGCAATAAGATCTTGGACTCGAAGCCAAATTACCAATACGTTTTGGTGGATTAGGAATAAGGTCTATAATTGATATTTCCTCGTCTTCTACATTTTCTAATTCTGAACTTATTATGTCCATTCTACCTTCTAGTTTTTCTAATTTTGAAATTACATCCCTCAACGAGGCTGTTGATTATTGGAAGGAAATTTCTAATTCGTCTTTACTTCCAAAAGAGCTTTCTATTCAAAGAAATTGGGACTTACCTAACTGTGAGGAAATATTTCAAAATTTATTATCTTCCTCAAATATCACACAAAAAGCTATCTTATTAGCTGGATCTGAACTTGAATCTGGAGCTTGGCTTGAAGCTCTTCCATCTTGTAAATTAGGTACTCTTTTAGAAAAAAACTTTTTACAAATTGCAATTTCACTTAGATTGGGCAATTTCTGTCATCCTCATATCTGCTCGTGCGGTTCTTCTGTATACTCTTTGGGTCATCATGGTTTATCGTGCATTAAAAGTGCTGGTAGACTTTCTCGTCACACCTGGATTAATGACATTATTAAACGTGCTTTCTCTTCTGCCAACATCCCTTGTATCCTTGAACCTAGTATTCTGAAGGATGATGGCAAACGTCCAGATGGTATTACAGTTATTCCATGGAAAGTAGGTAAATATTAGTTTGGGATTTTACTTGTACGGTTACACTTGCCCCTTCTCATTTGACTGATTCTTCATTTTCTGCAAGATCTGCTGCACACTTGGCAGAAAATGTTAAGGAAAAAAAATATAAGTCAATTTCTGATGATTATTTTTTCGTCGCCTTCGCTGTGGAAACTTTGGGTCCTTGGAGTGCTGCCCTTTCTCTCCTTGAAGATTTGGGGAGGCGTATTGTTCAAACAACGGGAATTCCTCAAGCCAAAACATATTTGAAGCGACGAATAAGTTTGGCTATACAGAGAGGCAACGTTGCTAATGTTGGTATTCTTATGTTATGTTATTTTATACTATCGTTAAGCAAATGTCCCTAAACAGATATAATATAGTATAATGCTATTAGTATTTATGGAAGTTGCAAACTAAAGAAGTTGAAGAGCCTAAGATTTTACAGGTACGGAGTAAGGGTTGTCAATATTTCCTTACAAATTTTTCCCAAGTAGGGCAATTTTCGAAGACGTATACGTACATCCACAGAACAAAAGGGGCAACATTTTGAGATCTTGGTTGCATTATAACTTGAGACGAAGAGAAGTCAATTGTCAATTTTTAAAAATAAATTTCAAAATTTAAGAACACTTGGCTGGTGTTGGATTTGCGGAATTATCATTAATCATAACAGAAAGGTGCAGAGCAGCTGCAACTCCAAGCAGACAATATTCACAGCTTATTTCCAAATTAGAAAATTCAAACTAAATTAAACACAAACACAATTAAAATTAATCTAACACATAATTGTCGCATCTTCATCTGGAATGTCGTTTAAAAGCGGCAGGTGAGTCGTAAAAGGTAGTAAAAAAATAACAACTATAAATAAATATTGCAACAAAGGCGTTTTGATGTAATGACCCTCGCCCCATTTTTCACCGATCTCTTAATCCGACGTGTTTCGAGGCGACTTTTCTTGTCCCCCACGTACACACACGCATCTTCAGCCGATATTGACATTAATGTAATGCATAATCCCGTTGACAGCTGCCGCTAAACCGACAATGACCGGGAATCACCTGGGAGGATACGGCCGATAATCTGCTTTACAATATTAGCTTACGGCGCGATAGCGGCTCAACAGTAACAATACCGTGCGTCCCAATGTCACGGTCGGGACTTCCACACTCTCAACGGAACAAATCGGCCGGCGATCGTTGAAAATTAAATTTTATTATATTTAATCGCCCGAGTAAATCATTCATCGGACGCACGCCTTTTTCATTATGTTCGGCGAAACAAATCAAAACGAGTGAAGAGTGAAGCACAGCGAGAACCCTCCGACATTGTTTTCGGTCAATATTTTAATTTTGATTGATTTTATTTATTTTATTTATTTATTCTAAATGTCCTTATACCGTTAGGTGTCGGACTAACAACTTAATTTTACATTTCAATTAATCGGTATCTCATAGATTTTCCTCTTCCATACGCCTTAATCCAGAGCTACCCTTCTAACCTCATTCCAATGGATTCCACGTTTTTCCGCCCCTTGCCGGACTTGATCTTCCCATCTCATTCTCGGACGTCCAACTTTATTTTTTCCCTGCGTTTTAACTTCATATATTTGCTTTGTTAGTCTTTCGTCGTTCATCCTGAGGATATTGTCCTAGCCAGCTCAGTTGCCTCTCTTCTATGGCTCTTACTATTGGTTGTATTTCTAGATGTTCCCTTACTGTCTCATTTCTTATCCTATCTTGTCTTGTAATTCCCTCTATTTTACGCGAAAACCTCATTTCCGCAGCTGTGATTCTACTTTTCTCTCTCATTGATAGGGTCCAAGATTCGCTACCGTATACCAATGATGGTCTCACTACTCTCTTATATACTTGTGCTTTAACCTCCTTTGATATCTCTTTCTTCCCTGGGAATGTAGTTTTTAGTGAGTTGTATAATTTGCCTGCCTTACCCATTGTTGCATTTATTTCACCCTGCATTTTCCCATTATCTTCTATAATTGCGCCTAAGTATTTATAACTTTTAACTTGTTCCATTATCTTCCCATCGATCCTAATTTTGTGCTTTCTTTCTGTACCTGCAATTACCATCGTTTTGCTTTTGTCAATGTTTATTTCCATGTTTACTTTTTTTATGTATTGTTAAGTTATGTTGCAATTTCACTTCACTATCTGCCATTAACACAATATCGTCAGCGAACAGTAATTCTTGTATTGTCACTGTTTTCCTTTTTCTAAAGCCTATTTTTGTATTCTTGCTTATTTCTTTACACCTATTTACAACATCGTCGATAACTATTGAAAACAGGAACGGACTCAGTACGCAGACCTGTCTCAAATTCCGCAGACTCATTGTTATGTGTTCTTACTATGTTCTTATTGTTTTGATATAAAGCCTTGATAATTTCTATTACACCTTCTTCAACACCTCTTCCCTTTAGACTTTTCCAGATATCCCCTCTTATTACTCTATCAAAAGCTTGTTTCAACTCAATGAAACAGATGTGTATTTCAGCTTCTTTCCTTGATAATTGCACACAAACGTCATATATGACGTTTGTCATCCAATAATATTTGTTGAATTTCGGAAAACAAACCAATCGTTATCTGATTAGGCGGTAAGTGTCATCTCAATTCTGACAGTAGCTACTGGTGTGTTATCGATTTTGTGCTATCGATTTACAGGTTGTCATTTTGACAGCTTTTTCTAAAACGCTTCAAACTGTCGCCAAATATATTTTCCCGAGCTCTTGGTCTTCTGAGGAATGGCATCTTCGTTTATCAACCAGTTCACACATTACAAGGTGTATTTTGCTTGTTAAAACAGCACCAAAGCGCGCACTCATTTTATGAATGTGTTTCGCTGAATCGTCAAATTTTTTCTTGTCACCAAGAAAACGAAAGCCAGCTAAGTTTGTAAATGGACAATTCTGTTATTTTTTTGTGCAATTACCTTCAAAATGCATCTCTGTCATTCCATGCCCTCAGATAATTTTGCTTAGGTTAATCTTTCATGCAGGTTAAGAAGAAAACCGCACTCGTACTACGCACTCGTGCAGTTTTCATACCTAACACGCATTCAAGATTAACCTAAACAAAATTATCGACAACATGGAATGCACTCGTTGTATTACTAGTGATAATTTTTCCCCTAGCTGTCTAATTATAAATATCAGGTCTTGCGTGCTTCTACCCTTTCTAAAACCATACTGGGTTTCCTCTAATGTTGTATCTATTTTTTCTCTCAGCCTATATTCAATTATTCTCGTAAATACTTTCCCAGGTAAACTAGTTAGAGTGATTCCTCGGTAATTTTTACAATCTTCAGTATCTCCTTTTTTATACAAGGGCAATATTACTCCTCTATTCCAATCACTTGGTACTTTCTTTTCTTTTATAATGTCGTTTAATAGTGACAGAAACTCTTGCTTAGTTTGATCCCCCATATATTTCAACATTTCTGCTGTAACTTCGTCTTCGGCCGGCGATCGTTGAAAATTAAATTTTATTATATTTAATCGCCCCAGTAAATCATTCATCGGACGCACGCCTTTTTCATTATATTCGGCGAAACAAATCGAAACGAGTGAAGAGTGAAGCACAGCAAGAACCCTGCGATATTGTTTTCGGTCAATATTTTAATTTTTCAATTTGGCTCGTGTTTGTGCGTTTGATTGATTTTAAATGACCGGAGTTACCGAAGCGAGAAAACGGAATGCTAATCGGATTGAATTGAATGAAAGGGTTGAATCTGTGTATTTCCACGTGTACACGCGGCGCCGCCCCGTCTTTAGACGATCGGTGGTGTAATTGTGATTGCCGACAATAACAGCGGAATTTGGGTTTTGTTTGCGAAAACACCGTTGGTCCCACAATGGGTTTATTGGGCCATGAAAAATCATCGGAAATAACCTTATTTAAAATGATTGTCTTTTATGCTTCAAACACAGTCTGCCCAGGTGGAGTGAAAAGGACGAAAACCTATTTAATTTTATAATTAAACAAAATGCAGCTATTGTTTTTGTTAAGTATTCGGGAGGCGTACAAAACTTTAAACAAAGCGCCTGTCGGTCCACCGAACAGGGAGTGTCAGATTCGCTGACTAAAAATCGCCTCGAACCCTGGTGTTGTTTGGATTGGAACAGAAAATGTTGAGTAATAATTACCCTTTATTTTTGATTGATAGAGCGTTGAAAAGCGGAATTTAACGGATTAGATAGAAAGAACCACGGGGACATTAGAAATGTCACTACAGAAATTTCTAGGATTTTTGAAAAAAAAAGCCAATGCGTACTTTTAAGAATACGCGCATAATACGCACAAATCCCTTGCTAAGGGAATTAGTATATTACATACTCACCAAGAGTTGTAAGAAACATATTACGCACGAGCCAAAAAAGTTACGCACGTAATTTGACGAGGACTTAAATGTTTTACAACTAGAGTTGTGTACTGTACTTTTTCTACGACCATATTAATGTTTAACAACGATGTAGAAATGATGAATAAAAATTAAACCTTTTGTGTATTAGTTTAGTAACGCTATGTTATAGTAATCTATTAGAAAATGTTATTTACTAAAACCGAACTGTCACTGTCACTGTCAGTTACGCTACCAACACAATGTTGATAAAAGTCCCTAACTGTGCGACCTTACTCTATAACGCACGGCGTGCGTAAGAATAGGCTTACTTAGTTTATTGTTTGTACAAAATTGATAATTTTCAGTAGTGATAGTAGAAAAAAGTTATGAATCATTTCGTATCTGACAGATTGTGACACTTATTTCTATTTATTAAATTGTTTCTACAAATTTATCTTTTCTTATGTTTTATTTCAGACATCTAACAAGCTAATCATAAGCTAATTTCTTTATTTTCCTTAAGTTGGGTATAGGTTTAATGGAAACGTTTCAGACCCAATTGCATAACTGAACTCAAATTTTAAGTCTCCCCTAAAATCGTAAGTGTCACATAGCTATTGTGTTGCGCCAACTTCTTAAGGGAAACTTTAACAATTTAAGTGCTAGTTAAGTTAAACCGCACTATTTATGAGCTTATTCTGTTTCCTAAATATCAACCTAACCTAAATGATTTGTTTATTAGAAAATGGAACAAATTTGAAAATTGCTTGGCACTGAGCACTTGTGATATTATTCCTTTAGACTACTTTTTGTTTCCACTCCTGAAAAAGACAGCGTTTGAAACCTCTGTTCATATTCTTCACGAATTATAAGAGATAATTATCGATGATTAGATCTAAAAAATTTAAAACAACATTTTAAAAAATTATTCGAATATTTCACAGAAAGCAAGTAGGGGAAGGCTAAATAAGACGGAGAATATTATAAGATGAAGAATGCTGAATATCTTGAATATTTTAATAGATAAACCCACATTGAATTGTTTAGATACAAAGACGGACGTCGTCGGCCAAGTTTCTGTGATTACACAACGTTATATGTGTTTTATCAGGTTTCTGTTGCGCAGTTTACATATTGTAAAATAGGGTCATAATCTAATTTCATAAATCGGTATATAATAACTTAATTTTTTTCTTAAACTGTAGTCTTTGTAGTAAGTAAGCAACTACTTTATTTATATATTAGAAATTTGATTTACCTTTTTATCGCGGTCTCAGAATTAAACCTACTGTCAATTACGCTACCAACACAATGTTGATAAAAGTCCCTAACTGTGCGACTTTACTCTATAACACACGGCGTGTGTAACAATACGCTTGCTTAGTTTCTTGTTTGTACAATATTGATCACTTTCAATAGTGGTGGTAGAAAAACAAATAAACAGAACGACATCTAGCACGTCCGTTTGAAAAACAACTGCTTGAAGATATTTAAACAATCAAAACATTATATTCTAACAACTAAATGTTTAGACGAATGTATTTTTTAATTTGCAGTTTGCAGTTCGCTGGCAGCCAATCATATGTCTACCTTTTGGCGCGATCTCTTTAAATCCTTGTCTCAAATTAAAAAATACGGTATAGCTGAAGTGTCACCTTTTCATTCATTAACAATTTTTTCTTAAACAATAACATCTTTTCTATAGGAATTGATTATATTGACTATACTGCTTCAAACAGTTGCCAAATATTTTGAATCAAAATATTGATTAATTAACAGGCGATTAATTAAGGCGTGGGATAAAACGTTGTACTTGCACGCGGATGTTACTAAAATACATAAATTCGACTCGTCTTAATTTTTAGAAGCGGATCGGTTCAGAAAAAGAACTGTTTTCATCACTCAATTTTAAATTAATTATAAAAACAGTTTATAAATAAATACAGAAAGTTGTATATTTAGATTTAGTATGAAATCAACAAGTAAAAACGTTTGTTCATTAAGATCAAGTTTCTGAAAGACCATAAATCAATATACATTTCAATAACTATTTTGTTAGTAATACTATCAAAATATTGAAACAACACACATTTTATGATTCCTTTTTGACATTGGAAGTTGAATGAATCAAAATCAAATTCAGTGCAAAAACTCACCACTAATCAGCCACAAGAAATCGATAGCAAGTAAACCCGCTGCAGTAACCAATTATCGACCACAACCGATTGATGTAAAGTTGCACGAGTGCAGCAAAAACCGCGATAATGACGTTAAAATCGCCGGCGATTGTGACAAAATCGCGCTTTAAAAACCGCACTTTCCTGTCCAAAATTTTTTTACATGAGTTTTCCGTCTCACTCCAAGGATCGCTTTTGTTCGTTTCGAGCGTGTAAACTTTGGGTGTTTGGGAAGCCGCGATTCCGCAACTTGGAATCAAACCACGCCTATGGATCCCCTCTCTGAAAATGAATAAAGTCGCCGCGCGTAACATCTCTGTCAATATAGGATAGATAATATTTTCGCCGGCATGTAAATTCGGTAATTGTTCCAGTGTTGAAATCGCGCGGCGCAGGCGAAACCGCGCGGTTTTGTCTCGACACTCGACACGCGAGAGGCAGTAAAGTAAAAAAAAATAATTAAATAAACGGGCAAAACGGTATTACGACCGGTTTCTTCGAGCAAATGTCTGAATTAAGAGAGCGAGTCGATGATTGAGGCGTTCGCGATTGAAGAAGCTGGAATTTTTGCCTTATTTTCTTGTGATATTGACAGTATTTACAAGAATTCCATGTATGTACACTGTTAGTCAGTTTAAAGTGAACTAATTTATACGAATTTCATAGCTTAATTCATCCAGTTATGTAATTTCACATCCTAAAATCGCAAATTTAATTATTTTGTTAATAATTTTTCTAAAAACTAAAGCCCCGAGTCCGTTCTAAGTTGACTGACAGTGCACCCATTTTTTTTTTTGCTTAAATTCTCCAAGTTTTCGGCAACATCAATGAAGATCTTGCAGCAAGAAGGAGGTATCAGCAATTTTCGGTGTGTCATATTTTTCCATGAAGGAATAAAAACTTTCTTAAATTTTAGATAATTCAGAAGAGTTTAAAAAATGCTTATAGAAAAAAAGTTATCAAGTTGTTACTGCCTACTTGTGAAATGTAAAAAAATTGCAAGGTCTTCATTATTGTCTTTATTGATATTATTATTGGAAACACAATTTTTTATTTAAATACTAAAATATGTATATCTAAATACATTTTCTGCGCAGTTTATTTTATTGTTTGGAGAAACTACAAAGTATACAGTTAAAGAAAAAAATTATTATAGCTATTATAGACTAATCAAATTTGATTATGGTCCTATTTCACAATATGTAAATTGTGCAACAGAAACCTGATAAAACACATAAAACGTTGTGTAATCCTAGAAACTTGGCCGACGACGTCCGTCTTTGTATCTAAACAAATCAATGTGGGTTTATCTATTAAAATATTCAAGAAATTCAGCATTCTTCATCTTATTATATTTTCCATCTTATTTAACCTTCCCCTACCCATTTTCTGTGAAATATTCGAATAATGTTTTAAAATGTTGTTTTAAATTTTTTAGATCTTGGATAAATATCTGCTGTAACTCGTGAAGAATATGTGTTTTTCAAGAGTGGAAACAAAAAGTAGTCTTAAGGAATAAGATCACAAGTGCTCAGTGCTAAGCAATTTTCAAATTTGTTCCATTTTTCTAATAAACAAATCATTTAGGTTAGGTTGATATTTAAGAAACAAAATAAGCTCATAAATAGTGCGGTTTAACTTAACTAGCACTTAAATTGTTAAAGTTTCCCTTAAGAAGTTGGCGCAACAGAATAGCTATGTGACACTTACGATTTTAGGGGAGACTTAAAATTTGAGTTCAGTAATGCAATTGGGTGTGAAACGTTTCCATCAAACCTATGCCCAACTTAAGAAAAATAAAGTAATTAGCTTATGAACAGGCGACTTGTTAGATGTCTGAAATAAAACATAAGAAAAGATAAATTTGTAGAAACAAATTAAAAAAATAGAAATAAGTGTCACAATCTGTCAGATATGGAATGATTCATAACCTTTTTCTACTATTATTGCTGAAAATTATCGATTTTGTACAAACAATAAAGTAACTAAGCCTATTCTTACGCACGCCGTGCGTTATAGAATAAAGTCGGACAGCTAGGGACTTTTATCAACATTGTGTTGGTAGCGTAATTGACAGTGACAGTGACAGTGACAGAGACAGTTCGGTTTTAGTAAATAAAATTTCTAATAGATTGATAAAATAGTTACTTGTTTACTTATTTTCTATGTGCAATTGTCATTAATAATTTCGATATATAAAGTCAAAGACATTTTGATTTTTAGGTTAGGTAGTCCGATTCAGCATATCTACATACCGCATTTTTTTTTTAAATTCCCGGGGATTCATGTGGTTGAAGAAACAGTACGGTACACAACTCTAGTTGTAAAACAATTACGTCCTTGTCAAATTACGCATGACGTGCGTAACTTTTTTTATCGTGCGTAATGTTTCTTACAACTTTCGGTATGTAACTATTATTTTGATGAACGGTACACAAATTTAAATACTTAGTCAAAACAAGTTCTAAACGACAAATTATGTTTTGTATAGTTTCCTCCACTTTACAAGCATTTTCTGATATTTTCAGAAACGTTTACAAAAAAACCAATTCAACAAGGAAATGTAATGTAAACCTGTTTGATAGGAAGCTGCTTACAGAGAGAAATTCTTACATTTTTTACTTTCCACACAATCAACTGTTTGTTTAGACTTTAGAATCGTCCTACAATTGGAATATCTGAAAAGAACCATTTATCCATTTATCACACTCGTTAGGAATTACCAAACAAGCTCGACCAAACAGTCGCCCATTGATAATGAAAACATCTTCGATATTTCCCAGTGTCACACCACACACTGGCTTAATTGAACTCAAACAGTTCAGTTAAGTGGCACAAAATTTCGTAAACTTCCGCCTCAAACACAACCGATTATTTCAGTGCATTTTGTAGTAGGCAGCCCAACGTGCACAAATTGGCCGAAACCGGCCTTTAATTATTATCGTCGCCGCTCGTCCGGATTTCGCTTCGCTGCTTCGAGGTGGGTTCCTCGCGTGTGAGTTCCACCCCAAACGAAAATATTGAAAAAATAAGCCAATATTTTCTGATGGATTTTGCATTCTTCAGTTTATGTTGGTAGTAATGCACTGCTTCAATATTAACCATTCTGAAATTGTACAGCTGTTAAGAGGGCCACTTGAGAAGCAAGATTCACAAGATGGCGCCACCGTAGTAAAAAGTGTCAATTTTGTAAAATGCTTTTTTCATTAACAAGCTTTTTTATATAAAAAACTTATGGCGGAGATAAAAGATAAAAAAATGATCTAGGTATAGACATAAATTTGCCGTGGAAAAACTTGAGAAAAGTATTTATTCAAAAATGTCAAACTTTCAATAATATTTGAATTTTTTGTTAGAAGTAAAGAAAATCTTGCTGATCACACCCTGGAAGCATTAATCATAAGTATACTCGTACATTTTCTAATCACATTTGTCAGTATTTAATTCTAAAAGCATCGGAAAGTTTGACATTTTTGAATAAATACTTTTTTCAAGTTTTTCCATGGCAAATTTATGTCTATACCTAGATCATTTTTTTATCTTTTATATCCACCACTAGTTTTTTTTTTATAAAAAAGCTTGTTAATGAAAAAAGCATTTACAAAATTGACACTTTACTACGGTGGCGCCATCTTGTGAATCTTGCTTCTCAAGTGGCCCTCTTAACCTTCCAGTAGTCGCGTCCCATTCTTTCGAACGGCCGTTTTCAGTACCTTCCTAATTTATTGTCTAAATGTTAGTGGAGCAATATCAGAGCTGCAGACACATTATTTTTCCTTTTTTGCATATTGCGGACTGCGACTTCGCAGCGACTATTGACGTCTTAGGCAAATTTTTGTATACATTTTGACATTTTCGGTTCAAAATAGCCCAAGGTAAATCTGTAATAATCATTTTCGATACAACACTGTCCAATAATTTTCAAAATGTGTGGTTGCTTGTTTCAACCACGAAGCCAAGTTGTGTGGAAAAGCTGCACAAAATGACAGCGTACGTTTTTTCATATTAAAAAAACCATTAATTTATTGTAAATTTTGAAGTTGTTTGACAAATCGTGAAGTTAATATTCGTTTGTTCAATATCCACTTTTTGGGGATATTGGGTTATAGATGTCGCACACGGATTGTAGAATCCGCTACAATACAAACCGGCTAGCCGCATTATAAAACGGCTCGGTTTTGTAAATCGGCTGGTTAACGTTTAGGCGGGTTGTAATACGGCTAAAAGTTGGCCAGCCTTACTGCAACGACGTTTCGCGTTCTCCAATGCAACAAAATGACGGGTCGCTCTTTTATAAAACGGCGAAAAGGGACTTTATATAAAGAAAACCTTTGCTTGTAGCTATGACAAATATGAAGTCATAACTACAAGAAATAGATTTAACTCAATATAAAAGGTTTTTTTTATAAAATGTCTAACAATTCTTCCTTTATCAAACAGACTGAGTTATTCAGCGATTCATAAAACACCTAAAATTTTCAGTCAAATTGTAAAAATTCTCTGTTCATTCTATATTTTACAATCTCCCCAATCATTTAGAAAACGACTGAATTTACAATTCGCCGCCGACATCTACAATATGGTTGATTGTCGCCCTACATTACACATAGTCAACATTCCGGCTAAACAATCTGCCTAAACGTTAATCAGCCGTTTTACAAAACAGAGCTTCTTTGTAAAGTGGTTAGCCGCTTCATATTGCGGCGGATTCTACAATATGGCTGCGACATGTACACCAAAGTTTAAGTTAAAGTTTAAGTTAAATTGGCTTGTTCAATGGTTCACAAGAGAACCAGTAAAATAAAAAGTTTTCAGTATTTATTTTGTACAATATCTAGTAAAATTATTAAAATTTTGTGTTGTTGGTAGTATTCATTAAAGGTTTTTGAAATTTTTTCTACTCAAAACTTTTGTTTTAACGTTTATGGAACAACTTAATAATACACTTGGAAAAACTATAATTTATTACCAATTTTAATGTAAAATTTCAAAAAAATATAGCAGCGACTACTAATGTCTCAAAAAAGGTGCGACTACTGGAAGGTTAAGCACGCATTACTGCCAACATAAACTAAATAAAAAACCAATTTCACAACCTTCCAACGCTCCTCCTGGTTTAAAAACGGTTTTCGATTAATAAACGATTCTATTTCTTTTAATCTTCCTCAGAGACGTTTGGCTGTAATTTAGAAACATTAGATAAATGCCGAAACCGACAGTCATATCCTGTTGCGGCCTGGTTTATAAGAATCGCACTATCTACCTGTTGTCAAACCACAAAGCGGCGCCTCCAGAAATGATAAGTGGCGACCGAAAACATTGTTTTCCACTCAAGGAAGGAATAAAAAATCGTCCGTTTTCGATAAGGAGGGGCTTTGTGAAATTGATTTTTTCCAGCGCTGCAAACGATTACAAACGAGTTCGGCTCGAGATAGAGATATCAATTCAGATCACATAGTGATGATCCGGAGCGGCAGGTAACAAATCAGTATTGGGGGCCGATCGTCGCGCACCTGGCCACCCAGTCGACCAATCTCTTCTGGTGTGATTCGATCAAAACACGCCTTCCCCTGGAATTAAATTCCGTTCGAGGCCTGAAACAAAATATCGACGTTCGCAGTGCATGAGGCTTCTTACAGATAAAACAGACAAAAATAATATTGAAATTGGGATCATTCTAATTTATTCTTCTTCTGAATTAATTACCGTTACTTTTCAATCGGCCCATAAATTAGGATTTTCATAGATTGTTCTTAAAAGAGTTTTAATAATTCAAAAATAGCGCCTAAAGGTACATCTATGATTGGCTGGCATTAAGCCGGTTTTACACTGAGTAACTTACGAAAAATGAACAGTCGTCATATTCTCGAAATAGCTGATTAGATTTGTGTGTTATTGTAGCCAATTTTCGTAAATTATATTTATGTAAATGATAAAAACAGTTTTTATTAAAACTATCTGAATTCATTTGTGGGTTTGAGCAGCTATATTTCGTTGTATTACATTTAATAAATTAGGATTTTCAGAGATTGTTCTTAGAAGTGGTTTAGAGGGCTCTTAACCAACTGTGGGTCATTTTTGAATTCAGAGAAGTGATTCAAAAATCGCGCCAAAAGGTACATCTATGATTGGCTGGCATTAAGCCGGTTTTACACTGAGTAACTTACGAAAAATGAACAGTCGTCATATTCTCGAAATAGCTGATTAGATTTGTGTGTTATTGTAGCCAATTTTCGTAAATTATATTTATGTAAATGATAAAAACAGTTTTTATTAAAACTATCTGAATTCATTTGTGGGTTTGAGCAGCTATATTTCGTTGTATTACATTTAATAAATTAGGATTTTCAGAGATTGTTCTTAGAAGTGGTTTAGAGGGCTCTTAACCAACTGTGGGTCATTTTTGAATTCAGAGAAGTGATTCAAAAATCGCGCCAAAAGGTACATCTATGATTGGCTGGCATTAAGCCGGTTTTACACTGAGTAACTTACGAAAAATGAACAGTCGTCATATTCTCGAAATAGCTGATTAGATTTGTGTGTTATTGTAGCCAATTTTCGTAAATTATATTTATGTAAATGATAAAAACAGTTTTTATTAAAACTATCTGAATTCATTTGTGGGTTTGAGCAGCTATATTTCGTTGTATTACATTTAATAAATTAGGATTTTCAGAGATTGTTCTTAAAAGTGGTTTAGAGGGCTCTTAACTAATTGTGGGTCATGTTTGAATTCATAGAAGTGATTCTAAAATCGCGCCAAAAGGTACATCTATGATTGGCTGGCATTAAGCCGGTTTTACACTGAGTAACTTACGAGAAATGAACAGTCGTCATATTCTCGAAATAGCTGATTAGATTTGTGTGTTATTGTAGCCAATTTTCGTAATATATATTTGTGTAAATGATAAAAACAGTTTTTAATAAAACTACCTGATTTCATTTGTGTGTTTGAGCAGCTATATTGCGTTGTATTACAATTAATAAATTAGGATTTTCAGAGATTGTTCTTAAAAGTGGTTTAGAGGGCTCTTAACTAACTGTGGGTCGTTTTTGAATTCAGAGAAGTGATTCAAAAATCGCGCCAAAAGGTACATCTATGATTGGCTGGCAGCAAGCCGGTTTTACACTGATTAACTTTCGGAAAATGAACAGTCGGCATATTCTCGAAACAGCTGATTAGATTTGCGTGGCATTGTAGCCAATTTTCGTAAAATATATTTATGTAAATGATAAGAACAGTTTTTAATAAAACTATCTGAATTCATTTGTGTGTTTGAGCAGCTATATTTCATTGTATTACATTTATCTATATATATATAAAACTGGATGTATGTGTGTGTGTATGTTCCCTATAGACTCCGAAACCGCTGAACCGATTTTGATGAAATTTTAAATTTAAAAAAATCCAAAAATGGTCAAATGAATGCGTTTCTTACGAACGCTTCCTTAACGGTAGGAGATATATGAATGCTTTCTATAGAAAAGGTGTACGGCTTAAAAAGACCTGCAAAAAAGTCACATATCTATATGTTAAAATTAATTTTCAAATTGATAAAATATGAAAGAAGTTTCCTACAGCCACCAAATTTTGTACACCGAGCGAAACCGGGTACTTCAGCTAGTATAAGCAATAGAAACAGTTCTTATCAGAATTTTTGTGTTTCGCTTGCACCAGCGTACCTTTTTATTTCTATTATAAACAGTTCTTCTCAGCTTGTGTTTTTCCAATTGTACAGGATGCGCCGAGTTTTGCCTCCACCTCAAAAATCTAAATTTGCAAATCTAATGTAAATGTTTTTTTAAAAATTTTCTATGAACAACCTTAAAAAACTAATATACACTCTCTAAACGCTAATATCTGATGCGTATGCTGTATAAGTTTCGTTTTTTTCTATAATATTGAAGGCTAAAAAGTTGGGTGGAGGCAAAACTCGGCGCACCCTGTACAATTGGGAAAAATACTAAAATTCAATTTTGCCGCCAAAAATCACTTGCTAGAAATATTTCAGTGTAATCTGTTCTTTCAATTTCACTCCTTCCAATTAAAAAATGGACTACAATTATTTCAATAGTGTCGGAAACTAATTTAATTTTTAAACAAATTGAATATTTTTTCAAATTTTTTTTCTTAATTTCGGTTAAATTTAAAATTTTTTGTAAATTCAATCAGATTAATTTTGAACATTCTTAATTACTTTGGCAAACAAAACAAATTTTTTGAAGAAAAGAATTATAGCTGGAAAGTTTGCAAAATTAAAAAAATCTTGGCAGAACGTTATGCAACTCAAAATACACACAACAAGCCATCATAGAAATTAACTGTCAAACCATCCAATAAAAAATAGTTTAAGCTATTAAATTATATCATTTTATTATATTCCTCAATTAAAAATTGATTTGAACAATTTTGAAAAAGATAGCTTTCTAGAAGGGCATTACGTCACCTTTGAATATGAGTTATTTTATTTTTTAATTACTTCCAGCAATATCACGTTACATAGTTATGAGGAGGGTGGTCCTATTATAACGTAGGTAGCCGTTCTCTTAAGAAAATTGATGTTCACCTGAACATCCTACGCGCTACCAAAGCAGTTACGAATGAGATCTGATGTTATCTGCTTAGTTCTTAGTCCTTTTATGCTCGTTTTCTATTACGGGAATACGTGATCAGCATAATAGAGCAATTTCTCAACGGAAACTGATTTATGCACAAATTGGCTCAAATTATTCAAACATTCTATTTTATTAATCTAATTTAACTTGAAATAAAAATTCAATTCATTACAGTTCACAATTTGAGTTGGATCACCGACAGCACGCCGCGCTATTTGGGTTGCCTGCAATTTTCCAGGCACCGAAATTTGACGGTTATTATAAAAGTCCGGATTTGGTTGGCTTTTAAGCCGACAATAAATTCGTCCGTTTCCTCCGGATTTTCATTCTCCCTGAAAAGGATCTGATCGGTTTCGTCGAGCCATATGTTGCCGCCCAGGGTGGTTTCCCTCAACTCGACGATCTCAAAAGGCGCAAACAAACTCTTCAGATCAACTTCAACCATCGCCAGTGCTTTGTCGTCGGCCGGACAGAACAGGTTCTCCAACCGGAGCAGCAGCTGATTTTCCCGCCACGGTTCCAACGTCAAAATTTTCACCGATTCGGGCAAATTTCGATTTAGTCCTGAAAACTGAAAGACAACAGTAGCGAAAATCTAAAGCGGGCTACACACCTTCCGGTATATCTCTCCGGGGCAAATAGATAGGATAGGAATAGATAGGAATATATATAGAGAAGCAATCCGGTCGTCTCAGTTTTTTTAAATTTGCCGTAGAGACAAGGTTTCTCGCATCGCAAGTCTCGTTTCTTTAATAAATTGGTTGCACGTTTCCGAAACAGAAAAATATTCTTTCCTTCAACATTTTAGGAGGGGTCAAAGTCACTTTCTGTTTAAATTGTTTGTGTGTTTTAACAACACTATTATCATTGAGATTTCATTTTTCCAGTCACAATAAATGAGCCCTTCACAAAAATTGAAAGTCGCTTTTTCGAGTTTCCTCTAAAAGAGTTGTTTATCATTGACAATTGACATTGTGTCATCGAGATTTAGTTTTTTCGAAAGTCACCCTGCAATAAATTAACCCTTAAAAAACACGACATGGTAAATGATTTTTAATTCTTTTCTTTTAACATTTTATGAGGGAAAGAAATCACTTTCTCCAGTAACCCCTAAATTGCTCGTTTATCAATTGTCACCGAAATTTCGTTTTTTTCAAAGGCGACATTTTTACAATACAGGCAAAAAATCCTGAATAGGTTTCGACAACGCAAATCTGTAAAGTAAAATAATCTACATAAACAATACGCTCCCGTATCTTCACTGAATTGAATTAAATTAAATTATAATAAAAATTGATTCATTATCTTTACTTTCTTCAAATCCTTGTAGAAAGAATCCTCATATTAGTTTATTTTTACTTCGCCATTGTTTTTGGATACCTAATTTCACTTATAATCTTAGATGATGTCTTTTTGGAAATTTAAAAATGAGTGTCTTGAATTGGATAATATTGTTATTTCTTCTTTGGAAAAAATTTTGAATATTAAATTCACAATAAGATCTTGGACTCGGAAGCCAAATTACCAATCCGTTTTGGTGGATTAGGTATAAGGTCCATAATTGATATTTTCTCGCCTGCCTTTTTGTCTTCTATATTTTCTAATTCTGAACTTATTATATCCTTTCTACCTTCTAGTTTTTCTAATTTTGAAATTACATCCCTTAACGAGGCTGTTGATTATTGGAAGGAAATTTCTAATTCGTCTTTACTTCCAAAAGAGCTTTCTATTCAAAGAAATTGGGACTTACCTATCTGTGAGAAAATATTTCAAAGTTTATTATCTTCCTCAAATATCACACAAAAAGCTATCTTATTAGCTGGATCTGAACTTGAATCTGGAGCTTGGCTTGAAGCTCTTCCATCTTGTAAATTAGGTACTCTTTTAGAAAAAAACTTTTTACAAATTGCAATTTCACTTAGATTGGGCAATTTCTGTCATCCTCATATCTGCTCGTGCGGTTCTTCTGCAGACTCGTTGGGTCATCATGGTTTATCGTGCATTAAAAGTGCTGGTAGACTCTCTCGTCACAGCTGTATTAATGACATTATTAAACGTGCTTTCCCTTCTGCCAACATCCCTTGTATCCTTGAACCTAGTATTCTGAAGGATGATGGCAAACGTCCAGATGGTATTACAGTTATTCCATGGAAAGTAGGTAAATCTTTAGTTTGGGATTATACTTGTACGGATACACTTGCCCCTTCTCTTTTGACCGATTCTTTATTTTCTGCAAGATCTGCTGCACACTTGGCAGAAAATGTTAAGAAAAAAAAATATAAGTCAATTTCTGATGATTATTTTTTCGTCGCCTTCGCCGTGGAAACTTTGGATCCTTGGAGTGCTGCCCTTTCTCTCCTTGAAGACTTGTGGAGGCGTATTGTTCAAACAACGGGAATTCCTCAAGCCAAAACATATTTGAAGCAACGAATAAGTTTGGCTATACAGAGAGGCAACGTTGCTTATGTTATGTTATTTTTTATGTTATCGTTAAGCAGATGTACCTATTTTACAAATGTTTGATATATTTGAAATGAACAAAAAAAAATAAAATAATATTGCTAAATTTGTATGATTGAATGTAATATAATTAATAAAAAAAAAAATCAAAATTTGAATGGTATTTGATTAGATTATTTTACGAATGAAGAACTAACAATAAGAAAAATTAAAATAGGTACCTATCTATGTAAATAAGTTCTTGGCTAAATAATAAGTAATTGAACTATTTCGACCAACACGAAGTATCATAATTATCGCTATAATACCATGTTCATTTTTGAAATAGCATAATGTTAGTAGAATAAAATAATCAGCGAGATTTCACTTTTCTGAAAGTGGTATTCAATGGCCTTTGAAAAAAATCAAATGCGGGTTAACTGTTTAAATTACTAGGGAAGTTTAAAAACTCCATTATCACTCAGATTTCGCTTTTTCGAAGTGATGGACCCTTAAAAAAACAGTGGAAAGGGTGAACTGTGCGTATTGTATCAGTTTCTGTGACAGTGTTAGTATCAACAACGTTAATAGTGCAAGTTCGATGGAAAATCACAAAAGTAACCGTGAATGTATCGAAGAATTCATTGATTGTACCAATATTTCGGCGCAAATCTTAATCGCTGCATCAAATTTACATGCGAATACCGCTCTCTTTCTTTTAACCAATCTTTACACCACTGTTTACGTTTTATTTTGCGTGTAGGGCGCTTTTTCATAGACAATAATAATGCTACTACCGCTAAAGCATTGCTTTTACACAGAACTGACAAAAAAACCGTAATCGCGTGGATACGCTTCTGTATCCGGTAGACCGTTTTCGACAGACCTTAAGGTTAACCGGAGAGATATACCGGAAGGTGTGTAGCCCGCTTAACACACCAAATTCATACTTCCATCCGGTGCGTCCTTCGATATTCTTCAAACGTCAGTTGCGTTTCTGACAAAAAGATCCAAGCTTGCATCAACTTGCGATTCAAGATGTCTCTCATGTTGTGCATCACGTTTTTGTGGTCCGGCCCGAACGTTAGATAGTGGGAGCCCCTGGCCACCAAACCTTGGCCGAATTCCTTTTCCATTAAAGGTTCTCCGACTCCGAGGCTGTCGTCTCTCAGACACATCCTGTGAAGCTGGGTAATATTAATTGATGATCCATTCGAGAATCTAAATTCAAACCATTAATTCCAGGAAGCCATCCTGGAGACTGGAACCACCTTGTGGACGATCTGTCACGACCATCAACATCTGTTTTGGCTTCCAACTTTTCAGGCCAATAAAGCCAGCAATGGGAAAGTAATTTTGACTGATTGGTTCCTGGCTCCCGTTGGCCGCCTTCACTCTTCGGAAGTACCATCCTTTCCCGTTGGAATCGGCGATGAAGCGGGATTGAGATTTTAAGTTGGTTTCGTAGCGTGTGATCACTTCTTTGCTAGGGGTTGTACTGAAACCAATAAAGTGACAGGAAACTGTTTAAATTATTGCCTAACTACTCAGGTAACACAGGACGTCCAATGGACGTACATGTTGGTCTATTTTTTTATCCATTTAATGGACGTCCAAACCCATCCATAAATGTACATTACAGCAATGGATATTGATTTCTGGGGGTTAAATTGATAACTAAATCAATTGCAAACTTTCTTAAATTTAGTGCCTATCCTATATTTGGTTAATTGTAATTGTAATTTGGTTAAACTCTGTTTTTATAGTAGTCCAGCCAATTTATACACAAAAAAGGTCCAATTTTGCAGAAGGTCGGTGTATAAATTGACTGGGTTCGCATAAAAGCAGTTTTATTAAAATAAGGTGAGTTTTGTACTCCTTTTTGGGGGAACCGTGCTCCTTTTAAAACGAGTACTTCAAAAGTACTCCTTTGCATTCTTTTGTACTCCTTTGTAGTTCTAAAGATATAAAAACTTGGCATTTAACTTTAACCTTTAACCTTTAAAAAAGAGTTTCCATTTATTGTAGAAAACAAAGGAAATGATGATTGTATGGTTAAATGTACAATCTGCAAAGGAGAATTTTCTACATACAGTTGAATGGAGAAGACTCGGTATTTTTATTCAAACCGAATCACCATATCCAATGAAAATTCATTTGTACTCTTTTTGTATAAAAAATAGTTGGTCACCTTAGTTAAAGCGCAACCTTGCAATTTTATTAGAGTTTGGAATGTCATTCCTTGTCATGCCTGTCGGGGCAAAGAACCGTCTTTCCAATAACTTGTTTACAAGTGTATCTGCTAGACGTTTCTTTTTGACGCAAACGAATTTTAATGTACAATACGGAATTTCATGACTGCCGTAAGTAAAAATGATAATGTATTTAAGTTTTTTCTTTAATATTTTTTACATGTTTTAGGCAACTCGTTTTGCCCCGATTGGGAGAAATAGTTTGTTATGAATTTACAAAACAAATCCCAAGTCCGTTTGATCATACCTACAAGAATTTGATGTAAATCCTATTATGCAAGGTCGGAGAGAAAAGGTGCGTTTTGTAATTGCAGCTTTGATTACATTGGTAAGGTTAAATGATTTTAAAAAAGTGTGTGCAATATTGTGAAGTCCAATGTACGTCCATTGGATCTACATGTGTTACGTGGATAATGGGCATACAAGAGTACACTTACTCATTTGGTATGGGTCCTACCAACCACTCAAATTCCACAAAAGCTTCGGACATATAGCAACGAATCACTTGACTGACCCAACTCCCAAACACTTGATGAATCTCAGAAATTAGCTTCCCATGATAAATTTTGTATTCAGCCTTCTCGGCCACAGGGAAAGGAAGCGTCCCATTTGGTCTAAAAATATAAGCTCCAGAAGCTCGGCCACTGTTCACTCCTACATAATAATGGAAATTCTGGTGAATTAATATCCTCGAACCGTTTATTTGGATTGCTTTCAAAAATCCAGTGGAGGGATTGATTTCAACTGAGACTTTTGATTGCCTAATTGACTTGCCACGGCTTCTCCTAACACCGCCAAAACCTGCCTCGGTTTGCTTAATGTAATAACTTCTGAAACCAAATGGAGGAACATCACTGGCCAAGAAGAGTAATTCATATTTCGCCAGACTTTCTCTTCCAGGAATATCTAAAACTGGATTGGGAATTTTGAGCCTTTGTGTTAATTGGACTTTTCCTACAACAATTTCCATCATATAAAGAAATCAATCACTTGGTGGCTACCTTCTGCGTTTAGGACTGAGTAAGTTTCTTCAAGGATTGGTAATCTGACATAGTATGAAATATTTCTGCTGAGGGGGTTGTAAATCGTTACCACGAACGTTTTAGCGCTTTCTGAAATCTCGCATTGGCTAATGTTGAGCAAGGGACAGGAACTGAACGACAAGGTTTGATGTTTCCTCTTTGGAGATTTCATGAGAAAGCTGCAATTCCTAACTGCTTATGGTGTTTTATGATCTAATTGGAATTTTACTTTAAGGCATGGGATGCAACGTTGTTGGCATTTTCCATTCCAACGCTTAACTGTTTTAAGTAATCATTGGTGACGTCTTGCTTGGCGGTTCCTGTGATTGCGTCGTGGTGTTGCATTGCCCCCATTATTTGCATTAAGGGCTCAAGATTCTCGGTTTGATGGGGTGGAAGCTCGGCCAATGAAGCCAGTTGCTTGCAAATCTAAAATTTAATTAAAAAACATCTTCTTTTTGTAGGTAAGTCTAGTTTAGCTAACCTACCTGTAAAAAATTATTGCCTATTCTTTCGAAACGCTTTAAGGATGGCCTTGAAGTAAAATATCCAGTCCAGTAAGCGTGGGGATCAGAAGCGTAAGGAAACATATCTTCACGCATTTTCATCCTATTGGAATTGGGCGAAATATAACCTTCCTTCTTGATTTTTTCCGCGACTGCTTTTATGTAACAGGATGGTGTGGAATAAAAAAGCTTATACCTGAAACCACTTCTCAATTTTGGCCTCTGGTTAGCATGGCTGTAAATTCAGGGCATGTAATAACACCCAGATCAATATAAATATTTACTGGATCAACAAATCGAGGTTCTCATAATACTTAACCGCGCTCATGTAAGCAAAATCGTCGCCCATTGTAACCAAAAGGTTGTTGGTGTAATAAACTTCTCGCATCTTCTCCAAGCGGTCGAACAGAAATTTCAACTGAAAGAAATTCGTTAAAAAGTTTGTCACCCTTGCTTAAATGTACCTTCTCGTCCAAATTAAATTCTGGACTGTTTCGGTCATCAACTATTGGTTCGTCATGGCATTTGATATCAAAACACAAATCGTAGGGAGGTTGGTAGCCCTGATACAAAACGCTGGTTAAAGTAAGCGTTCCTAAATGTGTTTTATAAATTAAATGAGCTGATGGGTTTGGAAAAATTACTTAAGGGTGGTAAACCCTGCCAAAGAAACTCCAATGATTTAGTTTTCGACCTGTTTTCTTTTTCGTTGTAGTCTATCCGACCTAGCAATAACCCATTGAACCCAAGAAGGGTGGAAAAATCGGCTGTTGTAATACTATGCCCAAAAGGATCGATTTGCCAACCCACACTCGGATGGCCACATTCTCCGAACGTATCGTTGAGTTTCCTAGAAATAAAATCATCTCCTGGAATAAATTTTAAGAGGCTTACTTCAACCCCAATGTGAATTGGTCTATTATCGATTGGTAGTAAGTGGTGGCTTCGTCGTGCATGCTCCAACCGCCGCTGATGAACTCCAATCGCCCTTCTTGGACCAACTTGGTAACTTGGCTTTTTTCCAATTTATTCAGACTCGTCCAATACATCCAAAAGTAAGCCATTTCGACGACGCTAAATCTGAAATTTGAATTTGGTTAGGGGTCATGGGTTTGCTCAATGGAACCTTCTGTTTGGGTCGTCCAACAGCGCGTCCTTCACTGAGGCTAGTGTGTGCCAGATCGAAGCCTTTTGGATGTGTCCTTTAGCTGTTGGAAAAAATTAGCTCGGGTAATTTGTGGAGATGGAAGCTTACATCCGTAATAATACTGGTCGATGGTTTTTAGCCAACCAACATCGTCGTGACTGTGAGGAATTATGTGGACGTTAATGGCGTCTTCTTCGAGGGATGGGCAGCTCTAAAAGTCGCTCTTTTAATCATCTTTAATTTCGGCGAAATTTATTTATTTATTTACGTTTCGACAACGCGGTTTTGAATCGGTGGTCATAATCAAGAGCAGAAAAATGCTTAATGGTAACATGTTGTTCAAAAATTGGATACTGGCAACTAATTTAAATTAATTGTGTTCGATAACAATCCCATTATTTAGTTATTGGCCGTAAAAGATTTATTGGCCAATAAGAACGTTTTCACTGAAAAGTTTATTGAAGAATTTTATTATAATGAATGTGTCACGTGTGGTTTTGTTTGGTTGATTTTAATTATTGTCATCAACGTTTAAATATCGAATCGTATGTATTCCAGAACCTTATAGTATGAGTGGGGAATTTAGTTGTGAATTTTATCGCTTCTTGAAGCAAACGGTCTCCTGGGATTTGTTTCTTGAACGATATAGCCTTTCTGCATATTAGGTAGGTTATCCCCCAATTAGTTTTAAAAGTTTCTGGCCTGGTAACATTATTGAAATCACTCCACCACATGTATAACTTCCTTTTATGTAGATAAGAATATTTAATAATCATTAATCTGCATCCTGCAGAGTGGATTGAACCTACTCTGAGATACCTAGTCACAATTTTGCCACTTCTTGTGAATAAAATTACTTTGGCAGATTATAAAAATTGTTACAATTTATCTGATCATATTTATTTTACAGGAAAGATAAAATTTAGGCAATAAAAAGGTTCAGTTATAACCTGACCTTTGCATATTGGAATTTGGCAACAGCAGATAAACAGTACCTGAAGTTAAATTTACGGAATTTTTACAGGTTGGCTATTTCACACAAAGAAATAAAATTTGACCTTCATCTCTGCCCCTATGTCAGTAAGTACCTGGAGCTTTACTTTCGAAGTGAATCTTTATGTGAAGTAATTGTGGGAAAAAGAAATTACTTATTGCTTGATGCATACTTAGACACTTTAGTAAATTCTTCCTTTGTTGTTTATTTTCTTCAAAGAATTATTTTTCAATTATAATTTAAATTTTGTGAATAGATACATAATTAAAGAAATTTACTATCAAACAAACCTTTGTTGTAAATCATTGAATGCATGAATTGTAGGGGTCAGAATAAAAAGGGTTAAGTACATTTTTGAAAATTATGGTATAAGTGCGTTTTGTTAAAGATGAGGTGCCTATTTATTGCACCAAACACAACCTTATAATTTAAATTCTATTCTCTTTTAATTAACTAATATAAAATGAGATTTTATTAAAAAAAAGTCTGGACTGTTTTATAGTTACATAACTTCAAACCCAATGTATTCAAAAAATTGTAAATTTTACTTGTACCCTTTTTATTCTAACCCTTTCAATTATTATGGAATACCAAGTCATTTAGTCATTGACGTGCATTATTATTAAATTGGGTACAATTATTTATATAAAATCATCTTTCATTTCAATTATTATTTTCGGTAAAATAAGATTTTTATGTTATCAATAAATTCGTGACAGCTCAATAAGTAAATTATCGAAACTAAAATCATTTGCAAAAGATCTAAAAAATAAATACTTTGCGAAGAACTAATTTACAATTCCACTCGTTTAAGGTAAACTTTATGGCAGTCAATAAGTGCCTTTGTTGGGGCAATACATCTTGTTGACACTTTACTCTCGAGCTATGAAAAAATGCGCTTCCTGCACAACGAGCTCAAACGATTTTAATTAAATTATGAGCAAACTATAATAAGTGTCAGCAATAAGCTCATATAAATTTAAAATCAAAATTTAAAATATTTGGAGGCTTTATGAGGGATGCCAATTTCGCAAAATTTCGGAAAAAACACTAATTCTTTGATAATTTAACCGACTTTGCTACAATTTATTTAATTACATTTATTTCATAAATTTGAATCCACACGAAAGATAAAATTTCGGCAATTCAGTACTAACTTGGCCTTAACATCATTGGAACTTAGCAACAGCAGATAATAGCCGCGGGGTAACCTCCAATTGGTCAATGAAGGTCGTGAACTTTCTCTATCTTTGAAACCACGTACAGAATTAATTCGACAGTGTGTGCAAAACGCAAAATGGGAACCGTCGATGATAAAGAAATTGAACATTTTAAAAATTTGTCCGAAATGTGGTGGAACGAAAACAGCATCGTCAGAGGACTTCATACGTACAACTCGGTCAGAGTTCCATTTGTGACAGACGGTTTAATTTCTTGTGGCGCAATCGCCGAAGAATTTGCGAACACAACGAAACCTTTGCGAAACTTAACCGTTTTAGACGTTGGATGTGGAGGTAAAAGCTTTTCATGTTAACACTAGTTTCATTGGATTTTTTGTAGCTGGATTTTTGTCGGAAGCCTTGGCCAAACTCGGTTGTGACACAACAGGTTTGGACGCAACGGAAGACCTAATTAAGGCGGCCCGCCAGCATGCAAGTGTGAATCCAGATTTGGGGAATTTGAAGTACTCCTCGGATTTGATCGAAACGCACGCTGAGCATTTTTTTGAAAAATACGATGCAGTTGTGGCTTCTGAAGTGATTGAGCACGTTTCCGACCAGGAGATGTTCGTGGAAAATTGCGTCAAGTGCTTGAAACCCGGTGGGTCGATATTTTTTACGACGCTCAACAAAACCTTCGCCGGTTGGTATAAAGGTATAATATATTACGAATATATACGAAGAATTATCGCGAAAGGGACGCACCAATGGAGCAAATTCGTTTCCCCAGAGACGTTGCGAGAAATGTTGGAAAAAAGTAAGTGGAGATGATGGAATAAAGTCAAATTCAACAACGTTTGTTTTTAGATAATTGCACAACACGGAAGGTACAGGGGTTTTCGTGTTCTGCAAGCGATCTCTCCTGGAAGTTTTCTAATAACCAGAATGTATTTTACGGCCTCCACGCGGTTAAGGCGGCGTCCATAAATAATGTCACAGATCGTCCAATTTGACCCCCACTCCCATGTCACGAGGTGTCACACTCTACCAAACACCCCTCTTCCACGTGAGTTACGCCTCAGAGACAATGTTATCTTCAATTATAAAGGAAAATGCAATTAACGAAAGGTTTGCTGTATCAGTTGCTAAAATTGTGCTTTTTCGAAATTTTAAATTTAAAGAAATTTTTTGTACAAGCAAAAAGATTGTTGCAATCGGTGGAAAAAAAAATTCGAGTCTTTAAAAAATTGAATATTATTATCCAAACGCATTGGAAGGTTTGGTGCGCAATTTGGAATAAAATTTAAAAAATGACCGCACGTTGGGCGCCAAAAAATTTAGATTGGACCGAAATTCTTAAGTGATTTTACGAAAAGGAAATGATTTTGTCATGTCGTCATAAACCACTCTCCAGGAAAACAGCTTTTTGATTAAAAAAATTCACTAATTATATACTAGAAATGACTAATTAATAAATACTGTTAGTAAACATGGAAGATCAAACTGAAAAATATCCTTTGTAATGTCTCATTTAAAAAAATGTCCCTAACCACCTGTCGTGAACTGTCACAATTCCGCTAACCCCTCCCCCGCTTAAACCTGTGACATGTATGGACGACGACCAAGTTCATTTTGTGACAAGAATAGTTTTTATTACAAATTTATGTTTTTAATCAATTTGTGATAAATATCAGTATAAATTTGTTACTATGGCGTGTGTTTTAATTCCAGAAACTGATTGAAGGCTGTGAAAAATGTTTGTTTTTTATTTTAGGGTGGAAGTAATCAGAACTTAATAACAATTTGACAAAATCTCTTAAATTTTGCATTGAAGATAAAGCTTTTCTCATCGGAAGTTTCTTTGAAGATTGCCTTTGACAGAACCGTTCTGTGCTATATTCTCTAGTTTTAAAACTACATTACGAATGTAATCTTAAACTGACAGATGTAAAATAAAATGCCATTAATGCCAGTTGACAAATTTATATACAGTAAACCCTTGTTAACACAAACTCAGTTTGTACAGAACCGTTATCACCAGAAAAATCTTTGGATCAGTCGTCTACTTCTAGTACTCATCATGAATCATCAGATGAAAGTGATGAAGAAGAAACGATTAAACCTTTTAAAGAAGAAGTAATGTCTGCCCTATCTATTTTACATAGATAGGGCAGACTCACTAATGAAGTGAGTGAGAAATTTGATTCCTGTGTTGATTTAATTTTAAGTGAATGTATTGTATTGATTCAAAAAAATTTAGATGATTTTTTTAAATAGAAAATTAGAAGAGTTTATTTTTTGTTTGCTGTTATTTAATTTATGTACATTTCTTTCATAAATTTTGCTCGAAAGATGTATTTTTGATTATTGTAATAAATATGAAAATTCGGTTAACACGAACTCTTGTTGTAACGGTCCCTTCAAGTTCGTGCTAACGAGGGTTTACTGTAGGTCCTAAAATGCTACTTTTTCCTAAATACCATTTGTGATGTCATGTCTCTAAAATAAGGTGACCAAACGTACACCTTTAGGGAGTTTTGTATTCCTTTCTTGTGAACCGTACTCCTTTTAAAACGAGTACTCTAAAAGTACTCCTTTGCATTCTTTTGTAGTCCTTTGTACTTCTAAAAATATAAAAACTTGGCTTTTAACTTTAACCTTTAAAAAAAGAGTTTCCATTTATTATAGCAAATAAAGGAAATGATGATTCTATGGTTAAATGTACAATCTGCAAAGGAGAATCTTCTATTGCGATTGGTGGACGAAGTGCAATAACAAAGCACATTGATACTAATAAACATAAAAGTTCTCTTGATGTAGCGGCTTCAACGTCTAAACTAAATACATCTTTTAAAACTGATAGTTTTGGACCAAATGAAGATTGAAATAAAAAATATTTCAAAGAAAAATAATCACTTCTATTCTTGGTTAAGGAAGTTTTCCATTTTCTTGTTTTCAAATGATTACAACAAGGGTTGACTCTTAAGAGTCGGTTCGCCTAGGTGAAAGCATGCAACTTGCATTGCACATTTTCATGGTTTTACCTAGGAAAACCGACTTTTAAGATTCAACCCTTGTTGCAATCATTTGAAAACAAGACAATGGAAAATTTTTGACCTTAGCAAACTTTATGAAAATGTGCACTGCAATTTGCATGGTTTTACCTAGGAAAACCGACTTTTACGATTCAACCCTTGTTGTAATCATTTGAAAACAAGAAAATGGAAAAAATTTACCTTAGCAAACTTTATGAAAATGTGGATTCTAACATAATTCGAAAAAAAAAAAAACATTGACCTGAGCACACTTTATGAAAATATGCACTGCAATTTGCATGGTTTTACCTAGGAAAACCAACTTTTATGATTATGATTACAACAAGGGTTGACTCTTAAGAGTCGGTTTGCCTAGGCGAAAGCATGCAACTTGCAGTGTGTTTGCTTTAACGTGTTTATACATATAATTTTTTGAATTAATGAATTTTGAAATTATTTACAAAACCGAATCACCATATCCAATGAAAATTCATTTGTACTCTTTTTGTATAAAAAATAGTTGGTCACCTTATCTAAAGAGACCCCCTAACCCCCTGTCATGAACTGTTGCAATTCCACTAACCCCCTCCCCCGCCTGAACCTGTGACATCATTTATGGACGACGCGACGCCTAAGCAGAAACAGTGCTCTTTAACCCTTCAGTTGGCGCCTGTTATTTTGTTGTTGTCAATTTTGATTATTTATTATTGTGTTAACAAAATACTCTGTTATTATTTTTTTAAGGTAATGAAACTTTAATACTTCTTATAACATGCAAAAAAATTGCCTTGAAGTTTTATAACCGTTTAACATAAATAAAATTAAAACCCCCCAAAATGTCAACGCTTACGTAGCAGCGACGGAAAATATCAATGATATATATGATCACTTTATTTATTTATAACTATTACAAATAAGTTTTCGTACGAAAATTAAAGAACAAAATACCCCTACCTATAAAAAAAAAAGATGAAGTAACATTTCAACCTGTATTTGCGACGCAACTCACACAAATGTCTAGCAAATGGTCTTTAAACATCCAATTATGTATTAAATATTTTACACCCTGAGATAATAATGCCGCGGGTGGCGCCCCAAACTTTAACTGAGCTAATCACAATTTTACCACTTGTTGCCAATAACATTACCTTGGAAAATTATAAATTAACACGATTTATTTAATTACATTTATTTAATTGGTTTCAGACCGCATAAAACCGGGAAAGATAAAATTTCGGCAATAAAAACGTTCAGCACTAAGTTGACCTTAACATCATTAGAATTTGGCAACACCAGAAATAGCCGCGGGGAAACCTCCTATTGGTCAATGAAGGTCGCGAATTCTCTCTTTCCTCGAAATATCTAACGACGCACAATCCCAATTCGCCAGTGTGTGCAAACCGCGAAATGGCAACCGTCGACGCGAAAGAAGTCGAACATTACAAAACTCTGGCCGATATCTGGTGGGACGAAAACAGCATCATCCGAGCACTGCACACATACAATAAGGTCAGAGTGCCCTTTGTGACAGACGGCTTAATTTCCTGCGGCGCAATCGCCGAGGAATTGGCGAACACAGCGAAACCGTTGCGAAACTTGACCGTTTTAGACGTTGGATGCGGAGGTAAAAGCTTTTCGTGTTTAACCCTTCATTAGGCGCATGGTTGACACCTGTCACCCATCGTTTTGTTTTCACTCTTAATTTCTTATCAGCTACACTTATGCTTGTGAAAATTTTAATAGCTTCCGTTTAAAGCATCTCAAACAGTATTGTACAATTATTTGCTTGTATTGAAAAAATGGTTAAAAGTTTAAACCAAACCAAAGGAAAAATTTTAAAAACGTACAAATTCGTTACATCAATAAATTCATGAAATAATTATATAATTATGTAACTATTAGAAACATGTTTTGAAGTAAATAGTTTTTGTAAAACGTAGTATTGGATTGGGTGACCACTGTCACCCATGCGCCTAACCGCGCGATAAATTATAATGCGCCTGCTGTAGGGTTAACAGAGCGGTTTCATTGGATTTTTTGCAGCCGGATTTTTGTCGGAAGCTTTGGCCAAACTCGGCTGCGACACAACAGGGTTGGACGCTACGGAAGACCTAATTAAGGCGGCCCGCCAGCACGCGAGTTTGAATCCGGATTTGGGGAACTTGAAGTACTCGTCGGATTTGATCGAAACGCACGCTGAGCAGTTTTTTGAAAAATACGATGCAGTTGTGGCTTCTGAGGTGATTGAGCATGTTTCCGACCAGGAGACGTTCGTGGAAAACTGCATCAAGTGCTTGAAACCCGGTGGGTCGATATTCTTCACGACGCTCAACAAAAGCTTCGCCGGTTGGTACAAAGGTATAATATACTACGAATATATACGAGGCTGCATCCCGAGAGGGACGCACCAATGGAGCAAATTCATTACCCCAGATGCGCTGCGCCAAATGCTGGAAAAACGTAAGTGGAGATGATGGAATAAAATCAAATTCAACTAGGTTTGTTTTTAGATAATTGCACAACACGGAAAGTGCAGGGGTTTTTCTTAAACGGTTACAACTGGGAGTTTTGTGATAACCCGAATGTATTTTATGGCCTCCACGCGGTTAAGCGGAAGTAGGGATTTTTAAAGTTTTATTTTGAACATATTCCATCTTTTAATAATGGAAAATAAATACTTAAGCAAAAACTCAATTAAATTAGTCTGGGAATTTAGTGTCAACTAGGGAACATAAATTAAAATCACAGACTACCCTAATTGGGTTTATTTTATATGACGATAAACAATCAACTAATCAACTAATTAAATTCACCGAATTCCATAATTTATTTCATTGAAAATTTAATTAAAAATCTATCACCTACGTCAATGGAAATTTTGAAGCCCAAGGCAGATTTCGTTTATTACCACCAGTAGTAAGAATATGAAGATATTAAGTTACACTTTCTCCGAGACTGCAACTAACGCACCGTTACAGCATTTTACAGTATTTTCCAGGTAAAACTGTTCTTTTCTGGCGAATGGTGGAAATGCTAGCACCGTGAGACAGTCAAAACAGTTACCTGGCGTATTTTGTATAATTATTTGTTACTCTATTTAAATATAAAAATACTTATTTGTGAAAGTTAGACCAAATTAAAAGAGATATGCATTGTTTTAAAAAATAACCTGTAAAAATTTGTTGTAATTAATTATTTTGATAAATAATAACTCTATTAATCTCTCAGAATAATTTTATTCAAATATAAAAATACTCATTTTCAGAATCGACTGTGAAAGTTGGACCAAAAAAATGATGCGACAACTAATTGATATATTGCCTTAAAAAAAATCTGTAAAAAGTTATTGAATCGATAAATTATGTCGCAATTAATTATTATCGTAAATAATAACTCTATTAATCTTTCAGAATAATTTCACTCCAATATAATAGTACTTATTTCCAGAATCGACTGTGAAAATTTGACCAAAAAAATGATGAGAGACAACTCATTGATGTATTGCCTTAACAAAATCTGTAAAAAGTTATTGAATCAATAAGTTATGTAGCAATTAATTATTATGATAAATAATAACTCTATCAATCTCTCAGAATAAATTCATTCAAATATAAAAGTACTAATTTCCAGAATCGACTGTGTCAAAACTTTTCCGTAACGATAATTCTCACAAGCCTTGGTGATAATTATCGCTGTGACAAACAAACGCCCATTGTTTATTTATTTGTGAATGTTTTTACTGTCAAAAATGAACGTGCCAGATGCTATCATAAACGAAACCACGAGTGTGGCTTTAATTTCATTGCCAGAAACATCTGCAGCAAGATGCGAGCGAGAGTACGTCGGTTTAGAAATGTCATCAAGTTATGTTATGTAAGTTAATAGTAACGTTATGTAAAAATTATTGAAGTTTAATTTTATTATTTAGGAAGCCATTTAAAACAACGCATACACCTCCAGGAAACAAACAGACAGGACACGCAAGCTTTAGTTACAGAAGATGTCGCCAGGTGTCGTGTTGCTTCGCACTGGGTGCCCCATGAAATAAAAAAGTTAATGTTTGCGGATAAGAAAAGAATGAAATCGTTATCTGATAAGTAATCGAAAAATATTTATGATGACGTTTGTTTTGACGTTTTTATCGTTATTATTTTGTTTTTGTTATTGAATGGCTTTATAATTAACACAGTTTATTAATTTCTAACAAATGCGTATGTAACCTTAATGAAGAATATTTGACTCATTAGTACTTTTGTAGATATACAGGTTGTGAATATTAAGTACTTACAAGTTACAAATAAACGTCACGTAACCTTCGTTACACTATCTAATTCCAGTTTTGTAATTAGTAAAATATTATTCAAATAAATGCATAAACCAGTTCTGCATCAACCAGTAGAGATTGTGAGATCATTTGCAGGTAATTGCACAAATTGAATAAAAACATTAAATTAAAACATGTCAGGCGTAATACGTCAGTGGGAATTTCGAACCCTGAAACAGGGTGCATTTATTATCAGCGGTGGGTATATAATGATTGCAAGTTGCACTTTTTTCAAGACTGCAACTAACGCATCGCAACTGCAGCCAAGTGCACACGCCGAAATGTCAACCGTTGACCGCACAGAAATAAAACATTTCGCAAATTTATCCCAAGAGTGGTGGGACGAAAAAGGCGCCCTCAGAGGCCTCCACGCGTACAACCAAGTCAGAGTGCCCTTCGTCAGGGATGGCCTAATCGACCAGGGGCTAGTCGCCGAAGAACTTGTCTTCACCAACACACCCTTACAAAATTTAACCATTTTAGACGTTGGATGTGGAGGTAGATACCTTGCAAATTAACACAGTAATTTATTTCATTAAGGGTGGGGAACCCAACATCAAGAAATGCGGTGTTTTAAGAAACTCACTATCGCTTAGAAAGTACTTATCAATATATAATTTGCGAAGCAACAGTTGTGAACATAATGTTACCGCATCTAATAATATATTTGCTTTGGCGAAGAAGTGCCTAGTTTTCAAAAATTAACCTCCGAAAGTGCAATTCTCGCAAAAATGTAGTAGTGAGGGTTTTTTTACTGAAATCTTTAGAGTTACGAAATATTTTGCAATGCACTTTACAGCACTTATAGAGAATATATTGCCTTGTAAGAAAATATTTTTTTTATTGCGAGAAAGTTGATAACTTAAGAAGAAAAAAATTGGCAACAATATTTTTTTTAAATGTAGTGTGCCAGAAAAAACAGTATAGCTAAAGAAGTAAGTTATATTGCAGAAATTCCTTCGGGGTACTTATACTAAACATATAGTAGTTTAACATGACATGTTTTTTTATGATAACATGGTGAATCTTTTTGAAAGAAAATCTAAAAGTTGTGGTACGAAATACAGTATTATTTGATCGCGTTTTTTATTGCTTTCCGAACACAACATCGTCAACAAATTACATAAAAATGTTCCTTTAGCACCTAAGAAATAGTTTCCGTAAACCAAATTGGATAAATGTCTAAATTTTACATTTTTGGGGAAAATTTGTTTTCCCATAAGATTTTAGTCGAATAGTTCGTCCTTTTACTCACAGATGTCCTGTCAAATCTGTACCTTTTTGATTGACGGCATGGATAGAATAATTTGTATTAAAATGCACACTTGATAGAGTGCAAATTGTTAGGATATAACCACATTCGCACACGTAAGGATATAAAACTCTAAAAATTTATAAAAATACACACTCGATAATGCAAAATATCCATGTTCGCACGCGTGAGGATATGAAACATTTTCGAGCCTACTAAATTGTACAATATTTATTAGTTTCGAATAGCATCGTAGGAAAAATTGTTTGAAGCATCTATTCACAAAAAATTACAAAAAAAAAACAGTAAATAATGCAGCAATCGCATTGACTGATTTTACCGCCGTTATCGCCGCAGACAATAATATAAATAATATTTATCAAATTATGAGAGTATAAAAATGGGGATAAAGATTACTCTTTGCATAATTGAAAATGTGTTTGCAGCCTGTTACGGGATTAATTATAGCAGGTACATCTATGAAAACACAAAATTGGCAAAGAATTAGCAAAAAATTATAGACTAATTTTTTTTCCGACTGAGTTTACCGTTGTTATCTACGAAAGGGTAGTTAGGACATGCAAAGAATTAAAAAAAAAACTTGAAATTTCAACATTTTTCTTGAAATTTCACCTTTTTTAAAAAACTTGAAATTTCAACTTTTTTAATACCACTGATAAATGAATGACTTTTGCCAATGGAACTGTACACAGCATAGGCACCTTTGACAACACTGAGGGGATTCCCCGAGCATGTGTATAGTCTGATTTTTCATTATAGTTGTGGTTTTAAATGTTTTTATTATTGTAGGTGTAGTATGATATTTAATGTCACAATAAGTAATCTTTCTAAAGAAGTTCATAACATGACTCTTCTACGCACTGGTAAAATAATTTCAAACCACTTCCTACTCGATTTCTACAATATAGACTAAAACAGGCATTACATTATGCGAGTTCTCGTATGAGAAGTCGTACGAGTTCTGTCCGTATTGATATGAAATTATTTACACTGCAAGATTTCTCCTGCGTCCTATTGGTTTCGAGAACTCTTATGAGATTTTTGCTATTAGAACTGCGTCTTTTTTCTGTACCAATTTCGATGCGATTTTTGTATTGCACCTGCGTACTTGACTTATTTCACAGCTGTTCTTGCGTTGTTGAAACGAGAATTAATAATTGATCATTTTTTGACATTCCCTGACTCCGCTGGACATTTGATTATACCAACCATTATATAGAACTAAAAGTTTTAAATATTTTACCACTTTATCAACATTTTCTAAAGACTCTTTACTTAAAATAATAAATTATATTTTAACATTTGTATTAATAATGTTTCTTAATTTTTTCTAAGGGTTATTAGATCGAACACGGCGTTGTTAAGATTTTTTAACCGAATCTGCATTCGAATGGTAATTAATTAATACCAATAATCTTTTTAATGAGAAAAGATTTTTGTTCTAATGAGATTGTCTGTTCATAAATAATTTACCACTAACCAATTGAGCTTATTATCAAAAAGTCCAACATTATTAAACAGTTTTTATCTACAATCATGACGTAATATGTTCATTTCATATGCTAGCCATGGATACATAAGAAGGCTCCTTATCCACAGGTCACACCCCTTCAGTTTCATTTTCATTATTAAACGGTGCGTATTGTTGGTTGCCTATTTATTTTCATTATTAAACGGAGCGTAATGTTGGTTGCCTACGCGCGCGGTAGAATGATTGGTTTTTACGAGGCTACCTAAGCAAATGTCCCGGGTTCAATTCTGGGCGACAGTAACCTCGTATTAAAATCAGAACCGTGTCTCCTCGCGAGGCAATGGTAAAACACCGAGATATTCTGCCTAATCTCTTCTTCTTCTTCCTTCTTCTATTACTGAGGGAATATTTGCACTTAATTGTTACGGGACGGAACAATTATCGGACGGTGCCAATGCACGACGCCCTTGCGGGAAAAAGAAAATTAGGAACGAATAAAACACTATTATCCATTAAGGAGACCTCGGCTACCGCGAGAATCGGAGAAGCGTCACTACTTGAGGGTGGTTAAGTTGTCACTTTCAAAATATAATATAAGGAAAAGAAAAACACGTTCGTATTTTTCTTGCTAACTGACAAATCCTTGTTATTTTTTTCGCGCCCATGACAACTGGAAGCAAAGGTTTCTCGATGAAAATCACGTTTTGGTTTCGGTTTAATTTCGGTGTCAATTTTGCTTCGGAACTTATCAGCATTTTAAAGTTTTATCGAATGAAATTTTGATTGTAGATAAACAGCTGTATTTTTCTCGCACATAATGGCTATTATGAACTCCGATGTTTGTAAATACTCGTCTTCGACTCGTATTTACAAACTTTCATCTTCGTTAATAATAGCCTACATTATGTGCTCGTTAAATAATATACTATTATTTGAATAGTAAATAATAAAAAAGAGTTATTGCGAATTGGAAATTATTTAACAATGCTAAATGAAGTGCTTTAAGTCGCTTCAAATAAGCCACCACACTAATTTCATTATCCTACAGATATTGAATAATGAACATTTGCCACCAAATATTGTATGATTTCCTTAAATGCATCGAACATTGTCATAAAACAGGACCGTTTTAAAATATACCTGGGTTGAACTTATGTTTTAATATTTTTGACAGTTCAGATTTCTCTCATGCAGTGTAAATTAAAACCTATATGCTTTACGAGATTCCAGCCAAGAGTTACTTGTAAGAGCACTCGAATTGTAAACTCGTACGAGAACTCTCACAATGTAATAGCTGCTTTACAATAATAAATTATATTTTAACATTTATATTAATAATATTTCTTAATGTTTTCTAAGGGTCATTAGAGTGAACACGGCGTTGTTAAGATTTTTTAACCGAATCTGCATTCGAATGCTAATTAATTAATACCAATAATTTTTTTAATGAAAAAAGATTCTTGTTCTAATGAGATTGTCTGTTCATAAATAATTTACCACTAACCAATTGAGCTTATTATCAGAAAGTCCAACATTATTAAACGGTTTTTATTTGAATAGTAAATAATAAAAAGAGTTATTGGGAATTGGAAATTATTTAACAATGCTAAATGAAGTGCTTTAAGTCGCTTCAATTAAGCCACCACACTAATTTCACTATCCTACAGATATTGAATAATGAACATTTGCCACCAAAAATTGTACGATTTCCTTAAATGTATCGAACATTGTCATAAAACAGGACCGTTTTAAAATATACCCGAGTTGAATTTATATTTTAATATTTTTGACAGTTCAGATTTCTCTCTTGCAGTGTAAATTAAAACCTCTATGCTTTACGAGATTGCAGCCAAGAGTTACTTGTAAGAGCACTCGAATTGTAAATCGTACGAGAACTCGCACAATGTAATAGCTGCTTTAGACTATAGCTGCATGTTATAAATCTGCAAATTTTGCTGAAACACCGACGGCTTTCCAGAGTGACTTCCCATCAAGGTTAAATGATGAAAAAAAAAACTTGAAATTTCAACTTTTTTAAAAAACTTGAAATTTCAACTTTTTTAAAAAAGGTGAAATTTCAAGTCTTTTTAAAAAAGGTGAAATTTCAACTTTTTTAAAAAGGTGAAATTTCAAGAAGAATGTTGAAATTTCAAGTTTTTTTTTAAATTTTTTGCACGTTTTAACTACGCTTTCGTGCATTTCTTTCATTTATTTGAACAGCCGGATTTGTGTCGGAAGCCTTGGCCAAATTGGGCTGCTCAGTAACAGGCCTGGACCCATCCGAAGAGCTCATCCATGTGGCCCGACAACACGCGAGCCTCAACCCAGAGTTGACCAATTTGCAATACTCCTCCGCTTCGATCGAAACGCACGCCGAAAGCAATTTCGAAAAATACGACGCCGTCGTGGCGTCCGAAGTGATCGAACACGTTTCTGACCAGGGGATGTTCGTGGAGAGTTGCGCCAAGTGCCTAAAACCCGGCGGGTCGATATTTTTCACGACGATCAACAAGACTTTCGAGGGTTGGTACAAAGGTATAATATATTACGAGTACATCATGGAATGCATTCCCAGGGGGACTCACGACTGGAGCAAGTTCGTTTCGCCGCGGAAATTGCAACAAATGTTGGAAAAAAGTACTGAAGGCCCAATTTAAAATTCGGTTCTAAAACGGTTTTTTTTCAGGCAACTGCAAAACTCGCAAGTTGCAGGGATTTTCGCACACGGCGAGAGATTTAAGTTGGTGGTTCTCTGACGACAAGAGTGTGTTTTATGGACTGCACGCGGTGAAGCAAAAAGCTTAATTTTTTACTCTCAAGTTTACTCTCTAGTTTAAGATTTTTGTCGACTGTTTTATGTTTAGCTGTTAACATAAAAACAAATATAATTTATCGTGTATTTTTTAAATTGTACAGACTGAGGTAGATAAGTTATTAATATGCTAAGTCAGGCCTGTCCTAATTACATATTAGTTTTGTTGATTTTAAAAATATATGATTTTTAATTTTTATTAAAAATGTAATTTCAAAAAATCATGACGTGTGTCTTTACTTTACTATAATTTATATGACAAATTAAGGCGATTCTCGCAGAGAAAAATGAAACATTAATTGAACGCTTCTTTGTTGTAAAAATATGGCTAAAATAACAAATAAATTTTGCTAAAGAAAATATATTATGATAAAACTAGTTTAGTTTGAGGGTCAGAATTCAGAAAATCACGAAATTATTTGCTCTACTTTATGACGCTATTGTGAATTTTTTTAATTTAAAGACGAGTTCTCAAGAGAGTTTCTTTAATATACTCCTAATACGTTGCTGAAATTTGAAATTATTTGGTTCGCTACAACTGCCGTAATTTCGTGACGCAACTTTCTTGTAAAAGCGAATTGCAGCCGAGAAATGTATTTAATATGTAACTCTATCCTTCTACACGTGACTCTGTCTTGTGAATCGACCTTGTTCTTTGTCGAGTATTTATTTTTTTCTTATCGTTTTCAAGGAATTTGCATGTCCAGCAAAAGTGCTAACTGATCCAAATTTTGTTGTAATCAGAAGAGTCTGAATTGTTAATGGCAGATAATATTCACATCATGATAAAATTACCAAAGACCAGAGAGAATTAGTTTTATGGAAAAATTTGCAAGCTTAGGTCTAGAATTGATTCAGTTAAAACCTTGATTGAACATGAACTGAGGGCAATCAGAGAATTTTCCGAATTCATCCAACAAGTGATAGACCTTTGTGGATTATTTGTGGATGAAAATGACTGCTATCTTGGTACAACACCAGATGGTCTTGTTGGCGAAAATGAATTTGTTGACGTAAAGTTCCCGTACAGCAGTAGAAATTTAACGCTCTTAGAAGCAATCCAATCAAAGAAATTGGTTTATATGAAATTTAAATCGGGACAGTTTTTATTGAAAAGGACACACAATTATTATTTTCAAGTGCACGGTCGATTACATGTTACTGGTAAAGACTTTTGTTATTTTATTGTATGGATGTCAAAAGGGTTGATTTATGGAAAAAATTTCGCACGATAATAATTTTTTTAATAAGAAGACGAGAGAAAAATTAAGAACCTTCTATTTTTCCTACTATTTATCAGAAATTTTAAAATTAGAATAAGTACCAATGATGGTTTGTTTTTATGTTTATTTGTTATTTTTTGTGTATATAGTAGCGGTAAAAGTAACGCAACAATTCGATGTACCTGAAACTGTTGATTTTTGGCCAAAATCCAAAAACAAGGTCATTTTTAAATTTAATTTTACACTTCCAAAATAATGACATCTTTTTTTGAAATAGCTACTTATATTTTTTTGTCATGACTTTGAGAGGTTTTTAATTTTCCAAATAATAGTATAAAAATTTTAACCCCTTACTTGCAATAATCATGCTGACTAAACAATCATTTTCTCTTGAAATTATTCACAACAATATTTTACATATTTATTTATTTTAGCTTTGCTCCCTGCAAGAATATTTTTAATTATTTCTAATCTTTTGATGGATAAATAGACAATTTTTAGAAATTAAGAATTGCCAAAACAATTGTTTTTATTTAAATTTTTGATGAAAGAATTAATATACGTTTCGATTAAATAAATTAATTACTGTATCAACTCTTAGTGTTCATTTATATTATTTTAGTTGCCAATCAGTAAAAATAAACCATAAAACTTCAGCCTTTGACGGTTTACAGTTGGCCACTACAAATGTAGTACCCTTCGAAGCAAAATCAATGTGAGTAACAAATCGGTTACTTAATCAACTTTATGTTGCATAAAAATTACCAAACGCTGAGTAAAATATCGACAAATTATAATTAGATGTACTAAATTGGTGGTAACTCGAAAATGTATGACTCGCCTTATTTGCAAGTATAATAATTCCTATAATAAATGATTTTTTGATATTATTTTCTTTACTGGAAGGGTTAATTTCGCGAACATCCCAGGTCTTTTTTGATGCGGTGTGTTCTTATGCAATTTTCATTTATTTTTTAATTCCTTACTTTGGTTTTATGTGGTTTTAGGAAAGTATGGAACCTATCCCTATTTTTACCAATGTCTTTTTTTATGCAAATTTTTTTTATCTAGTTTTCAGTAGAACTTATCTGCCGCATAAAAAATGACCTGGCTGTAATCGAATATAAAACACAAACAAAAGATAAGTTATGGCTTCCTTTATCCCACGTAATTACCCAACTCCCACATTTACCAGGGCCTCCGACGTTTAGAAAACACCACATTCGGAGGCTCTACATTTAAATAGGCGAAATCGCCTTAATATAAATACACGCCATGATTTTTTGAACACGCTGTAGGTAGGTACACAATCCAAAACTCTTTACTCTTTTATACAGTGTATGCCGTAGCTGATTCCTTTGTACTTAGTTAAATACCAAGTGTTTGTAAACACATTGCAAAGTAATCCAATCACCGATTTCTTCTCGCACTTATCTACAAATTAAAAACAATAAAAATATTCTTACAATATTTTAATCCTCTCACATTTTTTCACAACTCGTTCTACTTCCTCCAAAGCAACGAATTTTTTCCACTGGTGACTACCAACAGGAACCAACCTTAACACATATTCAGCCATTATTATCCCCCCGAACCAAGCCAGAAACGTCCTGTTAAATGTGGTCACAATTAGGGAGCCTCCCTTCTTCAGGCATTTAATGCAAGCTTCCAAATATTGCTCGTATTTCGTTATGTGCTCCAAAACTTCAGAAGACACGACCACATCGAATTTTCCCTGGTTCTGCTCGGCGAAAATTTCAATTTCGCCCAAAAAGTAGTTTAAGTTGGTCAAATCTGAATTTAGAAGCTGGTGCTGTTTCCCTACTTTAATTATATCTTCGCAGGGATCTAAACCAGTGACGTCGCAACCTAATTTGGCCAAGGCTTCTGACATAATTCCAGCTGTAAATAAAAGTAGGTTTTTATTTGATAAATTATTTAGCTTGGTTACCTCCGCATCCTGCATCCAAAATCGCCAGGTTTTTTAGGGGAGTTGGGGTGTTTGTGTATTCCTCGCGACAAACTCCCGATTTTAGCAGAAGATCTTTTATGTAGGGCACTGTAACGGCGCTTAATGAGTGGAGACCTTTTGCTGGACCGTTCAAATCCCACCAGTTTACAGCTAGATTCTTGAAGATGATCATTTCATCTTCATCAACACTCCCCATTTTAATTTTAATTTTTTTTAAAGAATAATATCGACGTTATGAAGGTTGAAACGATACTGTAAAAAATTGGATTCCAGCGTTTCATTCTTTTCTCAGATGCGTATAACACATTTCAGGGCCATCTAGTTTGTCTAGTTGCTTAATTTTATCTGACCCAAACATAAAAAACAAACAAAATGTTTAGCAATTTTAATTGCAATGAAGGTTACGTTTTTAGATCCCGACAGAATGCGTGAAAAAATGTGCATAATTTATACATAGTAGAATCAAAAAGGTGCAATAAGGGGTAAACTGAGGAATGAAAGGGATCAAGCTGTATTTTTGCATAAACCTTTGTGTTGACGTTCTGAAGACTGGCTGAAAAGTCTCATATAATCTCGTGTCCGCGTCAGAAGATATTGAAGGCCAAAAGTCACGAAAATCGGTTTTTCTCAATTGTTTCATTTTCTATACGTCGCATCTCATTTAAGGTGATTATGTAACTTGTAAACCATAAAATTATCTACAATTTTTATTCCATGCATTTTGCCGTATGATCAAGCGTTCTCGAAATATAGCGCGGAGAGTGGTACGTTGCATCCGTATACCGGGTTTTTATTTTAAAATTGACCATACAATGTAAATATCCCTATGTTCAATTTAAAAAAACAATTGTCATTGAGTCCACGTTTTGCAATCAAGCATACTCTGCACGTCAATTTACTTTAGGTTATGCGTTATTAAATTGTAATGGCCAGACGTTAAAACAGTAAAACGATTTATTTAAAATAAATAAATGAAAAATGGAAATGGAAAATTTAAAATCTTCAATTTTCATTTTCCATGTTCGTTTTCTATGTCCATTTACCATTTCCATTTTCCACTTCCATTTGCCATTTCCATTTTCCATCTTCCTTTTGCCATTTGCCATTTCCGTTTTTCATTTCCGTTTTCCATTTTCCAAATGAGTTCGTTACGAAATGACTTTATGTCTTTTATTTACGGTAATTTTTTTTGCACAAGTTTTTTGAAATGATGAGCGAAGATTTAAATTTTATTTAAAAGTAAAATCACGTTAATTAAAATCAGATTTGCTGCGAAAGTGAAATACTTGTAGATGGTCTATCGTATGATTAAACATGTAAAATCCTACCTTTCGTACTTTTGGCATTTAAGGGAACGTTTACCGATGAACTGCTAAAATACTCTTGACAAAATTGACATTCAAATACAGGGCAGTTTCTAAAATTAATTAATTTAGTTAATCAACAATTTTAGGTACATTTGCAGCCACCCAAATGTGCACGATACCTGACACAAATTTCCCTATTTTTCCATAGATTAAATCTGGCTTTATCCAGTGGGTTTCGTGAATAATATTTGTCGTAAAATTTGCAGATGGCTGATGTTTTTTAGGACGCCTATGATATAAAGCAAAAATCAAGTTGCTAAAAAAATCGTGCACATTTGGGGGGCAGAAAATGTACCTGCCCATTATAGCAAATCGTTCTATAAGTATTTTTTCTCTAAAATTGTAACAGGATCACCAAAAAATGCAAATTTGTTTATTAATGACCTTAGGTTAATAATAAAAATTGTTTACTTGTCAATTATTAAACTCTACAATATTTTAATGTATCAAAATGATACACTATGTGGCTAGTAGTGGAAAAACCATTATACAATATGTGCCAAGTAACTGTTTTTACTGGCTCACGATGGTGACAGGTGACAGTTTTACCTGGCTAATAATGTTACTATTATTTGTTCATTTTTCAATTGCAAATTTGTTTACAATGGAATACTTCATCTAATTCTATTTCGTGTTCGTACTAACCCTAATCTACTGTAGTTATTTCTATCTACAGAGAAGTAATTACAAACAATTATCAAAGTTATGACAGTTATGGCGCGATATGTGTTAAATACGGGTCAGGGCGATTAATTAATTTGATTAGAAGTTCATTTAAGTTCTACACAAGAAAAATTTAAATTACAACTATTATTATTGCACTGATAATTTATTACAAAAAAACATGTTTATTGATTATTTATTTTGTACTGGAAAAATCATTCTAATGAATAACATTTAAGATGTCATTTTGATGGCGTGGACCCCATAGGTCACACTTTTATCGTTTGTAATCCTCCAACTCTTCTTCCGAATACTGTACGTCATTCCGCAGCTTCCCATCAACTTGCAGTGATCTAAAACCCCAAACTTACAATCTCGACAAGAAAAATCTCACCAGCGTACATTTCTCTAAAATCCTTTCGACTTCCCCCAACGAGATAAACTTCCTCCACTGATGCATACCTTTCGGTATCACGCCACACAAGTTTTCGTACAAGAATATGGCCTCGAACCATCCCCCAAACGTCTTGTTGAATGTGCTCACTACGATGGAACCACCAGGCTTCAGGCATTTGATGCAACCTGCCAAATACTGCTCGTACTTGGTGACGTGCTCCAAAACGTACGAAGACACCACGCAATCGTACTTTTCGAAATTCGTTTCGGAATGTTCTTCCACCGAACCCATGACATACCGTAAGCTGGCCAGATCTGGATTCAAGGCTGCGTGGTTCCTGGCCAGTTGCACCATGTCTTCGCAAGGATCCAATCCCACCACTTGGCCTTTTAGCTTGGCCAGAGCTTCGGCCAGGATTCCGGCTAAAATAGGTATTACATTATGCGAGTTCTCGTATGAGAAGTCGTACGAGTTCTGTCCGTATCGATATGAAATTATTTACACTGCAAGATTTCTCGTGCGTCCTATTGGTTTCGAGAACTCTTATGAGATTTTTGCTATTAGAACTGCGTCTATTTTCTGTACGAATTTCGATGTGATTTTTGTATTGCACGTTGCGTACTTGACTTATTTCACAGCTGTTCTTGCGTTGTTGCTGTTTATGTGAAACGAGAATTAATAATTGATAATTTTTTGACATTCCCTGGCTCCGCTGGACATTTGATTATACCAACCAGTATATAGAACTAAATGTTTTAAATATTTTACCACTTTATCAACATTTTCTAAAGACTCTTTATAATAATAAATTATATTTTAACATTTATATTAATAATGTTTCTTAATTTTTTCTAAGGGTTATTAGAGTGAACACTGCGTTGTTAAGATTTTTTAACCGAATCTGCATTCGAATGTTAATTAATTAATACCAATAATTTTTTTAATGAGAAAAGATTCTTGTTCTAATGAGATTGTCTGTTCATAAATAATTTACCACTAACCAATTGAGCTTATTATCAAAAAGTCCAACATTATTAAACAGTTTTTATTTGAATAGTAAATAATAAAAAAGAGTTATTGAGAATTGGAAATTATTTAACAATGCTAAATGAAGTGTTTTAAGTCGCTTCAAATAAGCCATCACAGTAATTTCACTATCCTCCAGATAAAATATACCCGAATTGAATTTATATTTTAATATTTTTGACAGTTCAGATTTCTCTCTTGCAGTGTAAATTAAAACCTATATGCTTTACGAGATTCCAGCCAAGAGTTACTTGTAAGAGCACTCGAATTGTAAACTCCTACGAGAACTCGCACATTGTAATAGCTGCTTTATAATAATAAATTATATTTTAACATTTACATTAATAATGTTTCTTAATTTTTTCTAAGGGTCATTAGAGTGAACACGGCGTTGTTAAGATTTTTTAACCGAATCTGCATTCGAATGTTAATTAATTAATACCAATAATTTTTTTAATGAGAAAAGATTCTTGTTCTAATGAGATTGTCTGTTCATAAATAATTTACCACTAACCAATTGAGGTTATTATCAGAAAGTCCAACATTATTAAACGGTTTTTATTTGAATAGTAAATAATAAAAAAGAGTTATTGGGAATTGGAAATTATTTAACAATGCTAAATGAAGTGCTTTAAGTCGCTTCAAATAAGCCACCACACTAATTTCACTATCCTACAGATATTGAATAATGAACATTTGCCACCAAAAATTGTATGATTTCCTTAAATGCATCGAACATTGTCATAAAACAGGACCAATTTAAAATATACCCGAATTGAATTTATATTTTAATATTTTTGACAGTTCAGATTTCTCTCTTGCAGTGTAAATTAAAGCCTATATGCTTTACAAGATTCCAGCCAAGAGTTACTTGTAAGAGCACTCGAATTGTAAACTCGTACGAGAACTCGCACAATGTAATAGCTGCTTAAGACCAAGAGCAATTAGTTCCACGAAATTAATTTCGTCACTTACCTCCACATCCGGCGTCTAAAATTAAGAGATCCTGCAGAGGCTGCAAGGAGTTTGCAGCAGCTTTGGTCTCAATCAAGCAATTCTGAATATGCGGCACTCTAATCGAATTGAAACGATGAAGGGCCCGAAAGGGGCCATTCTCGTCCCACCAAATCGGCGCAAATTTTTTGAAGAGAACCATTTCTTCGTCTTCTACGGAATTCATTTTTCACTGGTTCTATTTTATTCTTTGCTACTTTTATATGCTTCTATCTTGTCTATGCAACTATTAAAATGCTTTGTCAAGGCGTAATTTAGAAAGAGGGTTAAGCGCTACGGTGATAACCCTAGGAAGTGATAACCTAAAATTGAAGATTTTTTAAAGTAAACTGGATTTCTGGGTACTAAACTGGCGCTAGATGCAAGGTGGAGACATTGGGGAGAGAGGAAAACAACCGGCAGACCACAAATAAATCGGTGGTGCTTGTGCAAGAAAGATTACTCGTACCAATAGTTTTAAGGGTTGTCAGGTGTTCGGTTGAAAAATTGCAATAATTTGGAGTCGTTGAAAAATTAAACTGTGTTTTTTAAATGCAATTCCAAATGAAATTTCAATTGTATTTTCGGGGACAAAATTGCAAAATTTATATTTTAAAATATTTTATTACTAATAACTATTTTTTTACGAGTTCAATGTACAAGCGAATTAGATAGTTATTAGGTAATTAAATTTTGTTGTCTAATGTTCTTTTTCAACTATTTTTATTGCTCGTTATGGTTTGTTTAATTAAAGATACACAATAGTTGTGAAACTTTTATGGGTTTTCTTTGATAGTTCCAAGAAAATGACGCCACTATTGACTGCTGGTTAATGGTCGACGTCATACAGTGCGCATTTTAAAATAGAGCATGAAGAGACCTTTTAAATGAGGTATCACAAGGTATAATATTAAACCAAGCAAATTACCGTTTTGGTTTAAGAACGGGGATTCTTATCTTGTAGTGACCTCACTGGTGGTATTGTTTGGAACGAGCGCTAGGTCCAGCTGTGCGAATACAGTTGAATGGAATGTTGTAAATTGCTTTATGACCGACTTTTTTCGGCGAAGAGCCGTAAAGCTTTACTGACGATAGATACATTTCTTTAGAATTTCTTAAAAGTTACCTCCAAACCATCAGACCTAACTCGGTTTGTAGTAAGAAAATTCATATTACGGTGTGCATTTTCTGTATTTTTATTGTAAAGTGAATTTTTAGTATCTTACATAATTAGTGAATGTTTAATTGTGAAGAAATGGGAAAAATTACAAGTGGTTTAATGTGCCTAGATGAAAATGTTAATTTAATGCAATATTATCAACAAAATGATCAGTTTCAAAGACCATTTCTAAAAATGGTACTGAAATTATGGGAATTTTCTGATTCTGTGTGTGATAAATTCGCATGTAAGTAAATTTGTTGTAATTATAATTTTTTTCACACATTTACCTTACCGAATGAATTATTTATAAGTTTTTTCAATGTAACAACAATTAAACAAATTGTTTTTTAGTTTATTTCCGTCGGAACGAAAAGTAAGAAGAGATATAAAAAGGAAGGACATGCGAATCAGTTGCTTCGATAACAGAAATTATAGTAACAAGGAAGAAATCATTTTGATTTTCTTTTATACATTTAGTGTTATATCTATCTCATAACAAATTTTACTTTTTAGCGAATGTAGAGTTCTTTGTGAGAATTTAACAAAGCACAAACGTGACTGAACTACGCGGATTTGCGGAAAGAAAATTTGCATAAAATGGAATGACACCAAGAATTATTGTTTATAGACGAATGGTCATTATTGAAGCATTCAAACTGGTCTATATTGGCAAACTTTTATAATAATACATCCATGGTAGAATGTAAACATTTTATTTCTTTGTTTTTAGATTGACGTAGATTTTTATCCAAATATTTTTTGAGAGAAAACCAATTTATTTGTTTGGCGGCCAAAATTCATTGAGAAGGCTAATGACTTCGACGAACTTCCATTCCATATACTTACAATTAAGAATGTGGTTCTTAAACCGAAAATATAGTTTTGAAGAGGATGTGATGTGATATTATTAAATTTTCACCTACTCTTAAAACCTTATTTTATTTACAAATGCTTATTTAATATAATAAGAAGGCCATCTTCAATTCTTAAAAAGAGAACACATTATTAAGAGCATTCCTAAGTAATTAAATAAAAGTTATAAAAGTTCTTAAAATTTTTCCCGAATTTTCTTACCTATAAGATTTTTTTTCTGAGTGTAACTTCCGTACCGACAAAAAGAACTTCAAAAAAGCTTTGATTAATTGATAAAAATACAGTAAATGAAATCATAATATTTATAATTGAAAAAAAATTCAGACGAGTTTATAATCGTTATAATACAAATTCAGTCAATTACGGTTTCATTTTTATGGCATGGACGCCATAGGTAACCCTTTTGTCGTCTGTGAGTTTCCACCGGTTTTTGCGAACATTCCAAGTCATTCCACAACTTCCCATCAATTGGCAGTTATCTGAAAATCGAATCAGAATTTACAAAATTAAAATTTCGCACCGACTTACACTTTCTCAAAATCCTTTCTAAATCTTCGAGTGGAACAAACTTTTTCCACTGATGAGTACCTCTAGGTATCACCCTGTACCAATACTCAAACAAGAATACACCTTCGAACCAACCCATAAAGGTTTTGTTAAACGTCGTCACGATTATGGATCCTCCTGGTTTCAGGCATTTAACGCAAGCTTCCAAATAATGCTCGTAGTTCGTTATGTGTTCTAAAACTTCAGAAGAAACGACGCAATCATATTTTTCGAAATTGCTTTCGCAGTGCTCCTCGACAGATCCGATTGTGTAATCTAAACTGGTTAGCTCCGAATTTAAACCGGCGTGGTCCTTGGCGATTTTTATCATATCCTCACAAGGATCCAATCCTAAGACTTCACACCCTAATTTGGCCAAGGCTTCTGACATAATTCCGGCTAAATCTCAAAGTTAAATTTTTATTAAAATCATTTGGTTAACTTACCTCCACACCCGGCATCTAATATCAGGAGATTTTTTAAAACTTGCGACGAGTCTGCATCATTTTGATCACATTTTTCGTTATCAATTAAACAATCCCTTACGTAGGGCACTCGAACTTGATTAAGGGAATGGAGGCCGTAACTTGGGCCGTCTTCAGTCCACCAAAGCGGCGCAAAGCTTTTAAAAAGTTCAATTTCGTCGTTTTCTACCGTAGTCATTTTCGTTTATTGTAGTTTTCGGCGGATTCGTATCTCTTATAGCTTATTGCTATCTGTTGTTACAGTTCACTTAATAAGTTTTGAAACTATTTTCTGGCTAAATTTAATCTCTTTATAGTCTGTTATGAAGTTGCCGAATTTTTAAATTAAAAAAAAATTATGGCGACCGTAAAGTTGCTCTATAGCCCAAGCAAAATGTCACCAAAAGGTCGGTCAGGTTTGGTTTTTGATATGTTTTATCATGAGGGAAAGGGTTGAAAACGAGGATTGAACTAAAAAAAAACACGTTTTTGAGTACGCTGCGCAAACCACTTCTCGAAAAAAATTAATTTTGTACCTGACGATATAGGCATTCAGAATCGAATCGAGACCGCCACTCTAGGATCAATAGTTTATGAGCTACGATTTTTTGAAGTTCACCACTTTGATTGCTTAAACCGCAAATGAGCTGTTTTTGCTGTTATCTCACGTTTCGTGCGCTCCAGGCTGATGCACTGGTTACATCGAAACAATTGATATGGCAGTGTAAAGGGCATTAAATGCTCTTTACTATGGTTTTTTGTTTGATCTAATCGGCTGAAAAATGACCACACGGCGAGCAATCAAACTTGGAAAATTATTGAAAAAATTGGCTATGTTTAGTACTTCAATGTTTGCAAAGTTCTTTCTTATGACCTTGCATGTCGAAGGGCTGAAATCAGCCACCACCATCATTGCCAAGTGACAACGATGGTGGGAATGCAACGAGCCTTGTTATGGTAAAACAATTAAAAACATTGTAACTGACAATTTCTCGATTTTCACTTTATTTCACATTTGATATCTTGGGTGTGACTTACATGATTTAGTAAACTCAAATTATTTTTTATTTTTTGTTTTATTACAAAAAAAATCAATTTTTATCTCATTGTATCTGCAATAACGTACTTACCAACAGATAAAACATGGTAAAGAATTTTACTGAAATTTAATGCGTGACCTAAAAATTGTAACATACTTTTCCTTTCCAAGAACTAACAAATTTACTTAAATAAAATTGTACCAAAGCTTACAATGTTGTTGCCGGGATAATATATTATTTTACGTTCTTTCATAGGAATGTTAATGATTCTTACAATGTTATTCTTCGGATTTCTTTAAGATTTATTGACTTACAATGTTCTTGCATCAATGGTTATCGGACTAAACGACGACTACGCACACTTACAATGTTGTTTCCCGCTTAAAATTCAGTAACATCGAAACACGGTAGTTTGATTTTATTAGTATTTTGTGAATACGAGTTAATTATATTGTTAGTAAAACAATATTGTCATGTCTTCATGTGGAAGGAAAATTTTGGAGTTGCTACAAAATCAACACGGTAAGTAAGACTTCTTAATTATTGCATTGGTTCAACCTAACCTCGTTAATTTAACTCAGACAACCGCCTAAAGTACCACCTTGGCGCTCTGAAAAATGAGTATAAATATAATTTTTTTTGACGCAACTATTAAAACCATAAAAGTCGTATGCTACATTTTAGATAATATAAAGAATACGTGGTATAAGTTTTATCAAAATCGGTTGAGTAAATTTCCAGATATTTTGAACACCTGTTTGAACAAAGTAACCGAGATGCGGCCGTACTTTGCTGCGCTCACTTCAAATTGCTAGAACTTCGAAAATAATTTGAACTTTCAAATGGTTAAACGCTTAAAATATCCTGCAAAGTATAAACAATAAATCTATAGGAAAAGGAAAATTAGATTTTTTGAAAATCTCAAGGTGGTGTAACTAATAAGATTTTGTTGTTCTTCAGATATTTCCGGAGATTCGAATATTAATAAAACTGATTCCTCGTTATCAGTAATACTACTACAATATTATATCGTATTATATTATAATTATTGTTATCAGCAGTCTAAAAAGTTGAAATGTATTGGAGCTTACAATAATATTGCAACAAATTTCAAAAAGTAAACTAGTTGTAAAACACTTTATAATCTTATTCCATAAAAATTCTCGGTGCAAAATAATTGTAAGCCAAATTACAATGGTATAACTGCAAAGATTACTTCTATGAACAATGGTAAACGCTGATAAATCCGTTAGATCAATAATTTTCTCAAAATAAATTATACAGTGATGTTATATGAGTTAAAATAAATGAGTATCCATCAATTTCAAACCCAAAAAAGAATTATCTCCTCACGAAAAAGGAAAAGAAAAGATGTAGAATCTTTAAAACGCTCTCCTGAAAAATTACGTTTTGCTAGGTACAATGTTGTTCATTGCGGCTACCGAAATAACTATTCTAAACGATAATGTACGAAATGTTTCGTTGAGAGGTATAGCCAGAAAAAAACTGAGGGAAGGGCAGTGGAGAAACTACTTGGATGAAAAAGGCAGTAACAACTGTAATAAACTATTGTAATTAAAAAACGGTTTAAATTACAGGCATGTTTCAGTGATAAAAGGAAAAATAAAAGCTATTGACAAACTCCAATCAACAAATTAAAATTACAGTTTAACAGCGTGAACACCATATGTGACACTCGTATCACTAGTCAATTTCCACTGGTTTTTCTTGACGTTCCAAACCATCCCACAGCTTCCCACCACTTTACAATTATCTGAAAACCCAAGCAGAATTATAAAAATTAACAACCCTTCTTGGCTTACATTTTTCCATGACTCTTTCGACTTCTTTCAGATGAACAAATTTATTCCACCTAAAGGCGCCTTTCGGTATCACCTTATACCAATACTGGAACAGGAAAATCCCTTCGAACCAACCCTTGTACGTTTTGTTGAACGTGTTCACGATTAGGGAACCTCCTGGCTTTAGGCACTTGATGCAACTCGCCAAGTACTGTTCGTACTGCGTCACGTGCTCCAGAACTTCAGAAGAAACGACACAATCGTATTGTTCGAAATGCGTTATGCAATGCTCCTCAACGGAATCGGTTGTGTAGCGTAGGTTGGCCAAATCGGGATTTAGGGCCGCGTGGCCTCTGGCGATTGTTACCATATCCTCGCAAGGGTCCAAACCGACGGTTTCGCATCCTAATTTGGCGATGGCTTCCGTCATGATTCCAGCTATTATTAGGAGGTATTAAAATAAAATAATTTTGTTGTTGTTGAATTTACCTGCGCATCCTGCGTCCAAAATCGAAAGGCCCTTGAGAGGTTGCGATGTGTTCACATAATCTTTGTTACAAACGCCACTTTTGATTAAGCAATCTCTCATGTAAGGTACCCTAACTTGGTTGTAGGGATGAAGTCTGCACGCTGGACCATTTTCCTTCCACCAAATCGGTGCAAGATTTTTAAACAGCAACATTTCGTTGGGTTCTACCGTGTCCACCATTTTTGTCTGACTGAATTTTCTGGAGATCAGCTCCTTTTTATTATTATTTCGTTCTTTCACAATGTTTTTAATTTTTTGTTATAAGCAGAGCTGTAGATACGAAATAAGGAGCCGTGATTACATCAAGTGTAATGTAATTGTTTTAATGTAATAATTTGAATACAAATCTACAATAAATATTAATTTGTACATTTTAGAATATCGGCCAATTTATGTTTTTATCGACGGTTTTTTAAAGTTCTAGATCCAAGCTACGCCACTGGTTTACCAGTTTTCCCCAAGGTCATCTGTTGATATGTCAATGTTATTTCCAAAGTAATTTTGATATTCAATGAAATGGATCATATATTGGGAACAAATTTTAATGTAAATATTGCAATAATTAACTTGCTGGTTTTTTGCATTAAAGGAGCACATTACACAAAAAACTTTTAAAAAAAAATTATTATTTAATGTTAAATTATTGTAGTCAGAACTATTAAAAATCATTTGGTAAAACTCCAATGTAAAAAAGAAAATTGTTTTAGAAGATATTAAGACATTTAGAATTGCTTGTGACGTCACTGGGCCGAGCTCACCGAAGCTCCGTATCTCTCACGTGCAAGAGTTACTCGCTTCGCACAACGATCCATCTACCTAAAAATTATATTTTTAATGCTTAATTTATATGAGACTGTGTGAATGGTTTTGCCAAAGACGATAAAAGAATCAGAATTTCAATACGGTGTTTAGTTTTTTTAAAAATATTAAATAAGAACTGTGCGTTCCGTTCCTACTTTATCTAATTGTGCGTAAAGTTAGGCTAAAGATATTCTAAATTTATGACTGTGCCTTTTACAATACTATAAGTGATCCGTCCATAAAAGCAACTAGGTTTGTTGCACCCTGCAGTGAACCCTCATTATCATCAGTAAAAGTTGATTGGGATTTAAAGTCGTAAATGCAGAATAACTGCGAGTTATTTGCAACAATAGCCACAAGAACATCGCCGACCAGTTTTTGGATGCAGTGAACCAACGGGACATCGTTTTCCTAATAGAGAAAAATCGCCGAAACGATTTGCATTTTGGACAAAATGCAAGAATTTGCAATAAACATTTTTTAGAAAATGATTTAGACTAATCGTTTGTTCTAAGAGAAAAATTTCTACCAAATTCAAAAGAACCTTGTTTAAAAAAAGTACTGTACCATCAGTACATATTAACCTATTGGCTTAAAAAAAAAACATATGAATTGGGTCACATTTTTCGAAAGCTACAGGAATAATCCCATTATTTAGTTATTGGTCAATAAGAACGTTTTCACTACAAGGTTTATTAAAGAATTTTATTACAATAAATGCGTCACGTATGGTTTTGTTTGGTAGATTTTAATCATTGTCATCGACGTTTAAATATCGATTCGTATATATTCCGCAACCACATAGTATGAGTGGGGAATTTAGTTGTGAATTTTATCGCTTCTTGAAGCACGCGGTCCCTTGCTGTAAAATCAAATAAAGTTTCATAATTCTGTTTCAGAAATAAGATAAAATTGTCTTTCTGTATGTTAGGCAAGTTTTCTCAGAATCAGCTTTAAAAATACTCGCAATTTTTTTAAGCTTGTCACAATTACGTCAATACAATTCCGTAGCGCTTCCATGTTGTTGTCAGTAAAAATGTAAAAATTAATGTTATCACTATTGCTCATTGTTTTAACATAAAAACATGTTCTTGAAAATTTTTCATTTTCGGCCATTTTCTTAGATTTCGTAATTTTTATGAGCTTTAATGGCAACAAACGCAGTATGTTGTATGTCGCAATTTACTATTTTAGTGCAATTGTTTGGTCGACCAAATCTTTTTATAGCTATGATGTTGTGTTTATTTAGTTAAAAATAGAATAAAAATGATTGCTGGCTTTCTATGCACCATGAACTAATTTCGCTGATAATTTGAATGGCGACGGTTTTTTAAGTTGATTAATGGTTTCCTTGAAATTCACTGGAAAAAACTAATTGGGTTATTTTGACATAGTTCAAGGCCCTCTTATCTTCAAGAAACTCCAATTGGCCAAAAATAGAATTTATAATTGGGAAAAATTCAGTTCAAAGTTGAGACGATTTTATTCGAAGTTGACACATTAACAAAAAAAAAAACAAATTCAGCAATTGAGGGGCCATCGACCGATAGGCCCTTTTTCATTTTTAATCATTGTGTTTGACTCTTTTTAAAATGTGTTTTTTTAAATGTTTAACGTGTGTATTTGACAATGTTTTAAAAAATATGTTTATAAAATGTTTGTGTGTGATAAATTTGTAGTAAGTGGAAAATTTTCAAAAAATGTTGTTATGGAATAGGGAAACTATTGTAAATAATCTTTTTCAGGAGTTCCTTTTAAATGAACCGCCATACCACAATATATTAATAGGGGAGAGGGTGGTACATTCGGCTACTTATCCCATTAAATTACATAATTCTAAAAATCAGTAACTGATTAAAAAACTTATATTTTCAAAAGTTAATCTCCACATTTGTCTAGGTTTTTTGCAAGGTTTCAACTCTTATATCTTAACGTATATATTTTTTATAGAATTTAGAAAAAACACCTGCAAATGGGCGAATGTACCCCACCGGTGAGGTAGTTTCGGCCATCGGGTGGGGTACATTCATCCAGTTAAAATTCATTGCTATATAGATGTAAATCAAATATTTTTATTGAACAAAAGTGAACTCATGAAAAATACAAAGTATAGTAATTATTACAATAATACAAATAACGAAACAAACTGACAAAAAAAACAGCACAAAGATCTAACGAACATCAAGTCCTTCAAAATTGTAATTAAAAGTGTACAAGAAAGAAGTCCTGGCTGTTGACAGTTTACTTCCTTGCCGCAACAATGCGATGACATCACTTTTATTTACACTGCTGATATCTTCTACTTGAGGATATATAAATGTTTGATTTATTTTTTCGTCGCAAGAACTTGATTTCATATTCTAAATCGTCTATGTTCTTCAAAATGTGCCCAATATAGTAGCAAGTGGTTACCTTTGTGGCAAATTTGACCAATACAAAATATACAGTAAGAGAACGTAATTCATTCGAACGGAGCGAAAAAGTTTCACTATCAGAGGTGTCAACGAGTTCTATCAACCTGTTTGAATCACTTGAGCTTTCATTCAAAATTGTCTTTGTCGCTGGTTTCCTCAAAAAGTCACTCACATTTCTTATGCGGGGATAAACAAAAACAGGTGGAATGGTTCCCCCAGTGATGCTGATTATACCAACAAAGGTAACCAATTCTCCTCGTTCGGCCGAAGCTACCTGTCCAACCTGTTTTTTCCACGTGTGGAGACAACTTTTACTGGTTTCATCACAGTTTGTATGCCAGTCTCGTCCAAATTATATATTTGCTCTGAATTTGTGTATTTCTAAGACTGTGACATAATTGGAAATAAAAATTCCTCCACTCTGTCTTTATTGAATGCCATGGCCCTGTTCAGGCTGGTATTCTCAGGTTTTCTTAAAGACAACTGTTTGTTTTTAGACATGAAGCCTTTAAGCCATTCAATTCCTACGGTTTAATCAATTTGGTAAATTCTTATGAGTGTGGACAGAAGCCAATAACTTACCTGCCAACTTACTTCTTTTCCAATTGATTGGTGTCACACAAACTGGTAACATTTGTGAAAACTCGTAAGCCAATTTTCGTACTTGTTTATATGACAACCCGTAATTCAGATTGGATGATTTCTCAATTTAACGAGCTCCCTTTCCTGAGATGTTGTGAAAATTTATTTTATTCACAATCAGTTAGTAACATACAACTTTTCTAACTCTTTAAAAGTTGGAAAGTGAGGGATTTCATGAATACACTTCAGCCATTCAGAAATATTAAAAAAGGAGCCAGTTATGAGGCGTAATCGGTCAGAAAAGAACCATAACCAACCTGTGAGGGCGTTACTATCGATTTAAACTACAAATGTCAAATTAACATATATTTCGAAATGTCAACATTGTCGTTAAAGTTGACAGTACTCTTCAACATAGAATAATGAGACCACATGGAGGATGGTTTTTGAGTCTTAGCCAAGTCACCAAAATAAGCGAGTATAATGCTCTCAGAAACGTACTTTTGGACCTCCTTTTTAGAGCACCAGTCGCGAAAATTTCTGTATGTTTTTTCGTATCGCAGTTTACTTTTCTCAGGTAAGAGATTGAGTTTCAAATTTTGTGCGGATTCCCGCAATTCGGGGGGAGTACACTCTATTTCACTATCAGACATTTTGCTTGTTAAAGAAACAGCAAATACAAATTTAGCGTGACTTTTGTTAAGCAATTTAAAGAAATGTCAGTCGTGCAGCGCCTACTAAGTGTTAATATTTGACCGAAATAAACGATAATATTATTTTTAATTTTTATTGATTGCGAATAAAATAGTATACAGACCTCGGTGAAAGTACCATTCCTGTGTCTCGAGAACTAGTTCACCTCAAGGCTACGCCTTTCGGTAAACTATACTTCTCTCGACAGAAATGGAATACTTTCCGCCTCGGTATGTAATATATTATAACAGTGTATTTACTACGGTATTTATTCTCTTCATCGCTGCCTTTATTTCCAAAATCTCTATCAATGGTAGCTAAGACTTCCTCTACTTTTCTTTTCTTTAGCAGGGTTTTTATTCTGGACTGCAACGTCGACCTTTTCACTCCATACCGCCTTGCAGCTTCATGAACACTCAGAATTTTTCTTAGACAATTAATAATCGCTTCCTTCATATTATTCTCGTCTATATCTCGCCGATTGGTTTTGCAAACATGTGTACGTGGCATCCGATTAAATTATACATATATAATAATAGTTATTTTCGTTACAAGTTGCGAAAGTGGCACTTATCGTGCGAGGAGTGAATTTGGTGATACGAGGCGGAGCGAAGCGAAGCCGAGTAAGCCAAATTCATAACGAGCTCCGATATAACACTTTCGAACGAGTTGCGAACACTATTTTTCAGACGACCCAACAATTTTGTCATTTAGATAAAAAAGGTTCGTCACTCCGCTATGGGCGCGAAAGAAAAGTGTCTGATCATATAAAAATCAAGTAGTCGAAAATTTCGTTAATGCAGTGTCAGTGTGCTGTTAGTACTGTCAACATGGACGTTTCGGATGTCGACCAAATTTTAGAATGCACGCCACCAGAGCTTCGGGCAAGTGCTCAAGAAACTACCCTTGGATTGTTACCGGCCAAATCGAAACAAAGATACGAAATGTAAACAGTTTCATATTATTTAGAATGCATTCGAAGCGCCATGACAATAACAAACGGCGGCTTAGCGGATTTCGAATGTCGAAGTGGGATTGGCCAAGAGCTACTCGAACGATAAGTACTACATTTCATGCTAGTAAGCTCGAACGATAGGAAGACTTATAGGGGGGGGAGTCGTCTGAAAATATAATATCACAATAAAATAACATAGAAATACAATAATAGGTACCTATATGTTTTATTCCATAGATGGGGCACTTTCGGCTATCTGGCTGAATGAACCCCATACAGTTCAGCCGAATCTACCCCACATGACATTTGAACAAATTAAAATTGCATTTAAAAAAACCGTCAAGACTTTATGTTAGATTTCTTATTGACGTCATTCATGGGGAAGTACTGCATGCTGTAGATTTTTTTCATATTTAATATACTTCACAAAGTTCAAAATTATGAAGTTGTACAGTAGGCAAAAAAACTTACCTTTTATAAAGGAAATCTATTATTATTTCTTGAAAAACAAAGAACCGCACAAACAACTGGCGACACTTCGCATGGATAAGAAAAATGCATCACCAGCATAATTACGCTAAAAGTAAGCGGTAAAATCAAATGAGGGCGGTGCAGGATAGGATAGACGAATGTACCCCATGGCCGAATGTACCACCCTCTCCCCTACAATAATACCTCGATTTACACGATTAAAGCGTGGCAAAAGAAAAATTTATATTAGATAAACTAGAAAATGAATTTCTAGCGGATAAAGGTATAAGTGACGGTTATATTATTGGTCCAACTTCAGATATAGTCGAAGATCCAAAAAGCGATAGTGAAGTGGAAGAAACACTTGATCTCCTTACTTCGAGAAGGACTAACTTTGTAATAAATTGAAAAATCACTTTCTGGTCAATGATACAAATTCAGTACGATCCTTCAATTTCCAAAGGGAGCTCAAGAATTGCATTGCTGGATATCGTGAACTGCAAAAACCATTAGTAAAGCCATCTCAAAGTTTAATCACTAATTATGTTGCCATGGGAAAAAACCCATACAAAGTGATTTTGAACCAGTTCACAAAAGTTATCGACAGATAATGATAACAGTAATTGTTATAATTATTGTAAGGAATGTTTGTGAATAATATAATTTGTTACTTTTGAAAACAATTAAAAATAAAATTTTAAAGCAAACCTATTTTTAGTTTTATATAAGTTTTTTGATTTTCGAACAAATTTCTCTTTAGTCATTGTTGTTTTTCGATTTTTTTTTATGCGATTTTGGTTTATTGTTTTAATTTGTTGATTTGGTTTTATGCCCTATTTTTACCATATAAGCAAATGTATTTTTTATGCGAATTTTTCTATGTGCTTGCTGTGGAACGTATCTACCGCACAAAAAGAAACCCGAGTGTATACATTTTTTTCATTGTAACCAAATAGGCAACAATATTTACATAATATTCATCTTTGCATTGATGTAATTATTATACGTCAATAATTGATTGTTTATTTAAGGCGTAATAAATAAAATTTACAGATTTATAAGTTCCATTTTGTTAATTTTTGACATTATAAAATAACAACTTAAAAAATTTGTAACTAATTTGCAAAAACTTTATAATTCTTTATTGTAACATATACATAATACTTAGATACTAATATTATAACTAAGAAAAATATATTTCAACATACAGTACAACCTCGAAATTGTGAACTCTCGTTGTTAACAATTGCGAGATTCCACTGTATGTAGTCTAGCATTTAATTTAATCTTTTAATGTATTATTTTACAAACTCTTGAAAAAAAACTATCAGCCAGAAAAAATTTCAATAATTCTCTTACAAAAATAAATGATCTCATCAACTTTTTAAAATAAATTGTTTCTTTCAATCGTTCTTTGTTGCATAATTCAAATTATTTTTGGTAAATAGATGTGAACGGCGCAAAACTTTTGAAAAGTTCAATTTCGTCATCTTCAACCGTAGTAATTTTTGTTTATTGCAATTTTCGGCAGATTCATATCTTTTATAGTTCATTGCTATCTATTGTTACAGTTCACTAAATTTGAATTGCCATTTATCGAGCCAGCAACGGCCAGTTCTTCAGATTTTGTAATATTTATGTTTCTTATTGCAGAGGAAAATTTAAGCTATTTTAATTTTGCAATGATGTAACTATTATATTTAAAGATGACCTTCTTCATTAAATAATTTATTTTTTATTGAAGGCACGGCATATAAAATTTACAGATTTGTAAATTCAATTTTGTTAATTTTTTTACATTATAAAGTTACAACTAAAAAGTTTGTAAATCATATGCAAAAACTTTATAATACTTTATTGTACCAACATTTTCAATTACATACTTTTCTAATAATTATACTCAAATTATAAGTAAGGAAAATATTTTAACATACAGTAGAACCTCGAAACTATAAACTCTCGTTGTTAACAATTACGAGATTCCACTGTATGTAGTCCAGCATTTAACTTAATCTTTTAATATATTATTTTACAAACTCTTGAAAAAAAATTATCAACCGGAAAAAAGGCCCATAACATACATTCATAATTTCAATAATTCTCTTACAAAAATAAGCTATTTCATCAATTTTTTAAAATAATTTGTTTCTTTAAATATCGTTCCCCAAAACGTTCTTCGTTGCATAATTCAAATTATTTTTGATAAATAAATGTAAGCAAAAAAGCTTTTAAATTAATTTTTCTCAGAACACCATTTTTTGCTATGGGTCCTTTGCCTGGTGGCGCCTCAATTACGGTTTCATTTTTATGGCATGGACGCCATAGGTAACCCTTTTGTCGTCTGTGAGTTTCCACTGCATTCTGCGAACATTCCAAGTCATTCCACAACTTCCCATCAATTTGCAGTTATCTGAAAATCGAATCAGAATTTACAAAATTAAAATTTCGCACCGACTTACACTTTGTCAAAATCCTTTCTAAATCTTCGAGTGGAACAAATTTTTTCCACTGATGAGTGCCTCTAGGTATCACCCTGTACCAATACTCATACAAGAATACGCCTTCGAACCAACCCATAAAGGTTTTGTTAAACGTTGTCACGATTATGGATCCTCCTGGTTTCAGGCATTTAACGCAAGCTTCCAAATATTGTTCGTATTTGGTTATGTGCTCTAAAACTTCAGAAGAAATGACGCAATCATATTTTTCGAAATTGCTTTCGCAGTGATCCTCGACAGATCCGATTGTGTAATCTAAATTGGTTAGCTCCGAATTTAAACCGGCGTGGTCCTTGGCGACTTTTATCACATCCTCACAAGGGTCCAATCCAACGACTTCGCAGCCTAATTTGGCCAAGGATTCTGACATAATTCCGGCTAAATCTCAAAGTTAAATTTTTATTAAAATCATTTGGTTAACTTACCTCCACACCCGGCATCTAATATCAGGAGATTTTTTAAAACTTGCGACGAGTCTGCATCCTTTTGATCACATTTTTCTTTAGCAATTAAACAATCCCTTACGTAGGGCACTCGAATTTTATTAAGTGTATGCAGGCCACAAACTGGGCCATCTTCAATCCACCACAACGGCGCAAAGCTTTTGAAAAGTTCCATTTCGTCGTCCTCTACCGTAGTCATTTTTGTTATTGAAGTTATTCTTAGATTCTTATCTTTTATAGTTTATTCCAATCTGTTGCTACAGTTCATAGATTTTAATTGCCGTTTATCGGACCAATAACGGCCAATTTTACAGATTTTGTAATATTCAACAATATTTATGCAATATTAATTTTGCATTGATGTAATTATTATATGTAAATAATTAATTAATAAAATTTGCAGATTTATAAGTTCCATTTTGTTAATTTATGACATTGTAAAATTTCAACTTAAAAAGTTTGTAAATAATGTTGTTAAAACTTTATAATGCTTTATTGTACCAACATTTTCAATTATATTCATAACAATGATACTAATATTATAAGTAAGAAAAATATATTTCAACATACGGTACAACCTCGAAATTGTGAACTCTCGTTGTTAACAATTGCCAGATTCCACTGTATGTAGTCCAGCATTTAATTTAATCTTTTAATATATTATTTTACAAAGAATTTTCTACGAAGATAACAAACTCTTGAAAAAAAATATTAGCCGGAAAAAGGGCCCATAACATACATTCATAGTTTCAATAATTCTCTTACAAAAATTAGGTGTTTCATCAACTTTTTAAAATAAATTGTTTCTTTCAATATCGTTCCTCAAAACGTTCTTTGTTGCATAATTCAAATTATTTTCGATTATGGGAATCTGTTGTTACAATTCACTTCATCTGCAATAAGATTACAAAGTTTGTCAAGCTTTAATTGTCATTTATCGAACCAGTAACGGTCATTTTTTCAGAATTGTATTATTCATGTTTTTTATTGTAAACAGAGCCAACAATATTTATGCAATTTTAATTGTACAATCAATGTACTTATTATATTTAAAGATGGCATTCTTAATTGAATAATAGATTTTTTATTGAAGGCGGCACATAAAGTTTACAGATTTGTAAATTCAATTTTCTTAATTTTTTACATTATAAAATTAAAACTAAAATAACTTGCAAAAACTTTATAATTCTTTATTGTAACATTTCCATAATAATTAGACCAGTAACGATCATTTCTTCAGAATTGTATTATTCATGTTTTTTATTGTAAACAGAGGCAACAATACTTAGGCAATTTTAATTTTACAATCAATGTAATTATTATATTTAAAGAAGGCATTCTTAATTGAAGAATAGATTTTTTATTGAAGGTAGTACATAAAGTTTACAGATTGTAAATCTAATTTTCTTAATTTTTTACATTATAAAATTACAACTAAAAAAACTTGCAAAAACTTTATAATTCTTTATTCTAACATTTCCATAATAATTAGACCAGTAACGATCATTTCTTCAGAATTGTATTATTGATGTTTTTTGTTGTAAACAGAGGCAACAATATTTAGGCAATTTTAATTTTACAATCAATGTAATTATTATATTTAAAGAAGGCATTCTTAATTGAAGAATAGATTTTTTATTGAAGGTAGTACATAAAGTTTACAGATTGTAAATCTAATTTTCTTAATTTTTTACATTATAAAATTACAACTAAAAAAACTTGCAAAAACTTTATAATTCTTTATTGTAACATTTCCATAATAATTAGACCAGTAACGATCATTTCTTCAGAATTGTATTATTGATGTTTTTTGTTGTAAACAGAGGCAACAATATTTAGGCAATTTTAATTTTACAATCATGTAATTATTATATTTAAAGAAGGCATTTTTAATTGAAGAATAGATTTTTTATTGAAGGTAGTACATAAAGTTTACAGATTGTAAATCTAATTTTCTTAATTTTTTACATTATAAAATTACAACTAAAAAAACTTGCAAAAACTTTATAATTCTTTATTCTAACATTTCCATAATAATTAGACCAGTAACGATCATTTCTTCAGAATTGTATTATTGATGTTTTTTGTTGTAAACAGAGGCAACAATATTTAGGCAATTTTAATTTTACAATCAATGTAATTATTATATTTAAAGAAGGCATTCTTAATTGAAGAATAGATTTTTTATTGAAGGTAGTACATAAAGTTTACAGATTGTAAATCTAATTTTCTTAATTTTTTACATTATAAAATTACAACTAAAAAAACTTGCAAAAACTTTATAATTCTTTATTGTAACATTTCCATAATAATTAGACCAGTAACGATCATTTCTTCAGAATTGTATTATTGATGTTTTTTGTTGTAAACAGAGGCAACAATATTTAGGCAATTTTAATTTTACAATCAATGTAATTATTATATTTAAAGAAGGCATTCTTAATTGAAGAATAGATTTTTTATTGAAGGTAGTACATAAAGTTTACAGATTGTAAATCTAATTTTCTTAATTTTTTACATTATAAAATTACAACTAAAAAAACTTGCAAAAACTTTATAATTCTTTATTGTAACATTTCCATAATAATTAGACCAGTAACGATCATTTCTTCAGAATTGTATTATTGATGTTTTTTGTTGTAAACAGAGGCAACAATATTTAGGCAATTTTAATTTTACAATCAATGTAATTATTATATTTAAAGAAGGCATTCTTAATTGAAGAATAGATTTTTTATTGAAGGTAGTACATAAAGTTTACAGATTGTAAATCTAATTTTCTTAATTTTTTACATTATAAAATTACAACTAAAAAAACTTGCAAAAACTTTATAATTCTTTATTGTAACATTTCCATAATAATTAGACCAGTAACGATCATTTCTTCAGAATTGTATTATTGATGTTTTTTGTTGTAAACAGAGGCAACAATATTTAGGCAATTTTAATTTTACAATCAATGTAATTATTATATTTAAAGAAGGCATTCTTAATTGAAGAATAGATTTTTTATTGAAGGTAGTACATAAAGTTTACAGATTGTAAATCTAATTTTCTTAATTTTTTACATTATAAAATTACAACTAAAAAAACTTGCAAAAACTTTATAATTCTTTATTGTAACATTTCCATAATAATTAGACCAGTAACGATCATTTCTTCAGAATTGTATTATTGATGTTTTTTGTTGTAAACAGAGGCAACAATATTTAGGCAATTTTAATTTTACAATCAATGTAATTATTATATTTAAAGAAGGCATTCTTAATTGAAGAATAGATTTTTTATTGAAGGTAGTACATAAAGTTTACAGATTTGTAAATTCAATTTTCTTAATTTTTTACATTATAAAATTACAACTAAAAAAATTTGCAAAAACTGTATAATTCTTTATTGTAACATTTCCATAATAATTAGACCAGTAACGGTCATTTCTTCAGAATTGTATTATTCATGTTTTTTATTGTAAACAGAGGCAACAATATTTAGGCAATTTTAATTTTACAATCAATGTAATTATTATATTTAAAGATGGCATTCTTAATTGAATAATAGATTTTTTATTGAAGGTAGTACATACAGTTTACAGATTGTAAATCTAATTTTCTTAATTTTTTACATTATAAAATTACAACTAAAAAACTTGCAAAAACTTTATAATTCTTTATTGTAACATTTCCATAATAATTAGACCAGTAACGATCATTTCTTCAGAATTGTATTATTGATGTTTTTTGTTGTAAACAGAGGCAACAATATTTAGGCAATTTTAATTTTACAATCATGTAATTATTATATTTAAAGAAGGCATTCTTAATTGAAGAATAGATTTTTTATTGAAGGTAGTACATAAAGTTTACAGATTGTAAATCTAATTTTCTTAATTTTTTACATTATAAAATTACAACTAAAAAAATTTGCAAAAACTGTATAATTCTTTATTGTAACATTTCCATAATAATTAGACCAGTAACGATCTTTCTTCAGAATTGTATTATTGATGTTTTTTGTTTTAAACAGAGGCAACAATACTTAGGCAATTTTAATTTTACAATCAATGTAATTATTATATTTAAAGAAGGCATTCTTAATTGAATAATAGATTTTTATTGAAGGTAGTACATAAAGTTTACAGATTGTAAATCTAATTTTCTTAATTTTTTACATTATAAAATTACAACTAAAAAAATTTGCAAAAACTGTATAATTCTTTATTGTAACATTTCCATAATAATTAGACCAGTAACGATCTTTCTTCAGAATTGTATTATTGATGTTTTTTGTTTTAAACAGAGGCAACAATACTTAGGCAATTTTAATTTTACAATCAATGTAATTATTATATTTAAAGATGGCATTCTTAATTGAATAATAGATTTTTTATTGAAGGCAGTACATAAAGTTTACAGATTTGTAAATTCAATTTTCTTAATTTTTTACATTATAAAATTACAACTAAAAAAACTTGCAAAAACTGTATAATTCTTTATTGTAACATTTCCATAATAATTAGACCAGTTAACGGTCATTTCTTCAGAATTGTCTTATTCATGTTTTTTATTGTAAACAGAGGCAACAATATTTAGGCAATTTTAATTTTACAATCATGTAATTATTATATTTAAAGATGGCATTTTTAATTGAATAATAGATTTTTTATTGAAGGTAGTACATAAAGTTTACAGATTGTAAATCTAATTTTCTTAATTTTTTACATTATAAAATTACAACTAAAAAAAGTTGCAAAAACTGTATAATTCTTTATTGTAACATTTCCATAATAATTAGACCAGTAACGGTCATTTCTTCAGAATTGGATTATTCATGTTTTTTATTGTAAACAGAGGCAACAATACTTAGGCAATTTTAATTTTACAATCAATGTAATTATTATATTTAAAGAAGGCATTCTTAATTGAAGAATAGATTTTTTATTGAAGGTAGTACATAAAGTTTACAGATTGTAAATCTAATTTTCTTAATTTTTTACATTATAAAATTACAACTAAAAAAACTTGCAAAAACTGTATAATTCTTTATTGTAACATTTCCATAATAATTAGACCAGTAACGATCTTTCTTCAGAATTGTATTATTGATGTTTTTTGTTTTAAACAGAGGCAACAATATTTAGGCAATTTTAATTTTACAATCAATGTAATTATTATATTTAAAGATGGCATTCTTAATTGAATAATAGATTTTTTATTGAAGGTAGTACATAAAGTTTACATATTTGTAAATTCAATTTTCTTAATTTTTTACATTATAAAATTACAACTAACAAAGTTTGTAAATAGTTTGCAAAAATTTTATAGTTCTTTATTGTAACATTTCCATAATAATTAGATACTAATATTATAATTAAGAAGAATTTATTTCAACATACAGTAGAACCTCTAAACTGTCAACTGCCGTTGTTAACAATTTCGAGATTCCACTGTATGTAGTTCGGCATTTGATTGAATCTTTTAAATATACTGTTTTACAAAAATAACAAACTCTTACTGATATGATCCTCGAAAAAGATTACCGAGATCGAATCCACTCGGCGGCGTCGGTATACTGTTGATATTGACCTTCTGCAGAATCTGAGGCAGCAAGCGCTCCGCCACGTGCCAAACGACTTGCGCCAAGCAAAACAACAGCTTCAAAACAATCGACAGAAGTTGTGGAATGACGTCTTTGCCAAGGTCGATCGGATTGAGGCCGCTGACGTCGACCTCCTTCAAATCGTCGAAGTCCTCAATGTCGATGTCGAGCTTCTCATTCAGCAACTTCTTCAGCTCGGCTAAATTACTTTTCAGGCACGGTTTGCAGAGTTCGTTCTTCGTGTCGCAGTCCAGGGCTTTCAGCAGAGGTTGCAGCACCTCCAAGAGCTTGCCCAAAACCTCCGGCATGTTGGTCGGTGGCGGATCTTTGACCAAGTCGACCAGCAGACAGAAGGTCCTCTCCAAACCTTTTGTTATGTCACATAAGAGACTGACATCGACCAGGTCCGCTAGTAAGAGCAAGATCCTCTTAATTACTTGCAAGATGGCGTCTAAAATTCCTGCGAGGAATCCACGCGACGCTAGTTGGCAATCGGCGTCGGCGTCGCATTTGTACTTGGTCGCCGATCCTGAAATTTATTAATTATTACAAGTAATTGGTGCAATCTGAATACAAACCGGCTGTAACTAGGAGCAATAGGCAGAGGATTGCAATCATGGCTGCGAAAATGCTGAACTGTTTTTCCACTTTTGCTAGCTCTATTATATAGCCTTCGGAAAACTGGATGATTCAGATGAAAGCATATTAAGCGATAAGGCACACCCGTGCAGCAATAATCGTGAGTGAATTGAAAACTTGACTTTTTCATGCAAACAAAGTGACAAAATGAAACGGAACGCGAAGATAATTTCTGCGTCGGTATGATTTTTAACCACAACATTCTGGAAAAAAATATTTTTTAGTGTTATAACATTTAAATACCGATGAATGGAAATTGTGTAATTGTTACCATTCCATTTAAATAGATGTTTGGAAATTGAATGTCTGTTGTGGCATTTACATGAAGCAGTGAAGCCCGTTGCCTTGCTTGTATTACATAATTCTTTATTTCTTATTAATTTGTAAATTAAATTAAAAACCGTAACCAAATCTTGTCTCAAAGAATTTCGTAAATGATTTTTCAAATTCTTTGAAAATAAGTATTACTGTGCCAGCGGCCACCGCTAACAAAATTATTATGCGTTAACCCTTCAGTAGGCGCTTGGATAAAATATTTTTTCGCCACCTAGGTGATAAGAAAAATAATTGACCTGAGCACACTTTATGATAATGTGCACTGCAATTTGCATGTTTTTTTTTTGGCCAGAGAGTTATATAAAAATGAAAACTGATGTATTTGTTTTGCGAGAAACACGATGGTGCAATTAAAAGTCGATTTGCTCTAAGATTGACAGAGATAGAAAACTATAAATCGAGAAAATGGCCGTAGCTCCGTTAATACTGGAACAACTCAAAAAAAGAGAGAAAAAAGCCAAACCAAGGAAAAAACTTTTTACTTTATGAAAATGTGGTCCCTAACATAAGTCAAAAAAAAAATTGACCTGAGCACATTTTATCCTGTCTTTTTAGAAAGGTACTGAAAAGACTGTTGATGTGTCATAAGTAAAACAAAAATGTCATTGAAAATAAGATCATTGGATTACATATGTAATCCACGCGCCAACTTAAGGATTAATAATTTACAACAGCTAAACCGTTAAGATAATAATAATAGTAAAAACAATAAAACATCAAATTAACATAAATTGTTAATGAATCACATTGATAAATTTTTTAATTTTTATTCCAATTCTTAAAGATGTTACATTAACAGTTAGCGATTTCAGAGAAAACCAACTTATTGGATCACTTGATTTTTGGCAGACCCGCAACGACATCTTCTTCAATGCCGCAATCGTTACTACCCCTTAAGATTTTAAAGTAACCTTTATCACCCCAATCTGCATTCCAGGAATTTGCGATTAACCAATATGGAGTCGAATCCTCAACCCCCCAGCCTAGCATCTTGACGGCGTGACCTCCCAACCAGTTACCTTTAAGATGTTGATACACCCCTAAAATAATTTAGATACATACATTAGAGAAATACCTTACATATACATTACAAATAAATTTTATTACCGGTTTTGTAATGCAGAAGATCTTCGTAGACGTCAAACCCTACTTCAACTGGTCCGTTAGTCATTATTTCCATCTGGATCTGTTCCACGTTATCACTTATACCATAAGATTTTTCGCCGAAATGCAGGTCGTCTTCATAGGAAATGTTGTAACTTGCTTCACACCTTCGGATGCATTTTGGGGTATTGCCTTCGTCTTCGTGACAAGGAGGTAGCGTACCGTTAACATGATGCTCACAAGGAGGTATTTCATAAGGTCGACAACCCTACGTTATTTTTAGAATTGTTTTTGAACCAAATTTTAAATTTACCTGGTTTGAGTTGTAAGGGCCACCAGTCACAATTCCTTTCTCCACCCAATATTGCCAGGCCGTTCCCGCGTTTCCCCCACTGCAGCCCCAGTCGGAATTGTCACAAGAAACCAGGTCATCTGCTGAAAGACTGACTTGCACGGTTGCGTTGGAATGGATGCAAATCCTGTCGGACATTGCTGACACTGCTCCAAACGCCTGGAAATCAATTTATTCATAGATTCACAGGTAAATTCAGACACCATGATGTCATATGTTATTTTGGGTTTAACACTTGTTAAAAATGCTGGAAATGATGAAGTAATTTCAACTGCCATTCCAATTACCAATAAAAACTTAATTGTTAAATTCCTTTTAAAGAATTAATTTAAATAAGGTCAAAAATGTACATATTGTACAATTCCAAAAGTGGTGAAATTTTAAAATATTTTCTGAAAATTCTCTATTTCATGCAGTCAAAATGATGAATTAAACGAAATGATAAAATTTTCCTCAAATTTTAATGCATTTTTTAACCCACACAAACAATCTCTTACCCAACAAGACCCACATGATCCCTGATCTCTAATTTCATCTAACGTAGGGCAGTTGGGCCACTGTTCTCTGGAGTCGAAATTTTCGGGTAATTTAACACCTTTCAAATCATGAACAAGCGGGGCTGCGCGATTCAGCTTGGAACTCGGAAGAAGACCCATCAGTCCCTTGATGTAGCTGAGCGGTGTGTCCTTATGGAAGTTTCGCCCTGCCTTCCACGTCGTAGCTACTTCATTGATCGAGTTGATGAACTCATCAGAGAGAGGATGTTGTGCAAGGACGATCACAAGGAACGAACAAACGCAAACCAATAGCTTCATCTGTAAGTTGTGATCAAAATATTAATAAAACCTGAAAATGAAGATACCACTGAGATAGAAAGTGATGAAAGTGAAGGCGATACAGATAAGCACTGAAAATGCTTCGTTGTGTTCATAAATTAATGCAAAAGAAAAATAAACGATGACCATAAAAGTTAAAAGTTTTACCTTTACTAAAAAAATTTCGTTCCAAATATTCTCATACACTTCTTCCACCACTTACAAGCCACTTTGATGCCATGCTGGTCTATATAGTCATTTCATATCATTTTATCTAGTTTCTGCAAAAAAGTTTGTCACGAAAGGTGTAAAAGTTAAACTTTTATTAGTGTTTTAGTGTAAAATTAAATACCTCGTGACAAAGATAATGTTTTAATGTGAAAGTTATATTAACGACACTTTGGCCCATTCGGAGAGTATTGCAATATTTCAAATTGATATATTGTCTACAATTCTGAATTTTTCCACACCTATCAGTCCTCAAAGTTAAAAGGATTTCATGGATTTGCATCGTGAACAAAAAGGCTGTGGGAAACAACTTTGCATATGTCTTTGAACTACAATCAACTTCATGAATATTCTGGAGCATTTTGGCAATCGCTTTGGATTCCTATTTACCAAGGTCAATAAATGTGAAATTTTATTATTTACCTGCTACGACAAAGAGTACATTGAATCTATTGGAAGTCATTCTTGGAAAATACAAACGAAATGTGCAGAAAAAGCAGATATTTCTATCTACCAGTGCAGGCGCAGGTACAGGTGACCCACCTGTTCGAAACTCAGAGCAACGAATTCAATACAATACAAATATATAAGGAATTTTTAAAGAATACCAAAATGTAGCTGTTTATTATTTATTAACTAAATTTAAAATCTATTTAAACTTTCTTTGACGAATTACGCTTTATAAACTCTTTGGAATAAGTACATTTTATTACTTTACAAACTAATTGGTAAAAATTCTTTAATGTTAATTTATTAATAGATGTTACATTAACAGGAAGCGATTACAGAGAAAACCAACTTATTGGATCACTTGATCTTTGGCAGACCCGCAACAACGCAGTTTTCAATGCCGCATTCGTTACTACCCCTCAAGATTTTAAAGTAACCCTTATCGCCCCAATCTGCATTCCAGGAATTTGCGATTAACCAATACGGAGTCGAATTCTCAACCCCCCAACCTAGCATCTTGACGTAGTGACCTGCCTTTCGTATACCTTTAAGATGTTGATACACCCCTAAAATAATTTTGATACATAAATTAGAGAAATACTTTACAAATACATTACAAATAAATTATATTACCGCTTTTGTAATGAAGCAAATCTTCGTAGACCACAACCCCTACTTCAACGGGTCCGTTAGTCATTATTTCTCTCTGGATCTGTTCCACGTTATTACTTATACCATAAGATTTTTCGCCGAAATGCAGGTCGTCTTGATAAGAAATATTGTAACTTGCTTCACATCTTCGGATGCATTTTGGAGTGGGGCCACGGTCTCGGTGACAAGGAGGGAGCGTACCGTTAACATTGTGCTCACAAGGAGGTATTTCGTAAGGTCGACAACCCTGCGTTATTTCTTAGAATTGTTTTTGACCCAAATTGTTAATTTACCTGGCTTGAATTGTAAGGGCCACCAGTCACAATTCCTTTCTCCACCCAATATTGCCAGGCCGCTTCCGAGTCTCCCCCAAGGCAGCCAGCGTCCATATGGTCACAAGAGATCAGGTCATTTGCTGAAAGACTGACTTGCACGGTTGCGTTGGAATGGATGCAAATCCTGTCGGACATTGCTGTCACTGCTCCAAACGCCTGGAAATCGATTTATTCATAGATTCACAGGTAAATTCAGACACCATGATGTCATATGTTATTTTGGGTTTAACACTTGTTAAAAATGCTGGAAATGATGAAGTCATTCCAATTGCCATTCCAATTACCAACGAAAACTTAATTGTTAAATTCCTTTTAATGAATTAATTTAAATAAGTCCAAAAATATACCTATTGTCCGATTTCAAAAGTGGTGAAATTTTTAAATATTTTCTCATAATTCTCTACTTCCAGCTTCATCTTGCACGAACTATAAATGCAGTCAAAATGATGAATTAAACGAAATGCTAAATTTTCCTCAAATCTGGTTGAATCTTTAATGCACTTTTCAACCCACGCAAACAATCTCTTACCCAACAAGACCCACATGACCCCTGATCTCTTATCTCATGTAACGTAGGGCAGTTGGGCCACTGTTCCCTGGGGTCGAAATTTTCGGGTAATTTAACACCTTTCAGGTTATGAACGAGCGAAGGTGCTCGATTCAGCTTGGAACTCGGAAGGAAACCCATCAGTCCCTCGATGTAACTGAGCGGGGTGTCCTTATGGAAATTTCGCCCTGCCTTCCACGTCGTAGCTATTTCATTGATCGAGTTGATGAACTCATCAGAGAGAGGATGTTGGGCAAGGACGATCGCAAAGAACGAACAAACGCAAACCAATAGCTTCATCCTGTAAGTAGTGATCAAGGTATTAAAAGAATCTGAAAATGGAGATAACGCTGTCAATAGAAGTGATGAACAAGTCCTGAAAGTGTTGAATAATCACTGACGAAATTTCTCAAGTCTTAATAAATTAATCCAGAATGTCCAAGAAGAAAAATAAGCTATGACCATTTGGGAAAATGGAAATAAGCAATTACATACTTGTTTTACTGAATATAAATAAAGTGATTTTTGTTACCTTTACCACAAAATCTTCTTTCCACAGTATTCTTACAAACTTCTTCCACCACTAATAAGCCACTTTGATGCCATATTGGTTTCTATAGTCACTTCATATCATTTTATTTGTAACGAATTGCATACGGTGTAGAACGACCATAGATATAGCGTGGTTACAACTACACGCTTTAAATATTTTACAACCGGACCTAAATGGATTAGACGTGCCGGGGCTAGACAAATCCGTTAAGGGGCGTATTACAATATTTTTCGTACTTAATATAACAAGTGGTCTAAAGGTTCCGATACAATTTGTAATGTAAAACATGAGTTGCCAAAGTTGAAGAACGTAGAAAGCTATTAACTGCTTCAAATTTTGGTAAAATGATTGTTTAAATGTCAAGAATTCCCTAATACCAACCCTGTGCAGGTTTACATAAAGATCTGAATCTTCATTGTGTACTAAGAGCCCGTTGCAAACTATTTAAAGCGTGTAGTTTTAAACACACTATATCTATGGTCGTTCTACAACATTTTATTCGTTTTGTTTTATTTTAAAATTAAACACATCGTGACAAATTTTGTGTTAATGGGCCATGCAGAAAGTATTGCCACATTTCAAATTGATGTAATGTCTATAATCCCAAGTTTTCCCACACCAGCCAGTCCTCAAAGCCAAAAGGATTTTAGGGATTGGAATTAACATCGATTTTACAGTTATATCCTTATTGTCAAAAAGGTCGTGGGAGGCAACGTTGCATACTGTATGGGTCGAGCTATTTTCTAAAAATAGACTATTTATCCAATTTTGTTATCTTATCAAAGTCAAATTTATTAATATCTTGAGGCCTTTTGGAAACCGTTTTGGATTCATATTTACCGAGGCCAATATACTAACTAAATTAAATTACTCGAGCAAAATAAACGTTATTCTTTGTAATTAATATTTATCAGTCATTTTCATACGGTTTAATTTTAAAAATAAACAGGAGGAATTAATTTATTAAAAATAACCAATTAAAAAAGACATCATATAATTAATTGAATCTTTGCATTGTGGAAATTCTCTCGATCTCGTCAAAATTCTAAAAGAAAAAACAACTTTGTTTTCATATTTTTTTAATATTTTCTCTCTCAAAATAACTACAACTATTAAACTGCAGTTTAACCGAATCAAAAAAAAATAATAAACTGAACAAAAACGGAATGAGTTGCTGTGAAGACATCAGTTGAGCTTTGGCAGTCCTGCAACGACTTTGCTTTCGATACCGCATTCGTCCTTACCTCTTAAAATTTTAAAATAACCTTTATCGCCCCAATCCGCATTCCAGGAATTTGCGATTAACCAATAAGGAGTCGAATCCTCAACCCCCCAACCTATCATTTTGACGGCGTGACCTCCCAACCAGTTACCTGTACGATATCGATACACCCCTAAAATAATTCCAAATTATACAGTCACAGATTGTAAATAAACAAATCTACCGCTTTTATAATGAATAAAATCTTCGTAGACCGAAAACGCTACTTCGATGGGTCCGTTCTTCATTATTTCCTCCTGGATCTGTTCCACATCCTTATTTATTGAATAATATGTTTCGCCGAAGTGAAGGTCGTCTTCATAGGAAATGTTGTAACTTGCTTCACACCTTCGGATGCATTTTGGGGTATTGTCTTCGTCTTCGTGACAAGGAGGTAGCGTACCGTTAACATGATGCTCACAAGGAGGTATTTCATAAGGTCGACAACCCTGCGTCATTTCTTAGAATTGTTTTTGAACCAAATTGTTAATTTACCTGGCTTGAATTGTAAGGGCCACCAGACACGATTCCTTTTTCAATCCAATATTTCCAGGCATAATAAGGCCTTCCTCCGTTGCAGCCAAAATTATGCATGCAAGTCAAACCGTCATTCCAGAGGGCATTCCATAAGTTACAACAAGAGACCAGGTCATCTGCTGAAAGACTGACTTGCACGGTTGCGTTGGAATGGATGCAAATCCTGTCGGACATTGCTGTCACTGCTCCAAACGCCTGGAAATAAATATTGTTATTATCTCTTAAGTTTGTAATATTATAAATATATTTATTTTTATTAATTCAATTAAATAGTTCATTGATGAATTCAGATGCCTTGCTGTCATTTAGGTAAAACAGACATTAAATCACTTGGCATTGAAAGCTTTTTTAAATATTTTCCTCATCATGCTCTACTTCTAGCTTCTTCTAATATTGTACGAATGATAACTGCTGCCAAATGATGAATTACGCAAAATGCTAGATTTTCCACAAATCTGGTAAAACGCATTTTCCAAGCTCTTACCCAACAAGACCCGCACGAACCCTGATCTCTAATCTCATGTATCGAAGGGCAGTTGGGCCACTGTTCCCTAGAGTCGAAATTTTCGGGTAATTTAACATCTTTCAGGTCGTGAACCAGCGGGGGTGGGCGGTCTAGCTTTAATTCCGGAAGGACTCCCATCAGTCCCTTGATGTAGCTGAGCGGGATGTCCTCATGGAAGTTTCGCCCTGCCTTCCACGTCGTAGCTATTTCGTTGATCGAGTTGATGAACTCATCGGAGAGAGGATGTTGGGCAAGGACGATCACAAAGAACGAACAAACGCAAACCAACAGCTTCATTCTGTAAGTAGTGATCAAGATATTAAAAAAATCTGAAAATGAAGATAACGCTGACAATAGAAGTGATGAACAAGCCCTGAAATTGTGAAATAATCACTGACGAAATTTCTTAAGTCTTGTTACATTAATCCAGAACAATGTCCAAAAAGGAAAATAAGCTATGACCATTTGGAAAAATGAAAATAAGCAATTATATATTTGTTTTACTTCAATATAAATATATTTGAATATAAATAAAGTGATTTTTGTTACCCTTACCAGAAAATCTTCTTTCCACAGTATTCTTACAAAATTCGTCCACAACTTATAAGCCACTTTGATGTCATGTCGGTCTATATAGTCATTTCATATCATTTTATTTGTCACGAATTGCATAAAGTAACATTTTATTCGTTTTTTTATTTTAAAATTAAAGACCTCGTGACAAATTTCATGTTAATGGGCCATGCAGAAAGTATTGTCACATTTCAAATTCATGTAATGTCTATAATTTCAAGTTTTCCCACAGCAGCCAGTTCTCAAAGCTAAAAGGATTTTAGGGACTGAAATTAGCGTCGATTTTGCAGTCATATCCTTATTACCAAAAAGGTAGTGAGACACGACGTTGCATTATTGTATGGGTCGAGCTAATTTCTAAAAATGGACTATTTATCCAATTTTGTTATCTTATCAAAGTCTTGCCGTATTTTTAAATAATCGCAATGTCCATATTGTTCTCTATCTGTAACGGCCTTTGAATTATAATCAAGTTTATTAATATTTTGAAGCCTTTTGGAAACCGCTTTGGATTCATGTTTCCCAACGTCAATAAATGTTTAATTTTATCGGAATAACTAAATTAAATTTCTCGAGCAAAATAAACTTTGTTCTTTGTAATTTATATTTATCAGTCATTTTCAAACAGTTTCATTTTAAAAATAAACAAGAAGAATTAATTTATTGAAAATAATCAATAAAAAAAGATATCACATAATTAATTGGATCTTTGCATTGTGGAAATTCTCCCGATCTCATCAAGATTCAAAAAAAGAAAAAGCAATTTTGTTTTCATATTTTTTTTATATTTTTTCTCTCAAAATAACTACAACTATTAAACTGCAGTTTAACCAAATCAAAGAAAAAAAAAATGGAACAAAATCGGAATGAGTTGCTGATTAATAAAACTTATTAATTCATACATTTTTATTGCTGTCGTTACAATTGTAACAAGCAACGTTTGGACAAAAAGCTGAAATTATTTTGACGACATGAAGACATCAGTTGAGCTTTGGCAGTCCTGCAACGACTTCTTCTTCAATGCCGCATTCGTTAGTACCCCTTAAAATTTTAAAATAACCTTTATCCCCCCATTTCGCATTCCAGGAATTTGCGATTAACCAATACGGAGTCGAATCCTCAACCCCCCAACCTAGCATCTTGACGGCGTGACGTGCCATGTACTCACCCTTACGATATCGATACACCCCTAAAATAATTCATAAGTATACAGTCGCAGATTGTAAATAAATAAAACTACCGTTTTTGTAATGCATAAAATCTTCGTAGACAACAAACCCTACTTCAACGGGTCCGTTCTTCATTATTTCCAGCTGGATTTGTTCCACATCATTATTTATTGAATAATATGTTTCGCCGAAGTGAAGGTCGTCTTCATAGGAAACGTTGTAACTTTTTTCACAGCTCTGTGTGCACTTAGGTGTGGGGACAATTATCATGGTGAGGAGGTATTTCGTAAGGTCGACAACCCTGCGTTATTTCTTAGAATTGTTTTTGAAACAAATCGTTAATTTACCTGGCTTGAATTGTAAGGGCCACCAGACACGATTCCTTTTTCCGTCCAATATTTCCAGGCATAATATGGCGATCCTCCGTTGCAGCCCAAATTCCACATGCAAGTAAAACCGTCAATCCAGAGGGCATTCCATAAGTTACAACAAGAGATCAGGTCATTTGCTGAAAGACTGACTTGCACGGTTGCGTTGGAATTGATGCAAATCCTGTCGGACATTGCTGTCACTGCTCCAAACGCCTGGAAATAAATATTGTTATTATCTCTTAAGTTTGTAATATTATAAATATATTTATTTTTATTAATTCGATTAAATAGTTCATTGATGAATTCAGATGCCTTGCTGTCATTTAGGTAAAACATACATTAAATCACTTGGCATTCAAAGTCTTTTCTAATAGTTTCCTCATCATGATCTACTTCTAGCTTCTTCTAATATTGTACGAATGATTACTGCAGCCAAATGATGAATTAAGCAAAAGACTAGATTTTCCACAAATCTGGTAAAACGCATTTTCCAAGCTCTTACCCAACAAGACCCGCAGTAACCCTGATCTCTAATCTCATGTATCGAAGGGCAGTTGGGCCACTGTTCCCTAGAGTCGAAATTTTCGGGTAATTTAACATCTTTCAGGTCGTGAACAAGCGGGGGTGGGCGGTCTAGCTTTAATTCCGGAAGGACTCCCATCAGTCCCTTGATGTAGCTGAGCGGGATATCCTTATGGAAGTTTCGCCCTGCCTTCCACGTCGTAGCTATTTCGTTGATCGAGTTGATGAACTCATCAGAGAGAGGATGTTGGGCAAGGACGATCGCAAAGAACGAACAAAGGCAAATCAATAGCTTCATCTGTAAATTGTGATCAAGTTATTAAAAAAATCTGAAAATGAAGATAACGCTGACAATAGAAGTGATGAACAAGTCCTGAAAATGTGAAATAATCACTGACGAAATTTAGAAAGTTTGTTACGGTACTGTTTCATTATTATTATTATTTTCATTAAATATTTTCAAACTCGCATGTAAGTCCAAAACTCCCTCTCTCTCGGCGAAGCAGAAACTGTAATTTGTAATCTGATGTGACCGGGGAAAAGTGCGGAGAAATCGAAAACAAAAGACAGAACCTAAACGTGGGTCTAAGTGATTGGGTGCTAATAATTTAAAAGGGAAGTGAGTTGTTCCCATTAGCCAGTGTAAATACTGGGATGCTATAAAAATATCGTGCCGTGATTAACCACCGGCCCGCTGGAACATCGGCGTTAATAATAATAATCGAGGATCAACCGTCTACGCGTGGACCTGCGTGGACGCATAATCGCTCTAGTTAAGTTACTTGCTTCTGATTTCCTGTTATGCATTTTGTGTTATGCAATTTATTGGCCATCAGCCGAATGGGTACCCTTGTGTAATATTTCCGATTTATGTAAATAGTAAATTTTGTTGCATTACCATTGTGTGGTAAGTAATAACCTCACGGTTATTACATAAATTGATCTAGTCAATATACTTGTTATCTCCTTTAACATCTTTATTGTAACCTGTATCGTCGAGAGAGAAAGTTCTGCTTTACTTTCTCTCGTGGAATTTCGACCACCCAAAAGCAGTGGCGCCCTAACAACTTCCGGAGCAGAGCGAGAGAACGCTTCCCAAGTAACCTCGAAGGCTAATTTTTCTCAATTCACTCCCTCACCAACTTGAGCTTAGCCGAGCAATTATTACTACGCGGTCGGGAAAAACCCGTAGCAAGTTTTATTAAATTAATCCGGAATGTCCAAGAAGAAAAATAAGCTATGACCATTCAAGTAATTATTACTAAATATAAATAAGGTTTACCTTTACCACAAGATCTTCGTTCCAAATATTCTCAGAAACTTCTTCCACCACTTATAAGCCACGTTGATGCCATATTGGTCTATATAGTCATTTCATATCATTTTATCATGTTCATGCATCGAAATTTGTCACGAAAGGCGTGAGGTAACATTTTATTCGTTATTTTATTTTAAAATTAAAGACCTCGTGACAAATTTCGTGTTAATGGTATATGCAGAAAGCATTGCCACATTTCAAATTGATGTAATGTCTATAATTTCAAGTTTTCCTTCACCAGCCAGCTCTCAAAGCCAAAAGGATTTTAGGGACTGAAATTAGCGTCGATTTTGCAGTCATATCCTTATTACCAAAAAGGTCGTGGGAGTCAACATTGCATATTAAATGGACTATTTATCTAATTTTGTTATCTTATCAAAGTTTTGCCGTATTTTTAAATAGTCGCAATGTCCATTTTGTTATCTATCTGTAACGGCCTTTGAATTATAATCAAATTTATTAATATCTTGGAGTCTTTTGGAAACCGCTTTGGATTCATATTTATCAAGGTCGATGAATTTCAGTTTATTGCAAAAAGTAGATTAAGTTTCTTGACCAAAATTAAAGTTATTCTTTTTAATTTATTTTTAAGGCGCACCGAAATAAAGAGAAAGAATTAATTTATTGAAAATAACTGATAACATTAAATGCCACTTAAATAATTGGACCTTTGCATTGGAAAATTCTCTCAATAAAAATAAATATTCCATTTAAATTTTTATATTTTCTCCTTCAAAATGTTAAAACTGCTAAACTGTAGTTTAATGTAGGAGCTAATATCGAATCGAAAATCAAGAATAATAATAAAAACTAATTTTGTAAAACTTCAATGGAAATACAGAAAATTAATGCCTTTGAAATGCGCCATCTCATACATAATATCTTCACTAAATTCTCTTTGAAGTGCAGCATGTGTTGTCTATTCTGAATCTGTAAGGCGTTCGTTTTTTGATACCTAAAGCAGTTTTAAATATTCCAGTTATTTATTGTTTTGGCTCTTGGGCTTTAGTTAAATTCCATTGTGATAAATAAAATTTAAAATTGCACGTCTTAATTTTGGCCCAAGAATTGTTGTCAAATTTAATTTATGCCTGATTTCAAGAACGTTGATTCTTCGTGACAAATTTTACAGTTACAGTCATGTTGATTTCAAGAACTTTTTAATGATGTGTTTTCTTATTTAAGAATTAAAGATGGCCTTCTTATTATATTAAATAAGCACTTGTAAATACAATAAGGTTTTCCATACTTTAATGAATATTGTAGAATGGAATGCTCGAGAATTGAAGGAATTTTAGAATACAAAATTATTTCTCATACATATTTTTATTAGTAGGTGAAAATGTAATAATATCACATCACATCCTCTTCAAAACTATATTTTCGGTTGAAGAACCAAATTCTTATTTGGTAACAGACATTTTTTGAATGTGTAACTATGTTTATTATCAAATTAGCTAGTTTGTAACGCAGGATAAAATGTAGGTAATGTTAATATATTAAAAATAATTCGTTTTCAATTTGTTTAACGATTGCATTCATAATGTAATTATAATAACAGAAAGGCTTCAATAATAAATATGCTGAAAATAATAGATAACGGTACGACTTAATTAACTGGTAATTTAAAACTCATTTTGAAAGGAAAAAAACTTGTTGCACACAATAAGCAGCTTTTCTATTTACACTCTTTATTTCAATATCATAAAAGATTTAATATTTCTCTTACAAAATGTTTATAACTATTGAACTAGTATTTAATGTGGTAACTTAGATCTAATCAAAAATCAAGAATGGATGTAATAAAACCTATTTTGAAAAAATTAAATGGAACACGGTTACAATGGTAATAACAGTGAAAACAATAAACCATTAAACAAATTAATCGTTGGTCAATGGCCTGACATTAAAGTGCATTAAATGGGTTAATATTCTGTGGACTTCAGTCGAACTTTGGCATACCGGCGTCGATGCTCTCTTCAATACCACATTCGTTGTGGCCCCTTAAGATTTTGAAATAGCCATGATCGCCCCAATCCGAATTCCAGGAATTGGCGATCAACCAATACGGGGTCGAATCTTCAACCCCCCAGCCGATCATCCTGATGGCGTGTCCGCCGAGCATGCGGCCCTTAACGTGTTTGTACACCCCTGAAATAATAAAATAGTTATTTAGTCAACATGCGCGTTAATGAGAGCGATTAATAATCGAAACAGTTTAACGCGTGAGCGGAGCGAGCGCGTTAATATTGTTGAGATTATTAATCGCCGATTAACGCAAAAGTTTGTTACAATATTTTTCCGTTGATCGAATCTTACGAAATTGAAGAAAATATATTTTTTCCGTGACAATAATTCCAATATTTATTCAAATCAAGAATGCCAAACATTTTAAATCAATATGTATTGAAACCAACGGTGCCATGACTTACAAAAAGTGTCAAAAGTTTGACAATCCATCTGCACTTTTTATCAATTTTACTGGCTGTACGGTTGCTAACTTCTATATAAATAGTATTACTATAAACATAACGTAAGTAATTAATTAAATTCGTATTTCTCATTGGTATATTTTGCATTCATTTTGCCATCTTACATTTAAATAAAGCGCCATTTTTATGGTATATTTTGTTGCGTAGATACCGAAATCATGCATTTATAAGAAATCATTCATTAAGGCTAGGGAACCCAACCTCAAAAAATGCAGAATTTTAAGAAACTCAGTATCGCTTAGAAAGTACTTATCAATATATAATTTGCGAAGCAACAGTTGTAAACATAATGTTACCGCATCTAATGATATATTTGCTTTGGTGAAGAAGTGCCTAGTTTTCAAAAATTAACCTCCGAAAGTGAAATTTTCGCAAAAATGTAGTAGTGAGGGTTTTTTACTGAAATCTTTAGAGTTACGAAATATTTTGCAATGCACTTTACAGCACTTATAGAGAATATATTGCCTTGTAAGAAAATATTTTTTTTATTGCGAGAAAGTTGATAACTTATGAAGAAAAAAATTGGCAACAATATTTTTTTGAAAATTTAGTGTGCCAGTAAACTCAGTTCAGCTCAAGAAGTAAGTTATATTGTAGAAATTCCTTCGGGGTACTTATACTAAACATATAGTAGTTTAATATGACATGTTTTTTTATGATAACATAATGAATATCTTTGAAAAAAAATCTAAAAGTTGTGGTACGAAATACAGTATTATTTGATCGCGTTTTTTATTGCTTTCCGAACACAACATCGTCAACAAATTACATAAAAATGTTCCTTTAGCACCTAAGAAATAGTTTCCGTAAACCAAATTGGATAAATGTCTAAATTTTACATTTTCGGGGAAAAGTTGTTTTCCCATAAGATTTTAGTCAAATAGTTCGTCCTTTACTAACAGATGTCCTGTGAAATCTGTACCTTTTTGATTGACGGCATGGATAGAATAATTTGTATTAAAATGCACACTTGATATAGTGCAAATTGTTAGGATATAACCATATTCGCACAGGTAAGGATATAAAACTCTAAAAATTTATAAAATACACACTTGATAATGCAAAATATCCATGTTCGCACGCGTAAGGATATGAAACATTTTCGAGCCTACTAAATTGTACAATATATATTAGTTTCGAATAGCATCGTAGGAAAAATTGTTTGAAGCATCTATTCACAAAAAATTACAAAAAAAAAAACAGTAAATAATGCAGCAATCGCATTGATTGATTTTACCGCCGTTATCGCCGCAGACAATAATACAAATAATATTTATCAAATTATGAGCGTATAAAAATGGGGATAAAGATTACTCTTTTCATAATTGAAAATGTGTTTGCAGCCTGTTACGGGATTAATTATAGCAGGTACATCTATGAAAACACAAAATTGGCAAAGAATTAGCAAAAAATTATAGACTAATTTTTTTTCCGACTGAGTTTACCGTCGTTATCGCCGCAGACCATAATATAAATAATATTTATCAAATTACGAGCGTATGAAAAACGCGCAACTCTTTTTTTTGTTCTTTCTCTGTTCAATCCTTGAGTTTCAAACCTTATTAGTTAGGATACCTCTTTGGTTGCCTAAACATTTTTTATTTTAAGGGGCAAAATTGGTGCCCCCTGAGCGGAAGAATTGTGTACTACTTAGCAGTTCCCGGACCTTAAAATTAAAATTAAATTAAATTGACCCGTAAATCAACGATCACTGGAAAAAATATTTATGCATTTTCCCAATCAAGCCAATCAATTACCTGTCTTGTAGTTAACAAAGTCCTCGTAGACCGAAAAGGCTGCTTCAACAGGCCCGTTCTTCATTATTTCCGCCTGGATCTGCGCCACCGAATTGGCAATCGAATAAGACTTCTTGCCGAAGTGGAGGTCGGTTTTGTAGGGGACGTTGTAGCTGGCTTCGCAGGTTTTCACGCATTTCGGCGTTTTGCTGTCTTGGCCTTCGCAAGATGGGCGCGTGCCGTTGACGTGGTGTTCGCAAGGAGGAATTTCGTACGGACGACAGCCCTATAATTCGTTTCAATTAGGATCGTTTTTTTTATTTGATTAGCTTACCTGGCTTGAGTTGTAATTGCCGCCGGATACTAGGCCTTTACGAACCCAGTAACCCCAAGCGGCTGAAGGGAATCCTCCGTTGCAGCCGAAGCCGCACATGGCGCAGCAAGAGACCAGGTCGTCTGCTGAGAAACGGAAGTGCACGGTTGCGTTGGAGTTGATGCAAACCCTGTCGGACATTGCCTCCACTGCCCCAAAGGCCTGCAAGTAAATATTTTTTGTTGGATATAAAAAACATAGTTAACCCTAGAGTGGACGGGTGGATTACATATGTCATCCAGTGTTCTTATTTTCAATGCTATTTTTGTTTTGCTTATGACACATCAACAATCTTTTCAGTACCTTCCTAAAAAAGACTATTCTACAGGATTATTTCATCAAGCAATTTTTTTCTTATTACCTAGGTGGCGAAACAAATATTGTATCAAACTGGATTACAATATCGGTAGCCACAATTAACAACATTGTAACTGACAATTTGTCGATTTTCACTTTTTTCACATTTGATATCTTGGGTGTGATTTACATGATTTAGTAAACTCAAATTATTTTTTATTTTTTGTTTTATTACAAAAAAAATCAATTTTTATCTCATTGTATCTGCAATAACGTACTTACCAACAGATAAAACATGGTAAAGAATTTTACTGAAATTTAATGCGTGACCTAAAAATTGTAACGTACTTTACCTTTCCAAGAACTAACAAATTTACTTAAATAAAATTAGTACCAAAGCTTACAATGTCGTTGCCGGGATAATACATTCTTTTACGCTCTTTCATAGAAATATTAATGATTCTTACAATGTTATTCTTCGGATTCCTTTAAGATTTATTGACTTACAATGTTCTTGCATCAATGGTTATCGGACTAAACGACGACTACGCACACTTACAATGTTGTTTCCCGCTTAAAATTCGGTAACATCGAAACACGGTAGTTTGATTTTATTAGTATTTTGTGAATTCGAGTGAATTATATTGTTAGTAAAACAATATTGTCATGTCTTCACGTGGAAGGAAAATTTTGGAGTTGCTACAAAATCAACACGATAAGTAAGACTTGTTAATTATTGCATTGGTTCAACCTAACTTCGTTATTTTAACTCGGACAACCGCCTAAGGCACCACCTTGGCGCTCGAAGAAATTAGTATAAATATAATTTTTTTTTGACGCAGCTATTAAAATCATAAAAAATCATTTTAGATAATATAAAGAATACGTGGTATAAGTTTTATCAAAATCGGTTGAGTAAATTTCCAGATATCTTGAACACCAGTTTGAACAAACTATCCAAGATGCGGCCGTACTTTGCTGCGCTCACTTCAAATTGCTACAACTCCGAAAATAATTTGAACTTTCAAATGGTTAAACGCTTAAAATATCCTGCAAAGTATAAATAATAAATTTAGCCGAAAAGAAAAAATTGATTTTCTGAAAATCTCAAGGTGGTGTAACTAATAAGATTTTGTTGTTCTTCAGATATTTCCGAAGATTCGAATGTTAATAAAAATGATTCCCCGTTATCAGTAATACTACTACAATATTATATCGTATTTTATTATAATTATTGTTATAAGCAGCAGTCTAAAAAGTTGCAATATATTGGAGCTTACAAACAAAACAAAAGACGAAATTAATTTCTCCGCGTTATCCGAAACGAAACCGCTTGAATCTCGCGACTATCCGAAACGACCGTTTAGGTATCGGTTCTTGGAAATGGCTTGTAAAAGCAATTACCTATTCAGGTGAAATTTTTGTATACATTTTAAAAGCCTTACCTGACTTTAAGTAAAGGTATGGACTATGAAAGCACGTTTTATTACTTGTAAATTATTTGCACATAATTTGCAATAATCTCGTCTATTTTGGCAAGTCGGCATTCGGTGAAATTTTTTTGTAACACAGTAAAATTAACTTTTTTGAGAATAGCCGATATAATAATTTACAACAGGGGATGGTCAGCAACCAGATGCTACTGCAACTGACGTTCTTTTAATTAAAAGATGGAAGGACATTGCAGCTAAAAAACTGTACCAATGTAGAACAAAACAATTAAAATTAGATTCATTTCTCAAATCGAATAGTTAAATATACTTAAGTTGGTAGAAAATTGTTTGCGAGATATTACGCAGTGACGTTTTTTTACGATATACACGAAACAAACTAAACAGAATAACTACTACTTCTTGTTTCTAAGCACTAATGATTTATTATTATTATCGATTGTGCATCGCCTGGCATGTCATAGAGGGCACTAACTCTAACACTTCCCCTCGATGAACAATCGCCTACACACAGACGAGTGACCGACTTCTTCCATTTTCAGCATCTCCATGCAGGATAAATGCTTCGGCTTAGGAAGTCCTTTGGTAAAGATATCTGCAACCATCTTTGACGTCGGAATATGTTCCAATTCTAACTCCTTACTCTCAAGCACATCTCGAATAAAATGATGTCTTATATCGATGTGTTTGGTTCTAGCATGAAAGACTGTATTCATAGCTAACTTAATAGCACCATTGTTATCACCGAAAATCTTCACTGGCATCTTTGTCATAAATTCCGCCAAAAAGCGTTGAAGGTAAACGGACTCTTTCACCGCTTCCGACATGGCCATGTATTCGGCCTCTGTGGATGATAGCGCTACTGTGCGCTGTTTTCTCGCATCCTAGGAGATTGGTCCGCTTCCCATCATGAAAACGTACCCACTGTACGATCTTCTGTCGTTCGGACAATTTCCCCAGTCAGCGTCGACGTACCCTACCAGGGTAGCTGGTTTATCATCGAATACCAGACCTACATCCCTAGTTCCTTTCAAGTAACGTAGGACGCGCTTCGCTGCCGTCCAGTGTATCTTCTGGTAGCAATGGTTAAACTGACCTAAATGGCTGACTGCAAAGCTGATATCGGGCCTGGTCGTCACAGCCAAATACGTCAGCGCCCCGACTAATTCGCGAAACGGCAACTTTTCGTCGGGTTTTGACTCTTCTGGTTTCGCGAGTTTAACATTGGTATCCAAAGGTGTGCCGACGACATTTGCTTCGGTCATACCGAATCTGCTTAACAATTCATCGACATACCCTCGTTGATTCATGGAAATTTTCCCACCTTTTCTCTTAAACTCGACCCCTAGGCAATAACTGATATTTCCAAGGTCTTTTGTGGTGAACTTGGAATTCAAATGCTTTGAGAACTTACTCAAGCTGACCACCTCCCTTGAAGCCACGATGATGTCATCTACGTATGTAGCTATCAGCATCATCCTTTCACCTTTGCCATACACATACATGCAAGGATCGCCATTTGTGGGCGTGGCACCGAATTCTTTCAGAACACTATCCAATTTCGAATGCCAGCTTCTTCCAGCTTGCTTCAAGCCGTAAAGCGATTTCTTTAATAAGCAAACCTTATCACCACTCAGTTCTCTGAGCATGTCTCCGGCTTTTCTAGCTGCCGTAATTTCTCCTCGTAACGAAATTTCTTCTAATGATTCACGAAGGCATTTCGGAGGTTCCATAAATATACGCTCTTCAAGTTCACCGTTGAGATACGCGCAATTCACGTCAAGTTGTTTGATGTTCATCTTGAAACGCGCAGCCAACGAAACTAGGAGCCGTATGGAGCTCATGCGACAAACCGGAGCAAACGTTTCCTTAAAATGTATTCCTGGTCGTTGGGCGAAACCTTGTGCTACTAATCTCGCTTTTCTGCGTTCTAAGGTACCGTCAGAAGCATATTTATTTCGAAGGACTATCCTGCTACCGATGACTAGTTCCTCTTTCGGACGAAGTACCAATTTCCACGTGTCGTTCTTCAAGATGGATTCGATCTCCGAGTTAATGGCGTTCTGCCACTCGTTCGCCTCGGGTGAAGCCATAGCTTGGTTGAATGGAATTTCGGACAAGAAAACATTCTCCTCCACACAACTCGTTCCTTCGCTTCTTTCATGGTACTGCTTTCGAGGCCTTCCGGGATTACCTGTACGAATAATTCTAGGTCTTCCACGACCTCTGCTAGAGATTAGATGTTCCACTTCTTCAGCTTCATCTTGATCTTGTTCTTCGACTTCCCCTTGTTCTAACGCCTCTTCTTCGTTTATCTCGGTGTCAGCAGGGAAATCAATTTCGATGTGTTCGGTTTGAGGAAACACTTCATCATTCTCTCTTGAGATTTTCTGTTCGGGAACGATACCCGTATCCGTTTGTCTTTCCGACTTAGGATCGGAGTTCTCGAAGAACTTTACATCTCTTACCACTTCGACCTTTCTTTGGATTTCAGACCAAACTCTATACCCCTTATTCTGCTCGGAATATCCGAGAAAAATTCCTTCTACGCTTCTTGGTTGGAATTTTCCTCTCCCAGGTTGTCGATTTAAGTACAAAACGCGACATCCAAATACTTTGAGGTGAGTTACATCGGGCTTCTTGCCTGTCCATAATTCGTATGGACTCTTTCCATCTAGGCTCTTGGTTGGGCATCTATTTCTGATGTAGTTTGCAGTATTAACTGCTTCCGCCCAAAAACAAGGTGGCAGACCCGATTGGATCAAAAGACACCGTCCCATATCAAGGAGAGTTCTGTTTCTCCTCTCCGCTGTTCCATTCTGTTGCGGATTGTAAGGAATGGTTAACCGTCTTGAAATTCCCTTTCTTTTTAAATATTCGTTAAATTCTCCGCTCGTGTATTCAGTTCCATTGTCGGTTTGTAGAACCTTGACTTTTCTATCCTTCATATTTTCAACAGACGCGATGAAGTCTTTGGTCGCTTCGTAAACTTCACTCTTGGATCGAATAAATTTTACCACGCACCATTTGGAGTAATCGTCGATAAATTCTACAAAGTATTTCGCCTTGCCATTCGATTCCGTCCTCATTGGACCACAGACATCAGAGTGGATCATTTCCAGTAGATCCGTTTTCCTTTCAGATTTCTTTGGGAAAGGAGTTCTTACCATTTTTCCTTGATCGCATACTTCACACTCGAATTTTTCCTTCGGGATGTTCGTAGATTGTAAACCGATCAGGGTTTCTTTTCTAATGGCATCTTCCATGTCCCTAACGTTCAGGTGCCCAAGGCGCCTATGCCATAATCTGAAGTCATTTTCTGATGAACTAGTTGCTACTGCTGAAATATTGTTCTTTTCACGAGCATAATATAAATCGCCGATGCGGTCCGCTGTCAGCATCACTTCTCCGCCTTTACCGATTACGATTGCATCATTTCTTCGAAATCGCACTTCAAAACCTTTGTTTGTGATTTTTCCGACGGATAATAAGTTCGTACGTAGGTCAGGGACACACAAAGTTTCAAGTAATGAAATGTTCTTCGCCCTACCTAAAACATCTGCCGCAAAAGTAGCCGTTCCTTTTGCCGTAATACGAGTCGATGCGTTGTTTGCCAGATTCAGTTTTCCATGTTCGGGTAGCGTTTCCAAAAAATTGTTTACATCGCGACATAAATGTGATGTCGCACCGCTATCCAAACACCATCGCGCCTTTTCGATCCCTGCGGGTTTTGTAAAAAGCGCTTCCTGGAGGCTAAGGCACGAGTCTTCAGCTGACCTAGCAGTCGCGATTTTTCTGTCTCATTCCGCGGCCTTGTGTCCAATTTTCTTACACTTATGACAGCGAAATTTAAACGGTTCTCTGGTATTTTTAAAATTCATATTCGAACCGGATGCTTCGCCGCCATTGTTTTTATTTCCACTGTACTTAGGCTGACGCCGCCACTGGACATTATTCTTCGCCAACATGGCATCCGATGTGGTAGCACTCTTCTTCCGTGCGTCAGTTTCTTCCACGATTTTTACTCGCAAAACTTCCGGTGTGGGGAGATTGTCACGCGATTCTATCGCACAACGAAAGTTTTCATAACTAGACGGCAAACTGTAGAGTAACATTATCGTCAGTAAGTCTGAATTTATTTCACACTCCATCTCTTGGAGCTTATCAACGGCGTCGAAAAAGTGATTTATGTGATCACGTACGTCGCTACTTTCTTCCATCTTCTGCAGTGTCAACTGCTTCAAAAGTGTTGCTTTTCTTGCTGGACCTTTCGATTGATAGATACTTTCCAGCTTTAGCCATACGTCACGAGAAGTCACACATCCTTTTATCTGTTTCAGTTCCGATGGTGCTATCGCAAGAATGATATCTGATTTTGCCTTCCTATCGGTTTTTTCCCAAGATTTCACCGCCGCCTCTGAGTTCGCGTCATCAGTATTCAAGATCGGCTTGCAACATTCGCCATTTGCATAACTCCATCTATCGTTTTTTATTAACAAAGCTTCCATGTGTATTTTCCATGTATCGAAATTGTCCCTGTTTAGGGTTTCAATTCTCGCACGACTTCCTGTACTCATTTTGTGATCCCCGTTTCGCAAACGTAAATTTTCACTTACACGCTTCCACGATTCTTCGGCGTTCTTCACAAATTCCCGTACTGTTCGCGTACCACTTTATTCACTGGGCTTCCATAACCTGTTTGCGAGATATTACGCAGTGACGTTTTATTTACGATACACACGAAACAAACTAAACAGAATAACTACTACTTCTTGTTTCTAAGCACTAATGATTTATTATTATTATCGATTGTGCATCGCCTGGCATGTCATAGAGGGCACTAACTCTAACAAAAATGTATATGTACAATTATTGTTAATAGAAAATTATGTAACTTTTTCCAGTTTTTGTAACCTCCGCTTTAACCGAAATTTCGGTTATCCGAAACAGGTCCGGTCCAGTACATTTCGGATAATCGGGCGTCTACTGTAGTGGTATTTTGTTCTTTAATTTTGGTACGAAAACTTATTTGTAATAGTTATAGGAATCTTGTTTCATAAATAAAGTGATCAATTTTTTGTAAGTATGTTATTATTTATATTTCCGTCGCTGCTACGTAAGCGTTGCCATTTTGGAGAATTCTAATTTTATTTATGTTAAACGGTTATAAATTTACTTCAAGGGAAAATTTTTTTTTTACATGTTATAAAAGGTATTAAAGTACCTTAAAAAAAATAATAACAAAATATTTTGTTAACACAATAACAAATAATTAAAATCTATTATACTCGTGTAACAAAAAATAACAGGCGCCTACTGAAGAATTAAGAATGTTTTCTTTCTATGAGATCGTTAAATCCAATTGCAGAATATTATTATGACAATGCGTCGCCGGTCCACGCAACAATTTTCAAATTATCGCCGCCGATAACCACCGAAAAAATGAACCAATCGCGAAAAATCCCTGTGAATAAACATCTCTTACCCAACAAGACCCGCATGACCCCTGATCTCTAATCTCTCGTATCGTGGGGCAGTCGGGCCACTGTTCCCTGGAGTCGAAATTTTCCGGTAATTCAACGTCTTCCAGATCGTGGACGCGCGTGGGCGCGCGGTACAGCTTGGCATCCGGATGGACGCCCATCAGTCTGCGGAGGAAGCTGATCGGCGTGCGCTCGTTAAAGTTGCGCCCTGCTTTCCATGTCGTCGCTTCTTCGTTAATTGAGTTGATGAATTCGTCGGAAAGAGGAGAAAGAGGAGGAGGAGGGAGAGTATGAGGTTCGGAGAGGGCGATCGCGAAAAACGCACAAGCACAAACAAACAGCTTCATTCTAATAATTTAGTTCAAACGCGACAGCGAACAAACCACTTGTGACCGACTGTTAACACTGCCGTCCACAAAGTGAAGGCAGTTGGTGAGCCATGCTTGTTGTGCGTAGAAAATCGTAGCCAAGTACACGAATAGATGTAGCTAGAGGTTTCAAGTCGTCGCTTGAATTTTTGTAGGGAATATACATTTTTCAAAGTGAGACTGGTTACAAAAGTAATTTTAAATCAACCAGATACATTTTAGTAATTGTTAGGCATCTGTAATAAAAGATTCAAGTTCAAACTGTTCAAATCGCAGTTGACACAATCAGGGGACGATGAAACAAGCAAATATGCAACACACCGTACTTTATTTCTAAGTTGTAGACTCTGCCGTAAATTAAATGTCACACGACGTTCGGGCGCTTTGCAGGCCATGTTATGAAGTCCAAAATCGAAATAAGTAAGTTAATCGTGAGAAACAACGAATAAAATACGTTCGTGTAACAGTCGAACAGTTTCAAGAAAACAAGGTCAGATTTGTTACCAAACCGTATTTATTGTTAATGAAAATAATAAACCATTAATTTGTTGTTATTAAATAGATAATAAATAGATTAATAAAATGTTATTGTAACTCATCAAAATCATTAATTGACATTTTTGGTGCTTCGTTTATGAGAAGATGGAACATTTTCGCCAAGAATTGAAAATTTTAACGACCGTTTTTCAGCTATTTCCCTGCATTTTATGGAAAAACGAAAATAGGCATTTTGTTGCTGTGCGCATCTAGTTTCCAATTCTGTTTTTAAAATTTAAATCGAACAATCACAGGAGCATCCAGCCCTCCGTAAAGATATCGCAAGAAAATATTGAAATGGTGATTGTGCAAAAACTGATAGCCCGACAAGGTCGAGATTCTGCACACATAAAGTACATAGAAATAGCTATTATTGTGCAAAGTTACAATTTTTAAAATTAAAAAATGACGGAATTGTAAATTTCTTAAGAGAACACTTAATTTTCAGAATTTTTCGGCTTCTCTTCGGTTCCAATTATCCGATCGGGCCATTCGACCTCTCATTCTCTTTGTAATTTAATTCTCTACAATTCGTCTATTGACATTATTAAAATTGCTTCATTAGATTCCACTTTACAAGCAAGAAGCTAAAAAATACGCGATTTTTTGTTGAAAATTGTTTATAACAAATTAAAAATTGTGATTCTCCAGTTGAAAATATATCAAACATTTGTAAAATAGGTACATTTCCTTAACGATAACATAAAATAACATAAGTAATAACTAGAATAAATAATATAACTCATTAAGAGAAGAAGAACACTAGCAACGTTGCCTCTCTGTATAGCCAAACTTATTCGTTGCTTCAAATATGTTCTGGCTTGAGGAATTCCCGTTGCTTGAACAATACGCCTCCCCAAATCTTCAAGGAGAGAAAGGGCAGCACTCCAAGGACCCAAAGTTTCCACAGCGAAGGCGACGAAAACATAATCATCAGAAATTGACTTATATTTTTTTTTATTAACATTTTCTGCCAAGTGTGCAGCAGATCTTGCAGAAAATTAAGAATCAGTCAAATAAGAAGGGGCAAGTGTATCCGTACAAGTTAAATCCCAAACTAAAGATTTACCTACTTTCCATGGAATAACTGTAATACCATCTGGACGTTTGCCATCATCCCTCAGAATACTAGATTCAAGGATACAAGGGATGTTGGCAGAAGAGAAAGCACTTTTAATAATGTCATTAATACAGCTGTGACGAAAGAGTCTACCAACACTTTTAATGCACGATAAACCATGATGAACCAACGAGTCTACAGAAGAACCGCACGAACAGATATGAGGATGACAGAAATTGCCCAATCTAAGTGGAATTGCAACTTGTAAAAAGTTTTTTTCTAAAAGCGTACCTAATTTACAAGATTGAAGAGCTTCAAGCCAAGCTCCAGATTCAAGTTCAGATCCAGCTAATAAGATAGCTTTTTGTGTGATATTTGAGGAAGATAATAAATTTTGAAATATTTTCTCGCAGATAGGTAAGTCCCAATTTCTTTGAATAGAAAGCTCTTTTGAAAGTAAGGACAAATTAGAAATTTCCTTCCATTAATCAACAGCCTCGGTTAAGCGATGTAATTTCAAAATTAGAAAAACTAGAAGCTAGAATGGACATAATAAGTTCAGAATTAGAAAATATAGAAGTCAAAAAGGCAGGCGAGGAAATATCAATTATAAACCTTATACCTAATCCACCAAAACGGATTGGTAATTTGGCTTTGAGTCCAAGATCTTATTGTAAATTTAATATTCAAAATTTTTTTCAAAGAAGAAATAACAATATTATCCAATTCAAGACACTCATTTTCAAATTTCCAAAAAGGACAACATCTAAGATTATAAGTGAAATTAGGTATCCAAAAACAATGTCGGAGTAAAAATAAACTAACACGAGGATTAATTTTACACAGAAGAAAGTAAAGAAAATGTAACAATTTTTTTAGAAATGAATAAAGGAATTGCTGCATCGAAAATAGGACAACCAAGAATAAAAAGGTCTTCAACGTTATTTTATTTAAACTTTTTATTCAAATTCAATAAGAACATAACATTACCAAATTCAATTCGCAATTAACAACTTAAAGCTACTGAGAATTAAGACTTAAACACTGCGATCAAAATTGCAGAATACAACCCAAAAGCATTGACTTTCACTCCACAATTGGCACCAATCGTCGATACGTCCCCTGCCTGAGTAACAAACGAACCGTCGATTTTCCTTACCATTCCCTCATCCAATGGTTCCAGAGGATCACTCGTGGTGATTAGTTTTTCGGTGGTAATTTTCGCAGTGGAAGTACTGGTTGTATTCACAACCGCAATGTGTTGCTTCGTTGCTTGCTTCGTTGTCTTAGTGGTTCTCGAAGTGGACGCATTCGGCAAATTCGGAACCAAACACAGCCCAACGTATTTGGAAGTGCAAGGACAATCCGAACACGCAGTTCCTCTCTTGAAAATGGGTTGCCCTTGGATGTTACCAGCAGGGCTGTAAATGCACGCGAACATGGTGAGGTACTGTCCATAAATCGACCGAGCGCATCCCACAGCTCTAGTTTCTGCCCAAATCAGCTGGGTGATAGATTGAAACTTCTTTTGCAGCACCACATTGGACGGATACAAGTCAACCAGCTCTGCGGGGATGCTTTTAACTTGGCCGTACCAATCGTTGATGTGTTGGAGGAGGGTTTCTGGTTGGTCAAATTTGGTGGTTTCGACGCTGATGCCCTTATAAGCGACGTTGTAGCCGACCTTCCCGTCCTTGGTGTCGAAGCAGGTGCCTTGGTACTTGCCGCAAGTGTTGACCCAACACAAGGCTATGTACTCGAGTTCGTCGTCCCAGCGCAAAATATTCATGTTCGAAGCGGTTATGTTGAGGTCCGATTCTTCTCCCAGGGCGACTTGGTTGCGAAGCTCGTTGTGCCTGCCTGAAAATGGGTTGTTTATTTATTTATTTTAATTTGCCTTGACGTACCGAGAATGAGTTCACGTTCTTGCTTCGTTAAGGTGCTGTTTTTGAAGTGGGCACAGTCGTCGGGTGGTTTGTAGCACTGGCGCTCACAAGCGATGTGGGGTACCACGTCATTATCGTTCTGACACTTGATGGTGCAGTAATCGTATGCAAGAGCAGAGCTGCAGAAGAACAAATTGAGAATCCAAAATGCCATTATGAGCTTTCTGACAATTGAGAATGTTTATCACAAGCCAACTACTTATAAAAATTTGGTTATTTATATTGAAACATCCTTGTTGGCAACCAAATACATAATTTGTGACTATACAGGGTGAGTTAAGTTTTACCGCCCCGGCCATAATACCTATTAAAGATTAAGGGGAAAGTATGCAATTTACATGTTACATCAGTTGAAGTTTACACTTTCGATTAATGCCACAAGTTTTCAAAATCATTTTTATTTGAAGCCAAAAAAGTAAAACAAACAGTTTCGGGTAAAATTTCCATGTTTGGTTTTTTATTTCAAAATTTGTCAAATTATTCGTAATTAATTGCAATTTGATTCGTTAAAAAGTTATTACTTTTTGAGTTAAATCAAATTTAACATAAAGCACGAAAAATACTTTTATTTATGACTTTCCAACAATGGATAATACGGTCTACCACGTAACAATACCCGATGATCGACCCATAAAACTGAAGGGACGGCGTTTTAGTTATTGCCAGACCCGTATTCTGGAATTTGTGAGAAAAATAAAGTTTTTAATAGGTAAATACTAAGTTTATTTTATAAAAGATGCTCAAAGTGATGCCCTATTACCCATAAATTAAAGGCATTTCAAGCTTCTCCTCGACTGAGTATTGAATTGGCATGATTATACCTGAACTAAACACAAATGTTCACTATTCTACAAAACAAAGTTTTAATTTTCACTTTTTACCAACTATGTTTAAGTGTTGGAAGATTTGTTGCGAATGTGAATGTTTCTTTATTCACAAAGTGCCCTAGGGTTGTGACCAGGGTTTTTTAACTTTGGGTGAATTAAGCAATTTATTTTACGGAAAGGTTCAATAACCGATAGGTATATTGACTTTGCAGACGGCAAAATTAAAACACAAAATTGTAGACAGATATACTAACGAAAATTAGAAGCTGGTAAGTGATTATCTTATCAAGTTTAAAATCTAATATTGCAAAAATTATTTTTAATTATGATTATAATTACCGTGTAGCTGTTAGTTACGATTTTGTGAACTTTTAAAGAAATAGCGAAGACCCTTATTCCGGTCCTGTAAAATGTAACGTTGCACTTTTTAACTTTACTTTATGACTGTCATAAATAATCAGCCAAGTACCCAAAACCAATACCATTGTTAGGTGAATTGGTCAGCTTATGTCGTAAATCATTTAAAAAAATACCCTCTAATACGGAAATGGCTTTATTTAATGAACGCAAATTAGTAAAATTATTTCAATTACACCAAATTGTGTGAAAATATTTTACTGTTCGTACATAAAAAAAACTAATAAATTGAGCAATTAGTAATTGAAAGAAAGCCAAAATTTTACCTGATTAAGAAAAAAAGATTTTTTCTTGGTTTCGATGTACCTTAATAATATAAAATTACTCATGCAATTTATGAGAATTGACAAATTATTTTTAAGGCCTATTTTTCCACGAGCAGTAAAACTTAACTCACCTTGTACAGCGCAGTTAAGGTGATTTGGGGCGCCACCTACAGCATAATTTCAGGTTAAGTCAAATTCACTCTGCAGGATGCAGATTGAACAATATTTTCCTTTGTTTTCTGCTGTGGCAGGGAAATTGGCATTAGAAATGTTAATGTTACTTTTTTCTTGGGAAGATGATTTGCTCCAGTATTAACGAAGCTACGGCGCTTGTGTCGTTTATCAATTTTCTATCTTCGCCAATCTTAGACCAAATCCATTTCTGATTGCACCATCGTGTTTCCCAATTTTTGTTCCAACAGATCTGTCGGGATAATTGATGGAAAATAAATGTCTGACTTTTCTGAAGCTGTTATTATTTTTATACCAATTCACAATATTAATTTTTTCTTCTTTCGAATTAATTTTAATAACTAAATTCCAAACTTGAACTCCAATGCAATGCAATCAAGATTCGTCAAAATATAACACTGAAATAAAAAAATGCTTAAGAGAACCCATCTCCCTGGTTTCTCCTATATGTTTTATGGAATATTAAGATTAGGATATTGGCTCAAAACCGCAAGACTGTCTCATATCACCGCGATGATTAAACAAGGAAAGGACCCAACAGATGTTACATCTTATCGTTCAATCAGTCCATTACCGGCGCTGTCCAATTTATTCGACAAATTGATACAACGCAGAATTAACGAAGTTCCTCCAATTTGGATTCCGTCAAAGACACTCGCCAACTCGAGAAAATAAATTGAATTAAACTCTAATGGGAGAAAGAAACACCGAAACATAATTAAATAATCAGAAATAACTTAATTAAATTCTGAAATTATTTTTTATTTTTGTTGTTTTGCATAATGAAATTGAATTTTGTAATTAATTGCAGAATGTTAAGGTTTTTATCGAAACCTTCTCAAATATCTGAATTGCTAGTTTCCATTAGTTGCTTTTGTCGCTTCCACATAGATTGCGCTAACACTAAAATATGAATATTCTTTCAACATCTACATCATTTATTATTATTATTATTTCATACCAATTTATTAATATTCACAACCACAAAATCATGGTACGTTAGTAATATTAATTGTTTTTTAAACAACAAACTAACAGCATATTTTATTTTAAAATTTGAGTTTAAAAATAAATTCGAAACAAACTTTATCAAGAAGCACAAAATTTCCCTTTTAAATCAACGTTCTAAAATAATCTGGTTCGAAATCTTTGCGATAAACTGCCATTTCCGATCCACAAATCGCCGGAAAGGAGTGAACTGAAATGCAGTAATATACAGGGTGTTATATGTTTTACCGCCGAGGTCACAATATCGATTAAAAATGGAGGGGAAAGTTTGCAACTTACATGTCAAATTAGTTGAAAAGTACACTTTTGATAAGTGCAAAAAAAATTTCACAATATTTTCATTTAAAACCACAAAATAAAAAAAGAATTTTGAGGAAAATTTCGTTGCTTGTGTCAACGTAAGTTGCTGAAATTAATTCAATTAACTAAATTGTGTGAAAATGCCCTGAAGAAACTAATAAACTGAAAAATTAGGAATTGAGAGATTTTACTTAATTTAAAAAAAATAATTCTTGTTTCTATGTTCCCTAAATAATAAAAAAATACTCATGACAAACTATTTTATGGCTGCGCAACTGTAAATGCAATTTGCTTTTATTGTCTTAGTGTACGCCTTAATACAGGCAACACTTCAGACTTTTTTATTATCCAGATGTCACTATAATTACAGTAAAGTGCAGTTGATAATAGGTCCATGTATAACAATGAAAACGGCTTTCGAGTGGTTGCATTCTAACATACCTGTTCAACAGATACAAAAATTTTTATATCTTCAATAAATTTAGAACGATATAATTTAAAGTAAAATAATAATATGAAAGAAGAATTTGTTAAATTTAACAATTTTATTTACTTATTGTAAGTAAAGAAGTGTTGTTATTACTGCCTGTTACTCTGCAATGCCTTAATTTACGCCAAAACGGGTTAGTATGTTGATCCCGGGTATTTTTTCAACGTAATTTATATTTACATCGGAAATCGTTTTAAAAATTGATTTTTAACCGTTTCAAATTCTATTAATGACATATCTAAAATATCAACTATCTCCATATCACCATAATCAGAATCTTTATTTTGAAATATACGCGTTCTTTTAATAATTTTGAGGTTACTGTATTTTTTGTCAATTTGTTATAATATGCGAACAAACAGATAATGGAATGCAGTTGACTGTAGTTAAAATTTTAGACCAAATAACCTGCCTGAAGAAAGGTTGTATTGTCGAACGTAATAAAATTTTATTACTTTTTCTAGAAAATTATGTTCAGAACTCGGAACAGATGGCGAATTTCGTATAGGAAAGGACTAATATTTATTAATAAATTAAAACACAACGAGTAAAAGATTAACCCCTTAACGCACAGTTTTTTTTTACAGAAATTGTAGTTTTAGCTTATTATAAGTTATTACCACTTCAGCTTATTTTTTTACATTAATGTGGGATAAAAAAGCCAAACAATTTTTTTGGAAAGAAATTATAATTTAAGCTTATTCTCATTCATTTATTTAAAGGGGTCTCCACGAGCGATTTTTAAAATTAATATGACTTTAGAGTTGAATTTATATCCTATTAAGTTAATCTAGATAGTAAAGATTAAAATAGTCCAAGACTAAAAAATAATTTATAGTAAAAAAACGTTTTCAATAAAACAACCTTTTATTAAAATGTACGCCTTTATTTTTAATCATTTAGGTCAACATCAAAATTAGTTTCAAATTTTTACTACGTCTTAATAAAAGCTTGTTTTTTAAAAAAAGTCTTTATACTATAAATTATTTCAAACATGGTTTGAAAACGAAACCTGCCTTTAAAAGTATTTCGGATATTGTTGCTGTTAAAGTATCCCTGCTGGGAAACGATAAGTACCTACTGCGAAGTTGTAAATCTTTTTGACGCGTTCGAAAATCGGCAAAAATTAGCTACTTCAATTTCGGTTCTTGATCTAAAGAACATTGAATAAATCAAAAACTATTGCGTTGTTTAAAACAGGTAGGAGTCAGCTCAAAATAAAAAAGTCTAGTCTACGAGTCCAAAAAATTTTAATACAAAATTTTGATAATTTCGGAATTTGATGTTTTAATTAATAACTTGGTTAATTATAATTATTTAATGATGGCTCAAAGCAGATTGGTATTCAAATTTAAAAATAAAGTTATAAAAAGGAATTGCGTTTTACATGTGTTGAAAATCTTAGGGTAAAACGCCGTTGAAGGGCTACTTTGCCACCGGTGGTAAAACACCCTGTACATTCACTTGCATCGATTTAAAAGGCGCGCATAAACTTAAAACAGTAAACAAACTGAATGGAGCATCGATGCGTCGCTGCATCCAATCAATTTCGCGTCCTAATCCGCAATCGAGCGTTTTTAATAATAAATGGAATTAAACAAACAGAAACGAGATACGCTTAGAGCCTCTCCGCCGCGCTGATTGGAATATTTTCGCGAAAACCGTCAACGTCCGTTTCGGAACTAATTCGCAGGCACCGAGGCAGCTTCGCTAAACCAATTTGAGAAGCGGTACAAATTAATTACGGCCAAATCGAGTTCGGCCCAACCGCGCTCTCGCGCCCATCTCTAACAGCTTTAAAGCTCGAGTTCAACTGGTGCTGAGCACCGTCGTGACGTCACTGCGACGTCGTTATCGATCCAACTACCGCGTGTACTACAGAAAGCTCGAAAAAGCTCTAGTATACGGTCCACTCGCTCGACCTGTGCCAAAAACCAGATTTGTTTGTTAGGTTAGTGCCGATCGGTTAAAAAATGTTGCCCGCCGGAGTGAATGGGTAACCTGTGCCGTCGCCGCGCTGCCAAGGGGACTCCGAATTAGCAATCCTCGCTATTTTCCTGCGGTGAGTGATTAGCGCTAGTTTTCCGCCGACTGGGGCCAATTTCCGCCGAAATATGGTCGCTTGAGGTGGTTCTCCGCAGTCTATTTATACCCGCAATGCGAAATCCCGACTTTTTATGGATTGTGCCGTAAAACGCCGTATCAGGAATATCCGAGGCTGTTTTATCGGCGCTGCAATTATCGCTCGCGCTTCGCTCGCAAGCTGTCGCGAGCGGAAATTGTAAAAACGTCGTTGAAAAAAGTGCCTGCCAATTACCCAACCGAGAGTTTGATTCATCTCTAACGGCCCCATAAAGCGGTTCTGTTGGGCCGCTTGAGGAACCCGTTAGATGAACCCGAAATGTAATTTCGTTCTTTATGCGCTTCAGAATCGATCAAACTGATCGACAGGCGCGAATCAATATTTGCGTTGCTTTGCAAATAAAACGCAATTTTTATTTGAACTGTTTCAGTAATCGCTTTTTGTTTAAATTAGATTTGAAATTTTTATTGATTTATTGATGAAAATTTCCTATTTTTCAAACGAAAAGTTCGCCTTCATTTTATGTGCTTAAGAAGCTGCTTAAAAAGCTCAAAGGAAAATATGCGAATTAATTCCAGCGAAATCAAAAGAGTGGAAGCGAATTCCGGCGCATTAATTTTAATTGTGACACAAATATGAGAAATAATGGAACGTTGTTTCCCGCAGATGCATCAAAAATATGTGTCAAATTATCTGAAACGAGAGGCAAAAAAAAATTTTTTTTCTTCTCATTAAAACTCATCAGTTGAGTTATGCCAATCGAAAAGTCACTAGTGTGTAATATAGCTTTACGATTGGTTAGTAATGGGAACTTTACTAATTGATGAACACTTTCAGTGCAGCCACCACTTGAATTCAAGTTGAAACCACTTTGAAATAAAAAGTTGAAAGGACCTGTGTGATATTTGAAAGTTGAAATTAATTTGACAAGATATTTTAAGTCAAGAAAACTGCTGATTCATTATTTAAGTCACGTCAAGTGGAATAGTGGAACCTCCATTAATCGTTTTTGTAGGGACCTAAATTTTTTCATCCAGCATCGCAAAGAGGCCACTTTGAACGCCTAATCTAGATTTTTGCATTCCTTTAAATATGACAGATTAATTAATTAAATTAAGTAGTTTTAATTAAATTATGCACGTTTTTAGGCAACTTTTTGATTTGTTTTCGATTGTATAGTTTGTCTGCATATTTTAGTCGCATCCTGCATTTTTTTTAATACCATAAAATAAAAATGAATGATGGCGGTATTGATTTCAATTGTAACATAAATATAAGAAATAATTGAACGTTGTTTTCCGTAAATACATTAAACATGTTTGTCAAATTATCCGAAACGAGAAACAAAGAAATAAATTTTCTTCTTATTAAAACTCATCAGTTGAGTTATGTCAATCGAAAAGTCACTAGTGTGTAATATAGCTTTACGATTGGTTAGTAATGGGAACTTTACTAATTGATGAACGCTTTCAGTGCAGCCACCACTTGAATTCAAGTTGAAACCACTTTGAAATAAAAAGTTGAAAGGAGCTGTGTGATATTTGAAAGGTGAAATTAATTTGACAAGATATTTTAAGTCAAGAAAACTGCTGATTCATTATTTAAGTCACGTCAAGTGGAATAGTGGGACCTCAATCCATCGTTTTTGTAGGGACCTAAATTTTTTCGTCCAGAAAAGGTTAGACAGTCTATCATTCGCGTACGTGCATTCATTGAATCGCAAAGAGGCCACTTTAAACGTCTAATATAGATTTTAGTTCGTTAACATAATGTTCACAAGTGATTTTTGCTTGTTAATTACATTCCTTTAAATATGACAGATTAATTAATTAAATTAAGTAGTTTTAATTAAATTATACATGTTTTTAAGCAACGTTTTGATTTGTTTTCGATTGTATAGTTTATCTGCATATTTTAGTCACATCCTGCATTTTTTTAATACCACAAAATGAAAGTGAATGATGTCCGGTATTAATTTTAATTGTGACATAAATATAAGGAATAATGGAACGTTGTTTTCCGTAGATATATCAAATATATATATATATCAAATTATTTGAACCGAGAAGCAAAAAAAATAATTTTCGTTACATTAAAACTCATCAGTTGAGTTATGGCAATCGAAAAGTCACTAGTGTATAATATACCCTTTACGATTGGTTGATTATGGGAACTTTACTAATTGATGAACACTTTCAGTACAGCCACCACTTGAATTCAAGTTGAAACCACTTTGAAATAAAAAGTTGAAAGGACCTGTGTGATATTTGAAAGTTGAAATTAATTTGAGAAGATATTTTAAGTCACGAAAACTGCTGATTCATTTTAGTTCGTTCACATAATGACCATAAGTGATTTTTGCTTGTTAATTACATTCCTTTAAATACGACAGATTAATTAATTAAATTAAGTAGTTTTAATTACATTATACACGTTTTGAGGCAACTTTTTGATTTGTTTTCGATTGTATAGTTTGTCTGCATATTTTAGTCACATCCTGCATTTTTTTAATACCACAAAATGAAAGTGAATGATGACGGCATTAATTTCAATTGTGTCGTAAATATAAGACATAATGGAACGTTGTTTTCCGTAAATCCATCAAACATGTTTGTCAAATTATCTGAAACGAAAAGCAAAAAAATAATTTTTCTTCACATTAAAACTCATCAGTTGAGTTATGGGAATCGAAAAGTCACAAGTGTGTAATATAGCCTTTACGATTGGTTAGTTATGGGAACTTTACTAATTGATAAACACTTTCAGTGCAGCCACCACTTGAATTTAAGTTGAAAACACTTTGAAATAAAAAGTTTAACGGGTCTTTATGTTATTTGAAACTTAAAATTAACTTGACAAGATATTTTAAGTCAAGAAAACTACTGATGTATATTATTAGAACAATGGAACCTCAATCCATCGTTTTTGTGGCGACCTAAATTTTTTCGCCCAGAAATCTTTGAAATAGGCCACTTTGAACGTATAATCTAGATTTTAGTTTGTTAAGCGATTTTTGCTGGTTAATTACATTCTTTCAAATTTCTTTGTCCAGAAATGTTTGAAAAGGTTAGACAGTCTATCATTCGCGTACGTGCATTCATTGAATCGCAAAGAGGCCACTTTGAACGTCTAATCTAGATTTTAGTTCGTTAACATAATATTCATGAGTGATTTTTGCTTGTTAATTACATTCTATTAAATATGACAGTTTAATTAATTAAATTAAGTGGTTTTAGTTAAATTATACAAATTTCTAAGGAATTGTTTGATTTCTTTTTGATTGTAGAGTTTGTCTGCTTATTTTAGTCACACCTGCATTTTTTAATACCATCAAGATTGAAAGTGAATCATGGCGATATTAATTTCAATTGTGACATAAATATGAGAAATAATGGAATGTTGTCTTCAGTAAATGTATCAAAAATGTGTATCAAATTATCTGAAACGAGAAACAGAAGAATAAATTTTATTTATATTAAAACTCATCAGTTGCATTATGGGAATCAAAAAGTCACTAGTGTGTAATATATCCTTTACAATTGATTGGTTATGGAAACTAATTGATAAACACTTTCATGCAGCCATCACTTGAATTCAAGTAGAAACCACTTTGAAATAAAAAGTTGAAAGAGCTTTTTTGTTATTTGAAACTTGGAATTAATTGACAAGATATTTCAAGTGAAGAAAACTACTAATTTATATTATTCAACTTACGTCAAGTGGAATAGTGGAACCTCAATCTATCGTTTTTGTAAGGACTTAATCTTTGAAAGGGTTAGACAGTCTATCATTCGACATGTACATAATGTTCATAAACGATTTTTGTTTGTTAATTACATTCTTTTAAATATGACACATTAATTTAATTAATTAATTTTTATTAAATTATGTAAGTTTCTAAGCAACTTTTTTATTTATTTTTGGTTGTAGAGTTTTTTTAATGCCATAAAGTATAAAAGTGAAGGTTAAATATGCTAAACTTTGCCATTATAAATACAAATTGTTTAACATACAGTAAATAAATATTTCCTTCTTAGTAAAAATAACAAAATAAAGTCATAGCAACAATTACAATTTCACCCTGTAATTTCATCGAAATAAAGCCAGTTACATTTTGTTCCGCCTGGAAAAAGACTGGGAAGAATTCCCGGAGTCCGGGTTATTTTCCGGGGGCAATTTTCTCGATTGTTAGCAGCGTCCCGATCGTTCTTATTTGTGTCGTTATAACAAGCTGTTATTAATAAAACGGCCAAAATCGAAATAATTTCGCCTTTTAATCAACAGTTTTATTTCCAAACCGCTATCTGAAATTAAATCAAACGGCCGTTGTTTTTAAATTCGCGCTCGGTAAATGAAAATTCAGCGACTAATTAAACGCGATGATATTCTTCCTGGCGAATAACCAATTACAAAATGCTTAGCTTTCGTACAATGTTTGTTTTGAGGCGGATTGTGTGTATCGTTCAGCCTGGTACAAAAATCGCTTAAATGTCAAAGTTCGCATTATCTTAACACGCTTTTATCTGCTTGCGCTTCTTAAATTTTTGATTGACTAGGATATAAAAGTGAATGCTCTTTCATAAAGGGATCCGCATAAAGACATTTCACCAGGGGCGTAACGGCCTCGTTATGGGATCAAGATGTTTCCAGGTTCTTTATAAAAACATTCTCCTTTTTATTTATTTTTTCCTACGCCCATACTTTAATCGATTTCTTAGACAGTTACAAGTTGTACCTTAATGTTACCCATTAAGATACAAATTTTTCATTAAGTTACAAATTTATAACCAATGGAAATGCGACATTACCAATATATAATATGGGCGGATCTAAAATTTATCAATTTAGACAGTTCTGGTTCATAGTTACTGTTGGGCTATTAAATTTTACCAATTAAATCGTTGATGGTGTGATAGTGACGATGAAATCGAAAATTCAACTCCACCAGAAATTGTGGAACAAGCTACAGGGTGAGTTAAGTTTTACCGCCCGTGGAAAAATAGGCCTTTAAAATAATTTGTCAATTTTCATAAATTGCATGAGTAATTTTATATTATTAAGGTACATAGAAACCAAGAAAAAATATTTTTTTTAATCAGGTAAAATTTTGGCTTTCTTTCAATTACTAATTGCTCAATTTATTAGTTTTTTTTTATGTACGAACAGTAAAATATTTTCACACAATTTAGTGTAATTGAAATAATTTTACTAATTTGCGTTCATTAAATAAAGCCATTTCCGTATTAGAGGGTATTTTTTTAAATGATTTACGACATAAGCTGACCAATTCACCTAACAATGGTATTGGTTTTGGGTACTTGGCTGATTATTTATGACAGTCATAAAGTTAAGTTAAAAAGTGCAACGTTACATTTTACAGGACCGGAATAAGGGTCTTCGCTATTTCTTTAAAAGTTCACAAAATCGTAACTAACATCTACACGGTAATTATAATCATAATTAAAAATAATTTTTGCAATATTAGATTTTAAACTTGATAAGAAAATCACTTACCAGCTTCTAATTTTCGTTAGTATATCTGTCTACAATTTTGTGTTTTAATTTTGCCGTCTGCAAAGTCCATATACCTATCGGTTATTGAACCTTCCCATAAAATAAATTGCTTAACTCACCCAAAGTTTAAAAACCCTGGTCACAACCTTAGGTCACTTTCTGAATAAAGAAACATTCACATTCTCAACAGATCTTCCAACACTTAAACATCGTTGGTAAGAAGTGAAAATTAAAACTTTGTTTTGTGGAATAGTGAACATTTGTGTTTAGTTCAGGTATAATAATGCCATTTCAATACTCAGTTAATTTATGGTTAATGGGGCTCAACTTTGAGCATCTTTTATAAAATATACTTAATATTTACCTATTAAAAACTTATTTTAATTTTCTCACAAATTCCAAAATACGGGTCTGGCAACAACTAAAACGCCGTCCCTTCAGTTTTATGAGTCTATCATCAGGTATTGTTACGTGGTAGACCGTATTATTCATTGTTGGAAAGTCATAAATAAAAGTATTTTTCGTGCTTTATGTTAAATTTGATTTAACTCAAAAAGTAATAACTTTTTAACGAATCAAATTGCAATTAATTACGAATAATTTGACAAATTTTGAAATAAAAAACCAAACATGGAAATTTTACCCGAAACTCTTTGTTTTACCTTTTTGGCTTCAAATAAAAATGATTTGGAAAACTTGTAGCACTAACCGAAAGTGTAAACTTCAACTGATGTAACATGTAAATTGCATACTTTCCCCTCAATCTTTAATAGGTATTATGGTCGGGGCGGTAATACTTAACTCACCCTGTGCAGGAGTTGAAAACAACTTATTGCCTGTAAAATCGGCAAAAACCTTGGAGGGAGAAAAGTAAGCTTAAGAGTTTTTCGGAAAATGTGTTAATTGCTTATTTTGATGAGTTGTCTATAAAATTGAAATCAAAAAAAAAAAAAAAAAAGTTTTCAATGTAATATAGTATAGGTATATGAAAAACTGAAAAAGAATAATTGTGAAATTTCCTTTTTTTGTTAAATAAATTAATTTTCAGATATCGATACCTCAGTTCTTTGTAACAACAAAAAAAACTCATTTTTGTGTTAAGCACATCATTCAAAAGGAAAAGTGTATTTTATTCAATTCAAAAGAGTTGCAAGTCAGTTTTCAAAATTCGCTTGTAGATGACCCACAAAACGAAATTTTGTGCAAAGTTCAATAATATAACGTAAGTGTTATTAAGGCAATCATAAATGAATAATTATTAAGTATGCCAATTATTATCCGTAAATTCCTTAGCACAAAAAAGTTATGGTAAAGTCAAGAAAACTATAATTTTTTTTTTAAATACGATCTTAAAACTTGAATTTTTGACTTGTTACATTATAGAACTGAAGTATGGATATGTTTGTGTGTTTTTTACAAGTTTAATACATTTAACACATTTTGAAAATAAAGCGCTTGTTTTTTAAAATTATGACTAGTCGTAGAAAAAATAGTGTATGCAACTCACATTTAATGACTATTAAGACACTCATATTCATTACGACACTTGCCTCGTGTCTTAATAGCTATCATTAGATGCTCATTGCATAATATACTACTCAATAGTTTCTTGCAACAAGTATTTTTAAATGAATTCTTTTTATTACAAGTCGATAAACTGCGAGGACCGAATTGACCAAAGAAAAAACCACACAAACCGGACGGGTTTCGATCTCACTTAATTCGAACTCGAGTTATTTACAACATTATTACATCAGACTTTTATGAAACGCGATCGCAGCTTTTATGTGAAATTTTATTCTGATAATGAGCCATTTATTTTCGTAAATTACTGCCTTCTTCCTTCAGAATTTATGTTTTTAGTAACACGATCGCAATTACAGTCGCGAAGATACCGGGTGATTTATTTAACCGAGTGCAACAACGTTGCACCGAAATTAATTGGCGATTGGATCGATCCGTCTATTAATACGCAAAACGGTTAATTTTAGACGGGCCTTAATAGGTCAACTGAAAATAACCTATTGATAGGGGCGAAATCGTCACCTTTCGTTTTAAATTTTTTATTAATTATGAGAGGCAATTTCGTGATCGATGTAAATTTATGAGGGTTGATGGATGAGGGTTGAAAGATTGCATGAACGGAATTTTGTTCGGGATGAATTTACAGAATAAGGGAAGAGAGTGAAAGCATTATGCGAAATTACAGCGGAAAATGTTTAAGGGTTGTTTGTGATCCAACTTTGTGCAAATCGTTAATCATTGAGATTACCTTTCTTAAATTTCAAATTCATCAAATTTTACCGAAATAATCTAAATGAGATTGTCTCTATTAAAGTTTACAATCAGGTTCCTGCGTTCAAAGCGCAGACAAGGTGAAATGTTTCTTCAATCATTCGACATTGGGTTAAAATTGACTGACAGGTGCTTAGTTTCCTGCTGTAGTTCATTTTTTAATTAGGAGGAGTGAAATTGAAAGAACAAATTACACTGCAAAAAAATTCCAGTAGGTAGTTTTTGGCGAAAAATTTGAATTTTAGTATTTTTTAATTTAATTTAAATCCGCCATAATTGAAAAGATGTAATTAACAACCGAAAATCGCTTAACAAACTAAAATCTAAATTATACGTTCAAAGTGGCCTATTTGAGATTCAATGAATGATAGATATCTAACGCTTTCAAAGATTTCTGGACGAAAAAATTTAGGTCGCTACAAAAACGATGGATTGAGGTTCCATTATTCCACTTGACGTAACTTGAATAATATAAATCAGTAGTTTTCTTGACTTAAAATATCTTGTCAAATTAATTTCAAATTTCAAATAACATAAGTGGTAACAAAGTGGTTTCAACTTGAATTCAAGTGGTGGCTGCACTGAAAGTGTTTATCAATTAGTAACCAATCGTAAAGGCTTTACACACTAGTGACTTTTAGATTGCCATAACTCAACTGATGAATTTTAATATAAAGAAACTTTATTTTTTCTTGCATCCCGTTTCTGATAATTTGACATACATTTTTTATGCATTTACGAAAAAACAACGTTCCATTATTTCTCATATTTATGTCACAATTGAAATTAATAACGCCATCATTCATTTTTATACTTTATGGTATTAAAAAAATTCAGGATGTGACTAAAATATGGAGACAAACTTTGGAATCGAAAATAAATCAAAAAGTTGCTCACAAACTTGTGTAATTTAATTAAAATTACTTAATTTAATTAATGAATCTGTCATACTTAAAAAAATGTAATTAACAAACAAAAGTCACTTATGAACATTATGTTAACAAACTAAAAAACGTTCAAAGTGGTCTCTTTGCAATTCAATGAATGCACGTACATAAATGATAGACTGTTTAACCTTTTCAAAAATTTCTGGAAGAAAAAATGTAGATCCCTACAAAGACGATGGATTGAGGTTCCACTGTTCCACTTGACGTAACTTGAATAATATATTTTCTTGACTTAAAATATCTTGTCAAATTAATTTCAACTTTCAAATATCACACAGGTCCTTTCAACTTTTTATTTCAAAGTGGTTTCAACTTGAATTCAAGTGGCGGCTGCACTGAAAGTGTGTATCAATTAGTAAAGTCCCCATTACTAACCAATCGTAAAGACTATATTACACACTAGTGACTTTTCGATTGCCATAACTCAACTGATGAGTTTTAACATAAAAAAAATGTCTCATTTCTGATAATTTGACATTTATTTTTGATACATTTACTGAAAACAACTTTCTCATGTTTACGTCACAATTAAATTTAATGCCGCCGTAATTCACGTTCATTCTTTTGATTTCGCCGGCAATAAGTCGCATGTTTTCCTTTGACATCTGCTGACATAACGGTTTCCCCATCTACTGCAATTCCTTGTCGCGACTGAAAGATCTTTTGGAAGTTTAATTAACGATTTTATAAAGAAATTCCGACTCGCTTCTTACTTGACGACTTGACTGAAGGAATTCGTATTTGAATCTGATATTACACTACAGAATTTTTCAGAAATTACCTGATATAACAATAAGCAGCTCCTGGCTCAGAAAAAATGTACAACATCAACCTTGTTGAATTGAAACAGTTGCTAAATTGGAAACAATCTTCAATCTTAATTAAGACGCATTGGATAAATTGTTGTACTATACTCGTATGTTAGGAGGTTGTTACTCATCGGAGAGATGGGCGCGTGGTGTAATTTCTCTCAATGTTTAATAATAAATTACTATTCAAATGCAAGTGACGTTTACGGTTTACAGGGCGTAAATACTTTTTGTACGCCCGTCAAGTCACTTGACTGATGAGGACGAAGCTTTACTGTTAATTTGTTTTCGGTCAGTTCACTGAAAAAAATATTGTACATAATATCAATGAAGACAGTTCATCAACTGCACATACATTGGTTCAACGAAAAATACATCAATGGTACGAAAAATTCTTCAACGTAGTTATATGTGTCGATGACAGAATACATTGATAATATGAAACTCCTTACATTAAAAGTTTTCGAAACATTTGATGTATTCGTTTATCACATTAACAACATTTACATTGTTTCAATGTAAGGATTTGTTAACTACAATAAATAGAAATTGATAAATATTTGTAAAATATTATACATCGAGTACATCAAATTGCTTAACAAATGCATTATCGCAAATTGTGTTTAGGCGTAAGAAAGTAACTATGATACCCTCAAAATCGTTAAATACCGCTGTCATATTTCCTTATTCCCCAGGATATAACAAAATAAAGACAAAAAACTTATTTTGCACCCTTGTGACATACGGGAAAAATATGTACCTACATCCTCATAAGCACAAAATGCAAAATGCAGGTTTTGTTTACCTCCTTTGTAACAAAGGCGCCTTTTTTGTTAATTATAAATTTATTGCTTCCTGTTTTTTGAAAGTATCAAGTGTGCAGACACCACATGCAACTTTTGATGAGGTTGTTGCGAATTTAACCGACCAGTCGCTTACAGTCCGGCTTTACTCTACAATCTGTGACAGTAGTGTGAAAAATAATTCATATATTCAAATAAGGTAAGTAATAGTACAATACAACTTCTTCTTCAGCAAAAACTTACAAAAGTGGCCGTTTTACAAACTCTCGACAGGTTTTCGTTTGGTAAGATAAATATAAATATTTTCGAACACAGAAATAAAAAAATGTTAATTTGTAGATAGATATGGATTTCACTTCCCTATTCAACAATGCCGGTGGTCTGATGGCAACATGGCCAAATCACATTGACAGGCTGCAAAAATTTCTTTCGATGGAAAATAACGTCAAAGATAAACAAATTCGAGGCCTCTTAGAAAATATTCAAGTAACAGTAAGTTTTTTAAGTAAATAACTTCTAAAGTTTATAATTATTTCTATTTCAGACAGTCGCAATGCAGCAATATTTTACTCACTACATGGATATTTTACATTTACTGACAGGATGGTAAAAATCGATGAAACTGGAAAAAAGAATGTTATCAAATTTACCATTAAAGATTCGCAAGAAGAAATTTTTTAAGGGCTGTTGATGTATGTTTTAAAATAATATATGTGTTTGATTTAGACTTTCCGAAGGTATATAAGGTATTTTGAATATTTTTTTTTTCGATCTGTTTAAAATTTTTTAGAAACGTCAAAATTTACCAATTGAAGATTTTTGTAATTTTTTGCTCGTGAAGCGTTTATAGTAATTATTAGGAGCAAATAAGTTTCATTTAATTTTTGTAAAGTCGCGAGACGGATTCCATCGGTTTATTTGTAAAGTTACGGCGAAAAATGTAAAAATTTTAGAAACGTCAAAAAAAATTATTCAATATACTACTTTGATTTTGATAGTAAAAATTCTAAGCCTCCTGGGTTTAAAATTTCTAATTATTTATTTATTTCTTTTAATTATTTTTGAATCATATTTAACCAATCTTATTGAGTCATTTAGGTTGTAACGAACATCACAATTAAAGATGCAAGTTCATGTGAAGCCTTGACAGCCAGAGGGTCCATTACCAAGGGGAGTCAAGGGATGCCTTCTTCACAATTCAATCTAAGATGATCAAAGAGGGAGAGAGTGATAGAGAGTGTGAATGATAGGTAAATGAGGAAGAAGATAAAATCAGTAAAAGTGTGTGTGAAAGCAAACTAATAAGAGGCAATTTTTGATGATAGAGGGGGAGAGTGATAGAGAGTGAGAATGATAGGTAAAAGGGAAAGAAAACGAAAGGTGAAAAAGTGTGAGTGAAAGCTTACCAAAAGATGTGATCTAATGATAAGATGCAAATGGAACTAAACAGTCACTCACCTCGAAGTAATACTTGACGTAATGTTAATGTGGTTCCCGGGGTGAGGAAGACGTATGGGGGAGGAAGTTACTAGTCACACAGGTTACCTCCTCTTAAAAAAAAAAAAAAAAAAAAAAGAAGGAAAGTATTATGTTTTGAAGTTTTATAGAATTTTGTTTTAAAAATGATAAGAGCGAAATCTTTTTCAAAGGTGCATATATTATCAGAAACCCTACTCTCAAATGATTAGAGCAACCATTGCGGTTTATTTTAACAACTTGCATTTTTTTGTTATCTTTTGAGTTTTTTTTTTGCAGTAATTGAAATGTATTAATTTATGTATAAATCACTACTTAACTTGCTTCATTTTCCTCATTTTTCGTGTGCACTTTTAATGAGAAAAATCAAGTTATGTAATTATTTAATTATGTGGAAGGGTTAAAATATTGTAAATTTTGTAAAAAATAAGTTCTCAAAATATAAATATTTATGAATTCATAACCTATGCTTTTTATTTGAATCCAATAAATAAAATTTTTAAATTAATTATATCATTAATTACTAATTACCTAATTAATTAAATTAAAAATTACAAAAAGTTCAATGAAGCTTTTTCATCGCGCCAATAAAATGTATACATTGAACTGATAAACACGTTTGTTAACTTGACGAAAAATGTACATTCGTTTGATAAACATTCTTTGTAATATCAATAAAAAATTTACATTGAACCAATGAACGCTTTTCGTAATATTGATGTAATGTATTGTACATTGTCCCAATGTATGTATTACATCAATCCATAACTTGATGTAATAGGTTACATTGTACCAATCTATGTCTACTTTGGACCAATTTTGATGTAAAGTACATTGCCACAACGAACATTTTTGTTGCATTTACGTAGGCTTTTCGTTCAGTGTTGGATAGCGAAATTTATATATTTTTCGGTGGGTTGTTATTGATGTTATTTTCTTTTTGCAGAGGATATAATGTGGTTTGGAAAAAAATGGCGCACGAGGGGCAGCTAGCGGCGCGTTAGCCCCCCCGGCCTCAGCATGACGCGCGCTAGAGAATGAAGAAACAAAACGTTCGCACGCTATCTCTCATTGTGTGCACCTTTACGTACCTGCTGATTGGCGCCGCAGTCTTCGACGCGCTCGAGTCAAAAACCGAGAAACAACGCAAGGAAGTGCTCCAAGGTATTGAGAACAGTCCACTTTAATCCCGACTCGAAGAAAGTTTTCCCAATATCCGATTTCGTTGTGTCGTTCGGCGCCTTAACGGATTGTCCTGCGCTTTTTCAGTCGCCGCGTTCGAATTTCAGAAGCACTATTTAGCTTCGCCGTCCACAATTCTGCCCCGAATTCGGCAGGGGAAAAGTATTTACGTTGTAAATTTGTTTAGAATCCAATATGTACCATTTCTCCGTACAAATCAACCAAAAAGCGCTCGAATCAATAACATGCGGCACGTAAATTTCTTGTTAGCTTTCAATAAAATGGGAACCGAGCTTTCTGAACCTGCCTTAAAGCGCACATAAAGAGTTACGTCCAATTAAATTTTATTGGTGAGATTGATTGTGAATTGGAGAAATTTCGTGACAAAGGCTTTTTTGGTATTGTGAATACCAAAATTCAAAAATAAATACTAAAGGACCTGATCATATTTAAAAAATAACTATACAGTACAATTTCACTAATCCGGACATAGTTTTCTCCTAGTCCGGATTAGCGAATTTTCTGCGTCATGGAAATATTTTAAAAGAATCAAAAATAATGCAAATTTTTTACTTTTAATTTTTTAAATGAAACCTGTTTTCACTAGTGGAAAAATTCTGAAAATTGGAAGTAATAATCTTCACTTGCCTAACTACAGCATGTTCTATAAATTTCGCTCCTCCTAATTAAAAAATGAGCTTGCTAAGATTCAAATAAATACTAAAGAACTTAAAACTTGATATTTAAAACATAACTATACAAACTTCACTAATTCGGACCGATACAGTTTTCTTCTAATCCGAATTAGCGAATTTTCTGGGTGGGTCATGGAAGTATTTCAAAAGAATCGAAAATAATGCAAATTTTTTACTTTTAATTTTTTAAATGGAACCTGTTTTCACTAGTGGAAACATTCTGAAAATTGGAAATAATAATCTTCACTTGCCTAACTACAGCTTATTTTATCAATTTCGCTCCTCCTAATTAAAAAATGAGCTTGCTAAGATTCAAATAAATACTGAAGAACTTAAAACTTGATATTTAAAAAATACCTATAGAAACTTCACTAATCCGGACAGATACAGTTTTCTTCTAGTCCGGATTAGCGAATTTTCTGGGTCATGAAAGTATTTTAAAAGAATCAAAAATAATGCAAATTTTTTACTTTTAATTTTTTAAATGAAACCTGTTTTCACTAGTAGAAAAATTCTGAAAAGTGGAAGTAATAATCTTCACTTGCCTAACTACAGCATATTCTATCAATTTCGCTCCTCCTAATTAAAAAATGAGCTTGCTAAGATTCAAATAAATACTGAAGAACTTAAAACTTGATATTTAAAAAATACCTATAGAAACTTCACTAATCCGGACAGATACAGTTTTCTTCTAGTCCGGATTAGCGAATTTTCTGGGTCATGAAAGTATTTTAAAAGAATCAAAAATAATGCAAATTTTTTACTTTTAATTTTTTAAATGAAACCTGTTTTCACTAGTAGAAAAATTCTGAAAAGTGGAAGTAATAATCTTCACTTGCCTAACTACAGCATATTCTATCAATTTCGCTCCTCCTAATTAAAAAATGAGCTTGCTAAGATTCAAATAAATACTGAAGAACTTAAAACTTGATATTTAAAAAATACCTATAGAAACTTCACTAATCCCGACAGATACAGTTTTCTTCTAGTCCGGATTAGCGAATTTTCTGGGTCATGAAAGTATTTTAAAAAATCAAAAATAATGCAAATTTTTTACTTTAAATTTTTTAAATGAAACCTGTTTTCACTCGTGGAAAAATTCTGAAAAGTGGAAGTAATAATCTTCACTTGCCTAACTACAGCATATTCTATCAATTTCGCTCCTCCTAATTAAAAAATGAGCTTGCTAAGATTCAAATAAATACTGAAGAACTTAAAACTTGATATTTAAAAAATACCTATAGAAACTTCACTAATCCCGACAGATACAGTTTTCTTCTAGTCCGGATTAGCGAATTTTCTGGGTCATGAAAGTATTTTAAAAAATCAAAAATAATGCAAATTTTTTACTTTTAATTTTTTAAATGAAACCTGTTTTCACTCGTGGAAAAATTCTGAAAATTGGAAGTAATAATCTTCATTTGCCTAACTACAAAATATTTTATCAATTTCGCTCCTCCTAATTAAAAAATGAGCTTGCCGAGATTCAAATAAATACTAAAGAACTTGACACTTGATATTTAGAAAATCACTATACAGTACAATTTCACTAATCTAGACAGATACAGTTCTCTCCTAGCGGATTAGCGAATTTTCTGGACCATGAAAGTATTTTAAAAAAAACAAAAATACTGCAAATTTTTTAATTTTAATTTTTTAAAAGAAACCTTTTTCCACTAGTGGAAAAATTCTGAAAGTTGGAAGTAATAATCTTCATTTGCCTAATTACAACATGTTCTATCAATTTCGTTCCTCCTAATTAAAAAATGAGCTTGCCGAGATTCAAATAAATATTAAAGAACTAAAACTTGATATTTAAAAAATAACTATACAGTACAACTTCACTAATCCGGACAGATACAGTTTTTTCCTAGCGAATTAGCGAATTTTCTGGACCATGAAAGTATTTTAAAAAAACAAAAATACTGCAAATTTTTTAATTTTAATTTTTTAAAAGAAACCTTTTTCCACTAGTGGAAAAATTCTGAAAGTTGGAAGTAATAATCTTCATTTGCCTAACTACAACATGTTCTATCAATTTCGTTCCTCCTAATTAAAAAATGAGCTTGCCGAGATTCAAATAAATACTAAAGAACTAAAACTTGATATTTAAAAAATAACTATACAGTGCAACTTCATTAATCCGGACAGATACAGTTTTTTCCTAGCGAATTAGCGAATTTTCTGGATCATGAAAGTATTTAAAAAAAATAAAAAATAATGCAAATTTTTTATTCTTAATTTTTTAACTGAAACCTTTTTCCACTTGTGGAAAAATTCTGAAATTTGGAAGTAATAATCTTCACTTGCCTAACTACAACATGTTATATCAATTTCGTTCCTTCTAATTAAAAAATGAACTTGCCGAGATTCAAATAACTTGATATTTAAAAAATAACTATACACTACATCACTAATCCGGACAGATACAGTTTTCTCCTAGTCCGGATTAGCGAATTTTCTTGATCATAAAAGTATATTAAAAAAATCAAAAATAATGCAAATTTATTACTTTTAATTTTTAAAAGAAACTTTTTTCCAATAGTGGAAAAATTTTGCAAGTTGTAAGTAATAATCTTCATTTGCCGAACTACAACATGTTCTATCAATATCGCTCCTCCTAATTAAAAAATGAGCTTGCCGAGATTCAAATAAATACTAAAGAACTTAAAACTTGATATTTAAAACACAACTGAGATAATTCAGCCCTCAAAGAAACTCGAGCGAGTTAACAATTGTCTGAAATCCTGCGATAGCATTATTCCATAATGACTTCAACTTGCGAACACATCTCCGCAGTTTATTCGTAAAGTTATTATTAAATTTAAATGAAACTCGCCTCTTCAGATTTTTAATTAAAGTGCGTTATTAAAAGTACGAAGTTTCCATCTCAAAGCTATTGAGGATGTGCTCCTCGAGTAACATCGCTGCATTCGTTAATTCAGTGATAGTAATTCAGCCGCAGTGCTTCCGTTCGAGTTGTTCGAGTTGGTGCAGTGCCAAAGTTTTTGTCTCAAGACAAAACCGCCAGTAGTAAATTTCAGGTCAATGTGATATGAAAGCGGAAGCTCGAGAACTCGCTCGGAGTTCAGCTCAAACAGCACAGAAATAGTTAAGATGGGAATGATGGAGAAAATTTTTTTAATTCGCAGATAAAGGTGTTACACAACCGAAAGTAACTTTCACCGCAAAGTTTCCTTCTTTTATTAAACTGAAAATTATGTCGCATTTTATTGCGGCGTATTATTTCGAAATAAAATCCCAGGTTTTTACTTTTCGCCCGATTTGGTTTCATGACGTCGATAAAATCCCAGTGGCCTACACACTTTCCACCTTCGGAAAAACGGTGTCACATACGATTAAAAAGGAAGTCTGTTTAACTTTTCCCGGCGGATTTGCTTTAATCTGCTTCCAAACAAGTTTCACGGTCCTGAAAATCGATGATCCTTTCCATGAAACGTTTTTTCCATTAAATAGGAAACAAAATTGGTCTCAAATGTTGAATTATCTTCACAATTTGTTTTTTTTTTTGTTGTGTTATTAGTTGTTTTTTTAAATAAACCAGATTTTATAAAAAAAACAAAACGGTATAATTTTTGCAAAAACAGGACTAAAAATTTTTGTGGAATTTATCTACAGAGTTCAATTTCTTGTTGCTTATTAATAACTGAATAGAAAGCCAAATTTTCATAGTAATATCTTGAAAATGGAGTTTTTTTTGGAAGACTCTGTACAATAAAATTATTGCGAAATTTAATTATGGGAAAACTGCGACTGAATTAATAACAGGTCAAAATCAATGATCCTTTTCATGCCTTGTCGATTAAGGCGATTATCGCAGAGAGAAATGAAGCATTAATTGAACGATTCTTTTTTGTAATAAAATAAGACTAAAATAACAAATAAATTTTGATAAAAAAAATATATTGTGATAAAACTAGTTTAGTTTGAGGATGTGTGATATTTAGAATTTTTGACACGCCCTTGGGTTTTTCTTAAAAAATTCAGAAAATCACGAAATTATTTGCTCTACTTTATGACGCTATTCTGACTTTAATTTTTTTTATTTAAAGCCAACAGTTCTCAAGAGAGTTTCTTCAACATTCCCTTAACACGTTGCTACAATTTGAAATTATTCGGTTCGCTACAACTGCCGTAATTTCGTGACACAACTTTCTTGTAAAAGCGAATTGCAGCCGAGAAATGTATTTAATAGGTAACTCTATCCTTCTACACGTGACTCGGTCTTGTGAATCGATCGTGTTCTTTATCGAGAATTTATTTTTTCCTTATCGTTTTCAAGGAATTTGCATGTCCAGCAAAAGTGTTAATTGGTCCAAATTTTATTGTAATCAAAGAGTGTGGTTTGTAAATGGCACATAATATTCACATCATGATAAAATTACTAAAGACCAGAGAGAATCAGTTTTATGGATTCCAAAACGACTCAAAATACACGGTTTCAGTTTTTGGAAAAATTTGCAAGCTTAGGTTTACAACTGATTCAGCTAAAACGACACGGGAAATGCTCAAAAAAATTTCATTAGCCAACTTTGCCTTGATTGAACATGAACTGAGGGCAATCAGAAAGTGTTCCGAAACTATCCAACAAGTGATAGATCCTTGTGGATTATTTGTGGTTGAAAATGACTGCTATCTTGGTACAACACCAGATGGTCTTGTTGGCGAAAATGAATTTGTCGAAGTAAAGTTCTCTGTACAGCTGTAGAAATTTAACACCCTTAGAAGCAATCCAATCAAAGAACTTGGTTTATATGGAATTTAAATCGGGACAGTTTCTATTGAAAAGGAGGCACAATTATTATTTTCAAGTGCAGGCTCGATTACATGTGTCTGGTAAAGACTTTTGTTATTTTATTGTGTGAATGTCAAAAGGGTTGATTTACGAAAGAATTTCGCACGATAATAATTTTTACAATAAGAAGATGAAAGAAAAATTAAGAACCTTCTATTTTTCCTACAATTTATCAGAAATTTTAAAATTAGAATAAGTACCAATGGTTTGTTTTTACGTTTATTCGTTATTTTTGTGTATATAGTAGCGTCAAAAGTAACGCAACAATTCAATATATCTGAAACTGTTGAGTTTTGATCAAAATCCAAAAACAAGTTCATTTTTAAATTTAATTTCAGATCTTCCAAAATAATTACATCTTTTTCTTGAAATGGAAATTTATATTTTTTTGTCACGACTTTGAGAGGTTTTTTAATTTCCCAAATAATAGTATAAAAATTTTAACCCCTTACTTGCAATAATTATGCTGACTAAACAATCATTTTCTCTCGAAATTATTCACAACAATATTTTACATATTTATTTATTTTAGCTTTTCCTCTGCAAGAAGATTTTAAATTATTTCTAATCTTTGATGGATAAATAGACAATTTTTAGAAATTAAGAATTGTCAAAACAATTGTTTTTATTTAAATTTTTGATGAAAGAATTAATATATATTTCGATTAAATAAATTAATTACTGTATCAACTCTTCGTGTTCATTTATATTATTTTAGTTGTCAATCAGTAAAAATAAACCATAAAACTTCAGCCTTTGACGGTTTACAGTTGGCCACTACAAATGTAGTACCCTTCGAAGCAAAATCAATGTGAGTAACAAATCGGTTACTTAATCAACTTTATGTTGCATAAAAATTACCATACGCTGAGTAAAATATAGACAAATTATAATTAGATGTACTAAAATTGTGGTAACTCAAAAATGTATGAATCGCCTTATTTGCATTCCATACCTCAAGTATAATAATTACTACAATAAATGACTTTTTGATATTATTTTCTTTACTGGAAGGCCTAATTTCGCGAATATCCCAGGTCTTTTTTTATGCGGTGTGTTCTTATGCGATTTTCATTTATTTTTTAATTCCTTGCTTTGATTTTATGCGGTTTTAGGAAAGTATGGAACCTATCCCTATTTTTACCAATGTATTTTTTATGCAATTTTTTTTTATCTAGTTTTCTGTGCAACTTATCTATCGCATAAAAAGACCTGGTTGTAATCGAATATAAAAAATAAACAAAATATAAGTTATGGCTTTCCTCTAACCACATAATAACACAACTGACACAACTACCAGGTTCTCCGACGTTTAGAAAACACCACATTCGGAAGCTCTACATTTAAACAGATGAAGTCGCCTTAAGAAATTGAAAGAATGCAGGAAGCAAAAATATTTCCGAGATTGGAAATTTTTCTTAAAATTTTTAATGTAATTTTCCAATCAATTGACTAAAGAAATGTAAAAATTAAATAACAACTAACGAATCTTCTGCAACTAAAGCGACTATAAAAACCTCTGTGTTGAAATTGCACGAATCCTGAAATTAATATTTAACAAGCGGCTCCACTTTCGAACCCAAAGAATGCGTCGCCATAACTTCAGCGGATTTAATAAACGCACGACGGAGCATATTAACTACGACCAGTTCCACTGTGGCAACTCACAGTCGACAATTTATCGCCGTCCCCTTAAGTTTCTACGACTTGGCGGATACAACTTGGAGAAGTGGAGATACATGAAGCGGCTTAATTTGATTGCCCACAAGTTTACTTGCGTATTTGCATCCCGTCCCGTTGCGGCTTGAAGCGTCGACGAATAATTCGGGGACGACTTTATTTACGGCGGGATTATATCTGATTGATGGTTACGAATCATTGATTTTTTTCATCAACATTAATGGACGCGAGGGGTTTTTGCCGCATTTGAAAATTTTAATCCCCGACCGGTTTTCGCATTGGTCGATTTGCATTTGCGTTGAGATTATTTTCGGACCAAAAGTATACTGCACATTTTTACAGTAAGAAACCCTTTAACCATTCAATTTAATATATTTATTAAACAATTATTTTATGTAAGTTTTATAGTCGTTGTGGGTTTATACACAGCAAGCAGTCAGTAAGTTTTTCGCTTCTCCTGAAAAGTAGACTTTTTTCCACTTATGTACTTTTTTGTACAAGACGGAGAAAGATAGATCCTTGAATTTTTTTTTTTGTGTGTAGTAAAACACATATCTGAAGCGATTGCATAGTGGAATTTAAAAAATAATTTCTGGAATTTGCTTAAAAAATTCTATAGTGTGATTTTTCTCTTTTTCTTGCGTAACGACTGTTGAGTATAAGAAATAAAAAAATTAAAAATCTTTACTCAATAGTTCAGAAAGACTTAAAATTAAATGTGCTCAAAATCTGGTTGAAATCCGTTGAACAGTTTCCGAGAAAAGTGTACTTTTGTAATAAATTCATCCTTAAGGAAGCTGCCTAGTGCACCCGACCCTCTAAAACCAAAATGGCCGAAAGCAGGGTTCCCAAATAACAGAAAAAAAATCTCCCACTCACCACATAGTACCACTGGTATTGCCAACATTGAAGAAAAACACTACAAAAACGGTATTTTAAAAAAATATAAATATAAAGTCATACTTAAAACATAAATTACATGCATTTTCAGCATTATATCAAAACGATTATTACATTTTCGATTTTCACTAGTGAGGTGACCCATCAAACTGGAGCGGGACAGCATTTCGGTTCTCAGCAGAACCGTATTCTTAAATTACCTTCGAAAGCAAAAAATAGCAGAAGTTTCTAACATTAAGTTTATTATTTAAAAGATGTACCTATGTTCTTTAGTAATAAAAAATTACTGATGCAATTGGAAAAATTTATAACACTTTGTACGCCGTTTCTTTTCAGTCTACATTTGGTGTTTGCTTCACAATTGCACCATAAATACAGTAAAACTCCTGTAAAGCGACCACTCGTGGTTCACTTAAAAAATTGTCTCTTGGAGGAGACTTTTTTTTAAATTAATATAAAATATGCACCATATTAACTTTCAAACGTTTTATTATCAATAATGAAGACACCCGAAGACTCCTATATTTTTATAAAAATACAAAGCGTCAATTTAGACACACACAAGACAAATTAATAATATTAAATAATAGAATGTTTAAAAATTAATGCAAATAAAAACAATTCTCGATATAAAAAATATCCAAGACCAAGAAATAAAGATATACATGCTTAAAGTTTACTACCAAAATATTGTTCTAAAACAGTTTGCTTACAATTTTTAAATTTTTTAATTAGAGAAAATTTCTTTTTCGCGTTTTTTAAAATCTCCTGAATTTGGGTTTTGTCACATTTGTATTTAGAAGCCAGCTTTCGTTGCGATAAACCTCTTTCACTGTCTTTAATAACATTTATTGCGAGCTTCCAAATTTAAAATCTGGTGATGGTAACTCCGTTTAGCCATCATTTTCTAAACTATCCCAGAAGCACAGTGACAACGATTTCTCAACGACTGACATTCAATTGATACAAATTTTTTGCTTTCATAGTATGTACCATTTTAAATATCCACACGAGCCCCCAAATAGCGCATAAAAAAGTTGGAACCGAAGTTGAAGAACTGATTTATAAACGTAACAAATTTATTACCGAAAGATAGGACATGTGTCAAGCACTGGACAGAGAAAGGTTCTTAATAAATTCTACAGTGTATAATTGACATTTTAAGTTTTACAAACCCGATTTCATTGTGAGACAACTCACAAATCAACAAAGACAAAAATTAAGAGGATTTTCATAAAGTGAGAAGTGGTCGCTTTAACCGTAAATTGCCGGTCACGGTCGCGTTAGGGGGGGGTTGCTTTAAAGGAGTAACAATGTATCACTGATATCGTATACATCGTTCGTTCCTAGAAATTATGGTCGGATACAGGACCCTAGTAGCAAATAAATACTTTTTAAATGTTTTTTAGAAATATTTCTAAAATATTAACAAAAGTGCCAAAAATATTTTTTTAATTATTTAAAAAAATACTTTTTAAATGCTTTGAAGGAATATTTTTTAAATGTATACTAAAATTATAAAAAAATGATATTCAAAATAATATATAAAATAATAATAATAAAATATAATAATATTTATACATTTTCCATTGACCAGTTTGACTAAATGATTGTCTTACCGAATTATACATATAATACAATATTATTTCAGATTTTTATTTTTTGAAATTTAATTTTTTCTTTGATACAAAATGTAATACTTTTTAAATATAAAGAATTTGTTTTTATGTAAACCTAATATTTTATGAATATTCAGAAACAAATACTTTTTCTTAATATAAATCTAATATTTCTTGACTACACAGACATAAATATTTTTTTCTTTATGTAAATCAAATATTTTTTGAATATACAAAAACAAATACTTTTTCTTAATATAAATCTAATATTTCTTGAATACACAAACATAAATATTTTTTTCTTTATGCAAATCTAATGTTTTTTGAATATGCAGAAACAAATACTTTTTCTTAATATAAATCTAATATTCCTTGAATACACAAACATAAATATTTTTTTCTTTATGCAAATCTAACATTTTATGAATATGCAGAAACAAATACTTTTTCTTAAACCTAATATTTCTTGACTACACAGACATAAATATTTTTTCTTTATGTAAATCTAATATTTTTTGAATATACAAAAACAAATACTTTTTCTTAATATAAATCTAATATTTCTTGAATACACAAACATAAATATTTTTTTCTTTATGCAAATCTAATGTTTTTTGAATATGCAGAAACAAATACTTTTTCTTAATATAAATCTAATATTCCTTGAATACACAAACATAAATATTTTTTTCTTTATGCAAATCTAACATTTTATGAATATGCAGAAACAAATACTTTTTCTTAAATCTAATATTTCTTGACTACACAGACATAAATATTTTTTTCTTTATGCAAATCTAACATTTTATGAATATTTAGAAACAAATACTTTTTCTTAATACAAATCTAATATTCCTTGAATACACAAACATAAATATTTTTTTCTTTATGCAAATCTAACATTTTATGAATATGCAGAAACAAATACATTTTCTTAAATCTAATATTTCTTGACTACACAGACATAAATATTTTTTTCTTTATGCAAATCTAATATTTTTTTAATATGCAGAAACAAATACTTTTTCTTAATATAAATCTAATATTTCTTGAATACACAAACATAAACATTTTTTTCTTTATGCAAATCTAATATTTTTTGAATATGGAAAAGTAAATACTTTTTCTTGATATAAATCTTACACTTATTGAAAGCACAAAAATAAACACTTATTAAATATATTTTAATAATATTTTAAAAATTTTAAAAATATTCGAAAACATTCGAATATTTTTTAAATATTTCAGAAACATTAAACAAATATTGTGTGTCGTTTAGGGCGAGTGGTCGGTGGGAGGACTTTTACAGTATTCGAAATACTATTATTAAGATTTAATGAAGTGCATTTTTTCCAGAAATTGAATCGATAATCCGACGAAAGTACAACATAAGTGACGAAGATTTTCGAATAATGGAAACGGTGGTACTGAAGTCGGAACCGCACAGGGCCGGCAGGCAATGGAAATTCGTTGGGGCTTTTTATTACGCCACCACCGTTCTAACGACCATAGGCTACGGACACTCAACACCGACAACAATAGGCGGTAAACTCTTCACAATGTGTTACGCGATGATCGGGATTCCTCTAGGACTAGTTATGTTCCAAAGCATAGGTGAACGTGTCAATAAATTAAGTAGGTAAATAAATTCAACCCTGACAACCCTTCGGCCAAACCACTGTACAACTCTGTTTCCAGCGTAGTAATTCGTTCTGTAAAGTCTTCCCTTAACTGTCGTCAAACAACAGCATCAGAATTAGATTTAATATGTGTTGTCACCACGCTGAGCTCGCTGACCATAGCAGGTGGTGCGGCAGCCTTCTCGCGCTACGAGGGTTGGAGTTATTTCGATTCCGTTTATTATTGTTTCATCACGCTCACAACGATCGGTTTCGGGGACATGGTACGCCATCGCCTCCGTCAACGCCATCTTTATTTTACAAACCATAAACTAAGAAATTTGGCAACAGTGTTCGTAGGCGGACATTTTGCCTTCTTCATTTCAGCATTTTATCATTGAGTTGCAATAATTATTGTTATAAAGTACAGTTAATGTTAGATAGTTGTGGTATTTCCAAACCTGTGTGTATTTATCAGAATATTTAACTCAATAATTTGATATTCGACAATATACAAAGAAACTATTTAAAAGCAATACAATGTAAGTACACTTAACCTCGTACTTTGTTTCATGCTTTTCACATGAAAACTTTTTAGATGACTAGAAAATGTTGTGTCCCAAGCTGCAAATCGAATTGCGAAAGTGTATCCGTAAAGGGGAAACCTTCAGTTACTACGTTTTCATTTCCAAAAGATGAAGAAAGGAAAAAGAAATGGCTTCAAGCTATCCCGAGGAAAAATTGGCAACCTATTTGTATAAAACATTTTAACGAAAATGATGTTATATTAGATCAGATATTGAGTGTTCTAATAGTTCTTCTGAAAGTGAAACTGAGTTAAGTGCCGCCGAAATTTTATGTAGTGTTCTTGTGAAAAGTGATTTAACATTAAAACTCTTTATTGGAAAAGAAGATATTTCTGCTTACGATTTGAACTGGATTCTCCTTTGTGATTTAAAATTATCTCGATGGTCGCAACTTGAAAATATATTAGTTAGGTATGCCAACGTAAGTCAACACAATTTAAGGACTCGATCTTGTGAATTTTTCTTTCAAAAGTCGTATGGAAATTTAGTTACGTGTACGAAAAAACTGAAGAAATGGAAGACTATCAATATAAAAAACAATTGGAACTTTTAATTGATCAGTTAAACATGATATTGTTAAAAAGACGAAAATATTCCCCGGCAACTATTTTGTTTGCATTTATGGCTTATTCATATTCATCGTCATGTTACATGCTCTTACAAGATCATTTGCTGCTGCCTAGTAAACGATATTTACAACAAATATCTTCTGCATTTAATGTAAAACCAGACAAAAATCTTTCAAATACAAGTCACTATTTGAAACAAATTTCCAAAAACTTGACTTTGAGAAAAATATACAAATTACAAATCGTTGAAATTTATGTAAAATCTAAGTTAGATTTTAAAGCCAATGGAATTGTTGGCAGTTCAGAAAATAATGCTAAGTTAGTAAGGGCAGGAAATTTTATTTTATGTGGTATTTATTAAACATTAAAAAACATTATTTACAATAACATATTTTTAACGTTTATTTTTCTCTTTTGTTAGCGTAGCTAATTTCCTCTTTTTCTCTAAATTTTTAGCGCCATTTGTTTGTTTTGAATATTTTGTTGTGTTATTCAACAGAATATTTGCAAAAACAGAATACAATGTTTTAAACAATCTGGAAACATTCTTGCCACACAAACAATGCAATTCAAATTGTTGAAAAAAGTTATTGGAATTTAAGCTTAACTGTGTCAGTTGAATTAAAATGCCTTTTTGACAGGAAGATTGCAAAAATTTTGTATATTGTATATTATTGTATATTCTAACAAAGCATACATATGAAAGAAAACACACTTAACTTAAATAGAAGTTTTTCAAAAGTTTCATAGCCGACCAGTTTATTGAAAACGTAATAAAACCAATCACATACCAACAATGTTAGGAACTACACCTGGATGACTTACAACGCTCTGATTTGTCGAATAAAAATGTTCTTATTTCGAATACCGTTCAAGCTACACATTTTTTTCTTTGGGAATTTTTATTTGTCTTTTGATGAGGATTTCTCCTTTTTCTCTGGGACGCGAGTTCTGGGACAGCCTGTATATGCAGCTTGATTCCTCGATTTCACATAATTCAAGATAATTTGAAGTTATAATGGGGCGAAATTGATCAATGTCAACATTATATAAATTTGATTCGGTACTTTCATTAGAAAAGTTGCTAAAGCATGCTTCTTTTTTATTAATCATTTTCAAAATATGTCTTATCCGTAATTTGTTTTCTGATTCAATTACTTGGCTAACTGATACGTTATAGTTTGATCCAGATAGTCGTCTGTACATTCCAAACCGTTTCTTTAACTTGTCTGTTTGAAATTTCCCCAAGAGTACATAGGAAACATTAAATTTTGTTAAAGCATCGTTAGCAATTTTACATAATACGAGTATCTTTAACTGTTGTGTTATTCACAGGAACTAGTCGAATAACTTCACTAAAATTACCAAAAGCAGAAGAGATCATAAAAGTTTGAATAGTTTTTGCCAGATCCTTAACATTATTTTCTGAACTGCCAACAATTCCATTGGCTTTAAAATCTAACTGAGATTTTACATAAATTTCATCAATTTGTAATATTGTATATTTTTCTCGAACAGTCAAGTTTTTGGAAATTTGCTTCAAATAGTGACTTGTATTTGAAAGATTCTTGTCTGGTTTTACATAAAATGCAGAAGATATTTGTTGTAAATATCGTTTTCTAGGCAGCAGCAAATGATCTTGTAAGAACATGTAACATGACGATGAATATGAATAAGCCATAAATGCAAACAAAATAGTTGCTGGAGAATATTTTCGTCTTTTTAACAATATCATGTTTAACTGATCAACTAAAAGTTCAAATTATTTTTTATATTGATAGTCTTCCATTTCTTCAGCTTTTTCGTTACACGTAACTAAATTTTCATAAGACTTTTGCAAGAAAAATTCAAAAGATCGAGTCCTAAAATTGTGTTGACTTACGTTGTCATACCTAACTAATATATTTTCAAGTTGCGACCATCGAGATAATTTTAAATCACAAAGGAGAATCCAGTTCAAATCGTAAGCAGAAATTTCTTCTTTTCCAATAAAGAATTTTAATGTTAAATCACTTTTCACAAGAAGACTACATAAAATTTCGGCGGCACTCAGTTTCACTTTCAGAAAAACCATTAGAACACTCAATATCTGATCTAATATAACATCATTTTCGTTAAAATGTTTTATACAAACAGATGAATACTTCATAGGTTGCCAATTTTTCCTCGGGCTTGAAGCCATTTCTTTTTCGTTTCTTCATCTTTTGGAAATGAAAACGTAGTAACTGAAGGTTGCCCCTTTACGGATACACTTTCGTAATTCGATTTGCAGCTTGGGACACAACATTTTCTAGTCATCTAAAAAGTTTTCATGTAAAAAGCATGAAGCAAAGTACAAGGTTAAGTGTACTTACATTGTATTGCTTTTAAATAGTTTCTTTCTATATTGTCGAATATCAAATTATTGAGTTAAATATTCTGATAAATACACACAAGTTTGGAAATACCACAACTATCTAACGTTAACTGTACTTTATAACAATAATTACTGCAACTCAATGATGAAATGCTCAAGTGAAGGAGGCAAAATGTCCGCCTGCGAACACTGTTGCCAAGTTTCTTAGTTCACGGCTTGTAAAATAAAGGTGGCGTTGCCTCTGTCCTTCAGATGAGCTAATTATTTTTTTTTAGGTAGCGCTGCAGAAAGACAACGCGCTCAAGGACAAGCCGGAATATGTGATGTTCTCTCTGATATTCATCTTGTTCGGACTGGCGATCGTCGCGGCCTCGCTTAATTTGCTGGTGCTGCGCTTCGTCACGATGAACACTGAAGATGAGCGCAGGGATGAGGCGCAAGCGATGCAGGTAATTTCGCAGTGCACGGTTTTGGAGCGGCGTTGAGTGAGATTTATGATTGGCAGGCATTAGCTGGAGCCGTGAGATTAGAAGGGGATGTAATAACGGCTAATGGGTCGATACTGAGCGGACAGATTGGACATCACTGTACAGAAACGACATCGATAGATCAAGACGAGACCTCCGTGTGTTCCTGTCACTGCGGCTGTTTTAGTAATAATAGACACAGGTACGTTCAAAAGTGATTTCAGGCAAACTCGTAGTTATTTATGTATTTCTTTTTTCTCGTTTTTTTTTTTAAATTTTAATTTTTTTTAATTTAATTTAATTTTTTATCTTATCTTTTTTTTTTTTTTATTTACTTTTTTTATTTACTTTTTTATTTATTTTTTTAAATTTATTTTTTTAAATAAAAAATAAACTCGTAGTTGTTTCGCAATTTAATTTTGACTGCATTTCTTCATTTACTCGCAAATTAAATTTTAAGCGCAGAAAAATCATTCGTTCAAATTAATATAAGCAGAGCGATTTGCAAATGAGAACTTATTGACTTTCATCAATTCTTTTATTGACATTATTTTAGTATGAATTTTTAAAATGAACTGAACGTTTTTGTTAATAAGCAACAAAAGCGTAACAGCTCTAGCAACAATAGTGGGTGTTTTACGAGACTGCAGCCCAACATACGATATCAATATTTCTCAAGGTTGGCAGTTCTCAAGAAGTAAGATAAAAAAAATATAGATGTGATCTTAAGATAAAAGTACAGTCAAAAATCGTAGGCAATACGCCAACCAAAACGTGGAGTGGAACATTGCTACTGATTTATCATCTTAAAAAATAAAATGATGAAAAAAACAGTTTTCAATTAGAAACATTTTTTTTTTGACTTGTAATTAGTTTTTAAAATAAAATACTATCAATACAATAGCAATAATATAATTTTTTTTAAAGAAAACAGCGTTTGTAAGTAAATATTAAAATCTTAATAATACACTGCTGGACAAGAAAATCCGGACACCTGAACTTCTCGATTTAAAATTGCTTAATTAACTTATGTAAACCTTTAAAAAGAAAATTACAATTTGATATATGTGCCTTGGACAGTTAAAAGGGACCTATCGTCCGAAAACAAGATTTCGAGAAAACTCTTTCCATCCATTGATTTTTTAACGTTTTTTAAGTTCTTGTATTCTCTTTTAAAGCGCATTCGTAAAATAAATAATGCAAATAAAAATCTGCAGTTTGTTTCATTAAAAAGAGTGTACTTTTTTCTATCAGAGTCACCAAAAAAGTAAAAATCGATTTTTTCGGACCCTTTATCAAATGAAATGATACGATTACAATTAATTGTTAAAGATTAAATTTCATCATTTATTTTTTGAACATCAAATTTTAAAGTGATTGATAAAGAATTTTATATTAATTAAGAGATTGCTTGATGTTTTAAATTTGATATATTGTACTTTTCAATATAAAACTATGCAGTCATATTTTTTTTGAGCCTCTTTTTAAAACATCAAAAGCATTATCGTAGCAAGGTTGTTTTTCATTTATATTAATGTTGTGATTTGTAATTTTTCTCAAGTTTTTTTGGACTGTTAAAATGAAATAATCTTTAAATAGCTTTAAATTATTTTTCAAGCGCCATTTGAAAAGTGTCCGAGATTATCGTCCAGCAGTGTATGCAAAAAAAACAAGAAATCTCATGAAGACGTTTATTCACATTAGTCTTCCACAACTTTAGCATTAAAATATTATTACAGCTCTTACTGAAATGTAAATGTAAAATTGAGAAAATTCCCTCAGCTATCTTCTTGAAACTGTTTGAGGTATTTTTTCAGATCCTTATTGCATTATTGCAATTATTGCAATGTTTTGAAAACAGGAACTATAATCTAAAAATTTCTAAAACAATTTCAACATTTTTCTTCATTAAAATCGTAGTGATGAACAGTAAAATTTCACAACTCTAATAACATAAAAAAACTTATAAAACTGAGAAATATCAAGATATTTTTTTCGATTCTGTTTGAAGTACCTTCTTGAAATTTGTGGAAGTTGTTTCACAAACTTTTAAATTCAGTTCGTTGAATTAGCTTATTAATGTTAGGAGTACTTTTTTAAACATTAATTTTGAAACTCCAATTTAAAATATTTTCCAATTCAAAGTAGATTATTTTTTAATTCAGAGGAGTGATTCAAAAACAAGGCGGCAAAAGGTAGATCAGCTCGTGTTTTCCCATTCTACAAGCGTTAAACAACTTGCTAGAAATAGTCGCGCGTAATTTGCTCCTCCAATTTCACTCCTCTTAATTAAAAAATGAACTATAAATTTTTTTTCGGTGGAGCGTACTTAAAGCTTCCAAAATGATATAAAACTGGAGAAAATCACCTGATGGTCGTCAATTATGCGGAAATGAGTATCAGATTTGGTTCAAATTCGATTTTCTCCACCTGCGAGACAATAAAAATCACCTAAAACCAATTCCAGCTTATTTTCGACATGAAACTAAATTGATTTCGTATTTTTCAGATATTCAATCAAACAATCTCCTTCGCAGCTCAGGCATTTTTTATCGGTGTTGCCGATGCACGAATTACACCCCCCGCACGGGCCGCTACTGCCGCCGCCTGCTATTTACGCGAACCACAGAGCTTCTATATGACCAGCATGCGAGCTTTCTCCGCTTAAATGTGATAAAACTGAACTTCATTAAATTAATCGAACAGTGTTCGCCTAACAAGATATTTGAATCCAGAATGAATCTTCAAGCAACGCACCGAAAGGGTAAAGATAGCAAATCGTCAACTGCCTTGATTTCTTCTCAGATCTTTTTTGAAAAAAAAAAAATTCAACTCGTAACTATACGAAATAGACAAAGTGAGATGAGGGATCAATAATTGTTGCCAAATTTTTTATAACGACACTTTCGTTACTGACTTCCATTAGAGGGACAATAGTTTGTTTCCAAACGAATGACAAAATTGTTGCCAAACGCGTCGACTGAATTATGCTTCCTTTTTTGAAGTAGATTTTTTTAAAACGATACGAAATTGCAGAAGTGACCTCCGGGCATTCTGCGGTTTTTAAATTTAAAGGGACAATTTAAAAATGACTTGACTTGTACATAACTCGACTGTACAGTAAAACCGAAATTGTAGAGCAACCTCTTTGATTTGTTGAATGTTAGTGTCTTAAAATGGCGCTTGGAGAACATTTCCGTCATTTTATATTGATAAATTATAAAAAGTGGCCCAAAGAGCTTCCAAATAATAACATTCTTCCATTTTTCTAAAATTAATTTTATTCAGGCGTTCCAATATACAGGTCATCCCAAACGAAAATCCTCAATTTTGTGGATATCATTATGAAAAATTAGTTTTGTGTTCAGTTATTAATAAACTACGATCTGAAGTGAATTCCTTTTTCAGTTTTTATTATCTGGCGTTGCGACGCTCATTTATGACATTTTATTTGAGCTTCTCTTTTCATAAACCTTTAATGTACAGGGTGAGTTAAGTTTTACCGCCCCGGGCATAATACCTATTAAAGATTGAGGGGAAAGTATGCAATTTACATGTTACATCAGTTGAAGTTTACACTTTCGATTAGTGCCACAAGTTTTCCAAATCATTTTTATTTTAAGCTAAAAAAGTAAAACAAAGAGTTTCAGGTAAAATTTCCATGTTTGGTTTTTTATTTCAAAATTTGTCAAATTATTCGTAGCATTGTTAATTGCAATTTGATTCGTTAAAAAATTATTACCATTTGAGTTAAATCAAATTTAACATAAAACACGAAAAATACTTTTATTTATGACTTTCCAACAATGGATAATACGGTCTACCACGTAACAATACCTGATGATCGACCCATAAAACTGAAGGGAACGGCGTTTTAGTTGTTGCCAGACCCGTATTCTGGAATTTGTGAGAAAAATAAAATAAGTTTTTAATAGGTAAATATTAAGTTTATTTTATAAAAAATGCTCAAAGTGATGTCCCATTACCCATAAATTAAAAGCATCTCAAGCTTCTCCTCGACTGAGTATTGAAATGGCATGATTATACCTGAACTAAACACAAATGTTCACTATTTCACAAAACAAAGTTTTAATTTTCACTTTTTACCAACGATGTTTAAGTGTTGGAAGATTTGTTGCGAATGTGAATGTTTCTTTATTCACAATGTGACCTAGGGTTGTGACCAGGGTTTTTTAACTTTGGGTGAATTAAGCAATTTATTTTATGGAAAGGTTCAATAACCGATAGGTATATTGACTTTGCAGACGGCAAAATTAAAACACAAAATTCTAGACAGATATACTAACGAAAATTAGAAGCTGGTAAGTGATTTTCTTATCAAGTTTAAAATCTAATATTGCAAAAATTATTTTTAATTATGATTATAATTACCGTGTAGCTGTTAGTTACGATTTTGTGAACTTTTAAAGAAATAGCGAAAACCCTTATTCCGGTCCTGTAAAATATAACGTTGCACTTTTTAACTTAACTTTATGACCGTCATAAATAATCAGCCAAGTACCCAAAACCAATACCATTGTTAGGTGAATTGGTCAGCTTATGTCGTAAATCATTTAAAAAAATACCCTCTAATACGGAAATGGCTTTATTTAATGAACCCAAATTAGTAAAATTATTTCAATTACACTAAATTGTGTGAAAATATTTTACTGTTCGTACATAAAAAAACTAATAAAAAGAGCAATTAGTAATTGAAAGAAAGCCAAAATTTTACCTGATTAAAAAAAAGATTTTTTCTTGGTTTCTATGTACCTTAATAATATAAAATTACTCATGCAATTTATGAGAATTGACAAATTATTTTAAAGACCTATTTTGCCACGGACGGTAAAACTTAACTCACCCTGTACAATTTTTTTAATAGAAAAATATCAAAAAATTATCAGTTTTTGCTGAAATTCGCCATTACTTCGATTAAACAAAAGGAAAAATTATACTTCTTTGCTAGTTTATGACAAAAAAAAAAAACAATACCGCCAGTCTGAGGTCGCACTCCAGGAAATAAACAGAATTCGAATATTTCAGGCCAATTTTGGAGGACCCTGTATAATATTCATTACATTACTGTCTGTGGTGGCTCCTTAATAATTTATGGAGCTAAAGATAGCTTAGTGCTCACAAAGAACCAACCTTTCATGTGCTATCTGGGGCGTCCTGTAATTTCGCATGCAAGCAAAAAGTTGCCGAATAATAGAAATGTTTTCCAAACGAAAATTAATGTAAATACCGCTCCTAGAAAGTACTAAAAAAAAAAATGTGTGAAACCATTCTAAAATATATAATTAAGCGCTTCTTCAATAAACGATGAACCTTAGATTCTAAACGATTTTTTATAGGAATTTAAGATGCGCGCAGATAATTGTGTTTAAATCCGCGCGCATCAAAAATTTTGCCTTTAAATATTATGCACCGTTTTGTAACGTTTTGTAAATGTTCTTCCATTGTATCGCTGATCCTGATACGTTTTTGAAGCACAATAACGCTTGTTCCGTTCGAAAGCAGCCATAGCACGTTTCATTTGTAAATTAAGCTTGGTAGAGTAGCGGGAAGAATTGGCCGCGCGACGAGCCTTTCCAGCCACTTTTATTTCCGGGCCGGAAAATCTCGTCGCGCGCACGCGCCGATCTCTAATAGTGGACCATTTAAGACTTTTGAAAAGAAATTGTAAATGCTGTAAATAAAATTGTATTCCGAGTGAATCCTAAAGAGACGCAATGAACTTTTCGCCGCGGGAAAACCGCCGCCGCCCGGGCGACGGCGGTTTTCTCGCGTGGCGCGGAAAAGGTCGCTTGAAGTCAATAATAAAATTGAACTTAAAAATTAACTTTTAATACACCGAATTAAATTTATGAGATGAGGTTGAATTATGAAGTTTTAAATAAATTGTTTATGGTACTTCATAATTGCATTTTAAAAATTCTTGTACATAATTGATAAATTTTTATTGTAAAAAATTCAATAAATAATGTATACATTACAAACAGGTTTTTATCGTTCTGCATCTGAATCATTTTTTGTTTGAAACCAGGGACCTTGTGGTTCGGAAGTCACGTTAAGTCGTTGATCCCCCTGGATTAGCACTGGCCGCACTGACTATTTCAGTGTTAAAAAGACCCCTTCAAAGGGAATAATTACAAAGGAATGACACCGGTTTAAGAATATTGATCAGTTGTGTAAAATGGTTCTTACTTTTAGTTTATTAGTTGCTTATTTACATTTGCTTAGGTACATTTGCTTAACGATAACATAAAATAATAACATAAGTAATAACTAGAATAAATAAAATAACTCATTAAGAGAAGAAGAACCAAGAACACTAGCAACGTTGCCTCTCTGTATAGCCAAACTTATTCGTTGCTTCAAATATGTTTTGGCTTGAAGAATTCCCGTTGTTTGAACAATACGCCTCCCCAAATCTACAAGGAGAGAAAGGGCAGCACTCCAAGGACCCAAAGTTTCCACAGCGAAGACGACGAAAAAATAATCATCAGAAATTGACTTAAGTATTTTTTTTTTCTTAAGATTTTCTGCCAAGTGTGCAGCAGATCTTGCAGAAAATGAAGAATCAGTCAAATGAGAAGGGGCAAGTGTATCCGTACAAGTAAAATCCCAAACCTAAGATTTACCTACTTTCCATGGAATAACTGTAATACCATCTGGACGTTTGCCATCATCCTTCAGAATACTAGGTTCAAGGATACAAGGGATGTTGGCAGAAGAGAAACCACGTTTAATAATGCCATTAATACAGCTGTGACGAGAGAGTCTACCACCATTTTTAATGCACGATAAACCATGATGACCCAACGAGTCTGCAGAAGAACCGCACGAACAGATATGAGGATGACAGAAATTGATGCCCAATCTCAGTGAAATTTCAATTTGTAAAAAGTTTTTTTCTAAAAGAGAATCTAATTTACAAGATGGAAGAGCTTCAAGCCAAGCTCCAGATTCAAGTTCAGATCCAGCTAATAAGATAGCTTTTTGTGTGATATTTGTGGAAGATAATAAATTTTGAAATATTTTCTCACAGATAGGTAAGTCCCAATTTCTTTGAATAGAAAGCGCTTTTGGAAGTAAAGACGAATTAGAAATTTCCTTCCAATAATCAACAGCCTCGTTAAGGGATGTAATTTCAAAATTAGAAAAACTAGAAGGTAGAATGGACATAATAAGTTCAGAATTAGAAAATATAGAAGACAAAAAGGCAGGCGAGGAAATATCAATTATAGACCTTATACCTAATCCACCAAAACGGATTGGTAATTTGGCTTCGAATCCAAGATCTTATTGTAAATTTAATATTCCAAATTTTTTCCAAAGAAGAAATAACAATATTATCCAATTCAAGACACTCATTTTTAAATTTCCAAAAAGGACAACATCTAAGATTATAAGTGAAATTAGGTATCCAAAAACAATGACGGAGTAAAAATAAACTAATATGAGGATTAATTTTACATAGATTTGATGAAAGTAAAGAGAATGAATCAATTTTTTTAGAAATGAATGGAGAAATTGCTGCATCGAAAATAGGACAACCAAGAATAAAAAGGTCTTCAACATTACAAACGTGAAAACAAGGAGCTAATAATTCGAATCTCTCCAAAATTGAAGACTTGTCTAATTCAGAAACATTACTAAGGAAGAAAAGTTCGCATTTATTGAAATTAAGAAGCAAACCAATTTTCTTAAATTCGGAAATTATCATCTTGTAAGACATTTAAAGCCTTACCACCTAAAGAACCATCATCTAAGTATCAAACATTTAATTCTGAATTCAAATTCTTAATAATTTGATGAATAGATAAACTAAAAATTGCAGGACCGAGAGGGTCGCCTTGTTGACAACCTACCAAGGATTCAATAACATTTCCACTAAAGAATAAATTTGATTGATAATCGTAACATTGCCAGAGATAAGGATATATATATATCTGGAGTAACAGCCTTAACAACAGAAAGAAGGGAGTCTCTTTCGATAGAATTGAAAGCATTTTTAACATCGATTTTAAGAAAAACTTCAGCATCAGACTGATTATTAATATAAGTTCTAATTGAACAGCCACCCTTAATTCCAAAACCTAATTGAATAGGATGAAAAAAGGAAGATAACGAATCCTTAATATGGAAACTGTATAATTTAGAAGATAAGCGTCTAAAAGTTGAACCTATTCCAATAAGGTGAATACCGCCATCTTTTTTAAAAAGGGCACAAAGAGAGGCACCATAAAGAATAAGTCTAATATCAGAAAGAACTTCACCAGCTAGCATGAGATTGCAAAGACTAGAGGCTTTCAATAATTGACGACCAGAGTCATCTGTACCATTTCTTAATAAATCTTTGAGATGTTGTGGTCTTATTCCATCCATTCCAGCAGCAGAACCATTAGGAAATGACATAATCGCTTTATAAACTTGATGTTCAGAGACAGAGAGAAGTTCTACCATTTCTTCAGGTGGATCAGGAAACTGTAGTAATCTTGAAGGAATTGGATGTTTAGATTTCAATTATTCAAAAGTATCAGCATTATTGTTGGCAAATGAGTCATCAGAAGGTAATAAGCGAACTGCACCCTTAATATCGCCATCCGCAATTTTGTTCTCAACAGATTTACAAATTGAAAATTTTGAGAAATTGGTTTGGAATAAAGTATGGAGTCCATATTAGAGTCAGCATTCTTCTTAACTTTTCTGAGAAGCTTAACTGGAAGTTCCGAAAATGTGAATTTTGAGACCATTTGAACTCTTGAAAAATTTTGAATTTTGGCAAATATGACATTTCATAAATGAACTGTCAAAAAGAAAACGGAACCAAACCAAGAAGAAATCACAAGATAATCAAAAACCTCAAAGACCATTCCAGTTTGAGACCAACTACTCTTCAATGAATGCTTCACTAATTAAATAAATATTGGCCAACTGTTACACTTAAACTGTTTAAAACACACACACCCTGTCACCGCAAATGACTGCTGCTTTAAAATCTCTGGGCAATTATAAACACCAAAAAGTACATGAAGACCGAACCCAACCTGTAGATCGATTACGTGACTTTCCGAATACTTCTGATGAGTCGTTTAGATACCGAATACCAAGAAAAACCAGAAGCAATCTTAATGATTTTATTATACCAAAATGAATAAAAATTTCGTTTAATGTTCATTGGCGTTCTAATTTTTCTTTTGCGTTTGGGATGCGTCGCGATTTAAAAATTCGACAATCAATGGGGTTGTTCCATTTAACGTCATTCCTCTCGTATGATTTTCGGTCAATATCAACCCCCTTCCTTCACGGCATATTTTCATCTGGTCATAAAATATTAGGCTAAAATATTCAGGATCAATTGCGGCAGCAAATTAATTTACTGGGCCAATTGGTCTTGAATATTTGACCCTAATATTTTATGACCACGTGAAAATATGCCACGAAGGAAGGTGGTTGATATTAACTCAAAATCATACGAGAGGAATGGCGCTCAATGAAACAACGCCATTGATTCTCGCATTATCGCATTCCGAAAAATCATCTTCATCGCTGTCGCCATCTTCATCGGAGCCAACGCGTGCTGCCATTACAATCATCGTTGACTTAATTACGGTTGTTCCCGACGACAATTTGAAATCTTGAATAATAACTACTGCGAGGCCACACGTTTCATCATATTTCATACTGTCCGGCTCAAACTTCAATTCCCTTATCTCATCAAACTGGTTTTTAAATGAATCTACAGATTTGTGTTCATAGGAGAAATGTTGATCAAACGCGGAAATTGCTACACTCTTGTTGAATTTAGGATAGGGACAGCACATTGGTCTGTAAAGCAATATTATAAACACATTTATTTTTAAATAACGTATCATACATACCTTTTTAAAAATGATACACTTTTCGTAGTTTTTCTGGGATGATAAGGGGATAATACGTTCAATTCTGTTTCCTTATCTTTAGATAATTCCCGGAAAAATGGAAACATCTTCTTATTTCTTACATCTGTGTAACTATTCGGATGATCACTATGAAAAGAATAATTTCCTCCGCAAATACTACATGAATTTGGATTAGTTTCTAGACTTTACATTGTGGCAACATTCATTTGAAATTTTGAATTTGTTATTTTGACATCAGAAACATAATCATCCAAATAGCTAGATGCTAATTTATATTTATTTAGAAGTTTTCTTATTGGTGACCAGGTTTTCTTTTTTCCATAGCATTGGAGATCTCCATATTCCAACTTCTTCTTGACCATTATTATTATTTCTTTATTATACACATTATACAAATTAACGTTAATTAAATTTTTATAAAATTATCTTAATAAAATGTAACATGTATATAACAACAAAGTAAAATAACAAAACATAAGTAATAACTAGAATAAATAAAATAACTCATTAAGAGAAGAAGAACCAAGAACACTAGCAACGTTGCCTCTCTGTATAGCCAAACTTATTCGTTGCTTCAAATATGTTTTGGCTTGAAGAATTCCCGTTGTTTGAACAATACGCCTCCCCAAATCTACAAGGAGAGAAAGGGCAGCACTCCAAGGACCCAAAGTTTCCACAGCGAAGGCGACGAAAAAATAATCATCAGAAGTTGACTTATATTTTTTTTATTAACATTTTCTGCCAAGTGTGTAGCAGATCTTGCAGAAAATGAAGAATCAGTCAAATGAGAAGGGGCAAGTGTATCCGTACAAGTAAAATCCCAAACTAAAGATTTACCTACTACCATGGAATAACTGTAATACCATCTGGACGTTTGCCATCATCCTTCAGAATACTAGGTTCAAGGATACAAGGGATGTTGGCAGAAGAGAAAGCACGTTTAATAATGTCATTAATACAGCTGCGATGAGAGAGTCTACCAGCACTTTTAATGCACATAAATCATGGTGACCCAACGAGTCTACAGAAGAACCGCACGAGCAGATATGAGGATGACAGAAATTGATGCCCAATCTAAGTGAAATTGCAATTTGTAAAAAGTTTTTTTCTAAAAGAGTGCCTAATTTACAAGATGGAAGAGGTTCAAGCCAAGCCAGATTCAAGTTCAGATCCAGCTAATAAGATAGCTTTTTGTGTGATATTTGAGGAAGATAATAAATTTTGAAATATTTTCTCACAGATAGGTAAGTCCCAATTTCTTTGAATAGAAAGCTCTTTTGGAAGTAAAGACGAATTAGAAATTTCCTTCCAATAATCAACAGCCTCGTTAAGGGATGTAATTTCAAAATTAGAAAAACTAGAAGGTAGAATGGACATAATAAGTTCAGAATTAGAAAATATAGAAGACAAAAAGGCAGGCGAGGAAATATCAATTATAGACCTTATACCTAAACCACCAAAACGGATCGGTAATTTGGCTTCGAGTCCAAGATCTTATTGTAAATTTAATATTCAAAAATTTTTCCAAAGAAGAAATAATAATATTATCCAATTCAAGACCATCATTTTTAAGTTTCCAAAAAGGACAACATCTAAGATTATAAGTGAAATTAGGTATCCAAAGACAATTGCGGAGTAAAATTTTAATTTTAAAGATATGCTTTGTAATTCAAATTTATTCCAGAGCGACCGTTGAAGATAGTAGACGGGGAATGCTGAAACCAGTTCCTGTATTACAAGGGAGTCCAAGCATGTCACCACAAATGACTGCTGCTTTAAAATCTCTGGGCAATTATAACCACCAAAAAGTACATGAAGACCGAACCCAACCTGTAGATCGATTACCTGACTTTCCGAATACTTCTGATGAGTCGTTTAGATACCGAATACCAAGAAAAACCAGAAGCAATCTTAATGATTTTTATTAAACTTGAATACAAATTTCGTTTAATACTCATTGACGTTCTAATTATACTTTTGCGTTTGGGGTGCGTCATGGATTAAAAATTCGAGAAGCAATGGCATTGTTCCATTTAGCGTCATTCCTCTCGTATAATTTGGGTTAATACCAACCCCCGTCCTTCATGGCATATTTTCACGTGGTCATAAAATATTAGGCTAAAATATTCAGGATCAATTCCGGCAGTGAATTAATTTACTGGGCAGTAAATTAATTTACTGGCCCAATTGGTCCTGAATATTTTAGTCTAATATTTTATGACCACGTGAAGATATGCCATGAAGGAAGGGGGTTGATAGTAACCCAAAATCATACTAGAGGCATGACACTAAATGGAACATCGCCATTTACTTAGGGACGAAACCACCAACGTGAAACTATATTTGGTTGGTACGTTGGAAGCAACTCAAGGACAACAGCAGGTCTGTAAAGAAATATTATAAACACATTTATTTTTAAATAACGTATCATACCTTTTTGAAACTGATACACTTTTCGTAGTTTTTCTGGGACGATAAGGGGATGATACGTTCAATTCTGCTTCCTTATCTTTAGATAATTAGCAGAAAAAATGGAAACATCTTCTTATTTCTTCGATCTGTGTCACTATTCGGATGATCACTATGAAGAGAATAATTTCCTCCGCAAATACTACATGAATTTGTATTATCGGAACCAATTCTATGCGAAAATAAGTTTCAGTGATCACCCCGTGAGATTTTTGTTTGCCCCCCCCCACGATCGGCATCAAACTAAGCCCCCCCTACGAAGATGCACTTGTGTACAAAATTTGTTGGCTGTAGGACACTTCTTTCTATGCGAAAATAAGTTTCAGTGATTCCCCCGTGCGATTTTTGTTTGGACCCCCCCCCGATAGGCATTAAATTAAGTCCCCCTTACTAAGATGCACTTGTGTACAAAATTTCGTAGCTTTAGGACACGTCTTTCTATGCGAAAATATGTTTCGGTGATATCCCCCCCCCACTAACGTGCACTTGGGTACAAAATTTGGTGGCTTTAGGACACTTGTTTCTATGCGAAAATAAGTTTCAGTGATCACCCCGTGCGATTTTTGTTTGCCCCCCCCCACGATTGGCATCAAACTAAGTCCCCCCTACGAAGATGCACTTGTGTACAAAATTTGTTGGCTGTAGGACACTTCTTTCTATGCGAAAATAAGTTTCAGTGATTCCCCCGTGCGATTTTTGTTTGAACCCCCCCCCGATGGGCATTAAATTAAGTCCCCCCTACTAAGATACACGTTTGTACAAAATTTGGTGACTTTATGACACTTTGCCCCCCCCCGATCGGTACCAAACTTCACAGGAACACTCTCCAGGTTAAGTTAGAGTATTCCTGAAAATTTCATCAAAATCGGTTCAGCGGTTTCCGAGTCTATAAGCTACACACATACACACATACATACATACATCCAATTTTATATATATAGAAGAAGATATAGAAGATAGATAGATAGATAGATAGATAGATAGATAGATAGATAGATAGAAGAATAGAAGATAGATAGATTATTTGCTTTACCTTTTGTGTTTTAGTTAAATATTTGTTTTTGTCAGAATTAGAAAAGTGAAGCTAACACAAACAAATTATTGAGAACCTTCCTATATTAGTAAACAAATCTGGATCAGATATATAGTTTATCGCACAGTGACCGGCTGATTAAAGTGAACATAGTTTAAGAGTTTTTAAAATATCCTCTTCAAAAGAAATAATTACAGATAACAATATTGATAAGTTGTGTAAAATGGCTTTTACTTTTAGTTTATTAGTTTTTATAACCTTTGTTTAGTACAATAGTTTATGCAATGCTTTATCTAACGCCTTTTTTAATAATCTAAATTTTGTGTTTTAAATTACAGTCTTATGCTTTAAAAAGTAATTTAAACTGTCTAGACTTGTAAATTTTTAACGAGTTAGTAACATGAAAATTAATTTAAAAACTTTTTGATTGACTGGCAGGATTTGATTATAGTTTTTAATTTCATTTACAAATAAACTTCAAAAAACAGGACAGTGGAAAATATTCAGACTTAGCGTTTCACTCCGTATATTATGATTTCAAAAGACTTCTCTTGTATTCTCTTTTAAAGTGCATTCGTAAAATAAATAATGCCAATAAAAATCTGCAGTTTGTTTTATTAAAAAGAGTGTACTTTATTCTATCAGAATCACCAAAAAAGTAAAAATCGATTTTTTCGGACGATAGGTCCCTTTATCAAATGAAATGATACGATGAGAATTAATTATTAAAGATTAAATTTCATCATTTATTTATTTATTATTATTATTTATCAAATTTTAAAGTGATTGATAAAGAATTTTTTATTATATTAAGAGATTGCTTGAAGTTTTAAATTTGATATATTGTACTTTTCAAGACAAAACTATGCAGTCATTTCTCTTTTCTGAGCCTCTTTTTAAAACAGCAAAAGCATTATCGTAGAAAGGTTGTTTTGCATTTATATTAATGTTGTGATTTGTAATTTTTCTTAAGTTTTTTTGGACTGTTAAAATGAAATAATCTTTAAATAGCTTTAAATTATTTTTCAAGCGCCATTTGAAAAGTGTCCAAGATTATCGTCCAGCAGTGTATGAAAAAAGACAAGAAATCTCATTAAGACGTTTATTCACATTAGTCTTCCACAACTTTAGCATTAAAATATTATTACAGCTCTTACTGAAATGTAAATGTAACATTGAGAAATTTCCTTCAGCTATCTTCTTGAAACTGTTTGAGGTATTTTGGCAATAATTGCATTATTGCAATTATTGCAATGTTTTGAAAACAGAAACTTTAATCTAAAAATTTCTAAAACAATTTCAACATTTTTCTTCATTAAAATCGTAGTGATGAACAGTAAAAATTTCACACTTTTAGTTTATTAGTTTTTGTAAGCTTTGTTTAGTACAATAGTTTATACAATGCTTTATCTAACGCCTTTTTTGGAAATCTAAATTTTGTGTTTTAAATTACAGTCTTATACTTTAAAAAGTAATTTAAACTGCCTAGACTTGTAAATTTTTAACGAGTTAGTAACATGAAAATTAATTTAAAAACTTTTTGATTGGCAGAATTTGATTATAGTTTTTAATTTCAATTACAAATAAAACTTCAAAAAACAGGACAGTGGAAAATAATCAGACTTTAGCGTTTCACTCCATATATTACGATTTCAAAAGCCATCCCTCTGAACAACTGTGACACAAATTGCATTTCGACGTGTTTCTTTCCGAGGCCTCCTTGCTTGATCTCACAGTGTCCTCCAGTTCCATCACGCCACATGTCTTGCACCGAAATGTAACTAATAACTGCATCGCGCTTGTTAGTCTCGTAGACGTTGTAGGCCTTATTTAGACAGTGGCGTAGAGTAAACCTGCCGGAACCCGTTATAGCTTCTTGTTTTTTAATTTCCTCACTGAACAGAATAAAATCACCGGGTTCTCTGCTACCGAGACATATGGTATAATTCCAATTATCAATTTGTAAGTTTACTGAATTAAAGACACCTGCAATTGCTGCGTCTACAAAGTTCATGGTGCCAAAATTTGGTTTCGTAAACTGTGCTCTTTCGATTTAGGCCTGAATGCTATCTTAAATTCATCCTTAGGTTAACAAGGTTGTTTATTTTCTTAACACATCCTGAAATACAAAATAACAACAAAAATTTTCTGATTCTAATTTATTAAATTGTTGATTATTTGATTTACCTTGTGTGCTTTTGTGAAATATTTGTATCTGTAAAAATTAGAAAAGTGAAACTAACAAAAATTATTTATTAGGAACCTACCTGTTACTAAATAAATCTGGATAAGATATGATAGTTTATCGAAAAGTAGATAATGATTAAAGTGAACATAGTTTAAGAGTTTTTAAATACCCTCTTCAAAAGGAATAATTACAGATAAAAATATTGATCATTTGTGTAAAATTGCTTACTTTTAGTTTATTAATTATATTTTGTACAATAGTTTATACAACGTTTTTTCTAACGCCTTTTTTGGAAATCTAATATTAACTGCCTAGACTTGTAAATGTTTAACAAGTTAGTAACATGAAAATTAATTTAAAAACTTTTTGACTGGCAGGATTTCATTACAGTTTTTAATTTTATTTACAAGTAAACTATGGACACATTTGTTACATTCCATCAATTTTTATTGTTCCTTTAAAAAACAGAACAGCGTAAAATAATCAGCGTTTCACTCCGTATATCATAACTTGGAAAGACATCCCTCTGAAAAACTGTGACACAAATTCTATCTCGACGTGTTTCATTCCGATGCCTCCTTGCTTGATCTCACAGTGTCCCCCAGTTCCATCGCGCCAACGGTCTGCCACCGAAATGTAACTAATAACTGCATCAGGTATGTTAACCGCGTTGACATTGTACGCCCTATTTATACAGTGGCGCAAGGTGAATCTGCTGGAATCCGTTAAAGCTTCGCGTTTTTCAACTCTCTCACTGAACAGAAGAAAATCGCCTGGTTCTCTGCTGCCGAGACAAATGTTATAGTTCCAATTATCAATTTGTGGATTTGCTGATGTGAAGAGACCTGCTACTACAGCGTCTATAAAGCTCATGGTCACTGTTACTGTGAACACAACCAGTTGCCAAAATTTGATTTTGCGAACTGTGCTCTTTTGATTTAGGCCTGATATGCTATCTTAAATCCCTCTTGAGGCCAAAAGGCTGCTTATTTCCTTATCACATCCTGGAATAAAATATAACAACCATAATTTTCAGTCGAGTATGAAGAATGTGATTCTAATTCATTAAATTGTTGATTATTTTTGCTTTTGCTTTTTAGTGAAATATTTGTTTTTGTCAAAATTATAAAACCGAAACTAAAACAAAGAAATTATTGAGAGCTTTGCTGTATTAGGAAACAAATCTGGATAAGATAATAGTTTATCGTACAGTGGCCGGCTGATTAAAGTGAACATAGCTTAAGAGATTTTAAAATACAGTTGATTTATGAGTTGTCTCACTATGAGATCGGGTTTGTAAAACTTAAAATGTCAATTAAACACTGCAGAATTTATTAAGAACCTTTCTCCGTCAAGTGCTTAACACATGCCCTATCTTTCGGTAATAAATTTGTTGCGATTATAAATCAGTTCTTCAACTTCGGTTCCAACTTTTTTATGCGATATTTGTGGGCTCGTGTGGATATTTAAAATGGTACATACTATGAAGGCAAAAAATTCGTATCAGTTGTATGCCAGTCGTTGAGAAATCGTTGTCATTGCGCTTCTGAAATAGCTTAGAAAATGATGGCTAAACGGGGTTATCATCACCAGATTTTAAATTTGGAAGCACGCATAAATGTTATTGAAGACAGCGAAAGAAGTTTATCGCAACGAAATCTAGTTTCTAAATGTGGCAAAACCCAAATTCAGGAGATTTTAAAAAATACGAAAAAGAAATTGTCTCTAATTAAAAAATTTAAGAATTGTAAACAAACTGTTTTAGAACAATATTTTGATAATAAGCCTTAAGAATGGATATCTTTATTTCTCGGTCTTGAATTTTTTTAATTTGCATTAATTTTTAAACATTCTATTATTTAATATTATTAATTTGTCTTGTGTGCGTCTAAATTGACGCTTTGTATTTTTATGAAAATGTAGGATCCTTCGCGTGTCTTCATTATTGATAATAAAACGTTTTGAAGTTCATATGGTGTTTATTTTATATTAATTTAAGAAAAAGTTCTCTAAAGCGACCACTCCTCCAAGAAACCATTTTTTAAGGAAATCACGAGTGGTCGCTTTACAGGAGTTTTACTGTACCTTCTTCAAAAGTAATACTTCCATGGTACCGTCCTAAAAATATTGATCAATTGTGTAAAATGGCTTACTTTTAGTTTATTAGTTATATTTTGTAACCCTTGTTTAGTACAATAGTTTATCTAACGCCTTTTTTGGAAATCTAAAAATTGTGTCTTAAATCACAGTCTGTTCTTATGCAAGCCGTTTATCAGGTTTGAAAATCAGTTTTAACTGCCTAGACTTGTAAATTTTTAACTAGTTAGTACCATATGAAAATTAATTTAACAACTTTTTGACTGACTGGCAGGATTTATAGTTGTTAATTTAAAAATAAAATATGAACACATTTGCTGCATTCAATCAATTTTATTGTTACTTTAAAAAGCAGAACAGCCTAAAATAATCAGAATTTAGCGTTTCACTCCGTATATCGTGATTTTAAAAGCCATCCCTCTGAAGAACTGTGACACAAATTCTATCTCAACGTGCGTCTTTCCGATGCCTCCTTTCTTGATCTCACAGTGTCCTCCAGTTCCATCAAACCAACGGTCTTCCACCGAAATGTAACTAATAACTGCATCAGGTGTGTTAGTCGCGTTGACATTGTACGCTTTATTTATACAGTGGCGCAAGGTGAACCTGCTGGAATCCGTTAAAATGGCGAGTTTTTCAATTCTCTCAGTGAACAGAATAAAATCACCTGGTTCTCTGTTGCCGAGACAAATGTTATAATTCCAATTATCAATTTGTGGATTTGCTGGTGTAAAGAGGCCTGCCACTACAGCGTCTATAAAGCTCATGGTCACTGTTACTGTAAATACAGCCAGTTGCCAAAATTTGGTTTCTATTTAGGCCTGATATGCTATCTTAATTCCTCTTCAGGTTAATAAGGATGCTTATTTTCTTACCACATTCTGAAATAAAAGAGAACAATCATAATTTTCAGTCGAGGATGAAGAATTTATTAAATTGATTATTTACTTTACCTTTTGTTTTTCTGAAATATTTGTTTCTGTCAAAATTAGAAAAGTGAAGCTAGCAAAAATAAGTTGTTGATGACCTACCTATATTAATAAACAAATCTGGATAAGATATACTTTATCGTACAGGCAGACTGATTAAAGTATGATCATATTTTGAGAACATTTAAAATAGCAACAGATAATAGCAAATTGTTAAAAAGCAATATCAAAATTTTCGACTTGAAACTAAATCTGCATTTATGTGATCGATTAAATTAAATTTTCAATTGTTTCAAATGTTTGCGATGCAAAATTCAACAATAAACCCATAGAAACTTAAAGTTTATGTTGCGACACACGTCCGTGCAAGCTAATAGCGGGGGCGAGGGATGGAAAAGAAGTGGGCGTAAATCGAGGCGTCACTGTAGGTAATAGCTGTGCACTGCACCCAACTTGGAAGTAAAGTTTTGGAGATGGCTTGTTTAAATAGGGAATTAATTTATTCAGTTCCTTATTTAATATAAACAATGTAAAAAAGCTCAGTGTTGCGACTTTAGGTAGTATATTTTAATCGCAAACGCCATTCCTCTAAACTCCTGCGAGATGAGCTCAATTTCGACAAATTTTTGACCGACTCCCCCTTTATTGATTTGGCAATGTCCTCCGGTTCCATCAACCCACAGGCTAATCACTTCAATGTAGTTAATAACTGCGTCATCAGTCTCGGGGATGCGATATGTTTTAACAATTTTTTGGGTAATTGTTAACTGATTGGAATGAAAAAGATCGGCCTTTTTCTCTACTTCCTCTTCGCACAGAATAAAATCATCTTCTTCTCTTGTACCAACCAAAATATTAGAATTCCAGTTTTCGCGATTATTAGTTATTGAATTGATCACACCTGATATAGCAGATGCAATTAAATCCATGGTAAAAGAGACAAAACGACCAAACTTTAAAAATTGTTTGAGGAAACTGTGCACTAAATTGGTTGTACATTTTTAAATCTTGTTATCTTATGTAGGCCCCTCCTTAGGTACTCGACGCTTTTCTTATCTAATTCGTGGAACCTTTTCTTCGCATCCATTACCAAATGTTTTTTTGGCTTGCGTTTTTAATTTGTAGATTTTATATAAAATGCACAAATTACTGCCAAAAAACTTTAACAGCAAGAATTATCTTGAGTGACTTTGATTTTAGGTTTTGCCTTGTATAATTTGTTTCAATTGTAATTTTTGGTTTTTGAAATACGCAATTTTTTTGATAATTTGACTTAATTTGTTGTTTTAAAATTAAACTAATACAGAATCTTTAACTGCTGTTATTAATATTAATTATTTAAACAATATTTGGTTTATTTTAAATTTGATGAAATGCTGAAGTTTTATTTATAAAATTAAAAAATGTAAAGTAGATATGAAATTTTAATTTAAATGGATGAAAAAAAAAAACCTGAGCACACTTGATGAATATGTGCACTACAATTTGCATGGTTTTACCTAGGAAAAACGACTCTTAAGATTCAACCCTTGTTGTAATCATTTGAAAACAAAACATTTTACATGAGCACTTTATGAAAATGTGGGTTCTAACATAAATAAAAAAAACTTGCATTAGGAATTTTTTTATCAAAAAATCTTTTTCATAAAAGTTGTTCAGAATTGGGCACATAAGCCAAATCCGAAATTCCATTAAAAAAATCCAAATTCAGAAAATGGAAATTTTATTTAAGTAATTAAGCATCGTTTTTTGCTGCATTAAATTTCTGGACTTGGAATTTATTTTATAATTTTCAACATTTACTTTTAATGAAATTTCACATTTAGCTTAGTTGAACAATTCTAAACAACTTCTATTAACAAGATTTTTTAATAAAAAAATGCTGTGGTGGTACCGTCTAAAGTGAAACACCCTGTATATTTTAACAGTAATGTGAACAGACCCAGTAATTAAATAAATTGCAATCTGCATGACAGACACAGGATTTAAGAAGGTGATTTAAAACAAACCTTGAAATCATGTTAATTTATTTTTATAAACGGATAAGAAATTCAAACTAGATCATTCGTCTAAGCAACTCGTTAATCTTATCTTCCCTGTTGCCAAAGTCTCCACCTTCCACATAATGGTTGGTCTTCTTGCGCCATCCTCCAGTTGGGGTGTTCAACTAAAATGACAAACAAGTCAAATACAAGTTCATTAAATGCAATAATAAATGTCTGATTCTTGGAATACACAACTCATTATCGTTAAAAACAAGTCATGACCAGTTGAATCGTTTACTGTTGGACAGCATGGAAGGCAACTTGTGTCGAGTTCACAAGCCGCCATGAAATTGTCCGTGCAAATGAAATCAAATTTAATATTCACCTTAAATGGCCACAAGAAGTTTGATGCATATTTGAAATTGGCTCGGACTGTGAAAATTTCATGAATCAAATCCTCAGTACAAATGATTCCCGATTTTCCAAGCTTATCTTCAATGATCTGATTACTTGTGATGGGAATGCGTTGGCCCTGCACTTTGGCAAAGCCGCGTTTGTAGATGAGCTCGCGAACAGACTTCAAGTTGGGATAGCCCCAAGTAATGTAAAGCTCGCAAATACGCAACATGTTTAAAGTTGCTTTGTTGAGCTTCACGAAAACTCCATTATTTATCTGGCGGAGGCGGAACAACTGGAGGACCTTGCGCACTTTCGGGGCAACTTGGTTAATACTGCAAACAAGTACAATAAATTGTAATTTGGCCCGTGAATAAAATTAAAGCCAACATACCCTCTGACACGTATGACGAACGCCAGCTTAGCCTCTCCAGGTATGTAGTAATTGCGATTTTTCTGTTTCACCATACTTTATGAAAATGTGGGTTCTAACATGTCGGGAAAAAAAAAAAAAACCTGAGCGCACTTGATGAATATGTGCACTACAATTTGCATGGTTTTACCTAGGAAAAACGACTCTTAAGATTCAACCCTTGTAATCATTTGAAAACAAAACATTTTACATGAGCACTTTATGAAAATGTGGGTTCTAACATAAATTAAAAAAATAATAAAAACTTGCATTAGGAATTTTTTTATCAAAAAATCTTTTTCATAAAAGTTGTTCAGAATTGGCCACATAAGCCAAATCCGAAATTTAATTAAAAAAATCCAAATTCAGAAAATAGAAATTTTATTTAAGTAATTAAGCATCGTTTTTTGCTGTATTAAATTTCTGGACTTGGAATTTATTTTATAACTTTCAACATTTGTTTTTAATGAAATTTCGCATTTAGCTTAGTTGAACAATTCCAAACTTTTATTAACAAGATTTTTTAATAAAAAATGCTGTGGTGGTACGGTCTAAAGTGAAACACCCTGTATATTTTAACAGTAGTGTGAACAGACCCAGTAATCAAATAAATTGCAATCTGTATGACAGACACAGGATTTAAAAAGGTGATTTAAAACAAACCTTGCAATTATTTTAATTTATTTTTATAAACGGATAAGAAATTCAAACTAGACCATTCGTCTAAGCAACTCGTTAATCTTATCTTCCCTGTTGCCAAAGTCTCCTCCTTCCACGTAATGGTTGGTCTTCTTGCGCCATCCTCCAGTTGGGGTGTTCAACTAAAATGAAAAACAAGTCAAATAAAAGTTCATTAAATGCAATAATAAATGTCTGATTCTTGGAATACACAACTCATTATCGTTAAAAACAAGTCATGACCAGTTGAATCGTTTACTGTTGGACAGCATGGAAGGCAACTTGTGTCGAGTTCACAAGCCGCCATGAAATTGTCCGTGCAAATGAAATCAAATTTAATATTCACCTTAAATGGCCACAAGAAGTTTGATGCATATTTGAAATTGGCTCGGACTGTGAAAATTTCATGAATCAAATCCTCAGTACAAATGATTCCCGATTTTCCAAGCTTATCTTCAATGATCTGATTACTTGTGATGGGAATGCGTTGGCCCTGCACTTTGGCAAAGCCGCGTTTGTAGATGAGCTCGCGAACAGACTTCAAGTTCGGGTAGCCCCAAGTAATGTAAGGCTCGCAAATACGCAACATGTTTAAAGTTGCCTTGTTGAGCTTCACGAAAACTCCATTATTTATCTGGCGGAGGCGGAACAACTGGAGGACCTTGCGCACTTTCGGAGCAACTTGGTTAATACTGCAAACAAGTACAATAAATTGTAATTTTGCCCGTGAATAAAATTAAAGCCAACATACCCTCTGATACGTATGACGAACGCCAGCTTCGCCTCTCCAGGTATGTAGTAATTGCCGCGAGTTTTGGCTTGCCTTACTAATCTAATTTCTTCGCGTTCCTTAATCCTATATTCTTTCACATAACGTTCAGCACGTTTGAAAATCTCTTTCCTCTTCTTAATGCGATCTGTTCGCTGTTTGATGGTGGACTGTATCCTCGAAGCCCGAGATGCATCGCGCCGTTTGCGGTGCTTCAACACAGATTCGGGAACCGCAGGCAGCCCCTTTTTCGTCAATTGCTTCTTTTCTTTTACCTTTTTCTCACTGAAACACAAAGATGCATAACAACACGTTGACACCTAACCACATTTCGCACAAATCTCGAAAAAATTTAAAACTGATATTCGATTTTAATCCATCTCAATATAAATATTAACCTTTTCACGGGGGATGATTTGAATTCGTTTTAATATTTGTGATAATTTGAGAATTAAAAATACAGAAAATCCGATACTTACGTCGGCGCCATTGCGTATACTAAAAAGGAAGTAATGTTGCCAACCGCAACTCAAAATACACTAGGAACTGTCAAACTTTTCAAAACCTAACCACGTGTGTTTACAATTTGTGATTATAATTGATAATATGGCGTTATGTAAAGGTAACACAGCGTTTCTGTTCATAATTTTTAATTGAATTTAATTCATAATTTCTTTTAGAATTGTTAAAAGTTCTTGATAACAACAAAGAGCCCCTTGCGAAACGTTTAAAAATCGCTGATAACGTTTTTAATTCAGTGGGGCTACCTATTCAACATCCGGAAGTTTTCCTTTTCAATTGGATTTGTAAAAACACGAAATATGATCAAAATGTTTGGACGCTATTTTGTACCTGGTTAACGTCTGAACATATGAAAGATATAAATCGAAGCAGCATCGGTCAAGACGATTTGAACACTTTAACTGAGGTGAATTACCAATTTCGATATTACCTTGATGCATTACACTATTTTAGGTTATAATGACCGCCGTTCGACATCCACTAACCGATGACTTGAGAGAAATTATTGTCAATTCGGCAATAGCACTGATAGAAAACAAACCTTTTCAACAATACTTTAAACATGACCTGAAAAGCTATTGCGTGTTTGTGTCAACAGTATTGGATAATGTTGACGATTCAAAATTAATTTTGAAAGTCATAACGAATGAGAACTTGTTTAATAAGTTTTTGATTGGACACGAAAAATTTTACAAATATTTTATAGAAAAAACCTTGCCGGTATTGGGAAAACTTGCAGAAAAATTCGAAGATGACGCTGCCATTTTTGAAGAACTCTCAAAATTGTTGCAAAAGGTGAGATGATCAGATACCAAAAAAGTGTTTTTTTGTGTGTTATTACTTGAGATTATTTTCAGTGCCTCTTCAATGCGAATTCATTCAAGGAATTTTTTGAGACAATATTCGACGCAAAAGTCTCGACTGTGAAACATTTGATACCCAAATTGTTGCTGAAAACCTTACAAAATTCAGAAAAATATTTGTACAAATTGGTTTTCAGTGCCTTTTGCAATTCTCGCCAGTTTGCACTGACATACAAATTTTTGGTAGTTTTAGTCCATTCGTTAGGGTTCGATTTAACTGATTCTTTCGCTTTACACAAAACAGAAAAATTTACAAATAAAGGAAATCATGTAAATAAATCTGTAGAGATTCTGGTTGAAATTTTCAATATCTTAAGCAAAAATAAAAACATCCTCGACTCAAAAATTAATGAAATCACATTCAACGATTTCATTAAAAAACTTATTCAATCGGTAATTCATTACACTAAAAATCCAGACCTCAATGCGTACAAACTGCTGAATTCCACCATGATCATCAATCCATTAATTATCGAGTCGATTATTGCTGAGGTATTGATATACACAATGTTGTCGAATGACGAAAATGAAACCTACGAAAAATTCATGATATCAATCTTTGAAATTTTCGCAAAATTGCACCGAATCCAGAACCTAATTTCAAAAATGATTCCGAACCTAAAATTTGCACTGACCGGAAATAAGAAAGGTTCAGAGGCCCAATTTGAATTTTATGGCGAGGTCCCTTTGACTAAATGTGACTGTAATTATTCCCTGCCGAATATACTTCCTGAGGGGGTTCTAAATTATTTCACACAATGCATCATCCCATTGGCGAGCTGGCAAGTCATAAACTTGTTTAAAACTCTGCTCTTTCATCTCGATGAGGCCGTTAACGAGAATTTTCCGAAAAATTGTAATTTTACCTGGGAGTTTATTTACATTGAAATCATCAGTGCACTTTTGTGTCAAGTTCTGGCCAGTGTTCGAATTGCCGAACATACAGTTTCCGCTTCAGTCGTAACAAAATTTGTTGCAAGTATGGACGAATTGAAGCAAATCTTGTCGAAATTTGGAACATCTTTAGTCAGCATGGAACATGTGGGTTTTTTTAAAAAATTAATTTATACAATTACAATTTTCTACTTTTAGAATCCTATTTTAATGCGAACATTTTTATTGATTGGATATACTTGGGCTGAATTATACCTCACATTGACTTACTACACATCTGAAGCAAATCTACTCAGAACAGTGGACAATGACTGCACGGCTTGTAATTTAACCTATCTACATTCCTATTTATCAAAAGACCATTGGTGCCTTTTATCCCAAAGAATTACTAATTTCGGGCAACAACCTTGTAAGGATCTCATGGTAAGAATGTCTCAATTTTGTAACAAATATTCAATTTAAAAAATTCCAGCAAAAATTGCTCCTCCAAAAACTCAAAGGTTTCTTATTGTTTGAAAAAAACGTCGAAGATGTTCAAATATCAATAGTGAAACAATTGAGTTTAACTGCAAATGATAACTGGAAAAGTTTACTTTCTGATAATTTCGTCGTTAAAAACGTCGTTTTGAAAATGGAAAGTTCAGAAATAATTTCCTTGGTTGAGATGTCTTTTCAAGAAGCGTTTGAAAACCAGAATATGTTTAATATCCGCTTGTTAGATAACCAAGTTATACTCAACACTCTGATTTATATTTCTTTGACCAAAATCAACAGACTATTTAGAGGAAAAAGAAAACTCGATCAAGAAAGTAGTAAAAATGTTATAACCGGTGCTTTTGGAACAATACCTCAAGATTTATTTTTTGATCTCAAAACTAGTCACGAAAAAGTAATAAATATAGTCCTCGAAATTTTCGTTTCTTACGTAAACGAAAATAATTCAGATTTAAAAATCGGGGGTAAATTATCTGAATACTTAAAAGTGTTGTCATTGATTCCAATCGTTTTCTCTTCTGTTGGGGTTCAGTCCTACCTATTCTTGTACCTATTCGGCGTTTTGATTGAAATCAACGATGTGGAGTTGAAAAATACATGCGAACGACTTTTAATTGGTTTGTGGAAGAAGTTGCCTTACATGATATTAATTGAGTCATTTTAGGTATTGCCCAAAATCGACAGTTTTCATTTGCAACGCTTTTTCAAAATGAAACTTTTATTCAAGTTATAATCAGCCGGTTTGATAAATATACAAAAATTTTTGATCTTATTCTTGACGATTTTTTAAAACATGAAGAACAACTGGTCAGGTTTAAGCCCATTCTAGCTTATTTATGCAAGAACTTAAAGCAAGAAAAGCCTCTGAAATGTTGCATTTCCGTATTAAATCTTATCAATAAGGTAAGAAACTTTGGCCTACAATTAATAATTTTAAAAAAATATACAATTTTAGCTGAAAAAGACTTCAAAACTCTCGACCGTAAGCAAACAAATTTTGCAGGACTATCACGAAACAGTCTGCAACAAACTGTCGAAACTCTTGCTGAAAGGTTGCAAACCGCAGCTGCTCGAAGCTTTTGCGACAGTTTTAAAAATATTTCTGTCCAAGGACCAGAAAGACGGTCTTCAAAACTTGCAGCCGCTTTTGAAAGATTACATCGATTTAGCGGTAAATTATTTTTTTCGAAATTTCCCAGTTTGAACAAAACTTTTTAGATTTCGAGCGAAATTGAGACGAGCAATTTAATTTTATTCACAACCGTTCTGCAACACAAGAACCAGTTAACTGAAATCGATAACGAGCTTGTGTTGCAAATTTGGGACACGTGCAAGAATTTAAATGATGCAAATCCTAGCAAATATTCGAAATTAATTCCGCTAATTTTCGAGAGTATCAGCGAGCAGGATAAATTTTCCGAAATTATCAATGATTTGCTGAAAATGACGGTACAATTTAATTTATTAAAATATAGTGTGTTTTTTAATTTCAGGAACCTTATAAGGCTTTGAAAAAAATTTTTTTTTACTTTATGTTGATAGTAATGGCATTTTACATCTGTCAATTAAAGGTTGTACAGGGTGGGACAAGTTTTACGGTCACCCCCAAAATTTCGACTTCTAATTGAACAAAATCAGTGTAAAAATATTGTATTTTTTCAATTTACAGCTTTATTTATCCACGAAATTTAAAAACAAAATTAATTACTTGCTCTGTCGTTAGACAATTACGTGGACTAGATTTGGTTAGGATTGTTCAATTAGAAGTAGCGATTTTGGGGGTTGACCGTAAAACTTGCCCCACCCTGTATACATTCAAAATACCGATACAAAAAATTTAAAGTATAAAAAATTCAACGAATGAATAAAATTCATAAAATGGGTCTTTTTTAAAACCCAGAAACGGTTAGAAGGCTGTGAAAAAATACTTTTTTAAATTTATGTTGATAGTAATGGCACTTTACATCTGTCAGTTAACGGTTATATTAGTAGTGTTGCTTAAAATTAGAAAATATAGCACAAAACAGTTTTCGAAGAAAGCAATATGACTATTTTCAAAGAAACTTGGATAACATTTCAGTAATTCTGTGAAAATTGTATAGGTTACGTTATTAAGTACAGATTACTACCAACATAGTAAAAAAAAAAAATTTAGTTTTCTAACCATTTCTGGAATTAAAAAACACTATAGTGACTTATAAAATGAATTTCAGAATGATTCATTGATGAACCAGCAATATGATCGATTTGGACATTACATGAAGATTTGGAATTCGGTTCTTCCTGTCAGTTTTAATACTCTGAAGGGGAAAATATGGCAAAATTCATTGGAGGCGCTGATGCAGTTTGTTGTAACGCATGACCACCCGGAAGAAGTTGCAGACGTTATTTTTAAGTTTCAAATCAACGTAATTCATACAACAAACGTTAGTATTTTAATTTGCGAATTCAGATTGTTGATAATTAATTTTTAGTTAGCCCTGAAACCGTCCGTAATTGACGCATTCCTAATTGGCATAACTCTGGCCATGTCGAAAGATAATTTCAACTTCCAGTCGACATTTAATTTTTGCGTTGAGATAATGGATTCGTTGCTTAATTATCGAACGGCTCTACTAATGGACCGCCTGTCTTCTTACTTCCAACAGTATCGAACTTTATTAAAACATTTATGCGATAAGAGCAATTCCGATTTGAAATTGGAAATGCATGAAGTGCAACCGCTTGCAGATTGCGCCCACAAATTGGAACGATTAACATATAATTTAATGAATCATAAAAGAGACTTGGCACGAATTTCTCCCTATTTAATAGTCTACATTTTAGAGCAATATGAATCGCATACTCTTTACCTAAATGTCAAGGTATGTTAAGTAGAATAATTTTTGCAATAATCAACCATTTTTTTATAGGTTCATTTGAACAACTGTTTGTACACTTTGATATCGCTGTTGGATCAACATGCTTTATCTTTTGTGATGAGAATTTTGAGCACAGCTTCAACAGAAATTTTCAAGGTTTCGTATGAAAATTACAAGAAGTATTACAAGTACACTGGGAAAGTGTGAACTGTAATTACGTAAGCAACTGAAAATCAGTAATTATACCTATTCTATAAATCATGAAAAATTATTTGTGGCATTGATCTAATGATTGTCTCACTAATTCACCTTTCGTGCCACATAATATTCCAGTGTTATTAAAATTAGATGAAGTTATTGTATTTTTTAAATTAAAAAATTGATGTTTATAGAAACACGTTTAGTTGTTCACCTTTCAACTCCTTTTGATAAAGATAATTGAGTGTTTTTTAGTTAAAAAATTGTTGCGGAGTTTTAATCACAAAAATTTAAATAAAGAAATGTTTATGAATTCCAGCCTAAGTGTCCACTTATACTCAAGTAGGTGACTGTTGTGGCCCATCAATAAAAATTGGTTTAGAGGAGTGTTTGAAAATATTCTAAATGGTTTGACGATTCTAAAATTGCAGCACTGGCTTACTTCACATGCGTAATGACGTCAGCAGTGCCGAAAGTAAACCCATTCCTCACTAGTGAGTAAAACGACTTTCCTCTTTAAATTAAGCGACGAAAATGTATTCTTTTCAAAAACTAAATAAGAATCGATCGTGGATCAACTTTTCACACCAATTTTTGCATAATCTTTGAAATAATTTCTTCGAAATGAAATTAAGAAATTAAATCATCACCTGCTAATAATTTGGCAGGTGAATAATTTCTTTTAGTGCCTCCTAATAACTATTTATCATGGTCTCAGATAATTAAACAAATTAACAATTCAAATTGCGTCGGCATTAAAGTTTGCCTAACGATTCTAATAAATGCATAAAATGAGAAAGTAAATATTTGATAAAAACGACACTAATTGTAAAAGAAGTTATTATTCTTCCAACGCATGCAAAACTTCTCAAATTAATTTAATGTGACTTTTATGCTAATCAAAATTAGTGAGCCCATGTTATTACTGTAATTATCATGCAAGGATTAATCATCGATGGCGTTCGTTTTGTGTGAAAATTGTAGGAAGTATTACAGGTACACTGGGAAAGTGTGAACTGTAATTACACAAGCAGCTGAAAATCGGTAATTATACCTATTCTATAAATAATGGAAAATTATTTGTGGCGTTGATCTAATGATTGTCTCACTAGTTCACCTTTCGTGCCAAATGATCTTCCAGTGTTATTAAAATTAGATGAAGTTATTGTATTTTTTAAATTAAAAAATTGATATTTATAGAAACTTTCAACTCCTTTTGATAAAGATAGTTGAGTGTTTTTTAGTTAAAAAATTGTTGCGTAGTTCTCATCACAAAAATTTAAATAAAGAAATGTTTATGAATTCCAGCCTAAGTGTCCACTTATACTCAAGTAGGTGACTGTTGTGGCTCACGAATAAAAATTGGTTTAGAGGAGCGTTTGGAAGTATTCTAAATGGTTTGACAGTTCTAAAATTGCAGCACTGCACATGCGTAATGACGTCACCAGTGCCGAAAGTAAACCCATTCCTCACTAGTGAGTAAAACGACTTTCCTCTTAAAATTAAGCGACGAAAGTGTATTCTTTTCAAGAACTAAATAAGAATCGATCGTGGATCAACTTTTCATATCAATTTTTGCATAATCTTTGAAATAATTTCTAAAATTTCGAAATGAAATTAAAAAATTAAAACATCACCTGCAGGTGGCAGGTGAATAATTTCTTTTAGTGCCTCCTAATAATTATTTATCACGGTCTCACATAATTAAACAAATTTGCGTCGGCATTAAAGTTTGCCTAACGATTCTAATAAATGCATAAAATGAAAAAGTAAATATTTGATAAAAACAGTTATCATTCTTCCAACGCATGCAAAACTTCTCAAATTAATTTAGTGTGACTTGTATGCTAATTAAAATTGGTGAGCGAATGTTATTACTGTTAGCACACATTCTTTCAGTAATTATCATGCAAGAATTAATCATCGATGACGTTCGTGACCTTATGACGTTATTTTTAACTGTGATTCCTGCACTTTTATTAATTTATTTTGAATCATTGCGAATCGCATTCACCGTGAACTGGTTTGATCACAAGCGTGACAGCATTTCCGCTTAGTTTTTGGTAAAGCTCCCCCAAAAAAAATAAAATAATTACGAACTCGTGATGTTATGTGTAATTCACCTACAACACTATCATTACTATTTTTATGCTGGTTATTAATTACGCTTCTAAAATTCGATAGTGAAAGTCGCAGGTACTTTTAATTCATATAGGCGCAGGGCGTCCGAAAATGGCAATTGGATTAGTCATACGGCTTTTATTTTATTTGGACAGGAATCGGCTCTTTGCGTGTCGAATTCAGAAACGGAATTTTTTGAGGAAGTTCATTTCCGCACCGCGATATGAATATTTAAATTGCGTTTTTTTTCGGAATGGTAATAAATTATTCCTTTTGATTGTTAATTTTTTTGGGGCCGTTTTTTTTAACAAGAAGGCCGAATTGCGGAAGATAATGCGCACTCAATAACAGAGTTGTAATACAATTATTTGGGCGATGATGTCACCTGCTTATTAGGTAAAGGGCAAAACGCAGGAAAATTTTCGGCCAATAAAAATTCTAACAATTTCGCCTGTCATAATTACTGAAATAATCACACCTTGAGAAGCGGTTAACTACTAGATTCGATCTTTCAATCGCATTAAATAATTGACGTGGCTCATGGCTATTTTAGAAATATTTCTAAAAAAATATTTAAAAAACTGTATCTTAAAAATATTTTTTTAATCGTTCTAAGAAGTATTTTTTAAACGTTTTTTAAAAAATATTTTTAAAATATAAACAAATACAGTCGAACTCCCCTATAGTGATGTTCGAAAAGCCACGAAAAAGCATCACTATAGAGAAACTTCATTATATAGAATTCACGTATAATTTTACAGTTTTGGCAGTCATTTTAAAAACCAATCGATATTCAAAATGAAACAAAAAATTAAGATTTATTGTTTGAAAAAGTATTTGTTTATTTAGAAATACACACAGTTATTAATAAAAAATACAGTTTTTTTATCATATGTAATGGAATAATTACATTACATGTACTTATTGTTGAAAGAATCTGTCCAAAGTTTATTGCACAGCAGCTTTTTTTGCAAGAAATTATTTTCTATTACCGAAAACTCCGTTTCCCGAGAATTTTGGTAAACCTTTTGTATCATTAGACGCAAAAGGTGCAAAAATGCACGTTTTTGACAAAAACATCACTATAGAGAAAAAAAAACATTATAAAGGAGGTCACCATAGAGGAGTTCGACTGTATATCATAATAATACTTTTTAAATGTTCAAAAAAAATATTTCAAAAATATTTCTTTGCTACTAGGGTCGCGTGCAAAACCGGTTATATCCATTTTTCTGTTTCGCGATAATCGACTCTTAAAGATGCGCAGTACTAAATGTTTAAAGCCGATTGTCGCGAAACAGAAAAATGGATACAGCCGGTTTTTTAAAAATATTTTTAAAACATAAACAAATATCTCATAATATATTTTTTTAAATATTAAAAAAAAATATTTTAAAAATATTTCTTTGCCACTAGTGTCGTATGCAAAACCGGTTATATCCATTTTTCTGTTTCGCGATAATCGACTTTAAAGATGCACAGAGTACTAAATGTTTAACGTCGATTATTGCGAAACAGAAAAACGGATATAACCGGTTTTGCACGCGAGCTCGTCATTTGAAATTGAAATTTAATAAATCTGTGCACCAAGGCTGTCACAATCAAAATTCACAACGTTTACGTCGGAATTTGTTCAATTAGCATTCAAAGTACAAAATCCATCCCACGATTTGACAAGCCAGGTCATCTGTATTTTTAATGCGCGGAAAATTACGATGGAGACAGCATGAGTCAGGATTCTAGAAGCGTTTCCAAAGACATCGGACCGACTTCTTGCAAGATGACACGGCCTCCTTCCTCTTGCTCCGCGGCGATGGCCATCGTGGTTGGGTTGCGTTGACCGGCCACCGCGCAAACGTGGGGGGCATTTATAGAACTTCGTCGATGCTACGTAACCATTTCGAATTCAAAGTTGGTTTGTGAAAGTGCAGTTGGATTTAGAACAATCATGGCTAGACCTATCGGTAAGTTCTTATATTATGCCGGTTTATGACTCGGTTTATACATAAAACTGTTTTATAATTAAATTCGTGGATTAATTACTGTTTAATAAAAAAACAAATAAATTCCACGACACACCCAAGTGTTTCGACCTCAATGCGGTGATCACGGTATTGTTTATTTATAGCCATCATGTCATCGTCATTTAACACTGCAGGATTATGTTTAGAACCAGATACGTGTTGCATTTTTCCCCGAACGGTTTCACTTTCAGTTTAAGTACAAAAAGTATAATTTTGATTGTGAACAATTATTTCCCTTTTTTATGGGTGATTTTTATATACAATTTTTGATAGCATCTTTGAATCATTTTGACCTACCTCGTATTGATCTGGGATAACCGAGTTGGGAATTAAAAAGTCTTTTTCAAATTTTTCTGAAATTTTTTAGACCGGTTTTGAGAGCGTCGAAAACATCAAAAAATACCTTCAGAAACGATTGCGTAATAAAATCAATGTTTATAGAAAACATCACCTGGAGTTTCAGAAAACTTGTTATCGTAAAGTTTTCAGCATCGATTTTGGAACCGCGCCAAATACTTGAAATTGTTTTCCCTTTTATTTACTATCGCCGGTCGTCAGGCAAAGTGGCCTTAAATATAGACAAAATAATGGCCCATAAATCACAATTGCAGCAGCGTATAAAATTCACACACGTAATTTGACGGCGGTGATGTCATCCAAATTAATTTACAACCTTGGAACATTAGCGGCAAGTACCCCGCGCTCGGTCAAATAAAGCAGGGCAAGGTTGGGGCTGAATCTCCAAATTGAATTCACTTGGCTTGATTGAAACCCACGAAATTAAATTAAAATCGGTCGTAACTTGACGATTTGGAAAATTTATAAGGATAATTTTAAAAATGAAGCTAACTTTTTCAATATTTTCGAATCATTGTTTTTGGAAAAGGGCAAATTTCATAGATCGTATGATGCACGTTTATTTATGTCCATTTTGTATCAAAAAATCATAGTGATTAGAATTCAAAATGAAAATCTTTTAATTCGTTTTTTAAATAGTCAACAAACTGTTAGGTTGTATTTTTGACCTAATTTATGCACGATTTGCCAAGTTTCAGTTTTTGGTTGTTTTATTTTTTTATAAAAAGCTGTTGATAAAAAAAAAATACTGCCAACAGTAGAAATAGGTAGAAAATTTGAAAAATATCGAACGACTCATTTTGAATGCGTCAAATTAATAGGCTTAAAAAGTACCTACTACAAAATGCAGTTTAAACATAATTTTATCTGTTTCTCTATTCAAAGGCCAAAGGTCAACGATATTTTTTTAAACTAGAACTATGTTTTTTTTATATAATTTGATAGAGAGTTTTTCTGAATTCAACGATGTATCACAATCAGTATTTCTGATTTATTTTAGGGTAATAAAAAAATTAAAATAATAACTGATATTCGCAATAGGCTTGGAAAAATAAAACGATGTATCAATACGTCGTATTTTAAATGACTAATTTATGAAGATAACAATTAATAACTAAACAATTAAATGAAGAAATAAATTAACGAAAATGTTCAAATTGTAAATTGACACTCACCAGGCCACAAATTTTTTATAAAAAACAATGGATCTTCCCTTAACTCGATTAAAAAGAAATTGCACTTTATTCGACGCTGTGGATCGTTTTCTTGGATTGCCTGATCTTTTCGCGGTACAAATGGCTTGTATTTTTTTTTTTTTTCAAAATTGTGTGAACGATGCCGATTCAAACATCCAAATTTGTTTCACAGACGTCCAGTGATTTTCTTCAAGACTCGGTAAAACATTTATTTCGAAATTTTCGTCTTGATAGGTATGATTTTGTCTTTTTGGTCTTTTGAAACTTTCATATTGTCGTAAATTGAATTCCAAACGAGCAAACTTATGACGATTTTGGGACCCGTCTATTAAGATAAAGACGCAATGTTTGTCCACGTTTTTTATTACTCTCGAAATAAACTTGCAGGATGTCAATAAATTCACTATTATTCATTTTTATTGCAAAAAAATAGTTAAACAAACTAAAACAGTATAATAAAATTTTTGACACATCGTTTCCATAACTACCGCCACGTCTCGGTTATTTTTCAGTCATTGAGAATAATCCCAGTTATTATTTTAATTTTTTTATTACCATAAAATAAATCAGAAATGCTGGATGTGATACATTGTTGAATTCAGAAAAAAAAATTCTATCAAATTATAAAAAACAAATATGGTTCTAATTTAAAAAAATTACGTTGACCTTAGGCCTTTGAATGGAGAAACAGGTAAAAATTATGTTTAAGCTACACTTTGTAGTGCTTTTTAAGCCGTTTAATTTAACGTATCGTTTGTTACAATCGGTCTCCAAATAAAAGTACTAGGAGCTGGGGCGTTTTTTCGTGAACAACCCTGTATAAAAAATATAGTAGCATACAATATTTATTTAATATTTATTTATGCATATTTAAAAAATATTAGATTTACATGATAAAAAAATATTTTTTTTTGTACATTCAAGAAATATTAGATTTATATCAATAAAAAAGTATTTATTTTTCCATATTCAAAAAATATTAAACTTACGTCACGAAAAAAATATTTATTTTTGTACATTCAAGAAATATTAGATTTATATCAAGAAAAAAATATTTATTTTTGCATATTCAAAAAATATTAGATTTACATAATGAAAAAAATATTTACTTTTGTATTTTCAAGACATATTAAATTCATATCAGGAAAATAATATTTATTTTTCCATATTCAAAAAATATTAGATTTACGTAAAGAAAATAATATTTATTTTTGTACATTCAAGAAATATTAGATTTATTCCTAGACGCAAAGAAATATTTTTATGACATTTGTTTATATTTTAGAAATATTTTAAAAAAACATTTAAAAAATATTACTTCAAATCATTTAAAAAATATTTCTTAAAAAGATTAAAAAAAGATTTTTAAGAAATATTTTTGAAATATATTTTAAAAATATTTTAAAAACATTTAGAAGATATTTTTACGACACTTTTGTTAATATTTTAGAAATATTCGTAATCTTTTTAAGAAATATTTTTTAAATGTTTTTTAAAAATATTTTGAAAACACAAACAAATATGTCATAATAATATTTTTTAAATATTTAAAAAAAGAAATTAAATATTTCTTTGCTACTAGGTATTTTGGTGGTATTTTTTCGGATTTTTTGCATTTAGAATTTTTCGTATTTAATTACCCATTTTTTAATTCCAGAGCTGACGACCGACGACCAACTCGAATACAATTTCTTCCCGAACAACGCGGGAATATGCCAATTCCGGGTGCGCGCCGCCAACGACGCCCACGTCGCCCTGACCACCGGCGCCGCCGTCAGCGACCCCATGTACGAGATCTTCATCGGAGGTTGGGGCAACAGCAAATCGGTGATCCGCAAGAACCGCACGAAACCGGAAAAGGCCGAATCTCCGACTCCCGGAATCTTAAGCAGCGACGAACTGCGCGGATTCTGGGTGCGTTGGGGTAACGGAAACGTTTCCGCCGGCCGCGAAGGAGAACACCACCCGTTCGTGAGTTGGGACGACGACGAAACCATTCCGATCAGTTACGTCGGCGTCTGCACCGGGTGGGGCGCCACAGGTTCGTGGATCATCGAGCCGCCCCAGGCAGCCCCCGCGGGAGCGGTGGCCAACGTCTGTTGGGTGGCGGCCGACGGCGGAAACGTCCCCCCTAACGCCCTGGCGGGCGGAGAAGACAACGGCGAGACGGTTTATGTGATCAGAGCCCAGTTCCAAGGAGGTCTGATACCAGGAAAGCTGGTGGCCAGTCATGGGGTCGGCTACGTTCCGTGGGGCGGAAATGAGAACGCGGTTCCATCTTACGAGGTTCTCTGTGGTTGTCGCGGCACGTGGGTCGCGACTTCCGGTGGTAACATTCCTGCGAATGCGCTATCGGCGGGCGAGACTGAAGAAGGGGAGGCCTTGTTTGTTGGAAGGGTCGTTCATGATGGCGCACTGACTGTTGGAAAGGTGCAACAGAGCCACGGCTGTCTGTATATTCCGTTTGGAGGACAAGAGATGCGTTTCGAGGACTACGAGGTGTTGACTTCCTGAGTACTGATTTGTTTGTAAAGCTGTGGCCTTCGCTTTGACTATGCGCTACCGAAAATAGAAAAAAAAAAATGTTGAAGTTGCACAAAGTAGCTTTTAGGTGCCTTAAGTTTTTTTTTATATATAAATATATAACTGTTTTATTTTTTATATGTTATCAGCTAATTTGGCATCTTATTATTGTTGACATTAATATTTAAATTATACCGATGTACACATCTTTGGTTGTCTATTTATTTTACTTATATTTTGGAAATATATGTGGATTTTTAAATTGTACTTTTTTATTTTGGAACTTAAAACTGTTTCCTAAAGATTACACAAGGATCTTCTTTATACCTTTTTTGAATTTGAATTTTGGAGAACTGTAATTTATGGCAACCCTTTTTACCAGAAGAGAAATTATGGCATACACGTAAATAAATTGTATTATGGGTTGCCGATCGTAAGGGGTTATTTTATTTTTGAAATATGGCAGATGTAAGAAATAAAATATGGTACAGTAAAACTCCTGTAAAGCGACCACTCGTGGTTCCCTTTTTCTTAAATTAATATAAAATAAACACCATATTAAATTTGAAACGTTTTATTATCAATAATGAAGAATACGAAGGCTCCTATATTTTCATAAAAATACAAAGCGTCAATTTAAACGCACACAAGACAAATTAATAATATTAAATAATAGAATGTTTAAAAATTAATGCAAATAAAAAAAATTCACGATATAAAAAATAGCCAAGACCAAGAAATAAAGATATACATGCTTAAGGCTTACTATCAAAATATTGTTCTAAACAGTTTGCTTACAATTTTTAAATTTTTTAATTCGAAACAATTTCTTTTTCGCGTTTTTTAAAATCTCCTGAATTTGGGTTTTGCCACATTTGTATTTAGAAGCTAGCTTTCGTTGCAATAAACCTCTTTCGCTGTCTTTAATAACATTTATGCGAGCTTCCAAATTTAAAATCTCGTGATAGTAACTCCGTTTAGCCATCATTTTCTAAGCTATTCTAGAAGCACTGTGACAACGATTTCTCAACGACTGGCATGCAACTGATAGGAATTTTTTGCCTTCATAGTATGTACCATTTTAAATATCCGCACGAGCCCACAAATATCGCATAAAAAAATTGGAACCGAAGTTGAAGAACTGATTTATAATCGCAACAAATTTATTACCGAAAGATAGGGCATGTGTCAAGCACTTGACGAAGAAAGGTTCTTAATAAATTCTACAGTGTATTATTGACATTTTAAGTTTTACAAATCCGATCTCATAGTGAGACATCTCATAAATCAACTAAGACAAAAATCAGTTTTGTAAGATTATATTTGTTTTATCTTACAAATTAATTGAAGTGTCATTTGCTAAATTTTTCAGAAGTTATTTCAAAGTGTCCCGGAATTGCTGGTTATAACAAAAATTGTATTATCTCAACCACATTTAAATTTGCAATGATAAAAATTATGTCAGAACATTCTCAAATAATTCAATGAGGAAGTGGTCAGTGCAATTGTTGATAACGCTTTTTTTTAATTAAAACAATGGCGAAATTAATCACTAATTATTATAATCAATTTAATATTATCATTAAATGATGAAAAAATAGTTATATTTATTTTTGGGCGTTTAATTAAGCCTTATTTAAATTTCCTAAATATTAAAAATTAATATAATTGTGATAATAGGTCAAAATTAATTAATTCCAAGAAGTTAATGAACTTGAACTGAATTGTTTCTACGTGCAATAAGTTATCCAGTAATTTGCGGTTTAGGATGTGAAATCCGCAGGAACTAAATAATTAAAGTCGCCCCCAATTATAGAGAAAATGATATCGCTTGTGGCTTGGTGATAAACAATAAATATAGCCTGTAAACAATGGTTTTTGGTAATCAGTTGTGAACCGAAAGAGTTATCGAGTGAATTAAGGTGAGCAACTTTTCTTTACTATTTTCTTTTAGCTGAAGATATTTCTCTTTTTACATATTTCATTTTTAATTCACAACAAATTCGCGTTTTTTAATTCCAGAGACAGTTATTTTTTAATTTGGGAAGCAGATTCAAACAGATTGCGCCAAAAGGTAGACGCATGATTGGCAAGCTGCCTGCTGTTTGCTGATAGCCAATCACAGATCCACCTTTTGGCGCGATCTGTTTGAATTTTCTTCTCTACTTAAAAAAGACGGTATGGAAGACTGTAAAAAAATATTTGTTTACTTTATGTTGATAGTAAAAGCATTTGAAATCTGTCAGTTTAAGGTTATATTAGTAATGTAGCCTTAAAATTAGAAAATATAGCACAAAAAGGTTCTGTCGAAGGACTACTTTCAAAGAAACTTCAATATTCTGTAACATTTCAGTGATTTTGTCAAAATTATATAGGTTGTGGTATTAAGTACTAATTCCTACCAACATAAAGCAAAAAAAAAAATTTTACAGCCTTCTAATCGTTTCTGGAATTAAAAAACAGACAAAACTTCCAGATGGCAGATAATCTTCAAGTCGAACTCATCCACTTGTATCCTCTGGAAAATTCAGGACCTCACAAAACCGACAAGTACGAACTGGTCCACGATGAACAATCCCCAGTGACCATTCTACGCCGAGGCCTCAAATTCAGCTTGGCCATCCGCTTCATAAACGGATCCTACAACAAGAAAAAGGACATCGTCAGACTCATCTTCAATTATGGTAAGCAAAACCTCAACCTTTCCGAAATTTAATTTAAAAATTCCAGGACCGAACCCAAACCCCATAAGGGACACCAAAGGCATTGCACTAATCGGCCCAGCACGGGCCGAAATCGAAGACAAAAAACGATGGTACTGTGGCATCTTGCGCGCAGATCAAAACACCTTAACCTTGGAAGCTTACGCACCATCGGATTGTCCGGTTGGACTTTGGAAATTGCAAGTAGAAACGAGCGTCATTAATGACACGGCTCCTCCAACCATCTACGATTTTCCGGACGAATTTTACTTCCTCTTCAACCCATGGACTTGCGGTAATAAGTTATGAGACTGTTTGAATTTTACTAATTCAGTTTTCCATAGATGATTTAGTTTACATGTCAGATGAACGCTTGCTCGACGAATATGTCTTAACAGACGTGGGGAAAATTTGGGTGGGGCCTTGGGGTTCCAGCAGGGGACGAGAATGGGTCTTTGGACAATTCGACGCTTGTGTGTTACCAGCAACGATGATGATGTTCGATAAATCTCATATGAGTTCGTCTAGTCGTGGAGATCCGATCAAAGTGGTTCGCATGATTTCCAAAATGGTGAATAGCAACGACGACGATGGGATCATTGTGGGACGGTGGGATGGGGAATATGGCGATGGAACTGCGCCTTCAGGATGGACTGGTTCCGTTGATATCTTGCAACAGTATTTGGACATGGAGGAACCCGTGGCTTATGGGCAATGTTGGGTGTTTTCAGGAGTGGTCACTACAAGTAATTATACAATTGTTACTGTATTTCTTCCTCCCAGCTTCTCCATTTCTCTCAATTTTTCCACTGACTTTCCCTTAATCCTCTTCTCATCGATCTTCCAGATCTTCCTCTTTTCCTTCGTCCAACCAGGCTCCATTCTGTTATCTTGTTTATCCATCTATGTTCTTCTGCTCTTCTTGCATGTCCGTACCACAACAGTCTTTTTTCTTCTATGTACGTTAGGGTATCTTTCTCTACTTTCATTTGGCCTCTTCTACCTCTAGGTTGTTTCGCCTTGCTGTACTACTCTATTAATTTCCTCATATCTTCTTCATATTGCATTATGGTCACTTGATCATCTGCGAAACTGAGAGTATACAAAAACTTGTTGGAAGTTGGTATTCCCATCCCTTCACACTTACGTTTCCATGTTTCCATGTTTTAAGTAATTATTTGATGAAATAACGATTGAAACTAATTTTTGGTAAAGTTTGCAGAGCTCTTGGGATACCATCGAGAGTTGTTTCGAACCTGGTATCGGCGCACGATGCCAACGCATCCCTGACAGTTGATAAATATTACAATACCATCAACGAGGAAGTTTTTTACACCGACATGAATCCAATGGGGGAGGATTCTATTTGGAACTACCATGTCTGGAATGATGTTTGGATGGCAAGACCTGATCTTCCTAAAGGTACTCCACAGTTATTTTCCTGATTGCTAAATGAAATGATAATTAATAGGATACGGAGGTTGGCAAGCAATCGATGCCACTCCTCAAGAAACTTCAGATGGGGTTTTCCAATGCGGACCAGCTTCTCTGGAAGCCATCAAACAGGGCGCCGTTGGTTTAAATTACGACGTTGCTTTCATGATAGCATCGGTAAATGCTGATTTAATGCGCTGGAAAGAAGACCCCACTTGCGAATTGGGTTACTCCAAAATTTACTGCAACAAATACCAGTTGGTCCAAATTTCAATTTAAAAATTCGCTCGTGACTCTTAATATTGCAGCATTGGTCGCCTTATTCTGACGAAGCAACCGTGGCAGTTTGATCCAAATGGAGATAGGGACCGGGAAGAAGTTACAGAACAGTACAAGGCGAAGGAAGGGACCGAAGAGGAACGATTGGCTCTTTTCAACGCAGTTCGAGGAACGACGCTTGCAAAAAAGTAGGCTCTCCAAACTGAAACTGACACAATTGTTGATTGTTTTATTTTCAGGATTTATGAACTGCCTGATCCAGGTTTGCAGGACGTGGAATTTGATCTGGTCGAGCTGGACAGAATCAAAATTGGTGAAGATTTCAGCGTGACCATTAACATAACAAACAAATCTGACCAGGAACGCAACATCACAGCAGCGCTTTCAGCTGGAACCGTCTTCTACACTGGAGTTAAAGCGAAATTGGTTAAAAAGGCTGAAGGAAAATACAAACTGAAACCAAAATCTAGTAAGGAAGTTATTCTTAATTTTTCTATATACATAAGTAAACTTACTTTTTTGTGTGTCCTTTGTTTTCCACATACTTATTTAATTATTTAACTTAAATGAATGAATTTAAGTCATGTCATGTTTTAACACTTTAAAAAACGTTTCATTATTATTTAATATTTTTAAAAAGTTTTGTCACACGTTATTAAACACATATACATTTAATACAAACAACAATTATTTTAAATTTTTTGGATTTAAATATTGAGACGAAGGACAACAAATTAAATTATAACATATATCGGAAAAACACACAAACTGACCATATAATTCACTATAATTCAAACCATCCATATCAACATAAGATGGCAGCATTTAGACATTTCATATACAATAGACTATATAATGTACCACTTAATAAAAATAATTTTGAAAACGAATTAAAAACCATTAAATAAATAGCCGTCAATAATGGATATATATTAAAGTCATATATAAATTAATAAATAAATTCAAATTTAATAGAAGTAAATATAATAACAAATATCAAGAAAACAACCAAGAACTAATAAATAATAACGAACAAAATAGTAAATGGGTAAAATTCAATTATTATGGACACGAAACGAATAAATTAACAAAAATTTTCAAAAAGCATAATTTAAAAATAGGATTAACAACTACTTAATAATAAATTGGATAAATTTTTCAAACCAAAAATTAAAACAGGCGATAAATATAAGTTGAATGGGATATACTCGATTAAATGTAATACATGTAACAAAAAATATGTTGGCCAGACGGGCAGAAGCTTCTACACACGTTATAAAGAACACATCAATAAAAATAACACAACATCTAACTACACAAAGCATTTGTACCAAGAAAAACATCAATATGGAACAATTGAAGGAACAATGAAGATTGAAAAAATAATGCAGAAAGGTGTTAGAATGAACATAGCAGAAAACATACATATTTACAAAAATAAAAATAAAATACAACTTATAAACGAACAATTAAGCGTTAAAGACGATATATTACTAAAGCTAATAAATAAGGTTAAAGTATAAAATAGTGTAAAAATAAAAACAAAAATAAAATAAATAAAAATGAACAGATAAGTCGAAATTGGAAGGGGAAAAGATATAAGTTAAAATATGAAGAAACATGGGCAGTGGATCGATTACTACTGATGAAGCAATAACGCGAAAACTGTTTCAATAATTAAACAGTTATAGTATCGATGTTTTTTAAAATAGTTGTTGTTTGTATTAAATGTATTTTGTTACAAACTCATTGAAACATTAAATAATAAAAACTCACATGTAAACATAAATAAAATACGGAATAAAATGTAAAACACGTCTGGTCATTCCCTTTGTAAAAAAAGGTGACGTTTCTATTTATTTTATTTGCCCGTGGCAACAGTAAAACATGGCCAGCTACAACGTCCGTGCTCAGTCAAGCAGCCGCCGTGGCTGCATAAGACCGTTTAGGTAACACGCCCCTCCCTAAAGGCTGAGCACGGTGTTGGAAGTAGCTGTTGCCTTGGATTATTTATATTATAAAGAAAATAGTTTATGGTTAGCTATTAGCTGCAGGTTCCTCGAAGTGACGCGGGTCTCGTACGCCGGCATCTTTCATGTCATGCCGAAAGCGGGGAAGGCGGCGAAATGCGGCTCTTCGCGGCGCTGTTCGGTCGCTGACGATCCCGTTGTAGTTCGACGCTGTGCGTTGGGACTCCGGGAAGCAGGGTCATCAAAAGAGTAAGATTTTCCATAACACTATAATCAGATTCTAATTGGATAGTTCCGAAATCGGGCATCGATGACTCAGTTCAACTGGTTCGGCGTCATCCAAAACATCCAGGTTACAAATTAAATTCGGTTCAGGCACTTCTTGCACTTCCCCATTTTCTATTTCATGTTCTTCATCATTATCTTGAACCACTGGAGTTGTCGATTTGTACTGCAAAGCACTGTTTGACAAATCGACTTCTATCGGAAATAGCGGAGGTACTGACAGTAGTCCAAGAGTGTTTTTGTGCAATTCTGCGAGGCCTTTTATCAATTTGGATAAATGCCCACCGAGAGATTGCACGTGTTTGTTTTCGAGTACTAATTCCAGTTTGACCAAAACGTCAGAACGTAGTTTCTCAAAGCGGGTCTTGGCGACCTGGCGACATCGCAAAATCAACCTATATTCGTAATTTCCGGTTTCTACTCAACATAATGGTTCTTGCAGTGGTGCGTAGTTGCACTCTGTTACCGGGTCGGTACAGCGGTGGTCGGTTGCGTGGTTGCTTGCTACTTGTTCATACTTTGCTGCAGGCATCCATAGTCCCATGGAGTGACGCGGGTCTAGTACGCAGGCATCTTTCGTGTCATGCCGAAAGCGGGGAAGGCGGCGGAATGCAGCTCTTCGCGGCGCTGTTCGGTCGCTGACGATCCCCTTGTAGTTCGACGCTGTGCGTCGGAGCTCCGGGAAGTGGAGTCGCCTGTTGCAGCTGTTACCGCTGAATCGTGTAGCGATCATCGGTTGCGGGCGCCACTGGAGGTTCCTGATGTTAGGATTTGATCCCCCTCCAGAAGGGCGTCGCGGCATCGCGGCATCGCGGCATCGCGGCATCGCGGCATCGGGGTCGTTGGTGAAAGTTCGGTGGAAAAGCCCTTTTCCTTGTGCCCCACGTTGGGCCGTCAAATGTTACAAACTCATTGAAACATTAAATAATAAAAACTCACATGTAAACATAAATAAAATACGGAATAAAATGTAAAACACGTCTGGTCATTCCCTTTGTAAAAAAAGGTGACGTTTCTATTTATTTTATTTGCCCGTGGCAACAGTAAAACATGGCCAGCTACAACGTCCGTGCTCAGTCAAGCAGCCGCCGTGGCTGCATAAGACCGTTTAGGTAACAATTTGTGTTTAATAACGTGAGACAAAACTTCTTTAAAATGTTAAATAATAATGAAACGTTTTTTAAAGTGTTAAAACATGACATGACTTAAATTCATTTAAGTTAAATAATTAAATAAGTAAGTGGAAAACAAAGGACACACAAAAAAGTAAGTTTACTTATGTATATAATTATATGTCCACATAAGGAAAATAAAATGAAAAACTTAATTTTTCTAATTCTAATTACGGTTTTTCAGCTGAAAAGTTGCGATTGCCAGTCAAAGCTGACGATTATTTGAACAAACTGGTCGAATATAGCATCATGAAGCTCTACGCCATCGCTAGCGTTACTGAAACGCGCCAAACATGGGCTGATGAAGACGATTTTCAAGTTATAAAGCCAACCATCCAATTTAAGGTGAGTGTGGGTTGAAATCAAATCGCGATTGCAATTAATTGTTTTTCAGGTTCCGGGCATAATTCCAATTGGAAAGTCGACTCGAGTCGCGCTGTCGTTTGTCAATCCGCTGAAGAAGACTTTGACCAACTGCAAATTTAACGTGACTGGGCCGAATCTGACGAAAACTCAAAAAATTCCTTATCACGACGTGAAACCCGGCGCCGAAGCTAGAATCGAGCCCAGCATTGTGGCAAAATCTGCGGGAGATTTGAAGCTGGTGGCTACGTTTACCTCCAACGAGCTTCTGGACATCACTGGCAGTGCCAAAGTGGAAGTTTTCGATGATGAGGAATGATTGTATTTGATTTAGTTTAGTTTGCTGCAGTTTTGCATGCTTTGTGCTTATTAAAGAGTTTCTTCAATAAATATAAATTCCTTATTTTGTTCTTATTCTGAATACGGTAGAACTTCTCCAACTTTTCCAAACTGTATCCGACCATATTTGCAATAATAATTTAAAAAAAAAAGCTAAGGACACTTTATGAAAATGTGCACTGCAATTTGCATGGTTTTACCTAGGAAAACCGACTTTTCATATTCAACCGTTGTTGTAATCGTTTGAAAACACGAAAATGGAAATAAATTACTTTATGAAATTGTGGATTTTAACATAAGCCAAAAAAGAAAAAAAAAATGACCTGAGCACACTTAGTGCAACGTGGCGATTTCCTTATCCATAACGGAGAAGCATCTAATCCGATACTACAGGAAAGTCCGAGATTTTTTTGAAATTACAGATAGCACAATTACAAATCTGCGTAAAAAATACCCGAGTGTATATATATTTTATTGAATGCTTTCCATCCTTATTATGCACGGCTTATTAAAGAAGCTACATTTTTAAAATTATATAAGAAACAATATAACATAAATACATAAACTTAATAAATACCAAATTAACATAACTTAAAATTTAATTTGAATTAACATTTAACTTAAAACTATAAACAACATAACTATAAGAACATTTGATAATAAATTATAATTTTAATTTTATTTCGTAATATCGTGACAAAAGATTTGGAAGGTTTCAAAATTATCGCTATTCATTAATTTATAATAAACCCCATCAAATTTTAACTTATTTTGAGGTTCTCTATATTTAACACAATTGTTAATCCTATGATGAATGTCATCAGTTACACTACAAATTTCACAAAGAGGGTTTTATTTTAAATCGAAAGAGATATGCATTTAATTTCCCATGACCCGTTATGAATTGTGTTATGTAAAAATCTGGTTGAAATGTAATATTTTGTGTTCTGTGATGAACTGTAGGAAAAAATAATTTTGTGATAGCTTTGTTTGTATTTATCCAAATTGTGTTCCACTCTTCATTCATTATTTTTTTCAAATTTTGTTTTATTGTATAGTGTACATTTATCAAATGAAATGATACGATGAGAATTGATTATTAAAAATGATAAATTTAACAAATTAATTTTAATTTCATCATTTATTTTTTGAACATGAAATTTTAAAATGATTGATGAGGAATTTTTTATAATATGAAGGGATTGCTTGATGTTTTGAATTTGTTGGTTTGTTGAGTAGGTATATGTTTTTTAGTTTTTTAATCGTTCCAAAGTAATTTAATATAATTGTAAATGACTGATTATTGTATTGTTTAATGTGAAGTATGTTAAAATTTCATTTAGTATGTACAATTAAATTTGAGTGTTTGTGCATAAGTAATGTATTTTATATTGTTTTTTATATTTTATTGTGTTATTGTAGTACAGTGCGAATAATGCCCCTGATGTATGAACTGTCTTGGTAAACGATATATAAAAAATGTAATCCGTTGTAATTTCTAAAGAAGTTATTATTGTGTTTCTAAAATCTTTTATTTCGTAATAATTTATATCTTTTTCTATTTGATTTAGGTTTAATTTCATTATATCCAAGTAAGGTTGTATCAATAATTTGTTCGTATTTTTTTTTATAGACTGTATGATTGCTATTTCCTTTATTCTAATCTGTATTGGCCAGCAATAACGTTCAATGCATCACTTGATACTGTTCTATATGATTTGGTAATCCTTTTATAAAAATTCCTTTGAATGGTTTCAAAACTGTTTAAATTATATTTACTATTTATATCATGGTTCCATACTATACATCCATATGTGAGAATGGGAACTATTGCTCCATTATATATTAATACCAGAGATCTAGAATTAATGCCATATTTATTTTTCACAAATTGTAATAATTTTTGTGTAAAAGGGTTGATTCTTGATTTTAAGTGTAAAAAATGTTCATGGAATCGTAATTTGGAGTCGAATATTATTCCTAAATACTTAAATTTGGGTGAAATTTCCAAAATAATTTCATTAAATTTAATTAATGGTAATTCATATTTTAGTTTTCTAGTAAATAGTGTGGTTTCTGTTTTACTGCTATTGAATGTTAATTTATTATTTGTAGCCCAGCTAGATATGTTTGTTAATGTATCGTTAGCAATTTGCTCAATTTCCTTTATAGTTTCTGTCTTTATAATTAACACAGTATCATCAGCAAAGCCAATGATTTCACATTTATCCGAACATTCAATTTTAAATATGTCATCGTATAATATATTCCAAAGCCAGGGTCCACAAGCACTACCTTGCGGTGCTCCCAAATTTAGAATTTTTCTAGTTTCATTATTCAAACACCATAACTTAATCATCCTATTTTTCAATATCAAATGTGGCGGGCTAATTTTAAATCTGGTACTTTTGAGGCTGTTTTGTTGGTCTCAAGCCTTGTCAAGCGTTCGCGCTTTCCTTCAAAAATGTCGGGTTACAGACCACCTTACACGATTTCCGAACAAAAAGCAATTTTAAATTACATAGTGGAACTAGACGGTTATTATATGTTAAAAGGAAACGTGTTTTGGAAAAATCTCGAAGCCTCGGGAACAGTTGAACGCACGTGGCAAAGTGCAAAAGAACACTTTCGTAAATACTTGATCAAAAATTTGCATGTGCCGGAATTTCAACTCACCGCTGAACAGATCAAGAAATTTCAACAAGGATTTTGTGATTCTAAACAGCCAGTGTCCAAAAACGTGGCTCGAGATTTCAACAACATAATAGACTCGTCAACTGACAGCGATTAATTTCGTCAGTTTGTTGTTATAAAATTATTGTTAAGTTCCTAACCTATAAAATTGTGCAAAGTGCGAGCAATGAGGTGGCCCTTCATTTGACAGTTTAAACGTCATAATTTTATGAGTTTGTAATTTAAAATGAAACCGACTTTTACGTTAATATTCTCAGGTTTATTCTTGGCGTTCATACTCCATTCGATATGGAATTTAATTGGAATATTCCAAGCGCCGACTTGCAACCCGAAGGAAATTTGTTACAGTTCATTCTTGAATTCGAAGCCCCCTTTAGATTTGTTAGTTTACGTTACAGACGACCCCCGAGGCAGCAGGTCAAACCTGATCATGAATCTGCACGATTTTGACTACAACAAGCCCCTCGAAAGGTACCTGAAACGTGCGTCTCAATCGCCTTGTTAAAAATAATTTTTTTCAGGGAAATTACCATCAATATCCCATTGAAAGTGAGGAACAATGGAAGTTTGTATTTACATGCGGTGATACTGCCTGCCAAAACGGCCCAAAATGATCTGTCCTTAAGCGCAGCAGTGCACACGAACAACGCAGCCCATTTGGTGAACGAGCTCACGCAATTTGCTGTACCAAAGAGCTTCACCTTCAACTTGCTGAAAGACAAAAGCAAAATTCAAACGGCCAAACCTATCACTCATTTAAAGAGCAAATTTGCAATCATAATGTGCAATGAGGAATTAAATGTACCGCACGCGAATGTTCCGATGGAAGTTGCGAGGAGAATAAGATTGAATACCAGGAACCAGTTCCTTCCCATCATCCAGGAGGATTTTCTGCAGACCAGACTGAAAGATCTGGTCGAGATCACTTCCGATATGAAAACGGCGAATTTTTTGTTTATTTACTCGCCGACTTCGATCGGCAAGATGAGATTCCTCCTCCAAATTGAGAGCACGTTGGTCCAGTTCTTGACTCTCGGTTTCACGGTTAAGGATTTGGATGAGATCAAGGGGGTCTTCGCCGACACGAATCTGTACTTGCTGTGTGCAACTGTCTTCATTGGAAGCATTCATGTAAGTTAACCCACGGTTCAACCTGGAAATGTCAAGGAATTTAGAAGTAACCCAAAATGTCGGGGGAAAATCAGGGAAATTTGTTTTATCAAAAAATCGGGGAATTTATTTTATGTGTCTGAAAAAAAGTTTAAGAGGCGATGGAAAGAAATTTCTTTGTTATCTCTATATGATTTTTCTGATTCAGAATCTGATTTTCTGAGTCAGAATATGATTGTTTAGAGTCAGAATCTAATTTTTTGGGTCAGAATATAATTTGTATGAGTCATAATCTAATATCCTGAGTCAGAATATCATTGTTCTGAGTCTGAATCTAATTGTCTGAGTCACAATACGATTTGTCTGAGTCAGAAACTAATTTTCCGAGTCAGACTATGCTTTTTCTGAGTTAGAATCTAATTGTCTGAGTCAGAATATGATTTGTCTGAGTCAGAAACTAATTTTCCGAGTCAGACTATGCTTTGTCTGAGTCAGAATCTAATTGTCTGAGTCACAATACGATTTGTCTGAGTCAGAAACTAATTTTCCGAGTCAGACTATGCTTTTTCTGAGTCAGAATATGATTTGTATGAGTCAGAATCTAATATCCTGAGTCTGAATCTAATTGTCTGAGTCAGAATACGATTTGTCTGAGTCAGAAACTAATTTTCCGAGTCAGACTATGCTTTTTCTGAGTCAGAATATGATTTGTATGAGTCAGAATCTAATATCCTGAGTCTGAATCTAATTGTCTGAGTCAGAATACGATTTGTCTGAGTCAGAATCTAATTTTCCGAGTCAGACTATGATTTTTTTGAGTCAGAATATGATTTGTATGAGTCAGAATCTAATATTCTGAGTCAGAATATGATTTACCTGAGTCAGAATGTAATTCTCTGAGTCAGAATATGCTTTGTCTGAGACAGTAACAAATTTTTGGAGTCAGAATATGATTTTGTATATAATTTAACCCCTTACCGCCCCCTGTGACAAATATGGGTCACCATGAAAATGTTTTTTTTTTCAAGTTATTGTGAAATTTTTGTTGTTAACAGTATCTGTCCCGTATTTGGCACACTCAAATGTTTTATAAGATCATCATAATAGTATATTATTTAACGAGCACATAATGTAGGCTATTATTAACGAAGATGAAAGTTTGTAAATACGAGTCGAAGACGAGTATTTACAAACATCTGAGTTCATAATAGCCATTATGTGCGAGAAAAATACAGCTGTTTATCTACAATCAAAATTTCATTCAATAAAACTTTAAAATGCTGATAAGTTCCGAAGCAAAATTGACACCGAAATTAAACCGAAACCAAAACGTGATTTTCATCGAGAAACCTTTGCTTCCAGTTGTCATGGGCGCGAAAAAAATAACAAGGATCTGTCAGTTAGCAAGAAAAATACGAACGTGTTTTTCTTTTCCTTATATTATATTTTGAAAGTGACGACTCAACCACCCTCAAGTTGTGACGCTTCTCCGATTCTCGCGGAAGCCGAGGTCTCCCTAATGGATGATAGTGTTTTATTCGTTTCTAATTTTCTTTTTCCCGCAAGGGCGTCGTGCATTGACACCGTCCGATAATTGTTCCGTCCCGTAACAATTAAGTGCAAATATTCCCTCAGTAATAGAAGAAGGAAGAAGAAGAAGAGATTAGGCAAAATACCTCGATGTTTACCATTGCCTCGCGAGGAGACACGGTTCTGATTTTAATACGGTGTTACTGTCGCCCAGAAATGAACCCGGGACATTTGCTTAGGTAGCCTCGTAAGAACTAATCATTCTACCGCGCGCGTAGGCAACCAACATTACGCTCCGTTTAATAATGAAAATAACTAGGCAACCAACAATACGCACCGTTTAATAATGAAAATGAAACTGAAGGGGCGTGACCTGTGGATAAGGAGCCTTGTTATGTATCTATGGCTAGCATATGAAATGAACGTATTACGTCATGATTGTAGATAAAAGGTATTACGTGGTCCTGACCGCAATATATGACATATTTGACGCCTAGTAATAGTTTGAACTTTTTATAAAAAATTGCGATAAAAATTTTTTTTAGTATTTTTTCAAGTGTTCAATAACGATAATTAATAACATATATTTAATTGAACGGTATAAAAAAAATCGGGCGGTAAGGGGTTAATATATACAGGGTGTTCACGAAAAAACGCCCCAGCTCCTAGCGCTATTATTAGGAGTCCAATTGTAACAAACGATACGTCAAATTAAATGGTTTAAAAAGTACTACAAAGTGCAGCTCAAACATAATTTTTAGCTGTTTCTCCATTCAAAGGCCAAAGGTCAACTTCATTTATTTAAATTACAACCTTATATTTTTCTTTGACAATTTGATAGAGATTTTTTTTCTGAATTCAACGATGTATCACAATCAATATTTCGGATTTATTTTAGGGTAATAAAAAAATTAAAATAATAACTTAAATGATTAATTTACGAACAACAAAAGTTAACATTTAATAACTAAACAATTAAATAAAGAAATGCCAAATTAACGATAATGTTCAAATTGAGCGCCGTTTCTTTCCAGACATTGTCGACATCTAGATCCTACACTTTGTGTAGTATTAATTAAAATTTCTGCTGGTGTTTCCTGACAAGTGCTGTTAACGTATTTCTCCAGTTAAATGTCCCGGTTACCATGGTGTCTCAGTTATTTTTCAAAGCCAACTGCTAATAATATCAGTTATTATTTTAATGTTTTTATTACCCTAAAATAAATCAGAAATATTGATTGTGATACATCGTTGAATTCAGAAAAAAAATCTCTATCAAATTGTCAAAGAAAAATATAAGGGTGTAATTTAAAAAAATTAAGTTGACCTTTGGCCTATGAATGGAGAAACAGCTAAAAATTATGTTTGAGCTACACTTTGTAGTACTTTTTAAACCATTTAATTTGACGTATCGTTTGTTACAATTGGACTCCTAATAATAGCGCTAGAAGCTGGGGCGTTTTTTCGTGAACACCCTGTATATATAATTTATATATTTATTCAAAGTTATGATCAAAGTTAAGGTCAAGTCAAGTGTACAACTTCCATGATTGTTTCACAGAAAATATCAAACTTGAGATTTAAAATTTAAAATTTTAGTTGACATAATATGACACATGGCAAATACCAACACATCCAGACCTAATCCTAAAAATCCCTAGAATATTTAGAAAGTAAAATTTTCAAATTTTCATAAAACTAAGAGCACCAAAGTAGAAAAAATAGTACATTACACTCGTTTTATAACAACAACAATAGATCGTCTTATAAAACTTATATAATAATATATTATTGTTGTTGCAGTTACTATTCGACTTTCTCTCGTTCAAAAATGACGTCAGTTTTTGGAAATCGAATCGGTCAATGGCTGGATTGTCGACTAGAACCGTGCTGTGGCGCTCTTTCTCACAAACAGTTGTGTTTCTCTTCCTCTTAGATGAGGGCACTTCACTGCTGGTTTTAATTCCCAGCGGGATTGCGACTTTAATCGAATTTTGGAAGATCAAGAAAGTGTTTAAGATCGGAATTAAATGGACGAACGGCTTGCCAAGGTTTCAGGCGAATAGAACCGTCCAAGAAACCGAAGAAGAAGCCAAAACTAGACAATATGATGAGGAATCGATGCGATATCTCAGTTACGTTTTGTATCCGCTTTGCGTGGGGGCCGCTGTTTATTCTCTAATTTATCAACCACACAAAAGGTATTGTATTTACAGTAGAAAGGCTTCAGTTAATTTGTGCGTTTCAGCTGGTACTCGTGGACTATTAACAGTTTGGTGAACGCGGTTTATGCGTTTGGATTCCTGTTTATGCTTCCACAATTGTTTGTTAATTATCGAATGAAGTCTGTGGCTGCGTTGCCTTGGCGCGCATTTATGTATCGGGCGTTCAACACGTTCATCGACGATATTTTTGCGTTTATAATCACAATGCCTACAGCGCACAGGGTCGCCTGTTTTAGAGATGATATAGTTTTTGTTATTTATTTGTATCAGAGATGGTAAGCGATTATTTTAGTTTTACGATTTATTAATTTATTGTGCTTCAGGTTGTATCCTGTTGATAAGAGTCGATCTGATGACATCACCAGTCACTCCGTGCAGGAAATCGAAGACAAAAAAAGCAAATAGAAGTCTTTGTGCGGTATTTATAAAGTACATTCCATGTGTTGGTTTACAACAAAATAAAAAGTTTCATTTATCTAATCATTTTTCCCAAGCGAAGGGGAACTAAAACATAATTCCGTTCCTTTGTTGCATTGCTTTAAATTTTCCTTGTCTAATTTTATTTAAGGCTGAATTGGCGCAAATGGATATTGTTCCGAAAAATAGTGTAGAGACACCACTTTGAGCCACTTTAAGCAAATTAGTGATTGAAAAATCAACAAATCGCTGAGAATAGCCGTCAACCACGTTTGTCTTGAACTGAGGCTGTTCATAAAAAAATTAAAACAGCCAAACGCTGAAACTTGCAAAATCATGCAAAAACTAACTGAACGTTATGGAATCAGTCTGGAAACAACGTATGAACAAGTACAACCTAACAGTTTATTGACTTTAAAAAAAAAAAACAATTTTCCCGCAACTATTGTAGATATTCTACGCCGTTTTCCTGGAATCTATGGCTTAATATTGTTACCTAAACGGTCTTATGCAGCCACGGCGGCTGCTTGACTGAGCACGGACGTTGTAGCTGGCCATGTTTTACTGTTGCCACGGGCAAATAAAATAAATAGAAACGTCACCTTTTTTACAAAGGGAATGACCAGACGTGTTTTACATTTTATTCCGTATTTTATTTGTGTTTACATGTGAGTTATTATTTAATGTTTCAATGAGTTTGTAACAATATCTACGAATACTATTAAAATCAAAATTTTAGCGTTTAAAACATGGGAGAAACGGGGGGAAACGATAATTTTTTCCACATTTTTAGCTATATCATTAAGACCACTGAACTTAAAATTATAAAAAAAATATTTTTGGAATCCTTACAATTAGCTCTTTCAAATGACACTCCACACGATATGTCAATTAAAATGTTTTTTTATTGGTACCAAACTCCCCCCCATATGAATCTAAAAATAATTTTTTATCTAGTTATGATGAGCGATATATGTGCGCGTCATCAAGATCTATCATTACGCCAAATTTCAAGTTTCTACGTTACTTAGTTTTCGCACAATTAGAGTTCTGTACTAAAACAACAATTTTCCCGTAACTATTATATTGTCGATATTCTACGCAGTTTTCCTGTAATCTATGGCTTAATATCTACGAATACTATTAAAATCAAAATTTTAGCGTTTAAAACATGGGAGAAACGGGGGGAAACGATAATTTTTTCCACATTTTTAGCTATATCATTAAGACCACTGAACTTAAAATTATAAAAAACATATTTTTGGAATCCTTACAATTAGTCCTTTCAAATGACACCCCACACGATATGTCAATTAAAATGTTTTTTTATTGGTACTAAACTGCCCCCCCCCCGTGTGAATCTAAAAATATTGTTTTAATCTAGTTATGATGAGCGATATATATGCGCGTCATCAAGATCTATCATTACGCCAAATTTCAAGTTTGTACGTTATTTAGTTTTCGAGAAAAACTCCTGTGACAGACGGATGGACACCGAAAAACGAATTAAAAGATTTTTCTTTTTAATTCTGATGGTGTCAGGTGAACGGTGGATTTTTCGGTAACCGAGAAGTGTCATCTACAAAGCGAAATCAGAGCTAAAAGTTTTTCAGCAGTGTTTTATTTTACAAAACTGTAACGGCGGTGGTGAAATAGACTTCACAATTTTCATATTTGTTTTATAATAGTTTATTGTACACTAATCGTATTGATTTGTTTTCTAAAAATCACGATGGTTTTGTCTCCCAAATGAAAATAAAGAGAAAATATTTAGTGCCATCTAGTGGTAGTAGCAATGGCGCACTCCCAAAAAGAGGAAAATTTTTTCGTACTTCCACGTTGTGGTTGGCGTATTGACTGAATTTTTACTGTACTTTTACCTTAACAACGCTAAACAAGCACATTCTTGGTTCCTTACTTACCTCAAAATTTAATAAATTCGAAAGTGGCAGGGTGGTTACTTTCTGGAAGACTTGGAAAAGTCGGAGAATTTTGAAAATGACTATCAGTAACCGCCTTGACTGGCTAAAAGTGGAGTGGTTGAAAATGGCGCCTCTACCCTACTTGATAAAAACAATACGATTTAAAATCAAGTGTCAGGCGGATATTTGACAACACAAAAAACTTCAAAATAACCTTCTAATTTGAACGAAGTTACTCTTTATCGAACTTTATTCGATAATTTATTTTTATAAACGCCAAATTTATCTAATTATTTTTCATAAATTTGGCAATGTCGTTTAATTTCAGATTCGCCTTATTAATTGTGCAGTTCTGTTTTATAATCGCGGTTTTCAGTAATATTTATCGAAAACTTCGATAACTGAACAGTTCAGTAACATTCAGTTTTCCCCCGGCCGTTGCAGTCTTGTTTGTCACTGTTACTGTCTACGTGTTTGAGATGTGTACTTGCTGAACATTCCGGCTATTAGTGCATCGATGCCAACAAAATTGATAACGAAATTGCGTGTGTATTCAGTGGCATAGTTTTGTAGGTTAGCAAAATGAACCTTTTAAGTGAATTGCTTGTTTTGTGCTTCATATTCGGGGCGTGGGCCGACGAACACGATCACACAGTAAGTATAAACATTGAATTTTTATCTTTTTATAATTACCTCTTTGGGCCGTAACTTATCGATTCGTTTGTGTTACGTGTCACCAATTAATTTCGCACTTTTTAGTACAAAGAAAACGAAGAAGTAGTATTATGGATGAACACAGTGGGCCCCTATCACAATCGACAAGAGACTTATGCTTACTTTTCTTTGCCCTTCTGTGTGGGATCCAAAGAGTCGATTTCGCATTACCACGAGACCATGAGCGAAGCGCTGCAAGGGGTCGAATTGGAATTCAGCGGTTTAGACATAGAATTTAAATGTAACCAATCATTTACAGTAAACCCCCGTTAACACGAACTCGGTTAAGACGAACGCCTCGTTAACGCGAACGAACACTGCGGTCCCGGCCGGTTCCTTATAGTTTCTTATGGAATGTCGCTCGGTTAACACGAATTCTCGTTAACACGAATTTCGAACGAAATTTTGGAACCTAAAAGCTAACAATTTCGTTTAGCACAAACACGACACATGTTTTACTGTCTTACTTCGATTTTGTTTTATACATTTAGTGTTATTTATCTATCTAAATTTTTTATTTTTTTATTTATAAATTTAAATATTTTTATAAAAACTAACATAGGTACATTTGCTTAACGATAACATAAAATAACATAACATAAGTAATAACTAGAATAAATAAGATAACTCATTAAGAGAAGAAGAAGAAGAACACTAGCAACCTTGCCTCTCTGTATAGCCAAACTTATTTGTTGCTTCAAATATGTTTTGGCTTGAGGAATTCCCGTTGTTTGAACAATACGCCTCCCCAAATCTTCAAGGAGAGAAAGGGCAGCACTCCAAGGACCCAAAGTTTCCACAGCGAAGGCGACGAAAAAATAATCATCAGAAATTGACTTATATATTTTTTTCGTAACATTTTCTGCCAAGTGTACAGCAGATCTTGCAGAAAATGAAGAATCAGTCAAATGAGAAGGGGCAAGTGTAACCGTACAAATAAAATTACAAACTAAAGATTTACCTACTTTCCATGGAATAACTGTAATACCATCTGGACGTTTGCCATCATCCTTCAGAATACTAGGTTCAAGAATACAAGGGATGTTGGCGGAAGAGAAAGCACGTTTAATAACGTCATTAATACAGCTGTAACGAGAAAGTCTACCAGCATTTTTAATGCACGATAAACCATGATGACCCAATGAGTCTACAGAAGAACCACTCTAGCAGATATGAGGATGACAGAAATTGATGCCCAATCTGAGTGAAATTGCAATTTATAAACAGTGTTTTTCTAAAAGAGTACCCAATTTACAAGATGGAAGAGCTTCAAGCCAAGCTCCAGATTCAAGTTCAGATCCAGCTAATAAGATTTTTGTGTGATATTTGAGGAAGATAATAAATTTTGAAATATTTTCTCACAGATAGGTAAGTCACAATTTCTTTGAATAGAAAGCTCTTTTGGAAGTAAAAACGAATTAGACATTTCCTTCCAATAATCAACAGCCTCGTTAAGGGATGTAATTTCAAAATTAGAAAAACTAGAAGGTAGAATGGACATAATAAGTTCAGAATTAGAAAATATAGAAGACAAAAAGGCAGGCGGGGAAATATCAATTATAGACCTTATACCTAATCCACCAAAACGGATTGGTAATTTGGCTTCGAGTCCAAGATCTTATTGTAAATTTAATATTCAAAATTTTTTCCAAAGAAGAAGTAACAATATTAACCAATTCAAGACACTCATTTTTAAATTTCTAAAAAGGACAACATCTACGATTATAAGTGAAATTAGGTATCCAAAAACAATGGCGGAGTAAAATTAAACTAATGTGAGGATTAATTTTACACAGATTTGAAGAAAATAAAGAGAATGAATGAATTTTTTTAGAAATAAATGGAGGAATTGCTGCATCGAAAATAGGACAACCAAGAATAAAAAGGTCTTCAACATTACAAACGTGAATACAAGGAGCTAATAATTCGAATCTCTCCAAAATTGAAGACTTGTCTAATTCCGAAACATTATTAAGGAAGAAAAGTTTGCATTTATTGATATTAAGAACCAAACCAATTTTCTTAAATTCGGAAATTATCATTTCTAAGTCTTGTAAGACATCAACCACCTAAAGAACCATCATCTAAGTACCAAACATTTAATTCTGAATTCAAATTCTTAATAATTTGATGAGTAGATAAACTAAAAATTGCAGGACCAAACCAACATTGAGGAGTTTATTAAGTAATGTGCACATAAATCGTACTTATTGTGTATTATGGTACCTATTTTTTTATATTTATTTTATCTGATTTATTTTCCCATATAAACATGAGACAAAGTAAAAAACTTTAAGTAACTTAAAACTCGGTTAACGCGAACAAATATAACACAAACTCAGAATTTTCCGGTCTCTTCGAGTTCGTGCTAACGAGGGTTTACTGTGTAATTATTTTTGTTGCGACTTAAAAATTACATTTGCAGCTAGCACGCCGAAACAGCAATACTGCGGTGTGCAATTGAACGAAGAAAAATACAAAGCGTTCGTTTACGCAGTTAAAAATCATTATTGGTACCAGATGTACATCGACGATTTACCGATCTGGGGGATAGTCGGGGAAGTGACGGACTCAAATTATTACATTTGGACGCACAAGAAATTCGAAATCGGATACAATGGGAAGCAAATCGTCGACGTAAACATCACCTCCGAGGACAAGATCCTGTTGTCACCGACCGCAAAGCTCACATTCACGTACGAAGTGACCTGGAAACCGTCAGCGATCAAATTCGAAGACAGGTTCGATAAATATTTGGACCCGAATTTTTTCCAGCACAGGGTATGAAATTTGCTTGCGAAAACTGTTTTGCAAAATTGAGGTTTCAGATTCACTGGTTCAGCATATTCAACAGTTTTATGATGGTCATCTTTTTGGTCGGGTTGGTATCCATGATTCTGATGAGAACCTTGCGCAAGGATTACGCCCGTTACAGTAAAGACGAAGACATGGACGATATGGTAACTTCTCAAAAAGTGTCGATTTAAATTATTTTATTGTTGCAGGAACGAGATTTAGGCGACGAGTACGGTTGGAAACAGGTTCACGGGGATGTGTTCAGGCCGGCTTCGCATTCTTTATTATTTTCGGCATTGATAGGTGCCGGCCATCAAGTCACAACCGTCGTATTTTGTGTGGTTGTTTTCGCAATTCTCGGGGAACTCTACACTGAGTAAGAAACTTTTCCTCGAATTAACCCTTAAGTACTCGCGTGGGGCCGTTTAGGCCCAGGTTCAGGAACTTAACTTTAATAATTAAGTATTTCCGGTCGTGCACTTTATGGGGCCTAGCAAACCCCACGCAAGTAATTACGTTTCTTAAAATTTTCTAAACTAAACATAAAGTTGATATTTTTCATAAAATATTAACATACATTACGAGTCTAATATTGCCCCCCCCCCCCAAACTTTAGAACGAGTCGAATTAGAACATTTAAACAAGATTGAGGGTTAGTAATTAATTGATCTTAAAAAATTTAAAGATGGCGTTTACAGGCATTATCAACTCAACATTTTAATTTAATTTACAAGAACCAATTTATAGCCAAAGAATAGTTCATTAAGTTGACCCGGACCCTCAAAACTCAATTGTGCAGTTAAAAAGCTACAAGGAGGAGGGTAAACTTTAGACACGCTCTGTATACATTTTTAATACAATTTAAGTAATTCATTTTTTAAAGCAGTTTTCCTCTTATTTGTTTTTTTTTAACTGCAAGATTTCTAAATTACCCGGCGATTTTTATATTTTGTAAATACAGGGTGATTCCTAAAAAACGCCGCACGGTCTGATTTCAGGAAAACAAAACAAATAACTGGTTGTTAGAGTAAGTGATACAAGAACGTATTAATTTGGATTTTTTTCACATTAACTTTTAAATGTGAAGTGATAATCGACTTTTGTATGTATTCTTTTATTTATCTAATAACTTGACCTTGAAGTAATCTTAAGGAGAAAAAAATTGAAATAAGACATAATTATCAATGTTTGTCTTAATTTCATTGTAATGACTGGAAGGCGAATAATATTTATATTGACAGTTTTTGGTTTCGTTTGATTTGTTATTTGAGTAAAATATTTCAAAGTGCTTGTTTGTCACAGCGGACTTGATAATTTTAGAAGATAACTTGATGTGGAAATATTTTTTGTTTACAAATTGGATCAATATTAGCTTGAGAGGAGTCATTGAATTTAGAAAAAAATCCTCTGACAGAATAAATTTTAAAAAATGTGCATTGCTATTTGAGAAAAAAAATTGAGCATCGCTGAACAATGAAGTTAATGCTGCAAAAAAAAAAAACAGAATTGGAGGCTTCTCATAGTGCATTCAGAATCACTAATTTTGATTTTTTGTTTGTTAAAATGGACAATAAATAACAAAGTTACAGCTTGCGATGTTTTTTAAGTATCACCCTGTACAGGGTGAATCAAGTTTTACCGCCGATGGCAAAAGAGCTCTTCATAATAATATTGTCAATTCTCATAAATTGCATGAACAATTTTATATTATTAATGAACATAGAAACAAGAAAAGAAATTTTTACTTTATCTCAATTACTAGTTGTTCATTTTGTCAGTTTTTTTTATGTCCGAACAGTAAAATATTTTCACACAATTTAGTGCAATTGAAATAATTTTACTAATTTGCGTTTATTAAGTGAAGCCATTTTCGTATAGAAGGTATTTTTTAAAATTATTTACGACATAAGTAGACCAATTTACGGGACAATGGTATTAGTGTAGGGTATTTGATTTTTTATTTATGACAGTCACTAAACTTAACTTAATACGGATCAATCATAAACTATTGTTAGGATGGTAAACCGCATTATCCATTGTTGAAAAGTCATAAATAGTATTTTTTGTATTTTTTCTTAAATTTGATTTAACTCAAAAAGTAATAATTTTTTTATGGATCAAATTGCAAATATTAATGCTACGAATAATTTGACAAATCAAACATCGAAATTTTACCCAAAACTCTTTATTTTACTTTTTTCACTTCAAATAAAAATAATTTGTAAAATTTGCAGCACTAATCGAAAGTGTAAACTTCAATTTTTAATAGGCATTATGGCCGCGGCTGTAAAACTTGACTCACCCTGTATATGCCGCAAATAAAAACTTTCTTGCGATTGCTGATTTTATCCGGAGTTCTAAATTGTCAACAATACAATACATTAAAGATAATCTGCAAAAAGAATCATGTTTTTGACATAGTAACCACATTGGGGCCTGCGCGGCCCCACGCGAGTACTTATGTACCTAAAAATAGCGCGACTTAAGGGTTAATGATTTAACTGAAATTTTTGTAACAGGAGAGGTTCCATGCTATCGACTGCAATTTTTGTGTACGCTGCAACATCACCGGTTAACGGATATTTCGGAGGTTCACTGTACGCACGAATGGGAGGAAAAATTTGGATCAGACAGATGATAGTTTCGGCTTTCATGCTGCCGGCTTTGGTCTGCGGAACCGCATTCTTTATCAATTTCATTGCCATTTATTACCACGCCTCGCGGGCAATCCCTTTCGGAACCATGGTCGCAGTGACTTGCATCTGCCTGTTTGTGATCTTGCCACTGACATTAGTCGGCACGGTGCTCGGTCGCAATTTAGCGGGACAACCCGATTACCCCTGCCGAATCAATGCGGTTCCGAGGCCCATCCCTGAGAAGAAATGGTTCATGGAACCGGGCGTCATCATACTCCTGGGAGGTGTTTTACCCTTCGCCAGCATTTTCATCGAAATGTAAACGGGGAATTAAAATTGTTGAATTTTTTTAATTGAATTGATTTTCAGGTACTTTATTTTCACTTCGTTTTGGGCCTACAAGATCTACTACGTTTACGGCTTCATGTTGCTGGTGTTTATAATTTTGATCATCGTGACCGTCTGCGTCACAATCGTGTGCACTTATTTCCTGCTCAATGCCGAAGACTATCGCTGGCAGTGGACTTCGTTCCTGGCGGCCGGTTCCACTTCGGCGTACGTTTACTTCTACTCGATTTATTACTTCTTCTTCAAAACCAAGTAAGTCCTCTTGTTGGCCAAGCAATAGAGCAAAATAAATGTCATATTTTAACATAAATACTACCTGGAAACCGACTGTGCGATTTTGTCAAAGACAGTTAGTAAATGAATTCTGCATAATTTCCAACTCGAGAATCATAATTTTTAATTTGTTATAAACAATTTTCAACAAAAAAACGCGTTTTTTTTTAGTTTTTTGCTTGTAAAATGGAAACTAATGAAGCAATCTTAATGATGTGAATAGACGAATTATAGAGAGTTAAATTATGAAGAGAATGAGAGGTCGAATTGCCCGATCGGAAAATTGGAACCGGAGAAAAGCCGGAAAACCCGGAAAATTCAACGTTTTCTTAAAAAATTCACAATTCCGTCATTTTTTAATTTTAAAAATTGAAACTTTGCACAACAGTAGCTATTTATATCGGTAGCCGCAATGAACAACATTGTAACTAGCAAAACGTAATTTTTCAGGAGAGCGTTTTAAAGATTCTACATCTTTTCTTTTTCTTTTTCTTGAGGAGATAATTCTTTTTTGGGTTTGAAATTGATGGATACTCATTTATTTTAACTCATATAACATCACTGTATAATTTATTTTTAGAAAATTATTGATTTAACGGATTTACCGGCGTTTACCATTGTTCATAGAAGTAATGTTTGCAGTTATACCATTGTAACTTCGCTTACAATTATTTTGCACCCAGAATTTTTATCGAATAAGATTATAAAGTGTTTTACAATTCATTTATTTTTTGAAATTTGTTGTAATAATATTGTAAGCTCCAATACATTGCAACTTTTTAGACTGCTTATAGCAATAATTATAATAAAATGCGATATAATATTGTAGTAGTATTACTGATAACGGGGAATCATTTTTATTAACATTCGAATCTTCGGAAATATCTGAAGAACAACAAAATCTTATTAGTTACACCACCTTGAGATTTGCAGAAAATCAATTTTTCCTTTTCGGCTAGATTTATTGTTTATACTTTGCAGGATATTTTAAGCGTTTAACCATATGAAAGTTGAAATTATTTTCGGAGTTCTAGCAATTTGAAGTGAGGGCAGCAAAGTACGGCCGCGTCTCGGGTACTTTGTTCAAACTGATGTTCAAGATATCTGGAAATTTACTCAACTGATTTTGATAAAACTTATACCACGTATTCTTTATATTATCTAAAATGTAGCATAGGACTTTTATGATTTTAATAGCTGCGTCAAAAAAAAATTATATTTATACTCATTTTCCTGAGCGCCAAGGTTGTCCGAGTTAAAATAACGAGGTTAGGTTGAACCAATGCAATAATTAACAATAATTAACCGTGTTGATTTTGTGGCAACTCCAAAATTTTCCTTCCACGTGAAGACATGACAATATTGTTTTACTAACAATATAATTCACTCGTATTTACAAAATACTAATAAAATCAAACTACCCTGTTTCTATGTTACCGAATTTTAAGCGGGAAACAACATTGTAAGTCTGCGTAGTCGTCGTTTAGTCCGATAACCATTGATTCAAGAACATTGTAAGTCAATAAATCTTAAAGGAATCCGAAGAATAACTTTGTAATAATCATTAACATTCCTATGAAAGAGCGTAAAAGAATGTATTATCCCGGCAACGACATTGCAAGCTTTGGTACAATTTTATTTAAGTAAATTTGTTAGTTCTTGGAAAAGTAAAGTATGTTACAATTTTTAGATCCGGCATTAAATTTCAGTAAAATTCTTTACCATGTTTTATCTGTTGGTAAGTACGTTATTGCAGATACAATGAGATAAAAATTGATTTTTTTTTATAATAAAACAAAAAATAAAAAATAATTTGAGTTTACTAAATCATGTAAATCACACCCAAGATATCAAATGTGAAAAAAAGTGACCCCTCATTCTCTTCATAATTTAATTCTCTACAATTCGTCTATTGACAACATTAAGATTGCTTCGTTAGTTTCTATTTTACAAGCAAGAAACTAAAAAGAAACGCGATTTTTTGTTGAAAATTGTTTATAACAAATTATAAATTATGATTCTCGAGTTGGACAAAATCGCACAGTCGGTTTCCAGGTAGTTATTATGTCATGAAAAAAATGCTTTATTGCTTGGCCTGTTCATTGTTGTGTCTAATTAAAAACACTAATAATTTTAGAATGTATGGTTTGTTTCAAACGTCGTTTTACTTCGGCTACATGGCGCTGTTCAGCGGTGCTTTAGGTATCATGTGCGGTACGGTGGGTTACGTGGGAACAAGTTTATTCGTTAGGAAAATATATTCGACAGTAAAAATTGACTAAAATTCGCTGGTGACTTTTTGTACATAAATTGTGTTATACTGTTGATATGAACTTATGGATACATTGTATTTTATTGTTAAATAATTGTATGGATGTGGTAAGGAAAATTTGGATTTTAGCTAAATTTTTAATAAATTACTTAAGGTACTAACTTCAGTTTTATTGTGATTTTATGAGGTCTTGTTGTCCTAACGAACGATCTTAGTGTAATTAACAACGCTGTTTGTGTTTTGAATGGAACTATTTGTAGAATAAATTGATGCTAGTTTGTGACATATCTCAGTTTCATTGAATAAAACTAGAAAATTGTTTGAAGCGGTATACACTAATTTTTAGTATTTATTCAAGTAGTGAAAATGCTCCGTTTATACAGGGTGAGTCAAGTTTTACCGCCGCGGCTCATAATACCTATTTAAAATTGAGGGCAAACTATGCAATTTACATGTTACACCAGTTGAAGTTTACACTTTCCATTAGCCAAAAAAGTAAAACAAAGAGTTCAAAATTTGTCAAATTATTGGTAGCATTAATATTTTCAGTTTGATTCATAAAAAAATTATTACTTTTTGAGTTAAATCAAAATCAAATGTGGTTTACCACTCTAGCAATAGTTTATGATCGACCCATCAAACTGGACGAGACAGTTTTTCAGTTGCCGATAGACTTGACTCACTTTGTACAGTATTATTTTGTTGTGTGCGTAATTGTGCATACTGGGTGGGGCAAGTTTTAGGATCACTCCCAAAATCGTGACTGCTAATTGAACAAAATCAACCAAATTTGGTGGCACGTATTTAAATAGTGATAGAGTACACAATTATTTATTTTTTTGAATTTTCTTTTGGCAATTTTTGTTTTAATAACTGTTAATTCACTTATTGACTTAATTTGTTAAATAATTGCGTTCTCTTGTATTGCAATGGAAATTATTCGCAAGATTTGTGGCATTTGCCAACAAAGAAATCGTGAACACCCTTTTGAAGCCTCTTATTCAACCTTCGTCATAAATGTGACAGGCTGTATTCCAACGTTTTGTTACGATAACAACCGCTTGGAAATCCTTACCGCATTTACAGATCCTATTGTCGCCTTAATTTGCAACTGTCCAAATACGGAGATCATAAATAAAATCACAATGTAATCAATTTTTTTCTCTCTAATTTCGTAAATAAATTTTTAAAAATAAAAAATATCTGTTTGCTCTGTGATTAGAAAATTACGTGTACTAAATTTTGTTGATTTCGTTTAATTAGAAGTCGCGATTTTTGGGGGGCCGTAAAACTTGCCCCACTTGGTATCTTATCGGCGCTTTTATTAATCAATGATCCAAATTATTTTGATTATCGAAAATTGTACATAAATTGTAAAAATTATATTTTTAATATAAGAAAAGTTCTTTGTTGACTTAGTTATTAATTTAAATTTATGTGTACCATTTTTTTCCTTTGATTAAAATAGTGAGCGATAAATGTAATTGAATAAACTATAAATTTATATCCACTTCGTTTATTGTGGGGCTTTATTTTATTGGTCCTGGACGTGTGTTAAAATGATGCACCAGATTGGTTGTATTAACAACGTATATTATAAAATCTGTATAAATAAATTCAACTAAAATACAAAATCAATCAATTTGCTAACATTATAAATTACATTAATTTTTTAGCATATAAAAATGGTGTAAATTTTTGTTTATTAAAGGAAATTAGTTTCTATCTTTGTCTACTAAATTATAATATTTAAATATAAAATAATCAACTTCAATAAACTATTAACCAGCGCAAAGTGGTCACAATTTTCAAAATTGTTATCAACAAATTTGTACTTTGCAACTACAACTGTCACCCACAAATAAAAAGTAGCTATAATGCGTTTTTTAATTCCAGACACGGTTAGAAGGCTGAAAAAATATGTTTTTTTACTTTATGTTGGTAGTAGTCAGTAAAATAGTCGTAATTACTTCCTTTGGGCGACATTTTCTAATTTTCAAGCTACATTATTAATATAACTTTAAACTAAGATGCCATTGCTATCAACATAAAGTTAAAAAAAAATCTTTTCATAGCCTAACCGTTTCTGGAATTAAAAAACACACTATAGGGATGCTGTTAATGGCAGTTGAAATTGAAAAATCCTTGCTTACTAAAAAATCGAAGAAAAAATTAATTCCTGAGGTATTAAGGTCACTTAGCTAAATAATTTCAGATAAAAATATATAAAAATATTTGTAAGCAATTTAGTATAAATTGTTTTTTTCATTTAAACGAATAAGGCACTTACTTTACAATTAAAATTCGCAGATAAAAGCTATCACAAGCAAAAAACATTACTTTCCCTGGAAGTATAAAATTTCTACGAAACCACATCACATTTTCATTTACTAGAACCGACTGACTTTCCTTTTAAATTCGCTCGAATGGTACTTTTTTTTGTGCTCATTGAGCTGCGACAGTCTCCCGAAACTCTTTTTACAGCAATCACAAGCGTGCGGTTTGTCAACGCTGTGCGTAATCATATGCCTCGTTAAAACGTCAGACCTCCCAAACTGCTTATTGCAAATATCACATTCGAATTCCTTCTCCTTGGTGTGGATGATCATATGTTTGGTCAGATTGTGCGCTTGCTGGAACCGATTCCCGCACACCGTGCACACGTACGGCTTCTCGCCGGTGTGAACCCGCCTGTGCCTCTCCAAGTCGCACAGCTTGCGAAACTCGCGCGCGCAAAGGTCGCACTTGAAACCCTTGCATTTGGCAAACTCCAGCTTCTTCAGGATGTGCACGGATTTGTGCGACTTAAAATCCAAATACGCATCGAAGCCGGTCTTGCAAATTTTGCACAGATAAGGAAGTTTGCCTTGGTGCCTGCGTCGGTGCACCGTCAGGGCTTCCAGGCACATGAAGGTTTTCGCGCATTCCGAACACGAGTACGGCTTCCTGCCCGAATGGCACTCTTTGTGCTTTCTGAGGAGCTTCCGGTCTCTGAACGATTTCGAACAGATCTTGCAGTCGAATTGTCGCGAATGTGCGACCTGGTGCGACTCCCAACTTAATTTATCGGTAAAAGTGGCAGAGCACCGTTCGCAGGTGAAAACGAATCGATCCCTGTTTTTGTCGGAAATTTCAATGTCGTTGTTATTGTCGTGAGATTTGTGTTGCAAGCCTAGGGCTTCTAAAATTTCGAAATTTGATGCGTCCTTAGGGTTGGGAGTATTTAAAAGTTCAGTCTTTGTGTTGTCGGCCTTGACTTTCGCTGCTGGGTTAACCTCAAATTTGTTGGGTGGCTCGCAGGACGGCCTTTTGTTTTTCATGGACATAGTCATTTTCTAAAATATTGTCCTTTGATTGCATGTATTTGAAAAGTGGTAAAGTGGTAAACATATGGGTGCAGTTTGGGGATGGCAACGAAAATTAAAACGTACAATACCGACCTTCTGTTGGAGTTTCGCGTTTCGTTTGGAACTATCTGGTCATTTTTTCGATGCAATTACGTTTTGGGATAAATAAAAATAATATGATACTTGTTGCATTATGAAATTAAATGACAGTTGAGGTTGCCGCAATTTCGAACAGATGGCGCGATTTTAAAAATGGAAGCGCGAAAATTCTTTTGTGACGATTGATTAAAATCATAATTACAACGTTCACTTTCTAAATTCAAGTACAAACCTTGTTTTTCATGGCAACAAAAATTAAAACGTTCAATACCGACCTTCTGTTGGAGTTTCGCGTTTCGTTTGGAACTATCTGGTCATTTTTTCGATGCAATTACGTTTTGGGAATAATAAAAATAATATGAAATTAAATGACAGTTGGGGTTGCCGCAATTGTGAACAGATGGAGCGATTTTAAAAATGGAAGCGCGAAAATTCTTTTGTAACGATTGATTAAAATTGATTTCGAACAGATGGCGCGGTTGCAAGAATTAAAGCGCGAAAAAATCAAAATTTTTTTGCATCGATTGATCGAAACGATAATTACAACGTTAACTTTCTTAAACAACTACAAACTTTCTTAATTGCAGGCTCTGAAATGTTGTTAATTGCCTGTTATTAGTAACCGAATTTAAATTTAGGTTGCCGACTGAATAATTAAATTTTAAGCGAGTCGAAGATTTCAGTGAAGTTTCGGCTGCGATGGCGAGGTTCCTGCAGGTTAATAAAATGCTGTTGATATTTTCAGGGATGTATCCGATTGGGCCGAAATCTGGAGTCGGCCGAAAAATTTGGTCGGTGTTTTGGAAATCGCTCGCTTATTTTTCTATGTACGCGGTTTCAATTTGTTCCATAATCGACTGTTTTAACAGAAAGACCGCAGGATTGGCGGAAATCGGCATTAACATACTCAACATCGGTAGAAAATGGGACGTGTTTTTTTTTTTCATTTTTACATTTCAGATTTTTAGGCATTTTCGCTGGTGCCATTTCGTGTATGCACTATTTTAACCAAAGGGGCGAGCTGATCGAAATTATAATAAAAGAGATGAATAGAGATTTCAAGGAAAAATCTAATGAGAGCATTGAAACTGACGACATGGTTTCGGCCAATAAAATAGCTAAAATTTTATCCATCGGTTGGAGCGTGGCTTGTTTAGTTTCCGGCAACATCATGTGTTCTCAGCCTCTGATGGAAAATTTGAGGTTTAAAAATCCACAATAAAATTCCACTAAACACAAAACATCGCAGCGATGTTGCAATGTATCCTTGTCCGTTCGTGATACGTTAAGGATACGTTGAAATATCTCTGAGACGTTTTGAACATCGTAGCGATGTTACAACGTATTGGCAACGTATCCTCGCCAATTTGTGATACGGCGAGGATACGTTATAACATCACTAGAACGTTTCCAACATCGTTGCAATGTTGTAACGTCTTTGTATCGTATCCTCGTTCATTTGAGATATATCGACGATACGTTGTAGTACCCCTGGGATGTTTTAAATGTCGCTGCGATGTTGCAACGTATTTGTAACGTATTTTAGCCCGTTAGAGATACGTTGAGGATACGGTGTAACATCGCTTGGAGCGTTTTCAATACCACAACGATGTTTTAACGTATTTGCAACGTATCCACGTCCATTTGAGATATATCAACGATACGTTGTAACTTCGCTGGGATGGTTTGAATATCGCTGCGATGTTACAAGGTATTTTTAACGTTATTTAGCCCATTTGTGATACGTCGAAGGTACGGTGTAACATCGCTGTAGCGTTTTCAACATCGCTAGGATGTTATAACGTATTTTCAATTTATCCTCGTACATTTGAGATGTCAACGCTACGTTGTAACATCGCTGGGATGTTTTGAATATCGCTGTGATGTTTTAACGTATTTGCAACGTATCCACGTCCATTTGAGATATATCAACGATACGTTGTAACTTCGCTGGGATGGTTTGAATATCGCTGCGATGTTACAAGGTATTTTTAACGTTATTTAGCCCATTTGTGATACGTCGAAGGTACGGTGTAACATCGCTGTAGCGTTTTCAACATCGCTGGGATGTTATAACGTATTTTCAATTTATCCTCGTACATTTGAGATGTCAACGCTACGTTGTAACATCGCTGGGATGTTTTGAATATCGCTGTGATGTTTTAACGTATTTGCAACGTATCCATGTCCATTTAAGGTATGCCGAAGATACGGTATAATATCTCTGGGATGTCTTTAACATCGCTGCGATGTTGTAGCGTATTTGCAACGTATCCTCGTACATTTGAGATATGTGAACGATACGTTGTAACTTCACTGGGATGATTTGAATGTCGCTGCGATGTTGCAAGGTATTTTTAACGTATCTTAGCCCATTTGTGACACGTCGAGGATACGGTGTAACAACGCTGTAGCATTTTCAACATTGCTGTGATGTTATAACGTATTTGCAACGTATCCTCGTACATTTGAGATATGTGAACGATACGTTGTAACATCGCTGAGATGTTTTGAATATCGCTGCGATGTTGCAACGTATTAGTAACGTATCTTAGCCTATTTGTGATACATCGAGAATGCGGTGCAACATCGCAGTAGCGTTTTCAACCTCGCTGCGATGTTATAACTTATTTACAACGTATCCACGTCCATTTCAGATACGTCCAGGATACGTTGTAACATCGCTGCGGTGTTTCAACGTATTTACAACGTATCCACGTCCATTTGAGATACGTTGACGACACGTTGTAACATCGCTGGGACGTTTTCAACATCGCTGCGATGTTTCCTTGTTCATTGGGTTATCAATCATTTCTAGGAAGCTTGCAGTTCCTGGCGCTTATCCTTTCGACACGAAAAAGTCCCCGAATTACGAGCTGTTATTTTCTTTTCAACTGCTGACCTATTCGATCGTGGCCTTTCCTTTCGTGAGCTCCGACACTGTTTATGTGAGCGCTCTTCTGCTTACCACGAAGCAATTCGAAGTTTTAGGTATTTAAAATCGAAAAAAATCGGAAAGCAATTCACAATAAATAAATATTGCAGCTTGCGATTACAGAAACGCGTTCTTTACCGCGCTTTTACGATGCGGCTATGCGAAAACGAGCGTCGAAAAAATTTTCAAGACTTTTGTCGACCAACGTCACTCGAAAAATTCGTTCGAGGACCATTTTTCGAGTTTGATGGAAAGTGACCGCTTCAACGAAGTCCTTTACGACACGTTAACGGGTTGCATAAAGCAGCACCAAAAGCTTTTGGCGTTCTCCTCGAAATTGGAGGATTTCTTTTCGCCGATGATTTTTTTAAAAGTGGCCATTTCCATCTTTTATTTAATTTTCATTTCTTTTTGTGCGGTCACCGTAAGTTTGGCATAATAATTCGAAGCTTTTGTACATATTAAATTTTAGTTGCAGAGTGATACCTCGATGGGAATTATACTCGTTCAGTACATGTCGATGGCGACCTTTCAACTATTTTTGTATACTTATTTTGGACATTTTGTCACTCTCAAGGTAATCATTTTTAGTTAAGAGGGCCACTTGAGAAGCAAGATTCACAAGATGGCGCCACCGTAGTAAAGTGTCAATTTTGTAAAATGCTTTTTTCATTAACAAGCTTTTTTATATAAAAAAGTAGTGGCGGAGATAAAAGATAAAAAAATGATCTAGGTATAGACATAAATTTGCCATGGAAAAACTTGAAAAAAGTATTTATTCAAAAATATCAAACTTTCAATAATATTTGAATTTTTTGTTAAAAGTAAAGAAAATCTTGCTGATCACACCCTGGAAGCATTAATCATAAGTATACTCGTACATTTTCTAATCACATTTGTCAGTATTTAAGTCAAAAAGCATCGGAATGTGTGACATTTTTGAATAAATACTTTTTTCAAGTTTTTCCATGGCAAATTTATGTCTATACCTAGATCATTTTTTTATCTCCGCCACTAGTTCTTTATATAAAAAAGCTTGTTAATGAAAAAAGCATTTTACAAAATTGACACTTCTTACTACGGTGGCGCCATCTTGTGAATCTTAATTCTCAAGTGGCCCTCTTAAAGTATGTTGGGCTACATTTGACAGTTTAGAGTGAAGAATTGCGCGATGCTTTATACGAAAGTCCTTGGTACTTTTGCAACAGGAAATACAAAAACGCAATGCAGTTGGTCATCATGCGTTGCAATCGCCCTGTTCAAATCACAGCTGGTTACTTTTTTAATATCACCCTTGCCAGTTTTATCACGGTAAAGTATCACAAAAAAATGCGATGGGTTTTGCGTTGATTGCTGCTTGTTTTAGATTGTAAAAACGACGGGATCTTATGTTGCAGTTCTGCGACAATTAAGCGAAAAATGAAAACAAAATTTTTGTCAGGAAATAATGTTAAAAAATATTTAAAAGTTTGTTTAGCTAGAATTTTGTTTGTTGGCAAATAAAACAGTTATTTTGATTTATTTTAAATATTAAAAAAGCCCAGACTTTTCTTTTTCTGTAAGGCTATCGTCGTTTTTTAATTCAGAGTGATTTCAAAATACCGCGCTCGTGTTTTCACCCTTGTACACTCTGCCGCAAATTAAATGTCACACGACGTTCGGGCGCTTGCAGGTCATGTTGCAAGGATGTTTGCATGGTTGTCCACAAATTATCAGGCCCGTATGCTAGATTTGATATTGAGGATCAGTGTTATGAAGTCAAAAATCAAAATAAATAAGTGAATCGAGAGAAACAACGAATAAAATACGTTCGTGTAACAGTCGAACAGTTTCAAGAAAATAAGCTCAAATTTGTTACTAAACCGCATTTATTATTAATGAAAGTAATAAATCATTAATTTGTTGTAATTAAATAGATAAAAAATATACACGCATTTAATAAAATATTATTGTAGCTCATCAAAAACCTTAATTGATATTCTTGGTGCTTTGTTTATGAGAAGATAGAACATTTTCCCAATTTTTTTTTTAACAGCGTTAATCGATACTAAAGAGTCAACCCTTGTTGTAAGCATTTGAAAACAAAAATTTTACCTGAGCAAACTTTCGGGGATATTTTAGAATTTTTACACCGTTGAGGTTATGTTGTGATTATTTACCTGTTCTAAATAAACAATTGCACTGTTAAAAAAGAAAAAAAAAATTGACCTGAGCACATTTTATGAATATGTGCACTACAATTTGCATGGTTTTACCTAGGAAAACTGACTCTTAAGATTCAACCCTTGTTTTAATCATATGAAAACAAAAAAAAATACCTGCGCACACTTAATGTAAATGTGTATTCTAACATAAGTCAAAAAAGAAAGTTTATATGGACATGTCTCGTTTTGAATGGTCACTCCTCAAATATGCACCTAATCTTACGTAGATAAAATACAATTTGAACGTCTCCAATTTTCAATTATTTTCTTTACTTTACGAAATAATAATAAATAAAAGTAATTTTATTAAATGATTTATTTTTTAAATTTATTGAAACATATTTAAATGCACTTTAAAACGTTAAAATGTATTCATTTGATGTGAAATATTAACGGTATAATGTTTAACTACAGTACAAAAATTGCATAACTTCATAACACTGATCCTCAATATCAACTCTAGCATACGGACCTGATAATTTGTAGATAACCATGCAAACATCCTTGTAACATGGCCTGCAAGCACCCGAACGTCGTGTGACATTTAATTGGCGGCAGAGTGTACAAACGTTAAAAATACTAAAATTCAAATTGGCCGCCAAAACTACCTTTTAGAAGTATTTCTGTGTAATTTGTTCCTTCAATTTCACTCCTAATTAAAGAATTAAGTTAAGTTAATTTCTTACTATTCCTTTATGTAATACTTGGAATATAATTACAAATAGAGTAATTTTTAAATATTTTATTACGTGTCAAATTTGAAAAGTAACACTTGTGGAAAATTTTCATTCCGTTGGCAATGAACTGAACCAATGTTATGGCAACACGTCTCAATTGTGACTAGGTAACATGGCGATAGTTTTAAGGTAAGTTAAAATTTAATTTTCCTTCATCTGTTTATTGTTAATTAAAATTTAAGTAGTTTCATTATCGCCACATTTAAATTAATCGACTTGTTCCAATCGACTGCCGAGTAAATAACTCAAATTTTAGGTTATGTTCGGCAAAAGTCGAAAACATTCTTCAGATATCTAAAAAAGTACTGTTTCAGGTGTCTCACAAAAATATCCTTCTTGGCGGTTGTAGTCTTGGCAGTGGATCGAAGCAATTTCAAAACATGCGAACAAAGCAGCTTTTGCCGGTGAGCGATTAAAAAACCTGTGTTGAGGTTATATGACCCCCGATTTTAATTGCAGGCGTTTGAGGGGCGTCAAACCAGAAGCGTCGCAGTACGAACTAAATTTAGTGACTCTCCAAGTGTCGGATCATTCCATTCAGGCCGACTTGATCAACAAGGAGGTCGATGTGCCGTTCAAATTTGTGCTGACGGCTTTGGCCGGCGACACTTTTCGATTGTACGCCAATGAGCAAAAACCGTTGCATCCCAGATACCAAGTGGAAGGGGCTCTAGACGGGGAACCCCAAGTCGCAAAGTTGGTTCAATTTTTCGTTCTTAATTCGATCAATTAATTTTATTTTCTAGAATTGAGTTGTTGGAGCGAAATAGCGGCTCTGTGATTGTTAAATCCGGCAGAAACAAAGCGGTCATTACGGCTGCACCGCTCAAGGTGGAATTTTTCCAAGATGATAAAGTGGTCGCCGTCGTGAATGGCCGGGGGTTGTTCACAATCGAGCATTTGAGGCCCAAGAAAGCCAACCAGTAAGTAGCTGTCCCTTTTTTAGTTACTTACGCAGTTTCCTTATTCCATAACAACTTTTAAATTTTTTTTCCACATATTACAAATTTATCACACACAAACATTTTAAATCACATTTTTTAAACCATTGTCAATTACATACATTAAACATTTAAAAAAAATACATTTTAAAGTCGAACACAATGATTAAACTGTAACATTTATTTTTTTCAGTTTCGTGCGTCCATTGTTAGTAACCATTGTATACTAATTTTAAATTTCACTCATTGTCAGTCCCAAACTTTTATGGAATCGGTTTTTTTACATTTAGTTATTTTTAACTTTATATATCAACTTGAATATCGTATCATTATTTGTATAAATTTGTTCATTTAATATTTCCTCATTCTTTTTGGTTTTATATATACAGGGTGAGTTAATTTTTACCGCCCCGGCCATAATACCTATTAAAGATTGAGGGGAAATTATTCAGTTGTTACATCAGTTGAAGTTTACACTTTCGATTAGTGCTACAAGTTTTCCAAATCATTTTTATTTGAAGCCAAAAAAGTAAAACAAAGAGTTTCAGGTAAAATTTCCATGTTTGGTTTTTTATTTAAAAATTTGTCAAATTATTCGTAGCATTGTTAATTGCAATTTGATTTGTTAAAAAATTATTACCTTTCGAGTTAAATCAAATTTAACATAAAGCACGAAAAATACTTTTATTTATGACTTTTCAACAATGGATAATACGGTCTACCACGTAACAATACCTGATGATCGACCCATAAAACTGAAGGGAACAGCGTTTTAGTTGTTGCCAGACCCGTATTCTGGAATTTGTGAGAAAAATAAAATAAATTTTTAATAGGTAAATATTAAGTTTATTTTGTAAAAGATGCTCAAAGTGATGCCCCATTACCCATAAATTAAAAGCATTTCAAACTTCTCCTCGACTGAGTATTGAAATGGCATGATTATACCTGAACTAAACACAAATGTTCACTATTCCACAAAACAAAGTTTTAATTTTCACTTTTTACCAACGATGTTTAAGTGTTGGAGGATTTGTTGCGAATGTGAATGTTTCTTTATTCACAAAGTGACCTAGGGTTGTGACCAGGGTTTTTAAACTTTGGGTAAATTAAGCAATTTATTTTATGGGAAGGTTCAATAACCGATAGGTATATTGACTTTGCAGACGGCAAAATTAAAACACAAAATTGTAGACAGATATACTAACGAAAATTAGAAGCTGGTAAGCGATTTTCTTATCAAGTTTAAAATCTAGTATTGCAAAATTATTTCTTATTATGATTATAATTACCGTGTAGCTGTTAGTTATGATGTTGTGAACTTTTAAAGAAATAGCGAAGACCCTTATTCCGGTCCTGTAAACTGTAACATTGCACTTTTTAACTTAACTTTATGACTGTCATAAATAATCAGCCAAGTACCCAAAACCAATACCATTGTTAGGTGAATTGGTCAGCTTATGTCGTAAATCATTTAAAAAAATACCCTCTAATACGGAAATGGCTTTATTTGATGAACCCAAATTAGTAAAATTATTTCAATTACACTAAATTGTGTGAAAATATTTTACTGTTCGTACATAAAAAAAACTAATAAATTGAGCAATTCGTAATTGAAAGAAAGCCAAAATTTTACCTGATTAAAAAAAAAAGATTTTTTCTTGGTTTCTATGTACCTTAATAATATAAAATTACTCATGCAATTTATGAGAATTGACAAATTATTTTTAAGGCCTATTTTGCCACGGGTGGTAAAACTTAACTCACCCTGTATATATGGATGGTTAGAATCGGCTTGTATTATTTGAATTTATTTAAATCAAGTTTCCCTTGTTATGTAAAATTGTTTACTTACAAATTTCTTTCCTTTTTCATAACAATATTTTTAAAATTTTCCACTTATTACAAATCACAAACATTTAAAAAAACACATTCTTTAAAACATCGTCAATTACACATATTACATTTTTAAAAACAAATTTTTTAAAAATGAGTCAACACAATGATTAGTCATTAATTAATTAATTAATCATTGTGTTGACTCTTTTTTAAAGAATGTGTTTTTTAAAATGTTTGTGATTTGTAATAAGTGGAAAATTTAAAAAATATTATGAAAAAGGAAGGAAATTTGTAAGTAAATAAATTGTATTATTTGATTAGTATGTGTTGGTTTGCGATATATATTGTACTCTAATTTTTTGTATTTTGTATTTAACTAAACAATTATACATAACAAGGGAAACTTGAATTAAATTTTAAAAAAACATTTTTTATTTAGGGATGAAGGCGCTGATTTGGGGGCGGAACAACCGAAGGAAGACCCGGGTGCTTGGGAGGAAAATTTCAAGTCGCACCACGACAGCAAGCCGAGAGGGCCTGAAGGAGTGGCCCTGGACATCACGTTCCCGGGAGCTCAACGCGCATACGGCCTCCCGGAGCACACTGACCATTTGGCCTTGAAGAGCACGGGAGGGGCCGACCCGTACCGGCTTTATAACCTCGATGTGTTCGAGTATGAACTGGACAGCACCGCAGCCATTTACGGAGGTGTGCCTGTGCTTTATGCGCACAGCGCTGACAGAACAACCGGGGTTTTCTGGCACAATGCTGCAGAAACTTGGGTCGACATTGCCAACAGCAAGGACACAAATGTGGTCTCGTCCATAGTGAATTTGGTTTCTGGACAGAGGCAGGAAACCAAAGTCGATGTTCATTTCATGAGTGAGAGTGGCGTTGTAGATTTGTTTGTGTTTTTGGGGCCAAGTCCGCGAGATTGTGTCCGACAATATGCAGCTTTGACCGGATTTGCTCCGCTTCCACAAGTAAAGTCGCAAATTTTATTTATTTATTTATTACCCAGTAAAATTTACATAGTGGAATACAAAAGAGCACACCTCTAAAACTTTAATTGCTTCTAACTTCACAGTAGTTAATTTAATAGTAAGACTTTTTTATTCAAAATTAAACATTTCTTCGAAATATGCAAAAAAATGCAATTGAAATTTTTTGGCGCCCAACGTGTGGCCATTTTTAAATTGAAAAAAATGTTATTTTTGTAAATATCTCGAACAGTTGATGTTCGATTGTTTCTTTGCTTTCGTTATGGTAAACAGCGGAAAAAACACTAATTCTTTGCTAATTTAATCGACTTTATAACTCTAATAATAAAAAAGTTACCAATGGTGGACACTTAATATAATACAACCTGTATAAAATAATAGAAATATAAAAATATAAACAAAAAATATAAAAATAACCTTAACACTAAAAATTAATATTTCCACATTTTTTCCCCCCTTTGTTTCACTTGATTTAACACTAACATTTTTTTTTAGTACTTCACTTTAGGGTACCATCAGTGCCGTTGGAACTACAACGATGAAGATGATGTCCGATCGGTCGTTGAACAATTTGACGAGCACGATTTCCCGGTCGATGTCATGTGGCTGGACATTGAGTACACTGATGGAAAAAAGTATTTCACCTGGGACCCAATTAAATTCCCCCATTCTAAAGACATGGTCCAGAATCTTACAGCAACCGGCCGAAAATTGGTCATCATTATTGATCCCCACATAAAGCGGGAAGGCGGCTATTTCCTGCACGAAGAAGCCCTCTCTAATGATTATTACGTTAAAAATAAGGATGGAAATGTTTTTGAAGGTTAGAAATTATCTCGATTGAATTGTTTCACAAACTGATTTGTAGGTTGGTGCTGGCCTGGCTCGAGCAGCTATTTAGACTTTTTCAACCCTGTGGTGCAAGAATATTATATGGGACTTTACGCTTTGGACAAATTCGATGGCACAACTAACGATGTCTATATTTGGAATGATATGAATGAGCCTTCGGTTTTTAATGGGCCTGAAGTGACCATGCACAAGGATTGCGTCCATCATGGTGGATGGGAGCACAGGCACGTTCACAACATCTACGGGCTTTATTATGTAAGTTTCCAGGATTCATTTTATTTGCGATTTTGTAAGTGAGGCAAGGAGGCATCCCTAAATTATGGTAATGAAGGTGTCACACTGTTCCAAAGGCCCCCCTCCACGTGAGTCACGCCACAAAAACGAAGTTATCAATTATAAAGGAAAATACAATTAATTATCAGTTGCTAAAATTTTACCTTTTCGAAAATAACCTTTGTAAAAAAATGTAAAGAAATTTTTTGTACAAAGCAATCCGTGAAAAAAATACGAGTCTTTAAAAAAACGCATTGGAAGGTTTGGCTCACAATTTGGAATTCAATTTTAAAAATGGCCACACGTTGGGCGCCAAAAAATTTAAATTGAACCGAAATTCTTAAGTGATTTTATGAAAAGAAATTGATTTTGTCATGTCGTCATAAACCACTCTTGAGGAAAACAGCTTTTTGATTAAAAAAAATCACTTATTATATACTACAAGAAATGACTAATTAATAAATACTGTTAGTGAACATAAAGGACTAAACTGAAAAATACCCCTTGTAATCTCACATTAAAAAAAAACCCTAACCCCCTGTCATGAACTGTCACAATTCTGCTTAAACCTGTGACATCATTTATGGACGGCGACCAAGTTCATTTTGTGACAAAAATAGTTTTTATTACAAATTTATGTTTTTAATCAATTTACGATACATATCGGGATAAATTTGTTACTATGGTGTGTTTTTTAATTCCAGAAACTGATTGAAGACTGTGAAAAATTTTTGTTTTTTACTTAATGTTGGTAGTAATCAGAACTTAATAACATTTTGACAGAATCACTTAAATTTTGCATTGAAGATAAAGTTTTTCTCATCGGAAGTTTCTTTGAAAATTGCTTCATTTGACAGAACCGTTCTGTGCTATATTTTCTAATTTTAAAGCTACATTACTAATGTGACCTTAAACTGACAGATGTAAAATGCTATTACTACCAACATAAAGTTTAAAAAAAAAAAATTCGCAGCCGTTTCTGGAATTAAATTTCTGTAAAATAAGACCACAAAAAATACTGGGTGGGTCAAGTTATACGGTCATCCCCAAAATTGCGACTTCTAATTAAGCAATCCTAACCAAATTTAGGACACGTAATTGTCTAATGACAGCACACAACTAATTTTTTTTTTAAATTTTTCGTTGATAAAGCTGTAAATGGAAACAATCCAATTTTCAACTTCTGATGCATCAGAATTTATTTAGCGAGAGAAAAAATTGATTAGATTTTGAATAAAACGCACTTTCATATTAGATATTCAAAAATTGATTTTATTTATGATCTCCGTATTTGGACAGTTGCAAATTAAGGCGACAATAGGATTTGTAAATGCTGTAAGGATCTGCAAGCGATTGTTATCATAACAAAACATTGGAATACATTTATGACGAAGGCTGTATAAGAGGCTTCAAAAAGGTTCTAAGAATTTCTAGGTTGGAAAATGCTATAAATCATGCAAATAATTTCCATTGAAATACAAAAACGCAATTATTTAACAAATTTAATCAATATGTATAATTCGGATTCCAGAATTAGATAGATTTGGTTGATTTTGTTCAATTAGACCGTACAACTTCCCCCACCCAGTATAAAACCATTAAATATCTAGCAAGAACAAAAAATGAACTTTTGTTTAATATTACAGACTGTGGCGACTTTCAACGGCTTACTGAAACGTTCGGGGAATAAACTGAGGCCATTTATATTGACCCGGGCACATTTTGCCGGTTCACAACGTTATGCGGCCGTTTGGACTGGGGACAACGCGGCCGAGTGGTCGCATTTAACGGTCAGCATTCCGATGTGCCTTGCTGAAGCCCTGGGAGGGATCAGCTTTTGCGGGGCCGACATTGGAGGCTTCTTCCAAAATCCAGATATCGAACTGTTGCAAAGATGGTATCAGGTACTAATCCCATCCGAATAAAAACTAAAATAGCAAACAATTGGGTCATTTCAGGCCGGTGCTTGGATTCCATTTTACAGAGCCCACGCGCACATCGATACGAAGCGCCGCGAGCCCTACTTATTCAGCGAAGACATCCGGAACCGCATCAGAACGGCGCTCAAGCAGCGATACGCCCATCTTCCTTTGTGGTACACACTGTTCTGGGAGCATTCAATCACCGGAGATCCGGTTATAAGGCCCCTGTTTTACCAATATCCAAACGATAACAATGCTTTTGATGTCGACAATGAACTGCTGGTAGGCTCGTCCGTGTTGGCCAGACCGGTCACGGAAGCCGGTGTCTCAACCGTGAGTGTTTACTTCCCGGGATCCGCTTCTGAAGTTTGGTACGATTTGGAAGATTTCCGGCCGTATTCGGGAGGCGCCAGTCGCAATATTCCGGTCACACTCGATAAAGTTCCTGTTTATTATCGGGGGGGAAGCATAATTCCGAGAAAGGACCGTCCCAGGAGGTCGTCGACTGTTGCTCATCGCGATCCTTTCACCCTTTATGTGGCTTTGGACAGCACAGTAAGTTTTTCACTACAAAAAATCATAGGCAAAACAAAAATAACACTGACTATTCCATTCACCTGCCAGTTGTAAAAAATGGACCAATAAAAATCCAAGTTTACACATTTATTGCCATGGTTTCAAAGAATTTGACCGAATATTTCCACTCATGGAAATTGTATTGGATATACCACTAGTGTTCCCAGCGAGTATTTTTAACAAATGAATTTTTTTTTAAAAATTTACAATATCAAGAAATAAAGTTTCTGCAAGAGCTGCTGCGCTATTTGTTCGTTTTTCTGGACAAGCCTGTAATTTTTTTCTCATTGCATCCCGAGCCTCTTGCTGATTTAAATATCTGATCACTAATTTATTTGAATGTTCCAGTTGTTAAAATACATTTCTTCTACTAACTTTGGTATTACGTTCCACATGTGCTTTACGACTGCTTCCTTGTAATCACTACCATCCTGCTTCTTCATATTACAAGCACAGCTTTTTAATATTACATTTAATGTAGCGGAAGAAGTGTTTTTTTTCCAATCTATATTCTTTTTCGTTAAAAAATTCATGAAATTGCTTCCAAACGGACTCAGGAGCCTTTTTTGTGTTTTTGGGAACATTTTTTTTCAATGTCTGCGTTAATTTTTTCTTCACGTTTGCTGCCAAATCGTTTTAATTCATTTGCCATAATTAAACTTGGGAAAACTTCACAATAACAGCGGAAAAATTCAGTTTTCAGTTTCTAATTTTTTTAAATTTTCCAAACTCACATTTGTTTGCTGACAATTGGTTGACATAAAAATTAAATCATGTGTAACTTTATTTTGAGTTTGTTTTGAGTCAGTTTGATTAAAACAAAGAGTTGGTTCATGGAATAGTCCTCCGAATACAACTCGTAGTCCAAATTATGTCGATTATTTTTCAAACTGGTTTCACTCATTCAATTGTACTTGCGAATCTCACTCGTGATAAATCACTCGTGGATTCATTTGCAAGCGCAATTGACATTCGTTACCCGCTTGAAAAATAATCGACATAATTTGGACTACTCGTGGTATTATATATGAAAATAAGAACACTGGATTACATAAGTAATCCACGCGCCCACTCCAGGGTTAAATAATTGTAAAATTCCAGAAATCTGCTGTTGGTACCCTTTACATTGACGATGCAGAAAGCTTCGAATACAGAAACAAGCATTATCTGTATTTAAGATTTGAATTCAAGGATAATGTTCTTAAGAGCAGTTTGATTGATGAGGATGCCGATTATCCGACTGAAACTTGGCTGGAGAAGGTGGTGATCTTGGGGCCGCCTGCTGGAATCACCGGCGCCAAAATTACAAGCAAAAGTAATGAGATTATTAGTTTGAACAGTATTGAACTTGAATTTGCAGGTGTTAAAGATGAGGAGCTGCAGGTGAAATACGACGGAGAAAAACGGTCGTTGGTCATTCGCAAACCGGGAGTCAGCATGAGAGATTTGTTCGCAATTTCTTTGTATTAAGTCCTGCGTTAATTTAAGTTGGTGAGTGAGTCGTAAGTTAAGAATGCTTTAAAGTGTTTGATACCAGTTTGTGCTGTTCAAGAACAAAGTGATAATAAAATTTTAGAAGTTTCGAGGAGTTTTAAAAAAGTCCCATCTACTTTGAGCTTTATTTGAAAAACTAGCTGCTCTCGCGGCTTTGCACGCCAGTGCCCGTCGCTATTCGCTGAAATATTTCTTTTAGCATTTTATCAATTTGCGAATTAACCTTAACATATAGATATATGTCGTCCCAGAATTTTTTACAGGTCTTGTTAAGTTCTACAATTTTTCTATAGAAAACATTCATATATCTCTTACTGTTAAGAAAGTGTTCGTAAGAAACGCATTCGCTCGACCGTTTTTTATGGCGACTTATGTTACAAAATTGGTCTCCACGAAAGCCCTTTTATTTTAACGGAATAATAATAATAATAATATTCTAAAAATTGGTGAAAGAATTTTTGAAATCGGATGAGTAGTTTCAGAGATTACCTCCTACTTCCAAACTTTACCTCTTTATAATGTTATGAGTATAGATAAAGACAAATCAATAAGGAATGGAAAGTACACAGCAACGTGGAAAATCTGAAAAACCTGGAAATGCCAGGGAATTTAGAAATAAATCAAAAATCTGGGAATTTAGTTTATGTACCTGGAAAAATGTTTAAGACGAGATAGAAATTTTTTAATCGGTTTAGTTAAGAGCACAAATTCCTAGAAAAAGGTCAGAGAAAATATTGAAAAAGAGAAAACCTGGAAAAAAGTCAGGGAATTTGAAAATACGAAATTACTGTGAACCCTGGAATGTTTAATCAATTCTTGCAGTACTTTTCTGGAGGATTTGATAATAAAGGGATATTAAATTATGTTGGGGGGGGGGGACAATAAAGTCATTTTGTTTTTATTCAAGCAAAATGGGGAGGAAGGCTTGTAATTTATTTTTGGAGGAAAATATTAAGAAAATGTACAGGGTGAGTCGAGTTTTACCTCCAGTGGCAAAATAGTCCTTCAAAATAATTTGTCAATTCTCATAAATTGCATGAGTAATTGTATATTATTAGGGAACAGACAAAAAATTTTTTTTTTAATAAGGTAAAATATTGGCTTTATCTTAATTACAGTAGAATCCGCTTTTAACGAATATCGGATATAACGAGCAATACACATAGAGAAATTTGATTTTTTATGCAAACGCGGTTAAAAATGTCCGCATATTACAAGATCGGTTATAACGAGACTCCGATTATAACGTCGGTTGTATTGAAATTTTATATCAAAAAATCCTGATATAGCGAAATCTAAATATATACCTTTGACTAATATTGATAATGGTTTACTTAGAAATGTGCTGATTCCAACTAATCAGGTTTCAGGCCGTAAAAAATTAGTTTCACTTAGGTTACCGAAAATTATCATGTCAACCTCCGGTAAATTAAACGTAAAAACATATCAAATTGGCATTTCTACCTTCCAACACGACTTCAATACTGCAGCCTATGGACCAAGGAATTATAAACTTTCTTAAATTTAATTTTCGAAAAGTACTTGTGTTGCATTTGATAGATGGCATTGAAATGGGAAAAGAGGATCGGGTAATACTTCTAGACGCCATTCGATTTGTAGACCGAGCTTGGAAAAGTATTACGCAAACCACAATAAAAAATTGTTTCAAACATGCAGGATTTATAGGAGAAGTTGGCCCAGCTGAAAATTGGCAAAGTGAACTTTGTATCGCATTAAAGGCTGAAAAAGTCAACTTTCAGGAGTATGTGACGGTTGGCAATTTTGTATGTACTAGGGAAATCCCAACTGAGGATGACATCGTTGAGAATGCGTACCAAGAATACAATCAAACTCAAACTGAAATTGCTAAATCTGATGATGATGAACCGGCCCTTTTACAAGAAAAGATTTCGCCTACGGAAGCTAGAAAGTGCCTGGCAAAATTGCAGAGTTTTTTTGAAGCCGAAACTACTCTAAATGGTGCGGAACATTTTTTTCATTTTTTGGCAAATTTGGAAAATTTAATTGACGAAACAGACTATTTCGGTTAATAAGTACGCCTAAATTTATATATGAAACAACTGTAACGTACACGCATTTTACTAATTTATGTCAACAAATAATATTTTCAATAAAAAATGTCTTTACATAATAATCCGCTTTTAACGAAATCCTCTTATAACGAGCTAATTTCAAACTCCCGTGCATCCTCGCTATAAGCGGATTCTACTGTATTAATGCTACGAATAATTTGACAAATTTTGAAATAAAAATCCAAACATCGAAATTTTATCCAAAACTCTTTGTTTTACTTTTTTGGGTTCAAATAAAAATAATTTTTAATAGAGATTATGGCCGCGGCGGTAAAACTTGACTTACCATGTATTCAGAGAAACATGAAGGAGGATTGGGAGGGGGGTTAAGAAATTAGGTCGTTAATAAAAAGTCATAAATTAGTGGTGAGGCATATTTGTATTAATCAATAATCATGTTGAGGAAGAATCAGATAATAAAATATATTGAGGGGGGCATTAACGAAGTGAGGATTGGGAGGGTTTTTGATAATAAAAAATCGTAGATTGGTAAGGAATGTTTATATTAATCAACATTTATAAAATATTTTAAATTGTAACAAACATGACTAGATCCGTACTGATTCACAAATAAATGACAATGAGCGGCGTCGGGCGCGCACGGTTGGTGTGGGGAGGGGCAAAGGAACGAGGGGAGCCGGACCCCCCTCACCCGGTCCCGCGAAACGAAACAACAATAATAACATTAACATCAGACACAAGTATACCGCTTAAATAAATCATTGTTCGGTGTTTTTTGATTATTGATTATCTACACAATAATGATTATTAGCATTCGAATTCGATTTAAATAGTGATATATTGCGAAGGGCGGCCGTGCGTGGTCGCGGGCCGGCCGGCGACCCGGGGGGCGCGCGCCCCTCGCACTGCCAGAGGGATATGTGGTCTAGAAGCCGGCGGAAGCGGGCGGGGCGCGCGGTTGCCGCCACTGGGTGGATATGTAGAACGAGGGCTAAAGCTAATCCAACCCTAGGTAAGCTTCACACAGCCCAAAAATACAAGCACTTAAAACAGTGCTGAACTAAGAGAGTTCGGTGTGAGCACTACACAGCAATTGTCATCGCGGTCGGGCGATGGTTTTTCTTTTTTTTTATTTTTTGGCAGGATATCTCACCCAAAAACAACCGTAATACAAAAATTAGTACTGTAAATTGGATGTAGCAGTTCGAAAAGCGTCCGGAGCACTGCGCGCACACACTGGGGTGACGACGACGGGGACGGCGGGGCGCAACGGGACAGCCGTGGGCGCAGCGCGTCCGTCACTGAAACAAGAACAAAAATACATGAGCAAATTGCACCTTCAAAAATTATACATTAAATTATGTGTGTGTAAAATGACATAGTCGATAAAATGACGTACCCTACTTTTTTTTTAAATTTTAAAGGGGCAGTCTATTTTTGCATAGTGTTACCAGTTGACTAATTGGCAACCCTGTTTGGAGACCGAAGCGTAAAATAAAAACAGAAAAGATTTTGTTTGCTTCGAGACCAGTTTGTACAGGGTGAATTAAATTTTACCGCCCGTGGCAAAATAGGTCTTTAAAATAATTTGTCAATTCTCATTAATTGCATGAGTAAATTTATATTATTAAAGTACATAGAAACCAAGAAAAAATCTTTTTTTTTAATCAGGTAAAATTTTGGCTTTCTTTCAATTACGAATTGCTCAATTTATTAGTTTTTTTTATGTACTAATAGTAAAATATTTTCACACAATTTAATTGAAATAATTTTACTAATTTGGGTTCATTAAATAAAGCCATTTCCGTATTAGAGGGTATTTTTTTAAATGATTTACGACATAAGCTGACCAATTCACCTAACAATGGTATTGGTTTTGGGTACTTGGCTGATTATTTATGACAGTCATAAAGTTAAGTTAAAAAGTACAACGTTACATTTTACAGGACCGGAATAAGGGTCTTTGATATTTCTTTAAAAGTTCACAACATCGTAACTAACAGCTATACGGTAATTATAATCATAATAAAAAATAATTTTTGCAATATTAGATTTTAAACTTGATAAGAAAATCGCTTACCAGCTTCTAATTTTCGTTAGTATATCTGTCTACAATTTTGTGTTTTAATTTTGCCGTCTGCAAAGTCAATATACCTATCGGTTATTGAACCTTCCCATAAAATAAATTGCTTAATTCACCCAAAGTTTAAAAACCCTGGTCACAACCCTAGGTCACTTTGTGAATAAAGAAACATTCACATTCGCAACAAATCTTCCAACACTTAAACAACGTTGGTTAAAAGTGAAAATTAAAACTTTGTTTTGTGGAATAGTGAACATTTGTGTTTAGTTCAGGTATAATCATGCCATTTCAATACTCAGTTGAGGAGAAGCTTGAAATGCCTTTAATTTATGGGTAATGGGGCATCACTTTGAGCATCGTTTATAAAATAAACTTAATATTTACCTATTAAAAACTTATTTTATTCTTCTCACAAATTACCGAATACGGGTCTGGCAGCAACTAAAACGCCGTCCCTTCAGTTTTATGGGTCGATCATCAGGTATTGTTACGTGGTAGACCGTATTATCCATTGTTGGAAAGTCATAAATAAAAGTATTTTTCGTGCTTTATGTTAAATTTGATTTAACTCAAAAAGTAATAATTTTTTAACGAATCAAATTGCAATTAACAATGCTACGAATAATTTGACAAATTTTGAAATAAAAAACCAAACATGGAAATTTTACCCGAAACTCTTTGTTTTACTTTTTTGGCTTGAAATAAAAATGATTTGGAAAACTTGTAGCACTAATCGAAAGTGTAAACTTCAACTGATGTAACATGTAAATTGCATACTTTCCCCTCAATCTTTAATAGGTATTATGGCCGGGGCGGTAAAACTTAACTCACCCTGTACAGTACAACTTCACTAATCCGCACAGATAATTTTTTCTCCTAGTCTGGATTATAGAAGTATTTAAAAAAAACAAAAGTAATGCGAATAAAATATGTTTTAGAATTTTTGGGTTAAAACCTTTTTTCACTAGTGGAAAAATTCTCAAAATTGTAAGAAATATTCTTCAATTTCCAAATTGGTCGAATTATTTTTTTTTAATTCAAATTAAATCAGTGAGAAAATTGACTTTGATAGCGCTACAGTGTAGATTTTAAAATAGGCAAATTAGCATTTAAAATTTAATAGTAACTGAATAAATCGTATTGTAATATCGTCTAATGTATATATGGCAAAAGCCTTAAATTACACCCTCGTAATTGGGTAAAACTATTCAGGATGATTTAAAATTGCAATAAAAACATTTGCAGAAGGACATTCGGCACAAAGTAACAAAGGAACAATATCCAGACCCATATGGCAGGTATTCTGTTGTGATTATGGTGAGCAACTAGCGCTTTAGCCACTATTGTCGTTTAATATTTACGTTTTTCCAACACTTATTATTTGAAATCGGCTTTATTCAAATTTTTAATTTTGGCAACGTGTTCTCTGTGATATTTTGGACGTAATAACGTGCAAAACAAAAAAATTATCTTGATTTGTATGGCTTTATAGCGCCCTAGCGCCATTGGAATAATTAAATTCAAGAAAATAAAACAGCCATTTTATAGATGCTTTTTCGCGAAAATGTTATACGATGGACCACCGTGTACATCATAACAAGACTACATTAGAGAGTTATATCAAGACGTGCTTTTCATTGTCGTATAACAACATTGAAAAAATACGTCTTGGTATAACTCTCTATTTAAACAGAATCAGGTTTTGTAAAATAATTGCTGAACTTTTGCTACTTTTTGTAGAATAAAGGTTTCTTCCTTTAATCTTCCTAATAATAAGACGTCCTGAGAAAATGACTGAACAGCACCTTTGCACCTAATTTTATTACAAAATTCTTCTACACATTCGCATTCGAAATCGGTAATATTCAATTCTTCTTAAGTCTTCTTCTATAAAATCTGCGGTTACCTCATTTTGCCCGTTATTCCCCGAAGTTCATTTACTGTGGAAACATGGGATTTACAAGATTTTCGTGTATGCGGATTATTGAGGCAAGTGGCACCAAATTGTCAGAATTGTAGCAATGTCCGACTGACTGAAGTGTCCGAATTAGCGAAGTTGTACTGTATTGTGGTTGTAAGTAACAGAAAGTGATGATCTTTTTCTGTCTCAAATCTTTAAAGAAAAAATAAATAAAACCCAGGATGTGAAATTTTTATAACAAGTTTGATCCAAAGTGGAAACAAAAGTGACAGGCTGTTTTTGTAAAGATGTGAAAAATATTGAAATAAATATTTACCAAGCAATTTTGTAGGCTAGAGACACCGCTTTTAGTCACTTTAAGTAAATTTGCAATTGAGAAAACTAACAAATGACTAAGAATAGCCTTAAACCACCTATTTATATCTTGATCTGACTCTTTATATTTTTTATTTATGGTTCAGTTTTTAAGCCGAAACGCTGTAAATCGTGGTAATTTAATTATTTAGGCGATTTGTGCAATTTCAACCCTGTCGGCCACTTTGTTATCACTTCTAATTCAAATGAGAAATAGGGGCAGTTGCGCAGATGTTTTTGGCGGCGTATTTAAGAACTTAGTGGCTAAAAGTGATGTAGCGGCTGAAACTGGTGTCTCTACCCTGCATGGTTATTTTTGACTGCGACGAAAAATTCAATCACAACAAAGAATTGGTTGTATATTATAGATGTCAGTGTACTATTTAAACCCCAAATTGAAAACATTTCAATAAGAATTTAAAAAATGTTAGATTTTTAAAAAAAGTAACTCTAATTGTCCCAATTAGAAATACAGACTGTATTATATTAAGTGTTATTATTGGAGTTACAAAGTCGGTTTAATTAACAAAGAATTGGTGTTTTTTCCGCTGATTACCATAATGGAAACAAAAAAGCAATAGAAGGTCGACTATTAGAGATATTCACAAAAATAACATTTTTTAAAATGAAATGCCCTATCTTTTTTTGCATATCTGCTTAAACAGGTATTACATTATGCGAGTTCTCGTATGAGAAGTCGTACGAGTTCTGTCCGTATCGATATGAAATTATTTACACTGCAAGATTTCTCCTGCGTCCTATTGGTTTCGAGAACTCTTATGAGATTTTTGCTATTAGAACTTCGTCTATTTTCTGTACGAATTTCGATGCGATTTTTGTATTGCACATGCGTACTTGACTTATTTCACAGCTGTTCTTGCGTTGTTGGTGTTTATGTGAAACGAGAATTAATAATTGATAATCTTTTGACATTCCATGGCTCCGCTGGACATTTGATTATACCAACCAGTATATAGAACTAAATGTTTTAAATATTTTACCACTTTATCAACATTTTCTAAAGACTCTTTACTTACAATAATAAATTATATTTTAACATTTATATTAATAATGTTTCTTAATTTTTTCTAAGGGTTATTAGAGTGAACACGGCGTTGTTAAGATTTTTTAACCGAATCTGCATTCGAATGATAATTAATTAATACCAATAATTTTTTTAATGAGAAAAGATTCTTGTTCTAATGAGATTATCTGTTCATAAATAATTTGCCACTAACCAATTGAGCTTATTATCAGAAAGTCCAACATTATTAAACAGTTTTTATTTGAATAGTAAATAATAAAAAAGAGTTATTGGGAATTGGAAATTATTTAACAATGCTAAATGAAGTGCTTTAAGTCCCTTTAAATAAGCCACCACACTAATTTCACCATCCTACAGATATTGAATAATGGACATTTGCCACCAAAAATTGTATGATTTTCTTAAATGCATCGAACATTGTCATAAAACAGGACCGATTTAAAATATACCCGAGTTGAATTTATATTTTAATATTTTTGACAGTTCAGATTTCTCTCTTGCAGTGTAAATTAAAACCTATATGCTTTACGAGATTCCAGCCAAGAGTTACTTGTAAGAGCACTCGAATTGTAAACTCGTACGGAAACTCGCACAATGTAATATCTGCTTTACAATAATAAATTATATTTTAACATTTATATTAATAATGTTTCTTAATTTTGTCTAAGGGTTATTAGAGTGAACACGGCGTTGTTAAGATTTTTTAACCGAATCTGCATTCGAGTGATAATTAATTAATACCAATAATTTATTTAATGAGAAAAGATTCTTGTTCTAATGAGATTGTCTATTCATAAATACTTTACCACTAACCAATTGAGCTTATTATCAGAAAGTCCAACATTATTAAACAGTTTTTATTTGAATGGTAAATAAAAAAAGATTTATTGGGAATTAGAAATTATTTAACAATGCTTAAAGAAGTGCTTTAAGTCGCTTCAAATAAGCCACCACACTAATTTCACTATCCTACAGATATTGAATAATGAACATTTGCCACCAAAAATTGTATGATTTCCTTAAATGCATCGAACATTGTCATAAAACAGGACCGTTTTAAAATATACCCGAGTTGAATTTATATTTTAATTTTTTTGACAGTTCAGATTTCTCTCTTGCAGCGTAAATTAAAACCTATATGCCTTACGAGATTCCAGCTAAGAGTTACTTGTAAGAGCACTCGAATTGTAAACTCGTACGAAAACTCGCACAATGTAATAGCTGCTTAAGCAGGCCAGCATAGTAATCAGCGAAGAAAACACCAATTCTTTGGTAATAATAACAAAGTTACCACTCAATATAATATTTCGGTGTTCTCCCTCGGTTGTTTCGGGATTTGTTAGATTTAGCTTGCGTGGAAGCGTTCGATTTCAAAGCCAGAAAAACGGGACTGAAAGGGTTAAATCGACGGCGCGCGGGGCGGCGGCCGATCAGTCCCGCGTATCGAACGCCCGCAGGTGGGAGGGGGAGCGCGTTGCGTATCCATGGCAACCTGAGACGTCAGGCCGTCTGTTCTCGCGACGCCTTGACCTTTCGCAGCTTCCGCGACCCGAATAACCCCCAGGAGGAGGAGGAGGAAGAGGAGCTTCACCTCGTAGTCAGACGTCAGTCTCGATGCTCATGGCATTGATGTTGTTGTTGTGGCGCGGGTTGCAATTTTGTTTGCGGGTCAGCTGGTCGCGCGTCACCAGCAGGCCCTCCTCCAGTTCCACCAGGTCCGACGAGGACTCGCTCAGCGAGCTCTTCTTCATGTGCTGGCCCAGCGTGCCCGGCAGGTACGGACAGCTGGTCACGTGGTTGAAGTTCTGCGACTGCATCTCCTCCTGGTCCGTCTCCCGGTGGTAGAAGTAGTTGAAGTTAGAGACGATGACGGGAACGGGCAGCGCGATGGTCAGCACGCCGGCGATGGCGCAGAGGGAACCCACGATTTTGCCCCACACTCCGACAGGCCTAAAAAATACGAAATTCGTCAGAGAAGACAAGGGCAAGACAGCAAAAGGGAACCATGCTCCGCAAAAAAGCAACACAAACACAAGCAGCCGGATGGATCGGATTGGGGGAGGTTGAGGAGGGCTTGGGGTCACACTGGGGAGGGAATGGGTCGGCGCATGCAGGGCCTGTTTCCCAATAGAAAATTCTTTGTTCCCAACGACAAGCAACACCGAGCACGACACAGCGGCACGACATTTAACAAGGCGGAAAGAGGACGGGATGTCGGCGATTTCCCGGAGCAAAGAATTTTCCGGTGGTCCCGCTCTAAGTGTACGCTACGGTGGAGCAACTAAATCTGAATTAGGTGTATACATCATACGTCATGTCGCCGTAGCCCACGGTCGTCATCGTAACGACGGCCCACCAGAAAGCGTCCGGAATGGACTTGAAGAAGGAGTTCTCGGAGCCCGCCTCGGCGAAGTAGACGGCGCTCGAGAACAGCACGACACCTGCAAGGAGGAGGAGGGGTGAGTGGTCGAGTGACCTGACTGTACCTCATGTCGCCGTAGCCGACGGTGGTCATCGTAACGACGGCCCACCAGAATGCGTCCGGAATCGACTTGAAGAACGACTGCTCCGAACCGGCCTCGGCGAAGTAAACGGTGCTCGAGAAGAGTACGACCCCTGTAACACACACACACTGGCGGCTGAGACATGTGGCGCTCACCGGAACGACTTTAACGACCAGAAATCGAACGCACAGACACAAAGAGACACTCAAAACGGGATGCGGTCAATTCGTCCCCGGCGATTTGTACCCGGTGATTTGTACCCGGTGATTCGTCCCCGGCGATTCGTCCCCGGACAATTTGTCCCCAGCAAGCTGTATTTTTAAGAATGCATTTGCAAATATTTAACAAGCATTTCGATTTCTTGTATCGAAAACCTTTACATATGTGCACCTTGTAAAAAATATAGATAAGTGGAAATAATCACACCTGTGTAAAGCAGCTATTACATTGTGCGAGTTCTCGTACGAGTTTACAATTCGAGTGCTCTTACAAGTAACTCTTGGCTGGAATCTCGTAAAGCGTATAGGTTTTAATTTACACTGCAAGAGAGAAATCTGGACTGTCAAAAATATTAAAATATAAATTCAACTCGGGTATATTTTAAAACGGTCCTGTTTAATGACAATGTTCGATGCATTTAAGGAAATCATACAATTTTTGGTGGCAAATGTTCATTATTCAATATCTGTAGGATAGTGAAATTAGTGTCGTGGCTTATTTGAAGCGACTTAAAGCACTTCATTTAGTGTTAAATAATTTCCAATTCCCAATAACTCTTTTTTATTATTTACTATTCAAATAAAAACTGTTTAATAACGTTGGACTTTCTGGTAATAAGCTCAATTGGTTAGTGGTAAATTATTTATGGACAATCTCATTAGAACAAGAATCTTTTCTCATTAAAAAAATTATTGGTGTTAATTAATTATCATTCGAATGCAGATTCGGTTAAAAAATCTTAACAACGCCGTGTTCACTCTAATAACCCTTAGAAAAAATTAAGAAACATTATTAATATAAATGTTAAAATATAATTTATTATTGTAAGTAAAGAGTCTTTAGAAAATGTTGATAAAGTGGTAAAATATTTAAAACATTTAGTTCTATATACTGGTTGGTATAATCAAATGTCCAGCGGAGCCATGGAATGTCAAAAGATTATCAATTATTAATTCTCGTTTCACATAAACAGCAACAACGCAAGAACAGCTGTGAAATAAGTCAAGTACGAACGTGCAATACAAAAATCGCATCGAAATTCGTACAGAAAATAGACGAAGTTCTAATAGCAAAAATCTCATAAGAGTTCTCGAAACCAATAGGACGCAGGAGAAATCTTGCAGTGTAAATAATTTCATATCGATACGGACAGAACTCGTACGACTTATAATATGAGAACTCGCATAATGTAATACCTGTTTTAGCTTGAATTGCCTATTGCGACTTAAACTCCATAAAACTCTGTTTCAAAAGCATTTATAGCAGCCGTTTCAAAATCGGTCATTACAGTTTCAGACTGCAGCCCGGGTAATAAATGCTTTTGAAGAACTTGTCGAAAATGCTAATTTTCCTCCTGAAGCTACACTTATTGCAAATTATAGCAATAAACTGTTTTCGTAAAATAATGTAGGTTGGTATTAAATATTACAAGTCACTTGTTACTTGAAACAATAACTCCACTTGCGTTGTTAAAATTTTTTAAACTAAAAAAGAAACGTTTTATTTCTGACAGCTTTTAATTCTGCTTAAAAGGATGTATAACAAGTTCATTTTCAAAATATTTTCAAAATACCGTGTGAGGTTGAAATTTCCATTCAATTTAACTTGTACAGGGTGAGTTAAGTTTTACCGCCCGGGCCATAATACCTATTAATGATTGAGGGGAAAGTATGCAATTTACATGTTACATCAGTTGAAGTTTACGCTTTCGATTAGTGCTACAAATTTTCCAAAATATTTTTATTTGAAGCCAAAAAAGTAAAACAAAGAGTTTTGGGTAAAATTTCTGTTTGGTTTTTTATTTCAAAATTTGCCAAATTATTCGTAGCATTAATATCTGCAATTTGATTTGTAAAAAAATGAGTACTTTTTGAGTTAAATCAAATTTAAGATATAGCACAAAAAATGCTTCTATTTATGACTTTCTAACGATAGATAATGCGGTTTACCACCCTAACAATAGTTTATGATCCGCCCATCAAACTGGACGAGACAGCTTTTCAGTTGCCGATAGATCTGCATTCTTAAGTTCAGTTTAGTGACCGCCATAAATAATCTTTCAAGCACCCCTACATCAATACCATTATCTGGTAAATTAGTCTACTTATGTCGTAAATCATTTAAAAAATACCTTCTAATACGGAAATAGCTTTATTTAATAAACGCAAATTACTAAAATTATTTCAATTACACTAAATTGTGTGAAAATATTTTACTGTTCGTACATCAAAAAAAATAATAAATTGAACAATTAGTAATTGAAAAAAAGCCAAAATTTTACTTGATTAAAAAAAAAGATTTTTTCTTAATTTCCATGTACCTTAATAATATAAAATTACTCATTCAATTTATGAGAATTGACAAATTATTTTATAGGCCTATTTTGCCACAGGCGGTAAAACTTAACTCACCCTGTACATACGTATATTCGTTGAACTCTTTACAACGATGGAAAAATCAATATGATCATCATTAATGAATAATATAAAAAATATGCAAAAACATCTATGTAACAAATTTGATTACATAGAGATTATAAACATTATTATTTACATTATTTTTATTCCACTCAAAATCAGTCCAAAAATTAAAAATAATGGGTTAACTCAAAATAATATGCATATAGTAACACGCGATGGTTTCCCGGCATCAATATATGTGCATTTTATCACTAACATCACAATTGTACTATTTACTTAAACATGTATTACATTATGCGAGTTCTCGTATGAGAAGTCGTACGAGTTCTGTCCGTATCGATATGAAATTATTTACACTGCAAGATTTCTCGTGCGTCCTATTGGTTTCAAGAACTCTTATGAGATTTTTGCTATTAGAACTGCGTCTATTTTCTGTACGAATTTCGATGCGATTTTTGTATTGCACGTTCGTACTTGACTTATTTCACAGCTGTTCTTGCGTTGTTGGTGTTTATGTGAAACGAGAATTAATAATTGATAATTTTTTGACATTCCCTGCCTCCGCTGGACATTTGATTATACCAACCAGTATATAGAACTAAACGTTTTAAATATTTTACCACTTTATCAACATTTTCTAAAGACTCTTTACTTACAATAATAAATTATATTTTAGCATTTATATTAATAATGTTCCTTAATTTTTTCTAAGGGTTATTAGAGTGTGTTGTTAAGATTTTTTAACCGAATCTGCATTCGAATGATAATTAATTAATGAAAATAATTTTTTTAATGAGAAAAGATTCTTGTTCTAATGAGATTGTCTGTTCATAAATAATTTACCACTAACCAATTGAGCTTATTATCAGAAAGTCCAACATTATTAAACAGTTTTTATTTGAATAGTAAATAATAAAAAAGAGTTATTGGGAATTGGAAATTATTTAACAATGCTAAGTGAAGTGCTTTAAGTCGCTTCAAGTAAGCCACCACACTAATTTCACTACCTACAGATATTGAATAATGAACATTTGCCACCAAAAATTGTATGATTTCCTTAAATGCATGGAACATTGTAATAAAACAGGACCGTTTTAAAATATACCTGAGTTGAATTTATATTTTAATATTTTTGACAGTTCAGATTTCTCTCTTGCAGTGTAAATGAAAACCTATATGCTTTACGAGATTCCAGCCAAGAGTTACTATAAGAGCACTCGAATTGTAAACTCGTACAGGTGTGATTATTTCCACTTATCTATAGTTTTTACAAGGTATGTAAAGGTTTTCAATACAAGAATTCAAAATGCTTGTTAAATATTTGAGAATGCATTCTTAAAAATACAGCTTTCTGGGACAAATTGTCCGGGGACGAATTATCTTGGATACCAATTGCCCGGGGACGAATCGCCGGGTACAAATCGCCGGGTACGAATTGACCGTAAACCCTCAAAACAGTCCTACTCACCGATGAAGAGGAAGAATATGAGCAGACCGAGCTCTCGCATGCTGGCCTTGAGGGTTCGCCCCAGGATCTGCAGGCCCTTGCTGTGCCGACTCAGCTTGAATATGCGGAAGACGCGCACGAGCCTGATGACCCGGAGGATGGCCAGCGACATGGCCTGGTTGGTGCTCTTGTCCTGAGGACCGACCGGCGCCTTGGGCAGGTTGAGGGCGTCCTCCTCCTCGGCCACGACGGTGGCCAGCGTGATGAAGTACGGAATGATGGCGATGATGTCGATCATGTTCATGACGTCCCGGAAGAAGTTGAGCTTGTTCGGACACGCCAGGAAGCGCACGGACAGCTCGAACGTGAACCAGATGATGCAGATGGTCTCGATAAGGAAGAACGGGTCAGTTATGTCTGGCACTTCGTCCTCCTCTATCTTCGTGCCGTTGGTGGTGGTGTTGTAGACCTTGTAGTGCTTGAACTCGGGCAACGTTTCCAGGCAGAATATGACAATGGACAGTAGGATAACGAATACAGATATGATGGCCACGATGCGCGCAGCTTGGGACGACTCCGGATACTCGAACAGCAGCCACACGTTGCGCTGGAATTCGTGTGACGGCAACGGCTTTTCCTCTTCCTTGATGAAGCCCTCATCTTCCCTGTAACATCACTCACCATTAGAATTACAGTAAAACTCCTGTAAAGCGACCACTCGTAGTTCCCTTAAAAAATTGTCTCTTGGAGGAGTGGTCGCTTTATGAAATGAATATAAAATAAACTCCATATTAACTTTAAAACGTTTTATTATCAATAATGAAGACACGCGAAGGCTCATATATTTTCATAAAAATATAAAGCGTTAATTTAGACGCATACAAGACAAATTAATAATATTAAATAATAGAATGTTTAAAAATTAATGCAAATAAAAAAAATTCACGATATAAAAAATAGTCAAGACCAAGAAAAAAAGATATACACTTAAGGTCCGGGAACTGCTAAGTAATGCACAATTCTTCCGCTCAGGGGGCACCAATTTTGCCCCTTAAAATTAAAACTGTTTAGGCAACCAAAGAGGTATCCTAATTAATAAGGTTTGAAACTTAAGTATTGAACAGAGAAAGAACAAAAAAAAAGAATTGCGCGTTTTTCATACGCTCATAATTTGATAAATATTATTTATATTATGGTCTGCGGCGATAACAGCGGTAAAATCAGTCAATGCGATTGCTGCATTATTTACTGTTTTTTGTTTTGTATTTTTTTGTGAATAGATGCTTCAAACAATTTTTCCTACGATGCTATTCGAAACTAATATATATTGTACAATTTAGTAGGCTCGAAAATGTTTCATATCCTTACGCGTGCGAACATGGATATTTTGCATTATCAAGTGTGTATTTTTATAAATTTTTAGAGTTTTGTATCCTTACCTGTGCGAATATGGTTATATCCTAACAATTTGCACTATATCAAGTGTGCATTTTAATACAAATTATTCTATCCATGCCGTCAATCAAAAAGGTACAGATTTGACAGGACATCTGTGAGTAAAAGGACGAACTATTTGACTAAAATCTTATGGGAAAACAACTTTTCCCCGAAAATGTAAAATTTAGACATTTATCCAATTTGGTTTACGGAAACTATTTCTTAGGTGCTAAAGGAACATTTTTATGTAATTTGTTGACGATGTTGTGTTCGGAAAGCAATAAAAAACGCGATCAAATAATACTGTATTTCGTACCACAACTTTTAGATTTTTTTTCAAAGATATTCACCATGTTATCATAAAAAAGTCATATTATAGTACTATATGTTTAGTATAAGTACCCCGAAGGACTTTCTACAATATAACTTACTTCTTGAGCTGAACTGAGTTTACTGGCACACTAAATTTTCAAAAAAATATTGCTGCCAATTTTCTTCTTCTTAAGTTATCAACTTTCTCGCAATAAAAAAAATATTTTTTTACAAGGCAATATATTCTCTATAAGTGCTGTAAAGTGCATTGCAGAATATTTCGTAACTCTAAAGATTTCAGTAAAAAACCCGCAATACTACATTTTTGCGAGAATTGCACTTTCGGAGGTTAATTTTTGAAAACTAGGCACTTCTTCACCAAAGCAAATATATCATTAGATGCGGTAACATTATGTTTACAACTGTTGCTTCGCAAATTATATATTGATAAGTACTTTCTAAGCGATACTGAGTTTCTTAAGACTCTGCATTTTTTGAGGTTGGGTTCCCCAGCCTTAATAATATTAAATAATAGAATGTTTAAAAGTTAATGCAAACAAAAATAATTCACGATATAAAAAATAGCCAAGACCAAGAAATAAAGATATCCATTCTTAAGGCTTACTACCAAAATATTGTTCTAAAACAGTTTTCTTACAATTTTTAAATTTTTTAATTAGAAACAATTTCTTTTTCGCGTTTTTTAAAATCTTCTGTATTTGGGTATTGCCACATTTGTATTTAGAAGCTAGCTTTCGTTGCAATAAACCTCTCTTGCTGTATTTAATAACATTTAATAAAATCTCGTGATGGTAACCCCGTTTAGCCATCATTTTCTAAGCTATTCCAGAAGCACAGTGACAACGATTTCTCAACTATTGGCATACAACTGTTGCGAATTTTTTGCCTTCATAGTATGTACCATTTTAAATATCCACACGAGCCCACAAATATCGCATAAAAAAGTTGGAACCGAAGTTGGAGAACTAATTTATAACCGTAACAAATTTATTACCGAAAGATAGGGCATGTGTCAAGCACTTGTCGGAGAAAGGTTCTTAATAAATTCTACAGTGTATAATTGACATTTTAAGTTTTACAAACCCGATCTCATAGTGAGACAACTCATAAATCAACAAAGACAAAAATTAAAAGGATTTTCACAAAGTGAGAAGTGGTCGCTTTAAACGTAAATTGCCGGTCACGGTCGCGTTAGGGGAGGGTCGCTTGAAAGGAGTAACAATGTATTACTGATACCGTATAAATCTTTCGTTCCTAGAAATTATTGTCGTTTAGGGCGAGTGGTCGGTTGGAGGAGTTTTACTGTATATTCAAATTGTTAAGTTTTAAATAAAAAATTGAAAAGACTATGTTTCTGGTTTCAATTGGGATTTATTAATAAAATTGAGACCTTTAATAATTAAATTGTGCTTTTTGATAAATCACGTTTTAATTCCCACACTAATAAATTACACAGGAATATTTCTAGCAAGTAGTTTTTGACACAAATTTGAATTTTACTATTTTGACGTTCGTACAATGGGAAAAAAACGAGCTAATAAGTACTGTTTGTAATAGAACCAAAAAAGGTGCGCTGATGCGCATTGCATAACACAAAAATTCCGATAAGAACTGTTTCGACAATTGTTTCCATAGTTTAAGCAGTGTAAAACCGACCTACTGGTAGCCAATCATAGATCTACCTTTTGGCGCGATATTTTTGAATCTGAATTAAAAAATGAACTTAAAGGTAATTTCAATAATTTACTTCAAGATTTAAAGGAAAATTCGACATTCAACTTGTAAGTCATAATTAATTTTGATGTTCCGATTTAATTTAAATTTTTAAATGTTACAATTAAACGGGCCACGTTCCCCTATTAATCATAAACTTCTTCAGGTTAAAAGGCTATTTTCTTTGAACATCAATGAAGTGGCGACAACATCAACATTCACTAACGAATTTATAATTCAAGGACGCAAGAAATATAATTAACTTGTAAAAAATTAATTAAGCTTTTAATGTGTGTTTTAACGGGTCAATAGCTGCACATAAATAGAATTTTGGAAAAGTATCATAGAAAGAGTTAAAAATCGCGTTTGTGATATCCTCTAGCAAAATTGAGTTCGAGTGGCCCATAAAATAATCTCCACTTATATTTTGAAAACATATTTTTAAATTTTATTGTGGTTCGAGTGATATACATAAAAATCACTGATAACAAATTCAGTAACATTCAAAAAATATAATTTCCATAATAATTTTAGGCTCATTTTTAATTAGGACTGAAATTGACAGAACAAATTACACTGGAAAACTTCTAGCAAGAGGTTTTTGCCTATTTTTCATAATGTAGGCAGTGTAAAACCGACCTGCTGGGAGCCAATCATAGATCTACCTTTTGGTGCAATATTTTTAAATCTCTCCTCTGACTTGAAAAAAAATGAACTTGAAGGTAATTTAATTTAATTCAACTTATAAGCCATAATTGCTGCGATTATTAATTTTGGTGTCCTGATTTAATTAAAATTTTTAAATGTAAAAATTAAACAACCCAAAAATTCAGTAACACATCAAAAAATATAATTTCCAAAATAATTTTAGAGCCCTTTTTTAATTAGAAGGATTGAAATTGATAAAACAAATTACACTGGAATACCTGTAGCAAGTAGTTTTTGCTTATTTTTCATAATGTAAGCAGTGTAAAACCGACCTACTGGGAGCCAATCATAAATCTACCTTTTGGTGCAATATTTTTAAATCTCTCCTCTAACTTAAAAAAAATGAACTTGAAGGTAATTTAAAAGAATTAAAGGAAAATTCGACATTCAACTTGTAAGCGATAATTGCTGCGATTATTAATTTTTAAATGTTCAAATTAAACAACCCACGTTTCCCCTATTAATCATAAACTTCATCAGGTTAAAAGGCTATTTTCTTTGAACATCAATGAGGGAATTTTGGAAAAGTAATCCTAGAAAGAGTTAAAAATTGCGTTTGTGATATTCTCTGGCAAAATTGAGTTCGAGTGGCTCACAAAATAATCTCCATTTATATTTTAAAAACATATTTTTAAATTTTACTGTGCTTCGAGTGATATACATAAAAATCGCTGATAAAAAATTCAGTAACGCATCAAAAAAAAATTTCCAAAATAATTTTAGGCCCATTTTTAATTAGGACTGAAATTGACAGAGCAAATTACACTACAATACTTCTAGCAAGTAGTTTTTGCCCATTTTTCATAATTTAAGCAGTGTAAAACCGCCCTGCTTGGAGCCAATCATAGATCTACCTTTTGGCGTGATATTTTTGAACCTGAATTAAAAAATGAACTTCAAGGTAATTGAAATAATTTACTTTAAGATTTAAAGGAAAATTCGACATTCAACTTGTAAGCCACAATTGCTGCGATTATTAATTTTGATATCCTAATTTAATTTAAATTTTTAAATGTTAAAATTAAACAACCCACGTTTCCCCTATTAATCATTTTGGAAAAGTAATCCTAGGAAGAGTTAAAAATTGCGTTTGTGATATCCTCTGGTAAAATTGAGTTCGAGTGGCCCATAAAATAATCTCCATTTATATTTTGAAAACATTTTTAAATTTTACTGTGCTTCGAGTGATATACATAAAAATCGCCGATAAAAAATTCAGTAACACATCAAAAATATAATTTCCAAAATAATTTTAGGCTCATTTTTAATTAGGACTGAAATTGACGGAACAAATTACACTGGTATACTTCTAGCAAGTAGTTTTGCCCATTTTTCATAATTTAAGCAGTGTAAAACCGCCCTGCTTGGAGCCAATCATAGATCTACCTTTTGGCGTGATATTTTTGAACCTGAATTAAAAAATGAACTTCAAGGTAATTGAAATAATTTACTTTAAGATTTAAAGGAAAATTCGACATTCAACTTGTAAGCCACAATTGCTGCGATTATTAATTTTGATATCCTAATTTAATTTAAATTTTTAAATGTTAAAATTAAACAACCCACGTTTCCCCTATTAATCATTTTGGAAAAGTAATCCTAGGAAGAGTTAAAAATTGCGTTTGTGATATCCTCTGGTAAAATTGAGTTCGAGTGGCCCATAAAATAATCTCCATTTATATTTTGAAAACATTTTTAAATTTTACTGTGCTTCGAGTGATATACATAAAAATCGCCGATAAAAAATTCAGTAACACATCAAAAATATAATTTCCAAAATAATTTTAGGCTCATTTTTAATTAGGACTGAAATTGACGGAACAAATTACACTGGTATACTTCTAGCAAGTAGTTTTGCCCATTTTTCATAATTTAAGCAGTGTAAAACCGCCCTGCTTGGAGCCAATCATAGATCTACCTTTTGGCGTGATATTTTTGAACCTGAATTAAAAAATGAACTTCAAGGTAATTGAAATAATTTACTTTAAGATTTAAAGGAAAATTCGACATTCAACTTGTAAGTCACAATTGCTGCGATTATTAATTTTGATATCCTAATTTAATTTAAATTTTTAAATGTTAAAATTAAACAACCCACGTTTCCCCTATTAATCATTTTGGAAAAGTAATCCTAGGAAGAGTTAAAAATTGTGTTTGTGATATCCTCTGGTAAAATTGAGTTCGAGTGGTCCATAAAATAATCTCCATTTATATTTTGAAAACATTTTTAAATTTTACTGTGCTTCGAGTGATATACATAAAAATCGCTGATAAAAAATTCAGTAACACATCAAAAATATAATTTCCAAAATAATTTTAGGCTCATTTTTAATTAGGACTGAAATTGACGGAACAAATTACACTGGCAAGTAGTTTTTGCCCATTTTTCATAATTTAAGCAGTGTAAAACCGCCCTGCTTGGAGCCAATCATAGATCTACCTTTTGGCGTGATATTTTTGAACCTGAATTAAAAAATGAACTTCAAGGTAATTGAAATAATTTACTTTAAGATTTAAAGGAAAATTCGACATTCAACTTGTAAGTCACAATTGCTGCGATTATTAATTTTGATATCCTAATTTAATTTAAATTTTTAAATGTTAAAATTAAACAACCCACGTTTCCCCTATTAATCATTTTGGAAAAGTAATCCTAGGAAGAGTTAAAAATTGTGTTTGTGATATCCTCTGGTAAAATTGAGTTCGAGTGGTCCATAAAATAATCTCCATTTATATTTTGAAAACATTTTTAAATTTTACTGTGCTTCGAGTGATATACATAAAAATCGCGGATAAAAAATTCAGTAACACATCAAAAAATATAATTTCCAAAATAATTTTAGGCTCATTTTTAATTAGGACTGAAATTGACTGAACAAATTACACTGGTATACTTCTAGCAAGTAGTTTTTGCCCATTTTTCATAATTTAAGCAGTGTAAAACCGACCTGCTGGGAGCCAATCATAGCTTTACCTTTAGGCGCGAAATTTTTGAATTGAATTGAAATTTTGTGTGGATGTTTTACAACTGTTTTCTGACTAAAATGGACAGATGGAAGTAAAAAAATGATCTCACCTGAACTTGTTAATCGCCAGTTCGCCCAATTCGTAGAACTTGATCTCCTCGGAGAAGACATCTAGCGGCACGTTGACGGGTCTCCGAAGGCGACCGCCGCTCTGGTAATAATAAAGGATGGCGTCGAAGGAGGGTCGGTTGCGATCGAAGAAGTACTCGTTCCTCAAAGGATCGAAGTACCTGATGCGACGTGCCGGGTCGCCCAAAAGCGTATCGGGGAACTGATTTAGAGTCCTCAATTGCGTCTCGAAGCGGAGGCCGCTAACATTTATAACAACCCTCTCACAGAAGTCGTGATCGTGCGGAATGGGTTCGAAATGGGGTACGCCGCCAGTGTACTGGGAGTGGGGGGTGTGCCCGTCCTCGTCCTGGCTGCTGAGCTTGGGCAGCGACCTAGAACAAATTTCACAAAATCACAAACAAATCGCCGGCGGCCAACCGACCGGGACAGGGGGTGCAAGATCATCTCACAGCATTTTCGCATCCTCACAAGCCAGGAGTTAAGCGCGAAATGTGCTGATGGTTCTTTTTCGCTTTCCGAATTTAACGGCCACTTGATGTGCGCTATTCTCTTGCAATTAAATTTAATTTTTAAATTGATTACATCCGCGCACATGGACGATGGAATATCTGACCGCAATAAAAATAACATTCGTGTTAAATCGGAATAAAAAGTTATCATATGAATTTGAACGATTTTTGATATCTGCCTTCGTGTCTATTATCGCATCCTCGACCAGTGAGTTAAGTTTTACCGCCCATGGCAAAATAGGCCTTTAAAATAATTTGTCAATTCTCATAAATTGCAAAAGTAATTTTATATTATTAAGGTACATAGAAATCAAGAAAAAATCTTTTTTTAATCAGGTAAAATTTTGGCTTCCCTTCAATTACTAATTGCTCAATTTATTAGTTTTTTTTATGTTCGAATAGTAAAATATTTTCACACAATTTAGTGTAATTGAAATAATGTTACTAATTTGCGTTCATTAAATAAAGCCAATTCTGTATTAGAGGGTATTTTTTTAAATGATTTACGACATAAGCTGACCAATTCACCTAACAATGGTATTGGTTTTGGGTACTTGGCTGATTATTTATGACAGTCATAAAGTTAAGTTAAAAAGTGCAACGTTATATTTTACAGGACCGGAATAAGGGTCTTCGCTATTTCTTTAAAAGTTCACAACATCTTAACTAACAGCTACACGGTAATTATAATCATAATAAAAAATAATTTTTGCAATATTAGATTTTAAACTTGATAAGAAAATCGCTAACCAGCTTCTAATTTTCGCTAGTATCTCTGTCTACAATTTTGTGTTTTAATTTTGCCGTCTGCAAAGTCAATATACCTATCGGTTATTGAACCTTCCCATAAAATAATTCACCCAAAGTTTAAAAACCCTGGTCACAACCCTAGGTCACTTTGTGAATAAAGAAACATTCACATTCGCAACAAATCTTCCAACACTTAAACATCGTTGATAAAAAGTGAAAATTAAAACTTTGTTTTGTGGAATAGTGAACATTTGTGTTTAGTTCAGGTATAATCATGCCATTTCAATACTCAGTCGAGGAGAAGCTTGAACTTTTAATTTATGGGTAATGGGGCATCACTTTGAGCATCTTTTATAAAATAAACTTAATATTTACCTATTAAAAACTTATTTTATTTTTCTCACAAATTCCAGAATACGGGTCTGGCAACAACTAAAACGCCGTCCCCTTCAGTTTTATGGGTCGATCATCAGGTATTGTTACGTGGTTCCATTGTTGGAAAGTCATAAATAAAAGTATTTTTCGTGCTTTACGTTAAATTTGATTTAACTCAAAAAGTAATAATTTTTTAACGAATCAAATTGCAGTTAACAATGCTACGAATAATTTGACAAATTTTGAAATAAAAAACCAAACATGGAAATTTTACCCGAAACTCTTTGTTTTGCTTTTTTGGCATCAAATAAAAATGATTTGGAAAACTTGTAGCACTAATCGAAAGTGTAAACTTCAACTGATGTAACATGTAAATTGCATACTTTCCCCTCAATGTTTAATAGGTATTATCGTTGGGGCGGTAAAACTTAACTCACCCTGTACACGTTGTATTATAGTAAGTGTCCACCATTGGTAACTTTGTTATTATTACAAATTCGGTTAAATTAACAAGGACTTAGTATTTTCCGCTGATTACCATAATGAAAGCAAAAAAACAATCCAGCGTCAACTGTTCGAGATATTCACGAAATAGTATATTATTACATGAGCAAGTAAAGAAGGTTTTTATCCGTGAAAATGAAGTTTGTAATTATATGAGTGGATAAAAACCTTTACTTGCGAGTATAATACGATACTTTATCTACGATCATCCATACAAAATAATAAAACAAATTCTTAGTTCAATATTTTTAATTTTTGAACATGACACTACGACAGTTGGTTTACATTGTCCAAAGGGAAGAAGATGAATATTTTTCTGCAAGCATCACACAATAACTTAATACAATATTTTCAGAAAAGGAAGTAGTATTTTTTTCTGCTCGCCATTTTAAAAAAAGTTTCATAAACACATTCATATTTGTGCCGTGATTTTTGTAGTAGAGGATTTTCTATTGCAGTCGTTGCGATATTGCGTACAGGACATTTCATTTTCTTCTTCCAACATTTTAAATTTTTCGTCACGAAAAACTGCTTCACAAATCGCGAATTTCACTATTAATATACTTTGGTACGTTTTGCTGTCAATTGCTTTAGTTTTGTTTGGTTATGTTGTTGCAATTAATGCAAAATCCTAATACTTTTAATTTTCATTGGTCGAAGTCCCAATGGATAAAAATTCTTACTGGAAACCAATAAGAAGCTCCCTTTAATTTATCCATGGATAAAATGACACTTTAGAGTAGAGGTTTCACATCAATAATGTTTATATTATATAATGATCGTAGGTAAATAACACTTTTTTAAATTTAAAAAATGGCCGCACGTTGGGCGCCAAAAAGTTTAGATTTTTTGCATATTTCGAAGGGATGTTTAATTCTGAGTAAAAAAGTCTTAATGCACTAGTACTATTCAATTAAGCAGCTTCAAAAAACTTGTGCAAATAATTTGTAATAAAAAACATTTTAAATTGAAACATTAACAACAGCAGAAAAAATTATATACAGGTTGTATTATATTAAGTATCCACCATTTGTTATTATTGGAGTTACAAAGTTGGTTAAATTAGCAAAGAATTGGTGTTTTCTTCGCTGATTACTATAATGAAAGTAAAAAAACTTCCACTCTCAGTTTGCTTGTAACTTCACAGTAGTTAATTTAATAGTAATAGTACACTAAGACTGTTTTACTCAGAATTAAACATCCCTTCGAAATTTGCAAAAAATGCAATCTAAATTTTTCGGCGCCCAACGTGTGGCCATTTTTTAAATTTGAAAAAATGTTATTTTCTTGAATATCTCGAACAATTGACGTTCGCTAGTTTTTTTGCTTTCATTATGGTAATCAGCGGAGAAAACACCAATTCTTTGCCAATTTAACCGACTTTGTAGCTCCAACAATAACAAAGTTACCAATGGACCAATGGACACTTAATACAATACAACCTGTATACCATTTTTGGAAGATAAACTGATTGTTACTGAAAGTTACTTTTTTTTACTCGCAATTTTGTATTCACTCGGCTCCGTTGACGCTCCGCCTCGCAAACACAAAATTTGCCCGCTAAAATTGTCACTTTTAATCCTAGTACTATTTTTCGCGGCCATATTTACAAACAAACGTCAGAACCGCTGCTTACATAATACCTGTGATCGACTGTCGAAAATGTTTACAGAGTTATGGCCAAACTTTTGGCAGTTTCCATCATGGAGTGGCGCACAGCTTGCTTTTAATTTCCATTTGTATATATTTAAACGCGGCGCGATTTAAGTGAAATAAAAATGTGTGCGCCGCCGTTCTAAATCCGTAAATTCACCCTTCGTTTCGGCAAGAAATTAAAAGAATATTTCGCCGACGTTGTAATGTTTATTTTCGTGAATCCCGAAAATGACGTCACACGTTAGCGGCGTCAGAGGAATAACACAATCCTCGCGGGTCAAAAAATCTCGCTCTTTTGACACGTTTAAAAAAAGGTTCTCGCAATTCCTGACGTTCTTGGCACCGGCGAACCTGTATTTTTATTCTTCGTGGCTCGGGTTTTTCTCGGCGCGCTACTTCCGTAATTGCGACGGTTTGCCCCCCCCCCCCATCCCCCTATTCTGGCGAATTAATTTTTTTCAGTCGTCGCGACGTTATTTGTAAAATCCCGTTTTTTTGTAATTCATTTATCAATAAATGTTATTTAAATTTCAAGTCTTGCAGAATTTATTGAAGATTGAATTAAAATTAATTTGTGTTTTAATAAGTGTTGTTTAAATTTCAAGAAAGTCTCGAAGAATTTATTGAAGATTGAAGTAAAATTAATTTGTGTTTTCGAAATTGCAAGAAAGTGGTGAAAACGCGAGGTCGCCACAATGTAAAAATAAAAATACTTAATGTCTATTTTGGGTGGATAAACAGGTTCCAGTTAATAACAAAATTAAAAATAATTTAATGAATAATTTAGTTAATAGGTTTTCCTGTTTCAGTTACATCTATTAGCGCGAAATTAAAAATGTTGAATGGGAGCTGCCTTCAAGATTACTCGGCTGTGTTTGTTGTTTTAGCCAAAAGCTGTTAGTGTTTACTGGTAATAATCGAAAAATTCTTTTAAAGTGGGTTCGAGTCTGTAAATTATCAATTTTTGCGCAAATGATTCATTTAATGTCAAACGAATTTCCTGCTGTTGATAGAAGTTTATATGTGATTGAGCGGCGGGTCTAAATTTAAAATTTTATGAAAATCGGACAATTTATTTCTGTTAAAAATTGGCAATCAATTGGGATTACTTGAAAATAAAATAAACAGTAATGGGCAATATATTTCCATTACATTTTGTGATCATCGTTCAAAATTTATAAAATTAGATTCATATTAATTGTACAGGGTGAGTCAAGTTTTATCGCTAAGGCCATAATACCTATTAAAAATAGAAGGGAAAGTATGCAATTTACATGTTACATCAATTATTTTTATTTGAAGCAAAAGAGTAAAATAAAGAGCTTTGGTTTTTATTTCAAAATTTGGCAAATTATTCGTAGCGTTAATATTTGCAATTTGATTCGTAAAAAAATTATTACTTTTTTAATTTAACCGAATTTGAAATAAAGCGCCCATAATTATTTAATTTATGACTTTCCAACAATGTATAATTCCGTTTACCACCCTAAATAGTTTGTGATCGCCCATCAAACTGAACGAGACAGTTTTTTCAGTTATCAGACCTGCATTCTTTAAGTTAAGTTCAGTAACCGTCATAAAAAGTCCAGTACCCTACATCAATATCATTGTCCGGTAAATTGGTCTACTTATGTTGAGAATCATTTAAAAAAATACTTTCTAACACGGAAATGGCTTTATTTAATAAACGCAAATTAGTAAAATTATTTCAATTACACTAAATTGTGTGAAAATATTTTACTGTTCGTACATCAAAAAAACTAAAAAATTTAACAACTAGTAATTGAGATAAAGTCAAAATTTTATCTGATTAAAAAAATTTTTTTTCTTCATTTCTATATTTTTTAATAATATAAAATTACTCATGCAATTTATGAGAATTGGCAATTGTACAATAACAGTGAAATTGTGTTGGTATTTAATTATTTTAACTAAATTCCGATGAATATATCATCAAGCAAAAACAGAAAATTGTAATAAATGAGGTCTTAGAAGAGACATTTAAAATAATTGGATAAAAAAAACCGTACAAGGAAAAATCACATATTTGGGATTGCTAGCAAAATATTCAAAAATAAGACAAGAAAAGACACACCCACCCTCTTATATGGGAGTGAGACATGGACAGTCACAACGAAAGAAGAAATGAAATTCCTAAGAATCAAAAGTCGCATCAGGATGGGTAGAATTAGAAATGACGAGATAAGACACAAAGTACATATTTTTAACGTTAATGAAAGACTAAATGAAAATAAGAATAAATGGAGGGAACATCTAGAGAGAATGCAACAAGATAGAATACCTGCCAAAGTCAATACATATAGAAATACAGGGTGGTTCATCGTATATGATTTTTGAAATAAAACCTGTTTTCACTACTGGAAAAATTCTGAAAATTGGAAGTAACATTCTGTAATTGTAAAAATACAACACGGTCGAACTTCTTTAATGAAATTAGTGTGAAAACTGACTTTGTTTTTGAAATCTCACCTCGGTTACAGTGTGGATATTAATAACAGGCAAATTGGCATTTAGATTTTAATATCGTCTACTGTGTTTATGGCAAAATCCTTAAATTACAACCTCGTAAAGTTGTGGTAAAGCTAGACTGTAACAACGTAACAATGTTCAGATTCGTATGGAAGGTATTCTGTTTGTGATTATGGTGAGTAACTAGCACTTAAACTACTATTGTCGTTTAATATTTACGAACAATTTTAAACGATTATTAATTTGAATCAAAATTTTAAATCTTGGCAACGTTTTCTGTGATATTTTGAACCTGGCCTGAAAAACACAAAAATGATCTTGATTTTTTGACTTTGTAGTGTTCTAGCGCCATTTGAATAATTAAATTTAAAATAATAAAACAGTTATTTTGTAGCACGGTACATCACAACAAGGCTACATTTAAACAGAATCAGGTTTTGTAAAATAATCGCTGATTTGTTTGTGCTTTGTGTCGTCGAATAAATGTGAAGTGGCTCTTTCCTTCAATCTGCATTGCAATGTCTGCACTGAGAAAATGACTGAACAACTTTTTTGTGCTTAATTTTATTACAAGGTTCTTCTACACATTCACAGTTGAAAGCGCTAATATTCAAGGCATTATCGTCCAAATTTGAAGCTTCTGCAATTAAGTCTTCATTTATGAAATTTCAGTTGTCTCATGTTGAACGTTATTCCCCGAAGTTCATTTACGGTGGATGGGATTTACAAGATTTTCGTATGTGTCCGGATTATAGAGGTAAGTGACCCCAAACTGTCCGGATTGTAACAATGTTAGTAAAGTTGTACTGTACACAGTTTTGACATTTAGTCAATAATTTTTTATTGTTGTGTCCAAAAAGTTTCTTTCAGTTCATTTAGTTGAAATTGAAAAAATAACAACAACTGGCAAATTGACAACGTTTTTTCAATCTGTTTAAATTGCCAAAGCGTGAAATTATTGTCATTACAAAAAAAAAAAAAAATCGGATGCAAACAATTCGTTCAAAATCGAATCGATAGAGTGCAAAAACTCGTGTAAATCTTCGCACAATAGCGACCCACTAATGGCTTTTCACATCGGAAATTTGCATTGCCACAAACCGGCAACAAACGCCATCGACGACGCGACTGCATTCCGGCGAAAAATCGCACCGTCACGCGACAAGGACTCGTCCTGAAAAATTAATTATCCCGTCCCGTCATTTGTCTTCATTTACCGGCCAATATTATTTATGATTTATCGGTCAAACACACAATTTTTATCTAAATTCAGAGCAGAGCAGAAGGACCCCCGCGGGACCCTTGCGGTACCCTGCGGGACCCTTGCGGACCCTGCTGCAGAGAAGAGTCCTGGGGTCCCTGTCCTGCCGCCATAGATCGACCTACTTCCGTCCCTGACGTCACTGCACTCATTCACTGCATCACATTACACGAAAGAAAGGACACGTCCCGCTTCAATTGCAATTTCACCCCTGCGCCAAACTCGACCTAGGGCAAGGTCCAAAAGGGGTCCGTGGGCGCGGGGACGAAAATAATTTCTGAAACGATCGATCGATACACGTGGGTCAATCCACGTGCAAGAAACGCGCATAAATATAGCTCAAGTGCAGCAGTTCCTTGAATCAGGTGGTCTTAGAGTGGTTCCACTCCAGTTTTAAAATCGCTCTGCGAATTCCTCGACTAATTAAATTGTATCTGCGTAAGAGGGATGGTGCAATACGGCAGGATGCAGAGATCGGCACAGGGAGGACACTGCAGGTTGAGGTTGGCCTGCGGCCAACCCCTCTGCACGGTATAAACACTGCTAAAGCGACACTCTTTTGAGGATTTTTAATTCGGATGCTAATTACTCTCGCGGAAAGAAGCCATGCGCAATGAAAGATGCGAATTTTTTTTGAGGTGGTTCTCCTAAAAATATCCGGCGATTAAGTCGTCCCAATTAAGAGGCGATTTTACTTTCTCTGGGGGGGTTGCGGGCGCGGGAGGGCGGAGATGCGTTACAGAGGGATGCAGCATCCAGGGGCGGGGTGGGCCCATACCTGGCGCCTTCGGGGGGCCACGGGTCCTGCCTCGGCTTGAGGACAGGGGTCAGCCCCCATTTCTCCACCAACTCGAAACGAGAAATGTTGGCGGATCAGGAGAGGGGAGCCGCACCTCCCCCCTCGGGCCCCATGCTGGACGAACAGGGGCTACACTCGCACACAGTCGCGGTCACAAACAGACTGCGCCCGGTTGAGGCGTCGGTGCGCCTCGCTGCCGATCGGTCGCTCCCGACGCAGGCCTGCCAACGCCGACGCGCGTCAAAAATATTCCCGTCGCGGTCCCGAAAAACCGGCCTCGCGAACCCGAATCGGCGCTCGCAGCGTCCTTTGGCCGAATTTCGCGAATTGGCGCCGAAAAATTCGAAACGCGGCCAGGTTGGCAGGACTCGCGGGCCGGGGAGGGAGGGAGCGGCGATCATTGATCAGGAGAGGAGAAAAGCTCTGCAGGAGCGATCAATAGCGACCCCCGCACTGCTACAGCTGATCGGGCGCCTTTTCCCAATTTCAGAGGTTGATTTTTCCGCCGCGCAGAGGTCGTTTCTTCCTCCGGTGCGATTAATCAGAAAATTGCCTAATACAGTCAACCCTCGTTAACAAGGGACCAGCAAATTCCGAGTTCGTGTTATATTTGTTCGCGTTAACCGAGTTATAGGTTTTTTAAGTTACTTAAAGTTTTTTACTTTGTCTCATGTTTATATGGAAAAATAAATCAAATAAAACAAGTCACGTAATATGTAATACAGTGCTTTCCTAAAGTATGGAATAAATTCGATAAAACATTTTATAAGAATTTTCACAAAAAATCCTCGAACCGGTCAACTTTACTTTTTAAAACTGCGTCTTTTTTAATATTAATAATATAACGTCATCATGAATTTTTTTAAAAAGCGCCCCATACTTTTGATCGCGAATTTGGATGCAGCACATTTTTCTGAGTAGGAATATGTCAAATTCGTATGATCTTGAAGAGGAAAGTTTTCGAAATAATCAGTCCTAAAGTTTCGAAAATGTATGGTAAATTTATTAGAGTAGACCTATCATAATGTCATCAAGGAAGCGTTGGAAACAAAAGAGGGATCACCAGATTTGACAACCTTTGATTACTTTTTGTGGGGCTTAAAAAGTAAAGTGTACGTTAGTAAGTTAGAGAATTTAGAAGATTTAAAGCAACAACTCGTCATGAGATACGACAAATCCCTCCTGAAGTTATTGGCAATGTTCAAAAAGAATTTATTGATCGCATTGGCTGCTGTCAAGAAATCAACAGTGCACAATATTTTAATTTAGTTGTTTTTTGAATTTAATCATTCCTTAAATTTAGTATTTTGAGATAGCTAAACCGTTTTCTTTATTTTCTTTGTAATCATTCAGTTTGTACCAATCCTATTTCAAAAAATACGCTGCTAAAAATAAAATTTGACGGATTCGAGCGTTTTCCCAATAAATTTTGTTGATGTCAAAACCGTCTTTTGTTTCCAGCGCTTCCTTGATGATATTATTATTGGTCTATTTTAATAATTTTACCATATATTTTCGAAATTTTAGGACTGATTATTTCGAAAATTTTCCTTTTCAAGGTCATACGAATTTGACATATTCGTACTCAGAAAAATGTGCTGCATCCAAATTCGCCATCAAAAAGATGAAGTGCCATTTAAAAAAATTGATGATGACGTCATAGTGCGAAAACAAAAGACGATCGTAAAATTATAAATATTAAAAAAGATGCAGTTTTAAAAACTAAAGTTGACCGGTCCGAGGATTTTTTGTGAAAATTCTTGTAAAATGTTTTATCTACGATCATTATATAATATAAACATTATTGATGTGAAACCTCTACTCTAAATTGTCATTTTATCCATCGATAAATTAAAGAGAGCATCCTATTGGTTCCCAGCCATGGGTAAAATTGACAGAATTTTTATCCATCGGGACTTCGACCAATGAAAATTAAAAATATTGGGATTTTTATTTTACAACATTGCCACGTTTGTAACAGTTTGCATTAATTGCAACAACATAACCAAGCAAAACTAAAGCAATTGACAGCAAAACGTACCCAAGTGTGTTAATAATAAAATTCGTGGTTTGTGAAGCAGTTTTTTGTGACCGCAAGTTTAAAATGTTGGACGAAGAAAATGGAATGTCCTGTACGCCCCCTGACATTCGCAATATCGCAACGACTGCAATAGAAAATCTTCTACCACAAAAATCACGGCACAAATATGAATCTGTTTATGAAACTTTTTTAAAGTGGCGAACAGAGAAAAATACTACTTCCTTTTCTGAAAATGTTGTGTTAAGTTATTTTGTGATGCTTGCAGAAAAATATTCATCTTCTTCTCTTTGGAGTTACTATTCAATGCTTAAGAGTACCTTAATCATTCATCACGATATACATATTGAAAATTATAAAAAACTTCAAGCATTTTTGAAACGCAAATCTGAGGGATTTATACCTCTGGAAGTAATGCTACAAATGCAAGTGCAAATGTTAACAGTACCACAACTATAACGAAGAACAATTGTGACATTAATCTTGTCAAGAATCCACCTTTTAGTTTCAATAGTTGTTCAAACTTTACGATTAACATTTACAATAAAAATGACAATGTAAACTAACTGTCATAGTATCACGTTCAAAAATTAAAAAATATTTAATTAAGAATTTGTTTTATTATTTTGTATGGATGATCGTAGATAAATTATAGTATTATACTCGCAAGTAAAGGTTTTTATCCACTCAAATGATTACATGCACTCGCCTTCGGGTCGTGCAGCAAACTTCATTTTCATGGATAAAAACCTTCTTTACTTGCTCATGTAATAATATACTATTATCGAATTTATTTCATACTTTATACTGTATAAGAAAAGTTACAACAATAAAATACAAAACAGGTACCATAATACACAATAAGTGCGATTTATGTGCACATTACTTAATAAACTCCCCAATGTTGGTTTGGTCCTGCAATTTTTAGTTTATCTATTTATCAAATTATTAATAATTTGAATTCAGAATTAAATGTTTGGTACTTAGATGATGGTTCTTAAGGTGGTTGATGTCTTACAAGACTTAAAAACGATAATTTCCGAATTTAAGAAAATTTGTTTGGTTCTTAATTTCAATAAATGCGAACTTTTCTTCCTTAATAATACTTCGGAATTAGACAAGTCTTCAATTTTGGAGAGATTCGAATTATTAGCTCCTTCTATTCATGTTTGTAATGTTGAAGACCTTTTTATTCTTGGTTGTTCTATTTTCGATGCAGCGATTCCTCAATTCATTTCTAAAAAAATTGATTCATTCTCTTTACTTTCTTCAAATCTGTGTAAAATTAATCCTCATATTAGTTTATTTTTACTCTGCCATTGTTTTTGGATACCTAATTTCACTTATAATCTTAGATGTTGTCCTTTTTGGAAATTTAAAAATGAGTGTCTTGAATTGGTTAATATTGTTATTTCTTCTTTGGAAAAAATTTTGAATATTAAATTTACAATAAGATCTTGGACTCGGAAGCCAAATTACCAATCCGTTTTGGTGGATTAGGTATAAGGTTTATAATTGATATTTCCTCGCCTGCCTTTTTGACTTCTATATTTTCTAATTCTGACCTTATTATGTCCATTCTACCTTCTAGTTTTTCTAATTTTGAAATTACATCCCTTAACGAGGCTGTTGATTAATGGAAGGAAATTTCTAATTCGTCTTTACTTCCAAAAGAGCTTTCTATTCAAAGAAATTGGGACTTACCTATCTGTGAGAAAATATTTTAAAATTTATTATCTTCCTCAAATATCACACAAAAAGCTATCTCATTAGCTGGATCTGAACTTGAATCTGGAGCTTGGCTTGAAGCTCTTCCATCTTGTTAATTAGGTACTCTTTTAGAAAAATACTTTTTTACAAATTGCAATTTCACTTAGATTGGGCATCAATTTCTGTCATCTTCATATCTGCTCGTGCGGTTCTTCTGTATACTCGTTGGGTCATCATGGTTTATGTGCATTAAAAGTGCTGGTAGACTCTTTCATCACAGCTGTATTAATTACATTATTAAACGTGCTTTCTCTTCCGCCAACATCCCTTGTATCCTTGAACCTAGTATTCTGAAGGATGATGGCAAACGTCCAGATGGTATTACAGTTATTCCATGGAAAGTAGGTAAATCTTTAGTTTGGGATTTTACTTGTACGGATACACTTGCCCCTTCTCATTTGACTGATTCTTCATTTTCTGCAAGATCTGCTGCACACTTGGCAGAAAATCTTAAGAAAAAAAAAAAAGTCAATTTCTGATGATTATTTGTTCGTCGCCTTCGCTGTGGAAACTTTGGCTCCTTGGAGTGCTGCGTATTGTTCAAACAACGGGAATTCCTCAAGCCAAAACATATTTGAAGCAACGAATAAGTTTGGCTATACAGAGAGGCAATGTTGCTAGTGTTCTTGGTACAGCCCCGCTTTCTTCTTCTCTTAGTTATTACTTATGTTATGTTATTTTATGTTATCGTTAATCAAATGTACCTATATTACGGTAGTCGCAATTAACAACATTGTAACTGACAATTTGTCGATTTTCACTTTTCTCCACATTTGATATCTTGGGTGTGATTTACATGATTTAGTAAACTCAAATTATTTTTTATTTTTTGTTTTATTATAAAAAAAATCAATTTTTATCTCATTGTATCTGCGATAACGTACTTACCGACAGATAAAACATGGTAAAGAATTTTACTGAAATTTAATGCGTGACCTAAAAATGGTAACATATTTTACCTTTCCAAGAACTAACAAATTTACTTAAATAAAATTGTACCAAAGCTTACAATGTTGTTGCCGGGATAATACATTCTTTTACGCTCTTTCATAGGAATGTTAATGATTCTTACAATGTTATTCTTCGGATTCCTTTAAGATTTATTGACTTATAATGTTCTTGCATCAATGGTTATCGGACTAAACGACGACTACGCGCACTTACAATGTTGTTTCCCGCTTAAAATTCGGTAACATCGAAACACGGTAGTTTGATTTTATTAGTATTTTATAAATACGAGTGAATTATATTGTTAGTAAAACAATATTGTCATGTCTTCATGTGGAAGGAAAATTTTGGAGTTGCTACAAAATCAACACGGTAAGTAAGACTTGTTAATTATTGCATTGGTTCAACCTAACCTATTTTAACTCATACAACCGCCTAAGGCACCACTTTGGCACTCGGAAAAATGAGTATAAACATAATTTTTTTTTGACGCAGCTATTAAAATCATAAAAGTCCTATGATACATTTTAGATAATATAAAGAATACGTGGTATAAGTTTTATCAAAATCGGTTGAGTAAATTTCCAGATATTTTGAACACCAGTTTGAACAAAGTACCCGAGATGCGGCCGTACTTTGCTGCGCTCACTTCAAATTGCTAGAACTCCGAAAATAATTTGAACTTTCAAATGGTTAAACGCTTAAAACATCCTGCAAAGTGTAAACAATAAATCTAGCCGAAAAGGAAAAATTGATTTTCTGAAAATCTCAAGGTGGTGTAACTAATAAGATTTTGTTGTTCTTCAGATATTTCCGAAGATTCGAATGTTAATAAAAATGATTCCCCGTTATCAGTAATACTACTACAATATTATATCATATTTTATTATAATTATTCTTATAAGCAGTCTAAAAAGTTGCAATGTATTGGAGCTTACAATATTATTACAACAAATTTCAAAAAGTAAAGTTGTAAAACACTTTATAATCTTATTCGTTAAAAATTCTGGGTGCAAAATAATTGTAAGCGAAGTTACAATGGTATAACTGCAAACATTACTTCTATGAACAATGGTAAACGCTGGTAAAACCGTTAAATCAATAATTTTCCCAAAATAAATTATACAGTGATGTTATATGAGTTAAAATAAATGAGTATCCATCAATTTCAAACCCAAAAAAGAATTATCTCCTCAAGAAAAAGGAAAAGAAACGATGTAGAATCTTTAAAACGCTCTCCTAAAAAATAACGTTTTGCTAGTTACAATGTTGTTTATTGCGGCTACCGATTAGTTTTTATAAAAATATATAAATTTATAAATAAATAAAAAAAAGATTTAGATAGATAAATAACACTAAATGTATGAAACAAAATCAAAGTAAGACAATAAAACATTTGTTCGGGATAAACAAAATTGTTAGATTTTAGGTTCCAAAATTTTGTTCGAACTTCGTGTTAACAAGATTCGAGTTAACTGAGCGATATTCCACAAGAAACAATAAGAAACCGGCCGGGACCGCAGCATTCGTTCGCGTTAGCGAGACGTTGGTCTTAACCGAGTTCGCGTTAACGAGGGCTTACTGTATTATTCGCCGGTTGACGCGTATGTGTAGGAATAAAAAGCACGTGGCGGCGCCCACGGCGGCGCACGTGCTCAATCAAAAAGTCAACATGAAATCGATCGATGCAGTCACTCCTGCATTATTTAACAGGCCCGTTATAAATAACCGCCGGTTTGGAAATGGTATTCTTTCGAGGGTCGATCGAATTGGACAAACGACCACACCTTGGCAGGCGAGCTTCTTCTCCCAATCCATAGAGACCGGCGACCGCGGCGGCCATGGGTGCTACAGTTTCCCTCGCGGCACCTGGGGTTCATCCCCCTCAACGCTTCCATCACTGACGGGCATTTCGCGCATCCATTGGGTACTTCACCATGTTAACTACGTCTTTGACAACTCCGTCGCACTGTTTTCGCTTCACAAGCGGTGCATTTTTTTTCCACTTAAGCGATTGGGCGAAACTGGGAATTTTACGCTTAGATTGATTGCCGTTTGATTTGGAAATTGTGACAGCGTTCGGTTATGTAATTTCCTTGCTTGAATTTTTCAACGGTTAAGGGAAGGTGGAAATGAAAGATCAATAAGTGCAGCGGAACTAAATAACAATTTTTCCTAATAGAAAATAAATTTTTACGCATCAACTACCTCCACTTTATATTACTGGTCTAATCATTTAAATTTAGTTTGATAAAAATTAAGTAACTGTCCTTTTGTGTTTTCAATTTAACTAGGTATATAATTGTTATCATATTTTCATTCAGTCTAAGCCGACTGTAACCAACCTCAAGGGACCAAATGAATGAATTGGCTATTTGGGAAGTTTGTAACAAACAAAAATATTTTTTTCGGCTTTAATTACATAATTGAGCCGTTGATTTTGAAAGTGGAATCCATTGGTTCATACTAAAACCATGATTTTGCTCAGCTAACACGGATAGCCATTATTGAATAGTAAATTTACATGAAATAACACCACGAAAGATACAAAATAAGTTCATACCAACGACTCAATTATTCCAATTTTTCTGTATACAAAATTGCTAAAATTGACGTTTTCTGAAATATAATGAACTAATCTGAATTATAAGTGCCATCTTCTGAATTAGAATTTGATGATTTCGGAATTACAATTCATACTGTCTAAATTGGTGTTATCTGAATTATAATTCATGATTTCTGTATTACAATTGACGTTTGCTGAATTGCAAATAACTAATCTAATTATAATTGATTATTTTTGAATCACAATTGATGATTTCTGAATAACAACTGGCGTTTTCTATAATGCAATTAAGTAACTAATCTGAAATATAATTCTCTTTTTTTTTAATTAGAATTCATTCTTTCTGAATTACAATTTACCAATCCGAATTACAATTCATATTTTCTAGATTGATATCTGAATTACACTTGATGATTTCTGAATTGCAACTGACGTTTTCTGAAATGCAATTAACGAATCGGAATTACAATTGATGATTTCTGAATAGCAACCGAGGTTTCCTAACGTACAATTAACTATTCTGAAATATAATGAATAATTTTTGAATTAAAATTGTTACTTTCCGAATTACAATTGACGTTTTCTGAAATATAATGAACTAATCTGAATTATAAGTGCCATCTTCTGAATTAGAATTTGATGATTTCGGAATTACAATTCATACTGTCTAAATTGGTGTTATCTGAATTATAATTCATGATTTCTGTATTACAATTGACGTTTGCTGAATTGCAAATAACTAATCTAATTATAATTGATTATTTTTGAATCACAATTGATGATTTCTGAATAACAACTGGCGTTTTCTATAATGCAATTAAGTAACTAATCTGAAATATAATTCTCTTTTTTTTTAATTAGAATTCATTCTTTCTGAATTACAATTTACCAATCCGAATTACAATTCATATTTTCTAGATTGATATCTGAATTACACTTGATGATTTCTGAATTGCAATTAACGAATCGGAATTACAATTGATGATTTCTGAATAGCAACCGAGGTTTCCTAACGTACAATTAACTATTCTGAAATATAATGAATAATTTTTGAATTAAAATTGTTACTTTCCGAATTACAATTGATGATTTCTCCATTACAATCTACTAATTTGAATTACAATTCATATTTTCTAGATGTATATCTGAACTACATTTGATAATTTCTGAATTACAACTGACGTTTTCTGAAATGAAATTAACGGATCTGCATTACAATTGATGATTTCTGAATAACAACTGTGGTTTCCTAACGTGCAATTAACAAATCTGAAATATAATTAATACTTTTTGAATTAAAATTGATACTTTCCGAATTACAATTAATGATTTCTCAATTACAATTTACTAACCTGAATTACAATTCATATTTTCAAGATTGCTATCTGAATTACAATTGATGATTTCTGAATTACAACTGACGTTTTCTGAAATGCAATTAACGAATCTGAATTACAATTGATTATTTCTGAATAACAACTGAGGTTTCCTAACGGGCAATTAACTAATCTGAAATATAATTAATACTTTTTGAATTAAAATTGATACTTTCCGAATTACAATTGATGATTTCTCAATTACAATCTACTAACCTGAATTACAATTCATATTTTCAAGATTGCTATCTGAATTACAATTGATGATTTCTGAATTACAACTGACATTTTCTGAAATGCAATTAACGAATCGGAATTACAATTGATTATTTCTGAATAACAACTGAGGTTTCCTAACGTATAATTAACTAATCTGAAATATAATTAATACTTTTTGAATTAAAATTGTTTTTTTTCGAATTACAATTAATGATTTCTCAATTACAAACTACTAACCTGAATTGCAATTCATATTTTCAAGATTGATATCTGAATTACAATTGATGATTTCTGAATTGCAACTGACGGTTTTCTGAAATGCAATTAACGAATCTGAATTACAATTGATAATTTCTGAACTACAATTGATGACTTCTGAATATCAATTGAGGTTTCCTAACGTACAATTAACTAATCTGAAATAGAATTAACACTTTTTTAATTAAAATTGATACTTTCCGAATTACAATTGATGATTTCTGAATTACAAGTAACTCTTCTGAATTGAATTAATACAACAGTTTTTCAATAAAAAAAATGAATTATTGTATTCACCAACGGCAACGAATTTTCTCTCCAATTTTCAGTGAAAAATAAAATGATTTGAAGAGCAACTTGAATAGGAATGTCTATTAAGGTCACTAATTGAAAGCTCATCAATTATGTCCAAGTAATGCTTTAAAAATTCCAAGAAAGCACCAATAACTACGGGATATAATAATACTTTCTTTGTGTTTCCTTTAAACTGCTACAAATATAGATTTTCACTTATAAAATTTCCATTCTCAAATGATAATTCAAAGAGTATTTTTAAATTATGCAAAAAACTATAAAAAAATTAAACCACTCTCTCAGTCACGTTGCAGTCGTTCAAATGCGAGTCAATTAAAAAGTTCCCGATTTTTTCTGTAAACAATCTCATTAAATTATTTTGTGGTAAAATTTCAATTCCTAACAGGGACCCTAATTGCCGAAAACAAGCAACGCAAACCACAGGCAGCGACAAAAAGCCTCATTAAAACAACGCACGAAAATGGAAGAAAGCCAATAAAGAAACCGCATCGAGTTGAATAATTAAGTAATCACAGTTATTATCGGACTTGCAGATACATATCTAACATGGCCTAACGTGCAAATTTCAATCATTACGTTAAAGTTCCTTTCCTGAACACAAGAAAAAGTTGTAAGCGATAGGTGGGAGTTAATCATCCAAAGTGCGGCCAAATCGGAAGCAACACACATTAAATCATAATCTGTGCAATTTACGGGACACGTAATGCAGCACAAACCGAACCAAAAACGACCCAAACAATCAAAATAAATTAAAAATGTGAATTAAAATGTGCGAGAAATTTATTGTTGCACAGAAAACGTTGAAATTGATTGAAAGTTACAAAGATTATGTTTGTTTAGGGAATGAGAAACTAAGGCAAACAAGAAATAGATTGGAATAAAGTTTGGCGATATTTGAGTTCAGAATTTTGATTCTAAAAATAATTACTGGTTGGACAAATCAATTATTGCACGAAAAAACAGAAAGTTCTTATTTTGAAGATGTTGTTTATTTAGGAAACAGTTAATTAAAGTCGGAAGCAATCAAGAAGCCGCAAGTTCTACAGGAACACAATTTTGGTCATAAAACGCGAAAACTAATAATAAAACCGCAAGAACTTGAAGTTAGCAAAATTTTGAAAAATTACTTGTTTGACACACTTAATCAGTTCATAAAGAAAATAACCTTCCAAGTTAAGCAATATTTATTACAATTTCTAATAAGATTTATGGTTCAGACAGTTCAACAAAAATATAATCGGTGCACAGAAAAATAAAAATTCTTAAAATTTTTAAAGCTAATCAGAAAACTTATTACTTACATTAAAAAAAAAAAATGTAAAAGTGTAAAAATGCAAATTAAAGCGTTATAAAATAGTTTGCACAAGACAAACTCAGAATAACGAAAAAGTTCTCAAAATAGATACATTTTTGATTTGCAGAAATTATTCCGTAAATATCATTAATCAGTTCTCAAAATAATACAATTTCCAGTTCAAAAATCATTTTTAAAAAGTTGCTATACTTGCTATACAAATATTGTATTATTATTATTTCATAGATAATAAACTGGTGGTGGTAGTTTTTTCTTTGATAAACCAGACGTCCGAAAAGAGCAAAAAAGTGTAATTCTTAAAAAATCACGACTAAATTCTTTTGCTAAATTTACCTAGTCATAAAAATGTTTTACATGCGTTTTAACCTAAAATAAAATCACCGAAACTTCCAGAAAAAATTTACTATTTTAAATTGCTCAAAGCGGTGAATTTATTCGACTGCACATATTGACTGAATGATAATATGGGGGTTGTAAATCAGACCCATTGTAACCTGGGGTTATCAGGTCCGAACTAAAAATAAACTCTTTCTACCCATAATGACTTTTCCGGGATATCTTATTTCTTCAGAAAATTGTGTAATTTTATAAAACTTCCCCGATTAGTTAAACGATTTATTCAAAAGAAAATAATGCAAAATGGTAAACGGAAATGGAAATGGTTAATGGATATGGAAAATGAAAATGGAAAATGGAAAACGGAAGTGGAAGATGGAAATGGTAAATAGATAAGGAAAATGGAAATGGAACATTGAAAATTGAGAATGGAAATAATAAATGGAAAATGAAAATGGTAAATAGAGTTGGAAAATGGAAATGAAAAATTGAAAATGGAAAACAGAAATGGCAAATGAAAATGGAAAATGGAAATGATAAATTGAAAATAGAAAATGGAAATGGTAAATGGAAAATGGTAAAGGGATTTTGAAAATTGAAAATGCAAATGAAAAATTGAAAATGGAAAACGGAAATGGCAAATGGAAATGCAAAATACAAATAATAAATTGAAAATGGAAATGGAAATGGTAAATGGAAAATGAAAATGGCAAATAGATTTGGAAAATTTGGAAAATGGAAAATAGAAAATGGAAAATGGAAATGGCAAATGAAAATGGAAAATGAAAATTGAAAATTTTAAATTTTCCATTTCCATTTTTATTTATTTATTTCAAATAAATCGTTTTACTATTTTAACGTCTGGCCCTTACAATTTAATAACACATAACCTTAAATAAATTGATTGCAAAACATGGACTGAGTAAAAAAAAAATTTTAAATGAACATAGGAATATTTACATCGTATGTTCAATGTTAAAGTAAAAACCTCGTAGATTACATACTACATTTTTAGAATTACATCAAATCGATTATTAAATTTTCAATTTTTACTAGTGAGGTGACCCCAAAGCTACGATTGTTATTAACTATCCCCTAAGTTAAGTAACGTTGGTGAAATCGGACATTTTATTTATAATTAAAGCTTCCCTCGAAATATCTAAAGATGTATAAGCTTTTAAAAAAAATGCCACTTTTGTGAATATCTCAAAAAATCGACGTTCAATTGTTTTTTTTTGTTTGTTTTTTTTTCGCCATGGCAATTAGCGGCGAGCACTTAACACAAATCAGCCTGTATAAAAAAAATTCTCAATAGCCAAAATTAATTTTATTTTTGGGAAAAAAAAATTCGAAAATAAACATTGCAACGGCGTTTCATAAAGCTGAAAGCGACCGGTAAAGAATGAAAAGCAAGCCACAAAATAGGGTAGAAATAATCGATCGGCTTAATGTAAGTGGATTCCACTGTACCCCGAGTGCTGCAATATTAAAAGTGCGTTCAATTTTAATTTCCACCGTCCCATTTTCCGCGTAACGATCAAACACCAAGCGGAATTTTTCGAATTTCGCTCGGAAGCAACAATTAGGCGCCGCGTCCACATATGTCCGGGGAAATAAAATGTGAAAATCGATCCCGGACTAAATATTACAATACACACATTATTATGTGACTCACTGCCACATGCTTTGTTCGAGAGAAATGACACACGGGAAATCGGCGCTTAATAATTGATGCAGTTCCGCATTCGGGAAATTTATTCGCCCGCGCGGCCCTACAGTCCGCGAAGGGCCCAAAAATATAAATAAAAAATAAATTATTAAAATCTCTAGAATTAAAAAAAAAAAAAAAATTTTTGTGTGACTAAACATGTGCTTTTAAGGTGGGTTTGGTAGGTCTAGAAGTGAGGTTAGAATGATTGAATTTTCAATCCAAGTTAATTTAAAATGTACAGTGCAGATAAGCTTCAAAAGGTAGAAATCGCAAACCACTGGCATGAAGGTATGATGACATATACTACATATGTAATATTTAAATTAACTTGGATTGAAAATTCAATAATTCTAACCTCACTTCTAGACCTACCAAAGCCACCTTAAAATGTTTTTTTAAACATTTTAAATTTATAACAAAAGTGACCATGAGTATAAAAAAGAAACAAGGTAAATAATTTTTGAATAATTTTTGAATAAAAAATAAATTGACTGCGAGGAACTTGTTGCGTGGAGCCAATTGATTGTAGGGGCAAAATGGGGCAAATTGGGACACCCTAATTATTTTCCGATACAATTGACAATCTCACCGTTTCAGTCAAAAAAAAGACGCATGGCGTCGATTTTTAGTTAGTTAAGGGTGGAAAAAATGCACCGCCGAGGCACTCACTCGCACTGGAATTTTTAAATATTTTAAATTTATAACAAAAGTGAGTATAAAAAAGGAACGAGGTAAATAATTTTTGAATAATTTTTGAATAAAAAATAAATTGACTGCGAAGAACTTGTTGCGTGGAGCCAATTGATTGAAGGGCCAAAATGGGGAAAATGGGGCAAATTGGGACAGCCCTAGTTAGAACTTGTTCCGTGGAGCCAATTAATTGATTGAATGGGGCAAAATGGGGCAAATTGGGACACCCTAATTATTTTCCGATACAATTGACAATCTCACCGTTTCGGTAAAAAAAAGACGAATGCGTCGGTTTTTAGTTAGTTAAGGGTTGAAAAAAATGCACCGCCGAGGCGCACTCACTCACTCACTGGAATTTTGGCGCGCGCGTCAACTTTCGCAGGACCGCCACGACATCCGCGGGGTTGCTGCAAGTGCGCCGGTGACGCGGCCGCCGAAGGGGCGGCGGAGGCGCGCGAGACGCCGCGACGCGGCCCGAGCGCCACGCGGCGCACATGGCGGGTATAAATAACCCGGATTCGAAAAAAATTAAACAAAATCGTTATCGCACGTGTCGCCAGCCACACGTCCGGAAAGTTATTGGAGTTTTTGGAATCTCCATTTACGCCCGCTCGCTTGTCGTATCGATCCTCATTAATATTAATCGGCGAGTCAACGTCCCACATTTGCGCACTAAAAAATTCGACGGAATTGGTCGAAGGTCACAATTAATTTTCGCCTCGCAAATTGGGCGAAGAAGGGCGCCGCTTATTTTTTTCTCGAATTCGGCCCTGTTTCAGATGTGAATGAGATGAGAATTTGGCTTTATAATGAATGAGCTTGATTGCGGCACATGCGTGGTACTCTTAGCCATCAAAAATTAATTGTAGATGAATATCGTTTTTGATGGGGTGCGATGATGATTCGGGGCAATATTGAGCGTTTAAGGAGTTTAAGTCGCAATTGCTGAAACAAGTTTTTCCCATTCCTTTTATTTTTTCCAAGTCAAATTAATTTGAGCGTTGCCTTGTTTTTAGTTTTTATTTAATTTTATTTAATTTGTCAAAAAATTGTCAAAATATTTCCTGTGCCGTTATGGTATAGTTCATTTTTTAATTAGAAGGAGTAGTATTAAAAGAACAAATTACACTGGGATATTTTGGTTCTTGGCGGGAAATTTGACTTTTAGTATTTTTAACGTTGGTACAATGGAGAAAAACGAGCCGAAAAGAACTGTTTGTAATGAATCAAAAATGGTACCCTAATGTCCAATGCAAAACCCAAAAATTCTGCTGAGGGCTATTTTTATTACTTATGATGAAAAAAAGGTGCCCATGATTGATATTGGGGCAATGCTTTCTGTTGAAGCATTGTGGAAATCGCAACAAAAGTGGTCTAAATAGATTCTGTTTAAAATTAAAACAGTTTGTCTAAGAGCACAACGTGGCAATACTGCACATATTTCTTTTTCTAAAGAATTACTTTCAGATAGGCCTACTTTTGTATCTAAGCAACCAACACTGGCAGATACTGTCACTTGTGTAAGACTAAACAACTGTCACGTTGACATAACTTTTTTTATTTCAAAAGAAATTAATGTAATTAAACAATAATACACAACAAACAGGTAATTGAAGGACTGTATGCAAAAAGTCCCTAAGTAACGTAGAGATTTTCTACTATTTGCGGTATTTCTGATAACAATAGATGAACTTTCGGTCGCACTTACTGATTCCCGTTTAAAAAGCCCCTAACCATGTTATTTAGTAAAAACAGATCAGTCAAAAACGAAATAATGTAATTTCCAGATCAAATTGAAACATAAAATCGAAAATATCTCAGAATAGGAAAAAGTGACTTAGAGTGACTGTCGCGCTAATCCATGTATGCTTCGTCCTGATCCAGTTTCAATAGCTTCCACAACTGCTTCCACCAACTTCACGAGGTCGTCTACCGTTTACAGAAATCGGCACTATTTGGTCATTTTCTCTTAATTTTTGCGCCACTTTTCTAATTACGTTAGCATCTGGATGACGTCGATGTGGATACACTCTAGCATATTCTCTAGCAGCTTCCGATGCGTTATTATCTGTCTCACCCAAGCGGAGCAACATGTCTAGATATTTACTGAAATTGTATTCCATTTTAAGACTTTTTAGGACATTTGAGTTGTATAGTTCAAATTTGACAAGAGAACTGACATTGAAAAGTGAATTATTGTTGCCAACGGTTCCTAGGAGATTTGCAATGTTGCGACATTGATAAATTTTCCTCTGAGCCAAGAAATCATACTTTTGACATCGGTAATAAAGTTGGTTTCAATAGATTTTTTACACTTTTTTAAAAAAAAGCACCATCAACTGCATCAAATTTAGACCCTAACAATGAAATTATTACAAAATTGTTAATCGTATAGATTTTTATTGTCTGATTAGGAAAACTTATATCTTGGTGAAGAGACAACAAATTTTATTTTGGCTTTCAAATTCGTGTTTCGTTAGAAATCATATATAACATGTAGCTACTCACGGGCACCTTTACTTCATCACCCTGTATAACAGTATAATCCTAACATTCGCCAATCCGAAAAGTGGTTCTAAAAATAGATATTACAGTCTCTTTATTCCGAACAGTTTCGACAGGGCGTAACCGTTAATTCTGAAGAATCGGCTGCATTGTTCATATACTTTTTTTTTTAGCAATCAGGCTTTTGAATCTCACGTGAGTTAAATTATTATGTTACATTGTATTCCAGTAATCCAAACGCAGACCGCTCCCAATTAGTACTGTATAGTTAGTTACGTTTGTTTGGAAAAAGTTGTAATTAAATACTTTACCCACAAGGGGGTGAGATAAATTTTCCAATTTAAAAATGGTCAACACGATTTTCATTGCCTACAAAGTTAATTTCACCTTGCAAAAGTTGCAATTTGTTTGATCTCCAAGCAGATTTTTTTACCTTTTTTTAAATGGCAATAAATTGCAACATAAGTACGTTACCAAACTATGTTAAATGCGTCGAATTATTGAATGCGACACATCTATTTACGTTGCAACTTTGAACAGCTGAACAGCAGAATTTAACGTTCAACTGCTGACTGGCCAAGTTCAAAATCATAAAGTAACATACTTCAAAACAATGCATTTAGTCAACAAGATTTGTAATTAGAATTCTTATTAATACTATTAGTAAGTAGTGTGATAATCTGGACATTGGAAGAGGCCTATTGTACAAGAAGGAAGAAGAAGAAGAAGAAGAAGAAGAAGAAGAAGAAGAAAAAGAAGAAGAAGCAGAAGAAGAAAAAGAAGAAGAGTAAATAGTGGTAATCAGACCTCAGTAGGTCAATGTGAAAACGATAAAAATAAATAAATTCAGAAGTTTTAAAACGATCTAAGCAACAATTCAGTTCACTGGTCACCGCTCAACACAATTTTTATTTATTTTTCGATAAGTTACCACTATTTGATCAGGTAATTATATATTTATTTATTTTTCTGCTCAAAAATTGTTATAATAATGTTTTATTTTGGAAGCAGAATATCTCCTAGTGTATTGTACAACATTTTATCCAATACTTGTTAATTTAAAAAAATGAAATGGTTGACACCAGATCTCAATGACCGCCTGTAAAAATGAGGTGTTTTAAGGTGGCTGGAGAAAAAAAAACGTTGAGACAAAATGAAAAATAAACAAATAATCAAAAATAGCCAGTAAACTAAAAGTCACAAAAAATTTCTAACGCAATTTTGAACCAACGTTACAAGCATTTTTCGCAACTGTCCTTTACTGTTCGGAAAAAAAACAAATCCCGAAACATGAAAATAAACCCATCCTTTGACATTCTCAGCTCGAAACTTTTTTACCGAGTGATCGTTTAATCTTACATGGCAGTTAACGTTTCGTTTAGATTTGCATATAAATCATTAACGCGAATTTTCTGTAACTAATGGTTCGGAATGAATAATTCCGTCTGCAATGAGCCGGTCAAAGGTAATTTCACCGGCTAAATTTCAATATGATCTGCTTCGAAAATAAACCTGGGAGGAAATCGTTGCGAGCTGATAAATTTGTTTGCGGCTTGCGCGACTTCTATATTTATGATTTTCAATTTTGGATTGAGTGAAGGATTTTTTTGTTTTTCTGTAATGCTTAGAAAGTTGACCTAATTTACATAAAAAATATAAAATATAAAAAGGAAAGCATTTTTAAATTTAAAAAACTTTATAATTTTTATTTTGTGCTTTTGTGTTGAGTGAACTTCAGAATTTTTGATTTTGAATTCTGCCACACAAGTAATTTCGTACAAAAGTTAACTATTTTTAAATTGGCGAACATAGTGAAATTTCCCTATATCCAACGAGTGAATGACTGGATAAAGTATAACAAAGTCACATTTCCTTAAAACAAACGATTGAATGACTAGATAAAGTGAAACATAGTGAAATTTCCATAAAACAAACTAATGAACGACTAGATAAAGTAAAACATAGTGAAATTTCCCTAAAACAAACGATTGAATGACTGGATAAAGTGAAACGAAATCGTATTTCACTAAAATAAAGGAAAAAATGACTGAATAAAATAAAACAATTTCCATAAAACAAACGATTGAATGACTAAATAAAGTGAAACAAAATCACATTTTCTTCAAACAAACGAAGGAATGACTGTATAAGGTAAAACATAGTGAAATTTCCCTAAAACAAACGATTCAATGACTGGATAAAGTGAAACGAAATCGTATTTCACTAAAATAAAGGAAAAAATGACTGAATAAAGTGAAACAATTTCCATAAAACAAACGATTGAATGACTAAATAAAGTGAAACAAAATCACATTTTCGTCAAACAAACGAATGAATGACTGCATAAAGTGAAACAGAATCAAATTTCCCTAATACAAACGAATGAATGACTAGATAAAGTGAAACAAAATTACATTTTCTTCAAACAAACGAAGGAATGACTGTATAAAGTAAAACATAGTGAAATTTCCCCCAAAACAAACGAATGAATGACTCGATAAAGGGAAACATAGTGAAATTTCCCTAAAACAAACGAATGAATGACTAGATAAAGTGAAACGTAATGAAACTTCCATAAAACAAACGAATGAATGACTAGATATAGTGAAACAAAATTACATTTTTTTCAAACAAACGAATAAATAACTGTATAAAGTGAAATATAGTGAAATTTCCCTTAAGTCAACGATTTAATGACTGGATAAAGTATAACAAAGTCACATTTCCTTAAAACAAACGAATGCATGACTGGATAAAATGAAACATAGTGAAATGTTCCTAAAACAAACGAATGAATGACTGGATAAAGTAAAACAAAATCACATTTCCTTAAAACAAACGATTTAATGACTAGATAAAGTGAAACAAAATCACATTTTCGTCAAACAAACGAATGAATGACTCTATAAAGTAAATCAGAATCAAATTTCCTTAATGCAAACGAATGAATGACTGGATAAACTGATGAAACATAGTGAAATTTCTCGAAAACAAACGATTGAATGACTGGATAAAGGGAAACATATTGAAATTTCCATAAAACAAACGAATGAATGACTGGATAAAGTAAAACAAAGTCACATTTCCTTAAAACAAACGAGGAGTTAACATTCAAAAGCCGATATGTCCCTTTTCAACGAAATTGAGTTATACATGAAATTCAAACAAAAACCACCATCTGCGTCGATTGGTTGACTCAGATTCAGTGAAAATCGCAAATGCCCAAAGTTACAGCATTGCAAAAGTAAGAGTTTCATTCAAAATCCTACACATCCAAACGGGTTTTTGTGCGCAAATTTTATCAAAAAACAACATGTCCACTAGTATCTAGATATCCACTTGGTGAAATGCAATCAAAGTACGACATGTCCAGTATTTGGTAAACACCGTTGTTGAAAAGTAATAGATAGTGGTAATTAAAGTGTGCATTACCTCATAATTAGCAACATGGATACCCTAGTTTCTGACATAAACATGGGTTCGCGGAAAAAAGTTAAAAGAGCCACAAAACGGGAAAACAACAATATCAAGCATCTCCTTCCATGTTTAGGAGAGTGTTTGTTAAAGATTTTAATATTGGATTTAAGTCTCCAGCTTGTGATACTTGCTCAACTTGCCTCAACTTAAAACACTAGATTGAGCAAACAAATGATCAACAAAAGAAAAGTACATTGATGGCCCAACACCGACTTCACAATTTAAGAGCAAGGGCTTTCTACAAATTAGCAAAAAAACAAGAACCTACTGTACACACCGCCTGTTTTGACCTTCAGCAGGTACATCCACTGCCAAAAACCCCTATTGGAGAAGCCTTTTATACAAGGCAAATAAGTTACTATTCTTTTTGCTGCGTTGGTTTGGATTCAAAGCAACCTATATTTTTCACTTGGACCGAGCACAAAACAGCTTGGGGTGCTGTTGAAGTCGGCTCAGCTCTTCTGATATATATTCGTTCTTCTAATTTTGACGAAAATATTCAAACAATCAGATTATTTTGCGATGGATGTGGGGGACAAAATAAAAATTGCCACATCGTACACATTCTAGCGTACTGGCTGTTACGAGAATCTCCCAAAAATATCAAGAATGAAGAAATGGTTTTTCCTGTACGTGGACATACCTATTTGCCGGCAGATAGAGCTTTTGGCAGAGTGGAAATGAAGTTAAAAAAAGAAACTTTTATCATTACAGCGAACCAATACGACGAAATTTACAAAACAGTAGGTGTTGTGAGAAAATTAGGGGAAGATTGGCAAGTGTACAACATCAAAGATCTCCAGAACATCTACAGGAAAATCAAAGACATGCAAAGCCAGAAAAGAATTTTCTTAAAGAAAATAGAAAAAACTAGAAAAGGACAACACAATACTATTCATTTTACTGCCAGCGTATTTTACCATTTTGAAGAGAAAAACAAAAATCAGGCACCTTTGGTAAAAAACGGGAAAAAAGAAACCGCGTTGAATTTAAGAAGATTGGAAACCAAAAATAAAATAAAACCTGCAAAATTAAAAGATGTTAGAGAATTGCTAGAAAAACATTATACAGTGGCAAGATCTACCAGAACTGGAGTTTTATAGAAAACTACTGGAAGAAATTCCAGAAATTAACAATGAAAATGACGAAGAAGAAGCAGAGGATGATGAAGATGATGAAGATGAATGCAACTGCTTAGACGAAGACTGTGGCCTTCATATTTAAAAAAATTGTGCAAAATTTTCTTCCTTATGTTAAAATAATGATTAAGTTTAATAAAAGTTTTTCTGAGTTCAAATCCTTTCTTCTCATTAGTTTCAACCTTGTTTCGTTCAAAAGCCGATATGTCCATAACAAGTTCAAACAAAAACCCACATGTCTATTTTTTTCTCTCTAGGCTGTACAATTTAAAAAGTATATACTTCAAAAGTGACCATAATCATATACAAAACAATCACCTACATTTTTGCTTTTGCAAAATTAAAATGTATCTCTTACTTTTGTGTGTATAGTTTTTGTCGATTTACCAAAATAATTGATTTTGGACATGTCGGTTATTGAATGTTAGCTCCTCAAACGATTTAATGACTAGATAAAGTGAAACAAAATCCCATTTTCGTCAAACAAACGAATGAATGACTCTATAAAGTGAATCAGAATCAAATTTCCTTAATGCAAACGAATGAATGACTGGATAAACTGATGAAACATAGTAAAATTTCCATAAAACAAACAATTGAATGATTGGATAAAGTGAAACGAAGTCGTATTTCACCAAAATAAAGGAAAAAATGACTGAACAAAGTGAAACAACTTCCATAAAACAAACGAATGAATGACTGGATAAAGTGAAACATAGTGAAATTTCCCTATATCCAACGAGTGAATGACTGGATAATGTAAAACAAAGTCACATTTCCTTAAAACAAACGATTGAATGACTAAATAAAGTGAAACAAAGTCCAATTTCCATAAAACAAACGAATGAGTGACTGGATAAAGTGAAACATAGTCAAATTTTCCCAAAACAAACGACAAAAAGTCGTATTTCCCTAGAACAAACAAACAAATTAGTGGGTAAAGTGAAACAAGATTCCATTTGCATAAAACAAACTAATGAATGACTGGACCAAATTTCCCTAATAGGAATGAATGACTCAATAAAGTGAAACAAATTTGTACTATTTATAGGTTCCAATAACAACCATGAATTTTGAACTTTCGGTTGGACTGGAAAACAGACCTTTGAGATTCCTTTTTTCAGTTCACCTGACTCAAAACTGCACTTTCTGACATATTTATTTCAGCTATTTAATTACAAAATTACAGAAAATCATTATTTCAGTACAATTTAGAAGAAAAACAGCCACGAAGCTGCCACAAAAACAGTAAACAATTCAATAAAAATACAAATAAAACTGAAAGCAAAAAATGTTTGTCAACACAATTAGTAACGACTGAAACTATCTAACCTGACAATCTCGCCGCACAAATTTCATCACCGACACAATTCTCAACAAACCACTTCAGAATTATTTTTACATCCGGGAATTAAAACCACCTATCAGTCCGCACCGCAATCGCCCCACAAAAATCGACACATCCTATTAGCCATCACAAAACGAACGACTGTATAAACTGAAACATAGTGAAATTTCCCGAAAACAAACGATTGAATGACTGGTTAAAGGGAGACATATTGCAATTTCCATAAAACAAACGAATGAATGACTGGATAAAGTAAAACAAAGTCACATTTTCTTAAAACAAACGATTTAATGACTAGATAAAGTGAAACAAAATCACATTTTCGTCAAATAAACGAATGAGTGACTCTATAAAGTGAATCAGAATCAAATTTCCTTAATACAAACGAATGAATGACTGGATAAACTGAAACATAGTGAAATTTCCATAAAACAAACAATTGAATAACTGGATAAAGTAAAACGATGTTGTATTTCACTAAAATAAAGGAAAAAATGACTGAACAAAGTGAAACAACTTCCATAAAACAAACGAATGAATGACTGGATAAAGTGAAACAGTGAAATTTCCCTATATCCAACGAGTGAATGACTGGATAAAGTAAAACAAAGTCACATTTCCTTAAAACAAACGATTGAATGACAAAATAAAGTGAAACAAAGTCCAATTTCCATAAAACAAACGAATGAGTGACTGGATAAAGTGAAACATAGTCAAATTTTCCCAAAACTAACGATTGAATGACTGGCTAAAGTAAAGTCGTTTTTCTCTAAAACAAACAACCAAATGAGTGGGTAAAGTGAAACAAGATTCCATTTGTATAAAACAAACTAATGAATGACTGGACCAAATTTCCCTAATAGGAATGAATGACTCAATAAAGTGAAACAAATTTGTACTATTTATAGGTTCCAATAACAACCATGAATTTTGAACTTTCGGTTGGACTGGAAACAGACCTTTGAGATTCCTTTTTTCAGTTCACCTGGCTCAAAATTGCACTTTTTGAAATATCTATTTCAGCTATTTAATTACAAAATTACAGAAAATCATTATTTCAGTACAATTTAGAAGAAAAACAGCCACGAAGCTGCCACAAAAACAGTAAACAATTCAATAAAATACAAATAAAACTAAAAGCAAGAAATGTTTGTCAACACAATTAGTAACGACTGAACCTATCTAACCTGACAATCTCGCCGCACAAATTTCATCACCGACACAATTCTCAACAAACCACTCCAGAATTAAAACCACCTCTCAGTCCACAAAAATCGACACATCCTATTAGCCAACACAAAAAGACTGCGTGACAACGTCGACGGCTGAAAAACAACTCGAAAAGTGGCCGTCGTAATTAATCGATGGTGGGAAAAAAAATTTAATTAAGCCGGCGACCGAGGTACCACTTACCCTCCGGCGACCAAGATCATCTGCATCCTCCCCGGGAGTTCGCATCACATTTCGCGACCAGGCCGTCACGACGACGCACAACAAAGGCCGGAGCGTCTCGACGCACACACGCGCGTCCAAACTTTATCGTCGATACTCGAAAGTTGGGCAATTAAATAAATAAACGCGCGCGGACACATCTGCGGTACCCGTTTCGCCGAAAATGGGACTGAATGCGAGTAAATGCGGAATTGGAGTAAAAATAGCCTGGCTGCATTATAGCGACGTTAGTTGGGACTGAATCCGATAAATGGTGATGTTGCCGTGCAGAACGAGCCCCTCTAACTACGTTTGTACGCTAATTATATAAAGTACCTCGATGTATCAACGGAATTCGGGCGATCGATTATTATCTGTAACCGCCAGACACCGCCAGTCTGCGACTGTTTTCCTTGATAGGAGGAACCCGTCGATTCTGGCAATTTTTTGTTTTCGTTAATTATGCTACAAAGTCCGAACTGGTCGCGTTGGCACGGGAACACAAAAAAACAAACTCAAAAATAAGGCCGCTCCTGTCGTCGGGTTCCGCGCGTGTGAATGGGTTCTTGGGGTGTCGTGTGTGTGATTTGCGACCGATCGGGTAACAGTGGCCACGTGAATGGGTGCAAATAGACGCGTGCAGCGAAGATCGCGAGACTGTCCCGTCTGCCGGCGGGTTGCGCGCGCTGCGCTTTCGGGATAACCTAACCCATTCCGGGCGAGATTTCCCAGGTCAGCGTCATAGTTCGATAAATATCCTTTTTGAACCAAAAAACCATTTTTTAATCAGATTGAGGCACGTTGGGGTAAAAGCTCTCGAAGAAATCGACGTGGAACGACTGACGCACTGATTTTCACGAAACGCGGTCAGCGTGCGGTTCGAATTGGAGATTTTCAGCAGGAAAGCTCGCTTGACCCAATTAAAAAATTGATCTATTCTACCACGAATTAATAGAAATGTTGTTTGTGAATGAAAATATTAAAAGTGTTAAAAAGTTTCCGGCAGGGGGTTGTCTCATTAGGACTGATTCTTCAATTTCAGTGAAATTCGGGAACATTCTAGACTAAAATGGGCAAGAAGCGCGAAAGCTCTTACAGAAGTCGATATGAAACATCTCACGCAATAATTTTCAAAAAAAACAATTAGCACGCGGTTCGAATTGGAGATTTTCAGCAGAAAAGCTCGCTTGACCCAATTAAAACTTGATCTATTCTATCGCCAATTAATAAAAATGTTTCTTGTGAATGAAAATATTAAAAGTATTTAAAAGTTTTCGCCAAGGGGTTATCTCATTGGGACTGATTTCTCAATTTTAGTGAAATTCGGAAACATGCTGGACCAAAATGGGCAAGAAACGCGAAAGCTCTTACAGAAGTCGATATGAAACATCTCATGCTATAATTTTCAAAAAACCCGATCAGCACGCGGTTCGAATTGGAGATTTTCAGCAGAAAGCTCTCCTGACCCAATTACAAAATTAAACTATTTTAGTGCTAACGAGAAGAATGTTGTTTGTGAATGAAAATACTAAATGTATTAAATAGTTCCCAGCAGGGGATTATCTCATTGCGACTGACTCTTCAGTTTCAGTAAAAATCGGGCACATTCTGACCCTAAATGGATGTGGAGCATAAAAGCTTTCAAAGAAATCGGTATGAACTGTCTCATGCAGTAATTTTCAAAAAACCCGGTTACTGTACGGTTCGAATTGGAGACCTTCAGCAGGAAAGCTCTCCTGACCCAATTACAAAATTAAACTATTTTAGAGCTAACGAACAAAAATGTTGTTTGTGAACAAAGATGTTAAATTTATTAAATAGTTTCCGCCAGGGAATTATCTTATTTAGGACTGTGTCTTCAGATTCAGTAAAATTCTGGCAGATTCCGATCCAAAATGGACGTGGAGCGTGAAAGCTTTCAAAAAAATCGCTACAAACTGTCACATGCAATAATTTTCAAAAAACCCAGTCACTGTAAGGTTCAAATTGGAGACTTTCAGCAGGAAAACTATCTTGACCCAATTACGAAATTAAACTATTTTAGTACTAACGAAGAAAAATGTTTGTGAATGAAAATATTAAATGTGTTAAATAGTTCCCGCCAGGGGATTATTTTATTAGGACTGTCTCTTCAGTTTCAGTAAAAATCGGGCACATTTCAAAGAAATCGGTATGAACTGTCTTATGCAGTAATTTTCAAAACGCCCGGTCACTGTACGGTTCGAATTGGAGACTTTCAGCAGGAAAGCTCTTCTGACCCAATTAAAAAAATGATCGATTTTAGTGGGAACTAATAAAAATATTGTTCAGCGGTAATTTACATAAGCAACAAGCCTGAAAATCAATAAAAATGTTAAAAGCTGCAAGCAAATAAATCAGTTAAATTATCTGACTCTTCAATTTCAGTCAAATTCAGTAACATTCTGGCCAAAAATAAGTGCGGAGCGAAAGAGCTCTCGAAAAAATCGATATAAACCGTATAATGCAGCAATTTCCAAAAAACCCAGTCAGAGTGCAGTTCGAATTGGAGATTTTCAGCAGGAAAGCTCTCCTGACCTAATTAAAAATTGATCTATTTTAACGATAGCTAATAAAAATGTTGTTTAGCAATAATTAACATCAGCAACAAACCTGAAACTTACTGAAAATATTAAAAGCTGCGGGCAAATAAATTGATGAAAAAAGTTTCCGCCAGGGGATTATCTTATGAGGGCTGACTCTTCAATTTTTTATTAAGCTGTTTGATAAATCGGTCGTACGTTTCAAACAAGAGGATTGCGATTTAGGCTAACTGAAGACTTTTCAGCAGAAAAAGCTATCGTGATGCAATTTCAAATTTTAATATATGTTTAATAGTGTTTTTCAACGGACAGAACCGCAACTTGTTTTGAGCAAATAATTCAGCAGGAAAGCTTCCCTCCGGCACTCGTTAATGAAGATCCCTTGTTAAACTATTTAATGCTAATATTGTGTTTTGATTTTGACAATACATTTCAGCTTAATTTTCGAGCTGAAGTTCATGTTTGTTATACGGATATTTTTAAAACATTTTGATCCTCAATTCAATTATTACAATTGCAGTTTTCAGCACGAAAATATTTGTACTGGCAAAAAGCTCTCGTGAAAAATTTTCTCCATTTTGGTGGTTGTTATCTGCAAGACGTCGAATTTCAATTGAGGTCACCCTAAACATTTTTCAGGGGGGAAAGCTCCCTCAAAGCTTTCGACACCGCGGTTAGTTAACACAAATGTTGGTCATTTAATTGTCCGATAAAGGCGATTATGCGAAATCGTCGATGTGAATAGAAAATTCCGCATCAGTGAGCTTTTATCATCGCATATAAATTCACGGTTGTAGTCTTAACTGAATCGCATGTAATGCCCCTTTTCAAACGGAATTAATTGGACGTGCATTATCGCTTATTATGCAACTAGCGCATTAAATTTGTTTTTCGTACATCTGCTATTTTGTAAACACGGCGAAACCGTAAAATTTCTAGTATCTGCAATAATCAGTTGATGGCGTTGGCCGCAGGCCAAAAGGAATATTTTCATTTAATCTGCAGAAAAGAGCTTTCAGCGACAACAGGAAAATACCAACTAATTAAATTCCCGCAATGATATACGCAATTACCTGCACAACACACTCCGAATTAATCTGACGTATTGATTTTGCATTCAGCCATCAGGAAACGTGAAATGCATTTGCCGCATCAACGGTGTTTCATAAACCGGCGTTCACTGTTTTCTCGATTTAACGAAAATTATCTGGCGCACTTCCAGCGCGACAACAAAAAACGAAAGTAGGTCGTTTTGCTGAAATCAAAGCGGCGACAATTTATGGGCGAAATTCAAAAACGGTCGCAAATTGTTGCCAAGAACGAATTGCGGCCAGGACGCCGAAAAGTGCAGTTTTGGCTCTCGAATTTAACGAAAACGAAAAATATTTGGAATAAAAAGTTCTGGGTCAACGTTATTATTATGCAAGTTTAATTTAAAATTGAGGGAATTTCATTAAAAAGCCGCTTAACGTTGAGAATTATTTTTAGTGACTGAAAACGTTTTTGCAGAACCTTGGTACCAACATTGTAACTGACAATTTGTCGATTTTCACTTTTTTTCACATTTGATATCTTGGGTGTGATTTACGTGATTTAGTAAACTCAAATTATTTTTTATTTTTTGTTTTATTATAAAAAAATCAATTGTTATCTCATTGTATCTGCAATAACGCACTTACCAACAGATAAAACATGGTAAAGAATTTTACTGAAATTTAATGCGTGACCTAAAAATTGTAACATACTTTACCTTTCCAAGAATTAACAAATTTACTTAAATAAAATTGTACCAAAGCTTACAATGTTGTTGCCGGGATAATACACTCTTTTACGCTCTTTCGTAAGAATATTAATGATTCTTACAATGTTATTCTTCGGAATCATTTAAGATTTATTAACTTACAATGTTCTAGCATCAATGGTTATCGGACTAAACGACGACTACGCACACTTACAATGTTGTTTCCCGTTTAAAATTCGGTAACATCGAAACACGGTAGTTTGATTTTATTAGTATTTTGTGAATACGAGTTAATTATATTGTTAGTAAAACAATATTGTCATGTCTTCACATGGAAGGACAATTTTGGAGTTGCTACAAAATCAGCACGGTAAGTAATACTTGTTAATTATTGCATTAGTTCAACCTAATCTCGTTCTTTTAACTCAGACAACCGCCTAAGGCACCACCTTGGCGCTCGTAAAAATGAGTATAAATATAATTTTTTTTGACGCAGCTTTTAAAATCATAAAAGTCCTATGCTACATTTTAGATAATATAAAGAATACGTGGTATAAGTTTTATCAAAATCAGTTGAGTAAATTTCCAGATATCTTGAACACCAGTTTGAACAAAGTACCCGACATGCGGCCGTACTTTGCTGCGCTCACTTCAAATTGCTAGAACTCCGAAAATAATTTGAACTTTTAAATGGTTAAACGCTTAAAATATCCTGCAAAGTATAAACAATAAATCTAGCCGAAAAGGAAAAATGGATTTTCTGAAAATTTCAAGGTGGTGTAACTAATAAAATTCTGTTGTTCTTCAGATATTTCCGAAAATTCGAATATTAATAACAATGATTCCCCGTTATCAATAATACTACTACAATATTATATCGTATTTTATTATAATTATTGCTATAAGCAGTCTAAAAAGTTGCAATGTATTGGAGCTTACAATATTTTTGCAACAAATTTCAAGAAGTAAAGTTGTAAAACACTTTATAATCTGATTCGATAAAAATTCTGGGTGCAAAATAATTGTAAGCGAAGTTACAATGGTATAACTGCAAACATTACTTCTATGAACAATGGTAAAGGCTGGTAAATCCTTTAAATCAATAATTTTTTCAAAATAAATTAAACAGTGATGTTATATGAGTTAAAATAAATGAGTATCCATTAATTTCAAACCCAAAAAAGGATTATCTCCTCAAGAAAAAGGAAAGGAAAAGATGTAGAATCTTTAAAACGCCCTCCTGAAAAATTACGTTTTGCTAGTTACAATGTTGTTCATTGCGGTTACCGAACAAATATCCCACTCACGACATAGTACCACTGGTATTGCCAACATTGGAAAAAAATACTAGAAAAATGGTATTTTTAAAAAATATTCTAAGTGATACCTAAAAAATAGATTACTACATTTTCAGAATTATATCAAATCGATTATTACATTTTCAATTTATACTACTGAGGCCACCATTAGCGTGGAATGTCCCAAGAACATCCAGTTTATTTTCTAAAAATATTATTAGCAAAATTACATAAAAAAAGTTGGGTATATTTGGCCATAAATGGCTGAAAGTGGTTAAAACGGCGACAACTTAACTTTCTAATTTTATTCAAAACTGAGCGCCTATTATTAGAATATTATATTTAGCAGATCCATTAATCTTTTTTCCATTTTTATTTCGCTGAAAACGGTACAAAAATAATTGTATCACAATGTCTTTCAACCGGATCAATGTTGACCCGCTTTTGGATCCACGTTTCAAATTTATTTTGGCACTGCGAAGGTTAATGGATGCACACGATTGCCATAAATTATTTTCGCCTGCAGTTCACTGTAAACAACGCAAAAACTGAACCATTTTTCCGAGAAACGCTTCGTTGCAACAATTAGGCCTAAATCTCAATTTCCCAAATTTAGAGCGTCGTCGGCCAGATAGAACCAGATTTGTGAAAAATTTCTAAAAATAATATCAGCCTGTTACTTGACATTCTGAGCGTTATGGGACTCAAGTACACACACTCGAAAACGAGTGTGCTGGAACAGTTTCAGTGGATCTAATTTTTCAGCGTCGCTTCGAGACGGTGCTTTTAAATTGGCAATCATCCCTTTCATTCATTACGCCGCTTTCCGAATATCGACCCGGTTGTACTGCATTGCTACATTATCATTTTACTTGCAAATTAATCCGATATATTAATGCCAACTAACAATTCAAGTGAATGTTTCAGGGGTGAAGTACGTTCTAAAGGCGGGAAGTGATATTTATCGCTTTAATATCTACACTCTGACGTACTGGACGAAAGGGGGCCTTTTTGTCAGACGATAATAAATCATGACTAATAAGAAAGGCGATCAGCATAAAAGTCAACGAATGGAAAAAATGTGTAATTTAAATTTGTAAATCAGGGAAAAGTATATCAGGCACATCGTTGATTTCCCTCATGGCCGAAAACTTTAATTTGAATTGTTTACTGTTCATTTCCGGTCGGTTCGAAATAATTTTCCACATTTTTTTCAAATAAAATTGATACAAACAATCGTTTTACTGTAATTTATCAATATTTACAGATACCGGCCTGCAAGTTGCAGCGATTACTCCCACGTGCAGTCGTAAATGACGACAAACCGCGCAACAACCGGGAAATGGCGAAAATAAAATTGCAACATTGAACGAGCGCAAGTTTTAATTCGACTTTAATTTGAGAAATCGGTCTAAAGTTATAATTCGAACGGTTTTCGCAAAAACAAAATAAAATACGCGTCTGAACATTTGTCTATTTGTCGCTTAAAATAATGAATATCTTTTGTCCCGTATGCGTTCCTAAAGCATTCATATAAATTAAAAGATATCATCAAGGTCAGCGTTATATTTTTGATTAGATTAGATTTGGTTTCAAGATGTGTTTGTGTTGCCATAACAGTTATCTGTTTAAATTTATTTCATTTGGTGGTATGGTAGTAGAAAATTTTGAGACAACACTTCGGGAACAAGGGTTGTTTTAGATTTTTATAAATCTTGGTCAAAATCTGACATCATATCGTTTTAGAGGTTATGTTTACTTTTTGGTAAAATGTTAGCTAAACTGCGCAACTCTTGTACGAAATTATACGTTTTAAATCCGCCAAAAAAGAGCATACCATCACCATAATATATTTTGTTTACAACATCTTGTAATATTTTCTTATATGAATTTGTGTTCATGTAATACAGACATAAGGCAACATTCACTGGACTTAAGGCTTCCGTCAGTGTCACTGCCGAAAATTTAAAGTTGTCTTTTTTATTTTATTTCTATCCCTCTTCGCCATATTTCTTAAGCTACCAATGTCTTGCACTTATACTCACAAATGTAGCAAATAATAACAATATTTGTTTGCAATTCCGAGTATTCACAAAAGTTTAATTCCCCATTCAGAGAGAATATTATGACAGCCGACACCGCCTTTGCGATGTTGTGTTCTCGGACGGTTTACAGCTTCTCGGTAGTATACATCATAAAAAATCTTAAAATCTTTTTTAATTCTAAACTTAAAAAATATTGTTTTACATTTTTGGTTTGAAAATGTTATTAGTAATTAAAGTTAAATATACAACAACTGCTGTCACATTTCAAGGTTAGTCTCCATATTCACAATTCATCTTTACTCACACAAAATACACACATTCTTGGCAGATCATTTTAGTTGACAGATATTTTTTTTCCAACAATAATGCCATAACTAAATAAAGTCACTCTGCTTATCATTACTTAAAATTTGTAAATTTTGCACTTAAAGTCGGAATCACAAATTAAACTATGTCCAAAAATATCCGAAAAAGAAGATTATACAAGGCGTAAGTGTTCTGGTTCTTCTACCCTACATAAAATATAATAGTATATTATTTAACGAGCACATAATGTAGGCTATTATTAACGAAGATGAAAGTTTGTAAATACGAGTCGAAGACGAGTATTTACAAACATCTGAGTTCATAATAGCCATTATGTGCGAGAAAAATACAGCTGTTTATCTACAATCAAAATTTTATTCGATAAAACTTTGAAATGCTGAGAAGTCCCGAAGCAAAATTGACACCGAAATTAAACCGAAACCAAAACGTGATTTTCATCGAGAAGCCTTTGCTTCCAGTTGTCATGGGCGCGAAAAAAATAACAAGGATTTGTCAGTTAGCAAGAAAAATACGAACGTGTTTTTCTTTTCCTTATATTATATTTTGAAAGTGACGACTTAACCAGCCTCAAGTTGTGACACTTCTCCGATTCTCGCGATAGCCGAGGTCTCCCTAATGGATAATAGTGTTTTACTCGTTCCTAATTTTCTTTTTCCCGCAAGGGCGTCGTGCATTGGCACCGTCCGATAATTGTTCCGTCCCGTAACAGTTAAGTGCAAATATTCCCTCAGTAATAGAAGAAGGAAGAAGAAGAAGAGATTAGGCAGAATACCTCGGTGTTTTACCATTCCCTCGCGAGGAGACATGGTTCTGATTTTAATACGGTGTTACTGTCGCCCAGAATTGAACCCGAGACATTTGTTTAGGTAGCCTCGTAAAAACTAAGGTACCAAAACTAATCATTCTACCGTGCGCATAGGCAACCAACATTACTCTCCGTTCATTAATGAAAATAAATAGGCAACCAACAATACGCTCCGTCTATTAATGAAAATGAAACTGAAGGGGCGTGACCTGTGGATAAGGTGCCTTGTTATGTATCCATGGCTAGCATATGAAATGAACGTATTACGTCATGATTGTAGATAAAAATAATTTATTAATCTATTAACAATGATCATTAATTAAGCTGTAATTATAAAATTTAATCCACAAAATACTTTCTAATAACAAAATTAATTTCGATTAAAATTCATATCTTTTTTCTGAATAAATTCTCATATCCATACATTTTAATTCACAACGGGGCGAAAAACGGCTGCAGCCTGAAGTTCGAGAGGTCACTGCATACGGATTACATTAACTAATTAACCTTTCCCCCTTCCATTCGAACCACTTAATTAGGCAACAGATTGCGAGTTTCATCAAAATCCTTTCCCCTAACATTGCCCAGCTGATCCGCAAATATTTAGATCAATTTATGACAGCCGACACCGCCTTTGCGATGTTGTGTTCTCGGACGGTTTACAGCTTCTCGGTAATATTCAAATATCTTGTTGGCATTAAATATTTTTTCGAGCTTTTTTGTTCAACTGAATAAATGAAACTATGAAGCATAGTGGTGAAATTAGCACTGTTCTAAATTATAAAACGTTCACCCATTTTAGCGCACCCTCTTTAAGCAATTACAAAACTACAAAAATTGCGATTTTGCAAATTTGAAAAACCACCACTCTAGACAAATACTTTACCTAGGTAATACAGAAAATGTAAAATCATAAGAAATCTTAAAATCTTTTATAATTCTAAACTTAAAAAAATATTGTTTTACATTTTTGTTTTGAAAATGTTATTAGTAATTAAAGTTAAATATACAACAACTGCTGTCACATTTCAAGGTTAGTCTCCGTATTCACATTTCATCTTTACTCACACAAAATACACACATTCTTGGCAGATTATTTTAGTTGACAGATACTTTTTTTTCTAACAATAATGCCATAACTAAATAAAATCACTCTGCTTATCATTACTGAAAATTTGTAAATTTTGCACTTAAAGTCGGAACCACAAATTGAACGATGTTCAAAAATATCCAGAAAAGAAGATTATACTGGGTGAGTTAAGTTTTACCGCCCCGGCCATAATACCTATTAAAGATTGAGGAGAAAGTATCCAATTTATATGTTACATCAGCTGAAGTTGTCACTTTCAATTAGTGCTACAAGTTTTCCAAATTTTTATTTGAAGCCAAAAAAGTAGAACAAAGAGTTTCGGGTAAAATTTCCATGTTTGGTTTTTTATTTCAAAATTTGTCAAATTATTCGTAGCATTGTTAATTGCAATTTGATTCGTTAAAAAATTATTACCTTTTGAGTTCAATCAAATTTAACATAAAGCACGAAAACTACTTTTATATGACTTTCCAACAATGGATAATACGGTCCACCACGTAACAATACCTGATGATCGACCCATAAAACTTAAGGGACGGCGTTTTAGTTGTTGCCAGACCCGTATTGTGAAATTTGTGAAAAAAATAAAATAAGTTTTTAATAGGTAAATATTAAGTTTATTTTATAAAAGATGCTCAAAGTGATGCCCCATTACCCATAAATTAAAAGTTCAAGCTTCTCCTCGACTGAGTATTGAAATGGCATGATTATACCTGAACTAAACACAAATGTTCACTATTCCACAAAACAAAGTTTTAATTTTCACTTTTTACCAACGATGTTTAAGTGTTGGAAGATTTGTTGCGAATGTGAATGTTTCTTTATTCACAAAGTGACCTAGGGTTGTGACCAGGGTTTTTAAACTTTGGGTGAATTAAGCAATTTATTTTATTTTTTTATTTTTTATTTTTTTTTTTTTATTTTTTTTTTTCAATTACATTAAATTGTGTGAAAATATTTTACTGTTCGTACATAAAAAAAACTAATAAATTGAGCAATTAGTAATTGAAAGAAAGCCAAAATTTTACTTGATTAAAAAAAAAGATTTTTTCTTGGTTTCTATGTACCTTAATAATATAAAATTACTTATGCAATTTATGAGAATTGACAAATTATTTTAAAAGCCTATTTTGCCACGAGCGGTAAAACTTAACTCACCCTGTACAAGGCTTAAAAGTGTTTTGGTTCTTCTACCCTACATAAAATATAAAAATAATTAGATGAATTATAAAATTTAATCCACAAAATACTTTCTAATAACAAAATTAATTTTTATTTTTATTCACAACGGGGCGAAAAACGGCTGCAACCTGAAGTTCGAGAGGTCACTGCATACGGATTACATTAACTAATTAACCTTTCCCCTTTCATTCGAACCACTTAATTAGGCAACAGCTTGCGAGTTTCGTCAAAATCCTTTCCCCTAACATTGCCCAGCTGATCCGCAAATATTTAGATCAACTGTCGAGCAAGTGTTATTTGGAAATAGGCCGAACGACACTTATTCCGTTATGCAAGTGTGTGTATTTCTATTCCAAGATACTGAACTCTATTATTAACCCAACACGCCCACCCGTGCCACCGTTAATAGACGCAACATTTCCAAGCAGAAAAAACCCTCGTGTAATTATCAAAAAGGCGTGTGGTAAGAGCGCCGTGGCGCCCGAAGGGCGCTCGAGGCGGATAATAATTGATTAGGGAAAGCCGCCCCTATCGACCGGATGGGCCGGAAGTGCGGGGATGCCATCTGGCGCCAGGCGTTCTACTCGGGGTCGTCCAGACGCCCCGGCGCCGCTCCGCAACCGCGTTTTTTCGCGTTTCGGAAAATCGCCGAAAATGCTTGGGATGCTGCGGCGCGAAATCGATGAGACGCGACGGCACTGTTCCGCAATGCAGCACACGAATTTGAATTTTCGGGAAAAACGCGACGCCTCGCGGCGAGCTTTGTTAGTTGGTGGTTGGACGCGACGCCGCTAGGCGGCGGCCGGAGCTTTGCGCGATTCCGGCACTTGTTGATCCGCCGTCGCATCAATAAGCGAAATTATGAATATGAGCGCGGTTCTACGAAAGCGCAGTTGGGACGTGCGAAAAATTTGAAAAAAACTTGAAATTTCAACATCTTTCTTGAAATTTCGCCTTTCTTAAAAAACTTGAAATTTTGCCTAAATGTTTTTGCTTCTTCATTGCACCAATGTATTTGATGCTGTCGCAGGAAGAAGAATTAAAATATAAATATACGATTCATAAGAATCTTGACTGCAGATGAAAACAAAACACACAAAATACTACAAAATATAAAAACAGTTACTAAATAAAAATCGCAAACATACTCCCCAACCTTAAAAGATTAGTCTTTCAGAATTTTACAAATAATACAACAAACAATTAACAATATTCTAAAAATTAAAATATAAACAACCTAACATTTAAAAAATCAAATTACAAAATTTTGACGCTTCGGCAAAGGGCATAATTTAGAAAAAGTGTAATTTCAAGTTTTTAAAAAGGTGAAACTTCAAGAAAAATGTTGAAATGTCGAGTTTTTGAAAACGATGAAATTTCAAGAAAAATGCTGAATTTTCAAGCTTTTTAAAAAGATGAAATTTCAAGAAAAATGTTAAAATTTCAAGTTTTTTAAAAAGGTGAAATTTCAAGAAAAATGTTGAAATTTCGAGTTTTTTAAAAAGGTGAAATTTCAAGAAAAATGTTGAAATTTCCAGTTTTTTAAAAAGATGAAATTTCAAGAAAAATGTTAAAATTTCAAGTTTTTTAAAAACGTGAAATTTCATGAAAAATATTGAAATTTCAAGCTTTTTAAAAAAATGAAAATTTCAAGAAAAATGTTGAAATTTCATTTTTTTTTTAAATTTTTTGCATGTTTGGCTGCGTCGGAAAAAGACACGTTTTCGGTTCTACGAAAGCGTAGTTAGGACATGCAAAAATTTTTAAAAAAACTTGGAATTTCAACATTTTTCTTGAAATTTCACCTTTTTAAAAAACTTGAAATTACACTTTTTCTAAATTATGCCCTTTGCCGAAGTGTCAAGGTTTTGTAATTTAATGTTTTTAAATGTTAGGTTGTTTATATTTTAATTTTTTGAATATTGTTAATTGTTTGTTGTATTATTTGTAAAATTTTGAAAGATTAATCTTTCAAAATTGGGGGTATGTTTGCGACTTTTAGCTAGTCATGTGAATTTGTGTGTTTTTTGTTTACAATAAATCATTGCATTTTTTCATCTGAACGAGTGCAATCAAAATTCTTATGAATCGCACAGTTATTAGTGATACAGTCCACTTTATATTTTTATTCTTCTTCCAGCGACAGGATCAAATACATTGGTGCAACGAAGAAGTAAAAACATTTAGACAAAATTTCAAGTTTTTTAAAAATGGTGAAATTTCAAGTTTTTTAAGAAGGTGAAATTTCAAGAAAAATGTTGAAATTTCAAGTTTTCATTTTATTTTTTGCATGTTTGGTTGCGTCGGAAAAAGACACGTGGTTCTACGAAAGCGTAGAGAGGACATGCAAAAAATTTTAAAAAAACTTGAAATTTCAACATTTTTCGTGAAATTTCACCTTTTTAAAAAACTTGAAATTTTAACATTTTTCTTGAAATTTTCATCTTTTTAAAAAGCTTGACATTTCAACATTTTTCTTGAAATTTCACCGTTTTCAAAAACTCGACATTTCAACATTTTTCTTGAAAAATGAAAAATGAAAAAACTTGAAATTACACGTTTTCTAAATTATGCCCTTTGCCGAAGCGTCAAAATTTTGTAATGTGATTTTTTAAATGTTAGGTTGTTTATATTTTAATTTTTAGAATATTGTTAATTGTTTGTTGTATTATTTGTAAAATTTTGAAAGATTAATCTTTCAAGGTTGGGAGTATGTTTACGACTTTTATCTAGTAACTGTTTTTATATTTTGTAGTCAATGTGTGTGTTTTTGTTTATAATAAATCATTGCATTTTTTCATCTGCAGTCAAGATTCTTATGAATCGTATATTTATGAGTGATACACTTTATATTTTAATTCTTCTTCCTGCGACAGCATCAAATACATCGGTGCAATGAAGAAGCAACAACATTTAGGCAAAATTTCAAGTTTTTTAAGAAAGGCGAAATTTCAAGTTTTTTTTAGAAGAAATCAAATCAAATCAAAGATCAAATTTCAAGAAAAATGTTAAAATTTCAAGTTTTTTAAAAAGGCGAGATTTCAAGAAAAATGTTAAAATTTCATTTTTTAAAATTTTTTGCATGTTTGGCTGCGTCGAAAAAAGACACGTTTTCGGTTCTACGAAAGCGTAGTTAGGACATGCAAAAAATTTAAAAAAAACTTGAAATTTCAACATTTTTCTTGAAATTTCACCTTTTTACAAAACTGGAAATTTCAACATTTTTCTTGAAATTTGATTTTTTTTAAAAAACTTAAAATTTCACCTTTTCTAAAAAAGGTGAAATTTCAATTTTTTAGAAAAGGTGAAATTTGAAGTTTTTTAAAAAGATCAAATTTCAAGTTTTTTTAGAAAAGGTGAAATTTCAAGAAAAATGTTGAAATTCCAAGTTTATTTTTTATTTTTGCGTCTTTGGTTGCGTCGGAAAAAGCCACGTTTTCGACGAATCGATTTTTTGCTCGCGAAGAAGGTCCGTTTATCTTCGGAATGGTCGCATAATTGCGAATTCGATGTACAGGGATGAAAAGGGGGAAGTGAAAACGTAGGTTCGTGTGATAAAAGTGCGCAGGGAAAATACTGGCCTCGGTAGCGATAACGCTTGACTGCCGGTTTTTCGTAAGTGTGGTCAGTTCAGGGGAAATTATAATTGGGGTATAATTGCCACGAGCTAATTAAAAAGCGCCGAAACCTTGACAAAAATAATGTGATCAATTTACTTTGATCAATGTTTTTTTAGAAACTAGAGACAAGTATCAAATTAGAGTGATTAATTATTTAATCATTCGTCGATCAATAATCAATTCTTTCCTCTAAAATATATTTTTTTCTACTACCACTACTGAAAATGATCAATATTGTACAAACACTAAGTAAACGTATTCTTACGCACGCCATGTGTTATAGAGTGAAATCGCACACTTAGGGACTTCTCAACCTTATGTTGGTAGTTTAATTAACAGTGACAGTTAGCTGATTGTAGAATAATTACGACCTCGTCACAGTGTCGTGCGTAATTTTTTTGACTCGTGTGTAATGTTTCTTACAACTCTCGGTATACAGTATAAATTCATTATCTCAATTATTGTGCATATTTAGAAAAAAATCCCGAAACAAGTCATTTTTAGTCTATCATACGATATCTTGTAAAGTGAAAATTTCATCCCTAACCTCAACCCCTTTCGAGTGACAGTTACAACCCCCAAATTTTTAAATGGGAAGGGGGGGCTTGTGATACCTCATTTGAAAGGTCTCTACATACTCTATTCAAAAATGATTTTAAAATTTATTGTAAAAATGAGAACTAAAAAAAAATGAATCTGTTTAACGAAATTCGCTACAACGCATTAAAAAATCAAAAATTAATAGCGTTTCGTTCTTAGTTATTTATACAATAAAAAACTAAACTAACACTGTCAACTAACGAAAAATGTTGATAAGTTTTGATGTCATTTTCTGAACATTTCAAATGAGGCAGCTTTAATTCAGAGAGATCACAAGAATTCGCCCATGAAAATTGATTGTTAGTTATTTCAAGCGACATCTGAAATAATACAGGAGGTTTCCACTAAAAATAATGCAGACAAGTGTAAAATTAGATGTGTTTTGAAAATCGTGTCAATGCCTATTATGAATCCCGTTTAGAGTGGCTCTATATTTAAATGCATTTTAAACGTTTCGATTCTTATTTCTGCAGGACAAAAATATTCCTGCTATTTAACAGGAAATTTTTAAACGAATTAAGAAACTGACTGAAAACTCGAATTGGTAAACGAAACCGGAGAACAACTTTTCCACTTTCCTGAGATTGTTCAAATATTTACGCGGCCCCGAAATTATAAATTCATCCATCAAATCAGAATTCTTCTGCGAAGTTTGAACCCTTCTTGCGAAATTGCTAAATTAATCAAAATAATTTGATAACAATTTCGGTGAAATCTGATGTCCGCATGACGCTCCGATGTAGCAATTCACTGAACAGCTTATTCAAGTTGTATGTAATTTTTGGGTGGAAGAAAATTGTTGCATAATTTTCTTATCGTGAATTTTTTTTTTATAATGAATTTTAATGCAAATTTTAATGTAAATTATTTTAATTGGGTTGCTGTAATTAAATAATATTTCAAATGTGTTTGGCCTGAGAACATTTTTTAGGTAAATTATCAGAATTGTGGAATAATTTAAGTGGGTCTCAATTGGAGAACAGTTTTTGCCATTTGCTGCTTTTAATCGATTTATTGCATTTTTTTGATAAATGCTGAGATTCGAGTTTTGTTCATTTTTTTAATTTATGATTGGATTTAAAAAAGAAAGCGGAAAATGAAATGCACTTATTGATTTCCCCGTCACGTGCGGTGAAACGTGAACTGAAATAAGGAAACCGCCGAGCTCGGAAACGATTTAAGAAAAAAGCATTTTCCTACTTCTCAGGTTTCAGTTTAATTTGAATATAATGCGATACTTTAATCAAAATGGATTAAGGTTTTTTTCTTTGAATTGGGATATGGATAAAAAATTCTTGTTTTGGATGTGGATATTTTGCCGTCCAATTTTTATTTCCTTAATAATTGAAAAGTACCCGGAAAAGAGAGGGATTGCCACAAAATTGCAAAATCGCAAAATCTAACTATTATCCACAAATACTTTATGTGGTAAAAACCTCAATTAATAAAGTGAGCTGAGTCACAAATCTAGCTTCAGTTTAAAATTATTGTTATAGGCAATTCAAGCATGCGACTCTAACGTAAATAAATTCAACTAAGTGAACTCCTTGTTGTGACGTCACGTCGTGCCACGTGCGTTAGTTATTGTTCGAGTTTTGTAATAATTTGATTAGCTTCGATAATTCTAAAGAAGAAATGAACTAATTTGTAATTTGTTTATTTTTATCAAGTTGAAGGCCAGATTTTAAGTGTCAGGGTCATTAACCATGAATACACCCGAAACTAACCTAAAAAAATTTCGGCATAAATTACCATTTAGTTTACAATGGTCGCATTCAGCGCAAGATGAACTGAAAGAAGAAAATTCTTAAAACTAATAAGAAAATTTAATGCGTGACCTAAAAATTGTAACATACTTTACCTTTCCAAGAACTAACAAATTTACTTAAATAAAATTGTACCAAAGCTTACAATGTTGTTGCCGGGATAATACATTCTTTTACGCTCTTTCATAGGAATGTTAATGATTCTTACAATGTTATTCTTCGGATTCCTTTAAGATTTATTGACTTACAATGTTCTTGCATCAATGGTTATCGGACTAAACGACGACTACGCACACTTACAATGTTGTTTCCCGCTTAAAATTCGGTAACATCGAAACACGGTAGTTTGATTTTATTAGTATTTTGTGAATACGAGTTAATTATGTTGTTAGTAAAACAATATTGTCATGTCTTCACGTGGAAGGAAAATTTTGGAGTTGCTACAAAATCAACACGGTAAGTAAGACTTGTTAATTATTGTATTGGTTCAACCTAACCTCGTTATTTTAACTCAGACAACCGCCTAAGGCACCACCTTGGCGCTCGGAAAAATGAGTATAAATATAATTTTTTTTTGACGCAGCTTTTAAAATCATAAAAGTCCTATGCTACATTTTAGATAATATAAAGAATACGTGGTATAAGTTTTATCAAAATCAGTTGAGTAAATTTCCAGATATCTTGAACACCAGTTTGAACAAAGTACCCGACATGCGGCCGTACTTTGCTGCGCTCACTTCAAATTGCTAGAACTCCGAAAATAATTTGAACTTTTAAATGGTTAAACGCTTAAAATATCCTGCAAAGTATAAACAATAAATCGAGCCGAAAAGGAAAAATTGATTTTCTGAAAATCTCAAGGTGGTATAACTAATTAGATTTTGTTGTTCTTCAGATATTTCCGAAGATTCGAATATTAATAAAAATGATTCGCCGTTATCAGTAATACAACTACAATATTATATCGTATTTTATTATAATTATTGTTATAAGCAGTCTAAAATGTTGCAATGTATTGGAGCTTACAATATTATTACAACAAATTTCAAAAAGTAAAGTTGTAAAACACTTTATAATATTATTCGATAAAAATTCTGGGTGCAAAATAATTGTAAGTGAAGTTACAATGGTATAACTGCAAACATTACTTCTATGAACAATGGTAAACGCTGGTAAATCCGTTAAATCAATAATTTTCTCAAAATAAATTATACAGTGATGTTATATGAGTTAAAATAAATGAGTATCCAATTTCAAACCCAAAAAGGAATTATCTCCTCAATAAAAAGGAAAAGAAAAGATGTAAAATCTTTAAAACGCTCTCCTGAAAAATTACGTTTTGCTAGTTACAATGTTGTTAATTGTGGCTACCGATATATTTGAAGTAACGAATAAGTTTGGCTATACACAGAGGCAACGTTGCTACACTGAAAAAAAAAGTAGTAAATAAAACTACAATTGTACAAATTTTTACCACAAATTGTATTAAAAATACGACTAGTTACAAATTGTATCATTTTTTTCTAAACAATTGTAGTAACTTGGTTGTAGCTACATTTACAATAATTTGTGGCATATAGTACTAACGTGTATAGCGAGATTTTCGACAAATATAATAGTAAAGTGTACTACACAGTCATTGCAAAATTTACTAAAATAAAGACTAATGTGTTCCAAATCTTTACAGTAAAAAGTATAAGATTTTATACTAAAAATTACTATTTTAGAGATTAAATTTTGCGACAAAAAAGAGAAACAGTTACCATATACACATATCTTTTTCTATTATTATTGCCGTTATTTTTACTACAGGTTTTGCAGCATATTTTGCAACAATTAACAGACTTCTGCGCCTAATTAATGTAGTAAAAAGTAATATGTATATTCGTTGCAAAATACTACATTTTTTATGAATCACAATTTACTACTTTTTTTTGGAATGGAATTAGTGGTAAAATGAACCAGGTAAAATGAAACGCAAGAATTAATTATAACAGGATTGTTTCTTATATATTTTAAACAACATCTACAGTAATAATACAAGTAAATACAAAAAGAGCTTTTACTTACAAATTATGTTCCTTGTTCATAACAATTTTTAAAATTTTTTAACACTTATTACAAATCACAAACATTTTAAAAAACACATTCTTTAAAACATTGTCAAATACACAAATTACATTTTAAAAACATATTTTTTAAAAACATATTTTTTAAAATGTAATCAATATACATCAAATTTTCATGATTGGAAAAAGTGGACATACATCATTCTGCTTCTCTGGTACAGATTTTATAAATTAATTCTGAACAAAACTATTTTTACTTGATGCTCAATTTTTAATTTCTCTAATTTTTGGCCAAACAGTTTCCGCGTGCTCAAAATTGGAATTAATTCCTTGAGATCTTCTCGATCAAGATTGAGTAAGGTCTGTTTGTCGACTTCGTTTACTGTAAAACAAATTTCATAATTAATAGTTACTGTCAAATAAAACGCGGTAAAACAATAGAGGTATGTTGCAACGATGGACTTTATGAATACTTTATTAATGAATAGTAAAAACTGTTTCGATAGTACTTACCGTCAAAGCTCACCCTCAACCGGTCTAACAAGCCCCAGCTTTCTAAGGTTGTCTTAACGAAGTCATCCATACCTAACTCACACAAAATCACAACGCAAAACTAATAATTATTAATAAACTTATCGCACTTATAGTCAGTAAGTTAAGACTTTATTAATTTCACTTTACTAATTATAATTAAAAAAATTGATACAAAATTATGCGTATTAAAAAGAAGTTGTTCGTAAGCTCTCGAAAGAATGAATGACCGTTTTTAATCAGTTTGTTTATATTGCGAGGTTGTTTATCACCGGCTCCACCGACCAGCCACAACATCCTCCTTCACGCATATCGACTACACACTGTTTCGGATGTATAATATAAATAAATAAATGCAAAATCAGCAGAAATTCACAACTCTTATCTGTAAACCGCAATATGATCAATATTGATTAAAGCCCAATTTTCCGTGGCATTAACCTATTAACTCCAATGACGGTAGCGTTCTAGTGTTAAAGGCGTATTTTGTGTGACTTAATACTGTTTGGGTCAGAAGTCCAAATATACGTTATACACGGCTTGTAAAACAGACAATAAGAGCAAAATCTCAAAAAATAATTTTGTTACGATATTTTTCCCTGGTATCCTATTTCCTAGCGGGGTGCGATCAGTGTAAATTATTTTATTGTCGGCAATTTTTCGGCAACGGGCCGCGTCCGCAAATCTGTTCCTTCCCTCTCGATCACTTTCAATAAAATACATTCGGCAAGCACGTGCCAACAATTATGAATTTGTATTGGCCAGAAATTTTCGAAAAATATGCAACAATTGTAGTGACGTTAATCCATTTATTTTATAGTAAAACTCACTCAAAATATAATGTAAGTTGCAACAATCTTATAGCAAATATTAAAACAAAAGTAATACCATAATTGTTTTGAAAAAGTAATACACTTTGTAGATAAGATTGCTACAAAGTTTTCACTACAAATGCTTTAAAAATTGTATTACAATTTTAAGTAACAAATGCTCTCTTTGTAGCAAAAATTGTTACAAAATATGTGCTACATTATTGTAGTAATTTGTAACATACGATTTTTTTCAGTGTAGTGTTCTTGGTTCTTCTTCTCTTAATGATTCATTTTATTTATTCTTGTTATTACTTAAGTTATGTTATTTTATGTTATCATACCTAATTATTGATGTAAAACAGGTTCAATTTCTCAATGCAGTAAACCCTCCTATAACAGAATTAATTAAAACCGCGTTATACTGAAACCGCGTTATAGATAGGCTTGCAGTATTTTAATAGCTTAGATGGACAAAACTCAAATTCAATTTCAAACTAATTTAAGGCCACTTCAAAGGTTGGTTCGTAGTATTAAATCCCCAGTGCATTTTGTCGTCACAGCCCTCGACAAAGACAGCAACGCTGCTATTTATAGCTCAAAAAGCTTGCAGCATCCCTCAAAGAAGAATTCCTTGCAGAAATACACGCACATTGACTACAGCTCTCAATAATTTCACATGATCAGATATGAGCAATCGGGGCGCGACAGAGAGCGACCAGTCTTGCGGAATTAACACCCTTTTCTCAGACGCGAACGTCTTGTGTGTATGTGGCTTGAGCCCGATATAAATTTATGCAAATCCCGCGATAGACGAGCCACTTCGGCCGCACAATGAGGCAGTTTTTCGCCTGTCAGATCGGCGAAACGGCTCCATAAGTCGGAGGTCACCGTCCTCGGGGAGGGCACTTCAACTCTCCTGAATGTCACGCCACTGAACTTATACGATAATGCGACCATTTTTTTTTGGGGCGTAATTTACAAAGGTGTATTTTTTAGAGAGACAACTTTTATGAGTCATATTTTATTTCGTGTAAACATCTGATACTGAAAGCTCTTCGCTATTTTTATTTCGGAGAGGCTGCGAAGCGCGCCTCTCGATTTTTTCCATTAGGACGTCAGATTTTGACGAGCGAAGGGCCGCAGAAATCGGCTTAAAATAAGTCGCGGGCTTTTATTTCAAAATTTGATGCGTTAATTAAAAAAAATAAAATTTGTTTGAAGTCGGTTTATTAAGTTTATTCGAAAATCCGGTTTGAAATCAGCGATTCAATTTGATAAGAATAGGGCCAGAAATTGCGTCCTACAAAGTTTAAGAATTTTTTTATGAAGCCAATTTAATTTCGTTTCGTTTTATTGAGAGCTTAATTTAAAAAATTTGATGGAAAGAAGCGATGATGGTAAATTAATTAAACTTTTCTAGATTTTGCAATTTAATTTTCGCTGTAATATTAAAGCAAATTCCTTTATTAAAAAATACATTTTGGCAAATGCACTCACAAATACGGTTTTAAGAATTAAAGTGGGTTACATTGGCAATGCGTTGGCTATAAAGAATTTATATGGAACAAAATTTGACTCAATGCAATTTATATTAATTATTTTCTTCGAGATATGGAAATGCAATTTCTTTGCTGTTTTATCCAACTTTCCATTATTTATTAACCAAGTAAATTTGCCTACATATTTAACAAGAAGGTGAAAATAAGTTTTTAAATATATGGTATTTACACTCAGAAACTTAGTTTCCAGTAAAATTTTAACCGGTCCAGAAGTTACGAATTTTTAAACACAACTAACTGCACATTACAAGATTTTGCCAAAGAATGCAGTACTTAAAAAAATCGCCAAAGCTTCAAACAATTTTTTCTGAACTTGATTTTTCCAACAGCACTCTCTGAAGGTACTCTTTACACTCAAAAACTTAGTTTCCAGTAAAATCTTAACCGGTCCAGAAGTTACGAATTTTTAAACACAACTAACTGCACATTACAAGATTTTGCCAAAGAATGCAGTACTTAAAAAAATCGCCAAAGCTTCAAACAATTTTTTCTGAACTTGATTTTTCCAACAGCACTCTCTGAAGGTATTCTTTACACTCAAAAACTTAGTTTCCAGTAAAATCTTAACCGGTTCAGAAGTTACGAATTTTTAAACACAACTAACTGCACATTACAAGATTTTGCCAAAGAATGCAGAACTTGAAAAAATCGCCAAAGATTCAAACAATTTTTTCTGAACTTGATTTTTCCAACAGCACTCTCTGAAGGTATTCTTTACACTCAAAAACTTAGTTTCCAGTAAAATCTTAACCGGTTCAGAAGTTACGAATTTTTAAACACAACTAACTGCACATTACAAGATTTTGCCAAAGAATGCAGAACTTGAAAAAATCGCCAAAGATTCAAACAATTTTTTCTGAACTTGATTTTTCCAACAGCACTCTCTGAAGGTATTCTTTACACTCAAAAACTTAGTTTCCAGTAAAATCTTAACCGGTTCAGAAGTTACGAATTTTTAAACACAACTAACTGCACATTACAAGATTTTGCCAAAGAATGCAGAACTTGAAAAAATCGCCAAAGATTCAAACAATTTTTTCTGAACTTGATTTTTCCAACAGCACTCTCTGAAAGTATTCTTTACACTCAGAAACTTAGTTTCCAGTAAAATGTTAACCGGTTCAGAAGTTACGAATTTTTAAACACAACTAACTGCACATTACAAGATTTTGCCAAAGAATGCAGTTCTTAAAAAAATCGCCAAAGCTTCAAACAATTTTTTCTAAACTTGATTTTTCCAACAGCACTCTCTGAAGGTATTCTTTACACTCAAAAACTTAGTTTCCAGTAAAATCTTAACCGGTTCAGAAGTTACGAATTTTTAAACACAACTAACTGCACATTATGAGATTTTGCCAAAGAATGCAGTACTTAAAAAAATCGCCAAAGCTTCAAACAATTTTTTCTGAACTTGATTTTTCCAACAGCACTCTCTGAAGGTATTCTTTACACTCAAAAACTTAGTTTCCAGTAAAATCTTAACCGGTTCAGAAGTTACGAATTTTTAAACACAACTAACTGCACATTATGAGATTTTGCCAAAGAATGCAGTACTTAAAAAAATCGCCAAAGCTTCAAACAATTTTTTCTGAACTTGATTTTTCCAACAGCACTCTCTGAAGGTATTCTTTACACTCAAAAACTTAGTTTCCAGTAAAATCTTAACCGGTTCAGAAGTTACGAATTTTTAAACACAACTAACTGCACATTATAAGATTTTGCTAAAGAATGCAGAACTTGAAAAAGTCACCAAAGCTTCAAACAATTTTTTCTGAACCTGATTTTTTTGAAGATCACTCTGAGCGTTAATATTTTTGCAATAAACTTTTATTGTGTAATTTCGATATAGATAATCTTATTATAAATATTTATCATCAGCTGAATTTTATTGTTATTTGCACTGAATATATTTATTATCAAATCCGCGCCAGTAAAAATATTCACAAATAATAATTTGGAAAGGGGTTTGTGAAAGCCCCACTTGAAAGGGTTTATCCATCACTGGATGTAATTTCTCAGCCAATTAAGTCAAAATGTGAGTTGATATCAGTATCAATTTATGAAGTCGTTGGATGTAACGAAAGCCATACAAAGAGGAAGGCAAAATCCATTAAATAGAAAACTTAATTTTCTCTGGCTATAGGAAATTTTATTGGATAGGACTTAATTGAACCATTTCAGTAAATTAACGGCGACAAACCGGCATGTAAAAAATACCTAAATTTACTTATCGATTCGAAAACGTTAATCAAATAAATTATCTATTTCTAATTAGAGAATTTAATAAATACTGCAAATGGCCAAAATCTTGCATCACAAACCATTTTTTTGCAAAGAATTTCAGCACAATTTCACAGAACTGAATTGAAACATTCTCAAGCGAAAACTTTGCAGTTTAATTGCCATCTTTCAGATTCGAGAACAAACAAATTCACCCCCTGAATTTCAGGAACGTTAGGATTGGATACAAAAACTTTGCCAACATTCACAGAACGGTCTTTGATAGTTTTAAAAAAATCGGCAACAAACTTTCCAGTAAAAATTAAACAGACAAAAATATTAAACAAAAATCACCCCAATGTATCTAATAATTTCAATAAATATGGTTCCCTAGTAGGAAAGAATATTTAAGGAGTATTTTTATGACATGTTTGTTACTATTTTGGAAATATTTTTAAAAAACATTTAAAAACTATTTCATAAAAACATTTAGAAAATATTTCTTCAAAACAATTAGAAAGTATTTCTTAAAAAAGATTAAAAAAATATTTTTACACTTTTGTTAATATTTTAGAAATATTTCTAAAAAACATTCAAAAACTATCTTTTTTTAAAACATTTAAAAAATATTTTTATGACACTTTTCTTAATATTTTAGAAATACTTCTAAAAAGCATGTAACGAATATTTCTTCAAAACATTTAAAAAATATTTTTATGACACTTTTCTTAATATTTTAGAAATACTTCTAAAAAGCATGTAAAAAATATTTCTCCAAAACATTTAAATAATATTTTTAGAAATACTTCTAAAAAGCATGTAACAAATATTTCTTCAAAACATTTAAAAAATTATTTTATGACACTTTTGTTAATATTTTAGAAATACTTCTAAAAAACATGTAAAAAATATTTCTCCAAAACATTTTAAAAATATGTTGATGGCACTTTCGTTGATATTTTAGAAATAATTCTAAAAACAAGTTAAAAATATTTCTTCAAGACATTTTAAAAGTATTTTTATGACACTTGTTAATATTTTAGAAATACTTCTAAAAAACATGTAAAAAATATTTCTTCAAAACATTTAAAAAAACTATTTTTATGACACCTTTGTTAATAGTTTAGAAATATTTTTAAAAAACATTTAAAAAATATTTCTTAAACAAATTTTTTTAATCTTTTTAAGAAATGTTTTTTAAATGATTTGAAGTAATATTGTTTAAATGTTTTTTTTTAAATATTTCTAAAATGTTATCTAAATATGTATTCAAAACAATTTTTTTTTAATATTAAAAAAAAATATTTAAAAAATATTCCTTGCTACTAGGGAAGTCAGAAATGTCACAAGCGAGAAAGTCTCTCGAAAGTCCGTCATACAACCGGTGCAGATGTGCTCCGCAACTCAAACACACAGTTATTTCGTAAATAAATAAAAAATGTTGGTTTTGGACCGCTGTATAAAATCGTTTTAAAAACTATTTACGTCTCCAACCGGCCGAAGTGGCCGGATCCGGTTCGCCAGTCCGCTGCAGTGACCGTTTCGAGTTTATTGTTTCAGCTGAAATCCGGTTTAAACCCATCCTTTCAGCAATAAAACGCGGAAACCGCAACCTCGCAAGAATTATGATTACCCCGAGATATAAATAGAAGAGTCTCTCGATGGATTGAGCCCTCCCATCTCGATAGACGCATCAGCGGCGAAAATATCGACAGGTGATGTCAAATCTCCCGATTAAAAAAACGGCTGAATTATGGAAATAATCGGAGAGCTTAACGGTGTAACCGTCGTCGGTTTTGAGACTCGGTGATCTGCGCTTAAAGTTTAATGAGAGTTGGGTCGGCATGGAAAAAATTCGCGTTAATTTCGATCGATTTTTAATTACCAGCGATGAGATTGCGTCCCGTTCGCGCGCCCTAATCGATGTGCAGTTGACGACGAAAATCAATGGCCAATTGGAGGAAGTGAGCTAAAAAGACGGCCGTCGTTTTCGTTTCGGAAGGCGTCTGTGGCATTTATCGCCTCGAGGTGTCGCACCCTTGACCTATACCACCATACCTTTTTTTTATTGAACATACAATATGTAGAATTTAAAAAAAAAGTCTATCGGTTGTGTATATTAGTTATTAAAATGTATACAAAAGGAGAAAAAATTAATATTGTGATAATAGTTTCAGTCAAGTCAGAGATTTATTTTCCATCAATTATCCTGACAGATCGATACCATCTGTCGGAAAAGTAGTCTATTAAATCTCATTTATTTAAGAAATTCTGTGCAGATTTTTTACAATCGTTTAAAATGTTTAAAATGTGAAAGACAATTCGAAAATTTATTGTAATTCTTCTTTTAAATAAATCGTTCTGCTTAATTTACTCAATTTAATAATAATCCATAAGTTGCTTTGGGAGTACGATTGGTTGCATATATTGACTGATTGACTTTTTTTTTTTAAATTGGAAATAGGGATATTTACTTCGTATGTTTGCCTGTTTATTATTCAAAATTATTTTGTAATTAATAATTTGCAAAAAAAAATATTTGCTGCAAATAAGACGTTATTTTGCTCGCAGAGAATGATAAAATGAATTCACGAAACTGCTTCATTGTTCTTGAAAGAAAAAGGATTATGTTATTAAATACCAGAGTGGTTACTTTCTGGGAAAGCTGAAAAACCTGGAAAAGTCTGGGAATTTAATTTGTTCTGGAAAGTCAGGAAAAAGTCGGGGGAATTTTCCAAAAAAACAACAAATGAACGAGGGAATTTTTTGGGTCTTTGACTTTGATTACAGGACAAAACATATTCCTTAAGAAAACTATCTAAAAATTTTAATTTCGGTCGATTGGATTGTTTCAGACGAAAATGTTCTCTATGTGCAAGTTACTTTTCCTAATTTGAATCTTTCTGGAATTTGACAATTTTTGACCTGGAAAACTTGGAAAAGTCAGGGAAATACTGGCCCATTTTGTTTTATAATTAAACCCTTTCTAATTAAAACTGCGCCATTTGAAACAATCTTCCCTTATTTGTGCAATTAATTGTCTGAATTGAATTGTTCCAAATATTTGTATTCTTATTCAAAGAACTTCAAACTGCTTGTAATTGTAACATTATAAATCTGAAAGAGTTAAACAAACATTTTATAAAAAAAGAAACAACCGCTGAAAAGTACAAAATAATTACAGTTAATTTTTAATTCAGATGAGTGATTCAAAAATACCGCGCCGAAAGGTAGATCTATGATTGGCTGTCAACAGGCCGGTTTTACACAGATTAAATTATGGAAAATAGACAGTCAAAACAGCTGATTAGATTTGCGTTTTATAACTCATTTTTCTAAATTACATTCATATAAATGATGAAAACAGTTCTTATCAGAATTTGAGTAGCCTTATTTTGTAGTATTACATTCATATAAGTAATATAAACAGCTTTTATCAGAATTTTTGTGTTTTGCATTGTGCATCAACGCACTTTCTTTGGTTCTCCTGCAAACAGTCCTTAACAGTTTGTACAAACGCTAAAAAAAGTAAAGTAGTCGCCAAAAACCACTTGCTAGAAATATTCCAGTGTAACCTGTTCTTTTAGTTTCACTCCTCCTACTTAAAAAATGAACTATATTTCCATTTAACAGATTTGTGGAACCGATTAATATTATTAATAATAAAATAAACAAGTTATTGTTGAACGGAACAAAAGTGCTATTTGATACAATTCACATTAATAAGAGTAACCAATAAAGTTATCAACAGACCATTTAGATTCCTTTATGATCAGTAAATCTGAGAAATTACTGAAATTCCATCGGCCGAAAAAATAAACTAATCATTTATAAAAAGTTTTATAGTTCTTACAATTTATAAAATTACAATTTTTACTGAAAAACACAATCATTTTAATGTAAGTTTTTTCCAACATTGAAACAGCTTTATGCAAAATGATCAATACGACGCATTTCATGAAATCAGATCACTGAATAAAGTATGAAGCGCAGTTACCTCGTTCATTAAATCGATTTTATTTTCGCAACTTTTTCATTTTAAAACTTGCGAACCTGAAATTTAATTCGCAATATTGAAAATTGCCACTAAATACAAGCAGAAACTTATCGAAAACCAAAAATAACCCATTTTCAGCTTAAAACCAACAGCTTTGCTTTCAATCCAATTAAAAAATTTAATCCAATTAGAGAAGAAGAAATACAAAATCCTCGATTACCAACGCAATGCGCACAGTGCAATTCAATGCCAAGATCGAGCCACTATTTTATACAGGGTGGCCCAATTTCGGTTTTTTTATTAATTAGAGAAAAAATCAGTTTTACCTTGCCAAAGCAAACTCGCCAAAGTACTCCGTCATAGCAAACATTGTCGATGTCGCCGATCATATCTGCGGTGTGAATTGCGGCCCGCATTTAGGGGCCTCCTCGTTCAGGCACACAAAAAAGGCTCATGTTCCGCTCGCGCGAACGAGATCCGTTCCAAAACAAACATTTATCAGCGTGCGTTTAATTCAAAAATTGATCTAAACTCGTGTATAATTGAAGGCAGTCAGCAGCGGCGGCGGAAAAGCGTTTATTGTACTTTCAGCGGACAGATTAATTCGGTTGATTAAGCGTATGTGTGAGCGAAATTGCGTCACTCGGTGATTGTTTAATTTAAATGGAGTGGACGGTGCAGCGCGAAGACGCGACTGGAGGACCTCGAAGACCAGGCGCCGTCACTGGCGCCGCGCATTCGCATTGCCCAGAATCTGCAACCCAGCCTCAGTTCCAGCACACCCAGACAACACGTCTTGCAGACGCGCCGTCCGGCCAAACAAGCACACAAATCAAGCCGAAGCAGCCAGCCGCGGCAATCAACAAGTAAAAGCGACAATTTATTCGAAATCAAATACAGCAAAAAAACAGTTTTTGATTACAGTTCAAAGCGCAGTTTTGGAAGTGCAATTGTCTCGGCGGCGGCGCCAAGTGCAAGCTGGATCTCAACACTCACAATTTCCAGATTTCAGTCACTTATTGTCAGTGAGTCGGATCTGAATATTGTGGCGAGGCGTGTTTGGGTTGACACTGACATGTAAAGCTGCGGGGGCCGTGCTGGTGCCGTGGTACCTGCGGCGAAGTCGTCGCTGTCTGCGTGGTGGATACAAGTTGTTGGTGTCGGCCTCGAGGGTGGCACGAGTTCTAGGCATACCTCCCATCGGCCCGAGCGCCGGCCGCACACTGCCACCCCATCGATCCGCCCTCCCAACCTGCCGTTTTTGCGCAGCCACCGCACGTGCTCCCTGCTTTACATACCGATGACGCCTTCACTGATCGCCACATCAATCTAATTACGAAAATTATTTCTACATAATTTATTACAGCGAGTCTGATTTCAGGCGAAGACAACCATCTACAAAAATTACTGGAGCGAAATGCAGAGGCTTAAGCAGCTATTACATTGTGCGAGTTCTCGTACGAGTTTACAATTCGAGTGCTCTTACAAGTAACTCTTGGCTGGAATCTCGCAAAGCATATAGGTTTTAATTTACACTGCAAGGGAGAAATCTGGACTGTCAAAAATATTAAAATATAAATTCAACTCGGGTATATTTTAAAACGGTCCTGTTTTATGACAATGTTCGATGCATTTAAGGAAATCATACAATTTTTGGTGGCAAATGTTCGTTATTCAATATCTGTAGGATAGTGAAATTAGTGTGGTGGCTTATATGAGGCGACTTAAAGCACTTCATTTAGCATTGTTAAATAATTTCCAATTCCCAATAACTCTTTTTTATTATTTACTATTCAAATAAAAACTGTTTAATAATGTTGGACTTTCTGATAATAAGCTCAATTGGTTAGTGGTAAATTATTTATGAACAGACAATCTCAATAGAACAAGAATTTTTTCTCATTAAAAAAATTATTGGCATTAATTAATTATCATTCGAATGCAGATTCGGTTAAAAAATCTGAACAACGCCGTGTTCACTCTAATAACCCTTAGAAAAAATTAAGAAACATTATTAATATAAATGTTAAAATATAATTTATTATTGTAAAGCAGCTATTACATTGTGCGAGTTCTCGTAGGAGTTTACAATTCGAGTGCTCTTACAAGTAACTCTTGGCTGGAATCTCGTAAAGCGTATAGGTTTTAATTTACACTGCAAGAGAGAAATCTGAACTGTCAAAAATATTAAAATATAAATTCAACTCGGGTATATTTTAAAACGGTCCTGTTTTATGACAATGTTCGATGCATTTAAGGAAATCATACAATTTTTGGTGGCAAATGTTCATTATTCAATATCTGTAGGATAGTGAAATTAGTGTCGTGGCTTATTTGAAGCGACTTAAAGCACTTCATTTAGTGTTAAATAATTTCCAATTCCCAATAACTCTTTTTTATTATTTACTATTCAAATAAAAACTGTTTAATAATGTTGAACTTTCTGATAATAAGCTCAATTGGTTAGTGGTAAATTATTTATGGACAATCTCATTAGAACAAGAATTTTTTCTCATTAAGAAAATTATTGGTATTAATTAATTATCATTCGAATGCAGATTCGGTTAAAAATCTTAACAACGCCGTGTTCACTCTAATAACCCTTAGAAAAAATTAAGAAACATTATTAATATAAATGTTAAAATATAATTTATTATTGTAAAGCAGCTATTACAATGTTAGAGTTCTCGTAGGAGTTTACAATTCGAGTGCTCTTACAAGTAACTCTTGGCTCGAATGTCGTAAAACATATAGGTTTTAATTTACACTGCAAGAGAGAAATCTGAACTGTCAAAAATATTAAAATATAAATTCAACTCATGTATATTTTAAAACGGTCCTGTTTTATGACAATGTTCAATGCATTTAAGGAAATCATACAATTTTTGGTGGCAAATGTTCATTATTCAATATCTGTAGGATAGTGAAATTAGTGTGGTGGCTTATTTGAAGCTACTTAAAGCACTTCATTTAGCATTGTTAAATAATTTCCAATTCTCAATAACTCTTTTTTATTATTTACTATTCAAATAAAAACTGTTTAATAATGTTGGACTTTCTGATAATAAGCTCAATTGGTTAGTGGTAAATTATTTATGAACAGACAATCTCAATAGAACAAGAATCTTTTCTCATTAAGAAAATTATTGGTATTAATTAATTATCATTCGAATGCAGATTCGGTTAAAAATCTTAACAACGCCGTGTTCACTCTAATAACCCTTAGAAAAAATTAAGAAACATTATTAATATAAATGTTAAAATATAATTTATTATTGTAAAGCAGCTATTACAATGTGAGAGTTCTCGTAGGAGTTTACAATTCGAGTGCTCTTACAAGTAACTCTTGGCTCGAATGTCGTAAAACATATAGCTTTTAATTTACGCTGCAAGAGAGAAATCTGAACTGTCAAAAATATTAAAATATAAATTCAACTCATGTATATTTTAAAACGGTCCTGTTTTATGACAATGTTCAATGCATTTAAGGAAATCATACAATTTTTGGTGGCAAATGTTCATTATTCAATATCTGTAGGATAGTGAAATTAGTGTGGTGGCTTATTTGAAGCTACTTAAAGCACTTCATTTAGCATTGTTAAATAATTTTCAATTCCCAATAACTCTTTTTTATTATTTACTATTCAAATAAAAACTGTTTAATAATGTTGGACTTTCTGATAATAAGCTCAATTGGTTAGTGGTAAATTATTTATGGACAATCTCATTAGAACAAGAATCTTTTCTCATTAAGAAAATTATTGGTATTAATTAATTATCATTCGAATGCAGATTCGGTTAAAAATCTTAACAACGCCGTGTTCACTCTAATAACCCTTAGAAAAAATTAAGAAACATTATTAATATAAATGTTAAAATATAATTTATTATTGTAAGCAAAGAGTCTTTAGAAAATGTTGATAAAGTGGTAAAATATTTAAAACGTTTAGTTCTATATACTGGTTGGTATAATCAAATGTCCAGCGGAGCCAGGGAATATCAAAAAATTATCAATTATTAATTCTCGTTTCACATAAACAGCAACAACGCAAGAACAGCTGTGAAATAAGTCAAGTACGCACGTGAAATACAAAAATCGCATCGAAATTCGTACTGAAAATAGACGCAGTTCTAATAGCAAAAATCTCATAAGAGTTCTCGAAACCAATAGGACGCACGAGAAATCTTGCAGTGTAAATAATTTCATATCGATACGGGCAGAACTCGTACGACTTCTCATACGAGAACTCGCATAATGTAATACCTGTTTTAGAAGTGCTAATCGTCTGGATTTATTTGGGGGATGCAACAGATGTCATATTATAAGTCCTTTAAATTTAAATTTGCATTGTAGTTCTTGATCTACAAAAAAAATATTGTTCTACATTTTTTCAACATCTTCAACATTTTTAACAGAAGACAAATACATTAGCTTACCTTTGTTCAATAGATAGTGTCGTAATTATTAAATATCAATATTATTATTCATAGAATTGCTTTAAATTAGTTTTTTATCACTATAGTTCATTTTTTAATTAGGAGGAGTGAAATCGAAAGAACAAATTACACTGGAATATTTCTAGCAAGTGGTTTTTGGTGGCAAATTTGAATTTTAGTATTTTTCGACGAACTTCCATTTCACATACTTACATCTTCAACTTTTTTAACAGAAGACAAAGGCATTAGCTTACGTTTGTTCAATAGATAGTGTCGTAAGTAGGGTGAAGATTATTAAATATCAATATTATTATTCATAGAATTGCTTTTAAATAGCTTTTTATTACTATAGTTCATTTTTTAATTAGGAGTGAAATCGAAAGAACAAATTACACTGGAATATTTCTAGCAAATGGTTTTCGGCGGCAAATTTGAATTATAGTATTTTTAATGTTTGCATAATGGGGAAAACACAAACTGTTTGCAATAGAACTAAAAAAGTACGCTGCAAAGTACAACAATTCTGATAAGAATTATTTTTATCACTTATATAAATCAGCTGTTTTGACAATATGGGCCTATTTTCAGTGTAAAACAGGCCTGCTGGCAACCAATCAGAGATCCACCTTGTAGCCCGATATTTTTGAATTACTCCTCTGAATTAAAAAATAAACTGTAGTCTACTTTAACAGATATTGACCAGCAGTTAAACTTATTTTTTCAGTCATCACCTAATTTCATTTTGAGGAAGAGAAAAAGCAATTTCAGGACAAATTGTTACTTGATTTAATCTTAAATCTGTCTACACAGTTGCATCATCCTATTAGTTTTAGTTAATTTTATATGTAAATTCACAGTTAAATTACTTTGTAGAAAGTAAACTTTGTTGATTAATTTTTTGCTCTGTGAAATCGTTTAATTCTTTGAATCATTTTTTATTGTACAGATGGATTATTAACTTGCAGTAATTAGTTAATTATGGTGGATAGAAATACTATAATTTAACAAAAATTCAATTTTACAATGTAAAGCTCCACTTCAATTGACTAGCAGTTTATTAATCAGTAAATATTTAATAGCATTTTATTTATAGAAACACAAGAAAGTAATAGATTTTTTAACTGGTTTGTACTGTATACTGGGTCTTCTTGTTAACATTGGACAGTCGATGTAAATATTCCTATGTTTAATTTAAAAAAATAAGTCATGCAACCAATTGTACTCTCACGTCAACTTATTTTACTTAAAACAATAGAACGATTTATTTAAAAGAAAAATTACATTCTAAACAATACGCTAAACAAATATAAAATTCTGCGCAGCATTTCTTAAATAAATGAGATTTAATTCATTACTGTTCCTAGAGATGCTATCGATCTGTCGGGTCAGTTGATGCAAAATAAATCTCTGACTTGTCTGCAACTATTGCTATTTTTATAATAACTCACAATATTAATTTTTTCTTCTTTTGAATACATTTCAATAACCAAATTCCAAACTTGAACTTCAGCAATCAAATTTATTATTTCTAAATCATTTGTATCATCAACGATTGCTGAGATTGACTTTATTTGTATGTTCAATGTTAAAATAAAAAACAGCCGGTATAAGTAAAAAGCCCTTACTGGAAGTAGAGGAACAAATGTCACAGTTAATTATTCGATAATTGTGAAATATGCAAGTCACGATCGCGCAAGAGCTCTTAATATTCAAAGCAGTGGAAGTGCTACTGAATTTAATTTTCGACTCTTTGAAAATTTTAAAATGAGATCAAAAGTAATGCAACTGGGTCTTATTGTTTTTCCTTTTACAGGGCAGACTTACAATAATGCTTTTATTTTTTATGACCTTATTTTATATGAAGCTTTTTGAATATTCTATCATCTATAGAACACAAAAGACAATAAAAATCCATCTTACAAGTTAGTTTCAAACTACAAATTGTTGCAGAAAATTAAACATAAGTGCCTCATTTCCATTAAAATAAGTCATTGGTACATTTGAACTTTTGCCAACTGCTCCAAAAAAAAAGGAACTAGTTTCTAAGGAAACAAAATCCCCGATTCGTAAAAGTGCAACAGATGTGGCGCATAATTGCGTGGAGCGCTGCGAAGTATCTTAAACGATGCTGCGTTAAAGAGCTTTTAATATTCAAAGGAGCGGAAGTGCCATTTAAATTAATTGTCGTCCGTGAAATCGACTTCTTTTTTTCAGAGGCAGCCCTTTGTCTACCATTACAATGCAACATTTTGTAGCCTCTCGACAAAGGAATGGGACTCAATTTGGAGCGGATATTCGCTTAAAAATACAATAGCGTTTTTTCCCCATTTTTTGCCCTAATTAATTAACTACTAGCTGTTTTGGAAACGCTGGTAATTTAATTTGTGTAAGTGCGGTTTAGGGATGCCACCTCGGCGCGTTTCGGTTTCAGGAAGCTGTTTAAAGTTTTAACCTGTTTTGCTGCTGCTGCTGCCTTGCTTAAGTAGCTTTTTAAAGGTCGCAATATGTAAATTAGTTGGGTTGTGAATTTCTGAAATTCGGAGAGCTTCCAATTTGATTTAACATTTTATTCGTCAAAATTTTGCAAATTTTTAGTTTGCGTTGATTCAACCACTGTTTAATTATAAACCTTCAGTGCGAATATTATTTTGGAAATTTCAGTTCGATTTAAGAACTGTAAAAGAAAAATGAGAGGATATTCTTTTTATTTCTGCAACCTGTTTGAGTAACGACGCCACATTTAATTTTTTTAAATGGCTCCATAAAATATTTCTATTAAAGGATTCTCTCCCCTTTATTATTTTTGTAACGGCATAAAAAATTTACGATTTCACATTAATGAAAGAGGAAACAAGAAAAAAAATTCAGTGCAACGTTGCCGCCATGCACATTAATTCGTTAAATTGGGCTGTAAAACGATTAGGCAACCCAATTAAAAAGAATAATATTACTTCATGCGCTCTAACGTTTTAATTTCCTTGATAACATCATTTAATTATCCAAAACCGGATTTTTAATATTGCTTTTATTATATTTTTCTGCCTGTTAACGCACACGCAATACATTTCATTTTTTCATCAGTGTAAAACTGACTTACTGGAAGCCAATCATAGATCTGCCTTTTGGCGCGATTTTTTAAACCAATCTATCAATTTTATTTATTTTTTAGCCTCTTTGAACTCTACAATTCCTGGAAAACTTCCGGATAAGAAATTATGCAACTGGGTGTCTTTGTTTCCTTTTATCGGAGACGCAAGATTGTGAATTAAAAAGAAATTAATTCTCGTCACGTCCGAGCATTGCTGGGTGTAACGATGATAACGCAATTTCAGTTACTTAAAGCTGCAGGTATTATGCATGAGTGTTATTACATTTAAAGTAAATTTCACTCCGCGACGCAGTAACAATGTTGAGAGGCCCCTTTGTGTGCGTGACCGCGGCCCATTTTACAAAATCAGTCCTTGTCGCGATAACATCTGATTAATATCGACTTTAAAACGGACTCGCACCATCACCTTGGCCGCACAAAATCGAATTTTCATTTTTCAACTGAAACAATGCGCTTCAAATTTAAAAAAACTTGGCGCAATTATTTACAAATTTAAAAAAAATCTTTAAATTAAAAATTATTTTTTAAGTCACAAAAAAATGAAGATAAAATAAGTTTTATATCTTCTATAATGCATTTTTTAATACAGAGGAGTGATTCAAGAATATCGCGCCAAAAACTAGTTACATGATTGGCCGCCAGCAGAGCGGTTTTACGCAGATTAAATTATGGAAAATAGGCAACCGTCATGTTGTCGAACAGTTGATTAGATTTGCGTGTCACTGCAGCTAATTTTCATAAATTACATTTATGCAGGGTTGGGATAAAGTATGGAACCAAGCCAATATCTTGAAAACGGACGAGACGATATTGATGAAACTTTGCAGGTTAGTGTAGTGACTCATAGCACATCTGATGAATGTTTTTTTTGTTCCGGTTTGACTAGAAATATCCTCAACTTTTTTTATTTAAATGGAACGCCTGTATATTCGTGAAATTTTTAATAGACAAGTAATAAAAAGAGTTTTTATCAGAATTTTTGTGTTCTGCACACTCAAAAAAATGCCTACTAACAATTTATGAAGAATGCTTGTCTTGAGTTTAGAACGGACGAATGTGCTTAATGTTAGCAGGTATAATATTAAACCGAGCAAATTACCGTTTTGGTTTAAGAACGGGGATTCTTATTTTGTGGTGACCTCACTGGCGGTATTGTTTGGAACCAGCGCTAGGTCTAGCTGTGCGGATACAGTTGAACTGAATGTTGTAAATTGCTTAATGGCCGACATTTTTTCGGCGAAGAGCCGTAAAGCTTTACTGACAATAGATAAATTACTTTAGAAATTCTTAAAAGTTACCTCCAAACCATCAGACCTAACGGCTTACAGTAAGAAAATACATATTACGGTGTGTATTTTCTGTATTTTTATTGTAAAGTGAATTTTTAGTAGCTTACATAATTTAGTGAATGTTTAATTGTGACGAAATGGGAAATATTACAAGTGGTTTAATGTGCCGAGATGAAGATGTTAATGTTAATTCAATACAATATTAATAAATGTCGATAAACAAAATGGTCAGTTTCAAAGATCGTTTCTAAAAATGGTACTGAACTTATGGGAATTTTCTGATTCTGTGTGTGATAAATCCGTATGTAAGTAAATTTGTTGTAATTATAATTTTTCCCACACTTTTACCTCACCGAATGAATTTTTTTAAAGTTTTTTCAATGTAACAGCTATTAAACAAATTGTTTTTTATTTTATTTTTGTCGGAACGAAAAGTAAGAAGAGATATAAAAAGGAAGGGACATGCGAATCAGTTGCTTCGATAACAGAAATTATAGTAACGAGGAAGGTAAAGAAATAATTTTGATTTTCTTATACCAAATTTTACTTTTTCTTGAATGTAGGCTTCTTTGTAAGAATTGAACAAAGCACAAACGTGGCTGAAGTACGCGGATTTGAAGAAAGAAAATCTACATAAAATGGAATGACACCAAGAATTATTGTTTATAGACGAATGGTCATTATTGAAGCATTCAAACTGGTCTGTATTGGTAAACTTTTATAATAATATATCCATGGTACAATGTAAGTATTTTGGTTCTCTGTATTTCGATTGATGTAGATTTTGGGTAATTATTTCTTGAGAGAAAAACAATTTATTTGTGTGGCGACCAAAATTTATTGAGAAGGCTAATGACTTCGACGAACTTCCATTTCATATACGTGCATCTGTTACCAAATGATAATGTGGTTCTTAAACTGAAAATGTATTTTTAAACAGGATGTGATGTGATGTTAAATTTTCACCTATTAATAAAAATATGTATGAGACATAATTTTATACTCTAAAATTCCTTCAATTCAAGCATTCCATTCTGCAATATTCATAAAAGTAAGAAAAGAATTATTGTATTTACATGTGCTTATTTAATATAATAAGGTCATCTTCAATACTTAAATAAGAAAACACATTATTAAGAACATTCTTAAGTAATTAAATAAAAGTTCTTGAAATCAACATGACCTATTCTTAAATGTAAAACTTATCAAAGTTCTTAAAATTAGAACGACCCATTCTTGAATTTGTCACAAAGAATCACCGTTCTAAAAATTAAGAATGATCCGTTCTTAAATTTGACAAATAGAATAAACATTCTTGAAATCAAGCATGACCCACTCTTAAATTTGACAACAATAATGAACATTCTTAAAACTCAAGAATGGTCAATTCCTGGGGCAAAATTAAGAAATTGAGCCAACATTTTCTTACTTATAAGAAATTTTTTTTGTTTCTATTACAAATAGTTCTTATCAGATGTTTCCATCATTGTACAAACGTTAAAAATACTGAAATTCAAATTTTCCACCAAAATCTACTTGTTAAAAATATCCCAGTGTAATTTGTTCTTTCAATTTCACTCCTCTTAATTAAAAAATAAACCACAGTGTATCTAAACGTTCTAATTCAGACTTAAACATTTTTTCAAAATATACAGGGCATTTTTTGAAGGTTTAATACCAACAAAGTTAGCAGTGATGACTACTTAATATAAATCACCCTCCAAAAGCATAAAAAATCGATAAAAATGTAGTCAAATAAAACAAAAACTTAAAGAAATAATTCGTGCAATAAAAAATCTCCACTATCAAAAATTAACGACCAACTTTTTCAAAGAATTACAATCGAAAATATGTAACAAAAGAATTTTCGCCGATCTTCCCACGTCCCACTTAACGTTAGAGAAAAGGATTCCTCCCAACACAAATACACACACACAGTATGGAAATGACACATTTGTCGAGTTGGCCCCAATCCAACTGTGATAAACATCGGCGTACCTCCGAGTGTTTGCGAGCTACCAAACCGCACCGAATTTACCCCAGCTGGTCCCACTCTGAAAACTAGGCAGCAAACTTTGCCTGTGTGACTTAACGCTCAAAACGCACTTAATTACTTCGTTAAATCGAAACCGATCGCCGATATTACCTGTCCTACCTTCTGATGGAACCAGAAGTCGGCGGAGACTTGGCACGCTTGTGGTGGTGGTGTGTGCTAAAGTGGGCCATGACATCCTGAAATTTTAGCGCTGCCGACCGCTCAGACCTTTTTTTTAACGCACATAACTCAGCGCCACCCACAATCACTCAAAAAATGCCCGTTTCGCCACATCTGATCGCACGTTGCTAATCTCGGAACCTAATTAGTGGGGAAGTACCGGCGAGTACTGAGACGCAGCAGGATTTAATATGCGACCTGCAGGAATCGGGCTCACATGTCACTGGATATTATTAGAACGGGCCAGGCTCAGGCGACCACAGAATTATTATTATCTACCCATTGTTCCTCTGTTTTGGCCGACAAAAAAACAGGCGCTTTAATTGGGCCGTTAATTAATCAATTCAAATTAATTAATTCAAATCGGCTTCAAGAACCGCCTGTGAGCCTTGGCAGGAACCGCAAGGACCAGCGAGTGCGGAGCTTTCCGGCGAGAGGGCGCTCACACTTACAAAGTGCTCCTAAGTGGCAATTTCAATTTACTGCCCCAAATAAAACAGTTTATTACTTTTATCGTGCGAATTTAAACTGTTTAAAAAATAAAAATAAAAATTGAAAAATCCAAACCAAGAAAAAAACTTTTTTTTCTTTACTTACAAATTTTGTTCCTTGTTCATAACAATTTTTTTTTAAATTTTAACACTTATTACAAATCACAAACATTTTAAAAAAACATTCTTCAAAACATTGTCAAATACACATATTACATTTTAAAAAACATATTTTTTAAAACGGAGTCAACACAATGATTATACTGAAACATTTATTTTTTCCAGTTTCGTGCATTCATCGTCAGTAATCATTGCATACTAATTTAAATCTCACTGTCCCAAACTTTTATGGAATCCGTTTTTTACAAAGAGTTTAGCATGATTAAACAGATTGCAGTTGAAAATGGTTATGATAGTAAAGTGATTTACAAAGTCATAAATAAATTCAAATATAATAGAAGTAAAAAAATTAATGGAACAGATGGAATAAATAATAACGGTTACCAATGGGTTAAATTTAACTACATTGGACCTGAGACTTATAGACTTGCAAAGATTTTTCAGCAAGAAAATATTAAGGTTGCATATGAAACTAATAATAAGATAGAAACGGCCCTAAAAACTAGCTTGTGTTGACCTTTTTTTTAAAAATATGTTTTTTAAAATGTAATATGTGTATTTGACGATGTTTTAAAAAATGTTTTTTTAAAATGTTTGTGATTTGTAATAAGTGTTAAAAATTTTTTAAAAATATTGTTATGAACAAGGAACAAAATTTATAAGTAAACAATTACATAACAAGGGAAACTTAATTTCAATAAATTAAATTAAATTTTTTTCTTTCTTGCTTAGAGCGTCATATAAACATGAAAACTTATGTATTTTTTTGCGAGGAACACGATGGTGCAATTAAAAATCGATTTGCTTTAAGATTGACAGAGATAGAACTTTTAAACCTAACCTAACCTAATCAAACTGGGTTTATCTTTTCGTGTTTCTCTTTCGGAGATATTTTTAGAAGTTTTACACTGTTGAGGTTATGTTGTGATTATTTATCTGTTCCAAATAAACAAACATAAGTCAAAAAAAAAAAATTGACCTGACCGCACTTTATGAATATGTGCACTGCAATTTGCATAGTTTTACAAAGGAAAACCGACTCTTAAGATTCAACCCTTGTTGTAATCATTTAAAAACAAAAAAATTTACCTGAGCATACTTTATGAAAATGTGGATTCTAAGATAAGTCGGGAAAAAAATTGACCTGAGCACACTTTATGAATATGTGCACTGCAATTTGCATGGTTTTACCTAGGAAAACCGACTCTTAAGTTTCAACCCTTGTAATCATTCGAAAATAAATATATTTTGTAAAAGTGTGATGAATCTTGCGGGCCGGAAAAATGTTCAAGTAGGTGGCCCCCTGGTTTATTGTACAGGGTGAGTTAAGTTTTACCGCCCGTGGCAAAATAGCCCTTTAAAATAATTTGTCAATTCCCATAAATTGCATGAGTAATTTTATATTAGTAAGGTACATAAAAACCAAGAAAAAATCTTTTTATTTTAATCAAGTAAAATTTTGGCTTTCTTTCAATTACTAATTGTTCAATTTATTAGTTTTTTTTTATGTAAGAACAGTAAAATATTTTCACACAATTTAGTGTAATTGAAATAATGTTACTAATTTGCGTTCATTAAATAAACCCAATTCTGTATTAGAGGGTATTTTTTTAAATGATTTACGACATAAGCTGACCAATTCACCTAACAATGGTATTGGTGATACTGATTATTTATAACAGTCATAAAGTTAAGTTAAAAAGTACAACGTTACATTTTACAGGATCGGAATAAGGGTCTTCGCTATTTCTTTAAAAATTCACAACATCGTAACTAACAGCTACACGTTAATTATAATCATAATAAAAAATAATTTTTGCAATATTAGATTTTAAACTTGATAAGAAAATCGCTTACCAGCTTCTAATTTTCGTTAGTATATCTGTCTACAATTTTGTGTTTTAATTTTGCCGTCTGCAAAGTCAATATACCTATCGGTTATTGAACCTTCCCATAAAATAAATTGCTTAATTCACCCAAAGTTTAAAAACCCTGGTCACAACCCTAGGTCACTTTGTGAATAAAGAAACATTCACATTCGCAACAAATCTTCCAACACTTAAACATCGTTGGTAAAAAGTGAAAATTAAAACTTTGTTTTGTGGAATAGTGAACATTTGTGTTTAGTTCAGGTATAATCATGCCATTTCAATACTCAGTCGAGGAGAAGCTTGAAATGCTTTTAATTTATGGTTAATGGGGCATCACTTTGAGCATCTTTTAAAAAATAAACTTAATATTAAAAACTTATTTTATTTTTCTCACAAATTCCAGAATACGGGTCTGGCAACAACTAAAACGCCGTTCCCTTCAGTTTTATGGGTCGATCATCAGGTATTGTTACGTGGTAGACCGTATTATCCATTGTTGGAAAGTCATAAATAAAAGTATTTTTCGTGCTTTAAGTTAAATTTGATTTAACTTAAAAGGTAATAATTTTTTAACGAATCAAATTGCAATTAACAATGGTACGAATAATTTAACAAATTTTGAAATAAAAACCAAACATGGAAATTTTACCCGAAACCCTTTGTTTTACTTTTTTGGCTTGAAATAAAAATGATTTGGAAACTTGTAGCACTAATCGAAAGTGTAAACTTCAACTGATGTAACATGTAAATTGCATACTTCCCTTCAATCTTTAATAGGTATTATGGCCGAGGCGGTAAAACTTAACTCATCCTGTATTAGTGTTTTTTTGACAATGGAAGTTGTGGGCAATTTGATTAACTTTAAGCGATTTGTGAAGTATAATTACGAAGAAAAAATATATTTGAAAAAAAGGTCGACCGCTGCCGGACATTATTATTGAAAGAAGAGGTATTAGTCGTGGAAAACCATATAAACGTCAGTTCAACAAAGAAATTTATGCTCTTTTTTACTTGTCATGTTTGCTTTTTGGTGGAGATAAAGCACAATCACTCAAAAAATGCCCGTTTCGCCACATCTGATCGCACGTTGCTAATCTCGGAGCCTAATTGGTGGGGAAGTACCGGCGAAGTACTGAGACGCAGCAGGATTTAATATGCGACCTGCAGGAATCGGGCTCACATGCCACTGGATATTATTAGAACGGGCCAGGCTCAGGCGACCACAGAATTATTATTATCTACCCATTGTTCCTCTATTTTGGCCGAAAAAAAAACAGGCGCTTTAATTGGGCCGTTAATTAATCAATTCAAATTAATTAATTCAAATCTCCTATCACAACCGCCTGTGAGCCTTAGCAGGAACCGCAAGGACCAGCGAGTGTGAGGCTTTCCGGCGAGAGGGCGCTCGCACTTACAAAGTGCTCCTAAGTGGCAATTTCAATTTAGTGCCGCATATAAAACAGTTTATTACTTTTATCGTGCGAATTTAAACTGTTAATTGAATCGCTGGCGATTTGGACAGGTCGTCGCTTAATTCTGATTTTGAGTGCCGCAATGCGGCTGTTTGAAAATTTCGGTGCATTTAGGGCGGGGACAAACAGGTGTTTATTTTGTTGCGCATTTATAATTCAATTCCCGCAAGTCTAAACATGCTGGGTAATTGTGGAGTTGTGCAACGGCGACAAACTCGGAGATGGGGTATTGATCTAAAGTTTCCCTGCAAGTACCTAATGTTGTTGCTTATTTATCACGGGGAGTCTTGAGCACATGGCAATGCATCATGAACTTTCGAGGGATTAATTCGCCACTAATTTTGGGGGAGGATTCTGGTTGTTATTTTGCTGCAGGAAATTGCCATCTAATGTCAATCTGTTGCAGGAAATGTGCTTGTAATTATTTTAGAATGTTTTCGTTGAGGACAAGTTATTGTGCTTTATTTTTTAATTTAGAGGAGTGATTCAAAAATATCGCGCCAAAAGGTAGATCGATGATTGGCTGCCAGCAGGCCGGTTTTCTCCTGGTTATCTCTATTCAAATTTGACGACAAAACAATTTGCTAGAAATGTTCCAGTGTAATTTCTTTCAATTTTACTCCTCCTAATTAAAAAATGAAGTATAGCAAAACTGTTTATTTATTTTGTATTCTTAATTGTGCTGTGCAGTCGGAATAATACCACTTTATTTATTTATTTATTTATTTACCAGAAAAGAATTTCAGAGTGCCCATAAAAATATAACCCAAAAAAACCCTGCATCGGTAGCCACAATGAACAACATTGTAACTAGCAAAACGTAATTTTTCAGGAGAGCGTTTTAAAAATTCTACATCTTTTCTTTTCCTTTTTTCTTGAGGAGATAATTTTTTTTTGGATTTGAAATTGATGGATACTCATTTAGTTTAACTCATATAACATCACTGTATAATTTATTTTGAGAAAATTTATTGATTTAACGGATTTACCAGCGTTTACCAATGTTCATAGAAGTAATCTTTACAGTTATACCACTGTAACTTCGCTTACAATTATTTTGCACCGAGAATTTTTATTGAATAAGATTATAAAGTGTTTTGCAACTCATTTACTTTTTGAAATCTGTTGTAATAATATTGTAAGCCCAATACATTGCAACTGTTTAGACTGCTTATAACAATAATTATAATAAAATACGATATAATATTGTAGTAGTATTACTGATAACGGGGAATCATTTTTATTAATATTCGAATCTTCGGAAGTATCTGAAGAACAACAAGATCTTATTAGTTACACCACCTTGAAATTTTCAGAAAATCAATTTTTCCTTTTTAGCTAGATTTATTGTTTATACTTTGCAGAATATTTTAAGCGTTTAACCATTTAAAAGTTCAAATTATTTTCGGAGTTGTAGCAATTTGAAGTGAGCGCAGCAAAGTACGGCCGCATCTCGGGTGCTTTGTTCAAACTGGTGTTCAAGATACCTGGAAATTTACTCAACCGATTTTGATAAAACTTATACCACGTGTTCTTTATATTATCTAAAATGTAGCATAGGACTTTTATGCTTTTAATAGCTGCGTCAAAAAAAATTATGTTTATACTCATTTTTCCGAGCGCCAAGGTGGTGCCTTAGGCGGTTGTCTGAGTTAAAATAACGAGGTTAGGTTGAATGCAATATTTAACAACTCTTACTTACCGTGTTGATTTTGTAGCAACTCAAAATTTTTCCTTCCACGTGAAGACATTACAATATTGTTTTATTAACAATATAATTCACTCGTATTCACAAAATACTAATAAAATCAAACTAGCGTGTTTCGATGTTACCGAATTCTAAGCGGGAAACATCATTGTAAGTGTGCATAGTCGTCGTTTAGTCCGATAACCATTGATGCAAGAACATTGTAAGTCAATAAATCTTAAAGGAATCCGAAGAATAACATTGTAAGAATCATTAACATTCCTATGAAAGAGCGTAAAAGAATGTATTCTCCCGGCAACGACATTGCAAGCTTTGGTACAATTTTATTTAAGTAAATTTGTTAGTTCTTGGAAAGGTAAAGTATGTTACAATTTTTAGGTCACGCATTAAATTTCAGTAAAATTCTTTACCATGTTTTATCTGTTGGTAAGTACGTTATTGCAGATACAATGAGATAAAAATTGATTTTTTTGTTAATAAAACAAAAAAAAAAATTTGAGTTTACTAATTCATGTAAATCACACCCAAGATATCAAATGTGAAAAAAGTGAAAATCGACAAATTGTCAATTACAATTTTGTTAATTGCGGCAACCAACATATAAAAATATATAAAAAACAAAGAAATACTTAAAACTACATCCTAGCCTAAATTACCAGTTTATAATTTACAAAATTAAAATTTTTATTTTCCATTTTCAACAATTAAATCTTTTTAATAATTTCTTAATAATTTTTAGCTGGCTAACTTTGACTAAATCTAGAACTTTCAGTTCATACGGCAGATCATTGACCGTTGCGACAGCTTTAATATAACTACTGAATACAAACATTTTATTAAGGAAATTTAAATTTGATTGTTTTTCCCATTCATCACTCAGAGATATCACACATCCTGTTCTACGTCAAACCGTTCGCGCAGAATGCCATTTACCTCCACCACCAACAAACGCATGTCTGATTGATTTTAATAATCATTCATCTACCCCACATTTCCGCAACACCTTTCACAACTCATTCTTCCCCACTCACTTCCAAATTGCATTTCTTCAGAAAGGAAACACGCGCAAACCTAACTTTGTGGAAACAACATCATTTCCGCAACTTTTCGCCCCATCCAGTTAATTTGCTGAAGTTTACAAAGGCAATTTTTTCTAAATTTCCTTTTATCCGAGTAACCGAATTTACTCCTTTCAATCTTGTAAATTTCTGCAAATTGTAAACAGAATTTAATTGAATAAACTTTTACACCAACTTTGCAAATACCAGCAATTTCATTAAAAATAAAAGAGCATTAACGTTGGGGGATCTGTTTCTAACGTTGAACATACGTTGTAAATATCTCCATATTCAATTTTAAAAAAAGTAAAGTCAATCAGCTAATGTATACAAAATTAAAAAATGTTGTCTTCCATTTTTGGTTTGAAAATTTTATTAATTATGAAAGTTAAAAGTGCAAAACTGCTTCTTCTTCACAAAACATCTTTACCCACACAAAATACATACATTCTTGGCAGACTTTTTAATTTACCGATACTTCTTTTTCATACTTTATATCACTTTGCATATCATTACTTTAGAATTTGTACATTTTGTACTTTGCCATGTATTGCTGACTGTTTGTAATAAATTATATATAAAATCATATTCTGACTCGGACAAATCGTATTCTAACTCAGAAAATCACATTCTGACTCAGAAAAATCATATTCTGACTCAGAAAAATCATATTCTGACTCAGAAAAATCATATTCTGATTCATAAAATTAGATTATGACTCAGTATATTAGCGACAACCGGTGGCCTTGAAATTGAAAGGTCATTAGGAACCCATTAAACTAATTTCTCATTAATTACCCATTAGGCTGCTAACCTCATTAATCTAATTACATGCGAATATAACTGATATCAATTTGATATCAATTTGATATCAAAAAGTGCCCCGAGCCGGCACTGCTTAACTACTTTCCTCCTCGCAAACACAAAAATTGATCGCTAAAAACCAATAAAACGCTTTGCAATTTTTTTATATTGAACATAGTACTATTTAAACTGTTCGTTCAGTGTTAAAAAAGAGGGACGGTATACAGTCTGTCTCCAGAACTTCCAAAACTTTCTGAATGCAGTAAATAAAAGAGAAAAACTTAAAATTAAATTTATTGAATTAAAGTTGGAGTTGGGAACTAAGTTTCTATGATTTATTGAAGTTCCTTGCGTAAAATAAAGTTTAAATTTTTTATTTATTTGTTACACAATGCTTGTGACATTCATTCTTCTTATTGGATTGTGAAACGAGCCAAAAATAATTTAATTTAATTTTTGAATCGAGTCAATGTTAACATATTTTTAGATTTACACATTTTAAACCAGTTTGACACGGCATGTGTTAAAGATCGTTGTGAAAGTCGCCTGTGTTGATATTTTATTTTCACGAAAAACATGCAACAGCAAGTTTAAAAAATGCCAACTCCGCGGCGATACATTTTATAAAATAGGAAAAACGACGCCGAAATTTACCTTTTACAAAAACATCCATTAATTAAGTTAATGACGAGGCAGGAAATTAAAGATCGAAAATAAAAATCGACGAAACTTGAAGCTAATTTGGAAAAGAAAAATCGTTCAGCACAATTAAAGCGGACTCGCGACGGCGGCGGCCCTACCTCCACAAAAGATGTCGAATTTCCCTTTACAAGCCTCGAACTTGGAATTTACCGAAGAAACTTTCATTCCGAGATAATGACACCGGCTATAGTTTTGCATCCCGCCGGCAGTGGCGGCTCGTACATAAGGGCTGCAGAGCTGCAGAACTACCAAAAAAATTAACTCCGTTTGTATTTGATTTATAAAACGTAATATTGAAAAGAATTTTATTTTCTTAATCGCAAGTCTCCATGCAATCGAGGATCTAACATTCCAACAAACCAGTTAAGTTTTGTCGCGGTTTCAGCGGCGCGGACCACTGTTTTTATACTGGGACATTCGAGGCAGTGCACAGAACTGCTTGAGACACCCCCACTATCCCCCTCGCGTCCTGCAGATACCCAAACTCTTTCGCTAGTTTAATGCTCTTTATGTGATGCATTTCACGCAGTTTTGTTCCAGATTTCAGACGTGCGGCTTTTCGCTTTGTGGCTTTGTCGTTGTAAACTTTGATTTTATACTTCCCGGTTCGTTTATTGTATTAGTGTTTTTTTGACAATGGATGTTGTGGACAATTTGATTAACTTTAAGCGATTTGTGAAGTATAGTTACGAAGAAAAAATAGATTTGAAACATAAAGGTCGACCGCTGCCGGACATTATTATTGAAACAAGCGAAATTAGTCGTGGAAAACCATATAATTGTCAGTTCAACAAAGAAATTTATGCAAGAAATAACTGGATTTGTGGCTGCAGCAAGAAAAAATTCCCTTTTTTGCTTTCCATGCTTGCTTTTTGATGAAGATAAAGCATGGACACAGGTAGGAGTGACTGATTTAGTACACTTGAGTGAAAAAATATAAAAGAATGAAAACTCCAAAAGTCATCTTCACGATTCAATGGAGTCAGCAATATTAGGAACAATCAACATCCAATCTCAGTTAAATTCCGCATATTTGACTCACATACAGCAGCATAATGACAATGTGACAAAAAATAGATAGGTTCTATCAAAAATTTTGTGGATATTTTGTTGATAAAAACACGACCCTGATTATATAAGATGCAAATTGCAGAACACCTCGGTAGTCGCAATTAACAACATTGTAACTGACAATTTGTCGATTTTCACTATTTTTCACATTTTATATCTTGGGTGTGATTTACATGATTTAGTAAACTCAAATTATTTTTTATTTTTTGTTTTATTATAAAAAAAATCAATTTTTATCTCATTGTATCTGCAATAACGCACTTACCAACAGATAAAACATGGTAAAGAATTTTACTGAAATTTAATGCGTGACCTAAAAATGGTAACATACTTTACCTTTCTAAGAACTAACAAATTTAATTAACCCCTTACCGCCCGATTTTTTTTATACCGTTCAATTAAATATATGTTATTAATTATCGTTATTGAACACTTGAAAAAATACTAAAAAAAATTTTTATCGCAAATTTTTATAAAAAGTTCAAAATATTACTAGGCGTCAAATATGTCATATATTGCGGTCAGGACCACGTAATACCTTTTATGATGATCTTATAAAACATTTGAGTGTGCCAAATACGGGACAGATAGTGTTAACAACAAAAATTTCACAATAATTTGAAAAAAAAAACATTTTCATGGTGACCCATATTTGTCACAGGGGGCGGTAAGGGGTTAAATAAAATTGTATCAATACAATGTTGTTGCCGGGATAATACATTCTTCTACGCTCTTTCATAGGAATGTTAATGATTCTTACAACGTTATTCTTCGGAATTCTTTAAGATTTATTGACTTACAATGTTCTTGCATCAATGGTTATCGGACTAAACGACGACTACGCACACTTACAATGTTGTTTCCCGCTTAAAATTCGGTAACATCGAAACACGGTAGTTTGATTTTATTAGTATTTTGTGAATACGAGTGAATTATAGTGTTAGTAAAACAATATTGTCATGTCTTCACGAGGAAGGAAAATTTTTTAGTTGCTACAAAATCAACACGGTAAGTAAGACTTGTTAATTATTGCATTGGCTCAACCTAACCTCGTTATTTTAACTCGGACAGCCGCCTTGGCGCTCGGAAAAATGAGTATAAATATAATTTTTTTTTTGACGCAGCTATTAAAATCATAAAAGTCCTATGCTACATTTTAGATAATATAAAGAATACGCGGTATAAGTTTTATCAAAATCGGTTGAGTAAATTTCCAGATATCTTGAACACCAGTTTGAACAAAGTACCCGAGATGCGGCCGTACTTTGCTGCGCTCACTTCAAATTGCTACAACTCCGAAAATAATTTGAACTTTCAAATGGTTAAACGCTTAAAATATCCTGCAAAGTATAAACAATAAATCTAGCCGAAAAGGAAAAATTGATTTTCTGAAAATCTCAAGGTGGTGTAACTAATAAGATTTTGTTGTTCTTCAGATATTTCCGAAGTATCGAATGTTAATAAAAATGATTCCCCGTTATCAGTAATACTACTACAATATTATATCGTATTTTATTATAATTATTGTTATAAGCAGTCTAAAAAGTTGCAATGTATTGGAGCTTACAATATTATTACTACAAATTTCAAAAAGTAAATGAGTTGTAAAACACTTTATAATCTTATTCGATAAAAATTCTGGGTGCAAAATAATTGTAAGCGAAGTTACAATGGTATAACTGCAAACATTACTTCTATGAACAATGGTGAACGCTGGTAAATCCATTAAATCAATAATTTTCTCAAAATAAATTATACAGTGATGTTATATGAGTTAAAATAAATGAGTATCCAATTTCGAACCCAAAAAAGAATTATCTCCTCAAGAAAGAGGAAAAGAAAAGATGTAGAATCTTTACAACGCTCTCCTAAAAAATTACGTTTTGCTAGCTACAATGTTGTTCATTGCGACCTGTTTTATTGTACCACGAGCCGCCACTGGCCGCCCGTATCGAAACTCAGGTTGGCTCATTGCCACGCGATGTTCGTCCTGGCGTAACGGCGCTTATCTCATTGCGGCACTGATTAAGCGCGTTCGATTTAAACTTTCGTCCGATGGGCCGTTGATCATGCGACTATCATTAAGCAGCAAAATTTGAGAGAATTCATTTCGCGTTTTCCGTCGCTCAACGCGAGCAGGCAGACATGTCATCCGGGAGGCCAGACGTGCTTTCGCGGAATTATTAAATTTCGAACCGCGTTATTCACTTGGGCGGCTCTACTGCAGACAAACCTGTGCCATCCGAGCCTGATTCATGATTATCACCCCGTGCGAAATTCAGGGAAATTTAACACTGCGCCATTATTTCTGTCTTCGAGTCAAATTTATTTACTCCTCCGGCGCTTCTTGCCTATTTATAGTGTCCGCGAATTTGGGTGGGGAGGGGCGGCACTGGCGATGCGGAAATTCGGCCGGGAACATGTCGAGCTGGAATTTTTTGCCAAAATAAACATTGGGGATGGTACCTGGTTTGAACGGTCGTGCGATTTTAGAAAATCAACATTTGGGAGCAAACGTAAAATTGGGAGGAATAAAAATATTCCAAATCGTTCTTGATATGAAAAGATTGTTTTTTTGAACATTTTTACAGATAGAGTCAATCGGGGTTAATATGATACTGCAAAAAAATGGGGCTAATATGAGACACCTAAAAAAATGGTGCTTAAAAATGCACAAAATTTACGAAAAGAACATTTTTTAACAGGAAATATGTTACATTTTTATTGACCATATAGCAATCACTCAAAATGAGACACTATTTGACTACAAAAAATAAAAAACCGTTTTTTCGGTCAAAAACTTTTCCCTCATGATTGAAAACTTTTGATGTAACTTCGTTATTCTTTCAAGTAGGAACTTTTCAATGAGAGGTTTTCATTCGAGAAGTATTAGTCTATTTTTTACGTTGAAAGATAATACAAACATCAACTATGCCATAACATTTACAGACATAAGTTTGTGGGGCTAATATAATACGGCTGAAGGGGCTAATTTGATACGCTAAAAAACCTATGTAGTTGTCTAAAATTCAATTAAAAAAGGTGTAAGATCCATTTTTTAATACCAATTTATTTTATTAAAACGAACTTAAACAATGTTTTATTTTATTTAAATCAGGTTTCCCTTGTTATGTAAAATTGTTTGCTTACAAATTCCTTTCCTTTTTCATAACAATATTTAAAAAAAAAATTCACATATTACAAATCACATTTTAAAAAAACATTCTTTAAAATAACGTCAATTACACAATTACATTTTAAAACAAATTTTTTAAAAAGTCAACACAATGATTAATCACCAACTTTTGCAACTGCAATGTGGAATGTTAATACAATTTCTTTAGCAGAAAGATCCAACCATGATTTAGACAGTACATCATTACAGAAATCAACAATCGATAGTAAAAAAAGTGATTATGTTGAATCTACAACACCACAATGATTAATCATTGTGATAAATTTTAAAAAAAATTGTTTTAAAATGTAATTGTGTAATTGACGTTACTTTAAAGAATGTTTTTTTAAATGTGATTTGTAATAAGTGAAAAAAAAATTTAAATATTGTTATGAAAAAAGGAAAGGAATTTGTAAGTAAATGTTTTATTTCATTTTATTGTGAAGCCTTATTTTTGAACCATCGGAAACAAACTCTCATAACTCAGGCCTGGTAAGAGATAAAAATTTTAAAAAGGTACCGATGAGATACCAAACCCAGGGGTGTATCAACGTAGCCCCGTCTTTCCTCATTTAAAACCAATGAGATATAAAGCTGTATCACTTTATCCCCATATGTGTATAGTATTAGCCCCATTTGGCTGGGTTAATTTGATACACACTTTTAATTTTTTTACTAATTTGTGTCACACCTTAAGTTCTTTTTAACTCACAATGTTGTTTTAGTATTGAAAGGCACACAATTTAGTATTTTTTCCACATGTTTGCAACAAATGCTATGGGAGTTATGATGAAAAGTATGAGTTTCTGTATCATATTAGGCCCGATTGACGCTATTTATTTAGTTTTAATGAAGTTAACTTTTTTCTTTCATATTTTATTTGGATTGAACTGAAACAGTAATTCTCTCTTGCAACGCACAGCTTTTTTTGTTGCCCTTTGTTCTTTACAAATGTTCGGTTCGAATTAGTATAATGTGGCTGCCTTTTCCATAGTAAGCCCTATTGGACTGAGATACAGTAAAATTCCTGTAAAACTCCTTAAAAAATGATCTCTTGGAAGAGTGGTTGCTTTAGAGAACTTTTTCTTAAATTAATATAAAATAAACACCAACTTTAAAACGTTTTGTTATCAATAATGAAGACACGCGAAGGCTCCTATTATGAAATAATCAAATAATAGAATGTTTAAAAATTAATGCAAATAAAAAAATTCACGATACAAAAAAGCCAAAACTAAGAAATAAAGATATACATGCTTAAAGCTTACTACCAAAATATCGTTTTAAAACAGTTTGCTTCCAATTTTTAAATTTTTTAATTAGAGACAATTTCTTTTTCGCGTTTTTTAAAATCTCCTGAATTTGGTTTTGCCGCATTTGTATTTAGAAGCTAGCTTTCGTTGTAATAAACCTCTTTCGCTGTCTTTAATAACATTTATGCGAGCTTCCAAATTTAAAATCTCGTTTAGCCATAATTTTCTAAGCTATTCCAGAAGCACAGTGACAACGATTTCTCAACGACTGCAATACAACTGATACGAATTTTTTGCCTTCATAGTAGGTACCATTTTAAATATCCACACGAGCCCACAAATATCGCATAAAAAAGTTGGAATCGAAGTTGAAGAACTGATTTATAACCGTAACAAATTTATTACCGAAAGATAGGGCATGTGTCAAGCACTTGACGGAGAAAGGTTCTTAATAAATTCTACAGTGTATAATTGACATTTTCAGTTTTACAAACTCGATCTCATAGTGATACAACTCATAAGTCAACAAAGACAAAAATTAAAAGGATTTTTACAAAGTGAGAAATGGTCGCTTTAAAGGAGTAACAATGTATTACTGATACCGTATAAATCTTTCATTCCTAGAAATTATGGTCAGGGGTGGCCATTTAGGGCAAGTGGTCAGTTGGAACAGTTTTACTGTATTTTGTTACGTGCAGATTGATTAATTACACTTTTAAGTTGTAATCAATAAATCAGGCGAGATTTTGAAAGAAACAAGACGTCTCCGGAGATGCCTGGTAGCAGTGGCACGAGTTCAGTATCAGGGGCACATTTAGGCTTTGAAATTTCTGCTTACAAAAAGTCACCGAAACACTATCTGACAATCTAGTCATTCGAACATTGCCACAATTGGGACAGTTTGGTGTCACTTGCCTCTACATATAATTAAAACGTTGTAGGCCAATTCCACGAATATTTTTACTCTTTATTTTTAAAAAATACACCGTTTCGCTTTTTTACCTCAGATTTATCATAAAAAAAATAATACCAGCAGTTTGTGATTGAAGATAACAATTTAATATTTGAGACCAATTTTGGGGTTGACTATAAACGTTGGAGGGCCCCTTTATACCCAAACTTCTCCAAACTTGTTAAACTCAGTAACGCGAACGTTAAATAATTCTAATCCAATTTTGAAAAATGTAATTCCGATCCAATTTCGCCCGACCTTTTATTTTCCATCGTTCTCGTGCGGAACTTTAAATTGGCAGTACTGCGATGAAAGTTTCTGCTAGCGAGAATTAAAAAGCGGCAATTTCTTCGCGAGATTAAAGTTGAAATCGTTCCTGCACTAAAATGATCTGCAATAAATTCATAGACAGGAACGGCATCGCCCCCGGCGATGGGAAATACCGAGGTGGAAAAATATATATCTACCTGAGTCGGCAAAATCAATCGGTGGCTAAGATTAAATTCAGCTATATCGAAATCTCGCACATCCAGCCGCATTGATGTATCACCGCGAAACACCGCAAGAAAAATTTACAAATAAAGTGCCGCCTGTTAGTTACTGCGGAGAGATTTAGGAAGTGATTAATATTTTCGTAGGCGAATAATTGGAATCTCCGGCCAAAACGCACAAAACAAGAGGAATTTTGTTTTTATTTGCAGGCAGTTTTTTCCTTCTTATGTAAGTTTGACTGTAATACAGTAAAAGTCGTATATAGCGACTTGATGTTCATTGGACGTACATTCGTGTACTTGATTTGATCGGTCCATAAACGAATCGACATGTATTTATTAAGGCCCGGGAACTGCTAAGTAATGCACAATTCTTCCGCACAGGGGGCACCAATTTTGCCCCTTAAAATAAAAAATGTTTAGGCAACCAAAGAGGTATCCTAACTAATAAGGTTTGAAACTTAAGTGTTGAACAGAGAAAGAACAAAGAAAAAGAGTTGCGCGTTTTTCATACGCTCGTAACTTGATAAATATTATTTATATCATGGTCTGCGGCGATAACGACGGTGAACTCCGTCGCAAAAAATTAGTCTATAATTTTTTGCTAATTCCTTTCCAATTTTGTGTTTTCGTAGATGTACCTGCCATAATTAATCCCGTAACAGGCTGCAAACACATTTTCAATTATGCAAAGAGTAACCTTTATCCCCATTTTTATACGCTCATAATTTGATAAATATTATTTATATTATTGTCTGCGGCGATAACGGCGGTAAAATCAGTCAATGCGATTGCTGCATTATTTACTGTTGTTTTTTTTGTAATTTTTTGTGAATAGATGCTTCAAACAATTTTTCCTACGATGCTATTCGAAACTAATATATATTGTACAATTTAGTAGGCTCGAAAGTGTTTCATATCCTTACGCGTGCGAACATGGATATTTTGAATTATCAAGTGTGTATTTGTATACATTTTTAGAGTTTTATATCCTTACGTGTGCGAATATGGTTATATCCTAACAATTTGCACTATATCAAGTGTGCATTTCAATACAAATTATTCTATCCATGCCGTCAATCAAAAAGGTACAGATTTGACAGGACATCTGTGAGTAAAAGGACGAACTATTTGACTAAAATCTTATGGGAAAACAACTTTTCCCCGAAAATGTAAAATTTAGACATTTATCCAATTTGGTTTACGGAAACTATTTCTTAGGTGCTAAAGGAACATTTTTATGTAATTTGTTGACGATGTTGTGTTCGGAAAGCAATAAAAAACGCGATCAAATAATACTGTATTTCGTACCACAACTTTTAGATTTTTTTTCAAAGATATTCACCATGTTATCATAAAAAAACATGTCATATTATACCACTATATGTTTAGTATAAGTACCCCGAAGGAATTTCTACAATATAACTTACTTCTTGAGCTATACTGTTTGTACTGGCACACTACATTTAAAAAAAATATTGTTGCCAATTTTTTTCTTCTTAAGTTATCAACTTTCTCGCAAAAAAAAAATTTCTTACAAGGCAATAAGTATATTCTCTATAAGTGCTGTAAAGTGCATTGCAAAATATTTCGTAACTCTAAAGATTTCAGTAAAAAACCCTCACTACTACATTTTTGCGAGAATTTGACTTTCGGAGGTTAATTTTTGAAAACTAGTCACTTCTTCAACAAATCAAATATATCATTAGATGCGGTAACATGATGTTTACAACTGTCGCTTCGCAAATTATACATTGATAAGTACTTTCTAAGCGATACTGAGTTTCTTAAAACTCTGCATTTTTTTAGGTTGGGTTCCCCAGCCTTAAACTTTTGATTGTTTTCCGTGATTGCGTACATCTTGTAATTATATCTATACCTATTTTTCCGACTGCCAAGGTAGTGTAACCCCTTAAAGGATCTATTTTTTTAACTGCTCCTTATTTGTTAACGGAAAGTCTTCACAACTGTTTTCTGTTATTGTTATTTATAAATTCAGATCTACTCAAAAAGTTGTGGTTGCTTTCAACGGAAAACAAACATAACATAATGCAAAAGTATTATTTTTGGAACTAAATCAATGCACATGTGTGTTAAAAATATATATTATAAAAATTCTAAAACTGTTTGTATCAAAATGACAACAAAATGAATTAAATAAATATCTCAATCAATAAATACCACACCAGAAAAAACTGAACAATATTTGCGACAGAAAAAGTTAACGAGTCCTCCCAACCCATAAACGTTGTTCGACATCCTTTTCCCCTCTTTCATACCCCAAAAAGCACACCAACCGCGACACTTTGATTCGAAACAAAAGGGAGCGTTTCGATTCACGTCGACATGCACGGAATCCTTTGCGTCGGCGGCTCATTGCAATTTTTATCGCTGCATTTATGCATAATTAAGCATCCAATTGAGTACCAGGCCTCCATCAATAAACCATCGAGTTTCACCGCAATCGCAATCGATTTTTTTAAGGGTCTGAATGTAAATGCACTTTGATTTAATTAAACGTGAAAACGCGAAAATTGGCACCCGGTTCCCACAATTGATGCGACGACGAAATTAGAGGCTGTGAGCCGCTTCATTTACAAAATAAAAATAACAGCCCGTAAATCAGCGCATTATGAAGCGATCGCCGTTTATTTCAGACAAGAAAAATATGTAGCGGCGACACGTGTGCACACTTTGTCGCTCGGGTTCGACGTTTGTATAATTATAGTGACCAAACGTACTCCTTGAGGGAGTTCCGTACTCCTTTTTTGTGAACCGTACTCCTTTTAAAACTTGCACTCCAAAAGTACCCCTTGCTCATAATTTAATTAAAATCGTTTGAGCTCGTTGTGCAGAAAGCGCATTTTTTCATAGCTCGAGGGTAAAGTGTCAACAAGATATATTGCCCCAACAAAGGCACTTATCGACTGCCATAAAGTTCACCTTAAACAAGTGGGATCGTAAATTATTTCTTCGCAAAGTATTTATTTTTGAGATCTTTTGCAAATGATTTTAGTTTCGATAATTTACTGATTGTGTTGTTACGATTTTATTGATAACGTAAAAATCTTATTTTATCGAAAATAAGAATTGAAATAAAATATGATTTTATATAAATAATTGTACCCAATTTAATAATAATGCACGTCAATGATTAAATGACTAGGTATGCCATAATAATTGAAAGGGTTAGAATAAAAAGTGTACAAGTAAAATTTACATTTTTTGAATATATTGGAATTTGAAGTTATGTAACTATAAAACAGTCCAAACTTTTTTTTAATAAAATCTCATTTTATATTAGTTAATTAAAAGAGAATAGAATTTTAATTATAGTTTGATGCAATAAATAGGCACCTAACCTTTAACAAAACGTACTTATCCTATAATTTTCAAAAATGCATTTATACCCTTTTTTATTCTGACTGCTTCAATTTACGCATTCAATGATTTACAACAAAGGTTTGTTTGATAGTAAATTTCTTTAATTATGTATCTATTCACAAAATTTACTGACATAGAGGCAGAGATGAAGGTCAAATTTTATTTCTTCGTGTGAAATAGCAAAGCTGTAAAAATTCCGTTTTAACTTCAGGTACTGTTTGATTTTGCTGAAGTCGAAATTTGTTCCCGCGATTATTCACAGGTTGCATGTAACCTACCAAATTATTAAAAATAATTTCATAATGCAAAATGTTCTTGTGCAAGAACTAAATGCGAGTCAATAATAACTGAAGTGTTTAATGAATATTGCAAAAAAATACTATTAGTAGATTTGAGATCCGTATCATTTGTATCTATTCTATCAGATGCGTCGCGTCGAACCATAAAGAAATAAATTTATACCCAATTTTAGCAAGATATTAGTGGCATTCGTCTTAAGAATTTAAATCCAGAATTATTAAAAAATATTATTTCTAGAACTAATAAATTTTTATATTATTTTAAAAACATATAGTTGAATGGAAAAGACTCCGTGTTTTTATTAAAAACCCCAATCACAATAATCCAATGAAAATTCATTTGTACTCCTTTGTACTTCTAAAAGTGTACAAATTTGGCATTTAACTTTAACCTTTAATTAATCAAATATTTCTAGTTCAAATTATTCAGTATACATAAAACGGCTGTTGAACTTCCTTAACGGTCTTGGATCTTTTCGCCGGCGCAATCTGACTTAAATGGAAAACAGCATCACTCGTTTTAGCCACATTTTTAAGATTTGAAGACAAGGTCGCTATTGCATTTTATAAGAGTGATCGGTCCGCATGCTTCTATCGGGTTCTTTTTTTTGATGGTGTCTCGATTAAGCTAGTTATTAATTATAATGTAAAAATTTTTCGAAACCAAACCAAAACCAAACCAAAATTTATATGAGCTTATTGCTGATACTTAAACGCATTTTTATATCCGCATCGATTTTCTTCAAATATTATAGTTTGCTCATAATTTAATTAAAATCGTTTGAGCTAGTTGTGCAGAAAGCGCATTTTTTCATAGCTCGAGGGTAAAGTGTCAACAAGATATATTGCCCCAACAAAGGCACTTATCGACTGCCATAAAGTTCACCTTAAACAAGTGGGATCGTAAATTATTTCTTCGCAAAGTATTTATTTTTGAGATCTTTTGCAAATGATTTTAGTTTCGATAATTTACTGATTGTGTTGTTACGATTTTATTGATAACGTAAAAATCTTATTTTATCGAAAATAAGAATTGAAATAAAATATGATTTTATATAAATAATTGTACCCAATTTAATAATAATGCACGTCAATGATTAAATGACTAGGTATGCCATAATAATTGAAAGGGTTAGAATAAAAAGTGTACAAGTAAAATTTACATTTTTTGAATATATTGAAATTTGAAGTTATGCAACTATAAAAAAGTCCAAACTTTTTTTTAAGAAAATCTCATTTTATATTAGTTAATTAAAAGAGAATAGAATTTTAATTATAGTTTGATGCAATAAATAGCCACCTCACCTTTAACAAAACGCACTTACACCATAATTTTCAAAAATGCACTTATACCCTTTTTATTCTGACTTCTTCAATTTACGCATTCAATGATTTACAACAAAGGTTTGTTTGATAGTAAATTTCTTTAATTATGTATCTATTCACAAAATTTACTGACATAGAGGCAGAGATGAAGGTCAAATTTTATTTCTTCGTGTGAAATAGCAAAGCTGTAAAAATTCCGTTTTAACTTCAGGTACTGTTTGATTTTGCTGAAGTCGAAATTTGTTCCCGCGATTATTCACAGGTTGCATGTAACCTACCAAATTATTAAAAATAATTTCATAATGCAAAATGTTCTTGTGCAAGAACTAAATGCGAGTCAATAATAACTGAAGTGTTTAATGAATATTGCAAAAAAATACTATTAGTAGATTTGAGATCCGTATCATTTGTATCTATTCTATCAGATGCGTCGCGTCGAACCATAAAGAAATAAATTTATACCCAATTTTAGCATTCGTCTTAAGAATTTAAATCCAGAATTAGTAAAAAATATTATTTCTAGAACTAATAAATTTTTATACTATTTTAAAAACATATAGTTGAATTTAGAAGACTCGGTGTTTTCATTAAAAACCCCCAATCACCTTAATTCAATGAAAATTCATTTGTACTCCTTTTGTACCTTAGTATAATTGAATGTGACTTAACAGGACCGAAAGAAACGTGCCCTTTTATGGCGTGAGACTCTTGCATTCGTGACGCGGATTTACGAGGAGCTGCTTTCACATTAAGTACTCTACTTATCCAATCGCATTTTTCAAAGACACGTTTTTTAGCGGAATTAATGGGAATGGGCGAGCGAGACGGAAAATGGGAGATACGGGACGAAAGTCATATTGAAAACTTCCGGTCCGTGATTACAGGAAATCGAACGTTATCTATTTCAGCGTCAAAGTATTATTAAATTCCTTTTGGAAAGGACTCTTTAAATTTATTTTTAGGCGCTTTGTCGGGCGGAATTAGATAACCGCCCTTGAAAAAGGGGTAATTTGAAGTTTCGAAAAATTCGAATTTGTGGAAACGGCGAAAAGTATTCTTGGAAAATGGGTCGTGACGTCGGCGACGGGAAGGCTGGGAGCGTCGAGGCTGAGTGCGGTATTTTCGGGGCCTTTTGTAAAAAAATTAAGTTTATTTTCAACGGTGATACAATCTAAGTGGCAATTTTGTATCGACGGTTTTGTCAAATTGAGAAATGATCGGGGCATAAATTATCCGGGAAAGCAGCTGCTGCGTATTTTCTCCTTAGTTTTGAGAATTTCCCTCCTTCAGTTTGCGTTGAAGTGCAGTTTTTTGGTCGTTGTTTTAGCATTGATCTTGACTGTAGCTGATTTTGGAGTTGCTACAAAATCAAGACGGTAAGTAAGACTTGTTAATTATTGCAAAAAATTAACTCCGTTTGTATTTCATTTATAAAACGTAATATTGACAAAATTGAATTTCGTCAGAGAATTTTATTTTCTTAATCGCAAGTCTCCATGCAATCGAGGATCCAACATTCCAACAAACCAGTTAACTTTTGTGGCGGTTTCAGCGGCGCGGGCCATTGTTTTTATACTGGGCCATTCGAGGCAGTGCACAGAACTGCTTCAGACACCTCCACTAACCCCCTCGCGTCCTGCACATACCCAAACTCTTTCACTAGTTTAATGCTCTTTATGTGTTGCATTTCACGCAGTTTTGATCCAGATTTCAGACGTTATGTTACGTGCGGCTTTTCGCTTTGTGGCTTTGTCGTTGTAAACTTTGATTTTATACTTTCCTGTTCGTTTATTGTATTAGTATTTTTTTGACAATGGATGTTGTGGACAATTTGATTAACTTTAAGCGATTTGTGAAGTAAAGTTACGAAGAGAAAATAAATTTGAAAATAAAGGTCGACCGCTGCCGGACATTATTATTGAAACAAGCGGTATTAGTCGTGGAAAATCATATAAACGTCAGTTCAACAAAGAAATTTATGCAAGGAATAACTGGATTTGTGGCTGCAGCAAGAAAAATGCACTTTTTTGCTTTCCATGCTTGCTTTTTGATGGAGATAAAGCATGGACACAGGTAGGAGTGGCTGATTTAGTACACTTGAGTGAAAAAATATAAAAGCATGAAAACTCCAAAAGTCATCTTCACAATTCAATGGAATCAGCAATATTAGGAACAATCAACATCCAATCTCAGTTAAATTCTGCATATTTGACACACATACAGCAGCATAATGACAATGTGACAAAAAATAGATAGGCTCTATCAAAAATTATAAACTGTATAAAATTTTGTGGATATTTTGTTGATAAAAACACGACCCTGATTATATAAGATGCAAATTGCAGAACACCTCGGTAGTCGCAATTAACAACATTGTAACTGACAATTTGTCGAATTTCACTTTTTTTCACATTTCATATCTTGGGTGTGATTTACATGATTTAGTAAACTCAAATTATTTTTTATTTTTTGTTTTATTATAAAAAAAATCAATTTTTATCTCATTGTATCTGCAATAACGTACTTACCAACAGATAAAACATGGTAAAGAATTTTACTGAAATTTAATGCGTGACCTAAAAATTGTAACATACTTTACCTTTCCAAAAACTAACAAATTTACTTAAATAAAATTGTACCAAAGCTTACAATGTCGTTGCCGGGATAAGACATTCTTTTACGCTCTTTCATAGGAATGTTAATGATTCTTACAACGTTATTCTTCGGATTTCTTTAAGATTTATTGACTTACAACGTTCTTGCATCAATGGTTATCGGAATAAACGACAACTACGCACACTTACAATGTTGTTTCCCGCTTAAAATTCGGTAACATCGAAACACGGTAGTTTGATGTTATTAGTATTTTGTGAATACGAGTGAATTATATCGTTAGTAAACAATATTGTCATGTTTTCACGCAGAAGGAAAATTTTTGAGTTGCTACAAAATCAACACGGTAAGTACGACTTGTTAATTATTGCATTGGCTCAACCTAACCTCGTTATTTTAACTCGGACAACCGCCTAAGGCACCAACTTGGCGCTCGGAAAAATGAGTATAAATATAATTTTCTTTTGACGCATCTATTAAAATCATAAAAGTCCTATGCTACATTTTAGATAATATAAAGAATACGTGGTATAAGTTTTATCAAAATCGGTTGAGTAAATTTCCAGATATCTTGAACACCAGTTTAAACAAAGTACCCGAGATGCGGCCGTACTTTGCTGCGCTCACTTCAAATTGCTACAACTCCGAAAATAATTTGAACTTTCAAATGGTTAAACGCTTAAAACATCCTGCAAAGTATAAACAATAAATCTAGCCGAAAAGGAAAAATTGATTTTCTGAAAATCTCAAGGTTATGTAACTAATAAGATTTTGTTATTCTTCAGATATTTCCGAAGATTCGAATGTTAATAAAAATGATTCCCCGTTATCAGTAATACTACTACAATATTATATTGTATTTTATTATAATTATTGTTATAAGCAGTCTAAAAAGTTGCAATGTATTGGAGCTTACAATATTATTGCAACAAATTTCAAAAAGTAAAGTTGTAAAACACTTTATAATCTTATTTGATAAAAATTCTAGGTGCAAAATAATTGTAAGCGAAGTTACAATGGTATAAGTGCAAACATTACTTCTATGAACAATGGTAAACGCTGGTAAATCTGTAAAATCAATAATTTTCTCAAAATAAATTATACAGTGATGTTATATAAGTTAAAATAAATGAGTATCCAATTTCAAACCCAAAAAAAGAATTATCTCCTCAAGAAAAAGGAAAAGAAAAAATGTAGAATCTTTAAAACGCTCTCCTGAAAAATTACGTTTTGCTAGTTACAATGTTGTTCATTGTGGCCTGTATTTACGTGCACTCAGCTGTAATGAAAGAGTTTCCATCTCGAAATGTAACACAATTTTGGATGTAAATTCTATCGGCCAGAAACAGTGGCAGATATGCAACAAATTGCAACTTAGCACAAAATAAACTTTATTGGTTACAAGCCACATCCTAAATGCATAAATGAGCAGCGCGAACTGTTAATTTAAGTACCTGAAATGCAAATTCGTTGCAGATAACAAATCGTTCGTGTCGGCCCATTGAAAACAGCTTTGCAGCCAAGTTAATTGCACAAAATCCAGACGCTAACACTGCAATGGAGCCTGCAGTAAATCTTTCAGCGCCGAATCGTCAATGCGGAATGATTTCCGTCATGAGCGAAAATTCACGCTACATACATTTCACTCGGTGCGGAAATTCGAAATCCAAATTACTACGAATCAAAATTTCTCGTGCGCGTATTTTGGGAAACTTCCTCCGATAATTCTTTCGGCCGAAATTATGTGGCACTAGAAAATTGATTATTTCGGGCGAAATTAAGCGTCTGCACGCGATTCCGTTGGAAGTTCGAATAAATAATCGCGCGCTTTAAATTATTTTCGGCGAAATTAAAAAACTGCTCGCGAAAGGCTCATATCGGAAATTCTGTCTGTCTAATTTATTGCCAGAAAGTTCGCCTGAACGCGAAATTAAAACGACGTTATCGCAACATCTCAACCAAATGTCGCGACTCGCGTAATTACGCTACAACTCCCCTTAATCGGGACGTTACGATAATGCAACCGACGCGACATTTCAAATAATTGTTCTGTTTGTGTTAAATGCCGGAGTAATTATTTTATTAATTTTAAACGGTTGCTGGGGATTTTGGCAAAACAATATTGTTATTAAAAAACAAATCGCTGTTTCTACGCAAACTTTTAATTTTTTCCCCTATGCAGCATTTAGCTATCTCAATAAAAAAAAAATTATGAAATTTTTCAAACGATGCCTGGGCAGAGAAAAAAATACCACCATCGGCAAGAATTTTCAAATTGCTCATATCTCCACCATTCTTTAATTTTTTGTATTCGTTTTTTTCTTCAAATTGGTTAAAACTATAATAAAGGACCGAACGATTGGTTTGTATAATAAAATCAACAATCAAATTAAATACATCTCCAAGATAATAGGACATACGGCAATTCAAATAAGAATGAACTTTATTTTTTGTAAAATATATATAGTGGACTCTGTGATGTCGATAATGAAAATAAAATTAAGGCAAGAACCTTATAATCACAAAAAAAATTATATAAAATAAAATTACTTACATAGACGCGTTTCGGTGGCTATGCCACCATCTTCAGTACATCTACATCTACAGATTTACTGAAGATGGTGGCATAGCCACCGAAACGCGTCTATGTAAGTAATCTTATTTTATATAAAAAAATTGTGATTATAAGGTTCTTCTTTTAATTTTATTTTCTTTATTTTTTGTGCTTTTTGTATAAATTAAAAGCCTCATTTCAAATTAGTATCGCAATATTATTTTCATAAAACTCATTGCGGAAACTGTTATAATTTAAAAAAAGCACAAAGCCACATGGAAAACATCGGTAGCCGCAATTAACAACATTGTAACTGACAATTTTTCGATTTTCATTTTTTTCACATTTGATATCTTGGGTGTGATTTACATGATTTAGTAAACTCAAATTATTTTTTATTTTTTGTTTTGTTATAAACAAAATCAATTTTTATCTCATTGTATCTGCAATAACGTACTTAACAACATATAAAACATGGAAAAGAATTTTACTGAAATTTAATGCGTGACCTAAAAATTTTAACATACTTTACCTTTCCAAGAACTAACAAATTTACTTAAATAAAATTGAACCAAAGCTTACCGGGATAATACATTCTTTTACGCTCTTTCATAGGAATGTTAATGATTCTTACAATGTTATTCTTCGGATTCCTTTAAGATTTATTGACTTACAATGTTCTTGCATCAATGGTTATCGGACTAAACGACGACTACGCACACTTACAATGTTGTTTCCCGTTTAAAATTCGGTAACATCGAAACACGGTAGTTTGATTTTATTAGTATTTTGTGAATACGAGTGAATTATATTGTTAGTAAAACAATATTGTCATGTCTTCACGTAGAAGGAAAATTTTGGAGTTGCTACAAAATCAACACGGTAAGTAAGACTTCTTAACTATTGCATTGGTTCACCCTAACCTTGTTATTTTAACTCAGACAACCGCCTAAGGCACCACCTTGGCGCTCGGAAAAATGAGTATAAATATAATAATTTTTTTTGACGCAGCTATTAAAATCATAAAAGTCCTATGCTACATTTTAGATAATATAAAGAATACGCGGTATAAGTTTTATCAAAATCGGTTAAGTAAATTTCCAGATATCTTGAACACCAGTTTGAACAAAGTACCCGAGATGCGGCCGTACTTTGCTGCGCTCACTTCAAATTGCTACAACTCCGAAAATAATTTGAACTTTCAAATGGTTAAACGCTTAAAATATCCTACAAAGTATAAACAATAAATTGAGCCGAAAAGGAAAAATTGATTTTCTGAAAATCTCAAGGTGGTGTAACTAATAAGATTTTGTTCTTCAGATATTTCCGAAGATTCGAGTGTTAATAAAAATGATTCCCCGTTATCAGTAATACTAGTACAATATTATATCGTATTTCATTATAATTATTGTAATAAGCAATCTTTTTTTTTTAAGAGGAGGTAACCTGTGTGACTACATACTTCCTCCCCCATACGTCTTCCTCACCACGGGAACCACATTAACATTACGTCAAGTATTACTTCGAGGTGAGTGACTGTTTAGTTCCATTTACATCTTATCATTAGATCACATCTTTTGGTAAGCTTTCACTCACACTTTTTCACCTTTCGTTTTCTTTCCCTGTCATTCTCACTCTCTATCACTCTCTCCCTCTATCATCAAAAATTGCCTCTTATTAGTTTGCTTTCACACACACTTTTACTCATTTCATCTTTTTCCTCCTTTACCTATCATTCACACTCTCTATCACTATCTCCCTCTTTGATTATCTTAGATTGAATTGTGAAGAAGGCATCCCTTGACTCCCCTTGGTAATGGACCCTCTGGCTGTCAAGGCTTCACATGAACTTGCATCTTTAATTGTGATGTTCGTTACAACCTAAATGACTCAATAAGATTGGTTAAATATGATTCAAAAAATAATTAAAAGAAATAAATAAATAAATAAAAATTTTAAACCTAGGAGGCTTAGAATTTTTACTATCAAAATCAAAGTAGTATATTGAATAATTTTTTGACGTTTCTAAAATTTTTACATTTTTCGCCGTAACTTTACAAATAAACTGATGGAATCCGTCTCGCGACTTTACAAAAATTAAATGAAACTTATTTGCTCCTAATAATTACTATAAACGCTTCACGAGCAAAAAATTACAAAAATCTTCAATTGGTAGATTTTGACGTTTCTAAAAAATTTCAAACAGATCGAAAAAAGAAAAAAGAAAAAATTATTCAAAATACCTCAAAAAGTTGCAATGTATTGGAGCTTACAATATTATTACTACAAATTTCAAAAAGTAAATGAGTTGTAAAACACTTTATAATCTTATTCGATAAAAATTCTGGGTGCAAAATAATTGTAAGCGAAGTTACAATGGTATAACTGCAAACATTACTTCTATGAACAATGGTAAACGCTGGTAAATCCGTTAAATCAATAATTTTCTCAAAATAAATTATGCAGTGATGTTATATGAGTTAAAATAAATGAGTATCCAATTTCAAACCCAAAAAAGAATTATCTCCTCAAGAGAAAGAAAAGAAAAGATGTAAAATCTTTAAAACGCTCTTCTGAAAAATTACGTTTTGCTAGTTACAATGTTGTTCATTGCGGCTACGACATGTTGAATCAGGGTCGTTACGGCCACACATTCAATTCGCCGGGTTCCGCCGCGCTGCTTGTCCCGTGCGCTTGTGACCTACGAATTAAACGTCACAAACGACCCTCGATTACAATTGCGAAACGCTCCTTATTCTCGAAATGGTTAAATTCCGTCGCCTGTGTTTAGAACCGGCGAAAATTAGAGGACCTTCAGAATATTTATAAATAACCCTTTTGTAAGATAAGAGAAAAGGCGCACCTCGAAGCGATTTCTCGTCAAACGTAGAATTTAAATGGTTCCGCTGAAAAATGTCCGGACCCTGGACCGTGCATTCCGGCAAAAATTCGAAATACCTCTCCACCCACAAAGGCAAACGCAACCATCCCCATGGGAGATTAATCATTGCGGCATTAAAATCGTTTTGGGGATGTTTCGGCGCTGATGATTCTGAAATGTTTTTAAAAGCTTAATTCCAGGGTCGCGCAACTGCGGGTTTGGCAGGGATAATGCAGGTTGCAAATTAATGCAAACAAGAATTTATTTTCCAAAATTGGAGCCTTCCAACTTAACTACTAATAAAATACAATAAAATTCAGGAGGTGATGTTTCACTTCACTTCACAACACTTCATAAAATACAATTTACTAATCTGAATTACATTTTAAATTTTCTGAAGTACAATTTACTAATTTGTCACTCATAACATGCAATTTACTAATCTGAATTGCATTTAATACTTTCTGAAGTACAATTTACTAATGTAACACTTCGTAAAATAAAATTTACTAATCTGAATTACATTTTAAACTTCCTGAAGTACAATTTACTAATTTGACACCTTATAACATTCAATTTACTAATCTGAATTGTATTTGATACTTCCTGAAGTACAATTTACGAATGTAACACTTCATAAAATACAATTTACTAATCTGAATTACATTTTAAATTTTCTGAAGTACAATTTACTAATTTCTCACTCATAACATGCAATTTATTAATCGGAATTGCATTTGATACTTTCTGAAGTAGAATTTACTAATGTAACACTTCGTAAACTAAAATGTACTAATCTGAATTACATTTTAAACTTCCTGAAGTACAATTTACTAATTTGACACTTCATAACATTCAATTTACTAATCTGAATTGTATTTGATACTTCCTGAAGTACAATTTACGAATGTAACACTTCATAAAATACAATTTACTGATCTGAATTACATTTTAAATTTTCTGAAGTACAATTTACTAATTTCTCACTCATAACATGCAATTTACTAATCTGAATTGCATTTGATACTTTCTGAAGTAGAATTTACTAATGTAACACTTCGTAAAATAAAATATACTAATCTGAATTACATTTTAAACTTCCTGAAGTACAATTTACTAATTTGACACTTAATAACATTCAATTTACTAATCTGAATTGTATTTGATACTTCCTGAAGTACAATTTACGAATGTAACACTTCATAAAATACAATTTACTAATCTGAATTACATTTTAAATTTTCTGAAGTACAATTTACTAATTTCTCACTCATAACATGCAATTTACTAATCTGAATTGCATTTGATACTTTCTTATGTACAATTTACTAATGTAACACTTCGTAAAATAAAATTTACTAATCCGAATTACATTTTAAACTTCCTGAAGTACAATTTACAAATGTAACACATCTGAATTTCATTTTAAATTTTCTGAAGTACAATTTACTAATTTGACACTTCATAACATTCAATTTACTAATCTGAATTACATTTGATACTTCCTGAAGTACAATTTACTAATGTAACACTTCATAAAATACAATTTACTAATCTAAATTATATTTTAAACTTCCTGAAATACACATTACTAATTTGACACTACATAACATGCAATTTACTAATCTGAATTATATTTGATACTTCCTGAAGTACAATTTACTAATGTAACACTTCATAAAATAGAATTTATTTTCCAAAATTGGAGCCTTCCAACTTAACTAATAAAATACAATAAAATTCAGGAGGTGATGTTTCAGTGTTTTATGACGCCCTCCACCTTCTGAATCAGGAGTGCACCACTCCACCCCTATCGACTTATGGGCCATTGTAAAGCTTTCGACGAGATTTATTTACCCAAACTGTTTATTTTGGCGAAACGATTTTATTAAAGCAAACACATGTTATGAGGAGATGCGGCGTATATTTTCCCACGGTTAATAGCCACTTGTCGCGTTGCCCCAACTATAATTAGAAACGCGTTTACTAATAATATACTTTGCACCTCCCTCCCTTTCGACACACCTATAAATACGCATAGGTTACACGCGCGTTTATGACGATGACATTATATAAAAGGACCCTTTTTTCTTTCTAGAAACCGAATTAACTTATGCAGAGGCTGAAAACGTCAACAAACGGCGCTCGATAAAAGGACTCGGTTGGTGGAAGAAAGCAGTCGAGTTATTGTTTCGCGAGCACTAGAAAAATAAACGATAAATAAATAAACCGTGTGCTGAAATTATATTCTATTATTTCAAACAGAAGTGAATTTAAATTCAAACTTGCTGGAATAAATGATTGTAATTTATGAACTGGATCTGCGTCGACAAGGCCACTGATTTACATTTCTGTTTGAAAACAGTTAAAAAAAAACAAAAACGTATTAAGATATATTAAACACGCGTGTGTTAAATTGGACACGCCCCGTGAGTAATATTTATTAAACACTGTTATGTTGGTTGCCTGCTCAAGTGTGCAATATGTAATAAGTAACTTAAATTACATTTATTATACCTTTGCTACTCGTAGCACTTAATTATTGTCTTCGCGGATTAAATATCGTCATTTTGTATGTATTCCGAAACCTGAAAGTATGAGTGGAGAATTTAGTTGTGAATTTTGTGGCTTATTGAAAGAAGAATGTGTTCGTTGAAGAATTCAGACGTGTAAAGTAATGAGACTGGTGGCATGGTGTACAAGCTGACATTGCTGATGGCTTTTTGTTTATAGGGTAGACAGGCTAATATCTGATACGCCTTCAGCACGAGTTTGAACTCCATAGAGATACTTGGTGGTCCACATCAATTTTAAAAATAATTTAAATAACATATAAAATTTTATTTTTAATATAAGAAATCTAGGTAAAATAATTTCTTTCATTTCTATACTCTCATGCGGTAGCCTTTAGTGCAATCGTAAATTTCCATACCTTCACTCAATTCTAAATTTTTGTACTCTCACGCGGTAGCCTTTAGTGCAATCGTAAATTTCTATACCTTCACTCAATTCTAAATTTTTGTACTCTCACGCGGTAGCCTTTAGTGCAATCCTAAAATTCTATACTCTCACTCAATCCTAAATTTCTATACTTTCATGCGGTAGCCTTTAGTGTAATCCTAAATTTCTGTATTCTCATGTGGTAACCTTTGGTGCAATCCTAAGTTTCCATACTTTCATGCGGTAGCCTTTAGTGTAATCCTAAATTTCTGTACTCTCACGTGGTAGCCTTTGGTGCAATCCTAAATTTCTATACCTTCACTCAATCCTAAATTTCTGTACTCTCACGTGGTAGTCTTTGGTGCAATCCTAAATTTCTATACCTTCACTCAATCCTAAATTTCTATACCTTCATGCAGTAGCCTTTAGTGTAATCATAAATTTCTGTACTATCACGTGGTAGCCTTTGGTGCAATCCTAAATTTCTATACCTTCACTCAATCCTAAATTTCTATATCTTCATGCGGTAGCCTTTAGTGCATTTCTACATTTCTATACTCTCCTCAATCTTAAATTTCTATACCTTCATGCGGAAGCCTTTAGTGCAATCCTAAATCTCTATATTCTCACTCAATCCTAAATTTCTATAATATCATGCAATAGCCTTTAGTGCAATCCTAAATTTCTATACTCTCACTCAATCCTAAATTTCTATACCTTCATGTTGCAGCTTTTAGTGCATTCCTAAATTTCTATACTCTCCTCAATCCTAAATTTCTATACCTTCATGCGGTAGCCTTTAGTGCAATCCTAAATTTCTATACTCTCACTCAATCCTAAATTGCTATAATATCATGCAATAGCCTTTAGTGCAATAATAAATTTCTATACTCTCTCTCAATCTTAAATTTCAATACCTTCATGTTGAAGCTTTTAGTGCAATCCTAAATTTCTATACTCCCACTCAATCCTAAATTGTTATAATCTCATGCAATAGCTTTTAGTGCAATCCTAAATTTCTATACTCTCCTCAATTTTAAATTTCTATACCTTCATGTTGAAGCTTTTAGTGCAATCCTAAATTTCTATACTCCCACTCAATCCTAAATTTCTATACCTTCATGTTGAAGCTTTTAGTGCAATCCTAAATTTCTATATTCCCACTCAATCCTAAATTGCTACAATCTCATGCAATAGCTTTTAGTGCAATCCTAAATTTCTATACTCTCCTCAATCCTAAATTTCTATACTTTCATGTTGAAGCTTTTAGTGCAATTCTAAATTTCTATACTCTCACTCAATCCTAAATTTCTATACCTTCATGTTGAAGCTTTTAGTACAATCCTAAATTTCTATACTCCCACTCAATCCTAAATTGCTATAATCTCATGCAATAGCTTTTAGTGCAATCCTAAATTTCTATACTCTCATGCGGTAGTTTGGTAAATTATAAACAATTTTAATTTCTTAACTTTGAAGATAAAATGTGTATCTGAAGCCTTCATCCGCAGGCAGCGTTCTAAACTTATAGCAAACAGGATTACATTTGAGTTAAAATTGCAGCATGCCTCGCAGTTACAAACAATAACTCAATTAAAAGCAAGTTAGGCGCTATAATGAGAAATTATCAGCGCAATTTCAGTACAAGGCACGAATTGATTTTTTTTCCGAACGGAAGTACGATTGCGTGCCACTCGGAAAATATATGCAAGTGAAACAATAAATGTAAACAAAACTACCCCCTTTAAGCACAGAAAAAATTCTGTTTTGAATAAAGCGTATAAATTAATAGGCGAGATGCAATCGCGCCCGATCGATTAAGGACTTTTCCTTTTCTTTCGACGTTCTTGCTTCGGTGAAATTTTAAAGAGAGCGCAATAAAACTCGCGCCCCATAAACAGCGACTGGGCATTCCGTCACTAATATTTAATAAGATAAAGGATGAAATTGCGGCGGAAGAAGGTACCGTAAATTTTTTGCGCGTTCTATTTTCGGCCGAGGGCGTGCGTAATTGAATTTTTAAATTGTTTTCGTTAAAATCCGTTTTAAGAGGGCGCGGAATTCGTTGGGGGTTGGTCGTGTTCTTGGGGCCATGTAACAAATGACCTAATTGACTGCGGAGCAGACGAAGGCACGCTTGAATGCTTAATTTGGAAGTTGAATGTGCAAGTTGGAAATTAAATTAAATGGTTATTTAACAAAAAGCGGTTACATTGGACAGATAAGGGCGTAAATTGTTCGATTAAAATTTTCGCGCCAAAAGGGCCAGCCAAACTTTGTAGCACAGCCAAAAACATAGAATATTTATAGTCATTTAACTGTCCACTCCACCGTTTTAAACCGCACTTCAGAAAGTATCAATAATTGTAATTGTATATCATTCGGCACTTCTTAAAATAGAATTTATTAATTTGAATTAAATTTGGCAAGTCTTGAAATACAACTTACTAATTTGAAGTCCAATCTACTAATTCGACACTTAATAACATTCAATTTACTAATCTGAATTACAATTGATACTTCCTGAAGTACAATTTACTAGATTGACACTTCATAACATGCAATTTACTAATCTGAATTACATTTCGGTAGCCGCAATTGACAACATTGTAACTAGCAAAACGCAATTTTCAGGAGAGCGTTTTAATGATTCTACATCTTTTCTTTTTGTTTTTCTTGAGGAGATAATTCTTTTTTGGGTTTGAAATTGACGGATACTCATTTATTTTAACTCATATAACATCACTGTATAATTTATTTTCAGAACATTATTGATTTAACGGATTTACCAGCGTTTACCATTGTTCATAGAAGTAATGTTTGCAGTTATACCATTGTAACTTCGCTTACAATTATTTTGCACCCAGAATTTTTATCGAATAAGATTATAAAGTGTTTTACAACTCATTTATTTTTTGAAATTTGTTGTAATAATATTGTAAGCTCCAAAACATTGCAACTTTTTAGACTGCTTATAACAATAATTATAATAAAATACGATATAATATTGTAGTACTATTACTGATAACGGGGAATCATTTTTATTAACATTCGAATCTTCGGAAATATCTGAAGAACAACAAAATCTTATTAATTACACCACCTTGAGATTTTCAGAAAATCAATTTTTCCTTTTCGGCTAGATTTATTGTTTATACTTTGCAGGATATTTTAAGCGTTTAACCATTTGAAAGTTCAAATTATTTTCAGAGTTCTAGCAATTTGAAGTGAGCGCAGCAAAGTACGGCCGCATCTCGGGTACTTTGTTCAAACTGGTGTTCAAGATATCTGGAAATTTACTCAACCGATTTTGATAAAACTTATACCACGTATTCTTTATATTACCTAAAATGAAGCATAGGACTTTTATCATTTTAATAGCTGCGTCAAAAAAAAATTATATTTATACTCATTTTTCCGAGCGCCAAGGTGGTTCCTTAGGCGGTTGTCTGAGTTAAAATAACGAGGTTAGGTTGAACCAATGCAATAATTAACAAGTCTTACTTACCGTGTTGATTTTGTAGCAAATTCAAAATTTTCTTTCCACGTGAAGACATGACAATATTGTTTTACTAACAATATAATTCACTCGTATTCACAAAATACTAATAAAATCAAACTACCGTGTTTCGATGTTACCGAATTTTAAGCGGGAAACAACATTGTAAGTGTGCGTAGTCGTCGTTTAGTCCGATAACCATTGATGCAAGAACATTGTAAGTCAATAAATCGTAAAGGAATCCGAAGAATAACATTGTAAGAAACATTAACATTCCTATGAAAGAGCGTAAAAGAATGTATTATCCCGGCAACAACATTGTAAGCTTTATTTAAGTAAATTTGTTAGTTCTTGGAAAGGTAAAGTATGTTACAATTTTTAGGTCACGCATTAAATTTCAGTAAAATTCTTTACCATGTTTTATCTGTTGGTAAGTACGTTATTGCAGATACAATGAGATAAAAATTGATTTTTTTGATAATAAAACAAAAAATGAAAAATAATTTGAGTTTACTAAATCATGTAAATCATACCCAAGATATCAAATGTGAAAAAAGTGAAAATCGACAAATTGTCAGTTACAATGTTATTAATTGCCGCTACCGATTTGATACTTGCTGAAGTACAATTTACAATTTAGGTTGGACTTCATAATATACAATTTACTAAGCTGAATTACCTTTTAAATTTTCTGAAGTACAATTTACTAATTTGACATTTCATAACATGCAATTTACTAATCTGAATTAGAATCGGCACTTTCTGAAATACAATTTAGTACTTTAACACTTCTTAAAATACAATTCACTAATCTGAATTACACTTAACACTTTCTGAAATACAATTTACTATTTTAACACTTTTTAAAATACAATTCTCTAATTTAAATTACATTTGACACTTTCTGAAATGCAATTTACTATTTTGACACTTCTCAAAATACAATTTACTAATCTGAATTACAGCTGACAATTCCTGAAATACAATTTACTAATTTGATACTTCATAAAATACAATTTACTGATCTGTATTGCATTTCACACTTCGTGAACTAAAATTTACTAATTTAACATTTCATAAAATATAATTTACTAATCTGAATTGCAGTTTGAAACTTCATGAAGTAATACAATTTACTAATTTAACGTTTCATAAAATACAATTCACTAATTTGCATTACTTATGACACTTCCTGAAAAATGTACTAATCTTAATTGCATTCACTACTTCCTGAAATACAATATCAATGAATAACGTTGGACAATGAAAACAAACACTCTGTAAACCGAAAGTCAATTCTGAAACAGTTAATCCAAACCCAATCAACCGGATCTCTTAAACACAACATCTCACTTAACGAGTCAATTCCCGTTGTTCTCGTCTTCTTTATCCAGTGGCGAAACACCCGAACCGCATCGCAGCTAATGATTTATAAAGGGCCGAAAAGAATACGAAAATAGCTCGCTACCTCGAAGTCCATACATCAACGGGGCCGTCGTTGCTGCCCTCCCATTTACAATTTAAAATCTGCTGTTACATAGAAATTAAGCCAAACAACACTCCGGCGCAATCTTTTCCGATTCATTTCCAGGACACCGGAAATTGCGGAAATGATTTGACAAGATGGCGCGTTAACAACGTGCCATTAAGTCCTTTCAGCGGCCGGTTGATTCAACAGATTTATTTTTAGAAATTCTAATTAATTAAATGCGGTTTGAGATAATTAATCAACGTTGCCCCCGTTAATAATGCGGATGTGGATTGAAAATTGGTGTCAAGTTGGTCTATTTCTTCTCCTTTGGAATAATTGTTGCAGTGCTGTAAAGGGTCGCTTTCGAGTGCTGACCTCCCTTGTGAAAAATTTAAAGTGAGAAATGTATTCGAAGAAAGAAACAGCTCGAAAGTTAAGTTTACATTTTGCATGAGGGATTTGGTTCCAGGGCTATATTGAACACAATGTAGATTTGCAAGGCAGGGGATGTTCGAATGGAAATTTGGTGATGTGCATTTAATAAAAGTGTCGTCGACTGTCAACAACTGTCAATCTCGTCGTTAATTTTAAAATTGCGGGAAATTTCGTCAATTTGTGTTCTCGTAAATGTTTCTGTAGTAGGGTAGAGACACCTAATTATGAAATACAGTAAAACTCCTTTAAAGCGACTCGTGGTTTCCTTAAAAAATGGTCTCTTGGAGGAGTGGTCGCTTTAGAGAACTTTTTCTTAAATTAATATAAAATAAACACCAACTTTAAAACGTTTTATTATCAATAATGAAGACACGCGAAGGTTCCTATATTTTTATAAAAATACAAAGCGTCAATTTAGACGCACACAAGACAAATTAATAATATTAATTAATAGAATGTTTAAAAATGAATGTAAATAAAAAACATTCACGATATGAAAAATAGCCAAGACCAAGAAATAAAGATATACATGTTTAAGGCTTACTACCAAAACATTGTTCTAAAACAGTTTGCTTACAATTTTTAAAATTTTTAATTAGAGACAATTTCTTTTTCGCGTTTTTTAAAATATCCTGAATTTGGGTTTAGCCACATTTGTATTTAGAAGCTAGCTTTCGTTGCGATAAACCTCTTTCGCTGTCTTTAATAACATTTATGCAAGCTTCCAAATTTAAAATCTCGCGATGGTAACCCCGTTTAGCCATCGTTTTCTAAACTATTCCAGAAACACAGTGACAACGATTTCTCAACGACTGGCATACAACTGTTACGAATTTTTTGCCTTCATAGTATGTACCATTGTAAATATCCATACGAGCCCACAAATATCGCATAAAAAAGTTGGAACCGAAGTTGAAGAACTGATTTATAATCGCAACAAATTTATTACCGAAAGATAGGGCATGTGTCAAGCACTTGACGGAGAAAGGTTCTTAATAAATTCTACAGGGTATACTTGACATTTTAAGTTTTACAAACCCGATATCATAGTGAGACAACTCATAAATCAACAAAGACAAAAATTAATAGGATTTTCACAAAGTGAGAAGTGGTCGCTTTAGAGAACTTTATCTTAAATTAATATAAAATAAACACCATATTCATTTTAAAACGTTTTATTATCAATAATGAAGACACGCGAAAGCTCCTATATTTTCATAAAAAATACAAAGCGTCAATTTAGACGCACACAAGACAAATTAATAATATTAAATAAGGGAATGTTTAAAAGTTAATGCAAATTTAAAAAAATCACGATATCAAAAACAGCCAAGACCAAGAAATAAAGATATTACTACCAAAATATTGTTCTAAAACAGTTTGCTTACAATTTTTAAATTTTTTAATTAGAGACAATTTCTTTTTCGCGTTTTTTAAAATCTCCTGAATTTGGGTTTTGCCACATTTGCTTTTAGAAGTTAGCTTTCGTTGTGATAAACCTCTTTCGCTGTCTTTAATAACATTTATGCGAGCTTCCAAATTTAAAATCTCGTGATGATAACCCCGTTCAGCCATCATTTTCTAAGCTATTCCAGAAGCACAGTGACAACGATTTCTCAACGACTGGCATACAACTGATACGAATTTTTTGCTTTCATAGTATGCACCATTTTAAATATCCACACGAGCCCAAAATATCGCTTAAAAAAGTTGGAACCGAAGTTGAAGAACTGATTTATAAACGCAATAAATTTATTACCGAAAGATAGGGCATGTGTCAAGCACTTGACGGAGGTTCTTAATAAATTCTGCAGTGTATAATTGACATTTTAAGTTTTACAAACCCGATCTCATAGTGAGACAACTCAAAAATCTATTTCTCATTTATGTAATTATTTTATTTCAGCTGAACTAAAAGTGATGCTGTACTTAGTGATTTGGTCAAGTGGCTAAAAGCGGTGTCTCTACTCTAACAACTTCTGACCTGAAATTACAATTTTATTTGTTTGCATTGAATTAAAAGCAATCAAGAATGTACTGCTGACCATTTCGGCCAGTTTTATGGGTTGTGTGTTGCAATAAATTTCTGAAGTGTTATTTGATCGTCTCATTTTACTATTTGAGCGTTCAATAAAACCGCCGACTAAGGGTATGTTTTAGTTACGAGACCTAAAAGCTAATTTACAGAGCAGCCCAAGGATTGTGGACAGGGCAATTCCCCAATGCACCGAAGAGTTCAGATTCAATATTGCAGAGTTTAATTACATTGTCTGGATTTGTTTAAATTGCGGCGAACCAACTAATGAACGCAAAATTCGGAAAAATAATAAATTATTTTTATTTAATTAAGTCATTAGTTGCCGATTTTTAAACTTGGGCTTGTCAGCGGCAACTTTAGGAACTCACAGAAAATTGAAGAAAAATGTTTGTTGAGAAAAACTGTTATGCACCAAGTAATTACCTGCAATGCTGATGTTGCTAATTGAAAATCGATCTTGTTTAATAATAGGAAAAATAGATTCAGTCTTTCAATGCGGTGTTCTACAAAACACTGTTCGTGGAATTTTCCACAAAAATTTTTCCAATTCTTAAAAGTAAACTTGTAAAAATTTGATTTAAATTCAATTTTCCTTCAAAAAAACAATGTTGAGCTTGTTGTAAACGCTTAAAAAAATTGGCTTGATAAAACATTTTCGTTAATTTCATTGAGCCTCTGGATATTGTTGCTTATCGTTGAGACCCACTTTGCGCTCAAAGCGGCGAAAGCTGTTTTATTTAAAATTTGTTTTACTTGCAATCCGAAGATTGAACAAGAACAGGAAAACAGACACCTTGTTCTGCAATTGAAAATCGTTAAGTTCTCCTTCAAACGCTAATCTAATAACTTCCTGCACGCTTCGAGAAGTGTAACAGCGCGAATCGCTTTTTAAAATTCAGCAACGCCTGAAAACTGCAATTTCATTAAAATTTCAGCCGAAATTAAAACGGTGCGGATGTTTGCAAAATTCTAATTACCTGGTTGCATTTAATTAAAAAGAAGGGAACGCCGCGAATTAGAGAACATCCGCGGATTTATGAAAGCGAAAATTCACTCTCCAAAAGCACCCAACCCTAAATAATTAAAGCCAGTAATTTCGTAAATAACAACGACTCTTCCCGTGAGAGTTTCTCCACTTGCACTTGCAAAGAAGTCTGTAATCACATTCTGCAATCAAGCGGGTCTAAGACAACTCGAGGAAATGACTGAGCAAAAACACCGTTGGGTCAGTGACTGTTTAATCCTCGCCAGACAAATTAAACGTCTGGGCGCTTTTTACCAGCGCACAAGAGGGGTTGATTGGGTTATTTTTTAAATTCGCGACCCGTTTTTTGCCGGCGAGTAATTAATTGAGGTAATTTACAATTCGGTAGCCGCAATGAACAACATTGTAACTAGCAAAACGTAATTTTTCAGGAGAGCGTTTTAAAGATTCTACATCTTTTCTTTTCCTTTTCTTGAGGAGATAATTCTTTTTTGGGTTTGAAATTTATGGATACTCATTTATTTTAACTCATATAACATCACTGTATAATTTATTTTGAGAAAATTATTGATTTAACGGATTTACCAGCGTTTACCAATGTTCATAGAAGTAATCTTTACAGTTATACCACTGTAACTTCGCTTACAATTATTTTGCACCGAGAATTTTTATTGAATAAGATTATAAAGTGTTTTGCAACTCATTTACTTTTTGAAATCTGTTGTAATAATATTGTAAGCTCCAATACATTGCAGCTTTTTAGACTGCCCATAACTATAATTATAATAAAATACGATATAATATTGCAGTAGTATTACTAATAACGAGGAATCATTTTTATTAACATTCGAATCTTCGGAAATATCTGAAGAACAAAATCTTATTAGTTACACCACCTTGAGATTTTCAGAAAATCAATTTTTCCTTTTCAGCTAGATTTATTGTTTATACTTTGCACGATGTTTTAAGCGTTTAACCATTTGAAAGTTCAAATTATTTTCGGAGCTCTAGCAATTTTAAGTGAGCACAGCAATGTACGGCCGCATCTCGGGTACTTTGTTCAAACTGGTGTTCAAGATATCTGGAAATTTACTCAACCGATTTTGATAAAACTTATACCACGTATTCTTTATATTATCTAAAATGTAGCATAGGACTTTTATGATTTTAATAGATGCGTCAAAAAAAAATTATATTTATACTCATTTTTCCCAGCGCCAAGGTGGTGCCTTAGGCGGTTGTCTGAGTTAAAATAACGAGGTTAGGTTGAACCAATGCAATAATTAACAAGTCTTACTTACCGTGTTGATTTTGCAGCAACTCCAAAATTGTCCTTCCACGTGAAGACATGACAATATTGTTTTAGTAACGATATAATTAACTCGTATTCACAAAATACTAATAAGATCAAACTACCGTGTTTCGATGTTACCGAATTTTAAGCGGGAAACAACATTGTAAGTGTGTAGTCGTCGTTTAGTCCGATAGCCATTGATTCAAGAACATTGTAAATCAATAAATCTTAAAGGAATCCGAAGAATAACTTTGTAAGAATCATTAACATTCCTATGAAAGAGCGTAAAAGAATGTATTATCCCGGCAACAACATTGTAAGCTTTGGTACAATTTTATTTAAGTAAATTTGTTAGTTCTTGGAAAGGTAAAGTATGTTACAATTTTTATGTCACGCAATAAATTTCGGTAAAATTCTTTACCATGTTTTATCTGTTGGTAAGTACGTTATTGCAGATACAATGAGATAAAAATTGATTTTTTTATAATAAAATAAAAAATAATTTGAGTTTACCAAATCATGTAAATCGCACCCAAGATATCAAATGTGGAAAAAGTGAAATTCGACAAATTGTCAGTCACAATGTTGTTAATTGCGGCTACCGAATTGAAGTTAATCACCAGCGAAAAATAAAGAGCGGTGGAGGAAGTCGGCTTTATGGCGCATAAATCCGGTAAGACCGCCGCTTACATTTATTAAATTTTGCGGTTGAAGAGGCGCTGAAATTTTCATTTGGGGATGTTAGTGTAAGAAAACCGTCGGACTGAAGAATTGGCTGAATGCAATCAATCACGATTGGGCGCGGGATGGCTATTTTTGAATACTCTCATTTTTGGACGCTGATCGATGAGGGGTTGTTGAGCCGCGCTTTTGTACATTTCGGCCCTATTGTTAGAAACACCGATATTCGCAATGTTCATATTTGAACCGTTGATTTTTAAAGTGGCTGTGAAAAAATATTTGTTGTTACTTTATGTTACTTTATGAAAATTTATGTCTACCCCTAAATTATTTTTTTATATTTTATATCCGCCACTATTTTTTCAAATGAAGAAGCTTATTACTGAAAAAAGCATTTTACGAAATTGACACTTTTACTGCGGTGGTACCATCTTGTAAATCTTGCTTCACAAGTGGCCCTCTTAAGTCATTCTTTTACGTTGATGAATTTGAATTTTTTATCTGTATTTTTACTCCTTTGTTGTGATTATTTACCTGTTCTAAATAAACAATTGCAATGTTAAAAAAGAAAAAATAATTATTTTTTTTAAATTTGACCTTTCAATATGGACCCTATCCAAAGCTGTTTGAGCAATCTCAATAGCTTCAGCGTTAGAAAATTTTTTAGGTAGTTTCAGACACTTAAAATCTGGCCTTCAACTTGATATCAAACAAATAAATCATAAATTAGTTCATTTCTTCTTTAGAATTATCGAAAACTGATCAAATTATTACAAAACTCGAACAATAACACACGCGCGTGATACGCACCTCTCCTGTTTGTGACGTCAGCCGCTTAGTTGAATTTATTTACGCTAGAGTCGCATGCTTAGCTTGAATTTCCTATAGGACGATCGCTAGTACCGAGTTGGATAAATGAAATTATCAAAAACTGCCAAGACATACAAATTGTATTATAGGGTGCGAAAAGACACACCAAAATAAAATAAAATCAGTTACAACACTACTGTAATAGAATATGCAAGATTACCGATTAACGGCAGGACATACACAGTGCTTCTGGATTAACTCTACGTTGAAAAAGGGAGAAACCAATTAACTTTCTTATCTTGGAATTTTCTCCTGGGTGGTTATTCGATATATAACCCCCAAGAACAAATTGAGTGAGGTTATCTAATGGGAAACATGGATTTTTCCTGTTTTTTCTCAGATAACAAAATCGACGAATTATCGTGGATTATTTGTAATTAATAATTAGAATTAAAGTACAATGAAAAATTAATTGGAATTTAAATCGGTTTATTGTTATCTCTGCCTTCATCTCAAAATCTGGCTGCTTTCACTTCCAGCCGAAAAACACAAAACCGCAATCTCCTTAAAACGAATTAAAAACACACAAAACAGACGAAACGAAAACCGCTGTCTTTATCCTCCCTTAAGACCATTTCTGTCACCTTCACAAATCCGCCGCAACAAACTGTTGCGCCGCAATTTTTCGGCCCCATGTTTGCCTCGCCAATTGTCATCGCCAAGATGATAAATTAAAATTACTGTCGCCAACCAACCGGAGCAGACTTTTTTGCCATAATCTCATCAAATCTTTAATATCGGTGTCGTAGCAGGAGAGCTTTCAAGAGACAATCCTTTGTGCAGCTTTCAACGGCGAGATATCGAGCCGGAGGACCGGAAGAAATTTAATTGCGACCAGTTGTGAGACAATTTGTGCGCCTGAGATTTTCTTAAATTGGTTGAAAATTGAATTTAACCCGAGTGGACGTTGAACATCCCGATTTGCATATTCGGATGTGTCGCTGGCGAATTCTAATCCGTACGCATCAATTTTCGTTAATAAGCTCCCCAATTCAACAAGTTTGCTCGACGCAAACGTTTTCTTTCATAATGCCGCTGGAAGGGTGGATTATGGAAAAAGAGCGTGTTTTACACTGAGAGCCCCTTAAAGTGGCATCGAGCCGCAGCGCGAGTCGAATCCGTAATCGATATTGCGATATTTCTGCGGCTTATGAGGCCGTTGTAATGTCGTTTGCACTTGAACTTTAAAAACGAAACACCGCCTAACTATACTATTTTATGTATTTTGTTTATATTAGAGCAACAACCGAATGTGTTTCCATGTGTTTGGAAAAGTTTTATTTAAAAAATGCCGATTGGCAGGGAATCCATCTTGCTGAAACCAGTAATTTTCTATATTGGTTGCCATTGACAACAATTTTTGAACGACAAGACAAAATATTTTATTTTTTTTCCTCCTTAATATTACTTCAATGTCAAGTTATTAGATATCATTGGATTTAGAAAAAAATCTTCTACCATAATTTTAAAAAAATTAACTGTTTCATTGCCTACGTGATTTTTGAAGTTAATTGAAATAAAAACTTCAATTGCTTGTAACTTCTTGGTAGTAATAGTACTAGTGCATTAAGACTTTTTTACTCAGAATTAAACATACCTTCGAAATAAATAAAAAATATAGGGCGTTCCATTTAAAAAAAATATATTTTCATGAATATCTCGAACAGTTGACGTCCTATTGTTTTTTTACTTTCATTATGGTGATCAGCGGAAAAAACACTAATTCCTTGCTAATTTAACCAACTTTGTAACTCCAATAATAACAAAGTTACCAATGGTGGACACTTAATATAATACAACCTGTATACAACGTGTCCCAGAAATAATGTCATTAATTTTAACCAGTGATAGAACTCGTCAAATCCAAGAACTTTTTTAAATAACTTTTTGGTGTAAACGTTTTGATTAACAAGTTAAAATTGTTGACAGATTTGACTCTTATTTCGTTACCCGCCTATGGATAATAATGCTGAATGTTAAACACCGATAAGCGTAGAACAAAAAACCAATGCAAGAAAATATTCCCTGCTTTTTAGTTCTGCCGACGCAGCAACTCATTAATTTGACCGTTGCTGTTATTGTAAAGTTCTGGAATGCAAATTGAAAAATGCTATGGTAATACATAAATGAAATAATTTGAGTCCTTGTCAAAGTTTTACTACCAAACATGGTATGTTCAAAATAACTGTTACAAGCATTTACAAGTCACAATAACAAAGACTAGATGTGCGGCGGGTGGTTTAAATAAGTGAGTAAAAAAATTATTTATTATAAAACGCACATACCTTGAATATCCAATGAAAGATAATTTTTATGCAGTCAGCAAAAACTAATATTCACGATCACCGTCAGTGATTTATCAAATCAAGGCGAGCCGTCAATTTCAGGAAGGGTAAAATGCCAAAACAAAATTGCGAAAAATTGGTACATAGAAAAAATGTTTGTTTTCAGTTCTACTACGGGTGAAAATTAATGAAATTATTTCTGGGACACGTTGTATACGATTTTATTTACAATTATCCAATTTTAAAAAGTAAAACAAGAATTAAAAAGAATTTATTGGAACTTGACAAGACTTGTAAATCAAATTTGACGTTATTCAGTGTTTGTGCCATCTGTTAAATTATTTCCGAACTTATAGAAGGTTAACAATGAAATGAAATGAGGTTTGAAATGAAGAAACTTTTTAAAAGTCAGAAATTGACACATTGCTAACCTTGTAAATAAAAGATATTTATTCTGAATAGATTAATAAGTACAAAAATTATAACTGAAATCAGAAAATAAATCAACGTACTTACAGAGTGTAAAACCTGACAAGAAAAGCACTCGAAATAACGTCTTGTTAAAATCGCGATTTTCCTCTTCGGCTGTAGCTTTTCTCCGATTTTCGGGAGTGGATTACAAAAGTCGATATATTTAGTTGCGTGCTGCAAATCCCAACCAACCTCCAACCTCGTCCGACTGTCTCCCATTACTTTCACACGGCGACATGTGTCACTGCAATTTCCCTAAAAATTCCGCAATTTCCCGTCGCGCGACACAATTAAACCATTAAATTTTTCCAAATGTAATTTTAAAAATTGCTCATTTTTTTCTGGCAGCCGGTTCGTACTTGCAAATTGGGCCCTCGCCAAATCGCCGACCAGATTTTAATAACCATCCGGCTTCCGTCCATTAAGTCGTTTGTCAAGATAGTTAATTTCCCAGATCGGAGACATTCTGTTGTGTTCTTCCGAATCCGCGCGATTTGGTATTCAATTTCCACGTGAGAAACTAAAGCCGGATTTTCCTCCCTTTCTGACGCGACAGTTATTAATGATCGCTCCATTCGTTTGTGTATTTTCTGGCCGATCTCCGAAATTCGTCTTAACGATCGTTTAATAATGAGATCACGACGGCTGATGGTTAATAATCGACGTTCGAGTTAACACCTCTTTTTAAAATGCGGGAGTAAGTCTGCCTGCGTGATTTAGAGGGGTCGTTAAGTCTGTTCATCTTTTTGGCGATAACGTAGTTTCTGCGCGCCGGATGTGTGCCCTTTTAAATGGTTGAATGTGGCTCTTTTGCGTTAAGCACAGAAGAGCATTAAAAGCTGTGTTGAACAGGGCGAGCAATCACTCTTTTGAGGGGAAAAAATGTTTTGCCGTTTCTGTATAATGTGGATGATTGTGTTTATATTTTTTCCGGGTTTGCAATTTTGGTGGAGGTGCTTGTAAATTAAAAAACTTTTCCAAACATCAATCAACGAACCCTTTTAAACTTAACAAAAGTACCTCTGTCCTTAATTGCATTGCAATTAATTCCTACACAGGTTGATTTATATTAAGTGGAGATAATTATAGTACCATATTATACATATAATGTTAGACCACTCCAGTATTTTTTTTATGCATTATTGATTTTAAAAAATTCTGTTTGCTGATTATACCCCTCAGTAAATTGTCTTTTTGGGGTATGTTATTTTTCCTTCACGGTAAAATGCTAATCTACTAAGATTTAAAATAAGCAGCAAAATTGAAGAAGTCATATTAGGAATTTTTTTATTAAAAACTCTTGTTAGTAAAAGTTGTTCAAAATCATTCAAATAAGCTAAATCCGAAACTTCATTAAAAACAAAAAATGTTGAAACTCTACAAAAAACTTTCATGTCATGATTTTTGACTTTAATGCTTTAATTCAATACAATAACAAAAAACTATGCTTAATTATTGAAATAACAGTATTTTCAAGTGAATCGTCATTTTTTGAGAGATTTTCAACATTTTTTGTTCTTGAAGAAATTTCGGATTTGCCTTATCTTAAGGTTTTTTGATAAAAAATTCCTACGAGTTCTTGAATTTTGTTATGTAACATACGCTAAAAGTGCAATTTAGTGAGGGGTATAATAAAAAAAAAGAAATTTTTTAAATCGATTATATGGGGTGGTGCAGTTTAAAGTGAGACACACTGTAATTGCCATAATGAAAGCAAAAATAAAAATCGTACGTCAACTTTGTTAAATATTTTCAAATATTTTGTTAAGGCTGCGTTATAGTAGCAGGAACTGCGTAAATATTTTGCCCTTTGTGAATTCAAATAACTTTTTTATGATGTACTGCAGTGAGTTACATTTTCTGTATTACCTAGGTAAAGTATTATTATTTATCTAAATTTGCAAAATCGCAATTTTTGTAAGACCTGTAGTTTATAGAAAATTCCACTAATTTACAGGTAATTTTGTAATTTAGAACAGTGGTAATTTCTCCACTATACTTCGTAGTTTTATTTCTTCAGTTGAACAAAAAAGACCGAAAAAAGTATCTAATTCCAGTAAGATGTTTGCTGTAAACCGTTTAATTTTAACGAATTCCGAGAACACAACATCACAAAGGCGGTGTCGACTATCATACTATTCTCTCTGAATGGTGAATTAGACTTCTGTAAATACTCGGAATTTCAAAGAAACATTGTTATTATTTGTTAAATTTGTGAGTATAAGTACGAGACATTGATAGCTCAAGAAATATGGTGAAAAGAAATAGAAATAAAGTAAATTTTCGACCATCATGCAATTAATATTTCTGGACGGATTTTCACTCTAACGCAGCCTTAATAAGTTTTTTACTTTTAATTCATTATAAAAATTAAAAATTTCAGCTTCAGAATTTTCAAATAACTGACAGCTTAAGCTAAAAATACAGTAAAAAATCATAGTCAATACTCCAACCAAAACGTGGAAATACGAAAAGATTTTCCTACTTTAGGAGTGCGTCATTGCTACTTATTTATCATCAATCATTATCATTTCTCGCTGCCACTAGATGACACTAAATCTTTTTCATGAAAATTTTTTAATTTGTTTTTTAAAAAATCAACGAACTGCTAGGCTGTACTTGTTGTTAATAGGTTGTTTTCAAACTGGTTTCATAAGTTCAGTTAGCTTTTGACCTAATTCATGCATGATTTACCAAGTTTCAGGTTTTGGTTGTTTTAATTTTTTTATAAAAAAAACTGTTGATTCAAATGTTACAAAAAAAAATTCTGGCAGAAAGTACTGTAATTCAAATAAGTGTAGAAAATTTTGAAAATAAAAAATGAAATGAAGCAAAAAACATAGTTTTTATTTTTTCCGGTTTGCAATTTTGGTGGAGGCGCTTGTAAATCAAAGAACTTTTCCAAACATCAATCAACGAACCCTTTCAAACTTAACAAAAGTACCTCTGTACTTAATTGCAATTAATTTCTACACAGGTTGATTTATATTAAGTGGAGATAATTGTAGTACCATATTATACACCGCAGTATTTTTTTTATGCATTATCGATTTAAAAAAATTCTGTTTGCTGATTATACCCCCTCAGTAAATTGTCTTTTTGGGGTATGTTACTTTTCCTTCACGGTAAAATGCTAATTTACTACGATTTAAAATAAACAGCAAAATTGAAGAAGTCGTATTAGGAATTTTTTTATTAAAAACTCTAGTTAGTAAAAGTTGTTCAGAATCATTCAAATAAGCTACATCCGAAGCTTCATTAGAAACAAAAAATGTTGAAAATCTCTACAAAAAACTTTCATGTCATGATTTTTTATTTTAATGCTTTAATTCAATACAATAACAAAAAAACTATGCTTAATTATTGAAATAACAGTATTTTCAAATGAATCGCCATTTTTTTGAGAGATTTTCAACATTCTTTATTCTTGAAAAAATTTCAGATTTGGCTCATCTTAAGGTTTTTTGTTAAAAGAATTCCTAATACGAGTTGTTGAATTTTGTTACGTAACATATCCTAAACGTATAATTTAGTGAGGGGTATAATAAAAAAAGAAATTTTTTAAATCGATGATAGAAAAAAAATACTGAGGTAATACAGTTTAAAGTGAGACACACTGTAATTGCCATAGTGAAAGCAAAAATAACTTTGTTAAATATTTTCAAATATATTGTTAAGGCTGCATTATAGTAGCAGAATTCAAATAACTTTTTTATGATGTATTGCAGTGAGTTACACTTTCTGTATTACCTAGGTAAAGTATTTGTTTAGAGTGGTGATTTTTCAAATTTTCAAAATCGCAATTTTTGTAAGACCTGCAGTTACTTAAATAGGGCGCGGTTTATAGAGAATTCCACTAGGTACGCTAAAATTGATGACTGTCTTATAATTTAGAACAATAATAATTTCACCAATATGATTCATAGTTTTATTTCTTCAGTTGAACACAAAGGTTCGAAAAAAATATCTAATTCCAGCAAGACATCTGCATACTACCAAGAAGCTGTAAACCGTTTAATTTTTACGGATTCCGAGAACACAACATCGCAAAGGCGGTGTCAACTGTCATAATATTCTCTCTGAATGAGAAATTAGACTTCTATGAATACTCGAAATTGCAAACAAATATTATTATTATTTGTTAAATTTGTGAGTATAAGTGCAAGACATTGATAGCTCAAGAAATATGGTGTAGGGAAATAGAAATAAAGTAAAAAGGCCAACTTTAAATATTAGACCATCATGCAATTAATATTTCTGGACGGATTTTCACTATAACGCAGCCTTAATAGTTTTTTACTTTTTCCTTTTATTTAATTGTAAAAATTAAAAATTTCAGCTTCAGAATTTTCAAATAACTGACAGCTTAAGCTAAAAATACAGTAAAAAATCATAGTCAATACTCCAACCAAAACGTGTAAATACGAGAAGATTTTCCTCTCTTTAGGAGTGCGTCGTTGCTACTTATTTATCATTAATCATCATCATTTCTCTCTGCCACTAGATGACACTAAATCTTTTTCCTTCCAACTGACATATTCACCAGGTAATTTTTGAAAAACAAATCTGAGTTTCCGAGAAATCCACAGAAAATGAAAATCTTTTAATTCGTTTTTTAGGCTGTACTTGTTGTTCATAGGTTGTTTTCAAACTGGTCCCATAACGTTCAGTTAGTTTTTGACCTAATACATGCATGATTTACCAAGTTTCAGGTTTTGGTTGCTTTAATTTTTTTATGAAAAAAACTGTTCATTCAAATGTTACAAAAAAAAATGCTGACAAGAAAGCACTGCAATTCAAATAAGTGCAGAAAATTTTGAAAATAAAAAATAAAATGAAGCAAAAAACAACATTTTAAATTTTTTTTCCAAAAACACCACGACAGTTTTTTTCTCTTTCCTTTAAAAATGATGTATTTTTCAGTTCCACTTGAAATTCACTTAAAAATCCCGCGTGCACGATCCGCCTTGTATCAGACATCTAATCCGAGAACAAGGGGAGCAATTATTTCATTAAACGCTGTTAATCAGGACTTAAAAAGAAGTTACATTTCCCGGCCTAATTGTTTAATCGATCGCAGCGTTATGTAACCGACACGACTCGTTTCAACCGTCACGCGGAAGCTTTTTCCCGAAAACGATCGTTGGCCGCGATACCGGATTTAATATTTCCATTTTAGCATAACAGCCAGGCAGTATAAATAGCGTGCGGTTCGTGAACTCGGAACGAGAAATATTTACGATTTAAGAGTTCATAATGACCTAATTGAGTGATTTGCTTTAAAATTTACACGCCACGCGTTTCATTTATCAGACTCCCGTCCGCATGGCTGACGTCGTTCGAGCGAACTTTCGGGACAGGACAGAAAGTTTTCAGTATGCGCGAAACTTGAGCATAATGTTAGCGTATGTACGGCGGCGCGTACAGACGGTAATGCGGTAGGAAAAGGGTTCTTCTCATGAATATGAATGCGAGTGGGTATATTCTTAGGTTCAAGGACTGCATATTTTAATTCGATCATTTGCAACCGCTCGCATGCAATTCCGAGCATCAAGTGTCACCGAGACGAAAAAATCTCGACGAAAACTCGTGTTTGGTTAGGCTTGAGGGGTCGCTTTATCGTTCTTTCAGCGTTTGTTGAAATATTGTTAAATATGACACAATTGCACCATCAATCTTCCGGCGGGGGAATTTCTGATCCTTTTTATTTTTCGGTTCGGTGAAATACAGTGTGTAAAATTATATGGAAATGAAACAATATTTTATTACTTTCTTCTTCCTTGTCCTCTTAATACCGTTAGGTATCGAGGTGTGTGTTGCAGTCAGTGTCTGTAATTACAAGTTACAACTTGGTGCAAACCTTTCTGATGCTACACTAAAAAAAATGCCACCTAAGAATTTATTTATGTTAGCAGGTATAACAATAAACCAAGCAAATTGCCGTTTTGGTTTAAGAACGGGGATTTTCATTTTGTGGTAACCTCACTGGCGGTATTGTTTGGAACAAGCGCTAGGTCCAGCTGTGCGGATACAGTTGAACTAAATGTTGTAAATTGCTTTATGACCGACATTTTTTCGGCGAAGAGCCGGAAAGCTTTACTAACAATAGATAAATTACGTTAGAATTTCTTAAAAGTTACCTCCAAACCAGCAGATCTAACTCGGTTTATAGTAAGAAAATACATATTACGGTATGCATTTTCTGTATTTTTATTGTAAAGTGAATTTTTAGTACCTTACATAATTAGTGAATGTTTAATTGTGAAGAAATGGGAAATATTACAAGTGGTTTAATGTGTCGAGATGAAGAAGTTAATTCAATGCAATATTAATAAATGTCGATCAACAAAGTGATCAGTTTCAAAGACCATTTCTAAAAATGGTACTGAAATTATGAGGATTTTCTGATTCTGTGTGTGATAAATTCGCATGTAAGTAAATTTGTTGTTATTATAATTTTTCCCACACTTTTACCTTACCGAATCAATTTTTTTAAAGTTTTTTCAATGTAACAGCTATTAAACAAATTGTTTTTTAGTTCATTTCCGTCGGAACGAAAAGTAAGAAGAGATATCAAAAGTAAGGGACATGCGAATCAGTTGCTTCGATAACAGAAATTATAGTAACGAGGAAGGTAAAGAAATAATTCTGATTTTCTTTTATACATGTAGTGCTATATCTATCTTATAACAAATTTTACTTTTTAGCGGATGTAGAGTTCTTTGTAAGAATTTAACAAAGCACAAGCGTGGCTGAATTAGGCGGATTTGTGGAAAGAAAATCTGCATAAAATGGAATGACACTAAGAATTATTGTTTATAGACGAATGGTCATTATTGAAGCATTCAAACTGATCTATATTGGTAATTTTTTATAATAATATATCCATGATACAATGTAAACATTTTGTTTCTTTTTTTAGAGTGATGTAGATTTTGGTCAATTATTTCTTGAGAGAAAAACAATTTATTTGTGTGGCGGTCAAAATTCATTGAGAAGACTTCGACGAACTTCCATTTCATATACATACATCTGTTACCAAATGATAATGTGGTTCTTAAACTGAAAATGTATTTTTAAACAGGATGTGATTAAATTTTCACCTACTAATAAAAATATGTACGAGAAATAACATAATATTCCAAAATTCCTTCAATTCAAGCATTACAATTCATTAAAATTAGAAAAAAAATATTGTATTTACAAGTGCTTATTTAATATAATAAGGCCACCTTCAATTCTTAAATAAGAAAACACATTATTAAGAACATTCTAAAGTAATTAAATAAAAGTTCTTGAAATCAACATGATCTATTCTTAAATGTAAAACTTATAGAAGTTCTAAAATTTGTCACAAAGAATCAACGTTCTAGAAATTAAGAATAACCCACTCTTAAATTTGACAACAAGAACGACCAATTCTTGGGCCAAAATTAAGAACGCGCAATTTTAAATTTAAGCCCGAATTTTCTTACATATAAGAATTTTTTTCTGATTGTAGTGTTGTAGTTTGTATGTTTTATGTGCAGGGCTTGTTACTTCCCCCAAACGTGCAAATATATTTAGGGGACGCGTCATTAATTATACCCCATAACAGATATTGACACAGAGTTACCACCGTTTTATACAAGATTCGCCTCTAATCGTCGCAGAAGTTCATTAGTAGTTGTTTTTTTATTACATTTGGTGATTTAGTGATTGCATCCTGAATTTATCATTTTTCAACAAATAAATATTTACAATTTTATCGCTTTTCTAGGTTTTTTTTTTTGTTACGTTTGCTAACATTTTCAACAACCATACACTTCCCAACATTTCAGTAACTTATCGCCCATAAAGAAACCCCTAAAGATATATAAACTGTGCAAAATATGATGACGTTCTTTAGAATAGTTTGTGCAGACGAAAACATTTAAAGAATATGTTTATTTATTTTTCCGTGGCATGCAATTGTGATGGAAATACCCAACATTATTTTCCTTTTACACAAGCGCATATTTAAAGGACATTATGCAGTGGCATCTGGCAAATCCTGGGCTTAACCCAGTAGCACTCTCAAAAGGAAGTGATATATCTTTTTCAACTACCCATCTGGCAATTTAATAATAACTAACTTTTATTCAAACAATGAAAATCTAATTCCAACAGAACTTTGTACAAAAAAAAATAGAATGTAGGTATAACAAGTTTAGGATTTAGTGAGTTTTTATTTAATTAATGACAAAAAAAGAATTTTTTATTCAGAGAAGTGATTCAAAAATATCGCGCCAAAAGGTAGATCTATGATTGGCTGCCAGCAGGCCGGTTTTACACTGATTAAATTATGGAAAATAGGCCAAAACTACTTGCTAGAAATATTCCGGTGTAATTTGTTGTTTTAATTTCACTCCTCTTATATAAAAAGTGATCAATTTTAACCAGATAATTTAACCAGAACTTAAATTAAAAAATTGCTATTCAAAAAATGATTAGCTTTTGTTCCACTTTCAGTTTACGGCCAAGCGAAAGTGATATTTTTAATCGAACTGATAAGAATAATTTTTGCGCAAGTAGAACGTGCTTGAACCGCAACCCATTAAAAACCTGTGTTTACCCGATTTGGCAGTGTTTCCACTTAATGCCGCTTCTGTTAAACATCCACCGTAAACCGGGAAAACATTGTCAGCCAAACTTATCGGGAGTCACTAATATTAGCACATTTTTATTTCAAAACCGCGGCAGTTGCAAAGAAACACGCACCGACCCGCAAGGTTACATTAACATTTTTATGAAAGAGTTACAAAACGGCGTCGGTTAAGTGCGCGATCCTTTTGATGTTTGACAACCGACGTTTGTTACCAAAATTAAATTTACGGTTTCAGTCGGCACAACAATTTTTCTTCGAGATAATTTAAATGTCAATCGATTTTGTGCAGTTTGCTCGAGTGCTTTCGTACGAAAGCGTAGTTAGGACAGGCAAAAAAAAAAACTTGAAATTTCAACATTTTTCTTGAATTTCACCTTTTTAAAAAAGTTGAAATTTCAAGTTTTTTTAAAAAAGGTGAAATTTCAAGTTTTTTTTAAAAAAGTTGAAATTTCAAGAAAAATGTTGAAATTTCAAGTTTTTTTTAAATTTTTTGCATGTCCTAACTACACTTTCGTACTTTCGAGACGGCCAGCAAAAAATTCGCGAACTAAATTTTTAAACTTGTCCAATTAATATTTTCCGTGGAAGCTTATTAATCGAAAAACTACACAACTGAATCGAATGGCCGAAGTTGGAAACTTTTGCTGTTACATCTTCTGATGAGCAGACAAACGCGAGGGACAAAAACAATTTGTTGCCGTCAGCAGCGGAAATATTAAGAACGTCCCGCTATTTTTATTCGGGAAAATTTGTTAAATTGCTGCAGGGAAACAAGAACGTTTGAGAAGCAGTTGATAAAAGTTGTTCCGTGTCGTGCAGCCTTTTGATGACAGTTTATTCGCGAGCGGCGGAAATTGGACGTTGAAGCGGTGCAGCCATTCACTCCGGATGGTACAATATTGAAATACGGTTATGAACGTGCTGCGGAATTTTGATACAAAACTGGGAGTTAATGAATGCGTCGCTGCACCTATTAAACTTTATTTATCCGCTTAGGCGTCAGCTTTTTCGACGAGCTTTTGTTGGGGAGGAAAACGAGGCTGAATTTAAATAGGAAACTATACTTTACTTTTGTACGAATTCCAACGGCAATTTGTTTTTGCTAGAACACTTTACATTCAATTCGCTTCCAAAACAAGTGGTGGATTCGTTCTTTTCATTTATTTTCAAGCATGAAACATGTTATTTTGCTTCAAACTTTGAATCTCAGAATTCAAACTTTAAATCTCAGAATTTAAACTTTAAAAATCAAATTCAAACTTTAAAAATCAGATTCAAACTTCAAAACTCCAATTCAAACATTGAAACTCAGATTTAAACTTTGAATCTAAGAATTCAAACTTTGAATCTCAAATTCACACTTTAAATCTCAAAATTCAAACTGTAAAAGTCAAATTCAAACTTTGAAACTCAGATTTAAACTTTGAATCTCAAAATTCAAACTTTGAATCTCAGAATTCAAACTTTGAATCTCAAATTCACACTTTAAATCTCAAAATTCAAACTTTAAAAGTCAGATTTAAACTTTGAAACTCAGATTTAAACTTTGAATCTCAGAATTCAAACTTCGAATCTCAGAATTCAAACTTTGAAAGTCAGATTCAAACTTGGAATCTCAGAATACAAACTTTGAATCTCAAATTTACACTTTAAATCTCAGAATTCAAACTTTAAAAGTCAGATTCAAACTTTGAAACTCAGATTTAAACTTTGAATCTCAAAATTCAAACTTTGAATCTCAAAATTCAAACTTTGAATCTCAAAATTTAAACTTTAAAAGTCAAATTCAAACTTTGAAACTCATATTTAAACTTTGAATCTCAAAATTCAAACTTTGAATCTCAGAATTCAAACTTTGAATCTCAAAATTCAAACTTTAAAAACCAAATTTAAACTTTAAAACTCAGATTCAAACTTTGAATCTCAGAAATCAAACTTTGCACACTTAGAATCACATTTGATTACTCTGTAAATTCCAATATTTTAAACAGAAATAGTTGAAATATTGTAAAAGTAAACACTTTATATAGAAAAAGCCTATATTTCTATTCGGTAAGTTAGATTACATATTACATATTTGACAATAATTTATACAGATATAAAATTGAACAATAATACTATTTCAATGTAAAAATTACATATTTGAAAATTGACATATTTTAATCAATGATATTATTCCAATGGGGAATATAAACATATTGAAAATAGATGTGTTTAAACAATATTATTCCAATCATAGATCAACCTTTTGGTGCTATCTGTTTAAATCATCTTCCCCGTATAGCCATACAGCGTATCATTTTGGTATACATTAGAATATTGCAGAGTTTAATAATTTCACTACCGTTTGTTCATTGACAAGTAAACATTTTTTTATTATTAACCGCAGGTCAATAATGAAAAAAATTAAATTTTGTGGCAGTGGCGGCTCGTACTGCCAAAAAAAAAAAACGCCAAAAAATGAACTCCGTTTGTATTTCATTTATAAAATATAATTTTGAAAAAATTGAATTTTGGCACAGAATTTTAGTTTCTTAATCGCAAGTCTCCATGCAATCGAGAATCCAACATTCCAACAAACCAGTTAAGTTCTGTCGCAATTTCAGCGGAGCGAACCATTGTTTTTATACTGGGCCATTCGAGGCAGTGCACAGAACTGCTTGAGACACCCCCACTGTTCCCCTCGCGTCCTGCACATACCCAAACTCTTTCGCTAGTTTAATGCTCTTTATGTGCTGCATTTCACGCAGTTCTGTTTCAGATTTCGGACGTTGTTACGTGCGGTTTTTCGCTTTGTGCTTTTGTCGTTGTAAACCTTGATTTTATACTTTCGTGTTCGTGTATTGTATTAGTGTTTTTTGACAATGGATGTTGTGGACAATTTGATTAACTTTAAGCGATTTGCGAAGTATAGTTGCAAAGAAAAAATAGATTTGAAAAATAAAGGTCGACCGCGGCCGGACATTATTATTGAAACAAGCGGTATTAGTCGTGGAAAACCATATAAACGTCAGTTCAACAAAAAAATGTATGCAAGGAATAACTGGATTTGTGGTTGCAACAAGAAAAGTGTTCTTTTTTGCTTTCCATGTTTGCTTTTTGGTGGAGATAAAGCATGGACAGGGTTAGGAGTGACTGATTTGGTACACTTGAGTGAAAAAATAAAAAAGCATAAAAACTCCAAGAGTCATCTTCACAATTCAATGGAGTTAGCAATATTAGGAACAATCAGCATCCAATCTCAGTTAAATTCGGCATATTTGAAACACATACAGCCGCATAATGATAATGTGACAAGAAATAGATACGTTCTATCAAAAATGATAAACTGTATAAAATTTTGTGGATATTTTGTTGATAAAAACACGACCCTGATTATATGAGATGCAAATTTCAGAACACCTGTTTTATTATACCACGAGCTGCCACTGTTTTGTGAGGTTTAGAGCTCGTAAGGTGGTGGTAAGGACGAAGGTCGACAACCCCTCGCCATCAGCATGAGTTACCATTTCGTAGACAATGGTCGCGTTCAGCGCACTCAACTGTTTAGACAAAAATTTAATTATTTCTTCAAGAATACATTTTTTAGTTAACTTCACTTTACTTTCAGGTAAATGATCTACAATTTTTCGAATTTCTCATCATTTTTGGAAAGCAACTTCAAAATACTTGTACAAAAAGCTAGATTTAACTTTTATGTCAGGAAATTATAAGAAAATATTTCTAATTGAGCAAAAATTGCCCCAACATCTTTTGTCATCATTTGTCCGCATCCACCGCAACATTCGCCACTGAAATTAATTCCGAAAGGAGCGAGCCAAAAAGTGGAGACGTTTATAATTAGTTTCCGACTGCGCACTCAATTTCAATATTAATCCTCGTGGCCGTAATTCGTAGCAATAACTTCTCTGACACACTATAAAGTAATAAAATCTGCAGGAAACTTCTCACGCAACTCTCCCAACATTATACCCATTTAAATCAGTCTATTTTCGGAATGCACAGAATTCGCGTTTTTCGTTTCTTCAAACAGCGCGGCAGTTAATTATCGCTATAATCGCCTCACAAAATCCGAAGCAAACAATTCGGCTCGTAAATTTAAAAGTTGCTCCTCCCAAATGCGCTGATTTATGCCGCAACACCGCTGACAAACTGCAGTCAAAACACATTAATCTGATTCAGTCCGCAAAGTTTATGGTTATCGACTTGACCGAATTTGTGCTGAATCGCGTCTAATTACTATTCATACGCTGGAACGGGAACCCACCAGCAACAAGGAGTGCGCTTAGTTTGAGGACTTTCGCGAGGGTAGCTGAATTTACGCGTGGAAGGAACATAATTGCCGGCGCTGTGATGAAATATGCTCGCCAGGCCGCAACAGCCATTCATTACAAGGTGTCTGGAGCGATACAAAACATGAGCGGTTTTTTTCCGGTTGGTATTTGCGTAGGTTCGGACAAAAGGCGCATCTTTAATAAAGTCGGCGGTTGAGAGGAAGTTGTCGGTTCGTCTGTTTGTGGACTTCACAATGGAAGCGATTTTATCTGCTTGGAAACGTCTGCAATCTGCCAAGTTCGTCTTTGAATGGGCATTTTTTGTTGAGGAAGCAAATTTTCTTTATTTTTCACTTGGAAAAATTTTTTCTTCTTGAAACTAAATTTATAAAATTAACTAAATTATTGATATACAGGGTGAGTTAAGTTTTACCGCCCCGGTCATAATACCTAGTAAAGATTGAGGGAAAAGTATGCAATTTACATGTTACATCAGTTGAAGTTTACACTTTCGATTAGTGCTACAAGTTTCCAAATCACTTTTATTTTAAGTCAAAAAAGTAAAACAAAGAGTTTCGGGTAAAATTTCCATGTTTGGTTTTTTATTTCAAAATTTGTCAAATTATTCGTAGCATTGTTAATTACAATTTGATTCGTTAAAAAATTATTACTTTTTGAGTTAAATCAAATTTAACATAAAGCAAGAAAAATACTTTTATTTCTGACTTTCCAACAATGGATAATACGGTCTACCACGTAACAATACCTGATGATCGACCCATAAAACTGAAGGGAACGGCGTTTTAGTTGTTGCCAGACCCGTATTCTGGAATTTGTGAGAAAAATAAAATAAATATTTAATAGGTAAATATTAAGTTTATTTTATAAAAGATGCTCAAAGTGATGCCCCATTACCCATAAATTAAAAGCATTTCAAGCTTCTCATCGACTGAGTATTGAAATGACATGATTATACCGTAACTAAACACAAATGTTCACTATTCCACAAAACAAAGTTTTAATTTTCATATTTTACCAACGATGTGTAAGTGTTGGGAGATTTGTTGGGCGAATGTGAATGTTTCTTTATTCACAAAGTGACCTAGGGTTGTGATTAGAGTTTTTAAACTTTGGGTAAATTAAGCAATTTATTTTATGGGAAGGTTCAATAACCGATAGGTATATTGACTATGCAGACGGCAAAATTAAAACACAAAATTGTAGACAGATATACTAACAAAAATTAGAAGCTGGTAAACGGTTTTCTTATCAAGTTTGCAATCTAATATTGCAAAAATTATTTTTTATTATGATTATAATTACCGTGTAGCTGTTAGTTACGATGTTGTGAACTTTTAAAGAAATAGCGAAGACCCTTATTCCGGTCCTGTAAAATGTAACGTTGCACTTTTTAACTTAACTTTATGACTGTCATAAATAATCAGACAAGTACCCAAAACCAAGACCATTGTTAGGTGAATTGGTCAGCTTATGTCGTAAATCATTTAAAAAACTACCCTCTAATACGGAAATGGCTTTATTTACTGAACCCAAATTAGTAAAATTATTTCAATTACACTAAATTGTGTGAAAATATTTTACTGTTCGTACATAAAAAAAAACTAATAAATTGAGCAATTAGTAATTGAAAGAAAGTCAAAATTTTTTCTTGGTTTCTATGTACCTTAATAATATAAAATTACTCATGAAATTTATGAGAATTGACAAATTATTTTAAAGGCCTATTTTGTCACCGGCGGTAAAACTTAACTCACCCTGTACAACGTTTTTTCTATGTATCATTTTTTTGAAATCGCAATTTTGTTTCGGCATTTTACCCTCCCTGAAATTGACGAGTCGCCTTGAGTTGATAAATCACTGACGGTAATCGTGAATATTAGCTTTTGCTGACTGCATAAAAAATTATCTTTCATTGGATATTCAAGGTATGTGCGTTTTATAATAAATAATTTTTTTACCCACTTATTTAAACCACCCGCCGCACATCTAGTCTTTGTTATTGCGGCTTGTAAATGCTTGTAACAATTATTTTGAACATACCATTTTTGGTAGTAAAACTTTGCCAAGGACGCAAATTATTTCATTTATGTATTATCATAGCATTTTTCAATTTGCATTCCAGAACTTTACAATAACAGCAACGGTCAAATTAATGAGTTGCTGCGTCGACAGAACTAAAAAGTAGGGAATGTTTTCTTGCATTGGTTTTTTGTTCTACGCTTATCGATGTTTAACATTCAGCATTATTATCCATAGGCGGGTAACGAAATAAGAGTCAAATCTGTCAACAATTTTAACTTGTTAATCAAAACCTTTACATCAAAAAGTTATTTAAAAAAGTTCTTGGATTTGGCGAGTTCTATCACTGGTTCAAATTAATGACATTATTTCTAGGATACGTTGTATACCGGGTGGCCACTCTCAAAGTTGACATGACCTTATAAGTATTTTACCATCCAGGTAACACAGGACGTCCATAATGTATGTGACAAAGTGTTAAATATGTTAAATGTGTTAAATGTTTTAGTAAAAATTTGTGAAAGAGCAATTAAGTGAAAATGATGGAAATAATAGCAAAATGTAAGTAATAACTAAACTCAGTACTTTATGACTTTATGACTTTGACTTTATGAAGAATACGTTGTTTTGATATTTGATAAAGAGTTTCTAATGAATTATTAATTAAACTTTTGAACGATTTTTAAGCAAGTTGTATGTAAAATATAACTTATATAATTATATTTATGATTACAATGGTAGAATGGGGCGAAATTGACTTCTGGGGGTTAAATTGATAACGAAATCAATTGCAAACTTTTTTTAATTTAGTGCCTCTCCTACCACCCTTGCATTCCGCACCACTTCGGATTCTTACAGGTAAATAGGTGGGTTGATGATCGCACTTGGTTTCAGCTCAAAATATTTGGTTAATTAACTGTAATTCGGTTTAACTTTGCTTTTATAGTAGTCCAGTTAATTTATACACAAAAAGGGCTCAACCTTGCAGAAGGTCGGTGTGTAAATTGACTGGGTTCCTATAAAAGCAGCTTTGTTACAGCGCTTTAACTTTTGTATAAACGCAGCACCTGAACAGTTGAAGGTTACTCTTGTGAATACATATCCCGCAACCTTGTAATTTTATTAGGGTTTAGAATGTCATTCCTTGTCACGCCTGTCGGGGCAAAGAACCGTCTTTGCAGTAACTTGTTTACAGGTGTATTTGCTGGACATTTCTTTTTGACCCAAATGAATTTTAATGTACAGCACGGAACTTTCATGACTGCCGTAAGTAAAAATGACAATGTATTTAAGTTTTTTTCTTTAATATTTTTTACATGTTTTAGGCAACTCATTTTGCCCCGATTGGGAGAAATAGTTTATTATGAATTTACGAAACAAATCCCAAGTCCGTTTGATAATACCTACATGAATTTGATGTAAATCCTATTATGCAAGGTCGGAGAGAAAAAGTGGGTTTTGTAATTGCAGCTTTGATTATGTTGGTAAGTTGAAATGATTTTAAAAAAGTGTGTGTAATATTTTCTTTTTAGAAAGTGTTAAGCTAAGTAAATTTAGTTCCTCTGAAAGGACATTAAAGCTGCAATGGGAAAATGGTGGCAAAGGACCGGTGTTGTTTTGAAATGACTTTTTTTCAAAGTTTCTAGTTGTTTAATTTGTTAATAATATGCATATTTTTTAAGGTGGAGTTTCTAGTTATTTAGTTTGGTAATAATTGAATAGGTAAAGTTGTTCACTGCAAATTATTTTTGAATTTACATATTTCTTTGTACGTATTTTTTAAGAATAAATTTCATGTTATTTAATTTGTTAATGGTTAGTTCTATTTGTTAAAGTTCGTTATTGTAACAATGTTTGAATTTAGACATTTTTTTAAGGTTATTTATTTTTGAATATGTATATATGTGTTTTTAATTCCAGAAACGGTTAGAAGGCTGAAAAAATATTTTTTTACTTTATGTTGATAGTAATGACATTTTACATCTGTTAGTTTAAGGGTATATTAGTAATATACTTTAAAATTGAAATATATAGCACAAAAGAAACTTCCAATTAGGAAAACTTTAGCTTCAATATCCTGCAACATTTACGTGATTCTGTCAAAATTGTTTAGGTTATGGTATTAAATACTGATTACTACCAACATAAAGTAAACAAAATATTTTTCTAACAATTTCTGGAATTAAAAAACGCACCATAATTTCTACGACCAATAAATTAAAAACAATTTTCCACTTTGATCAGACTTCCCTTTTGGAACAAGATTCAAGACACGAATCGATTAATCCGATCGCCAGATTAGACCAGGTTAGCGTTCATTGAATATCGAATTTCATATCAGCAATTTTCTTTAATCGTTTCGCCGATATGAAGAGGTGATCGTGCATTTCCATTTGCGCCTTGATAGTCACACGCGGTCGTATCGACGAAACCAAGCCGGAAAACACATTTCCCAATAAGTGTGGCGGCGGCAACCGCACTCGGCGATTATTAAATTTCGTGATTGATCGGACGATATTAATTCCGCGGGCATAATTAATGAAACGGTGTTTTCTAGGCGGCATCCATTTGGGCTTTCAGCAGATCGCACGCGAATTCCGAATGATAGATGTTATTTTAATTTGGCCGAAATTTCAGGACGAATGCGGAAACATTTGACGTGGGACGAATTGAGCGATCAAGACTCGAATTTTGACAGGGTGTTTGCGTTGCGTAAAAATTTCAGGTGAGATCGTTACGTGGCCGCCGCATAAATCAAACTGTTTAGAGCCAGGACAGATTCCTGAGGGAGACAAAGCTAAAATTTACGTGCGAACCGCTACATTAGTAATAATCTCTGCGGTGGAGATTTCGCGAAAAGCGAAGAATTATACCGTCTCTTTATTTTTAAAAAGCAATGATTTCATATTTATGTCAATTTAGAAATAAAAAATTTAATTGTAGAGATTTAAGTTTGGAATTTAGTTATTAAAATGTATTCAAATGAAGAAAAAATTAATATCGTGAATTGGTATAAAAATAACAATAGTTTATTATATAGTTATTTTCCATCTGTTGAAACAGTAGTGAATTAAATCCCATTTATTCAAGAAATGCCATGCAGGATTTTAAAATGTGAAGGACAGTTCAATTTTTTTTTTAAATAAATCGTTCTGCTGTTTGACGTGACAGTACGACTGGTTGCGTACATTGACTGATTGAATTATTTTCTTTAACGGTATAAATCGTTGGTAATTTTTGGTGTAATCGGTTTGACGTTTTTTAATTGGGCGTGAAATAAACAGTATAAGTAATGGGTATATAAATATTGAATCAATTAAAGTTTGAAACGTTTATAGGCTGTATAAGTTCAGTTAGTACGTCATTAGAAAGGTCGTTATAAATACATATAGCGATGCGGAAATTATTTTAAATATTTATTGAGCCATTACGATGAAATTTAATTAAGCGTGAAGTTGTGTGAGGGTCGAGGAAACCAATGTTTTATTTTGAACCAATCATTTCAGGAAAATGAAATTTGTTTTCTTTTTAACTAGTTGCTGGCCTGGCCATACAAGCAATTACTGCGCAATTTAATTTTCAACTTACAAGTCCAAGCCGATTTTTTCATTTTATTAATTAAACGATTTTGTGAGCAAGAAAATAAATATCTACAGTTAAATTAGAAAAAAATTGCTAGAAGAAAAGTTACAGGCATTAACAAACTCAATAATTTTAATTTCGCTTAATTTTTGATCTGTGAATTAGTTTTCAAATTATAGGCCTACACAAATTCAATAAATTTTGTTAATTTACCGATTTTCTGAGCAATAAAATAAATATCTACAATGGATTTAGAAAAAAATTCTTAGAACAAAAGTTACAGGCATTAACAGACTCAATAATTTTAATTTCATTTAATTTTTGATCTGTGAATTAGTTTCCAAGTTACAAGCCTACAGAAATTAATTTAAATTTTGTTAATTCATCGATTTTCTGAGAAACAAAATAAATATCTACAGTTGAATTAAAAAACTATTGTTAGAACAAAAATTACGGGCATTAACACACTCAATAATTTTAATTTCGCTTAATTTTTGATCTGTGAATTAGTTTTCAAATTATAGGCCTACACAAATTTAATAAATTTTGTTAATTTACCGATTTTCTGAGCAATAAAATAAATATCTACAATGGATTTAGAAAAAAATTCTTAGAACAAAAGTTACAGGCATTAACGGACTCAATAATTTTAATTTCATTTAATTTTTGATCTGTGAATTAGTTTCCAAGTTACAGGCCTACAGAAATTAATTTAAATTTTGTTAATTCATCGATTTTCTGAGAAACAAAATAAATATCTACAGTTGAATTAAAAAACTATTGTTAGAACAAAAATTACGGGCATTAACAGACTCAATAATTTTAATTTCGCTTAATTTTTGAGCTGTGAATTAGTTTTCAAATTATAGGCCTACACAAATTTAATAAATTTTGTTAATTTACCGATTTTCTGAGCAATAAAATAAATATCTACAATGGATTTAGAAAAAAATTCTTAGAACAAAAGTTACAGGCATTAACACACTCAATAATTTTAAATTCACTTAATTTTTGATTTGTGATTTAGTTTCCAAGTTACAGGCCTACAGAAATTAATTTAAATTTTGTTAATTAATCGATTTTCTGAGCAACAAAATAAATATCTACAGTTGAATTAGAAAAAAATTGTTAGAGGAAAAGTTACAGGCATTAACAGACTCAATAACTTCAATTTTACTTAATTTTTAATCTGCGAATTAGTTTTCAAGTTACAGGCCTACCCAAACTTAATAAATTTTGTTAATTTACCGATTTTCTAAACAATAAAATAAATATCTACAATGGATTCAGAAAAAAATTGTTAGAACAAAAGTTACAGGCATTAACAGACTCAATAATTTTAATTTCACTTAATTTTTGATTCGTGATTTAGTTTCCAAGTTACAGGCCTACAGAAATTAATTTAAATTTTGTTAATTAATCGATTTTCTGAGCAACGAAATAAATATCTGCAATTGATTCAGAAGAAAATTGTTAGAACAAAAGTTACAGGCATTAACAGATTCAATAATTTTAATTTCACTTAATTTTTTATCTGTGATTTAGTTTCCAAGTTATAGGCCTACAGAAATTAATTTAAATTTTGTTAATTAATCGATTTTCTGAGCAACAAAATAAATATCTACAGTTGAATTAGAAAAAAATTGTTAGAGGAAAAGTTACAGGCATTAACAGACTCAATAACTTCAATTTTACTTAATTTTTAATCTGCGAATTAGTTTTCAAGTTACAGGCCTACCCAAACTTAATAAATTTTGTTAATTTACCGATTTTCTAAACAATAAAATAAATATCTACAATGGATTCAGAAAAAAATTGTTAGAACAAAAGTTACAGGCATTAACAGACTCAATAATTTTAATTTCACTTAATTTTTGATTCGTGATTTAGTTTCCAAGTTACAGGCCTACAGAAATTAATTTAAATTTTGTTAATTAATCGATTTTCTGAGCAACGAAATAAATATCTGCAATTGATTCAGAAGAAAATTGTTAGAACAAAAGTTACAGGCATTAACAGATTCAATAATTTTAATTTCACTTAATTTTTTATCTGTGATTTAGTTTCCAAGTTATAGGCCTACAGAAATTAATTTAAATTTTGTTAATTAACCGATTTTCTAAGCAGCAAAATAAATACCCACAATTGATTTAGAAAAAAATATTTAGAACAGAAGTTGTAATTAATAACGAGTTCTATAATTTTCGTTTGCATAATTTTTTTATACCTTCTTCGGTTTTGAAGTTATAAAAAAATGAAATTCGAGTCTTAAACCTGATCGATTTCCAAGTCAAAGAGATGTTTATAAGATATAAAAAAAATTAGTATTTGATGCAGACAGAAACATTTTCAAAACAAATATTTAATTTATTTTTCAGTGGCAAACCGTGTTCGAAACACCAAGATTATCTTCCATTCGCACAAGCACAGATCCAAAGGACAATACTTTATGCAGTGGCATCTGGCAAATCCTTGACCCGACCAACAGCACTCTCATCTTTTTTCTCGACTCATTTCAGTCCATCTGGCAATTTAGTGGTAATTTTTATTAAAACCGTAGAAACTATTTTTGGCCCAAGGCAATTTTCCTGAAACTTTACTGAAGTGCTTCTTAACATTAACTTATAAAATCAAATAAATTATGCCCGTCCCAGTGAAAACGTGGCACATTGTCACAGAAGTTAAACTTCCAGTCGCGCCGGTTATCTAAATTGAGGCCTCAAACGTGAGTTTTGAACTTAATCGTACAATATTCATAGATACGCTATGAATACACCGCGCATTCAAATCAAAGCGCCTCATTTGTCGCCTTTTAACGAGGTCAAATCTTATTCTGTATGGAGGAATTCAAAGAGCGCATTCAAACCAAATGAACGTTTTCACATCCGCCAGAAATTTTGATTCGAACTCAAAAAAAGGTCGCGATTAAATCATTCCATGCATGGGAATCGATATGAGGCTTGTTTCACACAAAATTTCCTACTTTCGCTCAAAATGTAGACACTGAATGAACAGTTAAAATAAAGCGATCGAGTTTTAGGGGCAATGCAATTAAAGGGGCGAAATTGCCAGTTTAGATTGTAATTTTAAAATTGATCCGATGGTCGGTCGGCGTTGGGGCGCGATAACATCCATTTATGTATGTGCTGGCTATTTTTTCATATTTTATTCATAAGACCCCGGCGCGAACTATTAAAAGCAGGTCGAAACGGAGTTAACATTTTTTTTGCCACTCGAAATTAATTTCGTTAAAAAACGCATTTCCAAATTAAACTCGGCGAACAAACATTTTTCGTGATTATTGGGTGGATGAAATTTAAATTAAATGGAAATGTGATTTAAAGCAGTGAATTAAATGGAGGAGCCAATTATGAACGGAACGAACCGGCTGTAGTTTATTACTTGTCAAAGTAATTCATTTGTAAAATCATATCGATGAGATGTTCAAATGCAGGAAGAATGATTTCATGACAGAACAATGCATTTTCCGATGGGGGATGTTGGGATTACAACACACATCAAACTACAGAAATTAATGTAATTGTAATTTTTATTGTAGGACCGGTGTGTAAAACGACACAGTCGGTAAAATGGTATAATATTATTAGCTGTCTGATGGGCAACCCTCCATGAGGGTTAAAAGGTCAAAGCATGAATTTCCGTTGGTATCGTTGTGTGAAAAATGGCTTACCATGTAGTGGTTTTATTAACTCATCATTTAATAATTTAGCTCAGGTCAGTAGATAGGCGGTGAGGCTTCTGGGCCAGCCGGCATCTTGTTTCTTCCTGTGGAATTTTTCGACGTCATGAGGTGATAAGTTTAATGTGTAATTAAATTTAGTGGGTAATTAGCTTACTGGGAATTTGTGATGACCAGTAATGTCTTCTTAAGGACCTTATAATTTCAAGTTTTTTACGTAGTATAAAAAATATCTGTGGAATTTCCTGGCGCTTTCAAATTCTTTGCGATAACCTGTGTTCATCTAATTTCATAGTAATAATAGACTACTCCATTTAATATCCAATTAGTTAGTAATATAAATACAAGCGTAGTACCTTTAACGATCAGTTTCAACTCATCGTCCGTTGAGAATTAAACAATGGACTTAGTAAAAATCAATCACGTGGGACTGATGGTAAGGTTTTTTTTTTATTATCTATTTATAATATGTAATTTTGTTTCCAAAACTAATTGTTGAAGATAATTAAATTGTCAGAGTTAATGGTTGGTGAATCCTACCCTGTACACCGATTGTAGTTAGTACGAATCACCTCATGACGTCGGGAAATTCCACAGATATTTTACATAATATGTTAAAAATTTGAAAGCCCATAGTTAATTAGCAGTTGTGCGCATTAGCTCTCATTATTTAACCGTTTCATTAAGATACAACGATTAGAACGTTTATTAACACACCCGGTGACCTTGAAATTATAAGATCCTTAAGAAGACATCACAAATTTCCACTAAACCTAATTACACATTAAAGTTATCACCTCATGACGTCGGAAAATTCCACAGGAAAAAACAAAATGGCCGACTGGCCCAGAAGCCCCACTGCCTATCTACTCAGGTCTGACTTAACTTAATGTAAATATTCGGTTATGAGAGTTCCACTAGTAATAAACGTTAAAGTGCAGATTTATGGGCTGTTTATATAATATTTTGTGTAAATGCCCCACGTCATTTTGCAGACATAAGTTGGCAACGTGACATACTACAACACTTGTGTTGAAATTGTAATTCTGAATTTTTCTGTTGTAAAATACCTATTCCAATTTGTCTTATAATTTGACTGTTTTCGAATAAAAGTTTATTCGGGAAAAATGTGTCTTTTACACAACCTTGCCACATTGTATAGTATCTACTAATTGAATTCTTCAAAATACGTTTCTAGTTTTTAATTATTGAAATTCAAATTTTTGTTCAAATTTATTTTCTGAAGTTTTACAGCGTTTCACTAAGATTTTTAACTTTTTTCACATTGAGTTTTTTGACCTGAAGGCTATTATCTCAAAAAAGTATATTGGAAAATTTTCGCAGTTTACTGCCCAGCCATTGCAGACATTACCCAAAATGTACTGCTAATTTTTTTAAGCATTTTTATGAATTTTGCTGATTTTTATCTTTTTAGCTCGCAAGTTATTATTTCCACAATAAACTAAATTAGAAAAATCGATTTTAAGAAAAAACTTTTCGAGTCAGAATCCGGAATTCTATTAGTGAAATTTGTGGTTGTTTAAATCGTTAAAACTTTAATTTCCAAACACTTTTTTTAACGTTTTTGGACAAATTTTGAACCTTATTTCTACAAATTTTCTTCGCCTCTCTTCAACATTTTTCACAAATTTTGTTAATTTCCGCAACGTTTCCACCAAATTAAATTATTTACAACCAAATTATTACAAAGGTTCCTGAAACGGACCGAAAACAACTCCTGAAACATTCAGTTTGTACCATTTTCAACCCTCTCAACAAAATTAAAATATCCACACACGTAATCAAAATTATTTTATTAAAATTCCCCAAAAAACCCCTTTCAACTTCAACAATTTCTTTTCCACTCGACCGCCTCGTTTTGCCCAAACCCTCTCAGTAAAAAAAGAACCATTCGCCAAGAAAAAGCGCCTCTTTAAAACGCTTTTTACCACCGAATCGCCGAAGCAGTTAAAACCCGGAGCAACTAAATTTTTTCCTACGAAGCTCCGCCCGGAAAGGTCCGGGGCTAGAAAATCTGCAAAGTGACTTACTGGCTAAGGGTCCGGTCGGTGGACGCCGGCCCGGAATCCGCGTGCCTCGGCGTCTTGTGGACAATGCCCATCAGCTTCATCCAGGCATTGTTTTGGGCCCCGTGCCCCCCCATCCCGCTCTGCCACATCGTCATGTCCGCGGTGCATCACAGAAGAACTTCCGCCGCTGAATAACTGACCTCAAGGGGGTCAACCACTGCACTCGCACTGCATTTTAGCCCTATCGATTCGCGTTATTAAACATTTTCGAAAATTGGAAGCAGAAGCTCGATCTTGGAACTATTTTAATTGGTGTACTCCTTAAGATTAAAAATTCAAAATGGAAGATTTTGACCGAAAATTTTGAGCAATATTAAAAATTTTGAATATACATTACATCGATTATTAAAACACGCACAAGCAGCTTGAACTATTTTTTTAGCGCACACTACTTATACGAAAAAAACGAAAATTCTAAAAAAAAAATAAAAACGCGCCAAAAATTATTTCCAAAGTCTCTAATTCTAAGATAATACGAATTATAATCCTAACTCATTGTTGAGCGCAACCAACAGGTGAAGTAGGCTATTTTCAGTTGGCGCGCGAATTGTACACTGAGGTCCAGCAAGCTCAAAGCTCTGAATTGTGCGCAAACGCCACCCACTGCGGACCACCTGGGTCCTGCTGAGATCACCGGTTACTGCAGCAAGCAGCGCATCCTTCGGGGTGATGATCCTACGGACTTATGCGGCTGCATGATTTCCACCAGCGCAACGCAATCAATGCGACCCCATTTCAACCAAAAATTTCTTCTCATCGATCGATTCGATTAATTAATCAAATTTGAATTTCGCGCAAATTTGCGGCATCTTATTTCAGAGGCGCGCACCAGCGCCACCTTTATTTTACAAGCCGTGAACTAAGAAATTTGGCAACAGTGTCCGCACGCGTACATTTTGCGTTCTTCAGTTCAGCTGTTTATCATTGAGTTGCAATAATTATTGTTATAAAGTACAGTTAACGTTAGATAGTTGTGGTATTTCCAAACCTGTGTGTATTTATCAGAATATTTAACTCAATAATTTGATATTCGACAATATAGAAAGAAACTATTTAAAGGCAATACAATGTAAGTACACTTAACCTCGTTTATTTCATGCTTTTCACATGAAAACTTTTTAGATGACTAGAAAATGTTGTGTCCCAAGCTGCTAATCGAATTACGAGAGTGTATCCGTAAAGGGACAACCTTCAGTTACTACGTTTTCATTTCCAAAAGATGAAGAAAGCTAAAAAAAATGGCTTCAAGCTATCCCGAGGAAAAATTGGCAGCCTACGAAGTATTCATCTGTTTGTATAAAACATTTTAACGAAAATGATGTTATATTAGATCAGATATTGAGTGTTCTTATAGTTCTTCTGAAGGTGAAACTGAGTTAAGTGCCGCCGAAATTTTATGTAGTGCTCTTGTGAAAGGTGATTTAACATTAAAACTCTTTATTGGAAAAGAAGAAATTTCTGCTCGCGATTTGAACTGGATTCTCCCTTGTGATTTAAAATTATCTCGATGGTCGCAACTTGAAAATATATTAGTTAGGTATGCCAACATAAGTCAACACAATTTAAGAACTCGATCTTTTGAATTTTTCTTGCAAAAGTTGTGTGAAAATTTAGTTACGTGTAACAAAAAGCTGAAGAAATGGAAGACTATCAATATAAAAAATAATTGGAACTTTTAATTGATCAGTTAAAAATGATATTGTTAAAAAGACGAAAATATTCCCCAGCAACTATTTTGTTTGCATTTATAGTTTAGTCATATTTATCGTTATGTTACATGCTCTTACAAGATCATTTGCTGCTGCCTAGTAAACGATATTTACAACAAATATCTTCTGCATTTAATGTAAAACCAGACAAAAACCTTTCAAATACAAGTCACTATTTGAAACAAATTTCCAAAAACTTAACTGTTCGAGAAAAATATACAATATTACAAATCGATGAAATTTATGTAAAATGTAAGTTAGATTTTAAAGCCAATGGAATTGTTGGCAGTTCAGAAAATAATGCTAAGGATCTGACAAAAACTATTCAAACTTTTATGATCTCTTCTGCTTTTGGTAATTTTAGTGAAGTTATTCGACTAGTTCCTGTGAATAACACAACAGTTAAAACAGTTTTGTAAAATTGCTAACGATGCTTTAACAAAATTTAATGTTTCCTATGTACTCTTGGGGAAATTTCAAACAGACAAATTAAAGAAACGGTTGGGAATGTACAGACGACTATCTGGATCAAACTATAACTTATCAGTTAGACAAGTAATTGAATCAGAAAACAAATTACGGATAAGACATATTTTGAAAATGATCAATAAAAAAGAAGCATGCTTTAGCAACTTTGCTAATGAAAGTACTGAATCAAATTTATATAATGTTGACATTGATCAATTTCGCCCCATTATAACTTTAAATTATCTTGAATCATGTGAAATCGAGGAATCAAGCGGCATGTTTGTTGCTGTGGATCACAATCTGTTTGCAAAAAACTGGAATGTACCGCCTGTGTTTTTTTATTTGAGGAAGGGCGCGAAAGTAATGTTTGCAATGAATATTTTGACTTTTTACAGCGAGGTGGCTTAAGTTTACCGAGTTACCATGTTAAGTGTGTTTTCTTTCATATGTATGCTTTGTTAGAATATACAACAATATACAAAGTCAAAAAGGCATTTTAATTCAGCTGACACAGTTAAGCTTAAATTCCAATAACTTTTTTCAACAATTTGAATTGCATTGTTTGTGTGACAAGGATGTTTCCAGATTGTTTAAAAGATTGTATTCTCTTTTTGCAAATATTCTGTTGAATAACTAGACAAAATATTCAAAAGAAACAAATGGCACTAAAAATTTAGAGAAAAAGAGGAAATTAGCTACGCTAACAAAAGAGAAAAATAAACGTTAAAAATATGTTATTTGTAAATGTTTTTTAATGTTGAATAAATACCACATAAAATAAAATTTCCTGCCCCTACTAACTTTTGTTTTATTTCCTAATACTATCAGAATAATGGTGTAGTATGGATCATTAATTGAAAATCAGTCATGTAGTTATTTTTTAATAAATTTTGGTTGCAACCGACGTGCAATGATGCGGTGTTGCCAAGCATGGCTTCATGGCTTGTAAATAAAGATGGCGTTGCGCGCACTCGTTGGTCGGTTGTGATCGGCGCGCGATCCGGTAGGTGTCGGGCGGTGGCGGCCATCTTTATTTCAAGGAGTGTGCGCTCTTCGATCAAAAATTGCAGCATAACCGGGATCCGTCATCTACAACGGTCCAAAAGATTGTGTTCAGATAAATATTTTGGCCTGACAGGCGTGTGATAGTTTAAAAAATGGCTAAACCAGAGCAGGTGCTAATAATCGACCCTCAGAATGAACTCAGATTTAGGGGTGAGTTTGCATAAAATAATTGACATGTCCTCCATACACTAACGCAGCCACTGTCCCAAACGAATCTATTTCAAGATTTTAATGCACCAGGAGGGGGTTTCGTACGTTTATTTTTATTAATTTAATAATAAGTCAGTCTCGGTACGCCGAGTCATAACCTTTCCGGCGTTATGACGAACGTGGGCCACATTAACTATTACTAATCAATCACATACACGTAACGAAAAGTCGTCATAGCCCCAATTAACACAGATTCCCAGTTGTCAAATTACACGTTTTCGCACGCAAATGAAGGTTGCAGACTTTGTATTATGCTAATTGCCGTTTTTCTTAGGGCCGTTCAACGTCCCGGTAACCTCCTACATGAAGCTGTCGAACCCTTCTGAGAGGAAAGTTTTGTTCAAAATAAAGACGACAGCTCCAAAGAAGTACTGCGTCAGGCCCAATTCGGGCCTGCTAGAACCAAACAGTAACATCGAAATAGCAAGTGAGTCCTCAGTGAGTTTAAAAAACGAAACTAATCGCTTTGTAGTTTGCTTGCAGCCGTTTATATTCGATCCGGCCGAAAAGAACAAACACAAGTTCATGGTGCAGACTGTGTTCGCGCCGGATGGCGAGTTTAACTTGGAGCAGTTGTGGAAGGACATATCCCCCGAGCAGCTGATGGATTCGAAACTTAAATGCTTGTTTGAATTACCTGTGGAACATAGTGAAATCCAAGATGAAACGCTAAAGATCAGTCCCATGGCGCCGGCTCGGTCGGCACCGCCTTCGACGGCTTCTGTGGAAGAAGAGTTGAAGAAAGCTGCGACAGAGGTACTTTCAAGCTTTAATTTATGATAACTTCACTTGAGATAACAAAATTCCAATTTGATAACATTTCCGTTTTGGCTGAAATGATAACATGAGATTATATTAAAGCATCAGTTACAATTTTTAATCCCTTTTTAGTCATTGTGTTTTTGTAACTTTTAGTGGCAGTCTTCTTTCATTATTTTCATTTTGTTGCATTTTCTTGAATTTCTTTGGACTGAATATTTTTGGTTAGTTTTCTATAACTTTTCACTTGTCTGATAAACTTCATTTCTTGGACCCAAGGCAGCAACCTAGAAAACCTGGAAATGTCGGGGAATTTAGAAGCAAGCCAAAATGTCAGGGAAATTATGTATTCTCTCCAAAAAATCGGGGGAATTTATTTTATGTGCCTGGAAAAAAGGTTAAAGAAATTTCTTTGCAATCTCTATTATTTGTAGATATTTGCCAGTGGAATTATTTTTAGGTGTTTCCTTCTCATCCGAGCATTATCTGACTAAAACAAATAGAAAGATCTCTTATCGGATTTTATGTTATGTTAATTTTTATAATATACAGTGTGTCCATGGTTGGGGTTGTGCACTTTTGTAAACTTTCTTATCTGCAATTTGGTATTAAAAAAATCATTCTTGCCAAAAAGTTCTGCCGATTTTGGGAAATCATAAATAGTTGTCAGATTTATAATGAAATGTACAGGGCGCTCCAGAAATTAGAAAGTACAAAATAGACCTTAAACAAAGTAGCGTTATTTTTCCTTTTTGTGAAAAACGTTATTTTAAAAAGCTTAAGTACAAATAACAAAAATATATTTACTCTTAAAAAACAGTTTATATATGTCAAGAACTATTCAACATAAAAACCTCTAATTTGTACACATTTTTTGAGTCTTTTTTTTTAATTCTTCATAAACAGATGATACCATTGTTATTTGTCAACCCAAAATTTATATTTAAGTTTTCGTAAAAATGAAAAATAAGCAGAAATTTTTATCAAGAATTACTTTTCTCGCCAAATGGCAGATAAGAAAGCTTACAAGAGTGCTCCACCCCATCCGTGGACACATTGTATAGGGAGAGTCAAATTTTACCGCCGCGACCATAATAGCTATTAAAAATTGAGGGAAAAGTATGCAATTTACATGTTACATCAGCTGAAGTTTACACTTTCGATTAGTGCTACAAAGTTTCCAAATTATTTTTATTTGAAGCCAAAAGAGTAAAACAAACAGTTTTGGGTAAAATTTCGATGTTTGGTTTTTTATTTCAAAATTTGTCAAATTATTCGTAGCATTAATAATTGCGATTTGATTCGTAAAAAAAATATTACTGCTTTTATTTGTGACCCCAATAATGGATAATGCGGTTTACCACCCTAATAATACCATTGTCCGGTAAATTGGTCTACTTATGTCGTAAATCATTTCAAAAATTACCTTCTAATACGGAAATGGTTTTATTTAATAAACGTAAATTAGTAAAATTATTTCAATTACACTAAATTGTGTGAAAATATTTTACTGTTCGTGCGTCAACAAATTAATAAATTAAACAACTAGTAATTGAGATAAAGCCAAAATTTTACCTGATTAATAATATAAAATAACTCATTCAATTTATGAAAATTTTGCCACTGGCGGTAAAACTTGACTCACCCTGCATATCTATGTCTACTATGTTTTGTAAATCACTAGAAAATTTTGACTGGTTTAGTTAAAGGCACAAATGACTAGAAAAAGGTCAGGGAAAATACTGGAAAAGCGTCATGGAAAACCTTAAAAAGTCGGGGAATTTGAAAATACAGAATTGCTGTGAACCCTGTTATTGCTAGTAATTTATCGTGAGTTGATATTGAAAGTGAAGCAAGTCCATTTTAAATAACGACAGCGTGAGAGCGCGGTTTCCTTGATTTATCACCAAAACGGGGTAGGTCAAGTAGTTTCGAAAAAATATGATGGATTTATTCATCACGAATACTTTAAAAATCTGCAACATCTAAACTAAGAAATATAATCATATGCATGCAACCTTTTGCTTAACATTTTTTCTTATTTCATCCACTTTTTCCCAATAAAATTTAATTAATTTTTTGTTTTATTGTAGCTTTTCAAAATAAATAACTACATAAGTAAAATATTCAATTTTTTATTATTAAAATTATGTTCCATTCGAGGAAAATCAACGTTTTCAACAAATCATTGCTTTTGAAAGTGAGGCAAGTCCATTGGCGCATCCAAAACCACGATCGGTTTCACCTAACACGGATGATCATTATTGCATATTAAATTTACATCAAATAAAACCACAAAAAATATAAAATTAGTCTATTGCTGCTTTGCCCCACTTTCAATGATTGATATTGTCAAATTTATTCAATTTAAACAATAATATATTTAATAATAAATTTTCTTACATTAGTGTCGTTGTGTGTAAAATAGCATACCGTTAAATATGAAAAAAATAATCAGCTTGCCTTGCACAAATTGTTCTGCAGACTTGTATGCATTTTCTGTAAACAGAAGTGACAGTTTTTAAATTTTATGTTTCAAAGTTCTAAATATGAAATCGAAATCGAAAAATTTGAAATCGATCATCGTTATGGATTCGGATAAAGTACTTTAGGCATTTTTTCCAATTTAATTTTACAGTAAAAATAATGTGAAGTTTAATGTCTTACCTGTCATTGAATCATCTGCATTTAAATATAGAAATTGTGTGGTTGCATTAAAAATAGCGAAACCTATTTATAAATTGAAGATAAATTGACGAGTTGTCTGTTTGTGTTTAGATTCAACAGTTGAGGGATGATGAGAGCTCACTGCGACAGGAAAACCTGCAGCTGAAAGAGGAAATCTTGCGATTGAAGCACTCGGCGGGCCTGCAGGCCCCTTCAACCAACAAATACACACCCACGGCCCCAGATCAGCAAATTTCAGTGATGTACATGGCTGTCGGCGTATTTGTCGCTTTGCTCGGTATCCTAGTGGGCAAATTCATACTTTGAATTTCCTTTCTTTCCCACATAAAAAGACTACAGTGGCTCTTAGTTTCTACACTCTGTCATACTCTGTTGTATATTTATTTTTTTTCAGTTTCGATTATATCTTTCTGAATAGCTTAATAATAAATTTTTTGTGAGATGTTTGGCACATCTGACCTTTGGAATTGAGAACGCGGGATTCGCATGAAATGTATAATCGTTCGGGGAGAATTGATCAAGAGCGAGCATGTCGCACCATTCCTTGATTCTTCCCGGAGTCAATTTCATTTTAAACCATCAAAATGTAATTATTGTATGCTACTTCACATTTTATTAAAAAGAACAAGTCGATTTTGTTTCTCGATGGACATATGATAATTACTTCTTTTACATTCGTTGAATAGGCTCTGGGGCCTTGCGGGCCTATTTCATTTATTTTATCGATAGTTTAGTACTTGTGGTATTTTGTTGTTTTGTATTTTGTAAAGTAGGAGCACCCAGCCATTTTATTTTGCATTTGTATAATCGGATCGGTTTGTTCTGTTCGAAAGATAACTTAGTTGCCGTTTTGAGTAGTGGCTTTACACGATTCCCCTTAAGAGAGCAGGTCTGTACTTAAAAATTTGATAATTGCAGCTTTGTATTAGACAAGGGGCAATCAATAAATCCACTCGTTTTCAAAATTCTAGGTAATCATCGCGGACAGCTATTGTAATGAGAACTTAGCCACTTGCTTATTAAACAAAATAATAATTCACTGGATATGTTGTCCCGCTTTATGAAAACGTTTCTTTTTGCAACAGCATGTAAATACTTGTTAAATATTGAAAAAAACTGATTCAAGCTTTTAAGTTAAAACTGTAAGTATCTACGTCTTGTTGAATAAAAATTATGGGACAAGCAACCGCACCGGAGCATCGCTCACGGCGTGTTGTTAATATGTATTATATTTACTTTAACACATTGTAATATCTGTTATGCTGTTAGTCCGGTAAGTGTATCTTTATTGAATAAACTATAATTCATTGTAACTACCCAGACTAATTTATTTTTTAAACACAAAGTAAAAAAATAAAATGCGTCTTTTTTTAAAATAGTAAATGCACAACCAATGACACAGCTAAATAACTAATCACACTCGTTGTACCTGTGGAACGGCCCCCTGTTTCTTAACTTCATTCCCTTGTGGGTTTGGATAGACTTCATTCGTGTTCAAAGGTGGATTTGGTTTGTCTTGGCTGGGTATCTGTTGGGGATGGACTTGAGCTTGGGGCAACTGCCCCGGTTGGAACTGTGCCTTTTGGGGTGCCTGAGCTGGAATTTGTCCTTGTGGAGATGCCTGCTGTCCTTGTGGAGATGCCGGCTGCCCTTGGTGAGGCATCTGATTTCCTTGTTGAGGCACCTGCTGCCCTTGTTGAGGTACCTGCTGCCCTTGTTGAGGTATTTGCTGTCCTTGAGGCATCTGCTGTCCTTGAGGCACCTGGTGGCCTTGTGGTGCCTGATATCCTTGTGGAGGTACTTGATATCCCTGCTGAGGTGCATGGTGCCCCTGTTGCGGCGCTTGAGGGTGCATTTGTCCCGGTGGGGGCATGTGATGACCCTGCTGTGGGACCTGATGCATTTGGGGCGGAACTTGATATCCTTGATTTGGATGATAACCTTGTGGGGAAGCATTAGGATGATAGGCACCTGGAGGAACTTGATTGGGGTGGTAACCAGGTGGAGGAGGATAACCGTGACTGGGGTAACCTCCAGGGGGTGGACCGTAATAGCCATAACCGCCTTGTTGCATCTAAAAACGACATTTTTCATCACAAAATATTTGAACAATATTTAGAAGGATATTTTTTTTGTTTTGTTTAAACTGGTTTTGTTACTTGAACAAAATATTTCAGTCAATTCATTATTATTCATATGAGCACTGTGTTATTTCACATAAAAATTATAAATTCGAATCATAAAATAGCTGAAAATTTGAATGAAACTTTTATATTGACACTTAAATAATATTTATCACGTGATGATCTTATTGTTTTCCAATGCATGCTAAAATTTTTTATTAGAACCCCGACTTATTTTGATAAAATATTTTATTTTTTTCTCCTTAATATTACTTCAAGGTCAAGTTATTAGATATCATTGGATTTAGAAAAAAGTCATAAATAAAATTATTTTTCGTGCTTTATGTTAAATTTGATTTAACTCAAAAAGTAAAAATTTTTTAACGAATCAAATTGCAATTAACAATGCTACGAATAATTTGCCAAATTTTGAAATAAAAAACCAAACATGGAAATTTTACCCGAAACTCTTTCTTTTACTTTTTTGGCTTCAATTAAAAATGATTTGGAAAGCTTGTAGCACTAATCAAAAGTGTAAACTTCAACTGATGTAACATGTAAATTGCATACTTTCCCCTCAATCTTTAATAGGTATTATGGCCGGGGCGGTAAAACTTAACTCACCCTGTATATAGATTTAATTCCTACCTGTCGCTGCCTCATGTATTCCGCCAATTCCTCATCAGTGTAAGGTTTCTGTTCGTCCAGTCCCTGCCATCCGTGATCTTGTTGAAAATCTTGTTTCTTAGTTTGCATCAAAAATTCATTAAAATCAATAAATCCGTCCCTGTTCATGTCGACCTCTTTAAAAACAGTTTCGCGCATCCTCTCCATCTCCTCAATCCGTTCGCGCATGTCGTCTTCGGGAGCCCCAGCCGCGTACATCTTGTCCAACTCCTTAATAAACAAAGCCTTCACTTCGTCCTGATCCCACAACCCGTTCGAGTCCAAATCGTGCAACATGAAGAAAGTTTTCGGGTCAAATTCCTGCTGCATGTGATCCTGCTCCTCCCAAACCTCCTCCAATTGCGCCTTATGGCCAGGTTCGTGCAGTTTGTCGTGCTTTTTGTGCTTCTCTTCCAAGTCCTAAATAAAGAAGAAAGATTTACAGTACAATCGAAAATTAACAAACCGACAGAAACCCGTCACCCGTAAATGATATGTACCACCTTATAGTGTTTCTCAAGCTTCTCTTTTTCGTCCCCGTTCGTCTCGTTCAGCTTCTGCTGCTTGTCCAGTTCCTTCTGCATCTCGTACTGCTTGAATTCCTCTCGCCGCTTCCTGTCGGCTTCAGCCAGATCTTCAGTCGTCTTCAAGATCAATTTTCTCAAGTCTTCAATCTCAAACGTGTGCGGGTTGGAGTGGTCCACATGGCCGTGGTGGTTGGGATCGTCCACGAAATTGTTTTCAATCAAATCGTGCTTCTTCTCGGTGAGATCCCTCAGTCTCACCAACTCCATCCTCTTAATTTCGTCCAATCTCGTTCGGACTTGGTGCGAAACGAATTCCAATTCGTGGGCAATTTTCCCTGATCTTATGTCGGCCTCCTCCGCTTTTTCTAGCTTGTTTCTGAACTCAGGGTCGGATTCCAACGCGTTCACGACCTCTTTTAAATACCGGTGGTATTCCATGTAATCTTCCAAGCCGTCTCCTTGTTCTTCTTTCGATTCTTCTTTAGTTTTGGCAACGGGAGGAGCCACACAACCCTCAATTATTAGGACTAATATCAGCACGCCTAACTTTTTGGGCCCCATTTTGTTCTGGAAATGTAATTTAATTAGCGAACAATGGGCAATTAGGAATTAATTAAATGCGCATGGTTTGTTTGTTTAAACATCTGTCGCAAGGAAGTATTGCAAAATAACCTATAAATTCATTATTATTTGTAAACAATTTGAACACTCAAAAAAAAGCTTAGATATGCAAAATAAAACCACTTACCAAAAAATAATTGCTGATAAACTGACGTGTACTTGTTATGTTAAGAAATTGTTCATGTTAGTTGTGACGTGTATGACAGCTACATTCAGTGGCGGCGCTTGGTAAATAAAACAGGTGTTCTGCAATTTGCATTTCATATAATCAGGGTCGTGTTTTTATTTAAACTTACCGATTTTTTGTAGATCAGATCGATCCTGCGGTGTTTTTTAGTGGCAAATGTATCAATGACCTTTTCATTAAAATTTTTAATTTCGGACATAAATTTCTTTTCAATAGAAAACATGGACAAGGCTGTTAACACTGAAATTGTATCGATGCGTAAAGTTTACGCATTGCCTAATATTGCTAACTCCATTGAATTGTGAAGATGATTTTTGGAGTTTTCATGCTTTTTTATTTTTTTACTCAAGTGTACTAAAGCAGTCACTCCTACCTGTGTCCTTGCTTTATCTCCACCAAGAAGCAAACATGGAAAGCCAAAAAAAGAGCGTTTTCTTGTTGCAGTCACAAATCCAGTTATTCCTTGCATAAATTTCTTTGTTGAACTGACGTTTATATGGTTTTCTACGACTAATACCGCTTGTTTCAATAATAATGTTCGGCAGCGGTCGACCTTTATTTTACAAATCTATTTTTTCTTAGTAACTATACTTCACAAATCGCTTAAAGTTAATCAAATTGTCCACAACATCCATTGTCAAAAAACACTAATACAGGGTCAGTTAAGTTTTACCGTCTCGGCCATAATACCTATTAAAGATTGAGGAGAAAATATGCAATTTACATGTTACATCAGTTGAAGTTTACACTTTTGATTAGTGCTACAAGCTTTCCAAATCATTTTTATTTGAAGCCAAAAAAGTAAAAGAAAGAGTTTCGGGTAAAATTTCCATGTTTGGTTTTTTATTTCAAAATTTGTCAAATTATTCGTAGCATTGTTAATTGCAATTTGATTCGTTAAAAAATTATTACCTTTTTAGTTAAACCAAATTTAACATAAAGCACGAAAAATACTTTTATTTATGACTTTCCAACAATGGATAATACGGTCTACCCAACGCCATCTTTATTTACAAGCCGTGAAGCCATGCTTGGCAACACCGCATTAATGCACAGAAGTAGGCCGGGTATCATTGCACGTCGGTTGCAATCGAAACTTATTAAAAAATAACTAACATGAAATGATCCATACTACATCATTATTCTGATAGTATTAAGAAATAAAACAAAAGTTAGTAAGGGCAGGAAATTTTATTTTGTGGTATTTATTAAACATTAAATAACATTATTTACAAATAACATATTTTTAACGTTTATTCTTCTCTTTTGTTAGCGTAGCTAATTTCCTTTTTTTCTCTAAATTTTTAGTGCCATTTGTTTCTTTTGAATATTTTGTGTAGTTATTCAACAGGATATTTGCAAAAACAGAATACAATGTTTTAAACAATCTAGAAACATCGTTGCCACACAGACAATGTAATTCAAATTGTTGAAAAAAGTTATTGGAATTTAAGCTTAACTGTGTCAGTTGAATTAAAATACCTTTTGATTGCAAAAGATTGCAAAAATTTGGTTTCCCACACGCTATTAGCTACAATATATTCTAACAAAGCATACATATGAGAGAAAACACACTTAACATGGTAACATGGTACACTTAAGCCACCTCGCTGTAAAAAGTCAAAATATTCGTTGCAAACATTACTACCGCGTCCTTCCTCAAATAAAAAAACACAGGCAGTACATTCCAGTTTTTTGCAAACAGATCGTGCTCCATAGCCACAAACATATATGCAGCTTGATTCCTCGATTTCACATAATTCAAGATAATTTGAAGTCATAATGGGGCGAAATTGATCAATGTCAACATTATATAAATTTGATTCAGTACTTTCATTAGCAAAGTTGCTAAAGCATGCTTCTTTTTTATTGATCATTTTCAAAATATGTCTTATTCGTAATTTGTTTTCTGATTCAATTACTTGCCTAACTGATACATTATAGTTTGATCCAGATAGTCGTCTGTACATTCCAAACCTTTTCTCTAACTTGTCTGTTTGAAATTTCCCCAAGAGTACATACGAAACATTAAATTTTGTTAAAGCATCGTTAGCAATTTTACATAACACTTGAGATGCTCTTCTTATTGCTTCAAATGTGTCGGAGCTTAAGCCAGCTTTGTCCTTGAAAGACTGCCATGCTTCTATCCAAGACAAAAAACGTTTCAAAAACAATAACTTTTCATCCTCAATACTACAAACTGGTCCTGCCCATTCATTTCTTTTTATTTTTCCTACGATAGGGTTTTTAGAATTTACAATATCCCACCAGATGCGGAAAATTTGTAAAAAATTTGCAGTATCTGTACATTTTTCTTCCGTTTGTAAAGCAGCAATAGTTGACATGAAAAACATTATCCACTAACAAAACGTTTTGTCTCTCTAAATTTGAGGGATACAAAGTTTTATAACTCAACTTATATGCTTTTTTAATTAACTTATTTTGCTCGTCCTTGAAAAATAGTCGCAAATGTTCGAAACATGCATACCGTTTTATTGTATAATTTTCAAAATCAGGATATATTAAAGTGTGAAAAGTATCTTTTTTGTTCAACCAGTTATTCGTAACATTTTTAAAAATGTGAACAGTGTCATACGATAGGTAAGTATTAATATCAGGGAAGCATGGATTTGGCATAGATTCGTTTGAAGAAATTAAAGTGAACATATTCTGATTTATTCTATTGTTATCAGTTAGTATCGCAACTATAGGAAAACCACATTTTTGAACAAATTCAATTACCTCATTAACGAGTATCTTTAACTGATCTCCTGTTGTGTTATTCACAGGAACTAGTCGAATAACTTCACTAAAATTACCAAAAGCAGAAGAGATCATAAAAGTTTGAATAGTTTTTGCCAGATCCTTAGCATTATTTTCTGAACTGCCAACAATTCCATTGGCTTTAAAATCTAACTTAGATTTCACATAAATTTCATCAATTTGTAATATTGTATATTTTTCTCGAACAGTCAAGTTTTTGGAAATTTGTTTCAAATAGTGACTTGTATTTGAAAGATTTTTGTCTGGTTTTACATTAAATCTAGAAGATATTTGTTGTAAATATCGTTTACTAGGCAGCAGCAAATGATCTTGTAAGAGCATGTAACAAGACGATGAATATGAATATGCCATAAATGCAAACAAAATAGTTGCTGGGGAATATTTTCGTCTTTTTAACAATATCATGTTTAACTGATCAATTAAAAGTTCCAATTGTTTTTTATGTTGATAGTCTTCCATTTCTTCAGCTTTTTCGTTACACGTAACTAAATTTTCATACGACTTTTGCAAGAAAAATTCAAAAGATCGAGTCCTTAAATTGTGTTGACTTACGTTGGCATACCTAACTAATATATTTTCAAGTTGCGACCATCGAGATAATTTTAAATCACAAGGGAGAATCCAGTTCAAATCATGAGCAGAAATTTCTTCTTTTCCAATAAAGAGTTTTAATGTTAAATCACTTTTCACAAGAACACTACATAAAATTTCGGCGGCACTTAACTCAGTTTCACTTTCAGAAGAACTATTAGAACACTCAATATTTAATAAATACAGCCAAACACCAAAGTTGCTCTTAATTTTAAAGTTCCACTTTGTTTCACTGTTTATACCATTTAGTTTTGTTTGAAAAGTGTCAAGAAAATTTGTAAAGTCATTTATAATATCAGATTTTACAAATTCTTCAATTTTTCCAGCTTCTTTTGATTGCAACGCTTTCCTTCTTACTTCAGGGTCTTTTCGTCTAACTACTGTTGAAGTTGAAGACAGATAAACTGGAAGATTTTGAAAAATTGTGGGTACAGCGTCTTCCTTTAATTTTGGGTGTGCTAATAGCAACGTAGTAACAGTTGACCCGTTTTTGTATATCTGATCTAATATAACATCATTTTCGTTAAAATGTTTTATACAAACAGATGAATACTTCGTAGGCTGCCAATTTTTCCTCGGGATAGCTCGAAGCCATTTCTTTTTCGTTTCTTCATCTTTTGGAAATGAAAACGTAGTAACTGCAGCTTGCCCCTTTACGGATACACTTTCGTAATTCGATTTGCAGCTTGGGACACAACATTTTCTAGTCATCTAAAAAGTTTTCATGTGAAAAGCATGAACCAAAGGTTAAATGTACTTACTTTCTATATTGTCGAATATCAAATTATTAAGTTAAATATTCTGATAAATACACACAGGTTTGGAAATACCACAACTATCTAACGTTAACTGCACTTTATAACAATATCAACAACAACTCAATGATGCAATGCTGAACTGAAGAACGCAAAATGTCCGCCTAGCAACACTGCTGCCAAATTTCTTAGTTCACGGCTTGTAAAATAAAGATGGCGTTGGTCTACCACGTAACAATACCTGATGATCGACCCATAAAACTGAAGGGAACGGCGATTTAGTTGTTGCCAGACCCGTATTCTGGAATTTGTGAGAAAAATAAAATAAGTTTTTAATAGGTAAATATTAAGTTTATTTTATAAAAGATGCTCAAAGTGATGCCCCATTAACCATAAATTAAAAGCATTTCAAACTTCTCCTCGACTGAGTATTGAAATGGCGTGATTATACCTGAACTAAACACAAATGTTCACTATTCCACAAAACAAAGTTTTAATTTTCACTTTTTACCAACGATGTTTAAGTGTTGGAAGATTTGTTGCGAATGTGAATGTTTCTTTATTCACAAAGTGACCTAGGGTTGTGACCAGGGTTTTTAAGCTTTGGGTGAATTAAGCAATTTATTTTATGGGAAGGTTCAATAACCGATAGGTATATTGACTTTGCAGATGGCAAAATTAAAACGCAAAATTGTAGACAGATATACTAACGAAAATTAGAAGCTGGTAAACGATTTTCTTATCAAGTTTAAAATCTAATATTGCAAAAAATTATTTTTTATTATGGTTATAATTACCGTGTAGCTGTTAGTTACGATGTTGTGAACTTTTAAAGAAATAGCGAAAACCCTTATTCCGGTCCTGTAAAATGTAACGTTGCACTTTTTAACTTAACTTTATGACTGTCATAAATAATCAGCCAAGTACCCAAAACCAATACCATTGTTAGGTGAATTGGTCAGCTTATGCCGTAAATTATTTTAAAAAATACCCTCTAATA